>JAJPGS010002451.1:47500-1378244 GCA_028654335.1 Alnus rubra | reverse complement strand
AATCTTAGTAAATTTGAATTCTAAAAAACAATATTTGAGAAGTATTGAAAAAGGCATCTCACCCAAACATGCCCTTAGTCTATAAATTGGACCAAGAAAATTTTTTTTGTGTGAAAAAATTTCATATCAATTAAAAAAACAAAAGTTGCTGGTTAATGTAAAGAAATTCTGAGCAAGTGAAACCCTTTTAAGACATTTCGATTGGCCCACTGAAGGCCCTCGTATTCTATGGGTAAAGTTGTATCAATTCGTATTGATGGGCCGGGCCGGGCCGGGCGGGGCTCTAGTTTTAAATTCAAATCAGTATGTGCTGTAGCCCGTAGTTCAAAAGACTATAGGCTTTGTTTGTTAATGTATTTCACAAATGGTGTTTTTTGTTTTTTGTTTGAGAAAGTGTTATGATTTGATATAAAAATAAAAATTATTTTTTTGATTTTATAAATGTTTTGTGTTTGGATAGTTTGTTAATGCTTTTGTTTTAAAAAAACAAAATTTTTAACAAACGGAGGGACGGAGCCAGAAACTCTTCTAGGCAGAGGCCAAGAGTCAAAAAAAATTTGTTAGTAAGGATCGATATGATTTTTATTTTTTACCTAATTTTTTTTTTTCTTTTTTGAATTGAAGGGGAGTCATGGCCTATACCACTCCCCCTAAATATGTCCCTGAACGGAGTCTTATCTCTTCTTACCCTTTTTACTAGTTGAGAATTAGAACACTAATAATCACAATTTCTAACATCTCTATACGGTTGAATAATATATCAAATTTTTATAAATAATAGTAATATCAGTAATTATTTTTATTTTTTTATCATTATTGTTGTTATTGTTATTATTATTGTGAGTAACACTATTAATATTTTATGGCCTAATTAAAGACTACCATCGAGCAGGGATTTAGAGGGATTAGGATCTCAATAATTTTAAAGAAATTTTAAATTCTCAAATTACGTGAATTCAATCATTTTTTTACATCAAATAGCGTAAAAAATGCTAATTTTTTTATGACATTAAGTGTAAGAACCTGATAAAAATATATTTAATTCTCGTTAGTAACATGTCACATTTTTAATATGTAGCATTTTTCATGTCGTTGAATACAAGAAACAACTTAAATTCACATAATTTGAGAATTTAAAATTTCAAATAAATTGTAAGGAATCCTAATATGATATAGAGGGGTTCCTCCCACCTCTCTTTCCCCCATTTTGAATATATATATTAACATGAATAACTCAACTTGGCTCTGATATATATATGGCTGAAAGCAGATTCTTTCTACTTTTACTTTAGGTAAATCGCATCGAAAGCAAGGTATATATAGTTAAAACATTTCTTTGAAATATTTATATATAGTTAAATATATTATATTTTTCAGTCTAAGAGCTTCATGGATAAGGTGAGGATGACTTTTTATGCTTTTTTTTTTTTTTTTAATCAAATAAAATTAGCTCGTTGAAAGAACAAAAAGGTTAAGTTGAAATTTCTTTAAACACGTAGGAAAGAAAATGATACGCAGATCATTATGATAAATTATTTTTTTTATTCTTTTTCCTACATATCATAAGCCCATGAGACCATTCATAATGAACTCTATTGTACTTATAGCTTTTCTCAAAAAATTTAACAAAATACACCATTTAACAAAATCTATACTCAATATTAAATTTAACTCTTGTAAGTAATGTTATCTAAATGTAAAGATTCCAAAAGTTAAAGTTAAAGATTTTATAGTATTTTTCATATTTCATACTTTTTCTTTTTTTCTCTCAACTAAAGTAAATTTGTAATACAAAGAGTTCAAAAGTTGAATTCATCAATAAAAATAGAATATTTAGTTAAAGTAGACAAATATTTAGATAGTTTTGTGTTTAATGGTTTTGAAAAGTGGCTAGCTAAATCAACTATAGTAGATTTTTGGAGTTAAATTTAAGAAAATTTGAAGAGTTCAATTTATGAGATATTGTTGGCATGTTTGTTAGTATATTCAAGTAATTTTTTTTAAAAAAAAAAAAAAAAAAACAAACAAACAAATGATGTTATATAAAGGAGAAATTTATTTATTTTTTATTTATTTTTTTTAGGATCCACATTTAAGAAATATATTGTTTTTTTTATTTTTGGTGAAATACTTATGCTTATTTAGAGAAAACATGGTTTTGCGAGCACCATAAAAGGCCAGTAATTTACATATATATTAAGTGTTCATCAAATATTCATACAAAAATGAGATGAATTTTACTATTATCATTTGATAAAAATCATTGTTTGATCAATCATACGCTCAATAATAATTTTAAAATATAATCACCTTTTTTTTCTTTTTTTCTTTTTTTTTTTTATGGACAGTTAACATACGTACACACGTAGACTTAGTCGACGGTTGAACCACCATCTATCTTAAGGACCCACCCATTGAGGATGACACAAGGTTATTCAATTGTTTTGACATGTTTTCTATTTATAGGTTTCCTTCCTAAGCTTTCGGTGAATGTCGCGTGTGATATGAATCATAGGACCTTTTTGGTGGACCACATGTTCAGCCAATTGGAAATACGCTGAGCTGGCTGCCAGCTAAATTAGTTGTCAACCTTAAAAGTGTCAATTGTATTATTAATTAAGCAACTTAGTTTAACACGTGAATTATGTCTAGTTCCATCAGCTTTGTCGCTGACTACCAATAGAAGACTTTTTCTCAGGGCCTTGTTTTAACATATTTTATTAGATTAATTAGCATGTTCCAAACCATGCTTTTATTTTGTATTTATTTTATTTTGTTGGTCTGTCATTATCAATCGTTTTTGTTCAAAAAATCAAATAAAAAATCAGTTCTTGAACAGCATTGTTAAAAAAAACATATATTAAAAACATCTAAATTGATTAGCAGTATCACATCAACTAAATGAGATAAAAGATGGGTGTATGACATTACTGTTTATTAGAATATTAATTAACTTACTAAAAAAATGATAACTTACTATGATATAAAAAGAGACACGATAACTTCTCCAAATTCTATCCGACTCTTATTCAACTTTTTTTTTTTCAAACTTACTATTGGATCTATTTTTCTACATTTGAGATATATGTATTCAATGATTGATTTTTTTTTAAAAAAAAAAAAATTGTTAGACTTGAAAGTTGGATAGTTGGACAGGAGTTGGAGAAATAACATTTCTTTAAATCATCTTAAATTCAAATATTTTGATTTAGAAGAAATAGTTCACATATTAATTATAATTACCGAGAGAAGAAGAATATTAATACATTCGTTAAACAATTGAATTCATTACCTTTTTTTTTATCGTTAGTAATAGAGATATGATACGTTTACAACTTCTGTACAACTCTAACAACTTTTTTTAAAATCAATCATTAGATATGTAAGAAAACAAATCCAATTGTTAGTTTTTTTTAATAAAAAATAAATAAATAAATAAAAATTGGAGTTGTGCAACAATAATTTCTCCTAATAATTTGTCATTTTGGTCATCTTTATGACTTTGAGTTTATACATGGCAGTGCCACTTATTAATCGTTTCATAGTAATTAATGCCAATCAGCTCATAGTTTTTTTTTTTCTTTCTTTCTAATAAAGGCTAATTGGCTCTACCACGCCAATAGAGTTAATAGTTCAGCTAGCTAATCAAGTGGCGCATTTTCTAGACAAGCACGCTTTGTCTATAGTTCAGGATTTTGTTTGGAGGGATGAGTGTCCATCTTTTCTCCGTGATCTTGTTTTTGCTGAGCAACTGTAATTTCTCAGTTTTATTATAATATTCATCTTCAAAAAAAAAAAAAAAAGAGTTAAATAGTGATGGATCAAAGTGTAGTTTTTAGCATTACTCAACACAATTTGACAAGGATAAAGTTTTCCATTAATTGTATAGGAATAAATCCTTTTAATTCAGTTTCTTAAATTGACATTTATTTTTTTAGAGCACGTATTTTTTTAATAATTAATGTGAGAATCAAAATATCTATTAAGAATATACCTAAAAATCATATATTTCAAAGATAAATATTAATTTTTAGAGAGCCACTTCTATCCATACCATCTATAAAATCTAATTTTTACAGCCTCCAATAAAACTTTGCACATTAGCTAAACACATCAAATAAAATTGGGATGAAAGCAGTCAATCCATCATCAAATTGGGGCACTTTTGTC
The DNA here is from genome assembly GCA_028654335.1 of Alnus rubra. Lineage (NCBI taxonomy): Eukaryota > Viridiplantae > Streptophyta > Magnoliopsida > Fagales > Betulaceae > Alnus > Alnus rubra. The sequence continues at coordinate 1,374,074 of JAJPGS010002451.1, read as the reverse complement.
TTTTTCCTTATGGTCTATCCGGATCTGAACACACAACCCGTTCTTAGCCACCGACGATTGCTGCGGCCGGCTCCACCCTCACCACTCTAGCTGAGTTCAGCCTCCACCATGCGGCCGACTCTTTCTTCTTTCTTCTTTTTCACAATATTCACTACTACTGATGATACTCTAAGAAGCTCAAATAACTGAAATTACACTTTTCTTTAGACCATGCATAAAACTGTTCCCAAGTAAGAATTTAGATTGCGCCTTGAATCCATATAACATAATCAAATGTGAAACTCATAGTTTGAACGATTGCGATAAATTACTTGAGAAGAAGACTCTTTTTTGGATGATTGGGATTTTCTGTACTAATTCTTCCATTTCTCAAAGAATGAATAAAAATGAAGGGCCCTCCAAAGGACAACAGGCTGATAATGGCTGCCTTAGCTACTAAATAATTAAACTGGGATGGGCTAGTTGAGGCTCTACTTTCTCAGAACGCACAAATGATCTACCAATGGCTCACTCCAAATCTGGCCATTAGCCCTTGGTTGTTTGTTACAAGTCCGGTCTCTCTCTCTCTCTCTCTCTCTCTCTCTCTCTCATATTGCAGACAACCCAACCAAACAAGAAAACCAATTTAAAGATTTCTCACCCCATTCGGCCATCTCTAAGTAACAGGTGAATCACCAAACTCACCCAAATCAGCCACCCTACAATCGACCATGAACCTCACCTCAACAACAATCAACAATCCAAGGAAAACCCAATCCACAAAAACCTAAATCAAAATTTCCAAATCGGAAAAATCAAAGGGGCTCTCTCTCTCTCTCTCTCTCTCTCTCTCATCTACGAAGACACCGCCGATGGCTCCATGAATTTCGGTGGCAACTTCGGCTAGAGAGGGCCTTCAGCATATTCCAACAGTGGCTCCATGGATTCTGGCGGCTGCGTTTGGCTGGAGAGGTGGAGTGGTTTATTGAAGGTCGTAAAAGTGGTGTTTACAGTAAATCTGTATTGAAGGTAAATCCTAATTTTTAAAAGAATACCTTCTATCCGAACCATCTGTAAAACTAGTGTTTTTCAGCATTCAATAAGGGTTTGACACATCATTTAAAACACACTAAATATACTATAGCTTAATACACCGGATTATCACTTTTCTTATTTCTATTTTCCTTCTAACCTTAGGCCTGGTGAACCAACCACATACAACCCCACCTCTCCCAGTCGAACGCCGTCGTCGGAATCCACAGACTCACCGCCCAAGGAGGATTTTATTGGAGACGATAGTAATCCACGAAGTCACCGCGATGAGAGATCCGTCCAGTGACAGAGAATGAGAGATCTGTCCAGTGACAGACCCCGACCCCAACCACCGGCGAGCTCCCAACATCGTCGGGAACCCACGCACCCCAACCCACCAAACCCTTGTTGGTGTGCGTGGGTTTCTAGCCGGATCTTGCCCAGATCCAGCCGAACCAGTGGTGGGTGGCTTCGTTTGGTTTTCCTTGCGAAAATGGTGATCGTTGGGCCGATCACTCCTGGACAGGTACGACACCGTTCTAGCTTTTTGTGAATGTGTTTTCAAATCTTGCTCTTGGTGTTTTGTGCTCCAGCGGTGGCTACTGAACAATACTTTAGGTTGTTGTTGATAATCATCGCGCTGAATTTTTGTGAAATTTGTTCCTAATTAGCAATGGTTTTGAAGCTATTTGTAGGAGTAATTGAAGTGCTGTGTGTGGTGGTCGGCGTTGTCCCGGTGGTTGAGCGGGACAGTGTGGCAGTGCTCCTCTAGTGGGTGTTGGCGACGGGTCCCGATGGTTGGCGTTGCAGTCGTCAGTGGCTGAGAACGGTCAGGGTGTTCATATCCGGCTAGACCAAGAAGGAAAAAGATGAAAATATGCCAATTAGGTGAAGGATTGGCTGCATTCATCTCTATTTTATACGTTGGTTTTAGCTGATGTAGCAAAGTTTGAGTGGAGGCTATAAAATATCACTTTTACGATTCTTATAGAAGGGTTCTCAATTTTTAATATACAAATATTTCTTCGGAGGATTTCATATTTGATAAACTCGGCGTGACAATAAAAAAACTGGTACTCTTTCTGGCCCCCCCGAGCTTGGACTTGAAGAGGTCCTTATCGCTGCTAAGGCTGGCACCAACCGACGTGTCATCATCAGAAAAAGGCTGCAACTCTTTCTGGGTCCGGAATCTAAAATTAGTTCCCATACTCGGAACTTGTGGCCAGCCAATCAGAGTTCGAAACGTGGTGATATTTGTGCACTTTCAGAAAGGACTTCACATGAGAAGTGTACTCTTCAGGTACTTTTAGCAATGCCCAAGGGCTACCCAATTCAGAGAATCATCGTCCACCCTATCTCTCTGACAGCGTGAAAACCAGTCTTCCTATACCAATTTTTTTTTTTCTTCCATCCCAAGTATATATATATATATATATATATATAAAAGAGTAACTTAAAATGGTTCTATTTTTTTTATATTTTCTTAAGTTACTCTTATATAAATTGGTTGAAAATTAAAAAATTTTATTATCAGAATAATTCTCATATTGATTAGACATTATTAATGAAATGTACTCATAAGCAGAATATGATCATCTCAATTTCAAATGAAATTGATACTATTTAATTTATAGTTATTATTTAAAGTTGATGCATTTAATGGTATAAATAATTTCGTATTATTTAAATTTTTAAAAGACATGCCAACATTAATTTCATATACACCATTAGATGCATCAACTTTGAATCTCAACTTTTCATTTGAAATAGATAGTATCAATTTCATTAAATGAAATGGAGATGATCTTATTCCCTTATAAGCCATACACATCTTTTTTGAGAGAATTCAGACAAGTGATTATGAGAGATTACTATCCGGACCCACTTAACCAAATTAAAATTGGGCTGCCAACCATTTATCGGTCAGATGGGTCTCATAAGTGATTTCTTACAATCACCTGTAAATAATTATAGAATATCCTAATCTCAATAATTACTTGAAAATTATAAGTTCATGGGTCTTATTTACATTATACATCTCTCTCTCTAATAATTATATTAAAATAAATAATTATAATTTTGATGATATTTGGAATATTAGTGATAAACATAAACCGAGGAACAAAATTTTCCTCAAATCTAAGTCAGATGAATTTTCCTTAAACTTAATTTATTAAATTGATATGTATTCTTAAAATACGTAATTATCAAAATTATTGAATAGACTATCGGTTTAATAGATTGTGTTAAAAGAATTTCCATTAATCTAAATGCAAAATTATATATTTTAAGAAAACAAATCAATTTTGACAAACTAAATTGAAATAAATTCATCTGATATAATTTGACAAAAAAAAAAAAACTTTATTATAAAACAAGAATCTCTTGGCCATGTCTTTGGCTCTCTCCAATCTCCATCTGTCTATTTTTTGGTTGAGGATTGAATTGTCGTCTACAGTCATCATATTACATTAATTTCATTGACTTTTTCTCCTTTTGCCAAACGTTGTACGCAATTGTAATTTTTCTCCTTAAACATGTTAACCTTTATTTATTTATTTGTTGTTTCTGTTTCATTGTCTTTTTCTTCAAGCAATCTTTCCATGGTGGTTTGTTTAACCATTGCAAAGCTGTATTAAAGAAAAGAAAATGAATTTGAGCAATCAAATTTGAGCATGTTCGAAGGCCTACATATTTAATATTCAAACCCTAAATGTCTCTTCAATTGACAAAGGTTTCCTTTTGTTGGAAGAAATTTTTCATCCAGTGGATTAAACTGATGTCGACTCTTTTTTTTTTCTTTGAAAGAATTGATATCGACTTTTAAAGTATATACAAAAATCACATATTTTAACGACAGATGTTGAAACATGTGTGAGAGTCACGTGCTCTAAGAAGCGATGTCACATGCTTTATTAATCATATTAAAATTGTAGGAACATATGTTGGTTCAATAGACTAGATTAGATAAAAAAAAAAAAAAAAAAAAAAAAGTTCCTACCCAATTTGAGAAAAGAAAAAGAAAAAGAAAAATGCTAATGTTATATATCACATTTGTGTTCCCCTTTTGTCCCCTTAAAATTAATGTGAATTTTAAAATTACTATTGAATTTATGATAGACCACTACTGGATTTTGATCCAGTGGTAATTTTAAGAGTTACATCAATTTTGAAGAGACAAAAAAGAAACACAAAGATGATATGTAGCATTAATCCATTATACCTAACAAAGCAAAACTAGCAAAATCATTTACCTTGTAAGGAAAAGTAGCATTATTGTAACCTTTTGCAAGACCCATTATTAGAATTAAAGGCATTATAAGATAAAGTGAGAAAAAGGGTTACATAATGATAGTCCTTCAAACCTCAAAACGTTTCAAATTAGTTTACTCAATTTTTAAAACGTCTTAATAACAGATGATTTATTAGGATTTGTTTTTAAATCCTGCCAATATTTTCAAAATATCCATCCAATTTTTTTAGGAAAAAAAGAAAAGAAAAAAAATACCCATGCCTAAATCTTTGAAATATTTTATAAATTTATTTTAAAAAATAAACATATGGGTATTTTGAGAATTTTAGCAAGATTTAATAGCAAATCCTAATGGAGCACTTGTTATTGAGACGTTTTAAAAATTAGATATCTTAGTTTGAGACGTTTTAAAGTTCAGTACCATTAAGTCAAATAGGCAGATAATTCGGTACCCTTAAATAGAGTTCTTTAAAAAAAAAAAAAAAAAAAACCCTTCAAAACACGTTAACAAACAAAACCCGTTGCTTAGGGAAAAATTCAGAAAGCAATTTTTTTATAGTTGCATTAGCATGGGAATTGGGATGGAGTAGAAACTCAACTAATGGGACAAGTTTAGAGTATATTAGCCAATGCAGAAGGTACTTGCTATGTAGAAAACAACAAAAAAAAATTAAAGAAATGCTAAAAATTAGGAATGCTTATGGCCCCTTAGGAAAACAAAAAGGCAACAATGAACCTTACAAAAGGCCAAAATTGTCTTCAGCTTGAAATGGGAACTATTATTTAAGAAGGGTCTCATGTCACGGGTCCCTCACAATCAATCAAAACAATTCTTGCTATAATTATATTTCCAATAATGGAAATTTTAATATGATTAGCATTTAAGACCCCAATAATTGCCAGATTCTCCATAGATTACCCGAGTGTAACTTAAACAGAATATGTTTTCATGCTTTACAATGACATTTTCATTATTTATTTTTATTTTTATTTTTTTTTAATATAAGAGATACGGGATTGGCTGCAATTTGATTAACAAATTGCAACTTGTCTGACTGTCCGAGTAGATTTTGATGGGATCTACCTATTCGACCAGATATTTGAACAATTTGACATAAAGATAAACTCCTTTTAAATAGCTGCTCGGCCTTAGATTGACTGCAATTCAAAACAGTTAATCGACTGTTAAGAATTTGTAGAAGAATTAACTGCCCGAATCGACTGCAATTCAAAACAGTCAATTGATCACCGTAAAAGAGTATTAGACCTTATACTAAGTTCAATAAAATTTGAATCATTGGTTCAGTAAAATTTGGCAATGGAGGGACCCATCCGTTTGGTTGCTATTATTGAGCAATGGATTTAGGAAGTACATTTGACTCACAAAGCCAAAGAGGATAAATAGCTTAATGAACAATGATTCACTATAACTGAACAATCCACATTGATGAATTATTTTATTATTTAAAAGAAATGGTAGGGTCTATCAAGCTGTTGTGGACGTCAGACCTATATTATCAAACCCAAAAAGGTCTTCCACTTCTCATATAGAGACCAGAGAAAGAAAGAGAGAGAGAGAGAGAAAGAGAGTTTACCCAAAAATTAATAAAAAATAAATAATCCATGAAGCAAAATAATATAAAAGTAAAAGGCTTTTCTGTTCTGTTGGAAAGAAAAAGCTAAAGACAAAATACACAGTAGAGAGAGAACAATTCAACAGAGAAGAGAGAGAGATATAAAGAAAAAGTCTTTCACTAAAATACTAAAAAAGATATCTGTTTTGTTGGGTTGAATCTCTTAACTCTGTTCTGGCCATCACCATCATTGTTCATTTTGTACAGCTTTTACTTACTATCCATTTCATCTCTCTCTTTCTCTCTAGCACTTCTTTAGTACCTCCTCCTCTTGAGTCTTGATATCTCTCTTTCAGACTCCTTGTTCATGTTATTTGTCTTCTGGGTTGGGTTTGGTGGAAAAGGGTCGAAAAATTGAGTCTCAACGTTCAAAATTGAAACTTTGCTATTTGATCTCTGTTTTGTTGCCTTGTTTCTCATCTGGGTCTCTCCGGAGTTGTTGATTGACAATGACTGTGGAGGACCAAAGAGGTAGTTTGGTGGACGGAGATGCGGGCCAGGACAGGTTTCCGGTGGGTATGCGTGTTCTGGCTGTAGATGACGACCCAATTTGCCTCAAAGTTTTGAACACCTTGCTTCAGAAATGCCAATATCACGGTCTGTTGCCTTCCTGCTTTTATGTTTTTGCGTTTGGTTTTGTGGAACATGTGGATTGAACTTGAATTGTTATTCATTTCTAATTTTACAAAATTTTGTGTTTTTTTGTTAAGTATTATACGTAGTTTATTGAAAAGTGTATTATTTGGTTGCTTTCTGTATCAAATATCGAATGATTTTGTTAATCTGATGAGTGATGCCAATTACCATTCATTTTTGTTTTATAAGAAACATTTTAGAGACGGTGTTTTTAATGGGTATTCAGTAATCCTCTTTGAGTATTTTGGATACTGTGATTTTGATTGTGAATTACACATGAATCTGTCATGTTTGATTTTAGTATCTGGTTTTGATGTATTTATAAATGGGATTTCCGGTTTATGCAGTTACTACGACCAATCAGGCGGTCTTGGCACTGAAAATGTTGAGGGAGAACAGAAACAAGTTTGACCTTGTTATCAGTGATGTGAATATGCCAGACATGGATGGTTTTAAGCTCCTTGAGCATGTGGGGCTTGAAATGGACCTACCTGTCATCAGTAAGCTTGAGCTTTTCTTTGTTCTTTGATATATATATATATATATCCTATGATTTTGTGTCCACAAATGTGTATAGTTTTGCTATAGATGTAAGGTCAAAGGGCTCTGGTTGGAGCGGAAGGATTTTTTCTTGTGACCACATTTTTATTAAGTGCTCAATCCAAAAAATAGAAAAAGGTTGTTTCAGAATTAATGAGTGAAATGGTTGATTGATTTAATTTTGTCTTTTAATGTGGTTCCAGTGTTGTCAGCCCATAGTGATACGAAGCTTGTGATGAAGGGAGTTACCCATGGTGCATGTGACTATTTGTTGAAACCTGTTCGAATTGAAGAGCTCAAAAACATATGGCAACATGTACTCCGACGAAAGAAATTTGACTGCAAGGAGCAAAATAAGTCCCCCAATGAAGATAAGGGTGGTCATGGTACTGGAGACAGTGGCCAAGATGTCACATCAACAGGTAATGCAGAGCAGAGCAAACTCAGTAGGAAGCGGAAGGACCAAAATGAAGATGAGGAAGAAGAAGATGAAGAAAATGAGAATGAGAATGAAGACCCATCAAACCAGAAGAAGCCTCGCGTAGTTTGGTCTGTAGAGCTGCACAGAAAGTTTGTTGCAGCTGTAAATCAATTGGGACTTGAAAGTGAGTATCTGCTACAAAGAAGTGATAATTTGTATTTGTTGCATGGGGCTTATCATGCCTAATTCCTATTTAATTTCTAATGCAGAGGCTTTTCCTAAGAAAATTCTTGACCTGATGAATGTTGAAGGGCTTACAAGGGAAAATGTGGCAAGCCATCTGCAGGCACAGATCTTTCCTCTCTCTTCTTCACTTTCAAGGGAAAAAAAACTAATATGGTTATGCCTTTACAGTGAGATATTCTCCAGTTAGAAAGCTTTGGACCTGTGAATAACGTTGGATTTGAGTTAGATGGAATAATGTTTGGTAACCCAACCAAACAATTTCAATTTCCATTTCACTTCTCCCAAAAAATCAAATAAAAAACATTCTAACTTTTTTACACTTTTTACATCACATCAATAATTTTTTATTACTATTCAAATAAAAAAACTCACTACAAAACAAAACTTTTTCACTTTTCTATAAAACATTCTCAAATTTTATATCACATCAATCATTTATTATTACTATTCAAATAAAACATCCATTTCCCACAACTTACCAAACAGCTCCGTTGTGTTTAACTTGACGGCCATTACTACTGTGAAAGATTTGGCTTAAAGTACTTGGAAACAATAGAAGAATGAATCAAAAAAAGACAGCATTTCTTGTTAAATATATAGATATTTATTTGATTAAATCATGAGATTTCTAATAGAATTTAAAATTTGATTAATTCTTGAATTTTCCAATAGAATTTAAAACCATAAACCCTATTTTTTTATGGAGAAAACCTAAGATCATAAATCAGGAGTGGAAGAGTTAGTTTAGAATTTTTTGAGTAGTACAATGCATGGGTTGATTAGGGGGTAATTTTGATATTTAAATTTAATAATTCAGAGAATTCTTTTCTTTATCAAAGATAGGGGTGTCCAATTCCAGATTAGCAGAAGTTTGTGTTGTAATTTCGGAATTTTAGTAATAGATTGCATGCCTATGCCCCAGCTAGCTGGGGAGGAGCTCAGCTTGCATGACAAAATTGGGGTACATATGCCTTCATGAAATAAGCCATACTTTATTTAGGACATCCGGTAATATTTAAGAATTTACATTGCAGTAGTACCTTTAAGCTTACTGCGTCATCTCGTGTTGCAGAAATATAGGCTCTACCTGAAAAGAGTCAATGTTATGGCAACTCAGCAGGCTAGTATGGCTGCTGTATTGGGGGTTAATGATTCGTCTTACTTGCGCATGGCTTCACTAGATGGATTTGGAGATATTCGCACCTTGGCTGGATCAGGAAGGCTTTCAAGCTCAGCTCTATCATCATCATATACACCAGGTGGGATGCTTGGTAGACTAAATTCCACTGCTGGTTTAACACTTCGTGGAATTACCTCTTCTGGACTTATACAACCAAGTGGTCAAAACTTGAGCAGCTCTGTCAATGGTCTTGGGAAGCTCCAGCCAACTCTGTTGCCTTCAAACCAAAGTGCAAGTTTATTTCAAGGTATTCCGACATCATTAGAGCTCAACCAGTTGCAACAGAGCAAGTTCATTACACCCATTGGAGATTTCAATCCCATTAGGAATTCAACAGGTTTTACTGTTGCTACTAGCTTCCCTGACAACAGAGTGACTGTTGCTAGCTCGAATAGTTTGTTATCAAGTGTCTCAAGCAATCCTCTGGTGTTGCAAGGAAATCCACAACATAATAGAGGAGCATTTGGAAACCAATCTTCTCTTGGAGTGGTTTCACGGACTCCAGATTCTTTCAACGTCAGGAGTGGCGGTTCTTCTAATTTTTTGGATAATAATAGAAGTAATGAAAGCTGGCAGGGTGCGGTTCAGTTATCCAGATTTTCATCAACTTCTTTGCCACTGAGTGAACCTTTTAATCAAGATCAGTTGCTTTCTAATAACTCGAATATATCCTCTACCAGCCCTCATATTGGGAACAGCCCAATTAGTTTTCCATCAACAAGTGCAGTTTCAGCTCCTCTAGAGGATTCAAGAGGAAATACACAATGTCAAGAAGGCTTCATTGGTAATGTTGTTCAGAATATGAATTACACATCAAAGCAAAGATGGGAAGAACAGAAACAGAATTACAACCAAAACTTGAATCATACCGTCAGTGCAGTAAATTTTACGGTTTCTGCCAATGGTATAGTGAGTCCCTTTGGCCGGAGTTTGGAGCAAAATAATGCAACCTGCAGCAAAAGTTTTGATGTGTCTCTGATTCCCCAATTAAATGGTGGTGCTCTGTCCATTGGTCATCACGGTGAGGTTGAGAAATCTGATCTGGACACAAAGATGAATGACAATGCGGACTACCTCTTGGAGCAAACAAAGTTACAGGATGGTTTCATGCACAACAGTTATGACTCTTTAGATGATATAATGAACTCAATGGCGAAACGGGTATGATAATATCCTGCCTTTTCTGCTGCTGATTTTTTTTTTTTAAAAAAAAATATGTGCACATTTCTTTGGAGTCTTTGACGAAGTCATAATTTTAAATGGGTGTCGCATTCTCAGACTCAGTGAACCATAGAAGCTAAATTCTGGTTAACACAACTTGATATGTGCAGAAATCTCATTTCCTAACTTTTTTCTTTTTCTTTTCCAGCTTGATATTATGTTCTTACAACTTTTTTTTCTTTTGTTTTGCTTGCTCACATACTGCTTACATAATCAGCTTTGTTTGGTCACAAATCTCAAGCTGATACCCTTTCTAAGTTCTAACTATCATTACTTCCATGAAACAATGACTTCAAAATAACTACAAAGAACAATGTTGATGATACATCATGGATGTTGACTGATAGCCTGCTAAGCATTTTTAGGACAATTTTGCATTGAATACTGCAAAATAAACTGCATTACGCCTATATATATAGTTTTCGTTGCCGGTAATAGGGTGCAAAAGAAAAACAGGGGTCATTGGAAATCATTCATTTCATCCAAGCATGCCCGACAACTTGCTAATCAATTCTCTTCATTGTGTTGTTATCGACTCATTGCTGATTGTTTGTTGGATGCCCTCGTTTGATTATTTTTATGCCTACAGCCATGTAACCTTGAGTTTTACCAAAGATTTTATTTTTGTGATGCTGTTATGTGGATAGATCTTTATAATGGTCAGGTTACTATCCCACCAAGTGTTAAATTCATAGAGTGAGAATGCATTATCTGGTGTGCATTCTATGTCAATGACTAATGTTGTACCTTAAAATTGATTTATGAAATGCATATTCATTTCTGTTGGCCAGCCTGATTTATGAAATACATACTTGTCTGATAACTAATGATGAGTTTATGCATTATAAATTTCAAACATAATTAGTCGGAAATCATATATCTTAAGGGCCATTCATTTGGAGCGAATCCTTTTTACATATTTGTTATATTATATTGGTACATATATATATATATATAGCAGAGACGGATATGGTCATTAATGATGGATAGTAGTAGTAAACAAAGATATGCTCATTAAAGATGTAGCAGAGAATGTTGTCTAGATAGGATCCTTATCAGCTAACTATGGCTTATTTCAGTTGACTTATATTCTTTTATAATATAAAAATAATAAATATTTTTTTTAAAAAAATGAACTTATGATCTAACAAATCTTAAATTATTGATTGCACACACATCAAGTAAATGAAAATTTTATTTACAGGAGTAGGTACACAAAGTGGCCCTGAAGTGGCCCTGCCTTAGAGTGGTTCCTCGTCATATATATATATATATATAATTTTTTAATTCGTCCAACCCCTCAAAGGATAAAACGGTGGTCAGCCACTCTTCAAGGAGGTTGTCCGGCCACCCATTTACTTTGCTTTTTTATTTTCTTTGAAGCCTTATGTGGCTAAATTCAGACCGTTTGTTTTGAATGAAGGGTCTGAATCTTTGAAATTAAGGTACCTCAATACCAAAATCTACTCCTGTTGCATAAAAGTACAAACAAGTAACACATCAATTGTTTAGCTTAGAATAACAGAACACATGAATTTCAACATTTTTCTTTATATATATATAATAGTTATGGACTACAAAGGCAGACAAACGTTGGGATATGAAAGCTTGACCATATTATTCGAGCTTAATAAGGTGTTATGTACTACTAGAAGCTCAGAAATTAAAGATTGAAAATGAAATGCAGAGCCATTCAAACCACTTTTCTAAACAATGAATAAAATTCAAAGGCTGGTAGCCATTTTAATACAAGATAAACAGTGAAATGCAGTGTAGTTTTGCCATCTTTTTTTGGTGCAAGTGGAAATAGAGGGGAAGATTTGTAACTCCTATGCATAGTTCAGGTCATATATAATGTGTCCTACCAACTTAAGTTCTTTGCATCATTTGCTTGATTAAACATGTAGACACCTTTTGTCTATACCAAGACATAACTGATTTGTATTTATTTATTTTTGGACAGCTTGAGTTTATTTCAACATAAATCTCTGTTGTATCCTCTTTTGACAGGATCCTGTGCACCTCATGCAGGAACATAATCAGATGATGTTGAGTGATGGGGAATTCGGATTCGATGCTTACTCTCTTGGGTCGTGTTTATGAGACCTCTAACTTTGAGAATTGAAGGGCATCACCATCATAAATTTACTCCTCTTAGAGGAGCTTGTATCATTATGTATTTTCTTCATCTTTTTATCTTTTCCCCTCCTTTATTTCTCTCTGCTACTGAATATAATTTCTAGTTATAACTGTTAACGTAAGATCTTCTTCTTAATTTATTCTTTCGACTTTTCCTCCTCCTTGTTGATAGAACAATGGCATGAGAAATTCTTAGTGTCTTTCTGATTTAAAGATGAATAAAAGAATGTGTAATCCTTCTCTTTTCTTTTTTTCTTTTCTAACAATAAGAAAAGACGTGTAGAATTTTCATATTATTGTATTCAAAATCTAGGAACAATGGTCGGTTAATACACAGGTTGGTTAATTCCTAGTGTTCTGCAATTACCGTTTATGAAAGGTGGTTTCAGGTTTGGTTCATTTCAGATTAGAGAGCACATTAGTCAATATTTTGGGATAACATCCTTATAAATTAAGATTAAAACTTATAAAAATTTTGTATGCTTTTTTTTTTTTTTTTTGGTCAGAAAGAGTGATTATTTAGCATTTTTAAAATTAACAAATTGATGAATAACAAACCGTGTCCATTTGATTTAGTGGTTTCAAAACTTGAAGCTTGAAAACAAGCAATTTTAAAACGCAATTAATAAAAATATGATATTTGAAAATGTAGATAAGCGTAGTTGAAAACACTTTCCTTGATTTTGTTTAAAAATGCACTTTTGAACTACATAATTGTGGGGCCAAACGTACTTAAGTCGAGAATGCAAATTTTTTTGTATTTTTCTTTTCTTTTCCTTGTTAGAAAGAGTGCGATTGTTTAACATATTTAAAATTAACAAATTGATGAATAACAAACGGTGTCCATTTGATTTAGTGGTTTCAAAACTTGCAGCTTGAAAACAAGCAATTTTAAAACGCAGTTAATAAAAATATGATATTTGAAAACGTAGATAAGCGTAGTTGAAAACACTTTTCTTGATTTTGTTTAAAAATGCGCTTTTGAACTAAAGAATTGTGGGGTCAAACGTACTTAAGTCGAGAATGCAAATTTTTTTGTATTTTTTTTTTCTTTTCCTTGTTAGAAAGAGTGCAATTGTTTAGCATATTTAAAATTAACAAATTGATGAATAACAAACTGTGTCCATTTGATTTATGGTTTCAAAACTTGCAGTTTGAAAACAAGTAATTTCAAAGCGCAGTTAATAAAAATATGATATTTGAAAACGTAGATAAGCGTAGTTGAAAACACTTTTCATGATTTTGTTTAAAAATGCGCTTTTGAACTACAAAATTGCGAGGGCAAACGTACTCTAAGTCGAGAATGCAAAAGTTTTGTATTTTTTTTTCTTGTTAGAAAGAGTGCGATTGTTTAGCATTTTTAAAATTAACAAATTAACGAATAACAAACAGTGTCCATTTGATTTATTTAGTAGTTTCAAAACTTGCAGTTTGAAAACAAGCAATTTCAAAACGCAATTAATAAAAATATGATATTTGAAAACATAGATAAGCGAGGTAAAAACACTTTTCATGATTTTGTTTAAAAACACGCTTTTGAACTATAAAATTGGGGGCCAAACATACTCTAAGTCGAGAAAAGTAACACAACTCCCATAAGCCACTATATGCATTCTAACACAAAGACAACCATTGATAAATATTAAACACATACAAGACGATTTTGCCTTCCTTCAAAAACATAAAATATTGATCAACACATGAATCTTGTTGGAAAAAGACTATAATATAGTGAATTGAGTATGGAGAAAAGAATAATAATATTACAAACACATGAAGAAAAGACCCATGCAGTGGGAATTCATCAGAGAAAGGAAACCCAAAAAAAAAAACTAAAAAAGAGAAAAGATGCTTGGAACAAGTAAATCGAGGTAAAAACATCCAGCAAACATGCTGCATTACTATTCTCTCTCATCTCTTTTGAGTGTCAAGAAAGTCAGGTTTCCTTGAAATCATGATCAGCCTTCATTTCTTCATCTGTGTCTTCTGGGAATCAAATGGTTGAATTTCAAGGCACCAAATTATATTATCTCCACAGAACCCAGGAAGAAAATAGATCCAATTTTTCAAGTCAATCTAGCTCAGTAAGCTGAGCTCTCCTTTCTGCTGCTTTTTTCCTTACAAATATCCCCCACCTTAAAGCGGCTTTAAGTTTAAGCCATCCAATGAATGCTTTCCCTGAGCTCCGGCCGCGCTCGTTGCCAAATGTCTTATCCATCTGAGACTCATATTCAACACTGTAAGAGAAACAAGGCTCATCAGAATGACCAAAACCAACCCCCATTCCAACACCAACTCCCGTACTATATGTCTTTAGCAGTCTCTGCATGTCATCACTCTCCAACATCTCCGAACTCCTAAGGCGGATTTCCTCGGCAAAAATGTCTTCCGACCCCTCCCCATTCCTCGGGTGAGACCAATCTCCTGGAAAATATGAATTCCCAACTGCAGGAGTTCCAACTGGCATGCAATCTATGCTGTCTGATAATGATGCTTGTGAGTTGTTTAATGTCATAACTGCTGTTTGATTAGACCTCACACATGGAAATTCAATCAACTGAGGGACATATTGGCATTGTGTGTCCAGTTCAGAGATATACTGCTGCCTGTTCTGAACATGTACAGTTGATATATTCCGACCTGCAGTATAGTTGTGATCAGCTATAGGTGTAGCTGAGGCACTTATTGCCTTATTAGTAGTGGCGAGGGAGTTTAGGCCTTTGCTATCATATTCTACAGCTTGATGCCAATTATCATATGCTCTCTTCACCAGGGTATCCACTAAAAGCTGTATGAAGTTCCAAAGGAATGAGCTGAATTTACTAAAAGAGAGTATCAAATGAATGCTTATCAAACTAAAACAAAAATGTTATGTATCAATGGACAAAATCATTCAATTCATGAAGAGAGGTTGCAGATAATTTTGTGAAAAGAATTTTCAAACAAACCAATAATAGAAGCAGAATAGCCTAGCTACTGTCACTCAATTTATGCAATCCCTTATGCCAAAGGAGTCAAAATTAAGATTTATGACTACACAAGCAGAAAAGCACTTTGTAGCATGCAGAAAATCTATAATCATGTATTATTTCATTTCTGAATGCCACATAATAACAATATGAATTGACCTTCAGATGCTTTTCTCATTCCATGGTAAGGATTTAATATTATTGTATCTAACAGTTTAAATGATGCCACATGATAAATATATTGGCACGCTATTCAAAAAATTTAAATGATGTAGCATCGTTTATACCATTAGATGGAACAACATTAAATCCTGACCATAAAATAGTTACTCTCTATTTCACTTGAAATGGAGAGGATCCTTGTCCCTCCGGTGACTATGGTGCGTTATGTACCTTAATTGTTGTTAGTTATTTGATGTTCTTAGTTAAAACATCCAAGTAAGATTATACTTTAGTATTATGATTATCTAGTTTGGTACTTCTCTTTTTAGAGCTTTGTATGTGTTGTGTGCAATTAGTGTAAGAAGAGCACATATTAATCTGGCCAAATTAATAGATGTATTATGGTGATCAACATTCCAGAGAAATTAAGAAAATCCAACCTTTTGGCTGTGGGAAAGCGATTCCAGAGAGAGGAATTGCCCCTCAGCAATAAGGCCTGTGAGCTCATAAATATGGTTGAAAACAATGCCAGTGCTGTGTGTTTCATCAGTGTAGAAAATAAAAAGCTTCCCGCCCAAGACACAAGTCTTTGCATGCTCCACTGTGTTCTCCCACATCCTGTTGGACATTCCACTCCCGAGGACCTACATTGTGAACAACAAAATAAGAAACAGAAAATGGGCAACGATCAAACTCAAAGAAAGAACATGAAATAAAAAGGAAAGAGAAAACTGTTTATGAACAAAAGTGAAAACTAAGTAAATCCTTACACTTCTTAATCTCTGTGGATCCTTGACAAGAAGGCGAAGGAAATCTTCAACTGTTACAATTTCAGCCTTAATCAACTTTTTATGCAGTGCTCCATCCTTTGCTATTCGATCCAATCTCCAAACTTCGTCATGCAAAGCAGGAGGGTAATGTTTCTTGTACACTGAAATTACACAGAGAATAATTTCATTAACACAAGCTTTGCGTGGATTTTTTAAAAGAAAGAAGAGAAACATTTCTACCTTTGCCTAGAACCTAAATATATGCATAGACATAGGACTAGCACCGCGCAACTCACACTAAACTAAGTGAGCTCTGGGACACCAAAAATAGATTGGTTGTTGTATACAAAAAATTCAACAGAAATTATAATGGTTGGTATTTAAACCAATCAATCTTCAGTTCCTACTAACTGCACTAGGCAGGTGATCCTATTATAGTGATTCTCATTTGAAATAGACAACATTAGTTTCTCTCTAATTGAGGGTCTCTCTTGTATACTTTATGTCTACTCGAATTGCACCCTTCTGCGCTTCTAATGAGATTGATTTATTTATTAAAAATAAAATAAAAAAAACATTAGTTGAGGTTGTTCTCTCACTACTGCAATTAATAAGCTTTACTAACCATCATCTTCCAGATCATACCATAAAAGGCGAGTGCTTCCCTTCACCAAAGTGAGAGCAGTTAACAATTTAACTGTTTCACATTTAAATGAAGTGCTTCATGAGAACTGGTTTTGTGACTTGTGTATAAAAAAGCACACTAGACCAACTTATATAGGGCTACACTCGGCATATGTAATTAAAACGACTACGACACCTATTCATAAAAGAGAGGGAATGACTCTAGACCCTCTATCCTGACTAGCAAGCAAAATGCAAAATGTCCTATCCTAAGTAAAAGTAGAAACAACTTAAAAAACTCACATTCGCCCCTATGATCTTTTACAGAAAAAGCCTCTGTTTTAGCCTCACGCACACGAATCCCCTCACAATATCCAGGGGAAACCTTAACACCAAGCCTGAACTTCCTGCTCCTTATCCAGCTGGAATTGTCGGTAAAAGTAAGATCTCCTAATGTTCCAACTCCTTCCTTGAGGATCACCTGTAGTTCCCCAGTCAAAAGTGGTCTTTTCCCCTCACGTTCCTTTACTTCCTGGCTTTCAAAGTGCTCTTTGGTCCAATCCTCATCAGCTTCTTCATTGAAGTCTCCATCAAGCACCACTAAGTTCAATTTGGCTGCTGATTCTGATCCAGTTCGCACAACACTGCCTGTATTCTGGTCTAGCAAGACAACATGGATGGCTGCTCCTTGCTCTCCCTCAACCTTTCCGCCTGTGAATAGGTGTGGCGGCATTCTTGTTTTGAAATGAAGTTGCAGATTTTTTCCATCAGGGCCCAGTATTTTTGGAGGTAGAGACCTACCACAGGTGAAAATATAAACGATCAGTTTATAATCAGTTGGCATCATCAGTAAGACATAGACAGCTGAGAAAGTTGTCTACAGCATTATCAATTCTTCTTAATGTCTGCAGTTCATATATGCCATGCATAAACTTAAAGTCCAACTTAGAGTCCTGATTTTGTCTGTTTTAACTTAAGCCACATTTTACTGTCAAGGAAGCATCAAAATATCAAACACATAGGTTTACAACTCCATCTTATCACCCACAAGGGTCACAGCTAGAATCGCTTTGATAAGTTCACATAAGAAATTGTGTTTCATAAACTTGCCTCAGGATTCATGAGAAAGGCCACATAAAAGCCCATGAAAACCCAGGTATTTGTGTGTAAGTCTGGCTTTGCTAATGTAATTACCTTATAGATATAAATTCTATCTCCAACAACAATCTGGGATTCATATTTACTCTGCTTTTAATATTTCTGATAATGCATGTTTCCATGAAGACAGATTCGCACTCTCCAAAAAGACTTCACTTGATTCTGTAATCAACTCAGTATGCCTTATACCAACAAGTAGTGGTGGTGCAAAAATTCCATCATTTATCCTTAAATTTTGTAAGCATCATAAAGATCTCTGGCTGACAATGAAAAAACAAAGATGCTAAGTGTTAGCATCTAAATGTTAATGATGGAACTCACCTTCCTGCCACATTAGATTGGCCTAAGTTTGTTAAAGCACGCTCCACTTCTTCACTGACCTGTTATCACGAAAATGGAAGAATTAACAAGAGGAGAACTTGTGAGGGGCAAAAAAGAAAAAGAAAAAGTAAAAATGATTGGAAAACTATAAACATGATTCACTATGGCCTATACATGTGAATGCCTGCTCCATGGCAGAATATTAACAATTTAATGTGGTTAGTTTCTTTATTTATTTTAGTTGATGAACTGTAAAATAAGGTAGTTAAAGATCCACATTTGCAGTCCTGTTTCTATGATTTGCAGTTTTACAGATCTTAAAAATTCAAGAAGAGGGCAACTGAAGTGGACTCACAAAATTGACTCACAAAAGATAACTTTATGACTCACAATTCTGCGGAGAAGAGGCTCCAAAGATGAGCAAAGTCTTTGCAAACTATCCACCTTCACAGCTTCCACAATTACACTGCACATAAGTTGAACTCAATATTCACTGAAGTGGACTCACAAAATTGAAACTGAATGCTTGCACAGATAACATTTCAACAAAAAAGAAAGAGAATAACCACAAGATTCAACTATGACCTTGATAAAATTCGCAAAAAAGTTTGAGGCCAAAATTTAAAATTAAATCCATTAGTAAACTTTAGAAGGTTATAATCTTGCAATAAAACAAAACTTGGTATAAAGTGAAATGATCTGTGACCATTTTGTGAAACTAAGTCTGGAACAAATCATTAACTTCTACAACCCAAACATAAATTGATCAATGTTTACATCTTGGTACTGTCCAATATCTTCTTCCCACAATACCTCCTGCATGTAACCTTCATTTCTTATATCAATTCTCAATGCAGTATCCAATATTTCTTGAGTACTATTAAATTACCACTTATCCTAAAAGCTTAAATTGATAGGAAGAGATAAATTCAATCATTTAATCAATACTTTAACACTCCCCATCCTATGTGGGCTCAAACTCACTTTTCAATAGGTGAGGCCGACCACGTAAAATATTTCATTGAAATGGGGGTAAAGTGACAGAGAGAAGGTACGAACTCAAGGCCTTTACTCTAATACCAAGTAAATCATCACTTATTCCAAAAGCTTAAGCTTATCAATACTCTAACAAATACTATAAAATGATTAAGCTCGTATTCAAGCAATAGATTTCAATCCATTTCGGATCCTAAGAAATGGATTTTAATCCCCCAATTATCTCAGAAATGCCACAACTTATTTACAGATGACCAAATCCACAAAACCATACAAAGAAAGGTCTACGTGCACAAAGCATTCTAACCTTCCAAAGAACAATCATACAAGTACTTAAGAATCAAAGTAAGAACTCTCATCAACAAAAAGTAAGATATATAATGAAAAAGTTACAATAAAACAGACCTCGCCAAAGCTGGCAACTTCGGCTTCTTCGATCCGGGAACGAGCTCTGCATCATCCTCCACACCTTGCTCATAACCTCTCTTCTCCACTCTATTACTCCTCGAACTTTCCATCCAATCCCACAATATGTTTTTAATACAATTACCAAATTTAAAAACCCAAGAGATTGTTACAATAAATTCATATATACTCCAAGAAGCTTCACAGAAGCAAACCCAAGCCGCAAATATAAAGACCCAGGAAACAAAAAGGTGCTTTCTTGACAAATTCTGGATCTGGGTGTTGTGTATGAAAGATCTGACGGTTCAGTCCAAGATAGATCTAAACCAATTTTTTATGTTTATTCTAATCTCAATTAGACTAGAGTATGCATATTTATATTGTATATGCCCGTGGGTGCGTATTTGGAGTATATAATTGAAGCCCACAGCTGTGTCGAGAGTATTGTGACGTCCGAGTGGCGACTGCATGAACGTTGAAGGTTGAAACTTGAAACCGCGTTTTTCTTTTGGTGTCTTTTTTGGTGCGCAGTGTGAACTTGGAAGCTCTTCTCATCTGGTTTTTGACCGTCTTTCCTAGGAAAGAAAGTCAATGGACTGACGGTTGAGCCGACAGAAACGACCCCACGTATCTCGTTTAGTTATACGTTAGCGTCTCTTAATCTCAGTGATGCGAATATGTACCATGAGCCACGTTGATCAGGGAATAGGATTCTCTCTGTTTCATTAAATGAAGCGAATAATATTCATTTCTTATTTAAAGTTAATATATTTAACTGTGTATATAAAATTAATATTGACACATCTTTTAAAAAATTAAATAATATGAAATAATATAAATCATTAAATGCATCAATTTTAAATCTTGACCATAAAATGAATTGGGTAGTAAATATTTCATTTGAAATGAAGAGAATCATAAGGATCTTCTACAATTATTTACTTGAATTTGAGAGAATTCGGATAGGTGATTGTGAAAAACTACTTATAAAATCTACCTGACCAGATAAATGGTTGGGCAATCCAATTTTTATTTAGTTAGGTGGATCTCATAAGTTGTCTCTCACAATCACCTGTCTGAATTCTTTCAAATTCGAACAAATAATTATAGAGAATCCTTATCCGAGCCTAGTTTGGTAGTTACAAGCCAACAATTTGTTACAAAGTTTGCGAATTTGATTCCAACTTAACGTAAAATTAAAATTTAATTCATTTAATTAAATGAGTTAGATTATAAATGACTTATGTAGTGTTAAAATTGTACTTCAATACAACTAAAATCCGACATACGACATTAAAGGCTGATAAATTTTTACACGATTCTTGAGCCTGATACGAACTCAATACAAAATTAGTGAGTTATGGTTAAGAGTTTGACTTGTTTAGTTAAATGAGTCAAATTATAATTGACCTATATAGTCTAATACTCATGTTTTAACACGACCCAAATCTAGCACATGAATACAAATTGCCACCTTTAATTATATGTTGAGCTTCACTTATTGAGAGAAAGTTTGAGTCCACATTTGATGAAAGTTTTAAAATATTAATTAAATTATTAAATTAACTATTTTTTATCAGCTTAGGCTTTAAGATAAGTGATGATTTATTATGTAGCTAGATATAAGGGACAGGGATCAAGCGCAACGAGTTACAGACGGTTTACATGAGAGGGCAGGTGGGCCTCAAAACCCTGCTCAAACTGCTTGAACATTGTTCTGACAAGTGAGTACTCATCTACACTAACACATGAGTTGTCTGTATTACATACAAATATAGGGCATAACGTTGCCCTATGAGTCTCACTTAATAGATGATCCACATTAATAAGAGTTCGTTTGGTGGATTTACTTGCATCTAATTATAATGACAATAGCAATCAAGAGGCTTCCCATACATTCATGGAGCCTTGTGAAAACTTCATTTGGGTGAAGACAAAATGATACTTAATTGTAATGTGTCATCCACATTCAATATAAAGGAATGGGATTAAAGGCTTCTGATTTTAAGAGCCCCGGAAAATAGTTACCTAATTGATGGTAATTGACTATATGTAATGATCCAGTGAAAAAATAGTAGTCACATTTGTACTATCACTTCAAAAGGACTAGTTAATTTAAAATTTTCCTATAATTTCCTATAAGGGTGTTACAATACATGTGTATGTGTGTGTGGGAGAGAGAGAGATAGGAAGATACTGACAGGACTGACACAAATCTATACCATCCCTTTCAGGAGAGCGTTAGACCATCTAGCTAAATCATATCTTGGACTTGACCTGTATAGTGCATGCAGCTATATATGTACCTGTTGCAAGTGCAAGAATCAAAATTTGTTCAGCGCTAGGAAATGCTTGTAATATGTAATGCGTTGCCACATCAATACCTCTGCATATATTAGTAAATTGTAGAGCTGAGAGATCCATTACACTGTCGTTTATAGTTTAAAGATTGATGCATACAAGATATCTGTGAGAGAGAGAGAGAGAGAGAGAGAGAGCATTTCTGCCTCAACAGGGTGACAACTCGAAGCACTTTTGCTTGCCTGCTTGTATAAATACCAAGGGTGGAACAATTCACAGCTTGGTCTAAAAAACAATAAATCAAATTCTGCAGACAATTACTCCCCTTCCCAACCCATTTGACGGGCACGCCGCTCCCACAACAAAGTCACCTTTCTCTCCTTGATCCTTAATGCCTCAGCCCGCTCTCTGGCCTCCTCACAGGTTTCAGTGGCAGCATTGCATTTCTCTGCCTCCCTCTGGTACTGAGAAGCCACCCTTTTAGCTTCACCAAAGGTAATGTTCATATGGCGAGTGTGCTCCTCCGCAACTGCCACCTGCAGCTTCAACTCCTCTGTCAGAAGGTCCACAAACTGCTTCTCCATCTCCTGCTTGAGGTCCGGATCATTACTTCCACAATCTGTTCAATAGCATAATTAAAATCACATTCATGAGATCACAAATAACTAGAAAAGATAAACAGTCTGGAAGCAGTGCAAAAAGGGAGAAGCAGGAAGTATTTAGTGGCTAAGACTATCATCATGCAAAGGTCATAACGGGCCCAACAAGTATCAATTACCATATCCATTGAAAGAAATTCCCTAAATTTTTTTATTTGCAAGATGGCATGGTTTAGGGTATGTTGTTATTAGTTGTTTGGATTTTCGACTATTTGAAGTGAAATAGCAAGAAGAATCAATTGGCAGAAAGGACCCATCAAGTTAAGGCCAGACAAAAGGGCCATTGGCAGAGAGCTAGACGGGTATAGAAAGGTTGGAGCTCCAAAGTATGGCAAAATTAACTTTATTTAATATTTTAAAAAATATTAAATTTACTAAAAATGTAAGTTTACAATAACATTGTAGTTAAAATTATTTATCAGTAAAACCCAACTCAGAGTTACCCAAACCAAGAAAGAACAGCACGATACGTGTGGTATATCCACATATTTAACCTAGAAACGCAATTTAATCTCCGGATAGACAGTAGAAACAACATGTATGCATGGTCCAAAACATATGAACAAGAAGTCAATAAAACCAGACAAAGTGGAAGAGTCATACGTCCCTTTAACCTAGGAATAAAGATAAAAAAAAGGATTTAAACCCTCAGTATAAATCTCCATTATTAAAAGAATATGGATGAACTTGATGTATTTAGTAATAAGTGAATTCCTTCACCAAATTAACAGAATAAAGATGAACATAATGAATATTGAGTAACATAGGAATTTCTGCGCCAAGTTGAATAAGCAGGATGAACTCTAACCTGTTACTGAGAGATTGGCCAGCCCTGCAAAAGAATACAATACCCAGAGATGACCAGTATTAGTATACATATAATACTTATCAAAGAAATTAGTATACATATAACAATCATATCTCTGATTACAGCAAAACTAGAACTTGGGAATCCAAAAGAGAGTCATTGTAATGAGAAATAAAGCAGAAAAGACAACATCAACAACAGACATTCCAGATCTGCATGCAATTTCATTAGCCCAATTAGTTTGGGCAAGCCCTGGAATGAGAAGGTTGTGGACAACTACATGCAAAATAATGCATGGAAACAGGTGCAAAAGAAGGCATGTAGAAAACCATCTCAATAACTTTTCCCAAACAAATGGCTATCTCCATTTCTTGTAATAGGAGCAAACATTTGGATTTTTTCTTTTCAGCCCATCCTTGTGCCTTCGTCCACATAGATGGCTGGACAGCAATAGGCAGATTGCCATATGATTTAACCTTAACATCCAAAAAGATAGCCAGTAAACTCTTTAATCAGATATTGACAACAATGAAGACACATCTTATCAAGCACAAAAGGGACTACATACAAGTCACAGGCAAAATGCACAAAAAAAAAAAAATCAAATTCATGAGATCACATATGAGCTCAGCATCTGTGTGAAGTATTTCAAACAGATGAATGTCCTATTTTATAATCACTCGCTAAGAAAGCACCTAGGTAGGACCCCATTTAGATCAGACCAGAACTAGACAATGACCTATTCACAAACAAAGGCATACCAATGCCAATTTTTGAATGGAATGAAATGATGTGAGTTATCTTTTTCTTTTTTCAATAATTCCAACTTAAAACGCTTCCCACACTCTCGGATCATTCTTGGATTTTCCAGGATCAATCACGACTGCACCAAGTCAAACTGGACAATATTAGGTGTTAAAATGGATTTTTACAAATCAGTAGAAATTATGCACCTCATTATTGACACCAACTTACCACCAACATCAAGTACAAATATCTATGAAGGTATCATACCACTGGTGGAGACAATAATAAAGGATTAATGCAAAATGTAAAACTTCTAATGGATAGTTTTACAAAATACAGTTTCATGTAGAGTTCCATTTTCCCCGTTCTTGCTTTTCCCTTTTTGTTGGGGGGGGGGGGGGGGTGCTTGTAATGGAGGGGCGTGAGGGACATGGATGGGCATTGGGTGTGACAAGCCATGTTAGATTGATCAATAACTATTCCATATGCAGATATTGCGGAGAACAGGCATGGAGTTAAAACTCAAAACATAGTTATTTTAAGTCAACCATAGCAAAAGGCTTCAGGCTTCTTAATTAAGGCAATAATGAATATCATGTAAATAGAGCATGTAAGACAAGACAAGGCCAGATCTTGATGACTCTCCTAGAGCTGGACGGCATATAAAAGAGATCAAAGAAGAAATAAAACCATCACCACCAAGTCACTGAGTTCCATCCAATTTTTATGCATAAAACCCAGAAACTGAAATGGTTTTCCTTTCGTTCAATAAGTTCGTATGCCCATATAGGAAAAAAAAAATACAAAATAAGAATAACAAATTTGGATCTACAACAAATCAAAATCTCAAAATGGAAAATATATTAAATACCTCGTATTTCATTGTAATAAAACAGAAATGAAAAATAAAAATACACCTCTAAACATGAACTGGAATTCACTCTAAGGAAACTATTCGAGAAGCCAAGTGAATCGAAAGCTCAGAACGCAAAATTATCAATAGACCCCAAATCGACGAATTGGGGACCCCTACTCGTAGTTACTCTCAAATAACTCAGCATATAATGGAAATAAATAGAAAAACAAATCCAAACCTGAATTGGGTTTAAATTTCTCAATCTAATTCAATAACATACAAAGAGAAAGAGCTCCAAATCCAAAATCAGTGACTAGAACAAATCAAAAACACAAATTCATGATATGGGCACCGCTTAATTTCACTCCAATCAACATATAATCAATCAAAAACAGAAATTTACAGCACCCCAGAAACAAAAACACCGATATCAAAATTAAAAACAAATAAATAAATAACCCAGAGAAAAAAGAGAGGGAGTTATACCAGGAGCAATCTTGAGAAGGGACAGAGGAGGAGGGCAATCACAGATGCAAGGAGGGCAAGAGGCTTTGGAACTACCCAGCCTTATACCCTTCTTGAACTTCCAATACAGAGCCGGTCCGCACACTCCCAAAGCTGATATCACCGCAAAGACCACCAAACAACACCTCAAGCATGCCCCAGATCGCCTTGTCATCTCTCTCTCTCTCTTTCTCTCTCAGTGAGATGGTGAGATCCAGCCCGCAACTGGTTAGTTATGTTATGACAAAAGCGTCTAAGTTTTCATGTTTTTTAACTTTTGGACTGTTTTTTTTTTTTCTTTTCTTTTTTGAAGAAGTCGGTGTCTCCACATAAATGAGCTGTAATAAGCAGACCACTCGTCAGATCGATCAGCCCATTTACTCTTTCTGACCTCTGAGTCAAAGCAAATTTTATTACACAATCTTGGTGTTGAGGTAAGATCAGATCACACTGGTTCCAAAGAAGCTTCTCAGGTTTTCACACACCTCCATATACATTTTGATTATTATTTTATATTTATTTTGGTTTTTTTCTTTCTCAATCTTTACAGTAGGTAAGATTTGATCATAAATAATGGGTGATTCCAAGTTATAAATGTAAGAAGTCTCTTATAAACTACAAGAATAGGCATGAATAAATGCAAACCATAATTTGAAATCATCCAAACCAGTTTCCTGATTTTAAGAAAAATCATAACTTTTGAGCTAAAATCCTCCAAATATAAAATAAAAAGAAACATTAACATGGGAAAACACGTTCATAGGTTTTTTTTCTCAAATATTAAAAGCATTTATCACGGGGAGTTTGGACGATCCAGAGCAAGAAAAGAGCCCAAGGTCCATGAACCAGGCTTGGACGAGGGCTAATAAGTAAGATAGCTGGCATTTCGTTAGAAGCATCCAAGTCTGGCCTGTTGGGTCCATATAGGTGGACCAACCCGGGGCATATAGCACAATAGCATGATGACAAAATTGGGCTTCTTACTTTTCCTTTTTTGTTTTTTTAGGTTCGTCACATGGGTAGATGTGGACAAGTGGTTAAGCTTTTAAATTAAGAAAAATAATTAAAACACTCACGTTATACAACAATGATACAACACTCAGATACAATGGAGTGGGGCTCACACATGAACCCCACTCTATTGTGCTTTGGTGTTGTGTCATTGTTGTGTAGTGTGAATGTAATAATCACTCCCCTTCAATTAAATCGTGAGAAATGATTCCTACACTCATTTCTCACAATAACCCCACAACAAGCTGAAGTGGCTGGTAATATTTTATTAATTTTTTTTTTTTTTTTTTGTAAAAAAATAATAAAATATTACCAGCCACGTCAGCTTGTTGTGGGGCTGTTGTGAGAAATAAGTGTAGGAATCATTTCCTTTAAATCGTCGCCTCAGTTTCAAAAAGTGTCGTAAGTGACACATGTCATTAACGAAAAAATTCAATTGGTATTTTCATCAGTCCTCTGTCTATTTTTTTTTTACGGACCTCTATATCACCCACCTTAAAATGCTGACACCTATCATTTCTTTCGTATGGCCCACATATCATAGATGATACTTAAGGTTTTAGTGCCACATGAGATGAGAACGAAAATACCTTATTTTAAAAAAAAAAAAAAATTGAATGTTGTGAGATACATTGTGTGTGGTAATATATTTATAAATAAGCCATTTATATCCTCGATTTTTCATAATGCCATGGTTTATTCCATAGATGGTCTATAACATTTTCGGGGGTAACTTATCACACATTTTCCCCATGGGCTCTCTTCTGAGAGATAGATTGTGTGGGTTTTGAGCCCATAACCTCTTTTGGGCCGATGCTGATTTGGAGGCCCATGGCCTTTGATAGGGCATGATTGAGTAGAATTATTCCCAATAGTTTCTAGTATTACTCTTTTAGAGGAGTTCCAATTTTAACTTGACTAATCATTTTGAAGTGACAACTCACATATGACTGACGTTTACTCTTTATCATTACATCAATGAACACTAAATTGATTAAGCAAGAATACATGGAGTTAAGCTTAATTACGTCATTTCCAACCACCACGTAAGATATATATTAACCACTCACACTTATATACATAGGCGGACCTATATTATGTGCCCTAATTTTTTCAAAACTTCTATATTTCTAGCTTTCAAAGCTATTTTTTTAAGAAGTCCTTTAATAAAATTAGTATTTTCATATGAAGTGAACTTGCAAGGCTAATTTATAGCCGTTCATACAACTTCTTTTGAATTTTGGCCCCACACACACAAAATTTATAGTTTTACACCACATTTTTTTTCCCAACATTAAGCATAATATATAATTTTATTTTATTTTTATTTTTTTTGTAGGTAACATTAAGCATACAATTTAAATTGATATATTTTCGGAAAAAAAAAATTAAATTGATATCATTTTGAGCTTTATAGCTGTCGAACCCGTCAAATTGACTCTCTATGGCTATACTCGTTGCAATGGTTTATTCTGGCCCGCACTGACATGGAAAGCGGTCTTCAAAAAATTTCAGTCCAATGGTTCTTTCTTACTTCACCAAAAGATTTCAGTCTTATGAACCGCCAACGTTTGGATTATAGCCTTTTAAACTATCAAAAAATTTTAAAAATACTTATTTTGTTGAAATATGCATATAATACCCCAGTCACTGCGCCACCCCCGACTCCTGGGGTGGCTTTCGGGTTATCCCTAGAATCATTTTGGGGTAGTTGCAAGCCACCCCAGAGGTGGCGCCAACCACCTCCAAACACCCATTTTCTTTTTTAAAACAAATAAAAAATAAAATTTTAGTTTTTTATAGTTAAATTTTTTTAATTGAAAAATAACACGTGGTAGGGGTATTATAGGCATATTTTAATAAAATTGGTTATTTTAAAACTTTTTGGTAGTTTGAGGGGTCAGAGTCTAAGCGTTGGCAATTCTTGAAATTACTTACAAAGCAATTGACAATTTGAAGGGGCTAAATTGTAATTTTGAGTTTTTTTTATATAATTGAATTCCTTTTTTTTTTTTTTTTTTCTGTAGGTATATAATTGAATTCCTTACTTGCATATAAGTTTGTTCAAAAGCAAAAATAAAAACAAATCTCTTAAGTTTTTTTTTTTCGAGACAAGGTGTATTTTGGTCGATTAATGCTATTATTTACACCTATTTACCGTATTGACCGATATGCGTGTTTTAAGAAAAAAATTATATCAATCACCTAAAAAAATACTTTTCAAATACGTAACAGTAACATCAATAAATATAAAATAAATTTCATAAATAATTGTGAATAGCAGCATTAATACTCTGTTTTGGTTCTATGCTTTTTCTTCCTTACCAAGTTTTCTTTTTCTTTTTCTTCCGCCCTAAGTTTTAGTTTGTTTGTTTGTTTGTTTTCTCAAATTACAATCACAACCCTTTTCGGAGACAAGGAAAAATATCCTAAGTTCGCTAGAAACTCCCATATATATCTGGTGGCTTCTTGAGCCGTTCACGCCACAAATGTAAGGTTGACAGTCCTCCGCGTGTCACATCTTTGCCAACACAGACCTGCAGCCCCCTTCCAAACCTTTATCAAGAAGCCTCATACCCAGAGGAAACAACAACAACCTCAAAGACTCTCTCTTTCTCTCCCCCATTCCACTGTGACGGAATCCATGGCAAACAAAGAGATGCAAGTAGTGAAGGGTGTGGACCTAAAGAGGTACATGGGGCGGTGGTATGAGATAGCCTCGTTTCCATCGAGGTTCCAGCCCAGGAATGGTGAAAACACAAGGGCTACATACACCTTGAGAGATGATGGGACTGTGAATGTGCTCAATGAGACCTGGAATGATGGGAAAAGAGGGTACATAGAAGGCTCTGCATACAAGGCTGACCCTAACAGTGATGAGGCCAAGCTCAAAGTGAAATTCTATGTGCCTCCCTTCCTGCCCATCATCCCTGTGGTTGGGGATTACTGGGTTTTGTTCCTTGATGATGATTATCAGTATGCCTTGATTGGCCAGCCTACCAGGAAGTATCTTTGGGTATGCCCATCATCTTTGTCATCATCCTCTCTAATATGTAGATTTAATTGATTTTGTTGTTGATCTGTGATTTAACTTTGCTCAAATTTTCTCAAGTTGGGGAATTTCTGAACACATTCTTTGCTGCAGAAATGGTGCAGTGTAGTTTTTTGTATTTTGATTTGCTTTGTATTGGGTGTTAAGGGTCTTTGGTAGATAGCTGGTTACTGGTTGTATGTTGTGCTGAAAGTAGCTTTTGTTCCCGTTTTTTTTTAGTGTTTTGTACTTGTGTTTCTTTCTGTAAAATCCCATTAATCCAAAACAAATAGAAAACTTTGATCAATTTTACTACATCATGGATTGATTTGTAATTTGTTTCTTGAAAAGAGAAATTAGAGGAGGATTGGATAGTGAGAATAAGAATTAATGTTTATTTGAAGGAGCATTTGGATTTGAGGCATGATTTCCTTGCTAACATAATAATGGTGTATATATTTTTCCTTAGAAAAGTTGGGTTATTGTATTATATAACCTTGCAATGAAAAGAACAATTTTGAAAGGTACCAAATTTTGTTGTTATTTTTTTGTCCTCTAATTCATCTTTGTGATTTGTATATGCTAATGCATAAAATTTATTGATTGTTTTTGTGGTGTTTTGTTAGATATTGTGCAGGCAAACCCATCTAGATGATGAGATCTACAATCAGCTGGTTGAAAAGGCCAATGAAGAGGGCTATGATGTGAGCAAGCTTCACAAGACGCCACAGAGTGATACTCCACCAGAGGGAGAAGAAGGGCCCAAGGACACCAAAGGCATCTGGTGGATTAAATCCCTTCTGGGGAAATAGGGATAATCACAGTAGTGTATTGGGGTTTCACTGTTCAAGTACATGTTAAATAAAAGATGAAAACCCTGATTGCAGCATACAGATTAGGGATATTTGTATGTTGATTTGCTTTTGTAGTTTGTTGTACAGCAAGAAATGGCGTAGAGGTGTGCGTGTGTGTATTGAGTTTTGACGCCCAAACTCAAACTCTGTTGTAGTTTAAGTTGTGGACTATTTACTCAAATCTCATCTGGGTCCTGTTCAGTTTGCTTTCATCTGAAAGCTTGATATAATAATGAGCTTGGTTGGCAAATACAGGTAGTTAATTTTAGAATTACTAAAAGGTTTATATCAAAATTTTGTATAGAAAATTAAAAAAAAAAATTGTATTGTAGTGAATTTTTTTATTTGAATAGTAATAAAGAATTATTGATGTAATATAAAAAATAAAAAAAGTAAAATTGTTTTGATGTTGATTATTATTAGAAAAATATTAAAAAAATATATATATATGAATAGTAATCTGCCACTATTTTGTTATGCTCCATAGCTTGTCAAATAACACCAATATCTCAATGGCGATTTTAGAATTACTTTCTGAGAAATGCCATGTACCATATCAATATCTTATGTAGGCTGCTATTCTTCAAAAAAAAATACTTATCCTTTTTTTTTTTGATAAAAATATATATATATATATATATATATATATATAATGGCTACTAAACACGGCAACATAATAAGGTATATATGGATCAAGATCTACACCTAAATTTGAGAGAATATGGATATATGTTTGAATAGGTGGGTGATTGTGAAAGAGTACTTATGAAATTTATCTGATTAAATAAAAATTGGGTTACTCAATTACTTATTTAATCAAGTGAGTTTTATTAATTTTTTTTTTTAATAATTACTTATTTAAATTTTTTTCCTTAAATTCAAACAAAAAATTTGAGACGATACTAATTCATTTATAAGATATTTGTGCCGTATGTAATATTATCCAGAATTTCAGATCTCTCTTAAACCTTATCGGGATGCGTAGTGTTTGGATTGATGCTGACTGCTCTGTTAAGGCCTTATCTAGACAGGGATGCAGTATCCAATTGAGTCATGTAGGAAGAGAAAAGGGTATCTCATTTTTAAAAGAGAAGCATTTGGGTCCCTATTGAACCTTATCGAGTAAATGATGTTTGGATTGATGATGCTGACTGCTATGGACCCAAGACCTTATCTAAACAAGAGTGCAGTTTTCAATTGAGTAAGGGTGCGTTTTAAATTGCGATTTCATTGGTAATAAGTGTGATTTTAAATCAAATCACAAAATATAAATCGTTTAGAAACTACATTTTTAAAAATTGCGATTTGAGGTGCCTTTTTGAAAACGCAGAATCTTAAAAACTAATTTGCAATTTTAAATGTTAAATTGCGATTTTGCCAAACGCTTAACTGCATTTTTAAAAATTACTTTTTTCAAATCACATTTTAAAATCGTGATTTTAAATCGTACTTTTTGAAATCGCAAATCCAAATGGACCCTAAATGTCGAAAGGGAAAATGGTTATTTTTTGCCCTATTCAAGGTTTCTCATATGCTTGGAATTCCTGGGCTTTTCTTCCTCCAGACTCTTGAGCATTCATGACACTCTCATGCGTCTTAAAGCCTTCAAAGGTCTTTGTAAGTATTAGAGCAACTGGGCAAGATAAATTATTCTGATATTTCACTTGAATTCCGCTTTTAACGCTTCGAATACTGGACAAAAATATTTATGGCCTTATCGTCATATTCAATAATTGAGAATTATTGTGTCAATATCTTTGTATAAAATGACATTTTCATGCTCAAAAATTAATTTTTTTGTTAATTAAATAGATTATGTGGGTCGAATCAAGTCAACCTAATACGACCTGAATATTAAATGGGCTGTACAGGTCAAATCGTGTTACCCGTTTAATTAAATGGATTGTGTCAAGCTTACAGGATTTAACCCATTTAATTAAATTAATTAAATTCGGGTTAACCCAAATAATCTTATATCCATACTTCAACCCAACCCACAACCTAAACCAACACACAAACATGAATTGCGAACCCTTCTACGGGGATCAGGAAAATGCAATCAAGTCTTATGGAACTCTAAGTCGATCAATTGATCAAGCTGCATAACTAAAATTGGACAAAAGCTAGAGTGGATCAAAATTCAAAAGATGCCCTATTTCAGACCAAGTAGATGGAATGGCTTCAAAAGAACAAGCAGACTTATATATATACTATAAAGCACAATGGGCAAATCACAATACAACATCTGAATTAAGCTTGACAAGCACATAAATACTATAATAGAAAGATCTCCTGCTGATACACGGTTTCCTTTCTTTCTTTGGTCTAGAAGATGTGGGGAAAATCCACAGAATTTTGCCAAGCAAACAATTGACAAACAATATAAACACATTACAATCACGATTTGTCATCCATCAGCGTCGACACTAGAAAACCTGAATGCAATTATGGAATAGCTGCAGCCGCTTGCCTCAGAAGCTCACAATAGGGTACAACACTGATTTGTTTTCTTTGCCTGCTTGTAGAACATCTGTTTCAACCACGACCAACAAAAAGGTTCTTTAAGTTAGCAACAAGCTTTGGACCGTGATTTCAAAAGCATATATGTGGCTAATGGGTCTAATGTAGACTCTTAATACAAAAGAAACCAGTTCATGGAAGTAACTGGGATATGATGCCAACTTCATCTAATTTGGAGAGAAAAATGACCGGAACTTTGAAGCCAGTGAGAGGATGGTGCGAAGCTAAAAGGCTTTCTTTTCTCTCTCTTTTTTTTTTTTTTTTTTTTTTCCTATACCCTATTTCAATGGATAGTTGCTTATGATTGCATTCACATTTCTACTTTTCATGACTTTTATAATATCTTTTCTTTTTATGTTGAAGTGTTTCTCTGGTATACCGTATGTGTACTCGGGTGTACCTGTTGGTTTTTAATGAAATTCCATTTACTTATAAAAAATAAAAAAAAGATGCCAACTTTTTTTTTTTGATAAGTAATGATAGTATTATTGAAAGCGTAAGGCGCCCCTACGTACACTAGAAGTATACAACAGGAAACACCTAACTAGAAAGCGAAAAAGAAGTAAGAAATTCAGCAAAGCTGATAGATAAAGGGTACAAATAAGCCATCGACCAGACATACAAAGTATGGAGAAACAACTCTAGCACCTCCTCTAGGGAGCTTTCTAGATTCTCAAAACACCTAAGGTTTCTTTCTCTCCAAATACACCAAAAAAGGCAAATAGGCACCATCTTCCAAGAAGTAGCGCTCCCAGATCTCCCAGACTTCCACCAACAAGCAACTAAGTCAAGCACACTCCTAGGCATGACCCATGCAATACCAAAGCGGGAGAAAATGTTATTCCATAGAGTTGAGGCCAGATCGCAATGCAGAAGAATATGGTCCACTGATTCCCCATCCCGCTTGCAAAGACAGCATCTATCCACAATAATTAAGTTCCTCTTCCTAAGATTGTCCAAGGTCAAAATTCTGCCTAGAGCTGCAGACCAAGTGAAGAAAGCTGCCCTCAGGGGAGCCTGAGACCGCCACACACACTTCCATGGGAACCGAGTACCTCCAGCACACATCATAGAACCAAAAAATGACTTCACCTTGAACACACCTTTCTTGGATGGGACCCATTTAAGACAATCTGCCCTCTCCATATTCACCTTGGTAGAGCCCAGCACCTGGAAGAAAGAGGCAAAAACATCGACTTCCCAATCATGAGCTTCTCTAATAAAGCTCACGTTCTATTGAATGGACCCACCCAAACTCTCCAAATTATCAGCCACTGACGCATCCTTCACCCGAGCAATGCCAAAGAGATCAGGGAACACTTCTTTCAGAATCGAATCTCCACACCACAAGTCATGCCAAAATCTGATCCTACTCCCTTCCCCCACCTCAAATCTAAGGAGTTTGGAGAAGTTCTCCCAACCTTTCCTTATAAACTTCCACAACCCTACTCCAAACGCCCCAGCAACCTCTCGGGAGCACCACCCACCCCACAAACTTCCATACTTGGAGTCCACCGCGACTCTCCACCAAGCATCCCTATCCATGCCATATCGCCATAGCCATTTACCTAGCAATGCGCGATTAAACTGAACCAACTTCCTAATGCCAAGCCCCCCCGTTCGAAATTGGAGTACAAACCTTCTCCCAACTCACCAAATGGTATTTAAAAGCTTCACCCATGCCACCCCAAAGAAAATCGCGTTGCAACTTCTCAATGCGAGAAGCAACACTCACCGGAATAGGGAACAGAGACATGTAGTACGTAGGTAAGTTAGAGAGCGTACTCTTGATAAGGGTCACTCTCCCACCCTTAGAGAGGTATAACCTCTTCCAACTAGCCAACCGTTTTTCAATCTTCTCAATAACTCCATCCCAAATACGAGTAGATTTGTAAGGAGCTCCCAATGGAAGACCCAAATACATCACAGGCAAATAAGCAACTTCACACTCTAAAAGATCGGCTAACCTACCCACATTATCGACATTCCCCACTGGAATAATGCTGGATTTGGCCAAGTTAACCTTAAGCCCCGAAACAGCCTCGAATAAGAGCAAGAGAACTCGCAAAGACCGAATCTTGGAGGAGCTAGCATCACAGAAAATCAATGTGTCATCAGCGAACAAAAGATGGGAAAAAGAAGCATCACCCACTCTGAAACCATCCAACACACCCCCACTCACTGCCGCAGTAATCATGCGACTCAACGCCTCCATAACAAACACAAACAAAAGGGGAGACAAAGGGTCTCCTTGCCTTAGGCCTCGAGAGCTGCTGAAAAAGCCGTAAGGAGAGCCATTAACAAGCACCGAAAACTTTGCAGAAGAAATGCACCGAGCTATCCACGAACACCATTTTCCCCCAAAGCCGCATCTCCTCAACATATACAACAGAAAATCCCAATTAACGTGATCATAAGCTTTTTCTAAATCCATTTTGCAAATGACTCCCGGCTCCCTTGATATAATACGACTATCAAGGCATTCATTCGCAATAAGGATTGGATCAAGAATCTGCCTCCCTTTGATGAAAGCACTCTGGGATTTGGAGATAACCTTGTCCATAACCGTCTTCAATCTGTTGGCCAAGACTTTAGCAATGATCTTGTAGATACCTCCTACAAGGCTAATGGGCCGGAAATCTTTGAGAGACAAAGCTCCTGGAGTCTTAGGAATAAGAGAAATAAAAGAAGCATTCAAACTCTTCTCAAAAACTTCTCTAGCATGAAACTCAGAAAAAACCTCCATAATGTCCAAGCGCACCACCTCCCAACAAGCTTGGAAAAAAGCCATAGAGAAGCCATCCGGACCCGGCGCTTTATCACCATTAAAAGCAAACACAACCTTTCTAACTTCCTCCTCCTCAAAGGCCCTCTCCAGCCACCTTGCTTCTGACTCTAAAATGGCATCAAAGGAAAGATCATCCAACCGAGGCCTCCAACTATGCTTCTCAGAGAAGAGATCTTGATAGAACTGAACCACATGCTCCCCTATCTCTGCCGGATTAGAAGAAATGGAATCTCCAATCAACAAGGAATCAATAGAGTTATACCTTCTGTTTGAGTTGGCAATAGAATAGAAGAATTTTGTGCATTTATCTCCTTCTTTCAACCACGTCACCCTGGACTTTTGCCTCCAGCAGACCTCCTCCAACAGTGAGCATCTCTCTAACTCACTGACAACCTCCAGCTTCTTTTGAATTTCCCCCTCAACCAAAGCCCTACTACCTTCCACTGTATCAATCGCCTGAAGCTCCTCAAGAAGCTTTCTCTTGTTCCTCTCCACATTACCAAAGGCCTCGACATTCCACGTCTTCAAATTAGACTTGAGGGACTTTAATTTACATGCAAGCACAAAGCTAGGAGAGCCATGAAAAGAGAATGAGTCCCACCAATGTTTCACCAAGTCCACAAAACCATCCACCTTGAGCCACATATTCTCAAACTTGAACGGCCTACTTCTTGCAGAAGAGTGAGCACAATCGAGGAGGATAGGAAAGTGGTCAGAGAAAAGGCGGGGAAGCCTCTTCTGAGACGCCTCAGGAAACCTATCTTCCCAATCAGGAGAGACAAGAAAACGATCAATTCTGGACCAAACAGGAGGATCACAGGAAATCGACCACGTATAAGAACCTCCAGCGAGCGGAAAATCCATAAGACCCTGGTCAGAGATGAAATCACAAAAGTCCCTCATGGCAGTCACACTACCAACTCCAGATCTTTCGCTAGGAAACCTAGTAGTATTGAAGTCTCCCCCTATACACCAAGGCAAACTCCACCAACTCATAATCCCCGCCAGCTCATCCCAAAGACCCCTCCGATCAACCCTGCAATTCGGACCATACACTCCCACAAAACCCCACTCAAAGTGATCATCAACATTCCTTAAAGAAACTGCAAGAGTGAAACTCCCCACGCACACATCCACCTTTTCCACCACCCTCTTGTCCCACAAGATAAGAATACCCCCTGAGGCCCCACTAGCATCCAAACAACACCAATCCACATAATTACACCCCCAAAGACTACGCACAAACTGCCTAGAAGGATCCTTAACTTTTGTTTCTTGGAGGCAAATAAGATCCACC
Source organism: Alnus rubra (assembly GCA_028654335.1). Taxonomy (NCBI): domain Eukaryota; kingdom Viridiplantae; phylum Streptophyta; class Magnoliopsida; order Fagales; family Betulaceae; genus Alnus; species Alnus rubra. The sequence goes on along the minus strand of JAJPGS010002451.1, from coordinate 1,337,012 downwards.
TTCCAATCTCTAAGCAAATTGCAAATCCTTAAGCGTTTACGCCTATTATTCAGCCCCCTTACGTTCCAAGAAAGAATCTTCGGCTTCATGGCACTACTACTAGCCCCCTTGCCCTCCTCTTACCGCTACTCAATCCGGAACTTTTGGCATCATAGTTAATAGAGCTCTCCAAATTCTTAATCTCTCTCTTACCCTTCGTGCGTCCTTTACCCAATCGACGCTCCTCTTTTCTCTCCTCTTCTATACAAGTCAGAAAAGCTAACAATTGCAATTTATGTCCCACGAACGTCATCCCAACAATGGGATAAATCTCGTTAGCACTCTGCATCACCCAGTCCGAGTACCCCAAGCCACCCAAGTCTAGAGAGTAGGCATTGAGAGGAGAACCCACAACAACAGCCCCTCCCCCCTCCTTGAACTCCACCAAACCAACTTCCCCGGGAGTAATGCTTCTTGAATCCTCACCCAACATTCCAACCTGCAGACCAGGGGACACTGAGTCCTCCACTGGCCCCCCCATCCACTCACAACCTTCCCCTCCAGCACTGCCAAAGCATGGAACAATCTCCATATCCACCGATTTATGCCCAAACACGTCCCCTGCCAACTCCCGAGGCACACTCAGCATTTCCAACTTCATTAAACTTGATACAAAAGCTTGAATTTTCAATTGTAGACATTGTTGGGATAATGTTCTGGTCTCATACAAGCAAATTGTTTAAGATATCACAGACACGTGATCAGTAGATCCATTCACTAATTCTCCATACCTATGGCAACCTACCAAATTTTATTGTTACTATTACCCACATCTATTAAGAATCACTCAAGATAATTTGCCAATTTACTGGGACTTTCAACAGCTAACATTTGTGATCAATTTACTATTTTGAAAAAGAGGAACTTTAAACCCAATTAGAACCAATAATGCAACAAAGAAAATAAGTAACATTGGAGGGAGCAGGGGTTTGGTCAATGTTGCTATTTTTAACCAATTTGTTCATCATTGGATCTTTTGAAGCTTACGGCTTTTTGGGGTGCAGAGAGAGAGGGGTAGACGAGTTTTGAGGGTAGATTGGATAGTAATCAGTCCTTTTGTGGTCCCCTTCCAGAAAAGGGTTGTTTGACGTAAGCTCCTACTATAGTGTCCTTGTCCTTGTCCTTGCTAGCAACGATGTCACTCCTTTCCCTTGGAAGAATATTTAGAAGACGAAGGTTCCCTTTAGGGCGGCCTTTTTCGCTTGGTCGGCGGCTCTAAGGAAGACCTACAATGAAGAATCTCAGGAAGCGGCATGCCATTGTGATTGATAAGTGTTGTATGTGGAAGAGGAATAGGGAGTCTGTGGATCATTTTCTCCTCCATTGTGATGTCGGTTGTGCCTTATGGAATGCATTTTTCAATCGTTTTAGGCTGTCTTGGGTGATGCCTAGTAGTGTTGCTGACTTGTACGCTTGTTAGTGGACTGGTGGAAAAACTCGGAGTGCTGTTGTGTGGAAGATGGTGCCTTCCTGTCTCTAGTGGTGTCTTTGGAGGGAAAGAAATGAAAACTCTTGAGGACCGTGAGAGATCATCAATGGAGCTTGAGTCTTTTCTTTTTTACTCGGACAATTGCATTTGTAGCTCCTTAGAAGCTAAGTTTTCACAATTTTCTTGTTCTTTTCTCTCCTCCTACCTAGGTGTTTTCTTCTGTATACTTGAGTAGCACTTTTCACATTTAATGATAATTCAATTACTTACAAAAAAAAAAATCCGCAAAACACCCCCATTGTTTATGCAAGGAAAGGGAAATTTTGTTAAAAAAGAAAAAATTAATTGGGGAGGTTGCTATCCTCTACCTGAAGTGACCCCCCAATGAAGACGAACAATAAATCCAAGTTTCAAGTCACTTCTTCTTCAAATAACAATCACATCTTCTTAGACTATAACCAAGGCCCCAGCCACCCAAAACCCTTTAAATTATCCCTAGATAACTCCATAAGACTTTTAAACATGGATGCATTCATACAAACATGCATCTCCCAATACTTTCTACAGGTAAGAGGATATTGTGCTAAAATATGCAAGATCCATGCTAAATGTGCTCAAATCATGATACCATACTCCATTTACAAGCTAAAGATCATAAACATAATTATCTGCCTACATCTTATGTAGTGTCTCTTAAGATTAAAAGAGTCATGGCTATCACGATACACTTATAGGTAAAAGCCAAAAATACATCAAAGTCAAACTCTTGCAAAGTATTCAATAGCACAGTTGAGGATGACCAAAAGTATAACTAAAAAGAAGAATGAGTTAAACTAATAGGCTTATGCAGTAAAGTATGTGTAAGATCTGTGGATGTGTGCACAGTGGCAAATGCATATTAGTAACATGTAAATGTTCTCTGCACACCTGTGATGCTGCACTGAGATCTGAACTCTTCTCAACTAAACTGTCCAGTTTCTCACCTCGTGCAAGTACACTGTCAATAGTTTTATGCTGTATCAAAGAAAGAAACACTTATGAGTGAGAGAGAGAGAGAGAGAGAACAGTTTGCCGTAAGAAAACAAGGAATTAAAATCACATGTTATTAAAAAATCCAAAACCCAGTCAGACAAGAAAAATTCTTTCAACATGCCTAGTTCAACGAGGAATTTTTTTTTAAAAAGCAAAGATGTCAAATGAGTCTACAGACATTATGTCCCACCTAAGTGGAATCCTAGGAAGGGTGGCTCGTCTGCCCTTCAGCATCCATTTATAATGGGACAGCTCTCAAGACTTGAACCCTGCACTTGTAATAGGCAACCTAAGACTTTACCATTACCACATAATGGCCCCTATCCCATGCGTAGCACAGAAGTCAAGCGACATCGGCAAGCTGACAAGCCAGTTTACTAAAATTGAAGATTGGAAAGCCCAGCCTAATAGACTTTCGGAAACATTTACATGGGATTTATAGAATTGCTCTTCCTCAATTAGAAGCTTATCCCAGCAAGAAAAATAAAACCGGGATACTTTTTTTAAAAAAATAAAAAAATAAAGAAAGAAAAGAGCAGTTATGAAATGTGAAATTTGCTGTCATTTCTAAATGAAATAAAAAATCTACTGGTGTACTCATTCAACCCATTTTCACCCATTTGCAGATAATAATCAAATAATCTACGCAACATAGTTTCAGAATGAGATAGCCCACTAATTAGTGGAGTAGCAGCAAGCAGACACAGAAAATGCAGTCTTTTGGTATAATAACCTGACACTAACCCTAAGGTTAGTGCTGCGGATGAAAATTGGATGTGAAAAGCAAGCTACAGATGCTATTACATAGACCAAAGTGCAATATGTTTTGAAAAACTTTCAGCATCGCACAGGCTTTCACATGCAACTGAAATAAGTACAACATTGTTGGTAGCTGCAAAGATCACATCTCTACCTCGGCTTCTCTTCATAACTTAGAAGTAAATGTAGTGATTCAAGTAACAAAACATAAGAAACCTTTTCTACCAAATATCAGTCTCTTAGCTCAAAAACGGGTCTAGCATATTCTTTATTAATAGAATCCCCAAAAGACTTTTTCTTTTTTTTGGGTAATTTGTCTTCAGTACAGCGTATAGCTCAAATTTTCTTTTAAAAGATATAACAACTTTCTATAAGTCATCATATCAAAGCCATCACCAAATCCCTGCCAAAATATTGACGCACACAACTGATCCAAGAATTAACAAGTTAATTAAAATTTATCATTTGATGGTTGATTAATCAAGGGAAAATCATAAATCCAACTAGAAAAATGAATGAATCTCTAGACTCCACAATAATGAACATAAAAGGAACACAATTCAATTAGTCATAGATCCAACATTAAGTAAACTACTTTAGCAATGACAAAATACTCACAAGGATAATTTTAGTTTCATCCAACTCCCTCTGAATTTTCAACAACTTGTCAGCCTCCGCAGGATCCTGAAGAGTTAAGCAAGAAGAGAGAGGGAAAAAAAATTAGTCATAACTAATTACTTTTAAAGCTTCAACCATTAACAAAGGGGAAAAAAAATTAAGAAGCCCCAATTGATATAGCATCAATCTATTTGTTGCCTTATGACATGATCTTAAACAAGGAAGAAAAATGAAAAAATAGAAATACCTGGAATTTTGTCAAAGCTTCACTCAGATAGGGCCATGGTTGGGTCTTATCTGCTTGTGCAGTCTTCCATGAATCACCAAAATTTTTCTGATACTCATCTAGCAACTGGCAAACATTATAAACATCATCTATAGGTTAACTCAAGCAGAAATCAATCGTCAATATTTCACCAGTCCAAGAACCTCAGGCTCATAATATGAAGCATTAACATATTTACCCTCCCACCCTCCACACACACACACACACACACACACAATGAGACCTCCTCAAGTCTGTTTATGCTCAAACAGGAACTTCAGCACAATTATGGCTATGAAGTTTTGGCCAAAGTGGAATCACGGGGAGCATCAAGAATTACTATCTTAGTAGGTCTGCTTTTTATTTCCCTGACCAACTCTAAATCCTTGCCTTCCACCTTAAGGACAATATTAAAGCAGAACATAAAATGGTATGGGCATCCACGAATTTAAAAAACTTTGACAGGATTAATGTAAATTAACTGAGTTTCTGTCAGACTGTCATTGTCACAGACACTTCACCTTTCTTACTCAACAGCAATACAAAACTAATTAGTTGATTGCAACAATAAAGCCCATGGCCTTTTTCTTTTACTCTGCTTCATAAGAATCGAACCTCAACCTGCTCAAACTGATTATTGATTACTGAGGTATTAATGAGCTATTGCCATTTCAACAACCTAAAGCTGCATTGAAGCGCCTAATTACATAACAATAACATTTAATCCACCATATTTGTATCTTATTCAACATTATCTCAAATCTCCAACCACACTTCAACTAAGGTAAGCTTATACTGAAGAAAACAAGCTCTTGCAGGTCTATCAATCTAACACATTGATACAAATTTTAGCTCCTGTAAAAGAAATACATATAAAAATAATAAATATTTTTTTTTGATATTATATTGAGTGTACCTGATTGAGCAGAGAAAAGGCACTTCGAACTGGGTAGTGATCATCCATAAAGCCCAATGCACAAAGGCCATTTCTGTTGTAAGCATGCACCTTGTACTCTACAAATCAACAAACAAAGCAAATGAGCTTTAAAAAAAAAGGCCTAAAACTAGATAAACAAATCAAGATGAGCTGTTGTACTTCTAACACAAAAGGCATGACAACATTTCCATAATTCATTTTAAAAAATGGCAATTCCTCCCTTTGTAGACAATTCCGACATTACAGCCCCCCCCCCCCAATCACCACCTGAATTTCAAAATTCCAAAACTAATCGGATTCATCAAAACCATGCAAACACACAGCTGATTTAAATTCGGAGCTCTAAATACACCACTTGGAAACCAGAATTCCTTTTAAGAGCACTAGCAGTAGACACCCAATCATTTTCCCTAATTTGGGGAAAATTTAGAGAATCAAACCACTTTCTCTTTCCCTATACAAATACTCTCCACAACAGCTTCCCTTTATCTTTCTCTATAACATTAAAATATTATTTTTAATTTTTTCTTTTAATTTTTTATTCATTTCTTTTCTTCTCTCTCTCTTGCTCTCTCGTCTTCTTCATTTCTTTTTATTCATTGGGTTACAAAGACATCAGTATAAAAATTGCAAACACAAACCTTCAACGCAGAAGCAAAGATCCTAGATTTTAAACTCAAGTTTGGACTCCCATCTCCCATCCGGCTACAGGAAACAAGAAAGACCCAAAAATGAAACAATTGGACTTAATACAGACACGAGGAACCGAAACCAACAAAAAAAAAATCCCTCTTAAACCTTTCAGTTGAACAACAAAAAACTCAATAAATTACAAGCAAACAATCCCTCATATTCGGCCATTTTAGAGAAGCTTAGAGGGAAAACAATCACACCCACTCGGTGTAAATGAGGGAATATTCACTGCAAAAATTTGAAGAACAAACCAATTAAATCTACCCACAAAAGCCTGAACCGATTTTCGGTCAATACTCTCAAGCAAACGTAATCAATCCTACGAATACACCACTCACCAAACGTAATTAATCCCCACAAAATCCAACCAAATTCTTACGAAATTCAAGAAATCTCCACCATGAATACATCCATACAATAATAATAATAATAATAATAATAATAATAATAATAGTAAATAAATAAGAAAATTCAATCCTCCAATTAAAAAAAAAGGGGGGGACCTAATTCAAGCTGTATATAAATCCACCAAAACTAATCAATTTCAAGAAAATCTCCAATACCTAATCAATTTCCACACAATCCAACCCAAATGCCCTACGAAATTCAAGAAAATCTCCTTCGTGCATTCACATAAATCAATAAAAAAGGGACATAATTTAACTAAACGAATTCATGTAAAAAAAGAAAGCAAAAGCAAAAGCAAAAGCGAAAAGCGAAGAATTATAGAGAGAGATCGGAGAGTGACCTTCGTGCTGGACGGATTGGCGCTGGGAGGGAGGGGTGCGCCTGGCGACGGTGCGAGAGACGAAGACGATGAACTCCTTCACGCTCGACCTCTGGAAGTACCCGAAGTGGCTCACGTCCAACGCCTGCGCTAGTATCACCGGATCCGACCCCTCCGGACTGCACTTCAACACCGCCAACGCCGTGATCTTCATCTCTCTCTCTCTCTCTCTCTCTCTCTGTGAATCTGTGATTGCTTTGCTTTGATTTCCTATTGTCGTGGGAAGAAAGCGAGGAGTGATTCGGTGATTCGGTCCTGCTACGGGTAAGAATTATATTCTCTTCTGCAACTACTTAGCTGGCATGTATTAGCTGGCCCCACATTCTGAATGGGTCCTCCACGTCACTTCCGTTCCATTATTCCTGTTTTCTTCTGTTCTCATGTTTTACTGTGTCACACAACATTTTTTTTACAATTATTTCTTATTTCAATATTTAAAAATACTTTAAAAATAATAAATACTGATGCAATAAAAAAAAATCATTTTAATTTTTTTTTAAAAAAATTATTTACCATTTAAAGAGTTTTACATAATAAAATGTTTTGAAAATTATTGAGAAATTCAAATCCTTACTATCCTTTTTTTTTCCTATGTTTCATGACCGCAGCTGAGGTAACGGTTGGAACTACCAACAAAAAGAGAATGACTTACCTAAAGAACTTGTCGGAATGGGCCAACAAGCATTAACTTTGATACTTAAATTAATATGAATCAAATGGAATAATCTTGAGAAAAGCAAGAGTGCAGTGCAAATGAATGAGACCAAAGTCCTATTTTACTTGATGTTTGTACTTTCTATAATAGATTTTGCTGCAAGTGTTACCACATGTTACACCTTCATCATAGACTTTTCTATTACAAATGTTTCTTACATTCTATGACACCTATCATATCATGTGATTGCCTCGTGATCATGTGGGGATAATCGTTGACGTGTTAAAAGAAGGGATTCAATGTGACATTATATAACTATTCTCAGACGAGTAATGCTATATATCATCTCATTATCCTCTTTTTATCCTCTCAAAATTGATATGGCTCTTAAAATCACCATTGAATTTATGATATATTATTATTAGATTTTGATCCAATGGTGATTTTAAGAGCCACATCAATTTTGGGAGGATAAAAAGAGGACAAATGAATGATACGTAACATTACTCTTTTCATACTATTTGGTTGATGGATTCGGGTTCATTGGCCCAACAAAGCAAAACATAAGAAAAAATATTTAGAGTTTGGCTTGCCTTCAGTAGACAAATTATTTGAGATTGCCTCGAGAAAAAAATAATCAAGTTATTCTCCAATTATCTTATTTCCGTAGTTTATTTTTTCACCAAAAAATAATAATAATAATAATAAAATCTCCAATGATTTGTGTACCGAAAGCAAGCCAAACTCATACATTTAAGTTAATTTTTTTAAAAAATTATTCAATACGGTAAAGGGGAAAGCATAAGATTAAAAACAATGAAGAAAAACACAAATTGTAGGGCAACTCAATGACAACCCAAAGCAACCACAACAGTGCAGAAAAAAGTAACTTAAAAACTATTGGGAATTAGCCAAATGAATGACTCGGCCCGGTAGAGAAGCCACCGAAATTGGTGGCTTGAGGAGACAATCAAAGCCAAAACAAGGCTGCCAACAACACCTACTCTAGCAAGCAACCGGAGAAAAGAGCCACAATAGGAAAATATGTACTGAAGAAGTGTGAATCGTCGAAGAGGAGCACCATCCTAACGTGTAAAGATGAGACAACTCGACACATGAAGCTTGTAGGACACCAAAAAAAAGAACAACAAGATTTGGGAACCTCCATATACCAAATCAAGGAACCAACTACGAAAAACCACGGGTGAGGAACGAGAAAGACGACGAGCTAACATGTGGACCAAGAGGAAAAGGTGGTGGTGCGTGGACAGCACGCATGGTAGACAGATGATGACAGCTGAAGCAATAGAGGCCAGTGGAGGTGGTGGAAAGGCGTGTCGGCGGAGCAAAACAATAAAACGTCATAGATCGGTCTTCCAAGTTGCTAGGAAGAGAGAGAGAGAGAAAGAAACACTAAAAATGAGAGGAAGAGTTCAGAGAAAAGAAGGGATGAGGGGAGAAGGATGAAGAGAAGGCCATAACTCCTCCCCCAGACGCACTTATGAAGGAGAGTTTTGGTTCTCATTAGGAGGAGTAATGTTCTAAGGAGGACACATTTCCTTCTCAAGTCATTTTAAAATTAATGTGACTTCTAAAATTATTATTGAATCAAAATTTAATGGTTATTTATTGCACATCTAATGGTAATTTTAAAATTTATATCAATTTCAAGAGAATTCAAGAAAGACATGAGTATTCTTTATAGTATTACTCCATTAGGTGATGAAATTTTTTCACTTAAGAGTGACTATACATGTGGACCATGGGAGGATTTAGGGATAGTTATATTTTCTCCCCATCAACTACTGGTCATTGTCAATATGCCACCACAAACTGATATATCGACCAAAAAAGAGCATGGAACTACCCTTTACATACTGTTACCGCATTCTATTAGTCAAATTCGTGAAAAATACTTAAATACCCTAACTTAAAATCAAAATTCAAATAAAATACCCTTAAAATTAAACAAACAAATAAATAAATAAATATAAAGGAAAGAAAGGGGGTGGCTAACTTGGGTTGGCTCGCCGCCACCATGGAACCAAGCGGCCACCCCCTTTCCTTTTCTTTTCTTGTTGTTCTTTATATATATATATATATATATATATATATATATATATTTATATTTATATATTTTTTATTAAATTATTGTTTGAGGCCATTTATGTCTTTAAACAAAATTTAACATCTAAAAATAGCATATTTCGTTCGATTTAACAATATTTCCTAATGGAATGGGGTAACGATATGTAAATGGTAGTTCCATGCTCTCTTTTAGTCGATATGTCAGTTCGTGGTAGCATGTTAACAATGACTAATAGTTGATGAGAGAAAAAAGTAATTACCCTGAAGATTTACTCTAAAGAAGGGAAAAAGTAAATGATTCATTAAAAATAGTCCCAAATTTACCTCAAATGAAATATCTAATTGTCAGCATAACTTACTTAATAATTGATGACTTCAGCTTTAGCAACAATAAAAAATGTTAATTAAAGGTTATTGAAAAAAAAAAAGGATCAATTTATAAAAGTAACATATTTGGAAACTAGGTGTTGTAATGTTACAAATATTGTCCTTTGTTTTCTTTTTCCTTTTGACATGAAATCATCCTCATGAGTTTTTTTACCGTTTGACATTAACTCAAATCCATGAAATTTTATCATCTAACGTTTCTATCATTAGCTCATCTAACGTTTACTTGGTGCCTTTAAGAAAAGAAAAAACTGATGCTCAATTTTTTTTTCTTCTATATATTGAGTTCCCCAATGACTACTATATATATATATATATATATATATAGACACACATCACTTTCTTTGGAATTTCTTTTGTTCCTACATCATCTAGTGTTCGTGAATTCTTTTCTACCGCCATTAAATTATATTTTAGTCATCTAACTGTGGCTTGTAGTCCTTCATCATCTTTTATCAAAGAGTTATTCTATTAGTCTTCGTTCTTGAAAATACGTATTTAACGAAGATAAACGTTATAGTCTACTCCCGAGAGATTGCGTGTCAAGAAAACCGATCGCATCGAGTTATATATTCTGAGAGGCACGAATCAACCTTTAAAGACAACGCTCTTGCATGATTCTATAGCATTGTGAGATCTTTCCTTACCTTAATTTTAATCTCTTGTACTCTATTTATTTTATTATTATTATTTTCGAATTAATATGGTCTAGCATCAACAATAATATTTTCAGTCAATTATTTATTTAATTGTTAATTTTCAGATTGATATTATTTTATTTCAACAAAAATTTTGTGCACCATCCAAAAATTATTTCCAACACTAGGTCTCCATTAGGTTGATTTGTCAAAAGCGTTAAATCTAAGGATTTAATTGTTCCAATTGAAACATAAAGACTAAATCTAACAACTCTCCCCCTCCCTGCCCAAAATGAAAAGAACAAAAAAATAAAATAAAAAAATAAAAAAAACCATTTTATAGTCGAATTATCTTTTTTCTTTCGCACAGGTTTTATAAAAAAACCAATTTATAAAAAAAAAAAACCCTTTATACATTGGCATAGCAAGCTATGTGGGATTTACGACATTAGTCACTAAATTGATGTGGTAGTCCACGTGGCATCCATGTCACCTCAAATGATAAAGCATTCCATTGTCGCTTATGGTTTGGAGACCCATGACTACACTGTGGGGTTTGGAGCATCCTAGAGACCCATGGGTCTCTCTGGGGTGGTCGCACGAGTGACCCTCAACCTAATTGTGGGTCTTTGTAGGGTGGGCTAACAATTTGGTCATGGTAATCCTTCCTTAGAGCCGTGAGGGTGGCTGCATGAGAGACCCACAACTTGGCCGTGGGTTTTTGTGGGGTTGGAGCATAAGCCACTCTTTTGCTAGAGGATGAAGAAGAAAAGACAAGGTAGTTGGCAATTGGCATTGTCAGTGTAGGTGAGGAGGCGAGCCAAGACGACGTGATGGAAAGAGGTGCTAACGTGGAAGAGAGGGTTATGGTTAGGTGGCAATACCACATGACACTACCAAGTTAGTTTGTAAGAAAATGTAGTAAAATTGAGAGTACTCTTGGCAGTACTCCAAGTGAAAATGATCAAAATGCAGACTTATTAGGCATTAGAACGATGGACATAGGCCTCTAATGGTGAACCACCTCAATTCTCTTTGTCTCTCTCTTTCGTTTATGTTTTTCCTCTTTCCCCATTTTAGTAAAATATTATACATTTTGGACATTACTTATTGAGGAGAAGTTTAAGCTCACACACGAGAAATAGTATTAGAATTTTAATTAAGTAATTAAATTTCAGAAGAGGCTAACGAGCGATATTAAAGCAAATGTCCTCAAAATGGTCGGTCTACCATTTTTGCTTTGATGTAAAAATTTTATCAATTTAAGCTTTTAAGAAAAGTGATGATTTAATATATTATCAAAGCAAATATCCTGAGTTTAAACATTCTCTCTATCGTTCATCCCTTATTTTGATAAACGGTACAATGTTTTAACAATCCTACATGCTGGATACATCATGTCACGAGTGTAGGTGATTAATATAACATAATTGAGCCTGATTCCTTAGACTTAAACTTTTTGGTTGAGTGATGTTCTAACATGCTACAAAGATCATAACACACCACATAATAGAAATCCTCTATTTCAATATTTTTTCTTGGCAACATTTTATGCTTGGCATTTATAGATCTTTCATATGTGATACTACATTTAATTTTGTAATCGTCATAATTCTTTACAAGGTAAATACCTTTCAGATACATGTGGTTTAACGAAAAATCAAACGGACCTCTTGATTTTAAAAACTATCGCAAATGGTACTTATAAACATTCAATAAACACAGATGATACTTTCGTCCAATACATTAACGACATGCCACCTCAAAACAATCAATAACTACCAAATGTCATATGCCTCATAAATTTAATATATATATATATATGGGAGTGGCTAGAGCCATCCCCCTATGGCCGGCCGGGGGTGGTTTCGGCCACCCCAATTTGGCCATTTAAGAGTGGATTGAACCATTCCAAGAGTTTTTATTTTTATTTTTTCTTAAATAATATTAATGAGGCATATGTGACACATGACAGCTGCTGATTGGTTTGACGTAGCACGCCGTTAAAATATTGGATGGAACATGGACGATGGTACCCTCTGCGTTAATAGGATGTCATTAAACCACACGCACCAGAAAAAATATATAACCCTTCTTTATGGATGTTGACAAATAGCCCAATAAAAGTGCAAGAAATCAAAATTTGAAATCAACACTGCTTATCACAAAAAGTTAGCTCATTTAAATTAATATTTTACAATTTGCTGACAGGTAACAACATGTGATTGAAGGGGTGTCAACCTGTTTTTTTTTAGTGGTTAATATGGCTCTAATTATATACTGACAAGTGACAGCCTGAAACAAGTAAACAAGTTAATAAAAAAATTATAGACCTGTTGGAGGTATAATATTATTCTCATGATTGATTCTCCTACAAAAGAGGAGAACCAAAAATAAACTAGTCATCAGAATTTCCTCTTCAACTTGAACCAAAAATTTAAGCTTAGCATTTATCACAAATTAAGCTTATCCCCCATTCATACTTCCTCCTGATAAGAAAATCTTTTGTAATGCCCAAAAAAATTATTTAATAAGTTTATTATGATTATTAAATCATACTAATCCAACTCTCGTAGGTGGTTAAAAAGCCTTAATTGTGAGATATATGCAAAATAAGGGCCAGGATTGAAAGGGGCTGGATCGGACGGCTGAGAAGCAGGAATTAAGGATTTATGTCAGTGATTGGGCTCATCAGACAAAAAACCGTTAGAGCCGTTAGGGTTTGAGCTGTCCCCTTTTCCCGCGAAACACACAGAACAAAACAACCTTGGTCTCTAAAAAGCAGGGACAAGAATAGCAAATGAAGAAAGATTTCAAAGCCAAAAAGTGGTCTTCCTTTATGAGTGAATTAATACTGGCCAGATATTAATGTGGGAAATCTGTGGGGGAGTTATCAGAAAGAACCATTTTTTGGAGTAAATCCCATCTTATCATTTAATTACCTCCATCTCTGTCCTCCTCCTCTCTTTTCCTTCACATTCCCCTGAAGAGTTTTTCCTGGAAACTTGACAGGGAATGTTTGTGTCCTCCATACGACCTACAAGATTCAAGTAAGTTCAACCTGGTCAGGTTTTATATATACTTTTTCTTTTTTTCTTTTTTCTGGGTCAATCATCATTTTGAGGTGGTGGGTTACTGAAATTTGATGGAACTCAAACAAAGGAAAAAGGGTTTTTCTTTTTTCTTTTTTTAATGAATGTAATTAAAATAACAACGTAAAACAGAGATAAAACTGACTGCATTAATATGTGAGGGACGACATTTAATGGTATTAAGGGTGATAAATTAATGCCCTTCCGTTGCCAAGCCAAGTTCCAACCTGGGAAATGAAAAAGCAGGCAAAAATCTCCCAATTGTCATATATGCTCATTAATTTTGTCTTTTTCCTTGTCTATTATGTTGTTCATTGATCACGTACATGTAACTTTTTGGACCTATGACAGGATCAGAAGAAGATGATCAGGTGCTTGCTTTTTATTTCCTTGTTGATCCATTCAACTTCAGGGAAACATTCTGCAGAGACTCCATCACAGAAATGGCTGACTTTGAATGGTAACTACCCAATTTTTACATTGAACAAAGAAAGAGAAACACCAATATTCTAAGAATAAAGAAAAGGTTCAATCAATCAATAGAAAAAGTTCCAGTATCTGGATTCCTTGTGAGGGATGACACAAAGTTATATGTACCTGCAGGTGAAAGGCCCCTTGTAATAGCGCGAGGTGGCTTCTCAGGACTGTTTCCAGAGTCCAGCTCTTCTGCGAATCAATTGGCAGTGTCTGCAAGTTTGCCGGATACGGTTCTGTTCTGCAATCTAAAACTGACAAAAGATGGAGTTGGTATATGCCTCACGGATATTAGGCTTGATAATTCAACCAATATAGCAAGTACATTCCCAAAAAGCAAAAAGACATACGATGTGAATGGAAACAAAGTGCATGGGTGGTTTGCTTCGGATTATACAATCGACCAGCTATTCAACAATGTATCATGTAAGTTGAAACACCTTTGTCTTTCTCCTATTAATTCCCTCCTATTTTGTGTAGAGGTCTCAAAACAAAAACAATAATTTAAACATACATGATGAATCAGAATCACGTTTGCAGTCATAGCCATGTATGCAATTAACAACTTAATCTATAGCTTCTTCAAAAGTGACTTTTCTCTAATTGCTTTGTCATGATGTTTTTCAACAGTGACCCAGGGTATACTATCTCGATCAAGTTTCTTTGATTTACAATACCCTATATCCACTGTTGAAGATGTAACAGGAATTAAACCAGCCCAGTTTTGGTTGAATGTTCAGGTCTCTCTCACTCTCTTTTGAACTAATTATATAAAAAAACCTATCTTTTTCAAGCAAGTATCATCGATTGTTTCTAAAATGGTTTGGTGTTTCGTATGCAGTATGATTTATTCTATAACCAATTCAAACTCAGCCCGGCATCGTATGTTCAAAAGGCAATGAGATCTATGCGTATCAATTACCTTTCATCTGCTGAGATTGGTTTCTTGAAGAACATGAATGGAAAAGTGAACACAGCCAGGACAAAGCTCGTCTTCCAGGCCCTCGGCGCAGATGAGATTGAACCTACAACCAATAAAACGTACAGTAAACTGTTGCAGGATCTTGCCTCAATCAAGTCATTTGCAACCGGAATACTTGTCCCCAAAGAATACATATGGCCAGTACAGCCAGACATGTATTTGGGAGCTCCTACTACGCTTGTATCTGATGCTCACAAACAAGGACTAGAAGTATATGCTTCTGGTTTTGCCAATGATTTTTTTGCAAGCTACAACTATAGCTATGATCCTACATCTGAGTACCTTCAGTTTGTTGATAATTCTAAGTTTTCTGTTGATGGGGTGCTTACAGATTTCTCTCCTACAGCATCAGAAGCCATTGGTGAGATAACCGACTGTCATGCCTTCACTATATTTCTAGAAGTAATTACTCATTTAAAAAAATGAAAATATTCTAATGGTAGTATATATTGTTTTCTGAGTAATGGTCTGATCCTACAATGCTCTTTCCGATGCAGCATGCTTTGCAAATAACAAAAATGTTAGCAAGCCCATCAAAGGTATGATCCTAAGATCTTTCTGAAAGCACATATGACAACCTTAAAAGTTTCTGGAGATGTCAAATAAAATGAAGAACAAGCTTTAATTGTGCACAAAAATTTGTACCCTTTTCAGAAAAAGTTTTGATCATCACCAAAAACGGAGCAAGTGGGATTTATCCTGGCTGCACTGATCTTGCTTATCAGCAAGCGATGGACGATGGGGCGGACATAATAGACTGCCCAGTTCAAATGTCAAAAGATGGAGTTGCCTTCTGCTTGGACTCAGCGGACCTCATGGGAGATACCACTGCGATGACTACTTTCATGTCAAGGTCTAACACTGTCCCAGAAATTCAACCAGAGTCTGGAATCTTTTCGTTCGACCTCACATGGAGCGAGATTCAAACCTTGAAGCGTAATCTTCTTTAAAACTTTTCCATACTCTTCACACATGCAAGTTTTGTGAGCTTCTATCCCACTCACACCTAAAACTTTCTATTTGCAGCTCAAATGGCGAATGTTTTACCAGACTTCCACAGAAACCCAGCATACAAGAATGCTGGTAAATTTACGACCCTCATTGAATTTCTTGACTTGGCTAAAACAAACGCAGTGTCTGGAGTTTTGATCGACATTCAGGTAAGTTCAACTCTGCTCCAACTATTAGCATATCATTTTCAAACCAATCCAAATCTATGCGAAAGAAATGGATCAATCTAATCATTTAATTTATATTTTAATACTCTCCTCACGTGTGGGTTCAAACTTTCTCTTAATAATTGAGGTCCAACACATAAATATTTAATTGAAATAAGAGATGAATGATAGAGACAGGCTTCGAACTCAAAATCTCTATTCTGATTCCATTATCTTCCACTTTCAGCTCCAAAGTTCTTCTATTTACATACAACATACTGATACCCAACTTTCTTTCTCAGAATGCTGCGTACTTAGCATCAAAGAAGGGGCTTGACATTGTTGGTGCAGTTACCTCTGCCTTGAGCAATGCCACCTTCGATAAGCAATCCACTCAACAAGTCTTGATCCAATCTGATGACACTTCCGTGCTGTCCAAGTTTGTGAATGTCCCAACTTACCAAAGAGTGTTGTTGGTTGAAGACAAAATTAGTGACGCTCCCGAACAGCCCGTGAAGGAAATCAAGAAGTTTGCTGATGCAGTTGCCATAACAAGAGCAGCCATCACTGAGGTTTCTAATTCCTTCACCGTGCGTTCGACAAATGTCGTTGCAGAGTTTCAGAAGGCAAATGTCTCTGTCTATGTCTATGTTCTCAGGAATGAGTACATCACACTCGCATTTGACTATTATTCAGACCCCATTGTGGAGATTGCTTCTTTTGATGCAGCCGGAGTTGATGGGATCATAACTGAGTACCCGGGAACTGCCAGTAAATATATGAGTAAGTGTCAAGATTTAAGTCAGTGAATTCAGGTCGGATTCGTTGAATTCATTTCATAACAACTTCACTTGGGAAATTTCACAAGCTGCATTCTTTTTGGTGTTGCAGGAAGCCCATGTGCCAATAGCGAGAAACCCGAATACAACATCCTCCCAGCTGAATCCGGTTCTCTGATTTCTTTGGTTCCCGTAGCAGTGCTGCCACCGGCAGCTGCCCCTCTTCCGCCCCTCAAGATCGGAGACATTGTCGACCCGCCACTTCCTCTGGTGGTCAACACCACTACTACTGCTGTTCCTCCTAATGCACCTGCCGTAGCCGAAGCACCCCGTTCAAGTGCATTGGCAAATGTTGCAAACATGGGTCTTTCTCTAGTTGCAATCATGGTGCTCAGCTTCTTGTTCTCCATGGAATACTAAGATGATGGATCAATTATAGTTCGTGCCACAAGAGATTGATTTGAGTGGCATATTTCTATTATCAAGTTTTGATCCAAAATTTCTTGGGCATAGATTGTAATTTGTTTCTCCTCCTTCCAGATTCAAACGCTTTAGAGATGTGATTTAGCCAACATAAATTCAAGCTTGTGACTATCAAGATTCCATAATTCCTTGTTTGGCCATAATGCTCTGTTGGGTTTCTGAATTCTTTTTCCTAGAATTTCAACTCTTTCTCTGTTTTCTAAACAACTAAAAAGAAATATTTTTGAACAAGTGAAAATAGCAGCGAAAAATCGAGCTAGATCAGTGAAGAAAGTACTTGGAAATGGTTTTGGTTAACTTACCAAAACACAATGCTATGGTATTAATTCATACAGGTTGAGTTTACAAAGCTAACAAACGTATACAATGTGCTGTACAATTTGAAATACAAGATAATAAGATAAAGATACAAATTCTTCTAATCATCCACAGTTGGGAAGTCAATCATGACTGAGTTGTTCTTGCTGATCCTGTGCTCTCTTCAATGGCATAGAACCTTCTGCATAGTTATCGTCAAGTTCATCATCTGTTGCTGATAATTTGATAGTGGCTGAAGCTGATAGGTTAACAATCAGAACGCAAAAACAAAAACAAAAAATTGAAAAAGATAAAATATAGAGGGGCTCAGGTTTCGGCTAGTCTGAGAAAGGAAAAGAGGAGGACGATCCGCCATGGCTGCGACGAATAGCCGGAATTGCCCGTGGAAAAAGGACAGAACGGTCATTTTTCACACAGAGCCACCGAGTCTAGTCGCCCCGCCAAGAAACGTACCATCCTTTTCTCTTAATCCGATTTCACAGACTAAAAGCATCATCACCGGCTCTTTACATTAGGTTTTAAAGAGAAAGAAGAAGAAGAAGAAGAAGAAGATGATGATGATGATGATGATTGATGGATTGAATCATCGGCTCCGCAGGGCATTCAGAGAAACGAGGGGTCTCTTCCTCTGAGAGCAGAGCTACTAACACAGATTACTCTTAATGTAGTTTCTAGTATTACTCTAAAGAGAGAGCGAGGCTCAGATTCGCCTTTTCTCAGACAACGGAGAACAGGCACCCGCCATGGCTGCAACAAGGAACCGCCTGTGAAAAAAGGGCATAACAGTCATTTTTTACACAGGATGCTCGGAGTCGCCCCGCCAAGAAACGGTGCCGTCTCCCAGTGCCTGATTTACATGCTGAAATCATCATCACCGCCTCATAGCCATTCGATTTTACAGAACCAAAGAGAGATAGAGAGAGAGAGTGTGTGTGTATGTGTGTGCGTCGGAGAGAGAGAGAGAGAGAGAGAGAGATGGAGAGGATCCTTATACGTTGGTGGAAAGCGATTTCGGTAATTAAGCAAATCATCGGCTCCGCAGGCCATTCAGGGAAGGGCCACCGGCCTCCAAAAGAGGCCGCGGCCTCCCTGAGAGCAGAGCCTCATACTTAAACTAATGAGAGTGAACCCTAGACCGGGGCGCCAGATCAAAATTTATACTACCACCCTCCTTTTACATCATCTTGTTCTATTCCATGTTTACCCTTCCTTATCCGTCCTTTTAGGTTACGCCGTAAATAACAAAGTTATTTGTAAATTCGCGTAGAGAAATGCTACACATCATCCCCTTGTCTTCCTTTTGTCCTCTCAAATTTGATGTGACTCTTAAAATCATCATTGAATTTATGATAAATTATTATTGAATTTTGATCTAATAGTGATTTTAAGAGCCACATCAATTTTAGGAGGATAAAAGGTAGACATGAGAATGATGTGTAGCATTACTCATTCGCGTAAGCTCGGCTCGTGTTGGGTCCGATTATTAAATAAACGGCTCTTAAACATGAAATTAAATTGAATTATTAAATGGTATATATTTTTTTAAAATTTGGCTTAATTCGGTTAATGCTTATAAGCAAACTTGTATAAAACTCAAATCGCTTATTAGGCTCCACTCGTGTATATTTATTAATATTTACATTTATATTAATAAAAATAACTTATATAATATATTACTTATCAAGTAAAAATAATTAATTGTATATATTATAAATATCTAAGAATAAATTAAATAACAATAGTTAATATATATTAAGTAACAATAATTAATTGGTTATATATATATACCCAATAATTAATTAATTAGTTGTTCCATTCGTGAAATATTTAAATGAACCAAATTTAGACAAACAATATTCTCTCCGAGCTCAGCTCATTTACAGCTCTAGTATTTTAGAGCGTTGTGGCATGGCAAATGAGGGTGATTTTGTCGAATCCAAAATGGCAGGTTCTCTAAAATTTCAAAATATTTAAAATTCTTAAAGGTATTTTAGATCATGTTTAATAACTTGTAAAGGATCTTGATTCACGTAATAGTTTTGTTTAGAGTATTACATTTTTATTTTCCCTATAAATCTCATCACAAATTAAAATGAGAATTATTGATTCTCTACAATTAGATTATTTAAATTTCACTAAAATTCGTCGGTTTAAAAAAGAAAGGCTATTATGAGACCCGCCTTTTCTTAACATTCCAATGTGAAGAGCCAAGTTTTAAGGGAACATAATCCTATTAACTAACATGACACTCTTACTTAATTTAATTGTAATTTTCTTCTGGAAAAGTACAAATAATCCACTTAAACTACCATCTTATTGTTAATGTACCCCTAAAATTATCAATTGTGTCAATGTTTTCTCCTAAACTACTAAAAAATGTCAATATTCTCTTAATGACAAAAATATCCTTCATAAAATTACTAAAATAAAATAAAAACTAAAAATAATATAAAATAACAAAAAATTATACCAAAAAAATAATAAATTAAAAAATTAAAAACTGTTTTTTTTTGTTCGTTTGTTTATTTATTTTTTAAATAAATAATTCTCGGTTATTTTTTCATTTGTTTTTTTTTTTAAAAAAAAAAAATTGTTCTTTTCCCTTTTTTTTAGTTTAATAAAAAACTGGTTTTTCTTTTTTCTTTTTCGTTTGTTTTTTTTTTTTAAAAAATTATTTTTATAATTTTCAGCTATTTTTTTTCGTTTGCTTTTTTCTTTAAAAAAAAAAATCATTCTTTTTCATTTTTTATTTAATTTGTTTTTAAAAAATAATTTTTGAAGTTTTTTATTTTTTAGTTTATAAGGAAATTTTTGTCTTATTCAAAAAAAAAATGTAGGGTCATTTTTGTCTTTTTAATAGTATTGGTGGAAATATTGACATTTTTTGATAGTTTGAGGGGGAATATCGACACAATTTGCAGTTTAGGGGTACATTGACAATTGAGTGGTAGTTTGAAGAGAATATGTGTGTTTTTTTCTCTTTTTTTTTTATTTTTTGTATTTTAGCAAAAATTGTAATATGACAAACATTTTTCTTCGGATAGTAAAAAATTGTGATAAATTTTGAAGTGGAGTTAAAAATGGTAAAAAATTTCAAACATAAAATTTCAAAAAACAAACATCGAAAAACACAATAAAGTAGTACTTAGAGCATTCATAGCAGGTTCCCTTCCCTTCCCAGTCATTTTCCCTACATGTAGGGAACAAAAACACTTTTTGCTTCCCAATCAAAAAATTTCTCACAACAGCTTCCCTTTACTTTTCCCTATATCATTAAAATAATATATATTATTTTATTTTACTTTACTTTATTCCATAAACTTTTTTTTTTCTCTTTTATTTTACCGTCTTTGTCTTCTTCCTCTCTCGCCTATCACTCTCGCCACTCTCAACTCTTTCTCTCATCTTTGTCACTCTCGCCTCTCTCGTCATGGGCTACTGGTGAACGCCGGAAGGTGAAGGCGCAGTGGCGCGTTTGGGATGCCAAGTGAAGGCGTGTTTGGACTGATTGGGGATTTTTTTATTTTTATTTTTTTGTGTATTTTGGTGGTGGTTTCCGGTGGGATAGGGTGTTGTGTTTGGATTGGGTTTTTGTTTGTCGTTGATGGTTGATTGGTGGTGATGTGGTGGGTTCCGACATGGAGGAGGTTGGAGTCGATGGGTTGTTTGATTTTGAAGGGTTGAAACCTGTGGGGGGTTTGTCCGGCCGCTAGTACATGTTGGAGAGGAGGATCATCGGCGAGATCATGGGTCGATTGTGGAGGTGAGAGCACCGATCTCCGTGGCGGCACGCGCTGATGATCCGGTGGCCGGCTTGGGCTCGGCGGTGACTGTTGCGAATGACGAAATGGGAGAGAGAGAGAGAGAGAGAAAGTGAGGCGTGTTGCAGAGTGATAAGTCTTGAAATATTCTATTCAAGACCCCTTCATTTACATTTGTTATACCTAGTTTGTGTTGTAAATATAACGTTTTGTTGTAGTTTTGTGTTTTGTCTTATTTTCAGGTCTTAGTTGAAATCTAGTTCAAAACACTTGAATTAAACCTGAAAATATATCAAGGGTGATTTGGTCATTTCCAGAGTTCAAAGTTGCTCATGCCAAGTGAAGAATCGGCTAAGGCAAATAGATCGATCGACTTTATAATCGATCGATCGAATCATCAGTCGAAGAAAAATCGATCGTGCGAGATGCGATCGATCGAGACAGGGCAACCACGAATGTGATCGAGCGAAATGCGATCGATCGATCGAATTTAGATATTTTCGGAACAATCTGGAACAATGTTGACATGTCACTCTTCCTTGATATTGTAAATATCTTAGATATTTTCTATATTTTTTTTAGATATTTTTAGATATTTCCAAATATCTCTTATCCTATCTTATCTTATCTTATCTCTTATCTTATCTCTTCTTTAGATTTTATTTTGTAAATTTCCTCCTCTATATATATGAGGCATGGGTGAGAGTAATAGGCATGCATCTTCTTGGGACTTCCATTTTCTCAGGTGTATATTCTTAGTTAATTTTAATGCTTTTCATTTCTTTTATGTAATCCGAATTCCATAATTTCAATATATTGTTTTTAGTTTATTTTGATCGTGTTTCCTTATTATTTTTTATGCTTAAATTAGTTTACTTCATGTCTAGCTAAATTAGTTCTTAGGGTTTGATCAAAATCCTCTCCAAAAACCATGAAGTGTTCTTGAGATTTTCTTAATATGTTGATGATTGTGTAAGGCTAGAGGATTGCAAAACCTATGCTAAAAGGTTTTGTTTTCAATATTTCAATCCATTTATTCATGAAAAATAGTCATGCTTGTCTATGAGTTTTCTTGGATTCATAAGTAAAATCAACATTTTTGAAAGAGAATGATGTCTTGTGCAATGATGCTTTTTGACATAATGTGTGTTTTCTCGTTAGAGTCACCTTATAGGGTATACTAGGGAATACCGGTCGTTTCACACCTTTGGTAGTTTAAACCGTTTTTCAATTATAGTGTAACTTTTACGTGACGCGTTCGGTGTAAAACTAGATACCTTATCATTGTGGCCTAACTAGGGTTTTCATATATTGTGCATGCTTATTAGGATGTGTTGTAGAGTAATAAGCTAGGGAGCATTAATCACTCCACACCTTTCGTAGTGTAAACGTTTTTCAATTATAAACTAATCTTTACGTGGAGTTGATTAATGTAAAACTAGGTGCTTTATAACTACGTCTTAACAAAAGTGTTTTCATGTCGAGGTCGTCGTAATGGTTGACGCCCATTACACGCTCATATCATGTATGTTAGGAAGATCCATATAGACTTTAAGCATTTCATTGGTTGAGGATTGGACAAGATCAATACCCTAAGTTTTTCTCTTAATTTGTTTTCATTTTCCGCTATCATTCATTCACTTTATTGTTGTAACTTCAATTCTACAACCCTTACTTTTATTTTTATCTTTAAGTTAAGTTAGATACGCTATTTAATATTCCGTTACGCAAAACAACCAATAATCTCTGTGGTTCGATCACCCTTACTATAGTACAATCGATACGTACTATTGCGAGTAGTAAACTTATAAATTTAAAATCCACGTAGCCGCTTGGCGCGCTACCACAGAGAGAGAGAGAGAGAGAGAGAGAGAGAGAGAGAGTGTATTTTTTATTATTAAACAATAGAGTGGGAAGTGAACAGTTCTTCCCAATCTGTTCACTTCCCAGGAAATGGAAAAAGGAAGGGAAGCTGCTGTGGTGTAGATTTTTTGACTTTTTTAAAATTTTCCCTAAAATGTAGGGAAGGAAACCCACGTAGGGAAACTGCTAGTAATGCTCTTAGTATTTGAATTTTACAGAAACGAAAAAAAAAATTGAGTGCCTCCAAATGCATTCACAACCCTCCTAACAATTTCTACGTTAGTTGGATGCACAATTATTTTACAGTGGTGAAACAATCCAAACCACCTTTTATTTTATTTTTTTATTTTTAATAATAATTTATCCAAAGGGTTATTGAATAAAAATATAGTTTCCATTGTTATTTTTATTGATCTGCTTAATTTTCAATTTTTTATTTAAAAAAAAAATGTTAGAGGTATCAAATATTTTACCAAGAAATAAATACTAAAATGATGCAAAACTTCTTCATTGATAACCATAACATTTTTTTTATTAATTGTTTTGACTATATCCAATAGATAAGCTTCACAACATTTTGGTAATCATCTATTTTCTGACAAAAAACTGCTCATCGGTTTTATTTTTTTCTCTTGATAATTTTTTAAGTTTTATTTATTTATATTTTTAATAATAATAATTTTTTCTTTTTTTTTTTATTTTTTTTTTATGATTGACATGTGATGTAATCTTATTAGTGTTGACGTGGCACTTAACAGAATCTTTTAAAATTTTGAGAAATGATACGTTTACAAAATTCGTACAACTTTTTTTTAAGATCAATTATTGGATATTTTGGACCCACATGTAAAAAATAAATCTAATGGTTAATTTGAAAAAAAAAAAGTTGTTAGCAATTGCCAACTACAAGAGTTGTGTCAAAAGTTGTACAATAATCATTTTTCATAATCTTTTGTCACCTCAAGACACAATTCTCGACCATATTACCTATATGGCAAAAAAAAAAAAAAGTAAAAGTAAAAGCTGCCGCGTCGGTAAAAATAGTCAAGAATTGTGTCTTAGGGTGGCATTGTATCGTATTTCTAAAAAATTTAACAAAATTTGACTGCACAAACGATTTGTAAATTAAATCAACCCTATAGATAGCTAAATTGATTTTGATATTAAAATGAGTAATTTGTAATTTTTACTATCCACGTATATTAATCGTGCAGAATTTATCAGCTATATTAATTTGAGAAATGCTAGTGTTCCCACCCCTATCCCACTCCCATCCCACAACTCCCTAAGTGCAAAAATCTGAAAATGAATTTATTAAATAAAAAATTAAAATCGCTTAGGGTTGATGGGATGGGAGTGGGATAGGGGTGGAACTCTAGCATTTCCCTATTAATTTTTAGTACAAATTCGGTAGGGTATTATTATCAGGGGTCATCAATCAATCAAAATTTGGAGGGAATCGTCACCAGTGAAGGGTCTTCTCACAGAGAGAATCGTTTCAGAAAGAGGGTCTTCTCAGTCTCTTCTCCGTCAGACCCTACGAAGCTACTGCTACTCCGTGATCTAAGTCGACTATAAAGCTTCCACTGCTAACTTCTCAAATGCTTACAAACAGAGAGACGCTCCGAACCAGATCACACACACAGGTGAGTTCTCCTAACTTGTAGGCTTCTCCCCCTTCCCTTCTCTCTCAGCCTCTGAGAGCTGTGACCGGCCTCAGCCACCGCCGTGCCGGGTTGTTGACCCACCCATCGTGGTTGTCGGACTCCGTGATTAACAGGAAATCTGTTTTTGTTATCCGGCGTCCTATATTTTTCCATGATGCCCTTATTTTTCTCTGTTTATTTGCAATTACATTGCTTCCAAAATTTCTTGACATTACTTTTCATTTCGTGTTCATAGATGTCAATGTTTACGACACCACGGAAGATCCCCGGGCAGACCGACTACGACGAGGAGGAACATGTTGCTGACCTGAAGTCCCCCCGGGCAACCATAGGCTTGACTGAGCCCCACTGTGGTCTCGCACCAAAACCAGAATCAGAAGGAAAGAGGCGAGCTTCTCCAATGGAATCCTCACCAAGCAACAACCGATCGTCCCGAGGAGATGAAATTTACGAGGAAATGTATAACGACTTCACCCAGATGAAAAGGCAGTACGAGGTTTTGTACCAGCGTGCATCTAGTCGCCCCACTGTCCCCCGGGACCCTATACGCGAGATCATGGACATACTTGACGATCTCATCGGGAGCTTGGAGTCTGGGATTCCTATTTTTGAGCGTGTGATTACGTCACCGACAAGAATCGGGCACAAATGCTCCTGAAAATGCCGGACGGGAAGCGACGGCAATGGCTACCTTCTTATATTTAGAGAGACGGGATTATTATGTTGGAGTGACGGTGTGGCTCGCCGGTGATGGCGTTGGGCGGTGGGTGGGCGCTTTCTTCAGGAAAGCGGGAGTTGGAGGATGGTGCGGGTTGTAAACCGTGGGCGTAATGGTCTTGTGAATATGTGGTCATGTGTTGTTTTATTTCGGCATGTGTTTTTGTGTTGTATTTAATCCTTGTGAATCAATGAAAAGACATCCAAGTATTTGAGGAAGCCATGTTCCCTTGAGAGCACTCATAAAGTCATAATAAGTTATTTAAATTTAGTTTTTTTCTATATTTTTAACGAAACATTAAAAAAAAAACTTCAATTTAAGAGCATTTTTAGTATATTTAGGTTATTTTTGCGAGTTAATTTATTTAATTAATTTAAAATGAGTCACCAAGTTAGGGGTGTACAAATTGTTATAACTGACGGTTATTGGCTAAAACCGCCTAACCGGCAGTTTTAAAACTGCTTTTCAACTTGAATTTTGGGCTGGTTTTGGGCCGAATTTTGGCCCATTTTGAGCAGATTTTTATTTTTCAAAAAAGAATTTAATAGTTTTTGAACCTTTTGTCTTTTCCTTTTGGTACAAAATTAACGAACCTAAATAAAAATCCAAAATATTTATTAAAAAAAATACAAATACAAAACCCAAACAAATAGCCACATAATCAAATGACCAAATCCAAATCATTATAAATCCAAAACCAAAAATATTCGTTCATCAAATTCTTCCAAAACCATTGGATCCTCGTATCTGAAGCTAAATATTTCGTAAGGCACATTTTAAGAGGCTTATTGAAAATATACAGTTCTAGAATCAAAGACTCAATCTCCCCATACACAAGCATAGAAATATGCACAAAAATAATTCAAGTAAAAATGGCTAATGGGCTAAAGGCTAATGTCTGGACCCCATATGCAGTAACTACAGCTGCAACAATGGCAGATCAATAGATAAATTTCAAAACATGAAAAAAAAAATCATATCTGAAAT
This sequence comes from Alnus rubra, assembly GCA_028654335.1. Lineage (NCBI taxonomy): Eukaryota > Viridiplantae > Streptophyta > Magnoliopsida > Fagales > Betulaceae > Alnus > Alnus rubra. The sequence continues at coordinate 1,310,404 of JAJPGS010002451.1, read as the reverse complement.
GATAAAAGCCCCAAGCCAAATCAAGTATACATGCACATAATATGTCACAGATCTGTGATCCACAATAACAGATCTGTCGATGTATAACAAAAAATCATCTGATAAAATAGAAAGTAGCATTAAAATTTTAAAAGAATGCTTACCTGAAACCGAGAATCCAAAGGCAGTGACGCAATGAGAGAGAACGGCTGGAGAACGAATAGAGGCGAAAGGCGACGAAAGGCAGCGAAAGACAGTGAGACTGAGAGAGAACGACTGGAGATTGGATGGTAGATGAAATCGAAAGTTTCAACTTTCAAACCCTAGGTCCCTAACGGCGTAAGACTGAAGTGTTGAACTTGTTGAGTAAAAAATGAAAATGTGAAATACTGATTAGTGATTCAGTGAAATGAGTGAATACCAAAGTTAAACGGCGCCGTTTTGGTATTTTTAAATACCAAAACGACGCCAGCTAGCCCATCCTCTTGCGAGTCGCACAGGAGTATTATTATTTTTTATATATTTTAATTTTTAATATATATTATATTTTTTTAATTTTTATAATATATATAAGAAAGCGGTTAGCGGTTATTAACCGCTTTTCGCAAACCCTATAACCGCTTTTGTGCGGTTAGCGGTTTCAAAACGGTTATAATCGCTCCGTTTGTACACCCCTACACCAAACAATCTCACCAATTTGGTGAAAAAGATTTGATGAGTAAATAAGATATACCACTTGCTAACCCTCATTGAAATAATAAAAGTCTGTTAGTGTTTTTTTTTTCTTCTTCTTTTTTATCTTTATCATTCATTCACCACACAACTTTATATATATATATATATATAATAATATATATATATATAATAATATATATATATATATGAAACAGTGATATTAATGGGCTAAGGTGGTAATGCAATTGTTGTGCTTTAAAAAAGTATATGACTAAAGTAAATAAAAGTAATTTTTAACTAGTAAAATTTAATGAGGTTATAATGATTTGTTTTTTTTTTCATTTATTAAAAGTTAAATTTAACATACATCAAAATTTTTCTTTAAATTTTTTTTTTTTTTAAAAATGTTTAAAGAATTTTTTTTTTTTAAAAAAATGTTTAAAAGAAAAATTATTTTTTAAAAATATTCTTTTAGGTTAAATAATTCACATGTACAAGTAGTTACACTTTAAATAAAAAAAAAAAAAACCATTTCGGTTTGAAAAAATGACGTATAATACCTATCTTCAATAAAAAAATTCAGTTGGCATTTCTTTATGGCTCCCTCCATACTTTTAAGGAACCGACCCTGCACAACAAGTTGTGTAGGAAGCTTTTTCCTTTTTTTAATGGTCATTCACGTCGACCTTCTTAAAATGCTAACACCTGTTGTATTTATTGTTGTATGATATATGATATCCATGCTTTTATTGCAACATGAAATGAGAAAATATTTAAAATGAATTTTTTTTTGTCCTACGTAATATTAAAAACATATTTAGCTAATGTGATACAGCGACATGTGACGAATGCCCGAACAGAAGTAAGAATTGAATTTTTTCATTAAAGTATACTGTTTGTCTATTTATTTTGTTTTTTCTACTTTTTCTGTTTACTATTTTTTTCCTTGTTTGAAATCGTGCAGAATTCATCAGCTATATACAATTTTTAATTAAAATTCGAGTACAAATTCAGTAGGGTATCACTGTATTAGGGTCATCAATCAATCAAACATTTGCTGCGTCGTTGTTGGTTTTTGGAGGGAATAATTCAAGAGAGAATTCAAAAATTGCAACGAAGGACGTGCCTGTACGCCGGTCTTCTTAGCTTTTTGGTGAAGTGTCTTCTGACCACTGTCTTCTCAGTCTCTTCTCCGTCAGACAGTACGCAGTTACTGCTACTCCGTCATCTAAATCGACTTTAAAAAGCTTCCACCGGTACCTTCTCAAATGCCTACAAACTGTGACGCTCCGATTCAACCTCCAGTACACTGTCGACGACCACGCTGGCCCATACATACCACGACGGCTCCCCGAACCGGATCACAGACACTGGTGAGTTCTCCTAACTTTTAGGCTTTTACCCTTTCTCTCGGCCACTGAGAGCTTTGACCGGCCTCAGCCACCGCCGTGACGGGTTGTGGACACACCCATCGTGGTGGCCGAGCTCTGGTGGTCGGACTCGGTCTGCGTCCTGTATATTTCCATGATTCCTTTTTTTCTATGTTTATTTACATTCACATTGCTTTTCCACGTCGTGTTCATAGATGTCAACGTCTACGACACCGCGGAAGAGCTCACGGCAGACCGACTCCGACTCCGATTCTGACCAACATGTTGTCCTGAATTCCCCCCGGGAAACGGTAGACTTGACTGAGCCCCACTGTGATCTGGCATCACAAGGAAGAAAGAGGCGAGCTTCTCCAACGGAATCGTCAGGAAGCAGCGAGCGATCGCGCCGACGACATGAAGCTTTTAGGAAAATATATAACGACTGGTCCTACATTAAAAGTGGGTGCCAGTATATGATGAGGGAGATTGAGAGGATGAGGGACCCTGTGGTCAAGATCATGGACATAATTAACCATCTTTATCTCGAGCTTGAAGTCCCTATGGATACCTATTTAAGAGCGTGCGAGTACGTGACCGACCCGAATCGGGCACGGATGCTCCTGAAGATGACGGATGAGGGGCGACGATACTGGCTAACTTCTTGTATTTAGAGAGACTGAAACTGCTGTTTATTGCTTCCTTTGTCTTTTCAGAACTGCCATGGTTTATAAATCTGTTTATTTAATCCGATTGTTCCAAGCTTATTACATATTATGCGTGTTCGCCGGTGGGTGGCGGTCCCTTCCGCCGGTGGTGGTGTTTGGTTGATGTGGTTGACCGCATGTGGCGGCAGACGGCAGTGCTAGCTGGCGGCGGGCAGCGTCAGCATATGTTTAATATAACATAATCAATTCCAAACTGTTAATTTATGTTATATTAAAAAATTAAAAACAGTGCAATCGATGGACAAAAGCCAAAAATATATTAAAATGATTTAAAATTCAAAACTCGAATGCAAAAGCCCAAAAAAAAAAAAAAAAAAAGCCAATTGAGTATGTCTTTCTCCCCGTATTCTCAATAGCCAAACACAAATTAAGGGGGAAAAAAAAGCTTCGGGATCCAGCGGAGGGTGAGGCCGAAAATTAAAAGAGCCTCCGATTAGGCAAAGGAAAGGGACTGGCATCGCCATGACTGCAATAAACGGTTGCCATTTTGTGATGAGTGAAGAAAGGGAAATGATTGCCCCCGTGAAGAAATGGGTGTAAATATTTGGATTACTTTTTCTTTTCTACTTTTTTCTTTTTCATTTTTTTGTAATAAACTCACATAGGCCATTCGGGTCGCCGACTGGCCGCACCAAGAAAACCGGTCCCTTTCAGCGATAGGGAGAATCGGGAGATCCTCGACATCTCTACCCAGTACCCACTGAGAGGTGGACCGGGTTACCGGCTCTAGCTTTGGGGAGCCTCAAAAAATTTAAAAGGAAAAAGTATACATATCTTTTCATATTACCAATTGTATCAATTGCCTCTCTCAAATTACTAAAAAATATCAATGTCTTCTAATACTAACAAAAAGACAAAAATAATCCTAATTTTTTTTTAAATAAGACAAAAATGTCTTTATAAATTTGAAAAAAAAAAACTAAAACTAAAAATTATTTTTTAAAAAACAAATTAAATAAAAAACGAAAAAAAAAAAAAAAAAAGTTTTTTTTTTAAAAAAAAAAAACTGAAAAATATAAAAACAAACTTTTTTGTAAAAATAAAAACGAAAAAGAAAAAGGAAAAACCAGTTTTTTATTAAATTAAAAAAAACGAAAAAGAATGTTTTTTTTTTTTAAAAAAAAAAACAAACAAACAAACGAAAAAATAACTGAAACTTACAAAAATAATTTGTTTTAACAAAAAAAAAACGAAAAAAAAAACCATTTTTTAATTTTTAATTTTTTCTGTATAAATTTTTGTTATTTTATATTTTTTAAAATATTTTTTTAGTTTTTATTTTATTTTAATAATTTTATGAAGGATATTTGTCATTAGGGGAACATTGACAGTTTTTGGTAGTTTAGGAGTACATTGACACAATTGGTAGTTTGGGGGGGACATTGACAATGAGGTGGTAGTTTGATGGGGTTATGTGTATTTTTCCCAATTTAAAATTTCATCTAATTTATTCCTCTAAATTAAGTTCTTTAATCTTTTTTTTCAAAAAAAAAAATTGTCCCTTAAAACCTAAAATTTTTTGTTTTCGATCCGCAGTCTTTGATTCTTAATTGTCTCACGGTTCTTGAAGGTATCCTTCATAGCTTGTCCTGTATTTCTTGGACTCGCCAAATGCTACAACTAGTTTGCAAACTACTTTCTTCCTTCTCAAGAATTCTCCCGTGGAAAAGATATACTGGAAATGTAGTAATGGATAGGGTTTATGAAATTATGATGGTGCTTTATTTTTTTTAAGGATAAATATAAAAAATAATTCCGAACAAACTGCTGATTTTATCATAGCTTTCAATTTTCAAAGTGTATTGTAGTGACCTATCAAACTATCAATGTTTGTCAAAAATACTATTTTTATCAAAATACATGACGAATTCTATTAATATCAACGTTAACACCAATAAAACGATGGCATGTGTCCATCTTACTAAAAAAAAAAAAAATCAATATATTGAAAATATATATTTATAAAACGAAATCATCCTATGCAATCAAATTTTATCAAAACACTTTACGAATTATGTTAGTGTGTCATTAACGAAATGATGAACCTCCATGGGCCAGTAGCGGTGTAAGCCACCCTAACCAACAGCCATCCATTATCTTCTTCTTCTTTTTCTTCTTTTTTTTCTTTTTTTTTTATTTGTTTTTTAATTTCTTTAACTTTTTAGTTTTATGATTAAGTTTTTAAAATTTTCTTTTTTAATTTTTAATTTTTTTAAAATTTTTAAGAGAATAAGGATATTTATAAGAATATTTGGAAGAAAAAAATAACCCATTTGACACATTTTGAAAATTTGATCAACTGTTGCACCAATCACTTCTCAAAGAAAAATTTTATATTTTTTTCATTTGGACTATTATTGTTCTTTGTCATTTGGTTATTATAATTTCTGATGACCTACGTCGAAAAGTTATTCTGGCAATCGTGTGCAAAGTTTAGAAATTAGCTATTTACAATTTTAATTAAATTTTTAGAATAAGTACACATAACTCCTTTAAATCATCAACGTCCCCCCGAAGAATGTCTTTCTAATCACAAAAATATCATTCTTAAAATTATTAAAATAAAATAAAAACTTAAAAAAATAGTTTAAAAAAATTAATAACAAAAATTTATACCAAAAATCAATTATAATAAAAATTAAAAATTGGTATTTTTTTTTTTTCGTTTTTTTTTAAAAAATTGTTTTTATTATTCAGTTATCTTTTCGTTTGGTTTTCTTTTTTTTTTAAAAAAAATTCACTTTTTCGTTTTTTTAATTTAATAAAAAACTAGTTTTTTTTTTTTTTTTTTTTAAAAAAAAACGATCTTTATTGTTTTAATTTTTTTCTTTTTTTCTTTAATTTTTTTTTAGAAAATAACTTTTTTATTTATTTTTTTCAAATTTATAAAGTCATTTTTATCTAACTAAAATAAAAGTTTAGAGTTATTCTTATCTTTTGGTTAGTGTTAAGGAAACATTAACATTTTTAATAGTTTGAAAAATATATAGGCAATTGAGTATTAGTTTAAAGAGAATATGTTTTTTTTTTCTAAATTTTTTATTTTTTTTGTGGTACTAATTCAGTAGATAGCATGTGAGTCTCAAATAAATACTCTATCCCTCTCTTGAAATTACAATTTCTTTGCTTTTTACTCTTTGCCAATGCAAGGGGTAAAATGCAATAAAAATAAAAATTGTGAAAAGGATTTAAAATTCAAAGCTAAAATGCAAAAGCCTAAAAAAATAAAATAAAGTCAATTTACGTTTTCTCAGTAGCCAAACAGAAAATAAAGAAAAAAGAAATTTGGGGATACAGATCTAGGGGTTTCGGAGGGTGGAGGCTCAGAAAGGGCTCAGATGAGGCAAAGGAAAGGGACGCGCATCGCCATGGCTGCAACAAACGGTTGCCAATTTTGTGATCTAGTCACAAAAAGGCCATCCGGGTCGCCACGCCAAGGAAACCGGACCCTTTCAACAATACCCCAGATTTCACACTCTACCAAAAGGATCACAAGCATCATCACAGCCTCCAGAGAGAGAGAGAGAGAGAGAGAGAGAGAGATAGAAGAAATGGAAAAGGATTAGGATTAGGATCCTCTCCATTTCAAAAGAAAAGAAGAAGAAAGAAGAAGCGCTGATTCAAAGCCCAGCACACAGAGAGACAGAGAGAGAGAGAGAGAGAGAGAGATTATTAGGAAGAGTAATGGTACATTTCCTTTCGTTTTTTCCCTGAGGAAGAAGCGGTTGGTTGAGGGGACGGTGAAATCACAGGCTCCAGAGAGGGGCAACCAGCCACTCCGACAGAAACCAAACACTCTCTGTGCCTCATTCTCGAGTGTGAATTTGAGCCCTCTTTGATTCCTTCCGTTCATGGCCAGCGATATTTAACGAAGGATAAAGGGTAATTAGGTCATCGTAATAGGAAGAGAATATAAAGGGCAAAATTTATCAATAATAAAAATAATAAGAAAAAAGTACACATAACTTCCTCAAACTACCACTCAATTGTCAATGTACTCCTCAAACTACCATTCAATTGTGTCAATATCCCCTCCTAAACTACCAAAAAATGTCAATGTCCCCCTAAGACTAATAAAAAGACAAAAATGACCCTATTTTTTTTTTTGAATAAAACAAAAATGTCCTCATAAATTCAAAAAATTAAAACTAAAACTAAAAAACTAAAAAAAAATAATTAAAAAAAGAACAAATTTTTTAATTTTTTTTTAAAAAAAGCAAACAAAAAATAAATGTAATTTATTTATTTTTTTAAAAAAAATAAAACAAATGAAAAAAAAAAAGTAGAAGAAAAACCAGTTTTTATTAAATTAAAAAACGAAAAAGAACAATTTCTTTTTAAGAAAAAATAACTGAAATTTATTTATTTATTTTTTTTAAAAAAAACAAATGAAAAAAAAACTGAAAATTATTTTTTTTAAAAAAAAAATAAAAAACATTTTTAATTTTTATTTATTTTTTGGAATAAATTTTTGTTATTTTATATTTTTTTAATAATTTTTTTTAGTTTTTATTTTATTTTAATAATTTTATGAAGGGCATTTTTGTCATTAGGAGGACATTGACATTTGTTGGTAGTTTAAGGGGGAACATTGACACAATTGGTAGTTTGGGGGGGTACATTTCCAATGAGGTGGTAGTTTGAGGGAGTTATGTGTACTTTTCCCAAATAATAAATATATTGATATAACAAAACTTCAATAATTTAATTTAAAAATAATAAAAGTTTTCCTGGATTATTTTCTTTATTTATTTATTTATTTTAACTTAGCCTATTAATTAAAAAAAAAAATCATGTAAAAATCACTTGACATTGTGGACACATGTTTAGTTTAACAGATCGGGTAAAAAAAAATTATTCCAACCAAAAATATCTAATGTTGGGACGAATCATAACATGATGGGTAATTTAATCATTTCAACTTTTGATTTGAGGGCAATTAAAATTTAACGCATTAATCATTCTATTAATTTTCTTTTAAGAAAAGAACTAACAAACTCTATTATATGATATAGAGGTAACTTTTCATTGCATCATGGGTTAGATCAAATGCTTCAAGCTCCTCATTTACCACATTGTCAAGTCTATCTCCTTTTGCATTTCTCTTATAGTAGGATTTCAGCCCTTCTACAAAGAACCAAAACTATCACTTCTAGCATTTTCAGAACGTCTGTTTATGTTTATGAGCATGAAGATTGGGTTAATTGGGTTAACCTCATTTTTTATGTTTATGCTTGTACTAATAAGCATATTAAGAGTACTAACAACAGTTTCTTTATATTTTTTTCTCTTCTCTACATGTAAGAAAAACTCTTAAAAAATTCATTGAATCAGATTTCCTTGTTGTTTACTTGAAGCTGCTCTCCTTTTGCTTTACTCTTTTGGTAAGATTTTAGCCCTATTAGTGCTGTGAAGCTTTTATTCTCTCCGGTAAATTCGGTGGTTGCTGATTTTCCCCTAGCCTTGCCTTGTTAGGCTAGGGTGGCTTGTATTTGTGTGTGTGTTTTTTTCTTTTTCTTTCTTTTATTCAGATAGGAAGGCTCAAATCTAGGTGTCCAGCTTGGGGGAGTGGTGGATCATGTCGTTTAATGGTGGTTTTTCATAAGTTTTTCTTCTACTTTTGGAGCTAGATCTACACACATTCGTTGCTTTTTTCAAGACACGCGCCCCTTAGTCACGTTCCCCGTTGTCTTCCGCTCCAGCCGCCGAAAGCACAGGCTACGTCGGTCGTTGATGTCCGGGCGTGGCCTACACGCACCAGAGAGTCTTTTGCTCTATGGCGCGCGTGACAGTCACGCTCCGCCTTTTCTGGCCGTACACGTTGGGGGATGGGGTCTACGGTTGGGTGGTGTCGATGACGGCGCGTGTCCTCCACACTCTGTCGTCTCCGGCTGATTCCGCCCCTGTCTCTTCTGCTAGCAGCCTTTTTTGGGGTTTATTTTTTCTTTTTTGCTTTTGTGTTGTGTATTCCTCTTGTTTCTCATATACAGTATGCCTGTATATTACTCAAATTTTATTGAAATTTTAGTTGGCTAGATGCTAGATCGGCCTTCTTTTATTTGAGAGTGTGCGTTAATGTAAGAGAAACTTAAATATAATTCTGTTAAAGTTTGTTGTCTATGCGCAAACAACTGTTTTTTAAGTCAGATCTTTCTGTCTTAGAGTGTATAAGAGTCATGTCCCTCTATTTCTCAAATATATGCCTTATGGCTTTTAGATTTTACAATAGCACTTTTCTATTTGTTCAAAACAAAAACTCTATTACAAAGAGCCAAAACTATCACTTTTAGCATTTTCAGAACATCTATTTTATGTTTATGCTCGTACTTACCAGCATGAAGAGTTGAAATTCATTAGGGAAACAGACTAATTGGGTTAACCTCATTTTTTAGCACTAATTTCAATTGCACACCAATTAAAGAGGATCATTTACACTTTCCAAAACATCTTGATATTAAGTACTATTTAGAAGAAGAAACAAAAACTTTACTTAGCCGCCTTAAATTTTTATCACAATTACAATTATCTTTCTAAATTTAAGAGATTTTAAATTTAGTATATCAGTCTTTTAAAATTGAAGTCTTGGTCAAAATTTAACCAAATTAACAAAAATATTGTAACTTAAATTTTATTGGAGAGGACCCATTTTTTTTCAAAATACTCCAAAAAAAATAATTACAAAAATTTGATTATTGGTCAAGATTTAAGAAAATTTGTAAAAATATTATGGCTTAAAATTTTTGATTTTTTTTTATTTTTATTAAAAATATGAGTATGTTCAAATTTTTGATCCTATTTAACAGATAAATAAAAAAAATCCTAAAAGATTTTAGAATGAGAGGCCGGAACCCTCTTAAAATGAATAATATTTCTTGTATAACTATTGCTATTTTTTTTTTTTGAATAAGTATTTAATTTATTTTTTTACGTATGAACTCTAAATATTTAATAATTAATTTTAAAACAAATAATTAAAATTGTAAAATAAAATTACTCAAATTAAACAATTTGCTTTTTACTGTACGAAATGTCAGTGGAACATAACTCACCCAAAAAGAAATAAAAAATCCTCGTAATGTGCGTTTCTTTCATCAATTCCGAAATGTTCATTATGTTACATTAAAAACTGTGCCCTTGATAGAAAAAAAAAGAAAGCCAAAAAAATAGTGAAAAGGATTAAAAAATTCAAAAATCAAATACAAATACCAAAAAAAAGAGAAAAAGAAGCCAATATTAGTATGTCTTTCCCTCGTTTTCTCGGTAGCCAAACAGAAAAGAAGGAAAAAAGAAACTTGGGAACCCAGATCTAGAGGTTTGTGGAGGGTGGAGGCTCAGAAAGGGCTCAGATGAGGCAAAGGAAAGGGACACGAATCGCCATGGCTGCAACAAACGGTTGCCAATTTTGTGATCTACTCACAAAAAGGCCATCCGGGTCGCCCCGCCAAGGAAACCGGACCCTTTCAACAATACCCCATATTTCACACTCTACTAAAACGATCACGAGCATCATCACAGCCTCCAGAGAGAGAGAGAGAGAGAGAGAGATATGATATGTATATATATATATTTATTTTTTTCTTTTTCTTTTTCTTTCTTCTGAGGAAGAAGCGGTTGGTTGAGGGGACGATGAAATCACAGGCTCCAGAGAGGGGCAACCAGCCACTCCGACAGAAACCAAACACTCTCTGTGCCTCATTCTCGAGTGTGAATCTGAGCCCTCTTTGATTCCTTTCGTTCATGACCAGCGCTATTTAACGAAGGATAAAGGGTAATTTGGTCATCATGTAATATGTAGAGAATATAAAGGGCAAAATTTATCAATAATAAATATTGATATAACAAAACTTTACTAATTTAATTTAAAAATAATAAAAGTTTTCCTTGAGAAATTTTTTAAACTTAGTCTATTAATTATTAAAAAGGAATGTAAAAATCTCGTGACATTTTGAACACATGTTTAGTTTAACGGATCGGGTTAAAAAAAATTCTTCCAACCAAACTTCTAAGAAAACTGTACATCCTAAAAGCCATAAATTACGCAATATCTTATAATTGTATTACTTTTGAATATAATGTCGGATCGAATCATAACACGATGAGTAATTCGATCATTTCAACTTTTGATTTGAGCGTAATTAAAATTTGACATATAATGATCTGTTTGGGAACAAAGTTGAATTTTGATTCATCTCTACTTTTTTTTTAAAAATAAATTATATTTAATTTAATTTTTTTCAAATTTTATCTCACTAAGTCAAACTTTAAAATTCGTGCAATGAATTAGATCTGACAAACTGTATTATATGATATAAGGTAACTTTGCATTGCATCATGTGTTAGATCAAAAGTGAACATGCTTCAAGCTCCTCATTTACCACATTGCCAAGTCTATCTCCTTTTGCATTACTCTTATAGATGGATTTCAGCCCTTCTACAAAGAACCAAAACTATCACTTCTAGCATTTTCAGAATGTCTGTTGATGTTTATGAGCATGATGATTAGGTTAATTGGGTTAACCTCATTTTTTTTATGTTTATGCTCGTTCTAGAAGCAGTTTCTTTAAATATGCAAGAAAAACTCTTAAAAAATCTATTGAATCAGATTTTCTTGTTATTCACTTGAAGCAAGTTTAAGTGAAGCTGCTGTTGGTTCTCTAACTCCTCCATAGCTAGCTACTTTTGCATTACTCTTATAGTAAGATTTCAGCCATATTACAAAGAACCAAAACTTCTGGCATTTTCAAAACATCTGTTTATGTTTATGCTCGTACTTACCAGCATGAAGAGTTGAAATTTCATTGGGGAAACAGACTAATTGGGTTAACCTCATTTTTTTAGCACCAATTTCAATTGCACACCAATTCAAGAGGATCATTTACACTTTCCAAACATCTTGATATTAAGTACTACTTTTTTTTTTTGGAAGAATGAAGAAACAAAAACTAAACTTAAGCGTCGAAAACTTTCATCACAACTTCCTAAACTTAAAAAAAAATTCAATTTATGCTCCGTTTGTTTCGGTGTAAATTGATTTCTGGAAAATGATTTCGGTATTTTACGATGTTTGGTAGGGGTGAAAATAATGGTCAACGAAAATCATTTTCGGTTTGATGGTAAAACCTTCTTTAATTTTTGGAAAACGATTTACGGTCGTTTTTCGAAATTAAACTATTCATCTTTGCACGCACGTTTGATATTCGATTGCTGGAATTCGGCAATAATCGACCGTCGGAATCCAGGGCAGACCAGATTCCAGCCGAAATTGGCCGAAATCCGGCCATGCTCAGAAGCCGGCAAGATCTGGCCAAAATGGCCGGAATCAGGCCAGATCTGGCCAAAATGGTCGGGATCTGGCCGGATTTGGATGGATCTGGCCACTGATCCGGCCAGATCTGACCGGATCCGGAGGAGTTCGGCCGAAATCCGGCCAAACATGCTCTCTAAAATCTGGCAACGACAACCCATCGTTGCCGGATTCCGGCAACAGTTGCATTTTCACATTTCATAATTTTTTCGTGCGAACCAAACATCAGAAAATATTTTACGACGAAAACCATTTTACGTCGAAACAAACAGAGCATTAATATATCAATTTTTTATTTCTATTTTTTTTTAAATTTTACCCATCCGTTAAAATTTTCTCCGAACAAAGATGTATAAAATTTTAAGATAAATGTATAATAAATTCTTGAGTTGGTGGAACATTTGAAATCAATCTCTCACTTTTTTTTTTTTTTTTAAACATTCGCTGCTTAAGTTTTTCGCAAATGACTGATTACAAATTCGTGAAAAACTTAAGTAGCGAATGTTGAAAAAAAACTAGTGAATGATCGATTTCAAATAACGTTGTGACTCATAGATTTATTATATATTTAACCAAAAATTTAATTGTTGGCTTAAATCTTAACAAAAAGATTTCAAAATTTTTCAATGTACTCCTAAAAATTAAAAATTAAATTTTGATCAAAATTTAACAAATTTTACAAAAATATTATAGCTTAAATTTTTGAATTTTTCTTTTTGATTTTATTTTTAATAAAAATATGAGTATGTTTGGCAAGCAAGTGTTAGTTGAATTTTTTTGGAATAATAATAAGAAATAATATAAAGTAAAAAAAAATGTATGAAAAAGTAAAAAAAAAAAAAAAATTTGTATTGTAGTAAATTTTTTTATTTAAATAATAATAAAAATTATTGATATGATATAAAGTTAAAACATTTTGAAGTTAATTATTTTTTAAAAATGTAAAAACAAAGTGTGAACATTTTTTTTCACTTGCCTAATAAACCCTATGAATATTTAAAAAAATTAACCCAATTTAATAAAAAAATCCTAGAAGAATTTTATTTGAGAGGCATAATCCCTCTTGAAATTACAATTTGCTTTTTACTGTACGACAAGTCAGTGGAACATAACTCTACCCAGAAAGAAATCAAATATCCTCGTAATATGCGTTTCTTTCATCAATTCGAAAACGTTCATTATATTATATTAAAAACTGTGCCCTTCTTAGAAAAAAAGCCAAAAAAAAATAAAAAAATAGTGAAAAGGCTTTAGAATTCGACAATCAAATGCAAATGCCAAAAAAACAAAAAAGGAAAAGAAAAAGAAGAAGCCAATATTAGTATATCTTTCCCTCGTTTTCTCGGTAGCCAAACAGAAAAAGAATGAAAAAAGAAAGTTGAGGATCCAGATCTAGGGGTTTGGAGGGTGGAGGCTCAGAAAGGGCTCTGATGAGGCAAAGGAAAGGGACACGCATCGCCATGGCTGCAACAAACGGTTGCCAATTTTGTGATCTACTCACAAAAAGGCCATCCGGGTCGCCCCGCCAAGTAAACCGGACCCTTTCGACAATACCCCATATTTCACACTCTACTAAAACGATCACAAGCATCATCACAGCCTCCAGAGAGAGAGAGAGAGAGAGAGAGAGAGAGAGAGAGAGATACATGGTATATATACATATATATACATGCATGACTCCTTAAGGAATAGGATCTCTCCATTCCAAAAGAAAAGAAACAACAAGCAGGCAGATTCACAGACCGACAGAGAGAGAGAGAGAGAGAGAGAGAGATTATTATTATTATTATTATTATTATTATTTCTTCTTCTTTTTCTGGGGAAGAAGCGGTTGGTTGAGGGGACGATGAAATCACTGGCTCCAGAGAGGGGCAACCACTTCTAAAGAAACCAAACACCCTCTGTGCCTCATTCTCGAGTGTGAACTTGAGCCCTCTTTCGATCCGTTGGCTCATGCCCAGCGGTATTTATAGAAGGCAATAGGGTAGTTAGGTCGTCCCGTAATATGAAGTGAAGATGAAGGGCAAAATTTATGAATAATAAAAATTATTAAGATTGATATAACAAAACTTTAATAATTTAATTTAAAAATAATAATTAAAATTTAAGAATAATATCTTAAAAGTATAAAAGTGAAACATATTCATTTTTTTAGCGTATTCTCTCTGGGTTAAAGCCAGGTATCATACTTTTATTCGATCACTATCTCATTCAGCTGACGTAACAGTGTCAATTAACTTTTAATTTTATTTTTAATAAGAATTGATCCAAGTTTGATTAGCACTTTCACATCAATAAGGCGAAATAGTAATGGGACAAAAATATGTTTTCTAACATTGCTCCTCATTTACCAAACTGCCAAGTCTATCCATAGCTAGCTCCTTTTGCATTACTCTAGTAGTCAGATTTCAGCCCTTTTACAAGTAACCAAAACTATCACTTCTAGCATTTTTCAGGACATCTGTTTATGCTGGTACTAACCAACATGAAGAGTTGAAATTCATTAGGGAAACAAGGTAATTGGGTAAACCTCATTTTTTTAGCACCAAACAGGATGTCGATGTTAAAACTTTCATAGCAACGTGTCAGCCTCCCACTGGGTTGCGCTGCAAACTACTCTGAATGGTGAGACTGGTGAATTCAACTCCCTAGAAAGACCTGCAAGGTAAATGTGCGTCGGGGTGTCCTGGCGGCACCTCCTCCGACGGTCAAGTTAGAATATGTTTCAAAGATACTTCAAAGAGAAAGAGTGAGAGAAAAGAGGGAGAGCTCTCAAGAATGTCCATCTTCCCTTTTTTTTTTTTTACTTACTTTTGTATATTTCATTTTCCTATCTGTCATTTCGTACTTTTGTCTGTAGCCTGCAAATGCCTTTATCTTTTAATTAATTCTTTTACATCAAGTCGTGTTAGTGATGGATTTTTGACATCGAATTCTGACGAACTCCCCATGTCCGGGGAGGAGATTGGGGACGAAAATCCAATCACACATTGCTACAGTACTTGCTTTCTGAGATTTATGTCGGTAAGTCATTAACACTAGAGATTCACCTTCAGTGGAATGATCCCTTCATTTAATGTCTTTGTCTTTTCCTCGTCAAACCTTTTCCGATATTTAACTGTCGGTCAACCTCTAATTCTTAATTATTAATCGTTTCTTGAACCGTGTCTACAGGAGTTTCCCCAACACAGAATAATCGCCAATTCAAGAGGATCTCATTACAATTTCCAAACATCTTGATATATGTACTATTTAGAACAAGAAACAAATTGCCAATTGATTACAAGTATATTAAAAATAAAGCTAAATCATCACATATAACCCTCAATGTCAAAAGGGTTGAAGGCTTGCTGAGATCGAATGGCATATATGCAGAAAAAATTTCTTGCAGGTTGGGAGGACAATTCAAATGCAGAAAGAATGTTGGAATCAATCGCGTTGTGGCTTCAAAAAACAGCTAGAATTTGTTCCTCCACATGAAAGTTTTCCATCACCTCCTTACCCCTCTGTTGGATTACAGTTCTGTGCACAATTTCCACAGCCAAGGAAATAAAGTAGGTTACCTGCAACATAGAAACACATCAATTGGTGCTTCAGACAAGCTTGAGACAAGAATAATGGGTATCTAGGCATTTGATGGATACTGAATTAGTCCAATGTGTACCACACATGGCTTAAGTGATTATGATTATATTTCCATCTTACACTATCAAATTGCAGTTCAAAATTCCATGTCAAACAGAGTAGACTAATTCAAACTGGTCGATCCTCCAAAGCTCCCCAATTTTATTCAAGACATATTCATAATGCAGAAAGATTTAATCCTTACAATCTCTAGTGAGCTGACTCTGTGAAGGAGAAACCCATTAACCAATTCTCTGAGGAACTCAAGACAGAAAAAGTCAGAAAAAGCTTTGCATGTGTGGAGAAAAATGTAGAACAACTTTGAAGCCTATGTAAAAAAATTTGACCCAATTTAACAAAAAAATCCTCGAGGATTTTTATTTGAGAGGCATGATCCCTCTTGAAATTACAATTTGCTTTTTACTGTACGACATGTCAGTGGAACATGACTCTACCCAGAAAGAAATCAAGTATCCTCGTATTATGTGTTTCTTTCAACAATTGAAAACCTTCATTATGTTATATTAAAAACCGAGGAAATGCTAAATGTACAATTCCTTTGTACAACTCGTATACAATACACTCACAATGGGTGGATCCACACACGTGGGCTTCATTTCATTGTGAGGGAGGGTTGTGTTCAAGTTGTGCGGGAGTTATTCTCCGATCATGTTCCTAAAAACCGTGCCCTTGATAGAAAAAAAAAAGATTAAATATATTTTTAGTAGTTTTCACAACTTTATTTTTTAATCTTTAAATTTTGAATTGCATCACAAATGATACTTTAATTTTGAAAAAAGAATGAATTGATATTTCGGTTAAATTTTTCATCCAAAAACTAACAATCAGCTACGCTTCAACCTGGCACTATATAAAAAATTGAAAATATTTAAAAATTAATTAAAAAAAATTTAAAAAAAAAAAAAAAAATGGCCACCATGAGGTGGTCGGCCACCCCCGGACAGGAATAAAAAAAAAAAAAAAAATGGCAAGATTGATTTTAGAGCCACCCCTAAGAGTCACCCCCTAGATCGGACGGCCACTCCAATGGCAAAACGAAAAAAACAAAATTTGAAGGGTTTGACCCTCGGAGGTGGCTCACCTTCAAGGGTTGGCCACTCCCGAGGTGGCTCAACCAACCATTTGTTTTTTTATTTTTTCAAAAAAAAAAAAAATTTTTTAATATATATTTTTAATTTTATTTTTTTAATTAATTTTTTAAAAATTTAAATATTTTTATATAGTGCTATGCATCAACCTCTTAAAGATGACACGTAACGAGCAGATGAAAAACTTTACAGAGATATTAATTTGGTATTTTTCTAAATTGAAGTACCATTTGTAAAACAAATTAAAGCTCATGAATTAAAAAATAAAATTTTTAAAACTCAAGCACCATAAAAATATTTGGGCAATGAAAATTCGAAAATTTTGCTTATGGATGGTATTCTTGTAATTACCCAAGAATAGTGGAAAGGCTTTAAAATTCAAAAATATTACCCAAATATTTAACCCAAAAAAAAAGTAAGAAAAAAAAAAAAGGCTTTAAAATTCAAAAATATAATACAAATGCCAAAAAATAAAAATAAAGAGCCAATATTAGTATGTCTTTCCCTCATTTTCTCGGTAGCCAAACAGAACAGGAGGAAAAAAGAAAGTTGGGGATCCGGATCTAGCGGTTAGGAGGGTGGAGGCTCAGAAAGGGCTCTGATGAGGCAAAGGAAAGGGACACGCATCGCCATGGCTGCAACAAACGGTTGCCAATTTTGTGATCTACTCACAAAAAGGCCATCCGGGTCGCCCCGCCAAGGAAACCGGACCCTTTCGACAATACCCCATATTTCACACTCTACTAAAACGATCACAAGCATCATCACAGCCTCCAGAGAGAGAGAGAGAGAGAGAGAGAGAGATACATGGTATATATATATATACATGCATGACTCCTTAAGGAATAGGATCTCTCCATTCCAAAAGAAAAGAAGAAAGAACAAGCAGGCAGATTCACAGACCGACAGAGAGAGAGAGAGAGAGAGAGAGAGATATTATTATTATTTTTTTCTTTTCTTTTTCTGGGGAAGAAGCGGTTGGTTGAGGGGCCGATGAAATCACTGGCTCCAGAGAGGGGCAACCACTTCTAAAGAAACCAAACACCCTCTGTGCCTCATTCTCGAGTGTGAACTTGAGCCCTCTTTCGATCCGTTGGATCATGCCCAGCGGTATTTATAGAAGGAAATAGGGTAGTTAGGTCGTCTCGTAATATGGAGAGAAGATGATGGGCAAAATTTAAGAGTAATAAAAATGGATTGATATAACAAAACATTAATAATTTAATTTAAAAATAATAATTAAAATTTAAGAATAATATCTTAAAAGTATAAAAGTGTATTCTCTCTCCGAGTCTCCGGAGTAAAGCTAGATACCATACTTTTATCCGATTACTATCTCATTTAGCTGACGTGACAGTGTCAATTAACTTTTATTTATTTATTTATTTTTTTAACAAGAACTGATCCAAGTTTAATTAGCACTTCCACATCAGTAAGGTGAAATAGTAGCAGGACAAAAATGTATTTTCAAACATTGCTCCTCATTTACCAAACTGCCAAGTCTTTCCATAGCTAGCTCCTTTTGCATTACTCCAGTAGTCAGATTTCAGCCCTTTTACAAGGAACCAAAACTATCACTTAAGCATTTTTCAGAACATCTGTTTATGCTGGTACTAACCAACAAAATTCATTAGGGAAACAGAGTAATTGGGTAAACATCATTTTTTTAGCACCAAACAGGATAACCACCAATTCAAGAGGATATAAGTACTTTCCAAAATCTTGATATAAGTACTATTTAGAACAAGAAACAAATTGCTAATTGATTACAAGTTTATAAAAAATCAAGCTAAATCATCACATATAACCCTCAATGTCAAAAGGGTTGAAGGCTTGCTGAGATTGAATGGCATACATGCAGAAAACATTTCTTGCAGGTCGGGAGGACAATTCAAATGCAGAAAGAATGTTGGAATCAATCGCGTCGCGGCTTCAAAGAACGGGTAAAATTTGTTCCTCCACATGAAAATTTTACATCACCTCCTTACCCCTCTGTTGGATTACAGTTCTGTGCACAATTTCCCCAGCCAAGGAAATAAAGTAGGTTACCTGCAACATAGAAATACATCAATTGGTGCTTCGGACAAGCTTAAGACAAGAATAATGGGTATCTAGGCATTTGATGGATACTGAATTAGTCCAATGTGTACCACACATGGCTTAGGTGATTATGATTATATTCCCATGTTACACTATCAAATTGCAGTTCAAAATTCCATGTCAAACAGGGTAGACTAATTCAAACTCGTCGATCGTCCAAAGCTCCCCAATTTTATTCAAGACATATTCATAATGCAGAAAGATTTAATACTTACAATCTCTAGTGAGCTGACTCTGTGAAGGAGAAACCCATTAACCAATTCTCTGAGGAACTCAAGACAGAAAAAGTCAGAAAAAGCTTGCATGTGTGGAGAAAAATGTAGAACAACTTTGAAGCTGAGAGATAATTACCCATTGAAGACTGATTTTCCATTCACAGATGCCACATAAGATTCATTCTCTCCGGGGGCCGGATTCCCAATGTAAGCGATGTTACCAGGTTGGACATGGTTAGTGCAGCCCTGACCACTTAGATACACATTCTGGAGAGTAAGTACATAAATTTGTAGTCAATTTTGCCATCACCTTCAGAATTGATGCAGAACCAGAAATTCAAAACCTTGGGTCTGAGAAGACTACACCTATAAACATTAAATTTAATGATCTAATACTCACAACTCCAAATCTTAGAAAAATACGTTGTAGAGGCTCATAAAATTGCTTTGCCTCCAATTCCTCTTTCTTCTCTTCACAAACAACCAACGGATTGAATCCAACAACCATACGCCTAGAGTCACAAAGGAAAAAAGAACCATTCAATGACTGGAAGGGGTATGGATACAGGGAACACATTCTTAAGGTTTCAGAAGTTTATACCACAAAATTTTCAATTTTATATAAATACCATAATGCAAAACTACATAGCCAAAATACTGATAGTTAAAAGAGGATGCTGTGTGGGTTTTTTGAAAATGCTGATCTTGGAGTAGCTGAAATGAAACATCGTATGAAAATTCAAAGCTTCTGTTTTGATTCAAAACCTTGGTAGTACTTAAGACCACAAGGCCTATAAACAGCCAATACAACAAACATTTGTTTTACCAGTTGCTATTGGTTGCTTCTAGTGTCCTTGTCAGCCAATGTAACTGATTTTGTCCACTTTCACTTAATGATCCCGTAAGCACCAATTCCTTCAGGAAAAAAAAAATATTAAAACCAAGCAAGAGAAGAAAAAAATGAAAATTCTGTGCAGTTTAACAGTTTATCAATCATTGGATGACACTGCCAATCTGCTACTCGGACAACGAAGATTAAGTGCTGGCAGTATAGTTTACATACAACAAACTAGATGAAACAAGTCAGTTAACAATTTCACAGAGCTGAACCTCAAATTGGAGTTACCAGATAGATGGTAAGCAATAGAACAAAGAAAAGAATAAGAAACAGGAATTGACAAATGAATAGATCACAAAGATAACTACAAAAGTATTACTTTGTTATGATAGACTAATCAAAGATAACTACAAAGGTATTACTCCCTATAAAGCTTTGTATCTTACTACATCAAGTGATATATTTCACATACACAAGGCCACCTTGAGCTTGCAATTCATGTAAACCTTCATATTTACATTTTTTTTTTCATTCAGTATTTCATATGGGTTTTAAGTTTTTCTTTTCTTAAAAAAAAAAAAAAAAAAAAAAATCCCAATTGCCTAAGTCTCTCTCACCTTAAATTTACTATTATTGCAAGTTAAGAACTACATTCAACCAAACTTATACAGAGAAGAACAAAAACAGGAAACAAATAATAAAAACTGGAATCAGTTAATAATAACCCAAATTTTCCTGAATATCTTGATATCTTGCCTGTGATCAACTAAAACGATTGCCTTCACCCTTGTAGTAAAATTAATATGTTATTAGAGATAAAAACTTCAGTATATTCCCCGAAATCTGCTAGATTTAATTGATCATCAGTTTGCATACTATTAAATACTAGCTTATAACCCGCCTTATGCGTGGGTTTTTTTTCATTATAATTTGCTTGAAATGTCCTTAAAAGATTACCAGTAACAAATTTCCTTCCCTCGCGCAATTTACCAAAAATGAAAAATGTTTGTAACATTAATTTGAACCATATTTCTTTATTCAACAACATAAACCATATATCAAATAAAATTAGAAATTCATAAAGTTTTAAAAGTATAAGAATGTTGAGACATGATTCGAATTAGCACTCAATTTGTAAATAAAATATGTTGGTGGTTCTATTAAAAAGAAAAAAGAAAAACTACTAAGTTACCCAAAAACAAAATCGATAATACCCCATAAAATTTATAAGGAAAAAAAATCATAATCATAAATAATGTTGCCAAAAACAAAAGAATGTTGATACCTAATTATAGTTAGCTTACTCATTTTGTGAACAAATTAAAGAATGTTGGTAGTTCTAGCTATTTAAAGAAAGTGAATATTGATAACCCAAAAACACAAACATGAATGAAAACATCCGGCCTGAACCGTTAAAAAATAACTAAAGTGCTTATAATACTACTACTAACATCCTATTACTTTGAAACCATTTTTTTTTTTTTTTTTTTTTGATATATAACCAATTAAGACAACCTTTTAACTATAATCCCTATAAAAATCCAATTTTAACAATCTTATAAGTACCCAAATGAGTCTTGCAAATATTCCTAATGATCAGAAGATCTAGAACATATTATCACATTGAGCCTATTTCTCATATTAACTAATAAGCTGCCCCAAAGCAAATTCGATAAAGCCCCATAAACGTTTATAACTAATAAAATCATAATCCATTATAAAAACCTTGAAAGCCAATGGGATCCATCAATTAAGCACCTAAACAACGTGCATTACACAAAAGAAAAAAAAAATACTTGTAAACTAAAAAATTGTCATACCTCGTACAAAAAATAGCAATAGAAAACTCTCTTCCTCACTTATCATTTTCCTAAATTCAGTGTAACATTTACAAAAGAACAAAAAAAAAATCATTTTGGATTAAAAATGATTTATAAATTAGAACAGAAAATATGGATAACAAAAGGAAATGAAAAATACTAATATAATAGGAAAGAACTATTTTTTTTCTTTTCTGTTCCAATGTAACCTTGAAAGCCAATTTCGTCCTTCAATTAAGCACGTAAATCATGTGTGAAAACAAATACTCAATGAACAACAATAGCATAAACTAAAATATCGTTATACCTCACACCAAAAACAATGATAGGGAAATCTCTCTCTCTCTTTCACTACTATTTCTCTGAATTCAGTGTAAAATTTATAAAAGGAAAAATTAGCAATTTTTAAATATATAAATTAGAACAAAAAATAATGACAAAAAAACAGAAATGGAAGAACAAAACCACTGGAAATGGAAGAAAAAAAAACGGAGAAGTAAAAATACTAATATAATAAAAAATAATTATCTTTTATGTATATTTTTCCCAGTTCCAATTAAATTTATAGGTATAAAACTGAGAGTATGTCTCATGATTTTTTATAATGATTTCTCACTTTTTACATAAGGAAAGAACTGCAAGTGAATGGGTATTTATAGGGCTTATAAATATATAAGCATTGCATAATATAAGTTTGTATACCCAAGAATTTGTTAGAGAATCTCGAGACATCACTGATCGATGATAATGTTAATGCCATGATTTATCAAGATCTGCAACTGCAACAGAAACACAATAGTTTGAATATCTGCAACAACGACGCAACCTCTTATCTGCAATACTTTCAAAATCAAACTTATCTGCACTACGCTCATTTTCACAAACGCAATTTTTACTTTAATAGACCTAAACACACTAAACAAATTGAAAGCTAGAAACATATATGATGTTTTGTTAAAAAAAAGGACACTTGTCGAGATCATATTGTAACAAATAAACGAAACAAACTAAACAATTTCAAAGCAAAAAGATACTGTTTAACGCACTATTCTTTAGAGTATGATGCGTTTGAAATTGTTCCAATGTTTTGGAAAAGAAGACTAAACGCACGTTTCACTCTCAACGTTTCACTAAATAAGAATATTTGAAATCTTATGTTTCCATGCCAAATCCATACCTATTATAGATTTTCTGATTGTGGGATTTTTTTTTTCTTTTGTTATTTCTCCTGCCAATTTCAATGTTCTGCGGCTTTAACCACTTGAGGAAGATGTACACACACGGTGGGAGTCTGTCTAACCTGTCTTATTTGTAGTGTTTTATTGGTGGGGGAAAATAACTAAATACAACGGAACGTTTCACTCTCCTAAACGCATGTTTCAAACTTAAAATTACACATGTTAAAAGAATATAGAGCTACATGTCACGATTTTAGCCTCCTCTCTTATTGATTTCCCTATTTATATATATATATATATATATATATATATATATATATATATTAGTCATGAGTCTGTTACACACAGGGCTACAACTTTGGCGGATTGGCCAAGAACTCAGAACAATGATGCAAGTGAGAAGGCAAGTGAAGATTGTGAAAGCAGACACCAAAAGGACTTTATCACCAACATTTGTTAAGCTTCCAAAATAGACATATACATACTTGTTGCAAGCATACGTTTCATGCTTTTTTGAGTAATAGAAATTAGATTCCCAAATATCATGCAGAGAAGCTGCTATTGAAGTTCACTATGAATCCTTGGGTACCTATCATAGCCCCGCGTTACATCTAAAATGCAGTTCAACATAGTTCCTCTCTCTATGCCATGTAAGGCGCCCCTTGCTCCTTCATGAAGAAGTTGCACAGGCTATTCCAAAATCTCATATGCTTAAGAGCTCAAGAAATCAACTCAAAATGTTGTTCCATAGATCTAGATATCTAATCCGGAGGGAGCATATAATGAGCAAAAGAATACATAATGTCAAGTCCCAGAAGCCTTGCCAACCTAGTGGCAATTATGAGAACCGAAAACCAATATAAGGCTGGAACACCTTTCTGAAACTGTATTTGGAAGAGTAGAAATGTGGGGGAAAACACAATTAGATATGCATTTCTTTTGCTAGGAAAGACCAAAGGCTAAGACCTTTCGCAACCCTACCCTAACCCTTTACCACTTGAGCTGAAGCCCATGGGAAATGTAATTGGATATACATTGAATTTGAATAAGAGAATAATAAGAAAATTAATCCAATATATAAAGGATTCTTTGAATTCAAGAAACATGTACCTGTAATGACCCAGTATCCACACCAATGATGTCTAAGGTTTTCCCATAAGGTAGCTTTATCTGCTCTAGGAAGCAACTTGCTCCATGTCCTTCTTTCGTTCTAGTAGTGTACCTACAAGTGCTACTTACTATTTACCACTACCCGCTAGAGTGATGGAATCAAAAATATTGATTATCCATACATCACATAAGAATCCAAGATATTGCAACAAAAAATATCAGTATGTAATCCGAATGTACCCAATTCAGAGAACTGATTGCAAAGAGAATGGTATACCAGGGAACTTTCAGTGATGGGAAAAGCAAAGTACCCTGAAAAAATTAATGTAGGACTTTAGTTAATAATTAAAGCCACTAAAAAACAATTAACTCAGGAAATGAACAACTTAGACCAATGCTGCACACGGGTGAAAAACAAATAATAACCATCACTATTAATTGGACATGAAAAAAAATAAAAAGATCTTACATTCTGCATGAGTGGATCATCCTCCCCGAGCTCACTAGTGTTCACCACAAAACTTGCCTTGTAAGTCTTTGCCACTTTCTCCATCTTCATAAACAACAAGGACACAATCAGGAAAACCCAGCAGATACGGTGAAGGAAGAAGCAATCTAGTGAAAATCAGATTTGCAAACAAAGAACGCAATGAGGCTATGATGTAAATTAATCACCAAGTAGTAAATCAAACCAAGCATATACTTTTAGATGATGAAGAAACCTCTAACCAAAATATGCTCACATAAGATAACCTCTAGCCCCAATTCTTATACAACTTCTTTGGCCAACTGTAAGAATAGAAACCAATACCCACCCCTTCCAATATATCTGCCTTTAATCCTTTATCGATATGCTAGGAACCCACAGGCATAACATAAAGCATTACAAGTAGAGCTGACTGAGACGACGGAAATTTCAATTTAATTATGAACAGAGAAAACAGTTTAGATGCAATCAAAGCCTGTTAGCAGAGAAAACTGGAATTCCTCTAGCATGCAACAGAAAGTGGTCCTTTGATCCATCAGCAAAATTGAAACCAAGATTATTTCCTCAAATGAAAAATCTTTCATAAAGTAAACAGGAAATCAATATATTGTCATGTTCTCTATGAAGGGAAACAAGGCTCCTGGCCCGGATGGCTTTTCAGCCAGTTTTTATCAGAAAGCTTGGCCAGTGGTAGGTTCATGTGTTGAAGAGGCGGTTCTGGAATTTTTTGGTTCTGGTAAGCTACTTAAAGAAGTGAATTCTACCATTATCACTCTTGTTCCTAAGAAGAGGAATCCTTCTTCCATGGGAGACTACAGGCCAATCTCATGTTGCAATGTGATATATAAGTGTATCACAAAGGTGTTGGCCAATAGATTGCTTCCTGGCCTAGATGAGGTGCTTAGTTCGAATCAAGGGGCTTTTATACCTGGCACGAGCATTGGGGAAAATATTTTACTGGCTCAAGCTTTGGTCAGTGAATACCATAGAGATAAGGGGCCTCCCAGATGTACTCTAAAGGTTGATTTGATGAAGGCATATAATTCAGTGAGTTGGGAGTTCATCCTCCACTGCCTTGGCTGCTTTGGTGCTCCTTCCAATTTTATTGGTTGGATTAAAACCTGCATTTCTTCTCCTAGCTTCTCTATTGCTTTAAATGGAACACTTGCTGGTTTTTTTCAAGGGAAGAAGGGGTTAAGACAAGGAGATCAAATTTCTACTTATTTGTTTGACTTGGCTATGGAAGTTCTCTCTAGGTTACTTGAGGAGGCAGCTTGCAACAATTTGGATTTTCAGTTTCATCCAAAGTGTGCTGAACTCAAGTTAACTCATTTATGCTTTGCTGACAATTTGCTTATTTTTTCAGCTGCCAAGTTGAACTCTCTTCGAGTTATTCATGATGTTTTGGCTCAATTTGAAGGGTTGTCTGGGTTGAAGTCCAATCCTACCAAGAGTTCTGTGTTTGTTTCTGGTTTGCCCGTGTCTACCAAGCAGGAGCTTCTTGATTTTTTGCAGGTCCCTGAGGGGTCCTTCTTACCTGGGAGTCCCTTTAATTACCTCTAGACTGTCGGCTGCTGATTGTGAGAGCCTAGTGTCTAAGATTTCTGCTCGTATAGACTCTTGGCTTGTCAGGCATCTCTCCTTTGCTGGCCAGTTGCAGTCGATCACTTCAGTTCTATTCAGTTTACAAGTTTTTTGGGCCAGGGTGTTTATTCTCCCTAAGAAGGTCATCTGTATGTTAGAACAAAAGCTGAATCGCTTCTTATGGTGTGGCCAGGACTCTAAAGCTAAAGTTGCTTGGGATAAAGTATGTGCTCCCAAGAAGGAAGGAGGGCTCGGTCTTAGAAGATTAGAAGTGTGGAATAAAGCTGCTATGCTTAACCACATTTGGAATTTGTTTGTTCAAGCAGGTTCCTTGTGGGTGGCCTGGGTGGAATGTAATTGGCTTAAGGGAAGGAGCTTCTGGAAGGTTTCTCCCCCTCATCCTTGTCCTTGGAGCTGGAGGAAAATTCTTAAGCTCAGGGATTTAGCTAAGCAGTTTTTGCATTTTAGGATTGGTGATGGAAGCAAGGTGTTTTTCTGGCTTGACAATTGGCATCCGGATGGATGTTTATTGGATGTTCATGGTTTCCGGGTTGTATATGATGTTGGTAGTCATTTGGAAGCTAAAGTGTCATCAATTATTCGCAATGGTGGTTGGTTTTGGAATGGTGCAAGATCTGACATCATAGTTGCCATTCAATGTAGACTTCTTGAGGTGAGCATTGGAGGCAAGGATATGCCTGTTTGGAGGACTAAGAAGGGTACATATTCCTGTTATGAGACATGGGATGTGCTTAGAGAGAAACTGCCTACTGTTTCTTGGTGGAGAACAGTTTGGTTCTCTAAAGCTATTCCTAAACACTCATTCATTCTTTGGCTTGTTTTTCGGGATGCTCTTCCCACTAAGGACAGAATGAGTCTTTGGGGTTATGTGGGCAATTTGCTCTTCCCTTTTTGTTATGGATGCTTAGAGAGTAGAGATAATCTGTTTTTCTCTTGCAGTTTCAGTAGTAGAGTGTGGAAGAAGGTGATTGCTGCCTGTTTCATTAGTAATCCAAGACAAGAATGGGAGGACATAGCAGAGTGGAGCTCGGCTGAGCTTAAAGGGGAAAGTCTCTGGACTACCCTTTGCAGACTTTGTTTGGGTGCATCTGTCTACCACTTATGAAGGCAACGTAATGATCTGCTCCATGGGAATGTTCCCAGAACTGAAGAACAGATTATAGCTCATATTCGTTGGGAGGTGAAGACGAAGATTATGACTAGTTGCAGATTTAAGGATACGGCTACTAATAGGAAGCTTATTAAGGAATGGAATCTGTATAGATTGGGGTAGCTTGATTGTGTTCTGTTTTCTGTTCTTTGTTTGTAATTCTTGCCTAGTTTGGCAGAGTTTTTCCCCTTGAAGGAGTTGTATCCAGTTCTACTGGAGAGATTATTCTGGTTGAGTTTGGTATAAAATGATTTAGTTCATCAAAAAAAAAAAAAGGAAATCAATATATCAAGTTGGTTGCTAAGAGTATGTTTACCAAAATAAGCACCAACGAAACTGTTAATCGTTGAAGCCGATCCCACAATTTGGCATCTAAAACACCATAAGACATAAAATTACAAGAAACATACCAAATAAGTCATACCCACACAAAAAGAAAAGAAAAGAAGAAAAAAAACACACTCTCACAAAACCGGGAAGACTGCAATAAATAAGATCACAAATTTTCATGAAACAAAAGAATTCAACGAAGAAAAATGAGAGATTGACCAGTCTCAGAAGATGGGTCTGTTGCTTAAGAGGTCTGAAGCCTCCTCTAACGCTAATGAAGTGCAGATCAAGAACTCTATTCTGGTAATCGGCCTTTTGAGGCTGACCCAAGTTGAGAGCGAGGTAGAGAGCAAAGCAGAGAAACACCTGCGTGAAAATGGTGCAAAACCAAGATGGCTTCTCCATTTTTTCACGGCGCTAGCTCTAGATCTCTCTGCTGCTCTCTACGTTACAATAATGGATGCTTGATATATCTGAATTTCTATGTACATTGTGCGGAGACCCAACGCAACAATTATAGACCTAGTTTTGTGGATAAATACGGCGCAAGATGTCTTGTCAAACTGAGAACGTGGAGGAAAATGAGTTTCTGAGTATCATTTCTCATTGTCATGGCATGGCTCCAAAAGGCACGGATGCCTACCTAACGACTAACGTGACATTGCAGAAGATTTTCAATCATTTTTTTTTTATATATATATTTAAAAAATAAAATTACTTTTTATTTTCTATAAAAAATATCACACGGTAGATTTTCTTACATTTCTCTATATCAATTAAATGTTTTATTTTTTTTATTAATTTTATTCTTTTCTCTCTCTTTCCGATGTCAATTAAATATATTTTTTTATATTAAAAAAATACATGGAGCATGAATAGTAGACATGTATATATAAGGAATTACTATTCATTCACAACCCCTCATCTAAATATAAGGCATCTGTTGTGGGAGTTTTTTTTTTTTTTTTTTTTTTATGTTTTTTATGAAATTTTTTCTAAATATAAGGAAGGGAATCAATATAGGATAACTGCGGCTAGTAGGGGTGAGCAAAAACCCGCAAACCCGCCCCAACCCGCACCCCCCGCCCCTCCCCGCCCCTAAAATTGCGGTTTTTGAATTTTTTTTTTTACGGGTACGGGTTGGATTTTAACCAACCCGTGCGGAGCGGGGCGGGGCGCGGGTTTAATCTTTTTTTTTCCCCGGATCCCCGCCCCGCCCCGCCCCTCCCCGCGCCCCCCCCTCATATATTTTCCTTTTCTTCTAGATTCTTCTCTTCTTCCTTCTTTTTCTCTTCTTCTTCACAGATTCACAACCACCCTCTCATATATTTTCTTTTTCTTTTTCTTCTTGCACCATTCTTCTTCTCTTCTTCCTTATTTTTCTCTTATTCTTCACAGATTCACAGCCCCCCCCCTCATATATTTTCTTTTTCTTTTTCTCCCAGATTTTTCTTCTTCTTCCTGCACCATTCTTCTTCTCTTCTTCCTTATTTTTCTCTTCTTCTTCACAAATTCATAGCCCCCCTCTCATATATTTTCTTTTTCTTCCAGATTTTTCTTCTTCTTTCTGCACCATTCTTCTTCTCTTCTGCTTCACAGAATCACCCCCCTCTCATATATTTTATTTTCTTTTTCTTCCTGCACCATTTTTTTTTTTTTTAGGTGTTCTACACCCATGGGGATCCCCGCATACCCGCAGGGATCCCCGCCCCTCAACCCCGCCCCATCCCCATCCCCACCCGCCCCGTGCGGGTGCATGGGGATTTTTGCGGGTTGCGGGTTTCCTTTGGGAAACCCGCACCCCTGCGGGGCGGGGCCAAAAAAAGGGCATCCCCGCCCCCCCCCCGCCCCATGCTCAGCCCTAGCGGCTAGTGCTCTAACGCCGAGTAAAAGAGTATAAAATTTTTTTACTAACATGATAAAGCCGCGTCAACGTTACCAAATCAGAGTTGAGTTTGGAGTTCTTCGCAACCTTAGGAGAATTCACCTTTTATCATAAGCTAGCCATACGTATTACTCTTGTAGATTGGATGTGCATTACTTTATATTTAATGTATGAGCAAGCTAGAGAAAAAAAAAATGCTTAAAATATTATAATTCATTTATAAATTTATGTGATAATTAATATTTTAATAGTTAACGTGATAAATATCTCTTCAATTATTAGGTCGGTCCGTAAAAACCTTATAATAAAAAATTGTAATATGCCTAACCAAGAAGGGCCTCGTTGTAAGAAAAGGTCGTGTGATTGGATGTGTGCAAAAGGTGTAGCACTGTAGCAGTGTTAGATTGGAAAGAGTAATGTTTCTCTTACAACTCACACCCAACTCTCACACAACCCTTCTCTCACATTGTGTAAGTCTTACATGTAGGACCCACATGCATGAAATCCACGTAATGTGAGAGGAATTGCGAATGTATCATTTCTCGCTTGGAAATACGTTGAAGTGAAACTGTGAAACAAGTCATGGGCCATGGCCATTAATATGACTTAATTTTGACAAGACTTATACCTAATTTTTAGGCTTATTAATATGTATGGCCCCTCCCCCATTTCGGTCCCTATCTACTACCTACAAGAAGAGAGATAAGATATTCTTAAAATACATTTGAAATTGTGATTTCATAAACAATAAGTGTGATTTTAAATTACATCGCACAATATAAATCATTTGAAAATTGCGTTTTTAAAAATTGTAATTTAAAAACGCATAAAATATGTTTTTTCAAATTGCGAGGTAAAATGATATTTTTTTGAAAACGCAAAATTTTAAAGGCTAATTTACGATTTTAAAAGCTAAACTGCGATTTTGTCAAATGCTTAACTGCATTTTTAAAAATCACTTTTTCAAATCATACATTTTTAAATCATTATTTTAAATCGCACATTTTAAAATCGCAAACCCAAACAACCCTCCTTTAATGCCCCGTTTGTTTCGACGTAAAATGATTTCTGGAAAATAGTTTCTGTATTTTCCGGTGTTTTGGTAGGGGCGAAAATAATGGTCAACCGGAAAATGATTTCTGTTTGACCAAAAATGCTTAATAAATTTTGGAAAATGATTTACGCTTTTTAAAAGCGTAAATCATTTTCCGTAAATGGTAGATCCAGTCGATTCATTTGCCGGAATCTGACTGGATCCGGGCCGGATCCGGCCAGAACGCCGGATCACCGGCCAGGACGGCCGGTTTCCGATCAATTGGCCGGGATCCGGCCGTTTTGTGCCGGATTCCGGCAACTTTTACTGGAATTTGTATATGCCAAATTTTAAAAAATATTTTTATATTATTTTATATTAATATTTTTTATTTTGTGAATAAAATTTAATTTTTTTAAATTAATATGATTAAATTAAAATATAAAAAATATTTATAATTTTCCGTATACGCCAAGCACCGAAAAATGATTTCGACGGAAAATATTTTTCTGAAAAATGACTTCCCCAAAACTTTTTTACGACGGAAACCATTTTACGCCGAAACAAACGGAGCATAAGTTACAAAGATAATTTTCAGTCAAAATGCTTCTTCCATTTCATTTATACGTCGCAAGCAAATGCCTCTTTCCTATTGTACTACCAAAAGCCCTTATACAGGTTTCTGGCTCAGGCGTCTCATGACATACTATCACTACAACTCAATGCTGGGCCAGTCCCATAACACAGTTTACCGAGCTCAAGATTTGCAAATATACAAGTAAAAAGGTACAACAAGAAAAAGAACCAAAGATGATTTTTCTGATCTGCAATGGCAGGGTGTATTCTCTGGGTTTTAGGTGAAACTGTAATGCTATTCTTCACGTCCATTTAGCACATTTATTTCATACCGACTCATATCGCGTGTTTTAAGTGACTTCTCATGTTACTCATTTAAAAAAAAAAAAAAAAAAAAAAAAACTCACTTAAAACACGTTATGTCAAGTCTGTACGATCAAGCATATCTACCAACGTCATCCTTCTCGGAAACCTTGGTGGCAGCTTCAGATACATGGCATCTTCAATCTTAATTGGCAGATGTGTTGCCACAATCACAATCCCGCCCTTCTTTCGATGCTCGGCAATGATATACTCAAGTAACTTCACCCCTTCCTCATCTAATGCAACCGAAGGCTCATCGAGCAACCAAATTGGCCGATCAATTGCCAGCAACCTTGCAAGCTGCAGCCTTTTCCGCTGGCCCATTGACAGCAATCTCGCCTTGTCCTTTACCAACCGCCCAAGCCCCATCAGCTCCAAAGCAGGCAGAGAATTCCCCTGCTTGCCTTCAAGAACTTCGAACCACTGAACATTGTCGAGGACAGTAAACTTGTCTTTGACAGCATCTTTCAGAGAGAGCCAGTTGAGCTGAAGCTTGTACTGGTGGAACACTCCTGATTGTGTAATGTCATGACCGTTCCACAGGATCTCACCTGCAGATGGTCGAGAAAACCCAGCTAACATGCGGAGGAAAGTAGTCTTTCCTGACCCATTGGTGCCTGTTAGCACCAGTGCTCCACCATCATGAATGGAGACGTTTACATGTCTCAAAATTTGTTGGGCATTTCTCATGCAAGAGACATTGTTGAGGAGAAGACGAGGGAGTGGGGGTTTTCTGAGAGACATTGAGGTCTTGGAAACAGACGAGGGAGTGGAGGTTTTCGAGTGTTTACAATCTTATAGTGATGCAGCAAACAAAACCTCGGGCTTACAAGACAATTGGCACCAACATTAATCCTGCAATGAAGTATAAAAATTTGGCATAAACCATTTAATCCAAATGCATGATCATTTTCAAGGATAACGGAAAAAATAACTGAAAATCAGTACAATAAAAGCTAATAGAGATTAAACCAGACTTGTCAAAAACCACGCGTGTCTTTTGTCCATCAAATTTCTTCTTTTATGTTTCAATTGTATAGAGCTTCATTTTTGTCAAAATGGGATTCCCAAACTCTGGACAGAGCTTAGGATTCTAGAGCCTCAATCTAGGTTCCAAAGGATGGTACTTATGATTTGACAATACCCAGATGCATAAGACTCACTCACACATCCTTTCTCAGCATAGTCCTGTTGCATTTTTTTATTTTTTTTTATGAAAATAGTCCTGTTGCATTTATCATGTTGCTGCTGTAATTTTTCCTGGATAAGTGCTATTCAACAATATTATGCTCAATTAAATCAACAAGTACATGAAGAATATAATAATCAACGTTGGAACAATTGCCCCATGAAAAATATAGCCATGTACAAAGAAAACATGACCAAGCCATTAATTACAAAGTGCGGTGCATTTTTACAAACATTTGGCATGCGTAACACTAAGTCTAGATAACTTGCTGCAAACACCACCAAAGCATGCGCTTTGCAACTTTGGAGCGACATGGGCGATCTAAAATGTGTAACGGGTATTCAAATCTTTGAACCAAAAACTAAACCAAACATAAAAATTCATTTTTCTTTATTAATTTGGAAAATGTTTTGGAGCAAAAAGGGCGTGGACTATGAGAGCCCCAGAAAGGGAGATTGGAAAGGGAGAAGTCCAACTGACTCACCGAAATCGAAGGTCCGGCCTCTTTGGCTACCGTCCGGTTCCAGACTCTTAACTGTGCTGTTATTTGGAACTGGGTCTGCTTTGCTTCTACTATTGCCAATCAAAAACATACATCTACTTTGTGAGTGTGGACCTAAAGGTCTTATTGCCAAATTGTTATTTATTTACTTAATTACTTTTAATGGATTAGTGTAATCGATATTTTATGTAATTTTTTTTAAAATCTTTTTTTTTTTAGCAAATATATATATATATATATATATATATATATATA
This sequence comes from Alnus rubra, assembly GCA_028654335.1. Taxonomy (NCBI): domain Eukaryota; kingdom Viridiplantae; phylum Streptophyta; class Magnoliopsida; order Fagales; family Betulaceae; genus Alnus; species Alnus rubra. The sequence continues at coordinate 1,276,982 of JAJPGS010002451.1, read as the reverse complement.
TATATATATATATATAATGATTATAAATGGTTCCTTTTTTTTCTTTTTCTTTTTTGAGAAGAATTATAACTGATTTTTAGTATATCGGTTAACATCATGAATCTTGATTTTTTTTTTCTTTAATTCATTTTATTGTATTTTAATGTAAATTTTAATATGTAAAATCTAATTTGTACCATTAAATGGATCCACTCTATCCTAATAAAACATACTACATATAACCTTAAGAGTAATGATAGAAACCATATATACTTTTATTCCATTATTATCCCACGTTGCTAATGTGTTTGTGTCAATTAGAGCTTCTTTTCTTTTCTTTTTTTTAACGAGGATTGATAGAATGGCTGATTGGCTTTGTCAAGTAAACAAAGTGGAATAAAAGTGTAGTTTATAGCATGAGTAATGATATATACAACATTTTTATCATATAATATTGATGTGATAGTATCAACCAACTCTTAGATTTTTTTTTTTTTAACAATAACTGATCCAATGGTCAGTTGGGGCTATCACGTCAAGATTGTGGGATAATTGTGAGATAAAAAATGTAGTTTTAGTATTATTCTTCTAGCATTCTCTTACCTTAAAAGTATAGAATGCCTTCAATAAGGATGGGCTGTAAAACCCTCATTTTACAGCATCCAATTATAAGTTGACAACTCCTCAAAAACCAAAAAAATACAATAAAAATAATATAAACATGAAAACACCCAATCCTCTACTCATCTTTGTTTTCTCTAATCTCCGTCGGACCCTTGCCTCTGCCGGACCCACCTCTCTAGCCTAAGCTTCCGTCAGAATCCATGGAGCCGACCACCGTAAAAAATCGGCGAGAGCGGCGACAAACAGTTCCATCTCTCGAATCTTTCGGACAGACCACCCCGTCGTTGACCCCGACCCCGACCCCAACCTCGGGCTTTGGCAGTGCTTTGCCGTTGAATCCGACCTCCGGCTTCGTCAGATTGGGTTTGGTGGGTCGGGGTGCATGGGTTTCTGACGGTGTCGGGAGCTTGCCGGTGGTTGGAGTCAGGATCGTGGTCGGCCAGGGTGCTAGGCAACGGTGCTAGATCTGGGCCTTTTTTTGGCCGCTCCACGTTCCGACGCAGATTAGGCGGTGGCCGTCGACAAAACCCGGCGGCAGGTGGGGCTGAGGAGGTGGTGGTTTTTTAAAATTGGTTGGGCTCTTGAAAGGGAAAATATTTGGTGCTTTCATGCTTAATGTATTTTAGTCTTTTAGATGATGTATTAACTATTTATTGGATGCTGTAAAAACATCACTTTTACAACACATCCTTGTAAAAACTAAAAAGGGCTCTTTAAAAGTAAGGCTAAAAACAACATTTTTATTACATCACTATCCCACCCTGTTAACGTGGCAATGTCAATTTGCCATTGTATTTTTTTATTTTATTTTATTTTATTTTTTAACAATAATTGATCTAAGGGCTGATTAATCCCACACAACAGCATGGTGGAATAAAAGTATGGTTTATAGCATTACTGTAACTTTAAATACTTGAGTTAACCTGATAAAAGGATATTATAGAATTTGTATTTAAATGATTTGTCTAACAATTTTGTGCTTAGATAAGAGATTGGGGTTGATGAGGTTTCTCGTTACTAAAAAAAAAAAAATGACCAAATGCTTATGTAATAAAATCAATATATTATATAAAATAAATGCTACAATCACTCTATTCTCGCACTTTCAAATGCATATTCTCTAACGTGTTACTAAAAATCACCATTAGATTTTAGATAAATCATTATTAAATTTTGAATCTAATAGTAATTTTTACTGCTACAAGTAAATCTAACCATTCTCAATGTATTAAGAGTGCGTTTGAGATTGCGATTTCGTAGACAAAAAATGTGATTTTAAACCAAATCGCAGAAAATGAACCGTTTGGGAATTGCATTTTAAAAAAATTGCGATTTGAAAACACAGAAAACTGTTTTTTCAAATCACAAGCAATGGGGTGCTTTTTTTAAAACGCAGAATTTTAAAATGCTAACCTGCGATTTTAAAGGTTAAACTACGATTTTACCAAACGCTAAATTACGTTTTTAAAAATCATTTTTTCAAATCGCACATTTTAAAATCGTTATTTTTAAGGGTGTATTTGAGATTACGATTTCGTAGATAATAAGTGCGATTTTAAACCAAATCGCAGAACATAGATCGTTTGGGAACTGCGTTTTTAAAATTGCGATTTGAAAACGCAGAAAATCTGCTTTTTCAAATCGCAGATAAGATGATGCTTTTTTGAAAACGCAAAATTTTAAAGGTAAATTTGCGATTTTAAAGGCCAAACTGCGATTTTGCCAAACGCTTAACTGCGTTTTTAAAAATCACTTTTTTCAAATCGCACATTTTAAAATCGTTATTTTAAATCGCACTTTTTGAAATCGCAAACCCAAATAGACCCTAAATCACAATTTTTGAAATCGCAAACCCAAACAAACTCTAAACATAAATTCAGACTTATTAGTTGGAAGTTTAACTGACCTGTTTTTACTTTTTGTGTATAAAAGTATAGTGACAGTTTAGTTGTCCAACTCCAACCTACACTAGTTCAAGAAGCTTTCTATGCTTTTCTATTTAATTTTTATTTTTATTTATTTGTTGATCAAATGGTAAAAGCCTACATCAGTTTATATCACACCAAGGGTTTCAATCAATTCTTGGGATTTCTACTCTCCAATACTATACAAAAAAGATCATTATTGTTTTTCTTTTGGAGAATTGTTAAATTGGTATGTAGTTTGACCTCATGACAAATAAATCTTTGTAGTTCAAAAATGAACTTATAAGTCCATGTGGCATGCCTATGTAACAAAATAAGCCTTTCGTACAAATTCTTTATAAAATTATAATTTTGCCTTTAAAATTAAATAAATAAAAAATTGGTTCGATGTTGGCCCAACCACCTCCAAAAGGCCGATTTTGAAAATATATTTCCAAAACGTTACAAGAACTTATAAACTCATTTTGAAACCAAATAATTTTTTTATTGTTTTTGTCTCTCTGGTTGATCGAAGTTGAATCGAAGGAAAAGGAAGAGTGTGTACGGATGGGTGGTCGTCCGATCAACAAATTTGAAAGAGCTTACACTATGAAAGAGGAGGGAGAGAGAAGGCTCTGCAAGTTATAGCAAAAATGGGTGCAAAAAAGAAGACCAACTGAATTAGTTCGTGAGGGGAACAGTGTGAGAATTTTGTTAAAAATGCAAAGAGGGTACGTAGATGACTTGCATTTTGTAAAGAAAAAAAGAAAATATTTAAATGATATAAAGAAATATAAATGAAGTTATTGGTAAACGTATTTGAATAAGAAAATAAAAAGTAGTTTGATTCCTAAATTTAAATTGAAACTAAGAGAAACTGTTGTCAGTGCTCTGAAAAAAGCATTAAGGGAGGGAATAAATAGTGTTCATCTCATTAGAGGAACCCAACACAGAAAAGGGGGATAGATAACTAGGAAGATGACCAAAATCATTCCTGTTTTCTTGCTTCTTTATCTTTAAAATTCGTACTTTTTAAAACTCACTTGTTCCTCGAATACAAAGGGAACTTCTACTTCAGGCTTCCGGCCGCCGAAAAAAAAAAGGGTTAAAAAAAAAATGATAACTAATCATGATACAAAGTAAAGTTATAAGAAGTAGAACACCGTAGTAAAACTGCTTCCCTTTTGCTCATCAGCTCTTCGCTTCAAACATCTGCTGCTGCCGGCAAACAAAAGCCGAGCCAAGCCTCCCACAGCACCGGTGGCTTCTCACAGGTCAGATACAGATTTGCCACGTCCAGTAACCCAGATAAATTCTGGGTCATAAGTTTACGAATTAACACTAAAATAATTCCTTGCCACCTCTGTGACCAGTTTAATGTTACATTCATCAGTATTTACACAATATTAGAAGTATAGGGTGGCAGCATGGTTACAAGATGATATAACTATGGCAGAGGTACATGGCCATCTCTAAAACCCGACAGAAACCATTTATAATCATCTAAAGGCATGACTGGACTGGCAGGGTTCTAGAATTAAAGAATCAGAGGCCAAGACTTCCCTTAAAACCAAAAGGGCGATTCCGCGAAATAATGTAGGTCCCTTGATTTCACATTTAGTTACTGACCCACCTTCTCTTCCGTGGCGGCCGTTCTGGTTTGATCTCCAAATCTGCAGGAGTCTCACTTTTGGCAGAAGGCAGTGCTTCAACCTCTATCTTCTTAATTGTCAAGGCCTCTTTCTCACTTGGCATCGGAAGCTTGAACCGTTCACTTCGCTTCTTCAACTTCTCCACAGTATCCAGGTGCTTATCCTCCAACGGTTTTGTGTCGACATCTTTGGTTTCCAGATCAGAAGCATCTTTCTCTTCAGCCAATGGATGCTGATTATCAACAGCCTCAACCATCTTAACAGATTCATCTGGAGGTTTGCTGGCTTCGGAAGATGCACCATTGTTGTTCCTGTCAATCTCCTTGAATTTCAAGGAAGATGATGACCTATTGTTGATACTGTAATCTCTCTCGGTGTGGCTAGTCCAACGTTCCAACTTGGAGCGCCCTCTTTTTGAGTCTTGCAGTTCATCTTCTGATGAAGCATCTTCCCTATGTTTTCTGGAAGCACGTCGGTGCACCGGGATCTCATGCGCACCATTTCCTTGATCACCAGAACCTTTCAAGCCCTATACAATGGCACAAGAAGAAATATGAATTTGAACACTACCTAAAGGGTTAGACTTCCTACCAGGTTTAAGCACAAAAGTCAACAAACACGAATGAGAAATGAGCACAGCCCACCAGCGAGACCTCCTACATTAACCAATAAGGTTTTATTTCTTTTTGATAAGTAACATTAACCAATAAGGTTTAAGTAGTGAACCCAAAGAGGAACATAACTCACTGGTCTCAACAAAGAGTATCTCAAATTCTCAACCAAAGCCAGATTAATTGATGAAAATCAATAGGAAATGACAATCTGACCGAGACAAACAAAGTAGTTTACAAATTAGTCTGTAAGCCTCAAGAATGAGCTCAAGTAACAAAAATTGAATTTTATGTCAGAAACAAACTTAAATGATATTTACAAACATCACAATTCATGAGTGTTAGCATTCCTCTCAATGGGTCACATCCAATAAAGAAAACTGTCTGCATTCATTCCTTCGTTTAAATATTTAAAACATACAATTTTCATATTCCCATTACCTTATCTAAGACAAGTCAGATATTAAAGCTACTTATGTTTGAGGTTCTTGCCCTAATGGATCTCAGAAATTATAAGCAAAAGGCATATGCATAAAATACTACAGAGGTAAATAGCTTAAAACAAACTGCCCACTCTCAGGCCTTGAAAATGGCGTCTTGGCATACACAAAGATTGACAATGCTCACCTTGAATGAGGAAAAGAGTCAATATTCGATATTTTCAAAGCACTTGCCTAGGCAAGAATTCCATAACAGTGCCCTTTTTTTTTATTTATTCACATATTTTAGGTTTTCTGAAGGTAAAATTGCCTCAAAACCTACAAAAATAGGGTTGGTTTAGCCCATCTGAATTCTCACAACCTTTATTATTGCCAAGTAAAAGGTACACTGCAAATCCTAGAAATTAGCATCTTTACCCAGAAAACATGAAATTAGGGAAGTGACTACCAGCAATAACATGCACTGAAATCATGGTTTCAGCCTTACTCCAACATCTGAATAATTAAAAGTCAGTGACCAGTTATAAAATTAGCTTCAACAGTCGGACCTTTTTTGTTGTTAGTATTCCAGATTAAAGCATGAGCTTCAAGTTTCAACCAAACCTTGCTGGACCAAGGGATTGAGCTAGATTTGCCTTTTTCCCATTGCCAATGCTTTTAATTATAGCAAATTCAAGCTTATGACCTACTTTTCTTCATGTTAAGACATTGTCCAATAACTCAACTTCTAAAAGGGAGAACGTTTTTCCTTATCTTGAATGAATTCTACATTCTTGTGTCTAAGCATGCTACATACCATCTCATTAATTTGACCACTCTGGTCTTCTTGATTTCTCTTGGAAGGGCCCAAAGCATTGTGATCGCCACCCTCAGAGTCTTTAATCTTCCTTGTAGTCTCTCTATTTTTTTTGTCGTGTACTCTTTGGTTATCAGAAGCATTAACAGCACGATCATTACGGGAACTTGATCTCTCCTGCCTGGATCTTCTTTCATCATTACTAAATTGATTTCCACGTGGATAAACATCATCACGTCCCCTATGATGTGAACTTTCATCCTCAATTCGATCCTTTCTCTTGGACTGTTCAGTGTGTCGCACCATGTCTTTAAATTGGTATTCTTTATCATATCCTTTGTGATCCTCCTTTGCCCTAGCATGGCTAACCAATGCTCTGTCATCTGGACCACGCCCACCCCTTGCAGCAACCCGTCCTTCTTCTCTTTCCCGCTTGGGTAGGTATTCTTCATGAGACTGTTTTAGCCTATGCCACTCCTCCCTCTCTCTCTGCCTTTCACCCCTTTCTCTCTGTGGCCAGCTCTCATCTTTGTGCCTAACAGAGTGGTGATCATCAAGGTTATCTCTAACTCTTAGTTGGTCATCTCTTTTGCGTGGGTCCAGAACTTCATCCCTCTCCCGCTTACGACGGCTGGAACTTTCCCTGTGGCCATGCAAGATTTCTTCTTTGTCAGCATGGTCCCTCCTCGGATATTCCTCATCTTTCCTTCTCTTGTTATGGTAATCATCCACATTTTCATACCTACTCTTCAGACCATCATCTCTTTCCCTGTGGCGTGAGACAACCTCCTTATCATAATGAACCCTATAGCTGCCATTATCCAACTGTTTTTTCGAATGTAGATATTCATCTTTCTCACTCCTCTCGCCGTCTCGAACCTTGCCCCTATGTCTGGATCCCATTTCATCACCACGCTCCCTCTTCCTCATGTCTTCAGTTCTAATCCTTCTGTTATAAGGATCGTCATCTCTCCGTTGCCAAGGTCCATCAGGATTGTCCCTCTCCTTTCGCCTATTAAACCCATCAGTTTTCATAAGCAATTGATGACCTGAGCTAGGATCCCAGTCTCTATAGGGGTAATCTTCTGTTCCTTTTATTGCCATGTGATTTCTTTCCATATCTTGCCTTCCATCACGATTCTTTCTTCGGAGACCCTGTTCATTTTCATCAGGGTGCCTTTTCACAGTCTCCATTACGGTTGAACTTCCTTCTTGAATGACTTCCTCCTCAGCCCCATCCCGCCACTTCTGATAGTCCCTGCTGCTTCCTGATCTTGCTTTGCTGTTTTCACTACTTCTTGCAGCCTTTGAGTCCTCCTCATCAAATTCTTGGAGCACAGGTTGTTCGACACGAGAACTCAATTTTTGTTTCTTTACCACTCCATCTTTAAGGGTGTCATTTGCGCCTATCGTGTTCAAAGTCATTTCTTCCTTTTCCATTACAGGGCTTCCATCAGCCAGCACAAGCTCATCATGCTCAGCATCTTTAGGGTCAACACTCAACTCCCTGGCATCCCCAACTGTGTCAGGAGATGATAGCAACGGACTATGTTTATCATCCAAGCTTTCAACTGATTCTTCCTTCTGATTATCCTGAAATTTCCCATCATGTGTACTTCGACTAGGAGTCACATGAGGGGACTGGTCACTTGCCCGTCCCTGTGTTCGCCTGCATCCAAAAGGAGCGAGTCATACATGTTTGTTGAGTTCTCATGCAATCTTACAAGTCAATAATAATTCCAGCTCAGGCTAATAAACATCTGATAAAAAAAAATTATAGAATTTAACCAAGAAACCCGTATTCAACAGAAAATCATAGTATATTATAGTCAGAAAATTTATTTTTATGCCCAGCTAACTACTTGAACAAAGCTGTTAACAACTTAGGCAACAAACTACACTATCATAAGCTGTACTTGATAAAATTCCAGAAGGCAAAAGTATATATTGCCAACTGAAAAGCTCCAAATGGGAATATAGACAAATTTCTTTTATTGATTGGACAGAGAAAGCAGATTAATACTTGGATGAATGATTTCACAATTACCAGCTTCCTCTTTTTTCTTTTATTTTTTTCTTTTATAAGTAATCAAGATATTATTAAAAGCTTAAGGCTCTCCAGGTACACAGAAAGTATACAAGATAAGCCACCTAGCTAGTAGAGATAAAAAGAACAAGAAAATCATAATAACTAATCACCAAAGGAAAAACAAAAGCAGCTGTCCAAAAACAATGTCTTGAAAAATAAAGACTTAATCTTCTCCAAAGTCCACTCACGGTCCTCAAAACTTCAATCATTCATTCCCTCCATAAACACCACAAAATGCACGAAAGCACCATCTTCCACATAGCAGCACTCCAAGTGCTGCTGACAGTCCACCAACAAGCATACAAATCGACTACTCTTCTAGGCATAACCCAAGACAACCCAAATCGAATGACGAAAACATTCCAAATGGCATAACTTGTAAGCTGATCAAGTTGTAACAAATTTTTATTTTTATTTCTAACGAGATCATTATTGATTCTCATATATTCCATATTATCCACTACATCTTGAATCCTTGTCTCATGCTTCTCTCATCCACATGAGAGGCAAGTTAATTCTTGGATGAATGATTTCAAAATTACCAGGTTCCACCTATCTAAGATGATCAACTTGTAACTACTTTTTGCTTTTCTTTCTTACAAGATCATTATTTATTTCTCATATATTCTTTGTTATCCACTACATCTTCTTGAATCCTTGTATCATGCTTCTCTTATAGACATGACAAGCAGGTTAATTTTGTTGTGCATTCACAAATTCAGATGATGACGCCCTTAGCTTTTGTGTAAAATGATAAAAAAAATGTCTGTAAAAAAATTCCAAATGGCATTCATTAGCATAAATGTCTGTAAAAAGTTAAAAAATTAACATGGAAACACAAGGCACAAGGTGGAACGAAGATTTGAAATCCAATCCAAGTAATTGGGATTAAGGCTTTCTTTCATCAAAGTGGACTTCTCTCCCTGACTTGAAGGAATGTATAAGAACACAGAACTATCATATTGGACAGAATAACAGATAGGTTGATTTTATAAACATATATCACATGTTACATCTATCCAAGACTATTTCGTACCTTTCATCATAAGTGGTACCGACATTCCCACTAGGATGAACAGAAGTCTGCCCCCTCGAACCAGGATACTGGGCGGGTGCTTCTGGAGGGGGGAAGGACGATACTCCATCCCCATCAGGTAACTTATTATCAATAGAATTCATGACAGGCTTTCTTCTTTTTTCAACCAGATCTCTCTTTCGACCATTGTAAGCCTTTGGTAAACCCTCAAAATACTCACTGTCCACTTGCACACTGTCTTCTTCACCTACATCACCTTCTCTAAATTCCTCTCTTTGGGGATCATTGTCTGGACGTTCTAGGGCACCATTTCCTGTGGAGGAATCATCATCCAAAGAGTCCTGCAAGACAATCTGTTGACCCAAATACTTCCGGTTATCTACATTACACATGCAGTATAAAATGATGCATCTACTTACACATTTAGATCAGTTCACTTAAGACTGGTTTTATTAAGTACCTCAATAATTGCATCTGAATCACGGATGCGAGGAGGTCGGGTGTCAATGGAGGGGAGACGCTCGCCATTACCACCTTCCACCTGTATTGGTCTCCCAGTTGGCTGGTAGGAAATGAAAAAATTAGAAAACATCGAACCTGGAAGCCGATATAGCAAATAATTGCAACATGTCTAGTAGCTACAGTTTTTTTACCTAGATTGCTAAAAGCAATGTGCAATCAATGTGATAGTTAGAGACACAAATAAAGCTATATGAAAATCAGGAGTTAAACCTATGATTATCAAAAAGAATCATCCTGACAAAATAACGATAGACAGCTCTACGTACTATAGGTGGCCGCACACGAGCAGGTCCTTTCGCTAAATCACTTTGTCCAACATCCGCCTTTCCAAGGTTTGTATTTTCAGCTGGAACATCATGAACGCCAGTGGCAGCTGCTAATTCTGGGGGTAAATCTGGATCATACTCCTGGGCCAAATAAAAGACATAAATTTTTTCCTTGGTACCAGAACAGGGGTATAGAAACCAAATATTTCTATTGGAAACAACAAAAGCTTTCTTGAGATACATAAACACCTCATTACCTGCTCTGTTCGCCCACTTTCATAAACACGAATTTTGCTTTGCATAGTAGACTCCATGCGGAGTTGTTCCTGAGAAATCAAATATGCGGGGACTTAGTTTCTGTTTATGTGGTCAAAAGCATGATTAAAGCTTAATAAAATTACCAGTTGCTTGCAATAATCTTTCCAGCTCTCCTCATTCAAGCCAAAGTTGAAGAAGTCTGAAATATCACCACCAGGATATTTCCATGGTTTCTCCTCAAAACTATCAATGTCAACATCAAATATGGTCCTGAAAATATTCAAGATGGTCAAATAAGCAAATCATGAGGTAAAAAAAAAACATTGAAAATTAATTATTTTACAGAGCCCTTGAATATTGAAATATAAATGATTGAAAAAAGAGCCCTTTTTCTTTTTCCTCTCTCTTCTGGCTGATAAGATTTGTTGGTCTCTCATAATGTGCGCCCACCTATAGTACGTAATCTAAAACCTAATTAGACCATTTATTAGCCAATCGCTTTTGCTGGATCTCAAGAGTTTTGACTAGAGCAGAAGCATATTAGGTGGGACCCCCACCAAGTGCACATAGTGTGGCATTATATTGTTCAGTTAGAGGAACATATCTGCTTAAAAGGGCTTTAGATAACAGACCAACACCAACCTCAGGAGGTAGTGTTGTAGTGAACTAGAATCAATAGTAAAGAGCAACTACAGTCTAGCCTCTTTATACACTAAAAACAATAGCTGGCCACCGAAACCAAAATGGAGAGGCCATGCAGCAGCAAAAGAGCCACCTCCCATGAGGTCAGCTACGATATAAGAAACTGAAGGAGTATAATTACATGTTCAGAATGGAGAAGTTCAAAAATCTGGACATACAAGCATCAATGATAACGCATAAACCCATTACACAAATGAATAAAATATCAAGTATTATCACAATAAGAAATAATACAAACTGATACATCCTTACCCTGCAGGTTAATACCCAATAACGGACAACATAAAGAACCAAACAATGAGGTTGTTCTAACACACAGTCACAGACATTTTTAATAATGGACAACATAAATAACCAAACAATGAGATTGTTCTAACACATAGTCAGACATTTTTTTGGTGGTCAACCAGCCTCTGCCTCAAGATTAAAAATTCCACAGTACACCACTAAAGGTTACCACAGCCTGTCTTCACAGGCCCTTGACAGACACACATTGTAAAGGACAGGACCACAAACAGTGTATATGATAAACAACAAGATCCTTTAAGATACTCAAGAGTTTGAAAATCAAAGGGAATGATAACTCAAATGAAGGAGCCTTGGTTCCTTCATTATTTTAGCGAAAATTCCTACTGACCGCCCACCATGTGAAGACAGAAATCAGGTCATACTAAGATTTTCTAGAGCATTGAGCAATAGGGTGAACAACTCCTTTCTCCACTATATCATTGCAAGCAGTCAACAAATTCCTGTCCTTTTATGAATGAATTGGATGAGCCGAAGGGCAAATTTCAAATACTGATACACCAATTAACTAGCCAATGTTATGGCATGCATCATGCATCAGTAAAGATGATACAAAACTCAAGTAGAACTCACCCTTTAAAACCAGCTTGCAATGGGAGAGTGACCAAGAGCTTATATACACATGGTTAAGATTGTAGTTAACTGATGTGGAACACTTGGGATCGTAACAAAAGACATGTTGGCAACCCATCAATTAAAACAATGTTCAAGATAGTCCTTGATGTATACCATACACATAGATCCATATTAAGAACTTGTTTATAGACTCAGCATATCAGTATTCTACACTACTTAGATATGATAACAAGAGAATTAGAGAGTTGTGTAAATAAGTGACAAACCACAATATACGAGTATTTGTGTTGAGACTTGAGAGGCCACCAATGACATACATTTTTTTTTGTTTTGTTTTGATAAGTAATAATTTTGTAGAAAAGAAAACTGGCACAACCCTCGTACACGAAAGACACCAATGGCATACATGTCGGGGATAGATTACCCCACTTATAATCATTCCAACCGCCAATCATGTGTGTTAATAAAATCCCAGAACCTTCCACTAGAACACAATATTAATGAACCACCTCTAACCAAGGCATTTCATACATCTAAAACCAATACAGATAACTAACAACAACATGCAACTATCGTGAAAATAAACAAGCATCCAGCATATGAAGCTAATTGAAAATTACTTATGAGAAGGAAGTGTGAATTCCAGTCCTCCGCCAAAACTTCGCCCTGTGACATTGTTCCCCCAACCAGGCAATCCGAAACCTGAATGGAAACCTTTTTGCATTGGAGGAGCATTTTTTATTCCTGTTGGTCTCCAATCACCTCTACCACGACCAGCTATAGGAACCATGTTGACAAGCGGACGAACTTGGCCTGGGGCTCCTCCAGGAACAGAAGTAGTTGCTCCGGGCATTGGTGCTGCACCAGGTCTAACATACTGCATGTTAACAAAAAGTGAATCATTAGGATTTATATGCAGGGAAAAGAAACAGGTACAAGCCAATAATCAAAAAGTTGCTTTAACCATCAAAAAGAAATAATTCCAGCTACAGTAGATTATTTCCTTCCTTAAAATAACAAACAAGAATGCAAGTATAGCATTCAAACTAAGTTAATTGAGACATACTTATCTTGAATTTAAGATACAAGCTCACTGGTAAAGAGAAGAGTGAAGAGGGGGGAGATCAATCTTCCCAGGCACGAATATTTCAAAGAACAAGTTTATATTTTTCTTAAAAAATAACACATTTCTAAAATTATTAAAAAAAAATTAAAAAAATAAATAAAGAAGTAACAGGACCAAAAAATAAGAAGATATAATTCAATCTCAGAGGCCTATCACGGTTGACCTTTTCAAATCAAATACCAAAGTAAAGGGCAATAACTGTAGATTTAAAATTATTTCATTTTCCGTATAGCATGAAAAAACAAATGATACACATCAAGACATACAATGAACCTGAGAGAACCACAAAACCACACAGAATTAACCACTTGTCAGACCACAGGCTAGGAGACAGTAGCTGAAGAATAAAAAGGAAGGCTTGATCAATATAGAACCAGTTTTTCCACTTGTAAACAAAGGGGGTTTGGACAAAGTAGGTATCAATGATAAAGATGCTATGTCATATGAAGCACCGATGCTTTGGCATAAAAAGTAGGAATCAACACGGAATAACGTTTGGAGCAAAATGCAGAAGCAAGAGTTCCCAAAATATTAAGTAGGATGAAATCAGACCTCAAACAAACTTTTAAGGCATTTGACCAGTACACAAACAAAAAGATTAGACTTACCATACCAGAAAACTAATCCAGCAAGATCTACATCCCCAAAAGTGAAACAATCCTTACAAACTAGAATCAAAATAAGGTTTGCAAATGTAACTAATTTTATCTTTTTGATAAGTAATTAAAATATCATTAAAAGCGTAAGGCACCTCCAGGTACACAGAAAGTATACATGAGAAAAAAGCTAACTAAAAGGAGAAAAGAGAGCAAGGAAATCATAGTAACTAATCATCACGAGATAAATAAAAGCTATTGTCCAACGATACAAAGTATAGAAAAATAACGACTTAAACTCCTCAAAAGTTCTCTCACAGTCCTCAAAACTTCTATCATTCCACAACCAATGAGGCAAGCAAAAAATAGTCCATAGGATGGTAGCATGAGCTTGTCTTTGTAGATCATTTTATTAAGATATAACAAACAGAATTTTTCCTTCTTCTTTTCCTTTTTTTCTTTTGAGGTGGGTGGAGTTGTAGGGTGCAGCATTATGTAAGAGCATTCACAACAGACACCCTATAAAGGGTTTTGTTCCCTAAATTTTGGGAAGATCTCAAAAAAATTACTAAAACTCACCTACAACAGCTTCTTTATATCTTTCCTATACATTAGGAATGCATTCCCATGAATTATTATAATTCTAAAAAAACACCCACACTCTCTCGTCTCCCAATCCCTTTCTTCTTCCTCTCATCACTCCCATCTCCTAGCTCTCCCCTTCACGCCTCTCTCTCTCTCTCTCTCTCTCTCTCTCATGTTTTGTCTCCTCTCCCATTCTCAATCAAGAACAGATGAGTGAACAAAATAAAAAAAAAAGAACAAGGGGTGAATAACCAAAGAATTTGAGATGCAAAATTTGGACGCCAAGACATCAAAGAACTCCTCCAGGGGATGAACAACCAGCCTCCCGAATGAAAAGATCTGATGTCAAAGGGGGGCCCTTTTCCCATAGGCATGGCTTTCTAAACAATCAATGACCAAGTCTCGCCTACGAAAGCAGCAGGCGAATCTCTTTTGCAGTTTTGGTCTTGTTAACAGGGCAGTAAATGGAATAAACTATGCAAGAGATCAACTAACCAAGAGAATGAACTAACCCCAAGGAATGATCTTGGATTGAAATCCAAGGCATGGTCCCATTGAAAGCCTAGGGACTAATTCCTAAAATCATAGATACCAAATGCTAGCCAGTTGAAAGACGCAAACAAGAGAGAGAGAGAGAGAGAGAGAGAGAGAAGAAGAAAAGAGTTTATGGAAGAAAAAAGAAAGAAAGAGATAGGAGAGAGGGAGAAGAAGACCTCCAGGCGAGAGAGCTGGAAGAAAGAGAGAAAGAAAAAGAAAAAAAAAACAAAACAAAACAAAAGTAAAAGTAAAAAATATTATTTTAATGATATAGAAAAATATTAAGAGAAGCTATTGTGGAGTATTTTAAAATAGGGAAGCAAAAAGTAGTTTTGTTTCCTATATTTAGGGAAAATGGTTGGGTAACTGCCGGGTATGCTCTAAGATATTATACAGTTTCTCTACTACACGATGTAGTATCAGCGTCCACAGTTCCGGCATTTTACTTTTTGATTTGCAAATGAGCTATCTGGATTTGTTCTTGCTCAGAAGAGTAAATAACATGGAAGTCCTTGATGATAGCATGGAACCGGGCGCTGAAACAAACGGTATGAAGGATAACACCTGCACCGCACAGAAATCTTCTACATTTTAAACACTATATCTCATAGCTTGAATAGGGACCCATTATTTTTTATTGGTAACTGATTGGAAGGGAAACCAGTTCAAATTCTTCCATAATATGCAACTCCCAACAATGCATCGTTGCCATAACATTTACTTAAACCAGATGATTTTAACCGCAAGCTGCAAGCATCCTGCCTGTACTTTCAATAGAAATAAAATCTCAAGCATATACTAAGAATCATCAAACACTTACTAAGCCAACCAATTTTCATTTCAATTGCTCCCAGTGAGGAGAAAAATACAATTTTAAGTGGTCGCTCCTCTCTACTTTTTCAAACATCAACATACATGAAACTTACCCATACCGCAAATTCAAGTCCGAAGCATCAAATTTTCCTAACAATTCACACTGTACAACAATTACAAGCCACAACCACGCTCCAATTCTCATCAAATAAGGGGAAAACACAAGCTAACCCCAAGTACACAAAATTTCCCTATTTTCAAGTAACAGCAGCATAAAACACACTGACCTTAAACTGAGAATGAAATGGATGATACCCATGACTGCTATACCCAATTTTCGGTGCCACCACTCCCGCGGCCCCTCCGCCACCACCGCCAACTTTCCCTGCCTCACCAGTCTCCTTCCTCTCGCCATCCGCCCCAACCGCCTGCCCAGCCGCATCCTCGCCCCACTCCTGGGCCTCCAGCTCCTGATTTAGCTCCCCATCTGCCACGATAACCAGAGGGTCCCCGTCTTCATCGTCGTCATCGTCCTCCTCTTCGCCACCAATTGCACCTCTTTCCATCGCCATAGGCCCGTGATTGCTATCATTCAACACTATCTGTAAATCGTCCTCGCTATCACTGTCCCAATCGTTATCGGCGGTAGAAGCTTCTGGATTCGCTGCCGGTGCGCCAGAGAGTCCCGGAATGATCGGCTCGGAGCCAGCATCAAAAATTCCGGTATTACCCTCCTCGATATCGAATTTCACATCCTCGGGGGGAGCCCTTTTCGGTAATTCCACACGCCCTCCGTCCGAAACCCCAGACCGACCAGCTAAATCATCGACTCTCTCGTCGCGGACTATCAAATTAGGAGCCGAATCGAGCTCGGTGGGGCGTGGAGCTAGGGTTTGATCGGAGGGACGGTTGGGAGCAGGGGAATTGGAGCGGGGATTTCCAAAGAGGATCTCGTTCTCGTCGCTCTTGAGGCTGAGATCGATCGGAGGGTGGAGGAGAGGTGGCGGCGCAGGGGACGCCCCGTGGGGCTGCGGAGCATCGGTTGATGATGACGTGGAAGCGAAAGGCCGGAGCACGTCCGTGTACAGATCTCCGAACTCGTCATCGTCTTCCATTATAGAGGAAGAGAGAGAGAGAGAGAGAGAGGGAGCGTGTGTTTGTTAGAGGGAGAGCGGAGAGAGGGACTGACTCCGGTGAGTTTGGGGAGGGGGGTGTGTGTGTGTGTGCGCGAGGTCGAGGAGATGCGTTGAAAGATTAGTGTGGCTTTTTATGTCTGTGCGTTTGTGTGTTTCCGTTTACACAGTTCTGCTTTCAAGTTCGTTGCCCTTATTTTCTTTTCTTTTACTAGTTTTGTGTTTTTTCTTTTTCTTTTTTCTTTTTTCTTTTTTGGTTTTGGGGCATTTGGTGGGTTAGCAGCAAATATTTTTCTACTTAAGCTCTTCGTTTCGATTTTATTTTAGGGTTAAAATACTTTTTTAGGTACATGTGGTTTGGGCTGGATACCTTGATTTCTAAAAGTTTCGCAAATGATACCTATACTAAATTGAAATGCTAAGTGGGTATTTATGTCTAGGTTCCGTCCAATTTTTTAAGAGAAATTCACGTCATCGCGCTTAAAAACGTGACACATGTCCTTTGCGCCACATATTTAAGACAACTCAGCACATTTGTGTAACGTGTCACTATATTCAGGGGCGGAGCAATAATCATTTTTTTCAAACAAAGCCAAGGATCATAAGCTTAGATTTATCATGTTCTTCCTAAATCACACGAACTTGGCTAAGAAGCTCTGGATTTCTCCTACATATTCTCAAATTGCACGAACCATAGTTTTTATTTTCTTACCAAATCGCGTGAAATGCCTAATTTTAATAGGTATATTTTTTAGAGACAAAATAGGCTGATTTTTTTTTTATTATTTCAATAGCATATAAAGTCGAAGCCATATTCTGGATTTATAACCCATACATATTGAATCCACTGTTTCTAGACTAATTGTAACGACTCAGCCCAAAAGATACATCATTGTTTGCTTTTGACTCACATGAATCAGACTTTTTAAAATGCCACTCATCCTAATGCTACTCTCATATAAGCACACTTAATTGCGGAACTCTGATAGATTCATGGTCATCACGGCTTTAAAGCGTTGTGTCAAGAATTGTGTGAATATACATATAAGAACATCTGCATTCTAATTTCCAAACAATGTGGGACATCACAATCACCCTCTCTTGGGACACAGCATCACGGCTAGCAACCCTCATGGGATCATCCAATTATTGACATTCCAGCGAGTTCCTGCTGTCGACTCTCATGGGCTTGTGCACGCTCTCCTCGTCTTATGATAGTCAATGACTCTGATACCATTTGTAACAACTCAAATTTCTATAGCCACCGTATCTGGATGTCCTTAAAAATATCAAGGGGTGTTACTTATTGAAAAGCTTAAAGGTGCAATTAAGTTGCTCTTCTCCATTTGGTCTCACGCCTCGATTAGCATTAGTGTCCATCTTCAAAAGGTCCACCATTTGGGCAGCCAACGCGGTCAAAGCCTTCGGGTTTTTGTTTAGTGCCTGGTTCTCCGCATTTTTCGCCATTGTTGGTTCCACCATTCTCGTTCTCGTGGTTGTTACCCCGGGTGCGTGTCTGGGGAGCCATTTCTACCATTGATGTTATAAACAGTATAATCAGTTTTAAAATATATTCTCCTATAATCAAAGACTAAACCAAAAAACTAACTCTATTTGGATGTAATGTGGCTTCACATTTACCCACTAAGTATAATTTAATGCTATGGATCCTAATAGTCTATAGAACCCTATAACATTTACTCTAATATCATTTGTAACGACTCACCCCAATAACATAATATTACTTGCTTTTGACTCCCATCGACCATACTTGCCAATTGGTCATTTAGTGACGCTCTACATTCTCCTCTACATATGTGTGCAACTTATGTTTCCCACAGTTCGCCAACTCATGCAGCATGTCAACAATGTCAACATTTGCGGCCAGTCCATGAATACTCTCATCTTCATTGAACTTGTAAAACATTGCCACATTGTTTGGATATCCCAACTCACCTTGCACTATATTTGAGATGTCCCCTAAACAAAGTAAATCTACATCTTACATCTACCTTCTGTATATTCAAGATTTTATACAGGCACGAATAGACCACATAGAGGATGATAATGATTGTCATTATCCTGATTTTCTATCTTTAATTGTTGCATAATTTCCTGAGTATAATACCTTAAATTGCTTGCCAAACACATTGTTTTTAACTGAATAAGGTTATTGTGATATTCCTCTTAAACATAACTTGCCCATAAATGGATGCCTGTAAGCTTAATTATGCTTCTACCAACAACTTTCAAAAACATTTTCCAAGCACAATTATTCGTTTCACTTTTATTATTGATATAAGTTAGGCTCACTGTAAGAGCTAAATATTATTTATAATTTACTTATTAAATCGTAAACTTGCATAATTTTCACATACAAAACAATATTTTTTTATATATTAGCATGCGATAGTTCCATGAGAGAACACTAAAGGTACGTACTCATGGGACTTCAAGGTCGCGGTGTGAGGACTTCTTGTGATATTTTATATGTTTATTTAGAGCATTTATAGTAGCCTTACCAAATTTTACTCACCAAAATAACTAAAAATTACTTTTTTCTATTATGATGAGCCACTTTATTAAAATTCCCCCAGCAGCCTCACCATTTTAACTAGTCAATATTTACTATTCCATTTAAATAATAATTTTTTCATATTTATTTATTTTTTCTGTATATAATCTTTTTACAAAAAATCATAAAAATCATTCATATCCATGAAATAAGGACATTATTATTTGGTGAGTGGGTTGTTGAGTAAAAATGCCTCATCTAATTTGGTTAGTAATTTCAGTCATCAAATTTTTTTGGTTAAAATTGTGAGGCTGCTGGGAGTGATTTTTCAAGATTTTTCATCAAATTGGCTCACCAAAATAGTTCCAAAATAGCTAAAAAATTATTTTGGTGAGGCTACTAGGAATGCTCTTATGTAATTGTTGTAAACTGCAAATAATAACGGTTAATGTATTTTAGAGGCTCCGACAATGTATTAAAGGTGAAGGTGGAAAAATGAAATAAATAATAATAACAAAAAGATGCAAGGGTAAATAGTGGTAAACTCACATCACTTTTACAATTATGTTGCATATATTATGATAATATGATAGTAATTGTAGCATCTCAGATTAATTACCAGCTAATTAATTTGAGGGTGCTACAACAACTATCCTCAATAGAATTGGGGTTCTGGGTGGTCACGGCTACCCCCCAAGGCACCCGAGATTGTCGCACCAACCTCTATGTTCTGGTAATGTGCTCGGCTACTCATGTTGTGACGAATTTTTTTTCTTCAATTTTTCGGCATAAAAAAAGTAAAAGAGTGGTTTTTTTGGAAAATAATTTTTGGAGTTTGAGTATTTTATAGATTTTGATTAATTTCGAGGGAGAACATCAATTTTTTTTTGAAATGATTCTAGTGAGAACATCATATGTTGTCACCAAACAAAAAAAATAGTTTAATTCAAACTTTCTTGTATTTATAAATGAATTATCATTCTGTATATTAAACGTAACTTAAAAGTTGACAATAAAAAATCAAAATGCAAAAAAAATTGAACCTGAGAGGTACGATCGATGAACGCTGAAACAGATCTAGAGGGAGGTTGGCTCCTAAAAAATAAAAAAAAATAAAAAAAATCCTAATTTGTTTTAAAGTTTTTTTTTTTTTTTTTTTTTGATAAACCCTAAAGTTAGATTGCTGTTATAGATTTCTGTTAGTTTTCAATAAATATTTCGTGATATTTTTGTTGTCGATTTTATAACAGAAATTATATACAATTTTCAATTTATATCATTAAAAATTATAAAAATACAAAGAAACACAAAAATAAGGAAAAAAAGCCTGCAAGGGTGAGGGTGCGGGGAAAAAGGTAGGAACTCTGTGTATTCTCTCACGCTTGGAAGTAACCATTTGGTTTCCACGGGCATGGGTTTGAATACTTAAATCTGAGAAATTTACAGTCTCTCACACACGCACAGAGGAAGACGACGATGATCGGAGTTGGGAAGATCAAGCAGTACTCCAACGTCCTCGACAAGCCCCTCAGCAAGGGCAAGCAAGAGGTCCCTCTCTCTCGAACTTTGCTCTCTTAATCAGTTAACGAATCAATTCCAAACGCAGCCAAATAGCGATGTTAAGCTCACTTCGAAACGTTGCTTTTAGTACCTCTTAGATCTCTCCGAAATTGTGTCAAAGCATTTGAATCTCTGCGCGTTTTGGTTCCAAACAGCGCAAAATGAAGAAAGAGAGCGAGATTTGAAATTCTATGTTCACTTTTGGTGAGTTTTTGGCTTATAAATTGAGGTTTTGTTTGCAGGTCAGTTTGAGTGCGTTTGCGTTCTTGTTTTCGGAGCTTGTGCAGTACAATCAGACGCAGGTGGACAACATTGCCGAGTTAGAAAGAAGGTGAAATTGTTAAATACCTCGTATTAGCTATCGCATTCTATATTATGCTTTTGTGTACTGAATTTCGGTTATTATTTGGTTGCCGAGAGAATTGATGATGAGAATGAAAGTTTCATAGATTTTTTACGTTGTCTTCTATTGCAAATAATGGAATTTCATTGATTCTACTAGGTTGAATGGTTCTACGCGGTTGTCGTTGAGAGTGATTCTTAGTTTTCTCATGTTTTAAGTGAGAAACTTGATATTGTACTTTAAATCTTGTTTTCTTGGCCAAACAAAGCATAAATTGATAGAAGTTGGAGATTAGATTTGAACGTAAAGAAAGAAGAAGAAAAAAAAAAAATCCTTAGAAATTGGATGGTTAGAAACTTTCAGCTGAGACATGGGTTGCTTAGATTGGCTTTTCTTGAAATTTTGCCTTTGAGTGTTTGACAAAATTTATGGTACATGGAGCAGGCTGGAGGATGCAGGCTATGCGGTCGGGGCTCGAGTTTTGGAACTTCTTTGCCATAGAGATAAGGTATGTGACACTGTTGAGTGTTGAAGTTCTACTTTGGTTTCATGTCTTCCTGAATGCAATTGTATTGGGATATTATTGTGATTTGGCTGTAATGTATTTGTCATCAATCAAAATAAACTAGTCTTGTGGGTTTGTAATCTGTTCTCTATTTTAGGTTTGCACAATGTGTGTAATGCATGAGTGTGGTATATATGCAATCTTTCTTTAGGTTAGCATGAATGGAATGGTGATGTTTTTCTTGATAACACAGGGAAACAGAAGGGAAACACGATTGTTGGGCATTCTTTCCTTTGTACACAGCACTGTATGGAAGGTGTTATTTGGAAAGGTGAATGCTGTTGTTTTTATTTTTGTTTTTGTTTATTTTCCCCCTATTTCAATGGTTTTTAAATGATACAATTTATTGCATTTTGTTGGTCAGCAACTGAATGCTGTACTCGGTAACATCAGTCAATCTCTGAATGTTTTGCTACAAGCCTGTGCTAAGATGGGGGAAGTTCTGCCAATTATATTAGAAGTGTTTGAACAATTGAAGTATATTTCGTGGTAGCAAACTTATTAATTTGCTGTTTACTTGTTTTAATTTCTGGGTTCTGTTTTAATGTAATTCTTTTGAGGGAGGTTGCTCTTGACTTCTTGTTCTCATTTTCTTGGTGGCATCTGGTGAAATTTGGTTGGTAATACAAGGCTGAGAACGTTCAGTCATGGTTAATTTGGTGTCCAGTTGGTTACTTGGGATATATAGCTGGATGACCGGAAGGGTTGAATCTGCTATCTATGTGGTTGTACAGCACATACAAAAATTGTTGGTTAAGTTGGATTTAGGTTTTAAACTTTTAATCTTGCCAACCACATAAAAGGAGAAAAAAAATGCGGTCATAATTGTAAAATTACCAGTCCACTTTCTAAATCCATTATTTACCTGTAGTGATTTTCAGTCTTTGAAGTAACTGTGCGTGACGCTTGAGCTAGGTAATTGTTGCTATTATTTGTAGTTCTTATCAGCTTTAGATATATGATATATTAATTGATTGTTGTTGTTGTTGTCATTGTAATCATCATTATTTCTGCGTCTTGGTCAATGTTTTGGTGCATTTGATGTTGTTGAACAATTTATTTTAAGACTCTGGAACATTTAAATATTGAAAATTAATTCTGCATTTTGATGACTGTCAGTTAGACTTCATGAATAATAGAAATGGTGATATTGCATGAAACAAATGAAATATCGTCTTTGCTTCATTGGTTTAATGTCGACTGTTCTGCATGATTCCATGCACCTTCATTTGTATCAATGCACAAAATTTAAGCCCGGAATTTTCGATGCTGGCTTTTAGTTCTGTTCTGTCTGGTCTATAAACTGTGATATACTTATATTAAGCAATAATCTTACCAAATCCTCTTTTTCATCGTTTTAGGTGGCTGACTCACTTGAGAAAGGCACTGAACATGAAGATGAATACATGATCAGCGAGAAGGAGCTCCTTGTGAACAGGTAAAAAATTTCCTGGCTATTATAATTTTATATTGCAGATATTACAGCTAGCTGGATAGTTAGGTTTGCGATATTGTCCAGCTAATTGCACCAATTTGGGGTTGTAGATTTATTTCAATTCCAAAAGACATGGGGACATTTAATTGTGGGGCATTTGTTGCTGGAATAGTAAGGGTAAGTACTTCATTGCCTTTGTTCCTATTAGCTGATGGTCTAGGTGTTGGAGGCTCTTATGAGCTTTTTCTTTATCTTTGAAGGGTGTTTTGGACAGTGCTGGTTTTCCTGCTGTTGTAACAGCTCATTTTGTGCCGATGGAAGGTCAGCAACGACCTAGGACAACCATTTTGATAAAATTTGCTGAAGAGGTAAAGAAAAAGTTCTCCTTTTCAAGTATGTTATTTGGAGTTAAGTTAAATGAGTAGAAAAGTTGGCTGAGGATCTGCCTTGGGACCCAGAGGTCTCAATTCATGTTCTGATGATGCATGTGGTTGGTCCGTGATTACAGGAATAGTATAACAATTTAAAAAGAAAGAAAGGAAGAAAGAAAAAAACTGTTTGCAGTTGATAAAAGGTTTTCCACGCATTATGCCTTTCTTTTTAAACAAACCTGATATCATCCTCTTGAAACATTCCCAACCCTCATCTTCCTTTTCTTCTCTCCCCAAAATGTGTAGCCCTACTTCCCCAGTAAATTAGAACTTGCATGTGTTTGCTACTGCAGTTTAATGTTAGTGCGGATGCATTCTTGCAATGTGTGCCGCGGCTCAAGAGTGCTTTGCAATTGCATGCAGATACTAAGAAATTAGAACATTTTCTGTACTACTTAATTAACTGAACAACCATCACTTGCATGCGGACTTATACTATTCAAACAATTGTTGGTACTTAGGTCACTTCAAATCAATGAATGAGTATCAAAATTAGTGCATTTTTTTTCCATCAAATTTTAATGCTTCTAAGGGCCTTATAATATGTGCTAAATGTTACCTTTTAATACATAAGAGATCAGTGTTCCCTGCAACTATGTATCTTTCCACAAAGATATCCATAACCTCTCTAGAAAGCTTTCCTTTCTGTTTTGTATCTCACCCTAGTTCCAACTTCCAAGTTGCGGAGAAAATGTCCATAATTGCCGCTTTTCATTTGTGGAAAATGCCTCGGGTGATGTAGGCTAAAACTGTAGTTACCACCCTTAGATATGCACTACTACAGAGTATAATAGAATTTGAGCCTTAATCTCTTGTTCAGGGGTTCATCATATCAAATGTTATGAGGATTAATGAGTATAGTGTTCCAGATTATCAATATTTGATATTTGATGGAACTTTGAATAAGAATTTGCTGTAAAAATTATTTTCTTCAGTTTTTATTCAGGGAAATGTGTTTTTTCTTCATTCTCCTTAGGTCTCTTGTCATACATCTTTGTAATTTGCCATTTCTTTTATTAAAGACTGATATGTTGCTATAGGGATTTTTGAGTTGGTTCAAAATTACATTGGTTTTGAGGATGTCATATTGTTGGAGAGCCAGGATAGGAGATTAGATGCCTACTGAAAAAAGAAAAAACAGTAAAACAGACTGAATATGGTAAAGTTGGGCATGTTGGAGTTACATAAACACAATATTAAAATATGGTGACATAAGGCTTGCTGGGGGTTTTGATTGTCAAATATGGTAGCGTTCTCTGAAGTTCTTACCATGTTCTTCTTGGCCTAAGGATATATGTAACCTATATGTCAATCCAACCTCAACGAGAAATGCATGGCATGATGGTCATTAGCATAGTTCTCAATTACCATTGAGCAACATATAGCTAATTATACTAGACAGGAGCTCGAAGAAACTTGCTTGAAGAAGCAAGTGGTTTATGATAGTGCACTCTTTTAATAAGAGTGTATATTTTTACCGGGTCTTCTAACCTTTAATTTGTCATAGTTTTTCTTATAGATTTAGTACGAGTTTTATAGTTGTTCATCCCTATTGTACGAGTTTTAACTCCTCCATATCCACTATCTTACTCATCATAATACTTAAAAGTCTGCATAACATCTTTCTTTGTAAGGGAGCTCTGAAGTGTAAACAGGCTTGTAGTTCATTATTAAAATTCTCTTCTCCATGTACTTCATCCCCAATTTTCTTGTGATACAGCATATTATATTATATCAACTTAGAAGCTTTATCCTTTCAATTAAGCACATATTATGTAAATAGAACTAAAAAAGATGTTTTCCATTAAATGCATATAGATCCATTATTGCAACAAAACTAGTTAATTATACTGCCATTCTTGCAGCATGTTCTTTTTCTGACTAGTAAGCATCTACCACTAGTTTTCTAATCTGCTTTTTGCTTCTTTCTTTTTTCTAGGTACTACAAAGAGAAGCGAGGTTAGGTTAATGTTTGTGACACGATTTATTACATGTAATGTTTGTGATGATCAGCAAGAACATGATGAATAGATGTTAATGCTCTGGAACGACATGGTGAGGGATGGTGAAATATTAGCTGGTTTGTCAAATAAATAGGATTTTCACCTGCCAATTCTCTCACTTGGGCCAAATTGAATTCCTATCATTGATTTCTGTTTATGTAGAATTAGCAATCATTATTGTCAGTTGACGTAGAAAAGGAACAAAAGAAAATCGTGTTAATTTCAATGTTCATAGGAACTAAGAAGAGTGGTTAAGGAGAGAAAAACTTCTTGTATTCCTTGTTGCAGATTGGAAGGTCACAGCTTTATTTGATATTGAAGTGTGGATCTTGTTATAGAATATTGGAGGATCGTCTTTCACATGGTAAGGGTTCTAATTGATTTGGGTGATATTAATATATCAAGTATGATTTTGGTGAATTTCAGCCAAAATATTTGGAGTAAATTATTATTTCAACGGCATCTAAAATTCCTAGTAAGTTTTCGAAGCCTTAATACATATTGGATGTTACTCCTCGATTACCTGATGTACGGTTCTGGCGGGTGAGGTCATGTACGCGGGTTTACTCCCGAGGAGTAGGTCCAAAGGGCCTGCCCTTGGTGAGGTTTTTCTTCATAAAAAAAAATAATACCGGATGTGGTCTAAAGCGGAAGATTCATGGAAATTGATACATCGTAGGCTGGAAGGCATCAGAAAACATGTGGATCGTCCAGGTTCCCTTTTGAAGCCATGGGTTTGAGAATGGCACTGATTCTATGCGTAATGAAGCTGGGCGCAAAAGTAGTTTAGTGTTTCCTTGATTACCCTGCAGCTACGCTTAAGGAGACCTTGATCCTTGAAATGGTTACAGAAGGTAGGTAACAAAAAATAGCGTTACTTTCTAATTTCCCAAGCTTAGAAGATATCTCAAGTGATTTTGCTAAAATCATTAAAGAACAATTTTGAAGCTTCATTGGAGAACCAACAGATTATGCTATCCAAGCCAGAGTTATGCAATATTTGTCTTTTTGAAGAATATATTAATGCTTTGTTTTTTGGTAAACCCGCCAAAGAATGAGGTTTGGCTAGAACAGCTATTCAACAAACTCCCCACCAAATCCCGTGGGATGAAATGTGTAGAAAGGATTATCTAAAATTTCTTATGAAGATTGATAAAACCGATAACCTTGGGGAAAGAATAAATTTTTTAGTCTCCATTGCTAAAAGCTTAAAGAGAGTAGAGTGATAAAGAACTTAGAGTGCTTGATCAATTTTCTAGCCGGGCAAGGCAAGAGGCCCTTGCTATGATGTAATATTCTTTGAGTTTGGTGGATTAGTTCCTGTTTGAGCGTTTGAATTTCCTCTCTCCTTTTTCTTTATCTTTCTTGTTTTAATTTCCTTTTGTATACTTCGTGTAATTTCTCTGCTTACCTATTTTAAAAAAAAAAAATCTCAAAGAGAAGAGATTCAAGCATCTTTTATTCCTTTTCCTTGTATGTTGCGAGAGACAAACCAACAACAAAGCAACTAAGGGACACATTAATCTGAGAATTAAATCATTAGCAACAGTGTTGCTGGATTGCAAGATATACAAGTATTTGGTCATTAAGAATGACTACACTTCCACTATAAAAACTGCTGCGAAATGTACAACAACTACAGAAAAGGAAAATTCGAAAATGTGGCAAACAAAATTCACAAAAAGAACACAAATAGGTTTCAATTTTTATTATGATTTCATAATTTTTCCTTTCTTTATCTCTCTTTTCAATTACTCTGTCCGTTCTCAGAACCAAGACCATACAAAACACCGGCATATTTCTCAGGCGAGCCATGGAAGAAACTCTCCTTCATTTTCATGAAGGCAGAGCAAGTAAGCAAGCTATCCGAACCAGCTTGGTGGCAGCTACCGATTCTCTCAAGATCCAAGAGCTCGGCAAGCTTGTTCAAACCACCATGGAGGCTGTTGCAGAACCTCATCAGATGCTTGATATCATAAAGCGTGGGGAAATAAATCTTGATCAGATCGAAGAACCCCGCCTGCGAATCGGGAAGACTCTGGCAGGTAAGGATCTTGAGCAAGTACCCGAAATCATACCCGCTGTGGAAGGTGACCCAATGGACATTATCATTCAACACAATCCCCGACGACATCAGCAACTCGCTGAACCGGCGAGCATCGACACCCTTCTCGTTGTTCTTCTGAAAATCAATGCCGCTCTGGGATAACAGCTCAATGGAGTCGTTGGCATACACATCCTCATTGGGATTAAACTCCCGGAAATTGAATTGCCAAACACAATACTTCTCAGTCCCACAGGTGGGGAGGTTCCCATTCCCATCAGAAAGAGTAAGACCCAGCTGGATTAGCTTCAAGAGGTCCACATTCGCCTTGAGGTTCTGGTAATTGTAGTCGACGTTGCTCTTGAAATTCCCTACCGGACGGAGAACGATTCCCGGAAACTCGGTATCCATTGCAATGTAAGGGTAATCGTCTACAATGGCCCGAATCAGATCAAATTCATCTTCAAGATTATCGTTCCAAACTTCCCGGATGTGAATGGAATCGCTTTTCGGCAAAATCGACATTTTTTCTCTCTCGTGTACAACAATATTTGGAACAAATAACAAAGACCCAACAAAACCAAAAACCCTAAATCTGCAGCCCAATAAAACAAACCCCAAATCAAAACAAAGAAACTCCATATCTTAAAGACCTCAAGAAACGCCTAAAATTCCAAGCACTCCACGCATTCAATACCAGAAATGAAAGAATAGAAACCATGAAATCTTACCTCCGAGACTCAAAATCCGAAAAGCTTCCTTAGAGCTCGGGAAATGAGGGTCTTGGGATAACTGGGTTGGGAGGAAATTTTGGTATTTTCTGGGTTTTAACAAACGAGGTTTTTTCAGAGATGGGTTTTGCAGAGAGAACCAAAAAGAACTCCCTTAATTTTTTTTTTTTTAATAAAAAAAAGAAAAAGAAAAATATAGAAAAGAGCAAATGGCAGAGGAAGGGCTTTGAATAAAGCTGTGTGTAAGCCTCAGCCTGCCTTCGCTTTATTTGCAGCGGAACAACATGGGTTACAGATCAGTGGGAGAGATTTGAGAGGAAGAGAGCTGGCTTCTGGTGTGTGGTGCTTATATGGCCCCATTTTCTTTTCTTTATTTGTTTTCTACCCATGTTTTCTTTTTTCTTCCTTTAACCTTATTCGTTTTTTTCTACCCTTTTTTTTTTTTTTTTCCTGAGCAAATAATACAACAAAGAACATCTAATAAACAGAAAAAAAAAGAAAAAGAAAAAGAAGAAGAAGAAGAAGAAGAATTGACTAGGAGTTGATATTTACTAATAGAAAACACCAAAAAATGTCTACCAGTCGTGGATAAGTAAGTAAGTCCTATATTTTAGTCTATTCGAAAAAGATGGGCTCCCTAACTTTTTTTTTTTTTTTTTTTTTTTTTTTGTTTTTTAAGTTATCAAAATTTCTATGATATTAAGATAACTTAAAAAGAGAGGATCTTTATCTATTGGGCATGAACAATTTGAACAATAATAGTGTAGCTTAGAAGTTTTGGGTTCCATGCTAACTCAATGAAAAAAAATAATTATGATGGATATCTTCAATAAGAAAATAAATTTATAGATAGGAACTAACTCAACAACCAAATGAATTCTCTTGGTACTTTATGTACAATAATAATAATAATAATAAATAAATAAACAACTTGAATTTAGGTTTGGGTTCAAATTTTAATTTAAATTAGATTTGTTGAAATTAGCACACGTGTCTTTAATATTATGTAACACGTGCCTCAATACTAAGGAATCCAGTTTTATTTCAAACTACATTCAAGCCAAATTTAGCCATCGCTAAGGACTTATTAGGACAAGATAGGTTTTGTAGAAAAGATTTACCCGGCAATTCATTGAAGGAAGATGTAATTTAGTCAAAAGGTTGGTCGTCCACTTGTTTATGCTCTTATCAGTGTACTGGCCCAGTGGGCCCTTCTAATTTAAGCCTAGAATTGACGAGATGTCCTTTCAAAACCCTGCTCACAGTATAAACTTTATAATTAAATTCAAGACCTTAACATAGAAGAGCTTTCATAGCTCAGTTGGTTAGAGCACCCGTTTAGTAAGCGGGAGGTCTTGAGTTCAACTCTCAATGAAAGCAAATGAGTTTTTTCTTTTCGAAAACGAAGGCTTTGGAAACTAGAAAGGTGTATTTTGTTAAATTTGTTTTTGTTTTTTTGGATTTTTCTTTTACAATAGGAAAACGAACACTTTAGAAGGTGCCTTTTGTGGGTTTTTTTTTTTTTTTTTTTTTTTAATTTAGAAAAAGTATTTTAATATAACATAAAAATAAACATAATTTTGTGTTTTAAAGAGTATTTCGTGTTTTGTGTCATTTGTTAATATTTTTATGCTTAAAAACAAAAAACAAAGTCGTTAACAAACTTGGTACGGTGACTATTCTGATGTAAAATAAAAACGGTTTGTATTTTGAGAAGTGTTTAATGTTTTGAATTATTTGTTAATATTTTTTACTTGAAAATGGAAAACAAAGTCATTAACAAACTTGGAATGAACTGCTTGGGTTGGTGGTATACATGAGTAAATTTTTATGACCCTCTAAAATTGGATATCAAATGAAGGTAACGTTCATTTGCCATTGGAAGTTTTGCTCCTTTGGTCCGGATTTCGATTAGGTGCTAAAAAGAAAACTACAATACAGATGTTATAATTTTCTTTAAACAGTCCAGATTTAATTTTAAATTAAATCTGAAGGTTAAAAAAACCACAGCACAACACCTAAACCAAATCCCTTTGTCCTGTTCAGCAAGCACCAAATAACTTTTGGACTCTTAAGGAGATAAAAGGTGGAGGAATCAATCTTGCATCATGCGGTGCATAAACTTTTGAAAATCAGAGTAATTGATGGGGTCTGAGCCATACGGGGGCTTGGTTCATATTATAACCATGACCAATTAATATGAAACAACATAGTTTAACAGTAAAAAAGGAAAAAGGAATGCCTCTTTCAAAACTTCAAAAAAGAGTAAAGGACATGGACACAGCAAGCAAAACAAAATATATGAGAAGGGGGTCAAGCCCTGTAGACAAAGCAGTGCAGGCCTTTGTCCCACGTTCACATCAAACTAATAGGTGTGAGCTTCTAAGGTTGAGCCTTAAAGACTCCAAACTTGAGCCTCTATCCTTTAAGCATTATATGCCTTCTGTGATAGTCTTTAGCTTCCTTAGATTTCTCAATAACACTTAACATCTACCTATACACTAGTGATAGATCAGCCTGCATATGTCAAAGAAAGAAGAAAACTCCAAAATATCTCCATTGTTACAAATGGATTATGAGGACCTAGGAAGTGTTTAGTGCCTAACTTCAATCTTGGGGAAGGAAACGCCACTATGTCATAGAATGACAAACTCCTGTCTATAAACTACTTAGTAGTAACATAATCTCTCATTATCTTATCCAACTATATGTTTGTTTTTCCTATAAATATTTTGTGCATACGCGCATTCTTGGCCATCCCCAAGATGATGACCTAAATTAAACCTCGGGCCATATAGCACAGGGAACAGCCTTCATCACAGTCCTAATCAATCCATTAAAAGAAGAAAAAAATTAATTTCAAAAGGAAATCATCATCAACCTTTATTCTGCCATCCCAATCCTTTTGCATCAACTTTTACAAAAAAAGTTCTTGCCCTATAGCATGTCTTTTGTATCAAGAGGAATGCTATATAGCATACTCTCATCCCACCACCATCTCACTATGCTAGCGTAACATTGTCAATCCACCTTTAGATCAATCTTAATTAAAAAGGGAGAAAAAAAATCCAATGGTAGATTGCAAATGCCACGTCAATTATATAGTGAGATGGTGGTGGGATGAGAGTATGCTATTTAGACATTCTCTTGTATCAAATATATAATTCACATCAAATCTACATTAAAATTAATTTCAGCACAAGGACCACTTAACATCGTTGACTAAATTTCTGTGATGATATACACAGAAAGTCATTCACCAGGCAACTCATTGTTGAGGAGTAAGTACAATTTCAGGCTAACCTGATATAATTCAACTGCAGGAGAGCGCCACCAAAATGTAAACAACTAGCCTAGAAGAAAAATTTGTACAAATCAAGGTGCAAATAGAATGCATACATACAATCCCCCAAAGGCCAGTGTAGGTGTACCTCAAACAACGCCAACTAAAATTCATGCTAAAATATGGACCCTTCAGGATCCAAGACTTGCCATCGCGATTTACTCCCATCCTCATGTACAAAAATGAGAAAAGACAACCAATTTTTCTAATCGACATACATATATGATAAACCGTCAGAATGCAGCTAATTAAACAATCAATTAAAAAATATTGCTACAACAACCATTAATACTAATGTATAAAAAATATTACTCCTATAATCAATTCTAATACCATATACATGCGCATCTCTCATGCTAGTGTGCAACATGCAGAAATATATATGTTTCGATGTCAAGTATGAAGGTCAATCCAATTTTCTATTAATCAAAACCAGAACTCCTACCAATCAATCAAGAAAACAGAAGAAGAAATCTGCTAATGCAGAGGTCATTGTACGGTGTTATTATGCAACAATTGATCAAAACAAATTTGCACATCAAATAAGTCTGATTTATCATCAAACCAAAAACATATAACAAGGATTACACACTAAGGCCATGAAATCCATGTTTTCTATTAATGATCAAGTTCAAATTACAACAGAACCAATAATGACAACAACAAAGATACCTTAAAAAGAAGGAAATATCATACTTCATACCACAACAATCAGTTCCTACCAAGTGGTAAAGACCTACAAGAATATGTCTCCTTAAAATTCGACTTCTTCGAGGATGTAAATATCGAAGCATATACTTCCTTGGTAGCATTGGCTGGGGCCATATCCCCTGCCTTAAACCGCTTTACCATGCCATTCCCACCAACCCCACCATTTGCAATCTTCCCATTTCCATCCACTTTACCCGAAACTACCTTCTTTGCGCACGCCTTCCCATCGATCCCATGCTTCGCACCACTCAGCCTTGACACCTCCAATCCCTCGCTCACCTCCCCATTCTTCACTCTCTTCACCTTCTTCTCCCTCGTCTTCGCCCTCTCCTCCTCCGCTCGCTCCCTCAGCGCCTCCACCTCCTCCTCGCTCCCATTGATCACAATCATATCCGATTCCTTAAATTCCTCATGACACACCAAGCACGTCGAGGACTTCACCATCTTCAAAGCCTTCGCACTCAACACATGCCCACAATTCCTCAGAGCCAAAAACCTATACTTGCCATTGAACTCCAACCCCGTGATCGGGCACTGCAACTGCGCATTTTCACCCGGTTCCACCGCCCCGGGAGCCATCGAAAACCTGACGTTTATCATGTCCTTCAACCCCTTGATATGCCCAAATTCCTTGGGCAATTTCTTGCCCAGTAGAGCCTCCACAAGCGCTTCCTTATTGAACACGCTACCGAGCCGATCGATCACGCAGGGCTCTCTCAAGGGCTCGTTGGAGAGCGCGCAATTGGACCACTTGGAGAGCCTCTGCTCGTTGGGGTCGACCTTGTCGGGCTTTCGCTCGGAGTACATGTGGAGATAGCAATCGCGGGACTCGGCACCAGTGGCGCCGCCATCGCCTCCGCCTCCGGAGATCCGTGGGCGTAATATCAGGGTAGAAAGCGGTGGAATTTGGGGATTTCGGAGTGGGGTGGAGTCCGGGAGTGGCTTGCCATTGAGGGTGAAGAAGAAGAGGGATTGGGATGAGGGTTTGGGGAGGAGGGAGAGCTTCAGGTGGCGGAGGGTTTGGGTTAGGATTTGGGTTGGGGTTAGGGTTAGGGTTTGGGTGGGGATTAGGGGATCGGGGGATTGGACGAAGATTTGGAGATTCATTGTTTTTAGGGTTTGGTTGATGAAGATTTGGGAATTATGGGAAAAGTGCAAATTTTGGGGATATTATGAAGTTCAGCGGGGAACACACCGACTTTGAGAACAACTGGTGGAGAAATTATTTGAAGTGGTTAAAGATAAAGATACAGTAGGCTTGCTTGTTGCTTTCAATGAGCCGCATCCAGCAAAAGATCTATATCTATAGGTTGAGGGAGAAAAGAGGAAGAAGAATGTGGGTTAATGGTTGAGGGAATTCAGTATGGTTGAATTGAAGAGTTCAAACCTATTTTGGACCCTCAAATTTTATTTATATAATATGACAAAATTTAAGTCACAAATTAGAAAAAATATGTATTAGGACAATTTTCGATCTTTGGGGAGCACTTACAAAATAATAAGAAAGTAAGAGCTTGCTAGGAATAGTCTGGCGGGTAATGGCTTCAACGCTCAAGTTAATTCCTTTTAGAGAGGAAAGTATAGACTTATGAATGAAGCGTTTGTTTTTTTAGAGAGATCATGAACCCCTATTACCTATACTTTGTCATGCTTTTATAGGAATTAGGGCTGAACATAGGGCGGGGCGGATTTCAACCATTTTGGCCCTCGCACCCGCACCTGCACCCGCACGTGTGGGTTTTGAAAACCCTTACCCATGGCCCATCCCATTTATAGTGTAGCCATAGGGTTGCGGTTTGGGTGGGGCTATTCCTGACCAGTGATGTAGAGGGCTGGGGGGCAGTCGGCGAACCCTTAGCTAGCATACGACGTTGGGCTTGTCGGGCATTTGACCAGAGTTTGTAGGACCTGGACCACAGGACGTGCGTGAATTGTGTATAATCGCATCTTAGGGCTAAAATCTTTGATTCACAAAATCGGATGGTACCTCACGAGAGCATCGACGTTCTTCGATTTCCAATCTTCATCGGACGGAGCAGAACGGCCCAGAGACGGTTCATCTTCGTTGTTGGAGATTTCGTGAGATATCGTAATGCAAGAGAAACGTGCGTGAATCGCGTGATACATCAAATAAACCGCCTAAACGTACCGTTTGGACCAGTGACTAATAGTTGTAAATAGCTGTAAAACATTAGCTTCCAATTCAATCTTCATTTGCCACGTGGACCTCAAGACACCACCCATTGCCCTTGCTTCTGCCACGTGCCTTCTAGATGATTCCACCATTTACCTTTTAACGCTTCATTTATTCTTTTCCTTTCAGCATCTTCTTTTCGCAACCCGACCTGTACATATCTCAGCCGCCGTCCTCATGCAGTCTTGCCAAGTAACGAAGATGAAGAAAGAACTAAGAAGTGGCTTGACTTGTGAGGGGCAGGAGGGGTTAGGGTTTTTTTTTATTTTTAGGTCTTTTAGGTTTATGCTGTGGTGGGGTGGATATTCGGGGTTTTAAAATTTGTATACATGCAACCCGCACCGCCCGACAAGGTTTTGCAAAATCTGGACCCATACCCGGGATTTTTCAATGTGAAAACCGATTTTCATGGTGCGGAGCAGGGCGAGTTTGTGCGGGTTTTGCGAATGTAGGAGCTTTGCAGTTGGATCTAACTCAAACCCTTGGCTTTCAAGATTGAGTTGTTTACATTAAGCTTTTCCATATCCCGGGACATTCGGGATTTGCTGATTTGGCAGAGTCGGACTCTTGGTTGGATAGAGAAGATCCATGCTGTTTCGGGAGTTCTCAAGACTTACGTGTACAAAGAGTTATAGTTTTCGAGTTTGTTTGGCAAACAACTCTCACTCTTCCCCAAATTTTTTTTTTTTTCACTTCTTCTAAAAAAGTCAAATAAAAAACATTCTCTACTTTTTTTTTTTCACTTTTTATATCACATCAATTATTTTTTATTATTATACAAATAAATAAAAAAAATCCACTACAAAACAAAACTTTTTCATTTTTCTATTAAACAATTCAAAACTTTTTTATACTTTATATCGCAATAACTTGTAGCAAGGAGATAGATTTTTTTGAAGGGGATGCATTGAATGTCATTAAGGAGGTGAATTCTAATCCACCTTTTCTTTCGAGTGTTGGTCATTTGGTTGAAAGCATTCGAAATGAGGTGGGTTTAGTCAGAATATATTCTTTTGTCCATGTAGCCAGAAGTCTGAATGAAGCTGCTCATATTCTGGCTAAGATTGCGATTACTAATGTTGTTGATGATGTTTGGTTAGAAGGAATTTATTCTTGTATTTTGGAGATTATTACTAGGCAAGCCCTTAGATCTTAATTTTGTTGTAATGTTGGGATCAGTTTTTTATTCTATTTATGAAGAAGTAGAGCTTTATGTTAAAAAAATAAAAAAAGATAGCAAAACATTGAAATGAAAGATTTTTATGGTTATTGAAGATTGTCATATACTCATCATATATACAGATATACTATACCGTACGCCATTGATCGCTAGAAAAGTGCACAAATTAACTAACACTAAAGGACAGGAATTTTATACGAACCGGTTTGTATGAAATTTTATACAATTTACATATAAGAGTGATGTGTGACCTTTAAACATATGAAAAACATAAGTATGCTATTAAAAAACATGTAAAAAATACTTCATATTAAAAACAGGATTATGATCCCCTACAATTTCAAAGAAATTTGAGATTTTCAAATTTATTTGAAATCAAACCGTTTTTTACATCGAAATGTCATGAAAAATGTTGCATATTAAAGATATGACATGTTAACAATAAAACCAAAAACAAAAAAGAAAAAAAAAGTCATTCTAAAAGGTTTTCTATTATACTTTATGTTGTATAAAAGTTTTGAGAAAAAAAAGGTATTCGATTTGGTAAAAAATATCTTTTTAAAAGTGAAGAAAAAACATTTTGGAATGATTTTTTTTTTTTTTTGGTTTCATTGTTAACATATCATATCTTTAATATGCAGCATTTTTCACGTTATTTCGATGTAAAAAACGGCTTGATTTCAAAGAAATTTGAAGTTCTCAAATTTATTTGAAATTGTAAGGGATATTGATCTATTAATTAAAACATCATATTACAAGGGACATGTGTCAATCTTATATATGGGTTGTATAAAATTTTATACAAAACCAATTTGTAGAAAATTTTATGTCCAAAATATATTTTTTTATAAACACAATTAAAATTTAATAAAATTACAATTTAACTTTTAAAATTGTGTATTTTTTTTTTTTAAAAAAAACAACTTATTGCCTACGGTTTGAAACACAAATTATATGTTTTTCAAATCGCAATTCCAAAAATCTATTTTCTGCGATTTAACTTAAACCCCTTCTTGGTAAAATAACATCAGCTAGGGTTTTAGGGGTTCATATACGTTTATTATTCACCCTTCTCCTCCGCGAGCAGAGATCAGTACAGATCTACACACCACCGTCTTCAAGGTCAGCCAGTGCCTATTTCTCTCACCAATTGTTATTGTTCATTCATCATACTGTATTTGGCTCCTTTTTTGTTTTGGTTTCAATGGTTGAATGTTGTGTTTGGTTGCCGTCTTGCCGAGAATCCTCGTAGGAAAATAGAAAACGAAAAAATAAAATAAAATAATCTTTTTGAACCTCCAAGCTTATCGTTATCTGGGTCCTGAGTAAAACTGCTCTAGGCCAATTACTTGCTTTAGGTCCATGTAACCCATTGTTAGGATTTCATTTTCTAGTAGTTTCTTAATTTACTTTTCAGTAACCAAAGAGGTTCTATGTCTGTTTTCTAAAGTCGAGAAAGATAAGTGAAAATGTATGCCTTGTTAT
The DNA here is from genome assembly GCA_028654335.1 of Alnus rubra. Classification (NCBI taxonomy): domain Eukaryota; kingdom Viridiplantae; phylum Streptophyta; class Magnoliopsida; order Fagales; family Betulaceae; genus Alnus; species Alnus rubra. Next base: position 1,239,891 of record JAJPGS010002451.1, on the reverse strand, counting down.
TACAGACATATTGGACTTTGCTTTGTTTATTGCATTGATTTCTCATTTCAATATTCTGGAGATGGTCATACAGTAAAAGCAGCACAGAAGATTATAGCTGAATTGAAATGCTCTGGGTTCTTTTTGGTTAGGATTGGAATTACTTTTGGTCGTTTTCTGGGCGATAGAAATGTCATTTTGTTATCAAAGAGTGGGAGAAGTATTCCAAGGTACAGCCTTATTGTGTATTATAAAATGCATACAAAGGCATAGGGGTGTGTAATTGATTAGTGGGTATGTCTATAGTTTGAAATTGTTATGAGGGTTTGAGGTGTTTGCTCTTTTTGGTATGGTTTCACAGTTTCACTGGTTTTGTGTCTACACTGCCAAGCAATTGACTAGGTTTTATCTCTTCCAACTTTGAGGTCGTTTATTGATGACATACTTGTGTTTTTTTTTTCCTCCAAAATTAGATGCTTGCAGTTCTTTGAAATGCCGAATCCGTAATTTTGACAACCCAGCCTGGAATGTCCCACGTCTACAAACTTTTGAATTTCAAAATTAAACATAAAGGTTGACCCGTTTGTTTCAGAGAAAAACCACTCGCTCCCAAAAACCCAGTGGCCATCAGCTCAGAACGAGCTGCCACACTGACACTGTCAAACCCCCACCGACGGAATCAACCCTTGAGAAATGCCTCCAAACCCAATCCGACCCTTTTTGAGAAATGCCCTTTATTCTTTTTCGTCATGTTCCAGAGCTATCCTAGTCCACCCTCCTCAACCACAACCACATGAACCCATTCTCAAAATCAGTCGAAACTCTTGCTTTCAGACAGCCCAACACAGAAATTACATCTCTGAAATGCGCAAATTGGCCTTCGAAGGAAACATCATTAGGCTTCTCCGCAACGAGATCCAATACGAGCTCGAACGCTCCCCTCCCACTCAGGTTTTTTTTATTAACTCATTTTTTATAGTTATTATCGTTGTTTTTCTTTATGATGTTTGACAATTTGTTGGTTCATAAAACTAATGGGTCTGAAGAAAAAGCAATAAAGTTGATAGTTTGGTTTGGTTGCTGTTAGAATTTGAGAAAAGAGAAGTTAATAATTATCAATATTGTTATTGAGTATTATTTTTTGATGTATGAGAATTGGCAGCCTGAGCCCTTAGGCTTGTTTGGTTCCATTCTCCTACAAGTTTACTGTTTATGAAGATGGAAAATGATAGTGGTAATGAGGATAAGATAATTCTGTTCATTAGTTTCAATTTTTACTTAAAAAAAAAAGAATAAAATGGTTCTGCTTGGGAAACAGGTTTGTGAATCAAAATTTATTTAAATGTGCAACTTTTTAGTGGACTTTGGTTAATTTTATTTTAATTAATGCTTTTAAAAAAAAAAGTTTTGCAAATTTCGTATGTTATTAGTTCTCTGGGAAACACCTCAATTAATTGTTGAACTGGATCTTGGTTTTAATTCTTAGTTTGGGAGATGAGAGATTGAAGTGAAAAAAAAAATGTTAGACTAATTGACTTAGCTGAATTGTTACTTGTTAGAAATTAAAAGTGCATAACCATAAGAGTCTCATTTTTATTTGCGGTTCTGTTACTTATTTGTCAGCAATCAAACGTAGCATAAGAGTCCCTTTATGTTGTTTGAATTTTTATTTTGAAGCTTATGCTTCGGTTGTAGTTGAATCAAGACTTTTTAAATGATGGGACAGGGACTAAGCAAACGTCTTTGCATAAATAAGCCTAGTGCAACCGTACTACTTGAATTCTATGAGTTTTGTTCTTTAAAAGAAAAAAACAATGAATTTAGTCATGATGTTGTGCTATTTTTTTCTTTCCTGGGTTTTAATGGCAACCGAAATGGGAGTTGAGAAAATCTTAATATCTCTTCGGATAGCTTCAGGAAATAATGTCCTATAACTCCTGTAACTAGTCTTTATTTCTTGAAAATCTCCTTGAACAGTTTTGCCCGAGTATATAGAGAGTCATTGGTTTCTTGGCTTTAATAGTTAATCATGTTCTCATGTTACAGCCTGATGCAAAGTTTGATTCATTCACGGTTGATGACCGACCTGGAGAGCAGTGGATTACATTGAAAAGAAAATTTGGGGATGAAGACATTAAACTTGAAGTCACCATGTTTAATGGAGCCGTTCCTACTTCAAAATCAGGTGGTAGTGGCAGCCTTGGGAATGAAGTCCAACTTTACATTTTATTGATTGTCAATATTAGTAAGGGGCATGATGTCTTGGAGATCGCGTGCTCAGCTTGGCCAGATAGTATTGAGATTAACAGACTTCTTGCACGACATGGCGATAAGACACCAGCTCGGCCATATACAGGGCCTGAATTCAAGTATGATTTTTTTTCCCCCCTTCTAATAGTCTCTTCTTTTTTTTTTAAAAAAATTATTTTATTATTATTTTTATATAAGTAAGAGAATATCATTAAAAAACACACAGCTCAATTAAGTATACAAGGAGTATACAAGATAGGTGGCTAAGAAGAGAAGAAAACAAAACAAGAAAATTATTGAAACTAAGCACTAAAGGGGTGAGGAACGCAGCTGTCCAAGTAATAATCTATTTGTTCAGTAAGGAATTGAAAGGAAAGAAAAGAAGTGCAAAATTTTGATTTACTCTAGCCCAGGAGAATAGAATGTCCTCAACTGAATTGAACATTACCTGAGCACTGGTTTGGTTGGTTATGATCATGTTTTTTTGTAAATCAGAACGAGGCTGTGCATGGAATAAAACAACATATTCTTGTTCTTTGCTTTCACAGCATTCAAAGTTTGGGTTATGGAACTTTCGTCTGATGTGGTTTTTGTAATTCTGTTTTTTTTTTTTTAAACAGGGAATTGGATGATGAGTTGCAAGATTCACTTTATGAATTCTTGGAAGCAAGGGGTATAAATGGTGAACTCGCTGTTTTCTTGCATAAATACATAAAGAACAAAGATAAAACCGAGTTTCTTGGATGGATGAGAAGTGTGAAATCTTCCATTGAAACGCAAGTGAAGTGATTGGTTTTGTGACATTCTGGATGAAGTTTTTGTTTGGATCATAAGTGCAAATATAACTTTGTACATCTTTTGTGGCGGTGCATGTCATTTGACTAGGAGACTTACTTAAGAGTTATGAGCAAGATTTTTATACCCTTGATGCATTGTTTGCTGTAAGAATCATTAAATTTGACGCAATCTTAATGACAGTAATCTTGGCTTGTGACATAACAGCCAATACAGCTTGAAGCTTAAGAAGAAAATAGATGAGGTGATCACATCTCCAGTTACGGAAAAAAAATAAAAATAGAGCACAAAATCATGACTAAATTCTTTTTTTTTTTTTTTTTTTTTTTTGTCATCAAAACTCATAGAATTCAAGTAATATGGTTGCAATAGGCTTATTTATGCAAAGACTTTTTCTTAAGGAAAATGTTAGATTTACAACACCAATACAATAACGGCACAATAACTCCTCACATAAGGGTGGGTTCCATATACTGGGACCCACTCTCATGTGAGGAGTTGTTGTGATGGTGTAGTGCAAAAATCAAATCCCTTTTCTTAATAGTCCCTGTCCCATACTTAAAAGAGTTTTTATTTTTTTAGCATTTAAAAAGTCCTAAATGAAAAACACTCACATTTCTCCCACTACCTTGGTTAAAATAAACGGGATTTTTTTATTTTTGTTTTCTGGGTGATATTGCTAAGTCCAGAGCAATATTTTTTTATACTTATATTAGCCTATATAAAACTAATATGACTTTCACGTTAATTCTTACGTTAGTTTGTAAAACAATCGTAGAACTCCAAGTATTTTTTTAAATATAATTTTTTTTAAATATAATTTTTTTTTAATTCTATTTTTGTCTTTCAATAATCAAATGATTTTTTTTTTTTTTTTTTTTACGGGCTAATGGAAATATTGTCTCCGATATTTTGTATTTCTTAAATTTGTTATATTTAGGATTCAAGCACGAAATTTTAGTACTTTGACAAATAAATAAAACATAATATACGAAAGCCCATATGCTAATTTTATAGCATCCAATTTTCTTCAATAAAATAGAAGGTCAGTTTAGTAAAATAACATCAGCTAGGGTTTTGGGGTTTCATATACGTTCATTCTTGACCTATAAAATGCGCCTCTCAATCGATCCCCCCCTCCTCCGCGAGCAGAAATTAGTGCAGATCCACACACCACCGTCTTCAAGGTCAGCCAATGCCTATTTCTCTCATCCATTGTTATTATTAATTCATTGTACTGTATTTGGCTCCTTTTTTGTTATGGTATCAGTGTTTGAATGTTGTGTTCGGTTGCCGAGAATCCTCGTAGGAAAATGGAAGAAACGAAAAAAAGATATGATATTTTTGAACCTCTGAGCTTATCGTTATCTGGGTCCTGAGTAAAACTGTTCTAGGCCAATTACTTGCTTTTGGTCCGTGTAACTCATCGTTAGGATTTGATTTTCTTTTAGTTAGTTCTTTTTTTTTTTTTAAAAAAAAATTTTGTTGTTGCAGTAACCAACACAGGTTCTATGTCTGTTTTCTAAAATCGAGAAAGATGAGTGAAAATGTATGCCTTGTTATTACAGACATATTGGATTTTACTTTTTTTATTGCATTGATTTCAAGATTCTGGAGATAGTCATACGGTAAGATAAGCACAGAAACTTATCAAAAAAAAAAGATAAGCACAGAAGATTATATTTGAATTGAAATTCTCTAGGTTCAGTTTGGTCAGGATTGGAATTACTTTTGGACGTTTTCTGGGCGATAAATATGTTATTTTCTTATCGGAGAGTGGGAGAACCGGAGAAGTACTTCCAAAGTTCAGCATTATTGTGTATTATAGAAATGCATACAAAGGCATGGGGGTGTAGAGTTGATTAGTGGGTGTGCCTATAGTTTGAAATTGATATCAGGGTTTGAGGTGTTTGCTCTTTTTGGTATGGTTTCACTGGTCTTGTGTCTACACTTCCATGCAATTGATTAGGTTTTATCTGTACCAACTTTGAGGTTGTTTATTGATGACATTCTTGTTAATTGTTTTCTTATATTCTCCAAAAATTAGATGCTTGCTGTTCTGTGCTGTTTTTAGTAACCCTTGAAAATAAAGTTGTGCGCTTCAAATCTGATAATTTTGTAATTTTGAGTTGGACTTTAATGTTAAACTTATGTCTTAAGGATTGTTTTTTTTTGAATTAGTTCACACTTTACTTTGTTGGAATCTTTTGCAAGTCAGTTGACATTTTTGGTTTTCTTTTGGCACCAGGAAAGTGACTTCTTATCTGACCATCTACCAGAAATGTCAGGGTATGTGAATTTATGCTCTTCCATTTTTTTTGCTGTCTTCTTAATTTTGTTGTTGCAAAAAGGGGGGGGGGGGAGGAATCTAATGATTCCTGTTTGCTATTGTTTTTCATAAAATTTAATGCCATGTAAATTATTTTGGGAATGCCAATGGCTTTAGTATTTACCCCTATTTTATTCATGCCTAGTTGCACTGGTAGTTGATTCTTTGGCCACTCTTCTTCCATTCGGAAGTGAGTATTATTCTGAAATTGTTTCAACGTGTAATATGTTGTTTTAGGGTCTTGTTCTTGCTGAATACTGAAAAGTGAAACTATTATGCCGCAATATTTGTGCTTTTCATAAACTAATTCTGCTTTTAGTGATGCTGGAAATATGTCCACGTGAGTTGGAGCTACTTTTAATGAGCATGTGTTATGGGATATGCTATAAGAGTTTGTTATAGTTATAGACATAAAACCCATGGGATGTAATATCAATGGCGTACTAGTAGGCGACACTTTTTTTTTTTTTTCAATTTTCATGGTTGATTTTACTTTTATCAAGAAAATTTCTGTAGCTATAAAGTTCCTTGTATATGGCATACTTGTTTGCTATAAATGTTAAAAGCTTCTTGATGGTAATGTTTGCGTTATGATTTAAGCATGCACTTAAGGATTTGAAATAATGTTCTTGGTCTCTCAAGGACCTTGTTGCATACTTGCTTCTCTTTCATTTTGCAATCTGTTGCTCTCTAGCAATTAGTTGTAGAAAGTAGTATTCTAGTCTAAATGTGCCTTTTCTGTGTGTGTTGGTGGATTTATACATCACCTTTTTCCATTTATGGCTAATACAGAGAAGAAGCTGCTGTTGTTGTAACTGAGACCCCACCGGTTGCACCTCTGGGTGAAGCCATGGACGTCATGACTGCCTTGCAGCATGTGCTGAGGAAGTCACTTGCTCATGGTGGGCTTGCACGAGGACTCCATGAAGGTGCCAAGGTCATTGAAAAGCATGCTGCACAACTCTGTGTGTTAGCCGAAGATTGCAACCAGCCAGATTACCTTAAACTGGTGAAGGCACTTTGTGCTGATCACAATGTCAAATTAATGACGGTGCCTAGTGCCAAAACTCTTGGCGAGTGGGCTGGTGTAAGTGAAATTTAATTGTTTAAATTAGCTGGTTGTTTTCTGTTACCTTGAATTATTTCACTCGAAATTACTATTGTTATTATTGTTTAAGTATGAATATAGTAAAGTTGATGACTTGGGAACTATTATTATTGATATTGGTGTTTATGCGGGTGAACTGATCTCTCTCTCTTAGTTGTTTTATTAGATTGTTTTTTATTAGCTCTGGCAAATAAATGAGGTGCTTATGACACTTCCTAATAGATAGGCAGTGATTTTTATCTGTATATTGCTTTTCTTCTAATTGGTCCCACAATTTCACTAATATTTATTGTGTTTAGTTTCACTACCATTGTTGCCTTCTTTTTAGTAGATGTATTTTGTTTTTGGCAGATAATCTGAATATTGTATATCATTTGATTGGTGGATTTTATGAATCTAATGGGTTCTGTTCACCTGCTGGGGAGACATGAAAGCCATTGCACTTTATTCCCATAGTCTTCTTTTCCTACTTTGTGTTGTTTTGTTACACTTTTTTTTTGTGTGTGTGGCTGATATGCCTATTAAAAACTGATTATCATCACCTTTAGACTGATTGATCTGTTATATTTGTGCATGCAGCTGTGTAAAATTGATTCTGAAGGAAAAGCAAGAAAGGTTGTTGGTTGTTCCTGTGTTGTAGTGAAGGTAAAGGCACATCCATGGAATGGCATTATCGTTTTTTATAGTTCTGATGCGATATCTTGAAATGGTTCTCTTTATGTCAGATGAGGGTTTTCCATTACTCTTTACTGATTTGGCAAATGAAAACAGTATACGCAAATTCATGGATATAGGGATTGTTCTTTTATATTATTTTCGCCTCAAGCTATTTGTTTGACTCTTCTGCAGGATTTCGGAGAGCAGACAGAGGGTTACAATGTTATTCAGGAATATGTGAAGTCCCATTAAGTTAACAACTATTGAAAGAGTGAGGCATTTTTCACATTGAGAGATTGTTCCTTAGGTAGCTCAAAGCTTTTCTTTCTTTATGGTGGTTTATGACAATTTTGAAGACAAGTTCTTTTGAGGAGTATCCCAAGTAGCTTGTCTTTAGCAATTTTCAGAACTATGTACTACTCTTAACATGTGTGTTTATATTTTACACTTGAGGTGGGTTTAATTCAAAATTTTCATGCATGAGTTATGAGTGGGTCCCAAGAAGTAAAGCCTCCAATTTAAATCACAGCAAACGCCCCACCATTAGGGTGGGGATGGGGATCCCATTCCTCATGCCCATCCGGCATCCTGTCTTTGCCAAAGGTATAATCAGTGGCAGAGCCAAGATTTTGGTTCAGAGAGGTCAAGATTTTTTATTTTGATAAATGAAAAAAAAAATATAAAGTTAATAAAAAATTAATTAACTTTTTTTTTTAAAGCCATGCTAATTCTTGATGTTCAGCTCTTTTTGTGTTTGTTTTTTTTTTTTTTTAAAAAAACTAGCCTCTCACAACAGACGTCACCCACCCTTCGATTGAAACAGTGTTTGGGCATCTACTCCTTTGACTCTCTCACCGTCTCACACCCTCGCCAGTCGTGATAGACTTACATCACTTTTATTAAAGAGAGCTTTTACACATCCTCCCCTTATCACTCTTTTATAATAAAAAAATTGATTTTTATTAAAAAGTCTTCTCTGATGTCACATCAGAGACAACTTTTTAATAAAAACCAATTTTTTTAAGAAAAAAGGGGTGACAAGGGGGGATGAGAGTCTTCTCTTTAGCATTTTCCTTTATTAAATAAATAAATAACATAGAGACACCAATCACACAGAGTCACTATACCACGAAGAAAAAACAAAAGTCCCATGAGTCTCACAGAATCACAGATAATAAGAATATAAACAAGTTGAGATACTCGCAAGTTTACTCGAAATCGATTCGTACTTGAATTGATTATTAAATGAGTTATTTATAAATACGAAAATAGATTCAATTATCAAACAATATAAATTTGTACAAACTTATATATATATATATAAAATTTATTTTTATTAATATATATTACACAACGAATTATATCCATTCAATACATGTAGCCTACCTAATTACACAATAGAGACTAGCTTCGTGAATCGTGAGACTTCCCCAAGAGCCCAAGACCATTTCCGAAGACAACTTTTCTTCCAAATACCCTTCCCCGAAAGCTGTTCCTTGCCCTCTTACTTGAGATAAAAAACAAAAGAAACGGTGGGTTTGAATAAATGAAAGGGCGCGTTTGAATAAAAAAGTTTGTTTTGTAAACACTTCCATTGTTCCACAGCTAAAACACCTAGGAGTGGGCAAATTATCCGCCTACCGCCTACCGACCGCCATCAACTGCCTATCGACTTTAACCGACTAATTTCGGTTCGGTAGTCGGTATAAAATTTTATTCCGAAAGCTGGATCGGCAGCCGAACCGAACCGAACCGCATTTTAAGCGGCAGCCGAACCGAACCGCCTTTTAAGCGGTAACCGAACCGAACCGAACCGAACCGAATTCTATTTCGACCGATTAACCGAACCGACATAAAACGAAACGACGTCGTTTTAGTAAGAACGAAACGTATGATCAATTTTTTTTTTTCCTTTAAAAAAATCAAAACGACGTCGTTTCATCACCCATTTTAACCGAATGTTAACCGATTTAACCGACCGCCTATTAACCGCCTTACCGACTTAACCGACCGCCTATTAACCGCTTTACCGACTAAACCGACCGCCTATTAACCGCTTAACCGACCGCCTATTAACCGCTTAACCGAAATAAATTCACCGACTACATTCCGACAAAAGTCGGTTAACCGACCGAATTAACCGCCTACCGAACCGACGCCCACCCCTAAAAACACCGCGTTTTAAAATTTTACTGTTCGTCTTCAACCTCCATTTGTTCTGAAAACTAAACAACTATCTGTGCAACTTAATTTACCAAAACACGATAAATCGTTGGCTAAGATTCATAAATTTCCGTCATTCTGAAAAATAATTTGCCCCTTAATGAGTTGTTGAGGATGGGTAATAAGGATATTCAAACAAATTTCATAGAGAGTAATTAAAGAAACTTTTTGGGAGGTGAAGGGGGGGGGGGGGGGCACTTGCCCCCTCTCGACCCCCCCTGGCTCCGCCCCTGGGTATAATTGTCCCATCCCTACTTTTGGGATGAGTGTAGACCGAGTATTGCTATAAGGCACACTTCCATCGCACTATTGGCAGATTTTTGTGCCTGCGTGACATTTTGTGGTGAGATGGAAGTGTTTGAAAAGTTTTTATAATTCATCTCACCACAAAATGTGCCACGTAAGTACAACAAATCTGTCAATAATGTAATGAAAGTGTGCTTTATAGCACTTCTCGTGTAGCCCTCCCCTTCGTATCCTATCAAATATTAATTGAACAATATGAATAGTGAATACTCGTGCAAATATGTACTCAACATTAGAAAGAAATTACTTATTCTTTCTAAAGATAATTGAAGAACATAAATGCATGGGTATTGCGTTTGAATAATTGAAGATGGACATGTTGCCCAGTAGAATCCATCTAGTTGTTTTCTACACCGCTTCAAAACGTAGGTGGCATTGTCATGTCCCTTTGTAAGTGATTGTAGTAAAAGCGGTGTATTATCTTAAAAACATTTTGAGTAATGCTATAAGGCACATTATCATCTCATTATAATTAGACTTTTGCGTTCACATGGCACTAGCGTATAAACTAACTGAGCTACTTGCGAACTTATTTGAGATTGTCTCGATTTAAATTCGACTCGTGCTCAAATCAATTATTAAATGAGTCGTTCGTGAACATGAAAATATGATTGATTATTAAAAGATATAAACTTGTATAAACTCGACTTGACTCGGTTAAAGCTCGTGAATCCGCTCGTATAAGGATCGACTCGCTTATTAAGGCTCGACTTGTATATATATATATATATATATATAAACTTATTTTTATAATATAGTATATTAATAAACAATATACTAATGTAAGCATAAATTAAATAACAAATAACTGTGGTCATTGGTCAGTATATATTAATTGGTTATAATTTATTGGTCATATGATATAATGACAATCTAAATACTTAATCATATTATTCATGTAATATAGTAGGATTATAGAACTATATAATCATATAATAATATAACATGTGTCTTATAACATGTAATCACTTTATTATATGTTTTAAGTATTATCATTAGATATTTAACAATCATTACATCATTTATTTATTTTTTATTGTAAGTTATATAGTTTATTTAACATAAAATATAAATATATTGTTTATATGTTATCTAATATAATATTAATTTTTAAATGAGCACACACCTTTTTTTGTATATTAAATAAACTATATAACTTACAACAAACTCAGCTGAACCGAACTTTATTTTTAGAACTTGTCATAAGTTCGAGCTCGTTTAGTCGACTTGAGCTTAATTGTTACCGCTTGAACTTAGCTCGAGCTTGTGATGAATGAGCTTGAGATCAACTTGGGCTCGTGATGAATGAACTCGAGCTCGGCTCATTGACACCCCTACGTGGCACATGTTGTGGTGAGATAAAAGTGTTTGAGAAGCTTTTATAGTTCATCTCACCACAAGAAGTGCCACGTAGTTATAGCACTACTCTTTAAGAAGTATTTTTGGTTCGATATTGAGGCCATTTTTAACGGAGTAATGTTACATATCACCCGTGTGTCTTCATTTTGTCCATTCAAAATTGATATGGCTGTTAAAATCATTATTGAATTTATGATATACCACTATTGAATTTTGATTCAATGGTAATTTTAAGAGCCACATTAATTTTGGGGGGACAAAATGGAGACAGAGTGATACGTAGCATCACTCCTTTTAACGAACTCACTTTGTTCCTCCAAAATTATTGTAAACCCTAAGTTTCCTTACCCTAATCTACTTCTATTCGGCCTCTATAATCCGTTGTTTCTTCAGTATTTGTAGCTTTTTCGTTGAATCAAAATTGTTTTTCGAGTTTGAATACTAAATGTAGTGCATCCGTTTTACCCTCTCCTTGTGCAGATTTGAGTGCTCGAGGAGATATAACTGATGCAGAGAGAGAATAAGAGGCTTACCAGCCCATTGCAGACTCTCTGTGTTGTTGCCTTGGTGTCAAATAGACCTCTCAAAACTCTCATATCTTATTTCTATTCCTTAAATTTGCTTGTTTTGCTATATAATTTTTAAGATTTGTGAGTCGAATCATGTATTGCAAATGGCAGAGGAGGAGTTTGACTAATGATATATTGATAATTTGTGCTGACAACAACTCATTTTCTAATGCCATTTTCCATTTCGTATGTGTATTCCTATGCTTATTAATTTTTTACTAATTTACATAATATTTTACTTAGCGCTTTCAAAGTTTTATTATTAATGGTCGATTTTATGGGCTAGAATCCATTGGAGGGCAAATGATGAAAAAAATTCTTATCCTACACACTGAACTAAATGTAGACTACAACTCCGCTTATTATTTGATGCATTCCTTGTCTTTATCAGCGTTATTTTCTTTTCTTCTTCTTTACTTTTAACATTGTCATTTCACTGTTTTTTTTTTTTTTTTTGTTACTTTTGCATGACTAGGTTGTATGTTTTTATTTGTTGTTGTGGGTGAGACGGTTTGCAGTGGTTTAGACTACTTGGTATGTACTAATGATGAGAAAAAGTGAACGGGCGGTCTGAATCTGATGCCGTGTTGATTGTCTACAACTTTCCACTTTTGTGGAATATTATCTGAGGTTCTCGTTGATAAGTTTTTTAGTTTTTGTAATCTTGTTTTTTGTTTTCATTTTATTTTGAACTTAAATTATGGTTGTTGCTTGGTTGTATAACCATATTCTGACTATTATGATGAACTCGCATAAATATGTCTGGACATATGAAACTTTTCTGTGATTATCTGCATCTTTTGAGCAGAATTTCGCATGCTAGAGTATCTTTATTGTGTATGAGTAATGAAATTTAGGATATTGTGGCTGTTGGAAAGTATTGAAAAGCTAATGCTTTTGTTTTTCTAATTATAATCGAAGTTATTTTGTTGGGAAAGCTTGTGTCACTAGTAGCATGCCCTGAAGGCACTTTGGGTTGAATCGTTTTTGTTAAGATTGAATTTGGACTTGTTTTTTTTGTTAGCTTGCTATAGTTGATTAATTAGAAAGGTTAATTAATTGTTGTATGGAATTTGAAGTTATTGTTGGGTTTTAGATTTCGTACTTACTAGATTAACATTATTTTTGCAATGTTCTCTCAAATGATTCAATTTTTGCAATATCCCCCAAATTTGTCATTACGTTTATATGTCCCCTTCTCTCTCTATCACACTATGTGCGCATATGATGCTATGCATGTGTAGGAAAATGTGTAATTTTAATATATGCTTTCTTTGGCTTAGCCAATTCTCTAAGATATGTTATACATGTAGTGTTTCTTCCTTGAGAAGAGTAACACATTGTAGTCTGTTCGTGTATTGCCTCTCCTTTCGGCTACAAGGTATGAGATCTTAGGATCAATTTCTTGTTGTCTTTGTTCTTGAGGCATAGATTGAATTTTGTTGGAAGTCTTGGGGTTAATTTTTTTTTTTTTTTTTTTTTGGGTAATTACCTTTTCCTCCCATCAACTACCAGCCATTGTCAATATGCCCCCATGAACTGACACCTCGACCAAAAGAGAGCATCCAACTACCAACTTTACACACTTTGTCCCCTTCCGTTGATGGGGGAAAAATGTAATTACCTTTTTTTTTTTTTTCCAGATATAATTGTAATTGAATATCTAGACCCCCCCCCCCCCCCTCTATTTTTTGATACATTCCATCATTCTTTGTAAACACACAATTTTTGCTTTTTAGGCTTTACTTTGGTGTTCGTTTGGTTCATGAAAATGGAGGAACAATGAAATGTAACTTTTGAATCCTTAGATGTTGGGATGATTTTGTTGAAGGTTCTATATTTATTCCCTACGCTTTGTTGTCAGTATGTGTTTCTGAATTATTCTATACCTTGTTGTCGATAAGTTAAAGTTTTATCGTTAATTGTTGATTTTGTAGGCTCACATCCATTGGAAGGCAAATGATGAAAAAATTATACTGAACTAAATGTAGACTACAACTCCGCTTCTTATTTGATGCCTTGTCTTGATTTGTGTTCTTTTCTTGTCTTCTTTTGTACTTTTAATTTTTTTTTTCCCGTAATTCTACTCTTTTTGTTGGTGGTGTTCTTATTCTTTGTGGTCCCTTTGTGATTTTTACTTGTAATAGTTGTCTTTTTTCTTTTTTCTTTTTTTTCATGTGATGCATTATGGTTGCTTCTTGGTCATATAACCATATTCTGGCTATTATGATGAAGTTGTTGTTGTTTAAAACTCAACACTATGATTGTTTTTTGGTTTATTCTAAACTTAACATTATAGTTTCATTTGGTTGACTCATATTTTGCCTTTAGTACTAATGTTTGTTAGTTGATGTGTTTGGTCATATGTTTGTATCTCATTTTCTTATGCTTTTAAGCGATGAGCTTGAATGAACCAGTGTTACTGCAGAATGCGCTATTTGGTTAACTATGTGGGCAGTTCAGAATAGGATTCTCTCAATTTCATTTAATAAAATGGATGTTATCAGTTTCAAATGAAATGTCGGGATTTAAAGTTGATGCAAGTATATGATGTTAATGTTGGCACGTCATTTAAAAATATAAATAATGTGAAATCATGTACATTATTAGATGCATCAACTTTAAATTCTGAAGATAAAAAAGATAATATCCGTTTCATTTGAAATGGAGAGAATCCTATTATGGGTTGCTCACGATTGTGTCCTAATAACACCGGTTTAGCTTTCGGGTTTCAACAACCAGTTCAAAGTAATGGGATCTTGGTTAATCGGATAATGGAGAACAATAATTCAGTTTCTACTCAGCCTTCTAATTTAAAGCAGAATGTAGGTCGAGTTAGATCTTCTCAGCAACAAATTCATTGGCAGCTATAGCAGCAACAGCAACAACCGCTCTTCCCTAAGCCTGTAAATGTGGCATTTACCTCTCCCATGCATCTAGTAAACAATGCTCAGCTTGCTAGCCCGCAAAGGAGGGGTGTAATGTTTGGAGTTGTAGAGCCTTCTATGAATACCGTTTTGATTCAGGGTGGTGGGTTAGAGGGGGTAGGAATTGGCATGGTTGGTATTGGTCCTTGGAGTGTAACTAATGTGGCTGGATCTCCTGCAAGTCAAATTTCATCTGATATAATTGCAAAGACTAGTGTAGATACATCATCTTTGTCACCAATTCCATATGTATTTAGTCGGGGAAGGAAGTGCGGTGTGGCTTTGGAGAAAATAGTAGAGAGAAGGCAAAGGAGAATGATAAAGAATAGAAAGTCAGCAGCAAGATCACAGGCTCGTAAGCAGGTAATTAAGCATACTGTCTTTACTAGTATGTAGCAGTTAATACCATCTCTAATATGTTGCTTTGCTTTTGTTATCATGTTTTGAGTTTTTTGTTAGAGGTGTAACTCAATTATTGTTAATGGTAATTTGCGCATTAACATCTGCATAGTAGATTCAACTTCAACCATTCAAGTACGTACTGTCATGATGTGATGTTCCCCCATATTCTCACAATTTCCCCCCTTTTGTGAAATAAAATTTGGATGAGCCTACTCACCAGCTTAAACTTCTAAGACTAAAGGAAATCCTCTAACTGCTAAATTTGAGTTGGAATAACCAGAGCCAGCACATCCTTAAGGTTGTCCCCCCACCCCCCCCCCCTCCCGCCTTTCTTTTGGTTTTTTCTTTCGCTCTGGTGAAGTCGGCACTCTTGACAAGTTGTTTATTATTTTGCAGATCTTGAAGAAAGCGAATTCTAAGGAGACACGTTATCATCTCAGAAACCGTACCAATAGGTTGATTGTATGAGCTAGTGAAATGAATGATTTTTTATTTTTGGCTGAGAAGATGATTTGGGTTATCTACGTATTTTGGTATTTTGAGTTGAATTTCTATGTTACTTGACTGATTTGGATTTGATGTACTGTGAAGGCATTTGTGGTGTTGATTTGATTGTTTGGATTGGTTGTGCCGCAATGGCAACAAACTTTGGGAGAGTTTTTGGTGAGAGCAGGAGTGGTGGGAGAAGATACTCAATCGACTGGAAGGCCAAATAATACTATATTCTATGGTGAACTATCACAACCAAATCATAACACCAGTATAGCTTTCGGGTTTCAACAACCAGTTCAAAGTAATGGGGTCTTGGATAATTGGATAATGGAGAACAATAATTCAGTTCCTACTGAGCTTTATAGTTTAAAGCTGAATGTAGGTGGAGTTAGATATTCTCAAAAACAAATTTGGTGGCAGACGCAGCAGCAACAACAACAACAACATCAATGACCTCTCTTCTCTAAGCCTGCAAATGTGGTTTTTGCCTCTCCCATGCATCTACTAAACAATGCTCAGCTTGCTAGCCCACAAAGGAGGGGTGTAATGTATAGGGTTACAGAGTCTTCTATGAATACCGTTTTGGTTCAGGGCGGTGGGTTAGAGGGGAGAGGAATTGGCATGGTTGGTATTAGTCCTGGGAGTGTAACTAATGTGGCTGGATCTCCCGCAAGTCAAATATCATCTGATGTAATTGCAACGACTAGTGTAGATACATCATCTTTGTCACCAGTTCCATATGTATTTAGCCGAGGAAGGAAGTGCAGTGGGGCTTTGGAGAAAGTAGTAGAGAGAAGGCAAAGGAGAATGATAAAGAATAGAGAGTTAGCGGCAAGATAATAGGTTCGTAAGGAGGTAATTAAACATATTGTCTTTTCTAATATGTAGCAGTTAATACCGTCTCTAGTATGTTGCTTTGCTTCTGCTATTATAATATCCTTGGCAACTTTTGAAATGATGGATGTGCTCCTTTTAGATAAGTAAGAAAGCCACTGTAAGATTGTGAAATTTGAGGCATGAATTTGAAATAATTGGCTAGTTTGGTGTCTTATTATTTTTTTTTTCCTTATGGCTTTTTTGTTTTTTTTGCTGATGTTAATCACATTTGCAGATATGCATGATTTATGTCTGATACATACTAAGTTGAAGGCAGAGAACATACTTCTAGTTTCTTCAGATTATATTAAAGTTCCTGATTACAATGATTGTAGGTATTCTTGTGGGTGTATTGGCTCTCTTTGACTAAAAAGAGTCGCATTTAGACGGTAGCAGCTGCTTTACTAGGCTATGGCATTGGGGGTTGCTCTATTTAAGTATGGATTTTTAAAGCCCTATTTAAGTTTGATTTTTTTTTTTCGAAGTTGCTTGTAATATATATATATATTGAGAAAATAGTTGCTTGTAATTTTGTAAGTGCCTCGCATAAGTTATTTGGTATCTTTAGAATAAAGTTTATGTTTAATAATTTCTTTAATCACATGTACAAATCATATTAAAAACAAACTAAATGAGCCCTAAATGAGTCGAGTTGCTCAAATAAGGTTTGAATGACTTTTTAACTGATCTCGGGCTCAAGCTTGGGCTCGGGCTTGGATCAGGCTCTTTTAAAATATTAACATCTCGAGCTCAAGTCGAATCGAGCCGTTCGAGTACCCAGCTTGGCTCAACATGATTTACTTAGTGAGCTCGAGCTCAAGCTTGGGTGTTTACCTAATGAGCTGAGCTCAGACAAGGATTCCAAAGCCAGGCTCGAGCTCGAGCTCGAGCATGGCTCGTTTAGTGGGCCTCTTAAACGAGCCAGTCCCAAAATTGTCAAACTCGACTCGGCTCGGCTCGATTACATCCCTACTCCAAATGAGAGTAATTCTAGAGGTCACTCTTTTGTCACTCTTATGTCCCTTTAAGGATAATGTGGCTTTTAAAATCACAACTTGATCAAAATTTACTAGTAATCAATTACAAGCTCAATGGTGATTTTAAAGCCACGTCATTTTTAGAGGGACACAATAGTGACAAAAGAGTGACTTCTTGCATTACTCTCCAAATGGTGTATCTGTCTTAGTGGAGTAATTCTATAAGTTACTCTTGTGTTCTTGTGTCATTTCAAGAATGATGAGGCATTTAAAATGAACACTCGATAAAAATTTAATAGTGATTAATCACAAGTTCAATGGTGATTTTAAAAGTCACATCATTCTTGAAGGGACACAAGAGTGATAAAAGAATGATTTCTAGCATTACTGGTGATAAATTAACCGCTCTTGATTAATTTTTATGTTTTATAATACTTACAATCCTCATTAGGAAGTGGTTATTAGAGAAAATTTATGTGCTTATCTTGTTATACAATATGAAAATAAATTAGAATTTTATACGTTCATCAAAAGTAATTCTAGAAGTTCCTCATGTGTCCCTTAAAAAATGAGGTGACTTTTAAAATCATTATTTGATAAAAAATTTAATAGTGATTAATCACAAGCCTAATGGTAATTTTAAAAGTTACATCATGTTTAGAGGGACAAAAGAGTGACACAAAAAAGACCTCTAACATTTCTCGTACATCAATGCTCTAATTCAAGTGACATTTGAAGCCTTCAAGAGTTGAAGGGTTATGTTTTGAGAAACTTTTAGCTTGCTAAAGTCAACTTTTGTTAGACCTTATGGATGCTGATTAGTGAATAGTGAGTGTTTAATGTTCTTCATTGTTCTCCCAAATAATCATTTAGTGTCCGCGAGTTAATAATAGAAACCAACCTAAGTCTTAAAGCCTTGAAAGTCAATTTGTCTTGTAAAAAAATTTCATGTGCACAAGGGATTGATTTCCCAATCAATTAATTCCATATGATGATACACAATCACACCACTCTTTTCTCGGTCCGGCAAATATCATCCTATTTCTCCGATATCCCCCGACATCTTTGGCTCTTTCCAATCTCGTTTGCCTTCAAAGTCCACAGAATGGGTCGCTTTCCACCTTATGTTTGAAAGCATTCTCACTCACTCTACCATCGGAAGCGGCATAGATCCACTCATCTAACCCTCTCCCATTGTATGATGGTAGCCCACGAGGCTAATGACATGACGAATGTGGTCCACGGATATGAATTGACTGGCTGGGCTGTGGTCCATGGAAGATGAAGCAATATCAACCACGGGAGCTACAAAGAGTTGTGGCTCCTAGGACATTTGAACCCCTTGCTTCAACCTGCACCAAGCAAACCCTTTGAGGCACCCTACCTTTCTCAACCATCACCCAACGACCCACCCATGCTTTGAGCTTTAGCTACTCTCCTACATGGGTGTGACTCATTGTTGGACCATGTGAATGCAACGTGCTTCAACAAAACCATGCCTTATTCAAACCAAAATCTAAGGGGAATTTTTTATTTTTTATTTTTCGTTTGTTCTTAGAGCATATGATTATTACATATATTTTTAAAATACATGTGAAGTCGTTAATCCGATTAAAAATACATGTAAAAATTCAATATTCTAAGAACATATCCCAGTTTAAGAGACTGTAGCCCTATTAAAATAATTGTCAATTTAGCAGACTATCTTGAAGGGATTTCCTCCCAACAGACAAGAAGGGCAGGCAATATTTATGCCACAAATTAATGCCATTGAGATTCCAACGAATATACCCTCACAAAGAACCATGGCAGACACAACAAACAGAAAAGGAATTGGCAATCTGAGGAGAAAAAAGTAGTTGAAACTGTACTTGGTTAGATCATGCCATGATTGGACTAAAAATAATAATAATAATTATATGAAAATAAATAAATAAATACAATCAACATTCATCAGTTTTCTTGATCAAATATTTATTTATTTATTTTTAAAAAAAAGTTCGAAATTTCTTTTGTAGGATTTAAGTGGGGAAGGGGGACTGAGGGATGCATTTTTGTGGGAAGTGATATACCAAGGCATGGTATGGCTGACAATATAAAGATAACAATTCTTGGAGTGTAGCTGTAAACTGTAAATTAGATGCCCATACGGAGACTTCAATTAGGACAAAATGACAACCGGTTATGGTCACCCCTTACCCCCAAAAAGGGACTCAAAATAAAAATAAAGGCATGAATTAGGCCATGACTAATGACTATAACATGAATTGGACAAGAATTTTTGTGACACCTCACAAATTACCAATGAATATTAATGAGCGGATCATAAAATTAAAGTTTTGGGAAATAATAAGTCTTGCATTCGTTTTCGAGCAGGATTCTCTCTATTTTATGGTCAAGATTTTATTTTATCGATCTAATAGTATACATGATTTCATGTGGCGAATATGTTGTTGCGTCATTTAAAAATTTGAAATGACGTGGCATTTTGTACACCGTTAGATGAAGTGAAATGGAGAGGATCCTTGTCTATTCCTTACTAAGTGAGGATACTTTCTTTGGTCAATCTCATTAATCTCTCTTGTAATACAATCGACCAATCTTGCCATTCTCGTTAGAGTTAATTAATTGGCTAAAGAGTGAGGAGATCTTAGGTTTAATTCATGTAAAGTGAAAATGACTATGCCAGTTTAATAGATTGGTTGAGTGGATCAGAATTGAACAAAAGCTGTCTTTTATACAATTATTTGCCCGAATTTGAGAGAATTCAGACAAGTGATTGTGAGAGACCACTTATGGAACCTACCTAACCAAATAAAAATTGGGTTGCCCAGCCACTTATCCAGTCAGATGGGTCCTATAAGTAGTCTCTCACAATTACATACTCTTAAATTCTCTTAAATTGGAACAAATAATTTTAAAAGATCCTAACCCAAATAAAACACTTCCATGAAGTTGATTCACATTAGAGCATCCTTAGTGAGCTCTCCATTTCAAAATTTTCACCAAAATTTGGTGAAATCCTCAAAAAAGCTCACTCTAACAAACTCTCTATAATTTCTCTATTTTAGCTTTTATCATAATTTCATTTCAAATTTGGCTCACAAATTTTATGAGCTATTGAATATTTTATCATTTCTCTCTCCTTTTACTTCACTTTTTACTTTTCTCCTCTCCTCATTTGTTTGGAGTGATTGATTAAAACTAATAAAAATTTAATATTTAGTTGAAATAAAGAAAGATTTAAAGAGTTTGGTGTAGGAAGTCTTTTAAAAGTGATAGATAAAATAAAAAAAAAATAGATTCTTAAGCTAAAATTTAGAGGAAAATTAAAAAGCTCCACTAGAGATGTTCTAATTACTGCTCTCACTCTCCGCGGGTGTTTGCCTGCACAAGTAACAACCTTGATCCAACCAACTCCCTTGTCTTCTCCACGAAGGTCCATGTTCCAACCAACCTAATTGTCTTCTTCATCACTTTAAATAGTTCCTGACAAAATAGCTGCTATATCTATGTATATATGGTGAATTTCAGATAGTACTCTTTGGCAGCCCCAATGCATGGCAATTGACTCCGGTGCAACTGCATGCCAAGTGGAGAATAAGAATCATGAAGCCAAAATTTGCACTTTTTTTTAGCTCCTCTTATCATTACTATTACTATTATTATTATTAGGTCTCGATTTTCATCTAATATATATTAACTTGTTTGAATTCTAAGCATTAAAAAAATGGTTACAGAATTAAGTTTTGTAATTTCTTTGCAATAGAAAGAGACCAAGCCTAGTTTTTTCTTTTTTCAAAAAAAAAAAAAAAAAAAAAAAAAGGTTCCAAAATTAACAATGAGGGAGTTGGAATCGATGATATCTAGGACATCTTTCTTTTAGGTATGTAGAAGTATATATATGTTATCAAATAATTTTACCAGATGTGAAAGAAAAAGGAGGGGGAGGAGGATGGCCCAACTTCCCAATATTCAGCTTTTAACAAATGGCAAAACCATTCCATTTTCAGGTTTCAATATATTTTTTTTCACCATTAAAGAACTGCTCTAGCTACCATCTCATCTCTATATATATATATATGCACGCATGCATGTCAATATGTCATCATCATCTACAGACTGCAATGATATTTTCTAAAGCTCTTGTTGTTCTACTTCTTCATTTTTAATGATTTTTTCTTTTTCTTTTCTTAAACTTTCATGTTTAATTACTCAAGGCAGGTATTGTTCATGCTTCTATGCTTCTCCCCATTTGCACATGCATCCGGTTCGCCTCATCCGCTTATGCAGAATGAACTCAGGTTCCCTACATTTCATGAAAAACATTTACATAAATCTCAAACACCCAAAACAAATTTGTGTCATGATCTCTCTCTCCCTCTCTTTCATCAATTTTTTGTTTCCTTAGTCAAATTAAACAGTGTTTTTTCGGCGCCGCCCGATTCAATAGTGCCATTAATTAATTAACATTTTCTTCAAGGATATGAAACTGTTGAGTCTTGGCCTCTTTCTACTTTTAACAAACTTTGTTGCCAAATATATACTTACCCTTAGGCCTTAGCATGAAACAATATTAGACTATCAAAATTTGGTAGCATATAAGTACCTCTTGCTAATTAAGGATTAGGGTGGGCTAGGGTTGAGCAGGGCATTAGCTAAAAAATTAACATAATTAATTCCAACCTAAACACAAGAGAGTACTTTAAGGTACTTACTTGTATAAGTGATAAATTACCATTTACTTTAAAAGCTTATGCTGACCATAAGTAAGAGTAAATTTAATCATTTAAATAATATTTGAACAATTTTTTTTTTACGTGTGGGCTGGAATTTTTCTTCATTAAGCTAGTAGTAAAGTTCAACACGTGAAATATTTAAGTGAAATGCGAAATAAACTTATGAGTCAAGTTTTGAACCCAAGATACTATATATTATTTTATATTCAATCATTTAATTAATATTCCAACAATAACATTTTTCTTTTTGTAACCTAATTATTTTATAGTCAAATTGAATTGGACAAATTTTCATCAATTAAGTCTATAATACTGCCGTGGTAAGTGTGCCCCTTAAGTACGTAAAAAGTACATGTTTCTTTTAAAGACTCGCGGAGAAAACGAGACTAACTGATTTTTGACTTGCAACTGTTTGGGAAGTCAAAGAGACATGATGGAAGTAAAAAATAATAATAATAATAATAATAATAATAGTAATTAAGACTCACTTGGCAACCGTTGAACCACCTAATTAAACAACCGTCCTTTGGTGCCAAGACGTTGGAAACAAAGCGTGGCTCACCTTCTCCCTATATATATACAGGTATATCAGCCACAACACCTTCACCAAACCATATCCCAGAAGCCAAAGCCAAACTACACCAGACACTCCTCACCTTCACTTCCTTACACTCACTCTCAAGGGAGAGGAAGATCGAGGGTGTCATTCAAGTTGTTTCTTTTCTTGGGTTTGTTTTCTCTGCTTGAGTTTTTGACAGATATGGCTGGGACTGGACCGTATGCAGAGATTTTGGATGGAGATGTGTACAAGTACTACTCAGAAGGAGAGTGGAAGAAGTCTTCTTCCGGCAAGAGTGTTGCTATCATCAACCCTACTACGCGAAAGACTCAGTACAAGGTTCAAGGTGACCAACCAATTTTTTGCTTTGTTTGAACTGATTGTGTCTTTGTGACATTAATATGCACATTTTGGTTACTCAAATAGGTGGAAAGAAAAGCAAAATTTTGAACTAGGCTCAGCTCATGAATGGAGTTTTATTTTCTTGGTTTTAAAGGGTGTAAAATCTTGTGATTGATTTGCATTTACAGCAAGGCTTATCTTCTAATGGAAAGCTTCTAGACTTGTTTGATTCACAGCAAGGCTTATCTTCTCATGAACTACTCTACTCTTATGTTGTTGCTACAGCTTGTACACAAGCAGAGGTAAATAAGGCCATGGAAACGGCAAAAACAGCTCAGAAATCATGGGCAAAGACACCTCTTTGGAAAAGAGCAGAACTCCTCCACAAGGCTGCTGCTATCCTCAAAGAGCACAAAGCTCCAATTGCTGAGTGCCTTGTAAAAGAAATTGCAAAACCAGCTAAAGATGCAGTAACTGAGGTATCAAAGTCATTCTGATTTTCATGTTCTTTTTTAGTGGTGTCACTTTATGAAGGTAATTTATATAAATTTTGGGACTTGATGAAGGTTGTGAGGTCTGGGGACCTGGTTTCTTATTGTGCTGAGGAGGGGGTCAGGATTCTGGGAGAGGGAAAGTTCTTGGTTTCGGATAGTTTTCCTGGAAATGAGAGAACCAAGTACTGCCTCACTTCCAAGGTAATCTTTTGCGCTCTTCTTACTTATGGAACTTCTTATTTTTCTTCCCAAATGATGAATTGATGAAGTATGGGAGTCAGTTAACATAGTGAGATGGGGGAGTAAGGAATTTTATTCAGAGTTGATCATTTAGCCCCAACTCATAGGCCCAAAGAATAGATGAACTGGTGATAATAAATTGGATTAATTATGAAAGTCTATCTTGTTTTTTTAGTTATATAAAAGTTTCACCAAATCTTAGATTAAAACGCAATCCAAACATCTTGAATACTCTGTAGCTTATGATGATTTGTCCAAAAGATGGGATTTGTGATGTTATTAGCGGGAATTCATGCCCATGCTTGTTTCTTTCAGATAAAATTATAGCAGAGAGATTGCTATGGGTCACGCTATGTTTATTTATTGGTGGCTTTCTTTTGTCTGATATTGTGATATTGAAGATTAGAGTAGGGCTACTAGAAGACAATCTTTCAAAACAACTTCACTACAAGCCAATCTTCTTCTTTAACATTTGCTCACAATAACTCCTTTAGTTTGTCCTGGCTTTCCTGCTGATGCCATACTTTCTTGGGAAATGTTCCCATCAATTCTAAAACCTACTATCCTCATCTTTATCGAGTCACACATTGCCTATTATCACTCATATGTAACCACATAATTCATTCAGTTTTTTTTTTTTTTTTTCTGCATATTAGTCAGTGAAATGGCAGAAATGCATTATGATTGGGTTTTATTGCTAAGAAGACAGGGGTAAATTAAAATTTATACTCTTATATTAGTGTGACTATTTCTATCAAAATATTTGTTTTCTTGCCCCATGATCTATCTGATAGTAACTTTGGAGAAACAAAATGCTAATAAGATCATAATTACAAGAATGTGCTGTGACAGATAGAGAGGCCAGAGTAAAGTTAAGGTCCTAGAACTAACGCAGCTTGGATAGTAAATTGGCCATGACAATCTAGAGAAGGTTTTAATTTATATAACGAGATATATTTCTCATACATGTGAAAATTCAAACCTGAAAGGACCAGAACTATGTCTTGCCCTGATGTGCTAGGTCATCTACTCATTCAAGATAGATTAGTGCAAGTCCAAGGGCAGATGGGATCGGGAACAGATTACCTTCTATCTATCTATCTATATGTATGTGTGTATATACATTCTTATGATTTTGGGCATGGTTTACATATTACATTTACATTATATCACAGATTCCACTTGGGGTAGTTTTAGCCATTCCGCCATTTAACTACCCTGTCAACCTTGCTGTGTCAAAGATTGCTCCTGCACTGATAGCTGGAAATTCCATTGTGCTCAAACCTCCAACTCAGGTACTTTACCATTGTGTTAGCTTATGATGCCACTTAGGCCCCTTTGTTTCGGCGTAATATATTTTATGTCAGAAAACTATTCCAGAAAAAGTGGCTATTTTCTGTTATTTGTTTGTGATCCTGGAAATGATTCGAAAAATATTTTTCGACGTTTGGCTGGTAAGGAAAATCTCCAATATTTTTTTATATTTTCATATAATCTGAGGAGCTGTAAGGAAGAGAGGGGAATGACGAAGAGGAGCAGCGGAGGAAGAGAGTGTGTTAGAATAGAAGGCCGTCGGGGATAGGATTGAGATCCTATACAATTGGCTGTTTATATTGCTTGCAATTTGGACAGACAATTGTGAGAGGGCCTTTGTAGGGACTTGTTGAATAAGATAAGTCCATTAATTTCACTCTTAACTTCCTTTCAGGGTGCTGTTGCTGCTCTTCATATGGTGCACTGCTTTCACTTAGCTGGTTTTCCCAAAGGCCTTATAAACTGTATCACTGGGAAAGGCTCTGAGATTGGTGACTTCCTTACCATGCATCCTGGGGTGAACTGTATAAGGTAAATCCAGTTCGTCTTTCTTTCAAACTAAATAAGGCCTCTCCATTCCCGTGAATGGTATATAATCAGTCATTCCTAACTTGCTTTGTTGTTTTGCTCAGCTTCACTGGTGGAGACACAGGCATTTCAATTTCAAAAAAGGCAGGCATGATTCCTCTTCAGATGGAACTGGGAGGAAAAGATGCCTGCATTGTACTTGAGGATGCTGACCTAGATTTGGTAGCAGCAAACATAATAAAGGGGGGCTTTTCTTACAGGTGAAAGGATTTCCCATAAATTTCATTACTTTTTTATGTTGCATTTGACCGGACTTGGGGGACTGTTTCATGAGATTCCCATTGCTCCTCTTAAACACAAGAGGAAAGAAAATTTTCAAACTAAGATCTATATTGGCAATACTGAAGGAAAGCTAATTGACCTATGTTTGAAGGAAGTAATTTTCTAGATAAAAGCTGGCTATACGCACCTCATTCATTGTATACTGTGCATTGCACAATAACACTAGCACTTACAGGATAGATACCCAATTTGAGAATATTATGTGCCTCTCCTTCAACTGTATTATTTTCCAATTGCTTTGGTGGAAAACAGCTGTTGAATGAGGTTCCATCATTATTTGCTAATGATTATCACAAGATTCAGGATAATGCAGATTATGAGATGAATATGGCTTAAATGAACTTAGCCTATGTCTTAAAGAGCAATTTATGACCAGTTTTGACAGAAATTTAATACAAACCTTAGGTAGAACGCACCCTTAAAAACCGGCTTGCAAGGGGAGGGTGCCCAAAAGTTTATATACACATGGTGGACGTCGGTGGCTCATTCTATCCCATAGGTCGCCCCCTCTGTGATTCAAACCCGTGACATGGTGCTTAGCTCTAATACAAAATGATAGAAACTTCAACTAGAACTCACCCTTGAAAACCGGTTTGCAAGGAAATGGTGCTAAAGAACTTATATACACATGGTTAAGATTGCACTTGAGCCATGTAGGACACTTAGGATCATAACAAAATCATTCTACTCAACTTTGATAATTCATAGAAATTGTTTTCAATATAGAGTCAAGTTTCTTGTATTCAGATAAAAGTTGGTTGAAGCGTGTTATGATTTCCTCTGTTTTGATAATATGTAGAATTTGCTTTAATTGTGATGTCAAGTTTCTGTAGTACCAAACTGAGCTTAATTGTTCCTGCTCCAAATTTCTAAAGCATGGTACCAACATTTATGACAGTGGTCAAAGATGCACAGCGGTTAAGGTTGTCTTGGTGATGGAATCTGTTGCTGATGCCTTGGTGGAGAAAGTGAAGGCTAAAGTGGCAAAATTGACTGTTGGGCCACCAGAGGAGAACTGTGATATCACTCCAGTGGTGTCAGAGTCATCTGCAAACTACATTGAAGGGTTGGTTAAGGATGCTAAACAAAAAGAAGCGACATTCTGCCAAGAGTACAGAAGAGAGGGAAACCTTATCTGGCCCTTGTTGTTGGATAATGTTAGGCCTGATATGAGGATTGCATGGGAGGAACCATTTGGACCGGTTCTTCCAGTTATTAGGATCACTTCTGTTGAAGAAGGAATCCACCATTGCAATGCTAGCAATTTTGGACTCCAGGTATAAAATTCTCTCAACATTGTGTTTTTCAGTTCTCCTCAAGAAGCTCATACTGTTTGCATTAATTATCCATCCCTACAGCTTATTCACATATATATATGCATTGATTCTCCCAAGGTGTTGAACCTTCTCCCCAGCTACTAAATATTTGAATTATCTGAGTTTAACCTTCTCTAACACTAGTCCCATCTACACTGATTGTCCAATTAGCAATTTTTTCCTTGAACTCTGCATTTTTTGGAATTCACTCGTCAATTTGTACTCACCTGAGTAAATGATCATCTATTTTCTCCACATACATAAATGGAAATTATAGAAATGGGATTATCAGTTTCTTACATTTTTAGATATTCTAATTACTCTCTCTCCACGCATTGGTTTAATCTTAACAAATATGAAATGAAATGCAGGGTTGCGTCTTCACTAGGGACATCAACAAAGCAATGTTGATCAGTGATGCAATGGAGAGTGGGACAATTCAGATAAACTCAGCACCAGCTCGCGGACCAGATCATTTTCCTTTCCAGGTAAACTAACTCTCACGAGACCTATCCGTTCGTGATTTAACACGGTATTAGGTCTTGAATTCGAACCCTCACATTTTAATTAAATATTCTATGTCATCTCAATGCACACTAACAAATGCTTTGCTTACAGGGTATAAGGGATAGTGGAATTGGGTCTCAAGGAATCACCAACAGCATTAACATGATGACCAAGATCAAGAGCACTGTTATCAACTTACCATCCCCTTCATACACCATGGGCTAGTATTAATTAACCATTAATAAATGGATAATCACGACTATTTGTACTTTAGCTACCAAGAAAAATCTGAAAACGGATTTGGTATGCAGAATTAAGTTTGCTTGTTCTTTGTCAACTTGCAATTAGAAAATGGATGAATAATGGGGATAATGTATCAGACAATTACAGTGTGTCCTAATTGATGCAGTAGATTTTGCAAAATTATGAATTTGGCTTCACTTGCACTTGTTTGCCATGTAACCCTAAACCCTAAGGAATTCAAGTACAAATTGCAGGGCGTATCGACAGAAAAGAAACTGTGGGTGTTGAATGGATCAGAGAGGATAGGGTTTCTCTACAAACCATTAGAGCTAAAATTGATTATTGTTCCTATACAGTTTAGCGTTTAAGGTTTAGACTCGTAAACCTTATTATGACCGTTCTTTCTTGGTTGTCCATAGAATCAATTATCAAGAAGTGTACCACACGGCTTCTTGTACCAACTTCTCCGGACACACTACTGATTCCCCTAGCGTAAATCTACTTGTTGTTAATAGATCTATAAAAATATTGAGTCTCGCATTATTGTAAAGATGTCACAAGCGTGAGTGATTACTATAACATAGTCGACCCAAACTTATAAGTTTAAACTTGTAGGTCGAGTAATGTTACAACATACTATATTATGATCTTACTCTAAAAGACAGTCCAGGTGTCAATCTCCTTGACAAACTAAAAATGTCTTATGGCTTTAGATTAATAAGGATTTCTAATTGACAAAGCTGTCTTTGTTGCTTTTACAAGACAAGAAGTATCCTATTGAGGACACACATGAACTGTTACCTTCAGCAGTAAAATGAATAGTAAAATACTTGGGGTGAAATATAACATATTTTTTCCATAGGAGGGACAGACAAAAGTAAATAATAGCATTCCACTTTGTCATGTTATAAAAATGTTTTTTTTATTTTTTTTTTTTATTTTTTTATTTTTTTATTTTTAATATGTTCTTCACCAATAACTTTTAGGCCCAATGATTCTACTGGGACCTGCAAAGCAGGCTTTATGTGCATGTGCGTGCGCATGCTTATGAAAGTCAATGTCTACTTATGTGCAAACGTGTTTAACATTCAGGCTTAGCTTTACATTAACCAATGTTTATCTCAACAATTTTGCTGGAATAAATATGAGGAAGTAAATACGAAAAAACTCTTATAAGATTCACTTGCTAAAACAGTAAGGCAGGCGATCCAAAATAATTGCTAAAAATTTGAATTTATATGTCTTAGAGCATGTGATTATTTTATAAAATCATAAACTTTAAAGATTGATTTTAGTTTAATCGATTGAATTATAGGAATTCAGTTTTATTTTTTTGCCCAATTATAATTAGGTCTGGTATCTCGGACAGCCCATTGCACTTAAAGCCCATCAAGTTCAGTTAATAGCCTGATGATGAATTGAAATCTTTCAACAATTGTGAGAGAATTCATATCAGATCTATCTATCTAAATAAATTTTAGACTGTTCAGCTACCTATTTGTATAGGTAGGTCTCGTATGACTTTCTCATAATTGTTACAAAATTGCTCGAATCTCTTTGGATCCTTTCTATTTTAAAGCTATTTTTCTACTTTATAGGGGAAAAAGTCATTTTGCCCCAATTTGTAATTGTCCCCGTTTGGTATTCCCTTTGTGAAGTGGTTTTGACAAACCACTTCAGACTTTAGACCTTTTCTTTTTCAGCAAGAAGGAGAAGTGGGCTTTTCCTGTTTTCTCTTTTCACCAAACGGGGTGACTGCTTTTATCCTTATAAAAAATAAAAATAATAGATATTTAATTTACAATTAATTAATTAATTAATAAATTATCTCCTGCTTACGTAATTGCCTATAATTGGTCTAAACCTTCTCAGATTCCAACTTGAAATATATATTGTAGGAGAGTCAATATATGCAATTACTAAGATATAATATTTGTTTGAATAGGTGCTTAAGGGCCCATCCTCCTTTTTGTGGAGCCCATTTTGAGGCCCTGATAATCTTTTATCAGTTTATTCTTAACCATTTGATGGAAGTATTCGGCCTGGTCCAGTTCTAATTTTTTAAAGCCTTTCTTTTTTAAGAAAATGATGTACATGTAATATTTGCCATCTCCATCACTCTATTGTTCGAATTCTTTATAATTTGGATAGTAAATCTGAGAGAGTCTGTGTGAGACTACCTGGCCAAACACGTGAGTGAGCTATTCAAGACTTGTCTGACCATGTGAGTTATATAGGAACTCTTTATATTTACTGTCCGAATTACTAACAGGTCGAACAATAAAATTGTTGGAGATCTCCGTCCGTTTATGTGATAAGAAATCAAGATTGAGCTAATCATTTGCCTCTAAACAATTGTCCTACGTGGGGCTTACATGTTTGGTATTTTATGGAGTATGCTGTTCTTTGTGGTAGAGACCCATATAAATTTCTCTTTCTTATCCTCTTGCCCTTTAATTGCCCTTTAACTATGCACAATTTTTTTCATTAGAATCATACTTAGAGTTGACTAAACAATTAAATAGTATATATATTTTTTTTTTGTGAATGCCTCTCTCTCTCTCTCTCTCTCTCTCTCTCTCTCTCTCATTTCTAGGTAGGAATATGTCAATTTTGGCAAATTGCTTTTAGGCTGGCTGTTCATCACTAAGTGCTTGCTTATTAGTTCCTTTTTGCATACGACAGGCCCATCTTTATCTTATAAAATTTGTTGTTAGAAATTTCTAACCCTTGTATTTTGCTCCAAATTTAATTGAAATAAATTCTTTTGAATCCGTTTATTAAGTGGACATGTGTCTTTAAAATATGTGAGGATCACATATTTTAAAGATATATATTAATTTAATAGATTGAATTAGAAGAAATTAATACGGTCTATTAAATTTTGTTTCTAACCCTTGTAATTGAGGATAAATTTTTTCTTTGCACAAAAATTACATGTTTTAAAAATTCGTGTCAGTATTTTGTTGTGAATTTAACGCATGAGAAAATATGTATATATTTTCATGTGATTGGAATTGGAGTTGGAATTGGAATTTGGATATCCATTTGCAATTCCCCCCTCTGGCAGAGTCAGCATTGACATGGAATTATTATTGGATGATTGATTGACAGAAAGGAATTGGAATTTCGAATTTAATTTAATACGTATCTTAAAAGATTATTCAATATTTTCCTTTGAGATTTGCAGTACGATTTTTTGTTATGTTACAAGAAAATTATAAATTATGTGGGTTTTTAAAATTAATATAAGAAGGTATAAATTAATTAGTATCTTTTTTTTTCTTCTTCTTCATTTAATTTATCATCCTAGATGGTGTTTGTGATTTTACGAGTTCATCCTATGAACTATTTTGTCAAATATTTCTTCCTTATTTTCTTTATGGATTTTAAACTCAAAGAGTTAATGAGGAAAAAAAAAAATAAATAATAAAGGACTCGAATTTTCTCATAGATGGTTTATATATTTAGCATATGTGAATGCTTTTTGAAAAATTGAAAGGGAGCCCATTTTGATTAGTATTTCTGTAAACTTTTCTTGCCTCTCTGGACGAAGAAATAGGGTATTCATCAACTATTTCTGAATCTATCAAGCTTTTTATATCAAACGATAAGCTATTGGTGTTAGCATGCTGTAAGTTTTTCGTTTAATGGGTTATTTTCGAAAGCAGTTCCAAGAATTGGCTTAGGTTAAGATTACATAGAGTAATGCTAGAAATCATTGTCTTTGGATCAATCTCTGTTAAAAAAAAGAAAAAAAATAGAGTAATACTGTATGTAGTCTATATGTCCGAATTTCATTCAGGTGGGTTGCATATAAATTTACTTTGTGGACGGGAGACTACTACATATAGCATTATTCCACTTCAAACGTTGAGTAATGCTATATACAAGCCATCCGGATGAGATTTGAATGTAATATAATAAGGAAAAAAAAAAAAAAAAAAAAAAAAGAAAGAAAAAAAGAAGAAGAAGAAGAAAAATGATTTATAGTATTACTCGTTAGGGCTCGGATAAGTTCTTGAAAGAAACCATTGAAAAAAGAAAAATGGTTTATGGATTGGATGGCATATAATTGGTAAGTTGATGGGTGGGGAATTGGGATGAGTTGTAAAGAAAGCCTATCAACTGAAGAAAAGTTGGGATGTGATTGGTGCAAGATAAGGACATATACCTACATTTTTTGACCTTACCAGGTAGCTGTACTAAAAACTATTTATTTTTAGTCTGATCAGCAAACCTGATCCCTATTTACTTAATTTGGCTGTCTAATTTAAAATAAATAAATTAAAAAAAAAAGGTTATGTCTCTTTCACAATCTTGTCAAGGAATATTGTGGATGTAACCCAACTTCATCCCAACATATGAACTCAAATCATGTCTTCACATAGGGAAATTTTGGAGTTTACACTAGTCCAAGATTAAAAAGGAAAAAAAGAAATTAACAGCCCAAATTCCAGCCTTTTGTGTGGTTAAATGATAGTGTAATAATAAACATCAAATGCGATTTGGATGATTATAATAAGATTTTTTGTTGTTATATAAAGTCTGAGTGCTGTTAGGAGTATTATAATTTCTATTAAAAGTCTTTTATAAATTGATGTGGCATTTTACGTAACAGTTGCCATGTTAATTACCATTAAACAATTAAATTTATCTGTCTAATTTTGTTGCATAATTTTTTTACCCATGTAACACCACGTGACATGTGAACTGCTGCTATATGAGTTTATAAGAACATTATAATAAAGGTTGTGTCAAGCATTTTCCATAAAGTACATGATTATTTTATACGATATAAGCTCGGAGCGAAAGGGTTCATTCTTTGTTAGGAAGAATGAAATAAAGCTTCATAATTTCAACAAAGGAAAATTCTTTCTCAATCAGTCAAAAAAAAGTAAATATAATTGCAAGAATCTGTTTTAAGTTAAATATAATTTAAATTAAATGACTTAGCAAAGGTCATTTGCATTGTAAATACAAATCCTTGACCCTGCTTTTTTTTTTTTTTTTTTGGGTTTAAATTCTCTTTTGGTTTTCTTTGAGTGTAGTATCTACAATGTTAAAAAGTTGAGTAATCATATGCCTTTTCCACAATAATTTATCTTTTGGAATATATAAAGTGAACTTGGTTATATTCCAATCAATAGGAAATTAGGAATACATATATTTGGCGTTTTAGAAAAGAAAATCCTAAATAAAAGAAACAATCATGCTAGGCATATTCAAATCCTCTATGGCATGCTTCATCAGGTTATCAAATGTCAATTAATTTTAGGACAAATACACTACAAAAAAAAAAAAAAAAATCCAGTTTCAACGCCGCGTTTTTAATTGGCAGCCAAATAAAAACCGATAAAAGATGTTTTTTCAAGCGTTTGTAATGACCGTCGATTATTTACTAACATTCTCGGCATTTTTATGCACCGGTGAAAAGCATTTTATTTCCGACGTCCCCCCACTCCTTCGGGCTTTTTTTTCCCCCCCTAATTAAATAAGAAAAATGGTTATAAGAGAAGATCATTCCCATTCTGATCTAAAATAAAGAAGAATTGGACGATCTTATAAACAAAAAAGAAGTGGGCTTCCAACAATAGATCCAGAACAAACCAAAACAACGTTGAAATAATTACAAACGGTATAAAATGGGGGGTCGTATTCATAGTTAGATCTCAAATCTTCTGGTCTTCACGCCAAGCAAAAATCCTTAATACCAACACAATTTGTATATACATACATGCAACCAGAGAATTGGCACCAACTAACTAGCTATTTTTATTACATATGAAACAAAATTATTCAAAGACTTAGATATCAGAGTACGCTACCTGCTATTCAAAAGAATATGAATATATATATATATATAGAAGAAGTGTTCCTGATGGGTACAAATGCAATTAAATGTATAAGTGATCATAACTTAATTTGGTTAGACATTTTATATTTTAGAATGCTGAATCTGATGATTCTGATCTAGGGCATGTGGTCCATGTTCTGGTGAGTCATGGGTGATGACTCATGAGAGTTAGAATCCATTTGCTTTAGATATGTTGGGGAGATAAATAGGCAAGATATTCAAGGAATAATGTATATCATTGACAAAGTTTTGATGGAAATTGGGTCGGAAGAAAATCGATCGATTTAGCATATTAAACTGACAAAGTTTGTTCTAAGGATTCTGTTAGGGAGATCGACACCTAGCTAAGACAGATGTCAATTTAAATGAATTTCTATCAGGGAGATTGATGCCTTGAAGAGTTTTTCAGTGATATCATAATATAACATGTTCAGACACGACTCCACCTAAAACTTAACCCTACGAGTTTGAGCCAAATTATGTTATATTATTCACTCACAGTTGTAACACATTTCCAAATAAAGACTTAATCTTTTTCCACTCACGCGTGTATATTCAATATTATCTTCCAAGCCAATATTGAGGAAAATTTGTTTGCATTATTATTTGACTAGTTGCACTCCTTTGTATATGCATTTATGTTTGGGGCTAAAAAAAAATAAAAATAAACCTATTGTGATAAAAGTCTACCTTCTTTAAAACTTTCAATGAATTATATAGTAGAGGGAGAGGTTACACTTAACCTAAAGTTTATGCCTATGAGTTTGAACCCAAATATATTATATTAATCACTCACATTTGTGATATATTTTCAACTGAGACTCAATATTGGATTAGGATCTTCTACACTTTCAAATAAATTTTTAGTCTCAAATTAAGTGAATTCAAAACGTTTTTTTACATCGAATAGCAAGAAAAATGTTACATATTTAAGATATGACATGTTACCGAGACAAAAAAAGAAAAAAAGAAAAAAGAAAACTCACACGTGTATACTCGACCTATGAATTTGAGCCGAATTATATTATATTTGAGCAAATGCAGTACTCTTGTGTATATGTATTTATGCTGGGGGCCTAACAAACTTCAAAAAAATTAAAAAATATTGTTAAGATATATAGCCAACCTTCTTTGAAACCTCCCATGGACAACATAATTAAAGATGAGAGAGGTTGTACTAGCATGTCTTTGTACTTGCAATTCAATGGCTTGAGTAGATTTTTTTTTTAAGATATTTTTTAATTAATTTCCTGATATTCTTTCCCATATAGTTTAATCTATACATGTTTGATATACAATGAACATGGTTTCGAACAACTAAGATGGTATCCAAAATGGGATATGGTCACAATGACAATGACAAAATTGCTCTATTTTAGAATTAATTTAAACTACTTAATTAATTATATCTCAAGTGAAAATTATTCAATTATTATTTCTATCAATATTACCACCATCCGCGTTTCTTGATTTGGTCGTGGATTCAGCAAACAAAGTATGAACATGATAGCGGCTGAAAATTCCCACAGAAATATAAATATATGCTTAGATCTCATGGGGATCATATTCACTTGAAGACTCAAGTGTTTGTGCTGCATCATAAATCTGGAGTAAGTCAAACCTTGATTTTGTTTTATTTTTCTGTTCATTGCTTTCATGAATATATATATATATATATATATATATATTTTTTTTTTTATATATATATATATATATATATATATGGGCAATGGGCATGCAATGAAGAAAGATGTGCAGAAGAGAGGATGATGGAGAAATCATGTCATATCCACTCACTCTTGCATAATTTTAAATAGTCTCATTGGGACAAGGACAGGATAACAAATACCTTTAAATAGTTCCAACTCCTTGAATGCCCAAGGAAAATGGTAGCTCCAAAAACACATGGTCAATCGTAAAACATTTTCGATCAACGATCAACTGTAAAATGCTTCATTGTTTTCCGTGAAATGGTTTCCATATTTTTAAGGTATACCCACACTATGGCACATTCCAAACACTATTGGGACCAACCCCACCAATGGTAAATGTTTTCAGGAAAACATTTTCTTATAAACGTTGAAAATGTGTTAATTTTCCATTGGTGGGGTGGCTTCGGTAGGGGTTGGTGTCGGTGGGAGCCGAGAGGGGTGCCGTTTAGAGTGTGTTGTGGTGTGAGTACGTGTTTGCCGAGAGAGGAGAGGTTTGAAGATATGAGTTGCAAACGGAAAAAGTTTTTACTCCTTAAAAAAAATATAAACCAATGAGTAAAAAAAAAAAAAAAAATTATTGGGTGTTTTACTGTTGATTAAGTTTTCTAAGCCCAACTAAATACCAAAATATACTAAAAAAAATTTACAAAAAAAATTTACTTTTAAATAGGGCCGACTCCATGGTTAGGCCAATTAGACCACCGTCTAATGTTCCCTTAAAAAAGTCTTATATTCCGTTTGTTGGAAAAAAAAAAAAAAAAAAAGGAGGTAAAAGGCCTCAAGAAAAATAAAATGTCGAGTGGCCATTTAACATGCTACGAAAGTTTAGAAAAAAAAAAAAAAAGCTACGTATTTAAAAATCTTAAAAAATTACAAATTAAAGCACGACCTGCTTTCATTTTATATTTATTTTTTCTCTTGTTTTCTTTCATCACTTTAATCTTTTGTCTTTGATATTTTATATGTTATACTTACTATCAGATGCCGTTGATTTTAGTTAATTATTGTTATAAATAGATAACATATAGTTGATTGTAGTTCATACAACTAATTAAATCTTACTGAAAATTGTTTATCTTAAATAAAATAAAATAAAATAAATTATATTATTTATTGAGAATAATATATTAACAAAACCATCAACATAAAATTTTGATTAATTGTACATCTCAAAAAGAAAAGAAAAAAAAGAAAAAGAAAAGAAAAGTGTTTGATAGTTTTGCTTACACAGAACAAAGTGCTGCACCCTTATTTATGCTTTTCTGTAAAAGTGTATGATGGTTTTGAAAAATCCTTTTGGATGGGCCTTGTTCGATTTCTCTTATGATATTGTTGGAAATTAAAGGTGAAGTAAAGTAGCAACATTAATTAAAGAAGGAGAGGCTAGGGCATAGGTTGTTCTTTTATAAAATCAGTCCCTATCAATAGACATCATCTTTTCTAGTATCTGACTTTAGTTCGCAGTCAGATGGCAGGACCTGAGTTGCAGGACCACGGCCTTTTCTTTCCTCATCCATGTCTTCTTTTGGCTTTCATTTATGCCATCCAAAATGAACCATACCATAGCCCCAAACAAAAAAATTAAGTAAAATAAGTGCATTTATCACATGTTTTCAGCAATTTTGTTGTTAGGGCTATCTGTTCAAACAGGTTTCGAACATGTTATTTAGTTAAATGGGTCTCGTAAAAGATATTCAACAATCTCGAACAACAAATTGTTAAAGATTTGAATCTCATTTCTTCCATGTACTCGTGAAGAAGGAATTACTAGTCTGGTAGCCGACAAACTCGAGTAATTAAGCTTTATTAAATCCGGAATAAGCATGACAAATTAATTTGAAAATGAAGAGTCGCTATAATGATTGTAGACCTTCTCAAATATGGTTTTGAAACCAATTTCTCTTGGTTTTGGTTCAATTTATCATGGGCAAGAATACTTGAGCCAAAGGGACACGTTAAAGCTAACATTTTGCAACATTTTGAGCTCAATTCAACTTTAATCTTAACCTGCCTAATTTAATTGGTTATAGGCTTATATCAATAGTTGAAACAGTTTTCCCCACTTGCTCATCTTTAAAAGCCACTTTCTTAGAAACTTCAGACTTGTTTACTGGTCCCTGAGAAGCCTAAGCCGTGCAAAAAACCATCTCCCTAGCATGAATTAGTGCCTATCCCTAGTATTTGATTTTGGGAAAAGAATTTGCACCACCCTCCTCCTCCTCCTCTTCTTCCGGTGGTTGGTGCAACCACCCACCCCCACTTCGGGATGGTCGGATCTTTTGATGTACTGGTCACGCCATCAAATCTGACCCATCTTGTGATCGCGACTGCTACTAAATTATAAGCTAACACGATAATGTCACATTGTACTGACATGCCATCAAAGTTATAGAATGGTTGTAATCGAATAATTTTATATAGACATTAATGTACACGTAGAATTACTCGTTGTAGTCTAACAACTTGTTATTTTTTATTTTATTTTATTCTTATGTTTATTTTTTAGACTTTGTGTCTGGATCCTAAGCTTCCACACCAACCAAAGGCCAGTGATTGAATTCAAGAAATTTTATAGTCCCTGTCTGGAGGTCTCACCTGAAAGGGATCACCCTTGATCGTACCCAACGAACTCGCCGAAATTGGAGCAAATATTTTATGACCCGAAAAAACAAAAACCAACGAATTAAAATTGTGGCGGCTAAATAAGTGGGAAGTGGGTGAAGCTATGCACGCCACTCGCTCGATTGTAGACAATAATTCTTACTCGCTTTCACACATCAACACTTCACAAATACAGCTGGCCGGTCTTCAACCAGTTTCTTTTTTTCTTTTTTCTTCTTCTTTTTGTTATTATTATTGTTATTGGTGGGAAATTATAGTACTACTTACCAAGTTACCATGCTTAGATTACACTAGATGGGTAATTTTAAAAGTTGATTTGATGTAATTAACTGTTTGTATTGTATATTTTGATTGTTAATAGAGTAAGGCCTATTTATTCAATCAAATATATAAATAATTAATTATACCCCATTCAAATTCAAGAATTATGAGTTGCTTCCGTGTTTACATATTAATAAATCTTTTAGTGAATTAGTCAGACTCATAGTTAGTTGGATATTGATCTGTCCCTCGCATTTTGGCTTAGGATTAGCAATAATGGTTAAATTATTATTTATTTTAAAAATTTATATTAATAAAAAGAATAAAGTTAATTTTTTAATTACTAATTAATATTTCTTTTCATATGTGAAATTTATTTGTTAAGTTTCATTAGAAGCTAAAATAAAACCATGATCGCATTTTATTCAAAAAAAAAAAAAAAAAAAAAAAAAAATTGATGAATATTTTTGGTATGTAAAACATGAATTTCATCCTATGCTATTTTCAGACACGTGCTGGTATACGACATATCCGAGTTCTATGAATGATAAAACCGCAATTATTAGTAGTGGCCGCGTGGGAGACCATTGGAGGGTGTTTTGGACTCTTGGCAGCAAGTTGAAAGCGAAACCTTTGAAGTAGATGGACAAATGCTGGACCACGCGCATAGTTGAGGGCGTGGATCATATTTTTAAGGGAGTGAAGTAATACCAAATTCATTCATAGCTTACTTTGTTCGATATAATGTTTTCATGGTAACAATTAGGGCATGTCATTTTTTAAGACCCCGATACGTAAATCTGACACAAACTCAAAATGAAGGTATAGGATTAAAGTTGAGGAGTCTGACTTATTTAATTAAATTGATTGGATTAAGATTGACTTATATAATCTTAATACCAGTGCTTCGATACGAATCAAACTCGATATGCGACATAATGACAGACCATTTTTTACATGATTCGCTAACCGACACGAACCCAATACAAAATTAAAGAATTAGAATTGAAGGGTTTGATTCATTTAATTAAATGTGTTAATTAAATCTGATCCATATAATTTTATGCTTATGTTTTGATACAATTCAAACTCAACGTGTGAACACAAATTATCACTCTTAATAAAAATAAGAAGTCTAATTACTTTGTTAAAAAAAAAAATATTGTTAAGTGTATAAACACTTTTATTTGTCGTATAAATTAACGTGACAGTTTATGTCTTGTCTAAGTTGAAGCGTGTTACAGTGTTGATCTGAGTCAAAGTCCTAAGACCCAAGTTCGCCATAGCTTTAAACCAGAGTGAGATTCTTAAGCATGTTTATCAGAGGTCCACGCGCTAATGAACAGAGTAATCTTCATTCATTCAACCATAGTATGACCAAATAGAGAGAGAGAGAGAGAGAGAGAGAGAGCAAACAAAACCTAGCAAATCAAAAAGCACCAAACAAACAAAGCTTCGGTCCTATTTATATATCCCCAAGATAACATCCAACACAGAGAGAGAGAGAGAGACAGACAGAGACAGAAAGAGAAACACAGCGACACAGCTTGATCACCTCCCAAATGCCTTGCCTCCGTTTCCTGCACTGCCCATTCCACTAAACTCTCTCTTTCTCTTTCTCTTTCTCTTTCTCTTTTGTTCTATATATATTTGTTAGTGAGGAAGATATGCAACCGTGTAGCAGAGAAATGCAAGGAATGAACTCCCTTCTGAACCCACCTCAAGTCTCCCTCCAAGACCTCCACAATCACCACCACCAGCAGCAGCAACAGCAACAGCAACCGCCACAACAGATCCAGAACTCGCAGATTCACCACCACTTCGACCCCACCTCCCACGACGACTTCCTGGAGCAAATGTTCTCCACCATGCCTCCTCCTTCCTGGGACCTCAACCCCACCAAAAGCTCCTCCTGGGACCTCAAGCCCCGCGACCTCTCCGACGAAACGGCGCCGTCTAACCCCGACAACAATGTCGCTTTCCACTTCGACGACTCAGCCACCCTCGCCTCCAAGCTCCGCAACCACCAGATTAGCGGCCCCCCTAAGTCCTCGCCGTCTCCCTCTGCTACGGCTGCGGCCGCGGCTGCCATGATGCTCCAGCACCAGCTCTTGATGTCCCGTGGCGTCGCCGGCGCCGGAGACTCCGGGATGATTCCGATGCCCCTTTCTCTGGGGGGTTCAGACGACGTCGTTGATGGGTCCTCGCCGTTCAAAACTCCCAATCCGGTGAGTTACTTTCGCAGAGAAAAAACCGTTTTGAGAGGGATATTAATGTAAATAATTGTGAATTATAAGATTGATTTTCTTTGTTTCGCAGGGTGGCGAGGGTTCGGTTCAAGCTCTGTATAACGGGTTCGCTGGATCTTTGGGTCAGACTACGAACCAGGCTCAGCATTTTCACCACCCTCAGGTACGTCTAATTTAATTTATTCAATTTGTATTTCATTTTATTTTTCTTTTCCTTAATTTGTTTAATTTCACAGGGTGGACCAGTTCAGGGGCAGAACTACGGGGCTCCGGGTGGTGCTGTGATGAGCCAAGGTCCGGCGAGTGGCTCAGCCGGGAGTGTACCGGGTCAGCCCAGGCAGAGGGTGAGGGCTCGTCGAGGACAAGCCACTGACCCACACAGCATCGCCGAAAGAGTACGGTTCCTCTGACTTTTTGGATTCTCCTTTTCCTTATTTTCACACCCTGTTTGGTTTCCCAGAAAATGAAAAAGACCAATAAGTGATACCTTGGTTTTGTTCTATTTTGGTTCCTCGTTTTTTGTCTTTTTTTGGGTGAGTTTTTCTTACGTTTTCAAAGCAACCAAAGGGAAAATGATGTTGGGTTTTGTTCGTTTCTTATTCTCTCTGAAATGGTTGTGGGTGGTTTTGGTATGTGGCAGTTACGGAGGGAGAGAATCGCTGAGAGAATGAAAGCTCTGCAGGAACTCGTTCCCAATGCCAACAAGGTACAAACAAACAAAAAAATCTTAATTAATTTAATTTTAATTATGTCATTAGTGTTGTGATTAATTAAAGAAAAATGCTGATAATGAGCCCCGTAACCGGCGGTGAGAGTGAAGTCCATGGAATATCTCTTAGGATTTTGTAGGGCCATTTTGGTTATTTCCTTTATATCTTTCAGTTTGATAGTGAAAAAAAAT
Organism: Alnus rubra; assembly: GCA_028654335.1. Taxonomy (NCBI): domain Eukaryota; kingdom Viridiplantae; phylum Streptophyta; class Magnoliopsida; order Fagales; family Betulaceae; genus Alnus; species Alnus rubra. The sequence goes on along the minus strand of JAJPGS010002451.1, from coordinate 1,198,416 downwards.
GCAAAGTAGTTTTTTTTTTTTTTTTTTTTTTTTTTTTTTTATGCAACAACTTTAACACCAAGTCCATCTTAATCCAATCAATTTAATTAAATAGGTTTGACTCTTGAATCGTAACTAATTATTTTCGTATTGGGTTTACGTATTGTTTTAAAAATTGATAATTTTGAATTTTACGTATCTGATTCGGATCGTATCGAGACATGAATATAAAATTATATAGGTAAACCATAACCCTTTCGTGTCAAGAATTACTAGCTCTACCTGTGTATATGGTGTTGGTGGCAACATATTCATTAATCTGGCCAATGAAAAGAATAGTCCTTATTTCAATTAAAATGGTGAGGATCTTGATCCGTAACTTCCCAATGGTACTTAATTAGTTGTTCCCTAACCCTACTTGGTTGTGCTATCATATATATTAGTTGAAAATTGAGGGCTTGTCTGATCTGGGAAGGGTTATTTTGGTTTGTTAAATAATATAAGTGATATGATAATATTAATGAGTGGCTAAAGTTTATGATCTGGGGTTTTGGAATGACAGACAGACAAGGCTTCAATGCTGGATGAGATCATAGACTACGTAAAATTCCTCCAGCTTCAAGTCAAAGTAAAGGGTTCTCTCTCTCTCTCTCTCTCCTCTTGTTTATTCTGTACTGCGGTTTGTTTAATAAATGGGAAGGATTCCCCTTGGGGTTGACATATTGTTTTAATGTTTTCTGAGATGTTAATGATAGTTTATTAAGGTTTATTGATGGGTTTCTGAAACTAGAATTCCATTGCCGATTGCTCCCTCTTTTATTTATTTGTTTCTCTGTTGTATGTGTGTGTCTCTTGTGCCTGCAGGTTCTGAGCATGAGCAGATTGGGAGGGGCAGCTGCTGTTGCTCCCCTTGTTGCTGATATGTCACCTGAGGTATTTCAGAAACCCTTTTTTTTTTTTTTAATTATTATAGAATCGATCAATAATGCTCAGAAATTTTCTCTGAGTGCATTAAAACTGACTTTTGAGTCTTCAAAACATGTGAAAAAAATTAATGTTATTTTTAACACTTATTTATCATACCTATTTTACATTGGTTGATTTAGAGATGTGAAATGGGTGTCTTCTAAATCAATCAATGGAAAATGGGCGTGAAAAATGGATCAATATTTTCTACAATTCTAAAAAAATTGTAGATTCTCAAATTAAGAAATATAAGTCGGTTTTTATTATCTTAAAAAAGTGACATGTTTTAATGGCATATATCAATTTAAATAGGAAAGAAATAAGAATGAATTAAATGTTGAAAATATAGTTAAGGTAGCACCCATTACCGATTACCCCCACAACAACGAAAGGCTCTCTCTCTCTCTCTCTCTCTCTCTCTCTCTCTCACAGAACTCAATCACCACAAAACGACAAAGAAAAAGCAGCACGCGTGCGTGCGTGCCCACTTTCTCAGATTCCTCTCTCTGAAAACTTTTTCACATTTTGAGTTTAATTTCCTTTTCTTTTTCTCCAATCCCTGTCCCTCCGTGCAATCATACACACCGTTTTTGTTTGTCTTTGTAGGGCGGTGGTGACTGTATTCAAGCTGGGGCCATGGGTCGCACCTCTAATGGCAACCTAACGGCGTCGTCTAACGACAGCTTAACCGTCACCGAGCACCAGGTGGCCAAGCTCATGGAGGAGGACATGGGCTCCGCCATGCAGTACCTGCAAGGGAAAGGCCTCTGCCTCATGCCCATCTCGCTGGCAACGGCTATATCCACTGCCACGTGTCACTCCAGGAACCCCATGATCAACGCCGCCAACGGCGGCAACAACAACAACCCACTAGTGCAATCCAACGGTGAGGGCCCGTCCTCCCCCAGCATGTCCGTGTTGACCGTCCAGTCAGCCACTATGGGTAACGGCGGGGGCGAGGCTTCCGTTAAGGACGCCACGTCCGTTTCCAAGCCGTGATTTTACGGCGTTGACTGACTTTTTTTGGGTTGGGGTAAAAAGCACTTTTTTAGAGAGACAAAAGAAGAACCGAAAGAAGTCTACGAAAATAGGGCCTCGGGGCTTGCCTTTAGAGTTGCTTAACGACGCCGTATTTCCTTAGACTTTGGCTAAAGCTAACTTCGACACCAACACCAAAAACAACAACTTTTATTCTTCTTTCTTTTTTCTTTTTTGTTTTTTTAGTGTTGGTTTAGGTTTTGTTAATTTTATTTTGCTTTGGTTGCTTCCCTTTTAATTTTTTTTTTTTTTCCAATGCCATTTGGCTCTATCATGTTCTAAACTTCTAATGGAAGCGTTTTTTTATATAATATGTTACGATGTTATTATCATGGGTTTGGCTGCTGAACTCGTCGGGATTGAGATACGTGTTCGTGTTCGTGTCCGGCCGAATTTTATTATTATATCATTAGAACTAACTTTAATAATTAAATATATGCGGATTTGTTTATAGATAAGGGTGTTATCGAAAGAGTTGGTGTCTTTGATTCGTTTAGTATTAGGGTTTTGTTTTATTTTGCTAAAGCTATTTGCTTTGTGCTCTTTCTCTATTCCTCTATGCATAAAAAATTATGTGCATTTTGGATTAGGGTTTAAGTCAACGGCGTGTTGCTTTTCTTTCTTTTGTTTATGAATTATGATAAACAAATGATGTTTAAGGTTGGTTTGGACTTGGCTTCATAAAAAGCTTGTTTATGTTAAGGATGTTAAGGAGTGCTAGTGGTTTAAGACAAAGTTTTTTTCTAAACTAAATTAGAGCAATTTTATTGGTATATATATATATATACACGCGCGCGCATACTAAACATATAACTAACAAGCTTAATATTAATTTTTTTGGCCATTGAAGTTAAGGCCCAACCTCCATCTATCCAACTATCTTTACAGCAATCTCTTTGTCTTGTCATGGTCTGTGTCTTCACAACAGCAGCCCCTCTCCTCTACCTTCCACCGTGTCTACTGTAATTTTTGGGATCGATTTTTGTTTCAATTTTTCCGTTCTAGATCTATGATCTTTCCCCAACTTCTGCATGACACGCTCCTCACCACTGGATTCATCGGCGTCTCCGTCTTCTACCAACTGTCTCCGTTCACTCCACCGCCATCTATACGGCCGTGCGTGGCGCACACGCTCCAGAGCAGTTTCGGCTCTCTTCGGCGCGTGATGGCCACGTTTGGTCTCCCCACCTTCAACCACGACTTCCACCGTGTTTCATGGGTTTGCCGGTGTTTCTGGCCGCTGAGAGGCTTTCCCTTGGCGGCGCGTGTGTCTCACGCACCGTCAGGGACGGTTCCCACACCGCCTGTTGCCTCTGGATCTATGTTGTGTTTGTTTATGTTTTCTTGTCTTTTTGGGCTTACTTGTTTTCCTTTCTCTATGTCCACCTCTGTAATCGATGTGTTTGGGTCTTTGTGACTCAATACACCACTCAAATCACCTTCAATGGTGACCCAGGCTTTGTGGCATCCGTGCCTCGAGCCAAAGGGCCCGCATCTTCGGAAGCATTGCCCCCGCGTACTTTCATTCTTAGCTTTGTTTTTGGGTTGCCCAGCCCAATCTTGTATTATTTTGTTTTTGATCTTTTGATGTAATCTGGTTTGCATGTATCTATAAAAAAAAATAAAAAAAATAAAAATTAGTTTGGTACTAAATATACAAAAATCAATTGAAAATTATTACTTTTATGTAAATTTTTTTTTTCATTAGTTGGATTTTTATTTTGGATGAATAAATTAAAGCACGACTATAGGTTTTGTTCCAGCTTGGTTAGAGTCTGGATTGATTCATGAATCAAGTCGAGTTTAAGTTAATTGGATTGATTAATGAATCGAGTTTAAACTAATTGAATTTCGAATTCAAACAAACTTGAGTTTGAACATCCCATTGGTCTTGTCAAGCAAAGTTCGATCATTTCAATTCCTAGAAGAAGACAAAATGAAGTGGTTGACATGCCCTAGTAGTGCAGCACGACTGCCTCACCATTTGACTAATGAGGGGTGAGGTTGTCTAATTTTTGAGGGCCGTTAAAAGTACTCCGCTTTTATAAGTTTGTTACAAATTGATATTAAGGGTGTACATGCAGATGGGTATTAACCGCTGTATTCGTTATTCATATTCATCCGCTATCCGCTATTCACCATGCAGATGCAAATAGCAAAAATACTATCCGCATCCTTTTACATCTAATATGTTTTTTTTTAATGTTTATATATATATATATATATATATATATTCTGCTTATAAATGTGTAATATTTAAACAATTTATGTTATGAATTTGTAATATTATTTTAATGTTGAATTTGTAATTTATGTTTTTTTAGTTTGCTGACTTGATTGTTATACTCATTGAATCATGGATAATAAAACGTAAGGGTGTTTCTTGTGAGTATTAATTGCCATGAATATTTTGAGGTTATTTATCATTCCTTTTTTTCTTTTTTTTTTTTTTTTTGGGTTCTACATATTTTTGGATTTACATCACATTTTCAAAACAAGCTTAAAAGACTAAAAAATTGGTCAAAATTATTTTTAAAAGCGTTTAAAATAGGCTCATTACCTATTTGCGGATAATAGATAATAACCGCAATAACCATTCGGATGATGTGGATATCTAAAATTGATATCCACGTTTTGCAGATGCGGGTGCAGATATCACAAATAACCACGCAGATATCCACATGTATACCCTCAATTGATATGGCAGTCTATATGACACTTACTACATCAACACTAAAATGTGGACAATTATATGGCAAGTCATATGATACTTATTATGTTTACAAACTAATGTAGCAGTCAACGTGACACTCATTTATATAAAATATAAATTGGCATGTGAGTTTGTAAGATAATTATAGTAAAAACTGTAGTATCCTGAATATTTTTTCTAACTTTTTAGGATGGCTCTCAGCAATAAATGAAGCATTTTAAAATTAGGGTTGACTAAAATGTTAAAAAGGAGTACTGCACATACTCATAATATCCAATATTAATTTTTACTGTCATGTTAGGAAGTGAGCACTTAAGAATATGTGTAGCATTTCTTAATGTTAAAAGACCAATAAAGCTAGTATGCCAAGTCTTTCTTGTTTCATGTGCTTGAATGAATGAAACAAAGATCATTTTGATGCCTGTGTTTGGAATATATAGCTTAGTGTGCCATTACATGAGGGTCATGATTTGATGATGTGAAAATGAAACTTGAGAGTGATTGAGCAATCATGAATCAAATATACAAAACTAATTAGTGAAGACAATAATGCAAAAAAGAGTTTTTATTTTTATTTTTTTTTGTTTGTTTGTTTAACCTAAAAAGGAAGCTTCGAGAAGAATTTTATAAATATTTTCATTTGTGGCATAAATGAAGTAAATACATAATTATAGTGCCCACTCGCCTTTGTAATCAGGTAAGAGAATTGCTATACTTACAACTATTTTACAACTCTTTGTTAGTGCACCACCGTTTTCTTGGTTGGGCCACCCTAACTACCACGCAGGGGTAATCACGTTAGGGGAGGCCGCAACTTTTTCTGAAGTTCGGTTAGGACTATGAGAGAAGCTGGACATCTTTTATTTTTATTTTTTGAGTTGCTGTTGTTGTGTCACATCAGTAATTTTTTTCGGGAGGTTAACATAGCAATACTAGGCCTACCTGCACATCGTACTACCACATCAAATTTGTAAAATGTTGTAAGTCTAGCATTTTCATCAAGTAGCATCGTTCAATAAATGTATTAGGTTAATAGGTTTAAACCATTAGAATGGATAAATAAGTGAGTGGATTTAAAGATGATCCCATTTGTAACCCACTATCAGAGACTAGAACCATTAATCAAAGAAGAAACAAGAAAACACTTTGTCGTGCTCATCAGGCATTCATATTCCAATACAAATCATGTCTCCTTGATTTAGGAGATTAATTTTTTTTTTTTTTTTTTTTTTTAATTTTTTTTGTTATAATCACAACTGAAAACTCTTTCTAAATCTTAGTAATGGGGTCTAAGGCTGCATTATTGCCTGTGAATTGCTTTGCTTAGCTATGGAGGGTCTAAATCAATCATTATTGATTGTAAACACCACTAGCTTTGACCACCCTGCTAGGCTTCGTGCATGCTTTACAAAAGAGTCTGTGTGAGACCAGATAGCATCAAATTCTCATTTTACATAATTTAACCCACTTAAACTTAATTAATACTCCTACTAATTAAGAAATTAAAAAAGTCCCCATCAGCAATCTTAATATATAGAGTTGCGTTTGGGAAAGTATTCTTTGAATAAGGTGGTGTTTGTTGTCGGACGCAAGGGGGGGGGGGGGGGGGGGGGTCGGCATCTATCTATGGCTAACCATTCACTTTATCTATCAACAATTAAACTAAAGCAGATCCAATTAGTCCTAAAAAAGAAAAAAGTAAATTAGGGATAACTACACTTAGGCTCTTTAAATTTACGTCCTTTTTGCAATTATTCTCTTAACTTTAAAAAGTGATAATTAACTTTATCAAATTACTTCATTTATGTTAAAGTTAGATGAAATATGCATAACGTAACTCAAATTATCCATTATACCTCTATAAATAAATAAATAAAATACCATGGAAGGAGACCCATGGTCGTGGATCTCAATGGCCTCAAACTCGCGTAACTCAAATTAACAAAAAATGCAAAAACAAATAAGACAAACTGAAAAATATTAGGTAGTTTGAGGGATCAATTGTCTCTTTCTAAAGTATGAAAGGTGATTGCAAATAATGCTCCGTTTGTTTGGGTGTAAAATATTTTTTGAAAAATATTTTTAGTATTTTTCGGTATTTGGTGTAACAACAAAAAATGATGGTAAACAGAAATCATTTTCAGTTTGACTGAAAAATCTTTTTTAATTTTTGAAAAATGATTTAGGTTTTAAAAACCGTAAATCGTTTTATGAATTTAAACTCTTCATTCTTGCACGCACGTTCGTGAAAATTCATCATCGCCGGGCATTGGAGTTTGTTGGCAGCCTGAATCTGCGTTGAAGGTCCCTAGATTTTGGGATCCTAGTGCTGAAATCCGTCAGCACTAGCTAGATTTCGGCCACTGTAGCCGGATTTTAGCCAACTGGTGGTTGAATCTGGTTATTTGCACCGAATTTTGGTTACTGTTGCTGGAATATGGCACAATATAGTCTGATTCAGGTAATTCTAGCCGAAATCCGGCTGTACTGTGCCAGATGTTGGCAAAACGGGCCAGAATTTGGCCATTCGCGCCGAATTCCGACTCCCATATGCACTGTGCCAAATTCCAGCAATCTGGCTAGTGCTGCCAGATTCCAGCTACAATTGCCGAAATCTCGTCACCGGTAGCATTTCGCCATTGATATTTTTTGGTACCAGCTAAATACTGAAAAATATTTTCAAGAAAATTATACGGAGCATAAGATGTAAGTTGATGTCGAGGATAAGTATAGTTTTCCCAATAAACTAACACTTCGTTAATGTTAGTATCATGTTTCATAATTATGCATTAGTGTTATGGTATTATCGTTAGCCAAGATTTATCGTGGAAATTTACAAGACTAGAAGAGTGGGCAACGATTAATTTTGTTGGAACCCTAGCATGCTCAAAGCGTGTGTGTGGGGGGTGCACACAGACTCACATCCACCACTCTTTTGCGCATGGATCCCACATCATACTTTATAGCTGCTAGTGGCTATGATGACACCAATCTTATGTGAATCTATGTGTGAAAGTATGATTGCAATTTTCATTTATTTATTTATTTGTTTTTAGTAATGCTACACACTCCAATTTTCCCACACTAAAGCCACCTACTCATTTTTTTTTTTTAACTTCTTCCAAGGTTCCAAATTTTCCTGGCCTTTGCCAATTGTGAAGGGGAAAGAAAGTATAGGTTTTAAGGAAAATGAAAAAAGAAAATAAAAGAAAAAGGAACATGTTTTGGGGGGTTTGGCTTGGATCAAATTTTTGGATCAATTATAATTGAACCATGTATAGTATAACAAGACATAAAAAATATGTGTTCCAATCCCAACGCCCCTTAAAATTGACATCCTAAAACTTATCACGTACTAGACATTGGTTGATACTCTTTCCCCTTATTGATTGATTGAGGAGATCATCGAAGACCGACCAAGTGGAGTCAATAATGCCAAGGTAGTCGATATCCATTACATTATTAATGTTAGCATAAGTTAAGAAAAAAAAAAGAAGCCAAAAACACGCTCTCATTGATACAAACTTTAGGTAGAACATACACTTGAAAATTGGTTTGCAAGGAGATGGTACCCAAGAACTCATATATAGATGTTTAAGATTAACTTAAGCCATTTAGGACACCTAAGGTCGTAACATGCCATTGCACGCCGTAACCGATGTCCACGACAGCCTACTCTATTGACAATGACTTGATGATGGTACTTTCCCTTTTGCCAGCCACACACCTATTAATATTCAATGACTTGACATTATGCTGATACATAGTACCAAAACATTTACATAGCCTATAAGTTGCTCCCTCTGCGACTCGACTACAAAGCTACAACCCATACTCGACAAGTTGTATCCAATCCCATACATGACGTTATGGCTAGCTTTGATACCAAATAATATAAACCTTAACTAGAACTTACCGTTAAAAATCGTAACACTCATGACGGTACAACTCTATATAGTAAAACGAATACAAGACATCTCACTGTATGCATCATATGTTATGGACTAATGACGTGTGATTCTTAAGCTTATGGCGATTGTGCCCTTTATTTGATCTTTTGATGTGTTTCTACTTACCAAGAAAAATGAAATTAAGCAAGTTTTAGGAATTTAAAAAGAAAGAAAAAAAAAAAAATTTGAGGGAAAAAATGTTACAACACATAATGAAACTGTTTCCGATCGATGATGGCTTGCCAAGATGCCACCAGGTTTGCAAAAACAATGAGGTTACTATGCAAATTGCAGTGTTGAAAGGTATTGAGAAACTACCGAGCAAAAGAAATAATAATAATAATAATATGTATGTAAATAAATAAATAAAAACTAAATTTATGTACACAGCAAATGTGGATGTCAACAAGAGAATACTAAACAAGAAACCACACGCACCAACAAGTCTAAACAGAATCTAATGAACAGAACATCAATCATGGAAAAAACGAAAATGAAATTTTAAAAGGATAAAGTTTTTCTCCAAATTAAGTTAGAGAAAATTCTTTCAACCCAATCTATTAAATTGACGTTCTTAAAGCATGTGAAAATTATGTACTCTTAAGGACAAATATTAATAGTTCATATTAAAAATGCACGTAAAAATCATGTGTTCTAAAAAAATATGTCAGATTAATAGACTGAATTGAAAGAATTTCATTCTTTCGAGGAGAGAGCTATGTTACATAGTTGTCAAAAGAGAAGTCTATCCCTAAAGTTGGCCAATTAATTAAGTAGGTGAAATGTTACTTCATGTCACTGTAGACATCCTTGGGAACATACTAAAAGATACACCAAGTATATACTATATATTTGACAGCTGGAGACATCCATAACAATTTTCTATGATTGTTTAGATGAGTGGAAACTAGAAACTGAAATGCATACCAAATACCCTCAAATTCACCTACTGAAACTGCACAATATAAGCACCCCTTATTATTATATATTCGTGTGAGAGAGACATGTACTCCACTACTTGGCCTCAATGCAACATAGAACTATCTGCCTCATATAAGATATGCCATGAGCAGCTTAAAAAATATCAGTGTATATATATATAAAAGAGAGAGAGAGAGAGAGAGAGAGAGAGAGAGGTATGTACATGTATGTATAAGTTTATAATATTCAAACACAATAAATTCCAATTTCTCATTACATGATACAATAGATCCATACCATCATATAAATCATTCTTATATTAAATCGGTGGTTTTTTTTTTTTTTTTTTTTTTAAATCACAAATCCAATGATCAAGATTTTATTTTAATGAAACTGACTTCTAGAATTTTAAAAATAGCGTAACCATGCAGTGAACAAGAGAAAATATCTTTTTTACATGCCAACAATGATCCAAAGACTTTGCTTCAGGCTTATTCCTTGATGCTTGAACTCCTTTTAGGGGAGCTTGATTAGATCCCCTACAAGGCCCAATATATAGCAAAGCATAGGCATACAAGAGACAGAGGGATAGAACGAGACATTTAAAAAGGAAACAAAGGACAAGGCTACACATATGGGCCATGGCATTATGGAGATCAAATCCAAAAACTGGCGAGAAAGAAATGAGAAGAAAATAATTAATCAAGAAATTCCAATCAACAAAGCCGCACTTTTTTTTTCTTTTTCTTTTTTTGGGGGGTGGGGGGTTCAAAATAGAACATATGATAGAGGTGAAATAGCAGTAATACTTCAACAGAACACCCAACGGAGTAATGCACTTCCTCTGATTATTGGACACCAATCAATGAGAAAGCACCCTGCTGCCTCACAACTCATGTCTCAATTATGCCACCTTTCTATAAAAAGCTGCGATGTCTATTAACAACACAAAAGATCCCTCAGATGCGTGGGGATGACCCAGCATCTGAGTTGGGCAATTCATGTGAACCCTTAAGGTCATTTCATTTTGGAAGTTCTGTTTCAGTTCTCTATCTTGACAATTTCTTACAGCATTTTCCATTGCCTTTTTTAGCAAGGACCCCAGGAAGCTCTGAAAAGCACATCATAAAATTGATAATGATAATATCTTTCCTCATCACATAATCATAGACTTCTTCAATATGTCACTGAAAAGACTAACCTCTTAGTGGGAGTTTCCAAAACAAAAAACAAAGGCACTGCTACCATTAGGCAGGAAGAATCAAGTGCCTTTTTCAATTAGCTGCATACAAGAGAAGCAGGAAAAGGCATGTCATTGTGGTGGGTAGATGTTGCATGTGCAAGAGAAGCGGGGAATCAGTGAATCATCTTCTCCTTCACTGCGATGTTGCATACGCTATGTGGAGTGCTATTTTTTCTCGTTTTGGTTTGTCTTGGGTTATGCCTCTGAGAGTCCTTGACTTGTTTGCGTGTTAGTGGATGGCTGATAGGCCGAGGAGTGCTGTTATTTGGAAGATGGTGCCGACATGCATTCTCTGGTGTGTTTGGAAGGAAAGAAATGATAGGTGTTTTGAGGATTTGGAGAGGTCCTCGGAGGATATTTTAGCTTCTTTTTTTCATACGTTGTATCTTTGGACGGTGGCTTTTGTGTCACCGTTGTCGTTTACCTTTGATGAATTCCTTGTTCGTTTTTTACTTTCTAGCTAGGTGTGTTCTCTTGTATACTGACGGTGTATTTATGGGCGCCTTACGCTTTTAATAAGACCAACTTATTACTTATCAAAAAAAAAAAATTAGTTGCATACAAAATCCCCATGCCATACAATTTGTATGACAGTCACCATCTCCAAAAACAATGCAGAGCTGTTCTAGCTTCAGAAAATGAGAGCAGCCCTTCCCTAATAAGTTCCATCACAAGCTAATAAATTCTAGTAAAAAGCAGCGGTCTCTAGAAGGAATCTAGTCCACCACAACTTTAACATCTATGTCAATAGCATCATAAGAGATGTTGATGATGATGTTTCTATCAAATTGGAGTTCATACATTGGTATGTCTTTCAATTTCAAACTCAAAAGGCAGCGGATGCTGCCTTCCTCATGTTTCCTCTGGATAAGGGCAATGTCCTGGTCCATAATCCCAACAACTTTCATTAACATGGAAGGCCTCATAGGTCATATTCATAATCTTCTCATTCTTATACATCTTAAACAACCTAACTAAAGCAGATTGTTGACGCTCAAATACGTGAAGTCTATGCATATTTTCATTACCACAGAAGCATTACATACCTTATATTTGTAATCTGATCAAATCCAACATTCATTCGTGTCACATTAAGTACGCTCTTATGTTCATCTATACATGCAGTCAAATTGTAAAGAATGCCTTCAACATTCATTATCCAAACCCAGGAATGTAAAAGAATTACAAACTAAATTGAGAAGTCATAAATTGGCAAAATAAAACTAAAGTTTGGAAAACAAGCAAGCATCTCATCAAACAAAGCAATGAATCAAATCCCATTCATCTCCGGCAAGGCTATAGTTCCAATAATCTCTAGAAAGTAAAGTCCAATTAACCGTTACAGAAGATCTGATAGAAAACTGATGTCAGAGAGCCGGATGAGGGGAGTGGGTGGTTTATCATGTATCTGACATATTATAACACCTTGGTCCATATTGGAAAAATGAACAACCCATGTAAAAAGTGTGGTTTATAAAGACACTTACGAGTTCTAAGTTTCACATTACTTACTTACTAGGTAAAATTGGGTTTTATAAGTGATTCTAAGGAAGCTCCAAATTGACTAGTTATTTTGAGGTGATAGTGTGGCTAACGTTTTTTCTTGGGTCGTTATACATATGGTCTCCATTCAATTTTTCAATTGCCTCAAAAGGTTAGTTGCACTAAAACCACGGAAGAAATGGACAATTGAAAAGGGTATACCAACTAAAAACGCGTTCAAGTAAAAATAACATCCTCAAATTCAAATGTGCTTTGTTCTTCATGGGAAAAAAAATGTAGTTAGGTTCAAAATACACAACTTTCCAATTTATTTTCTAATGCCAACAACCAAGGACATCAAGCAGTTACAGACTCCTTACGCGGTGATATTCCTGCAAGCCTCAGACTTGGATACGGCATGCAAGATTCACCCAATAACAGACCATGATAATTGCTTCCATCTTCATTGGGGGCCAAGTGAGGCTTTACACCCCTGCCAAAATCGATAAACTCAACCTAATGATGGTACCATTCATTTCAAAAACTACTACATCACTTTTTGCTCCAAAAGCTTGAGTGAGTTTCTACAAGCTAAGTACCCCCAACCAACGTAAAAGGATTAATCAATCAAAATCACAAAAACACGGACAAATATTTTTTTTCCTTAACATATAATTGACCATAAAAAATTCAGATTCAAAGGCAACGTATCCTATACTTTCAACACTGTACAAGTGCAAATCCATCAATACCCAACAAACTAACAGCATTTCAAGAAGACCCAGAAAGCCAAAAACTCTAACTTGGGGGCTTGAAAGTGTAAGGCTGTGGAAGCGTCAACGGACCTCGCCTTGAGTCCTTGTCATCTAAAAGCCTCTGCACCCTCCTGTTCCGGCAGTACTGCCTATCGAAATGCTTCACCTACCATTTTTCAAAACCAAAACAAAGCAGTTTCAAAACCAAGAAATAAAAGATCTCTAAAATTTAACACAAAATTAAAGGTGAATCAACGATTGAAAGAATGGGAGTTGTTTTACCCAAGAAGCCCGGCAGTGTTTCACAAACTCGGCCCTCGATCCTTTGCAGTCGGAAGGGTATAGCAGCCCCACAGAAGCGATCTCCGTGGGCGTCTTGTTGGATTCCTTTTCCAAACACGAATAGAAGGCATCGCGAGCCTGAATTTTGTTCACCAAAATAAAAAAGTTAAACAACAAATATGAAACAAAAGCAGAGCGTGAGCACAATGAAGAAGAGAGGAAGAGAAAGAGGACCACCTTGTAGCAAGCTTGTCTGGCTTCGGAGAGCACGTCGGTGTGGACGGTGTCTGGGTTTGGAGAGGCGTAAGCTTCCAGAGCCATGGCTCAGAGACAGTGAGGAGCCGCTCTGCTTTTGCTTTGATTTCTTGAGGCAATGATTGGACCTATGGATTAAATGGGTCATGGGCCATGTCTAAATGGGCGGATTTTGGTTGGGCTAGGCTCGGGTTCAGCCCATTGTACCAACCCATCAAGCCAGTCAGCACCTGGGCCTTGCAGATGGTGGGCCTCATGGTAGAAAGATGGGCTTAGTTTGTTCTGGGCTATGATCCTCTTGGATTTACTTATCCTAGTATAATAAGCTCATTCTTATTTTTTACATTGATTTTTAGTTAAGATTGGATTCATAGAACCCAATGGACAATGATTCTCTTGATTTCAAACGAAATGGAGAATTTTTTTATTTTTTTTCATATAACATGTATATGATATGACATCATTTAAAAATTTTAAATGATGTATCAACATATTTACCACTTAGTCCGTCTGTTTCGGTGTAAATTGGTTTCTGAAAAATGATTTTAGCATTTTTCGGTGTCTAGTGGGGGCGAAAATAATAGTCAACCAAAAAATGATTTTCGTTTAACAAAAAATGCTTAATAAAATTCAGAAAATTATTTACGTTTTTAAAAGCATAAATCATTTTCCTCAAACTACAGACGCATTCGATCATCTTTTAAATGACGCAATCAACCTTCACGTTCAAGCAATCGACCACCACCGAAATCTGGCTGGTGCCGGAATTCAACAACGTTCGGTTACTACCGCTGGATTCCGACCACCTTTGTCGGAGTCCGGTCAATCCAGATTCCAACGACCAGAATTGTCAAATTTCAGCCATCTAGCTGGAATCTTGCTAGAATGGCTGGATTTCGGCGCTAAATTCTGATGAAACTGTCCAGATTCTGGCAACAGTAGCCGAAACCCGGTGAAAGTGGTCGGAATCCTACCAGTCAGTGACGAAATCTCGTTACCAGTGATTTTTATATTATTTTACATTAATATTTTATATGTTGTGAAAAAAATTGATTTTTATAAATTAATATGATTTAATGAAAATATAGAAAATATTTATGATTTTTCGTATGCGCTAAACACCAGAAAATGCTTTTGGCAAAAAACATTTTATTGAAAAATGACTTTCTTGAAACTATTTTAAGACGAAAACCATTTTACGTCGAAACAAACGGAGCATTAGCATCATGTACACCATTAGATGAAACAAAATAAAAGTTTGACAATATCCCTTCTCCATTTCATGCGAAATGGAGAGGATGGTTGTGAGATTGTGCTACCACTAGTTTAATTGCATATTTATTTTGCACTGTGGCACAATTTATTGAGAAATAGTAATGCTACACACACTTCCACTTTCATACACCTATTTCTACATTCCTTTAGGTGACTTTTAAAACTATCATTGGATTAAAATTTAATGGTAATTTGGTTTTAAAAGCCACCTAATTAAGAGAGTTAAAATGGACGTGAAAAAGTAAAAGTGCTTGTAACATTACTTCTTGAAAAAATGTAGTGAAAATTGTTCCTAGGTAGTGTCTTGAACAACCTTCTAACTATTTGGCAATAGCTATTGTGACATCCCAGCCTTAGTTAAACCAGCCTAAGTAAATGAATCAGATGTTATTAGTATGTCAATTAATTTCATTAATTATGTCAGTAGTAAAAAGAATTTTTCAAAGCATTTTTTTTTTCTTTTTTAACACAAGAGAATAGCACCTTCATTACAATGGAAATAAGTCCCAAAGGGAATACAAATAACCAAGGACATACATCAGTTCAGAAGGCTAACAACAAAGCTCAACCGCTAAAAAACACTGTCCGAAGACCATCACAGTGACTAGAGATGAAGAATCTCTACCCACTAAGTCAGGAAAGTCCCAACTTGAAGCAGCTACCAAGGGTAGACTGTGAACAAGATCAAGAATATACAAAAACTACAGCTATCCAAATAATAAACAAACATTACAAGGAGCAGACTTATTAAGCTTCTCTTAACAGTGAAGCACAACCAAAACAAATAAAGAGAAGCAGATCTAGCATCAGCCATCAGACAGATCCTCATAATGTCTGAAAATTACAAAGGATAAACTGTAAAAAAAACACAAGCAGAAAAAACACATCTTCAGAGCACGCACAGAGAAGACAACATCCCGGCACCGGGCGTGGCAAACACGCGCCACCCCCCGGACTCCCCTTCTGCTGTCAAACGCCGACCAACCCGAAAGCACCAACAACCAGGCCGGAAGAAAAGGAGCGTGGCCCTCACACGCAGATCCATCCCCGGCGCGTGCAAGCCACGCTTCGAGCGTGGAGTTCTGACACGGCCGAAAGTTGCAGCGACTGAAACCGGAAGTTGACGGCGAGCAACTTTGAAAGGGACGTGTCGCAAGTTTTCCGGCGTATCAACGTAGATCTAGCTCGAAAGGAGGCCGGAAAAAAAACGAAACGGTCACTCCCATGAACGTCTTCCACCGAAGTGCTTCTGCCAAAAGAAAAAAACACAAAAGCAAACAAATAAACAAAGCTCCATAGCCCCAACAGCTAGGAGGACAACAACCTCCATCGGATCTAGCCGCATATGTGCATAGTTTTTATAAAAACTTTGTTATATATATATGCCTTTTTATTTTAATTAGGCAATATTATAGCATGCCAATTTTATAGAACAAAAAATTTAAAAATTTTCTAAGAACCTAGCCCTAACTACACACCACAGGGGCAATTTTGTCATAGTTTTAATATTTTTTCTAAAAATAAGTTTTAAACTATATATTTTCGTCATTCATTTTGAAGTTATATTTTAGAATTTTTCTTTTCCGCATTAAATTTCAATCAAGACTTTTCAGACTTATCACGCACTTATTGTTATAGTTAATGCTGCTTTGTGAGTTTTATTTATAACTTTTGCGCGCGTCTCATGATTAGGCCATCTCCAGCAGGTAAAGTTAAAGTAACTACTTAAAAACTACAAATATTTACTTTAGCTACTCCAACAGTTAAAAACACTTCAACAATACTCTTTATTCTACTATTCATTTTCTTAAAATATTATTTTCCAATCTTTTTTTATTGTTTTATTTTCTTTCTCTCTCTTCCGTCCCCATCCCCATCCCCAACAACCAGCCAACCCCATCAAACCCACAACCAAACCAGTGAAACCACCCTTGCCCACCCACACCCAAGACCCATAACCGGTCGATGGTGGCTGGGGCAGTCAATGGTCCCTTGTCGGTGGTGCAGTTACGAGCCAGAAAGCGAGCTGGTGAGTCCCCTCCACGGTCCCATTCGCGCCGATCGACTCGTCGAAAATGCCGAGGAAGCTGGAGAATGATCAAAACGCCTCGGATGGCCTACCCTGTCGCCACCGGCGGAGAGGGCGAGGCTGAGAAAGCTCGGAGGTGAGTCTGGGGCGATACTAGCGGTGGAGATGGCAGAGGCAGCAGATGGCCTACCCTGTCGCCGCCATCGGAATCGCAACCTGAGAAGTCAGAGGAGCCGCCGAAATCCTTGCTGGTACGTGGCGAATTCTACGAGAAGACCTCGTCGAAGCTACTGGCCTTTTCCTTGTCCACTGTTCGTTGGGGATGACGGAGAGAGACCGATGGAGAGGGACAGAGGGACGAAGAGGGAGAAGGGGGAGAGAGAAAATATTAATAAATTTTTTTGACTTGTGTGAACAGTTAATAGGCAACTCTGCCTATTCACTGTTCAATGTTAGATGAAAATGTTTACTTTGGCTATTATACTGAGAGGAGAAAAGAGCAAAAAAAGTCAAATTTAACCATTTCAGCTAAAGTAGCAACTCTGCTGGAGATGCCCTTAGGATGATCTATATTTTTTTAAAAAAAATAGATTCTTAAATATTATGTAATTTTAACCGTTTTTAAGCATCGGAATGCTTGAAAAATATCATCTATTAAAAATGTGGCATATTATAATTGTGAATTGAATATATTTTTATTAAGTTCTTGCTCTCTATGCTGTAAACAAGTTTTGAGCCAAAATTTGCATTTTGATCTTATGAAAAAGAAACATATTTGCAAAAGTGAAAAATGAACCCCTTTCGGAAGGAAATTCTTTTTAACTGCATCAATAACATGCCACATTTTTAATGGGAGGCATTTTCCAAGCGATTTGATGTCTAAAATGGCTTAAATTGTGTAATTTGAGAATCTACAACCCGGATCCCGCCTATAGGTTTTTTAGTTAACAAACATAACCCTCACTAGGTAATAGGGGATTAAGATATCCCCAAGTTTTTATGGGACTCACCTGACCGGATAAATAGTTAAGCAACCCAAATTTTATTTGGTCAGGTGAGGCGCCCCATAAATGCTCTCTCATAATCACCTTCTCAAATTCCTTCAAATTTTGTCAAAAGTTTTGAGGGAATCCTTATTCAGTAATATCCTCTCCATTTCATTTTAAGATCCTATTATACCTAGCTTGCAGATTGGGGGTGCTATAGATAAGATGACGGAGCCACGACTTCATCTTTTGGTTGGGTGGAAGGAAATTAAAGTTAACAAAATATTATAATGATTAATTATTTTTTATTTGTTTCGCATCTTATGTATTTTGTCACATTTTGTGGTGGTTATGGATTTTTTTTAAAAATAGAAATTGGAGAAACTATGGGATTCTTTAATTTTTACATCTTTTTTAGTGGGGTTAGGGAGGCTTTTTTTTTTTTTTTTTTTTTTTTTAATTTTTTCAGACACGTACTTGTGGGATATATTTTTAAATTTTTGGGAAATTAGAGGGATTTTTTTTCTTCCCACTTTTTCTAAGAGAATTAGGGAGATTTTCTCACAAATTTTTGAGGGCACATGGCAGAGATCGATTGTACGGGTTGCCTTCAACTATAGGGTAGAGGTTGCAGGCAGGAGTTGAATGGTAGGGTACGATGTTGCTGGTGGAGGTACGAAGAAAAGAGGAACATGTTGCCATATTTAGAGGATTTTCCATGTAAGATTATTTTGTCTGCCATAGTAAACAGGGCATCCATTGACTCGAATAGAAGAGGTTGATGTGCTGGTGCAGAAGGACAACGAAAGGCTGAGGGCAGATGGGGTTTGTCGAGGTGCTAAGAAATAACCCCATCACAAATTGGAAGACTTGATCATTCCAAGTTCCATGTATCTTAAACTGCATGGTCCTCCCATGTGGTCTCTTGCTTTAATTTGTGTTTGAATCACAGGACATAAGATCCTTAGTTCAAGGATCGGTAAGGACAAAAACTACATGATTGAGGATATGTTATTAATTTATGAAAAATATTTGGATTACCACTACATTTCTCCACAATACGTATTTCATAAGAGATATGATACATTTGCAACTCTTGTACAACTTTAATAATTTTTAATTTTTTTAAGATCAGTTATTGGATATTTAGGACCCACATGTACGAAAACAGATCCAATGACTAATTTAAAAAGAAGTTACTGGAGTTCTATAAAAATTGTGTCAAGAGTTGTACAACAATCATTTCTTATTTCATAAACTTATGTGGCAATACTTAACTTTTTATGAAATGAATGTCATGTGAGATATTTCTATTTTAGAATAATGTTTCTAACACAATTTTAATACAATTTTTGTACAATTCTAATAATTTTTTTTAAGATTAATCATTGGATATTTATGGCCCACATGTAGGAAAACAGATCCAATGATTGATCATAAAAAAAAAAAAATTGTTAGAGTTATACAAAAGCTGTACAACAATCATTTTTCTATATTTTAATAACTGACGTGGTGAACACCACGTGAACTGACACATAATTTGTAAACGTAATAAGTGTTAGAGAAATGATATACTTACATCTCTTATACATATCTTGTACATCTACATACAACCAAATTTCAAATCAATCATTTTCTTTCAAATCCACCATTGAATTTGTGGAGAAATGTTTGTTGTACAACTCTTGACACAACTTTTGTACAACTCTAACAATTTTTTTCCAAACTAATCATTAAATCTGTTTTCCTACATGCGAGTCATACATATTCAATGGTCAATTTAAAAAAAAAAAAAAATTAATAATTGTTTGGAGTTGTACCAGAGTTGTAAACGTATCATATCTCGAATTTGTGAAGCCCAATGTGAGTTCCATAAATTCCAATGTAGATTTTAAAATGAGATGTACAAGAAATATATAGGAGATGTAAAAATATCATTTTTCTTAAAGTGCTAATTATATGAATCTTGGTAGTGAATAATATCTAGAAATATAATTTTTTTTTGGTAATAATATATAGAAGTATTTAGGTAATGAAAATATAAGAATATGGAGCATGGGATAAGACCGAGCAGGCTAGGGAGAAGCTTATCCCATTGGCGTCCCACTTGCTTTGAGGATAAATTCTGTCCTTGACCATATTATATGGACAGAAAGCAAACGCTTTATAAATTTGGGTGCATGAAAATACATTGTATTTGTTCACAACTGGCTTCGATTTATCGATCACACCACAGGGTTGTAACCATCTTGGTTGGTGTTTTTTGTCAATTTTTGGTTCACCCACTACGCTTAACGAATAAGAAAGGCAATATTGCATGAAATTAATATATATATAAACAAATCATCTTCCTATATAACTCCATAAGAACATATCAAAAGATCACATAGGGACAGAACTTTCCCTAATTACAATGCATAGATGCTTGGTTAAATTTATTCCAACCAAAATCTCTCCATACCATGGGAGGCAGATCCTCAAGCTAGTTCATGAGTTGCTAAATTGGCTTGCCTCTTAACATGTACAATCGTAGAAGATCGCAATAGACCTAACTCTTGTTGGATACTCTTCACAAAGTGTCCAATCCTGCTTAAGTTAGGGCTCTCAGAATTAATCTTCTGCACAATTTGCAAAGCGCACATCTCTTTCCAAAATCACATCACGAAAACCTATCTCCTTAATGAGGATCGATCACAATATGTAAGGTCGCTATTATTGCTTCGGCAACAACAAATTCCTCATCAATTCTTTGGTCATATAAGATATTGTAAACAAATGCTTTGGTTTGTGACATGTTTTTGTGCATACCATATACAAAGCTTTGGGTGAAACACTTTCACTTGCATTTTGAGAGCACAGAATTCAGGACACAAGCGTAAACAAAAATTTGGACATATAAATTTGTTTGTTAAACTATTATCTTTCTCTCTCTCTCTCTCTCTCTCTCTCTCTCTTTTTAAAAAAAAAATAAAAATAAATAAAATATTAACAAATAACCTAAAATACAAAATACTTATAAACTATTTTCATTTTTACCTCACCATAAAATAGGGTTTTTTGTTTTTTTATTTTTTTTAATATACATGGGGCGGGGTGGGGATCCGGGCAAAAAAAAGAATTAAACCCGCGCCCCGCCCCGCGCGAGTTGGTTAAAATCCAACCCACACCCGAAAAAAAAAAAATTAAAACCCGTGTTTTTAGGGGCGGGGCGGGTTCGCGGGTTTTTGCTCACCCCTACTTTATATAGGTAGGCTAGGAACCCTCGTTATTAATTGGATAGCTGATTTTTCTCCTCCAATCAATGAGAATAAATCATAATATTAATATAAAAAACCGTTTTAAACCGTTCTGATTTCATATAACTTAATGTGGAATAAATCATATTCAATCTTTATATTAAATAATTACCGTTATGATAATTATTTAAATTCTAACCATTACAATAAATTAAATAATTACCGTTATGATAATTATTTAAATTTCAACCGTTACAACGAATTAAATGTGTCTGAGGGACACATATGTAATTTCTTACATTCTCCCACTTGGCCCTTATGACACATATAATTCCTTATGGTATCCGGTTCTTCAATATGATTATCACTTTATTTATTCCAACCATTTATGAAATCCTCCCACTCACATAAAGAATACTACACATGAATCATGGCGGTAAAACTTTATATAATAAGTCGTCCCTTCCATGTATTACATATAAAATATTCCTTAAATGAGTACTATATGGGCAATCACTTTATGAATAAACTTACTATAAGTTATTCGGGTCCAACTTTAATTTTATCCCCATGGATAATGTAACAAATGTGCACAAACTTTATTAGCAATAACTTGATGTCTATAGACAAATTAGAAAGAACTAGGTACAAAATGAATCAATGAGTCTCATATGCTCCACATGACTTTTAAACAGCTTTACCGATAAACCTTTAGTCATAAGATCCGCAATCATTAATTCAGTACTGATATGCTCAATGAGCACTTCATTTCTTTTGATGTTCTCTCTCACACGAAGATACTTGATGTCGATATGCTTACTTTTGCTTCCACTTTTATTATTCTTATAAAAGAATATGGCAGCACGATTGTCGCAGAAGATCTTGATTGGTCTCGCTATAGAATCGACAATTTTGAGACCATCAACAAAATTTCTTAACCATAGTGCCTGTGTAGTGGCTTCATAGCACACAATAAATTATGCTTCCATTGTAGATGTAGCAACTATAGTTTGCTTGTTACTTCTCCAGGATATAGCCCCGCGCCTCCAGCCAAGAGAAAGATATACCCTGAAGTAGATTTTCTACTATCTACACATCCAGCAAAATCTGTATCTGAATACCCAACCACTTCCAAATGGTCAGTGTGTCGAAATGTCAAACCGTAGTCCTTGGTTCCTTGCAAATACCGCATGACTTTCTTTGCAGCTTTCCAATGTTCCATTTCTGGGTTGCTTTGATATCGACCCAACATTCCAACTGCCATTGCAATGTCAGGTCTAGTGCAAACTTGGGCATACAATAGACTACCAATTGCAGATGCATATGAAATGTTCTTCATCTGCTCTTGTACCAATGCATTCACTACAAAAAAACTGTTTTTTAGTGACACGCATTTAGTGGCCTTTTTGGCGGTCTGACACGCCACTAACTGTTAGTGGCGTGTAATTAGTGGCGCTTTTGACACGCCACTAATCAATTCGTCAGTAATTTTTATTTAGTGGCGTGTCTAAGTTGCCACGCCCCTAATTAGTGGCGTGGCAAATTTGGCCACGCCACTAATTTCAATGGCGTGGCTATAACTGCCACGCCACTAAATTAGTGGCGTGTGTTAGGAACAGCCACGCCACTAATTGTGGCGTGTCAAAAAAAAAAATGGATTGATTGAACAAGATACAGAGATGCCATGAATGAATTAACAAGATACAAAGATGCGCTTCTTCATACTATACATGACAGTTTTTTTTATATTTTCATTTAATGACCTTTTCCTTCGTCTTCATTCAAAATGCGGTTACGAAAATCACCCACCACAATAATTAATGCAGATTTCTACTATAAACATAATTAGATATAGCCATTTTACAATGTTAATTTCCATCTTGAAGCCATTCAATTCAACCCTTCCCCACACCTTTTTCTTCTAAAGGAAAAAACTAAAAATGAAAGGAACAAAAAGAAAAAAATTACAAGAATATAATTATTGAACAAGCCGAAAATGACAGCTTCAGAAGTTCGGCTTCTTTTCTGCCTGAAACTTAGTGATCAAGAATCCGGTGGGTTGTGGAATTTGAGTTGAGAAAGCCTCCACTTTCGGACTGCTTTTGTCCAAACCCACCCACCAGGTACCCGATTGAGACCACCAACCCTCTAAAAATTTCACGTTTGATCCGCCCTCTCTTCGGCGGCTGTGGGAGGCTCTCTTCGTATGTGTTCTTGGGTTTGATTCTGTGAGTGTCAGTTTTGTGAAGTGGGTATGCATAATTTTGAAGCTAAAGAGAGAGAGAGAGAGGGGGTTGGAGAAACAGAGAAAATTTCACGAAGCTTGGAGTCTGTCACTGCAGAGAGAGAGAGAGAGAGAAGATAAGAAAGAAGATAGAAAAAGTAGGGGAAAAGAGAGAAGATATTTTAGAAGGAGAAATGGGGGAAAAACCAAAATAAATAAGGGGTGAGTTAGCGGGAGTGGAAGAAAAAAGTTGGGGGGAAACCAAAAATTTAGTGGCGTGTGACACCTGACACGCCACTAAATTGTGGCGTGTCTGACTAACACGCCACAAAATTGTGGCGTGTCTGACTAACACGCCATTAAATTAGTGGCGTGTCGGTCCAACACGCCACTAGACATGTCACAAATTAGTGGCGTGTCAATCCAACACGCCGCTAATTATTTTAGTGAGGTGTTACTTTTTAACACGCCACTAATTAGTGAGGTGTCAAAAAGTATTTTACTGTAGACACGCCACTAAATGCAGAGTTTTTTGTAGTGATTTCAGGGACATTGATCATTCCTGAATTTGTCTCATTTTAATGATAGGTGCTACAGAAGCCGAACAGTTCTTCATTCTGAATCTTTCCAAAACCTTTTCAATGTAGGCCTTTTGAGACAGTTTTAATATTCTTTGTTTTCTGTCTCTGTGAATCTCTATGCCAATGACATAAGAGGCTTCACCCAAATCCTTCATTTCAAAATTTTGAGAAAGGAACTATTTGGTTTTATGTAGCAAACATAAATCATTACTTGCAAGTAAAATATCATCTACATATAGGACTAAAAATATGACTTTATTCCCACTGACCTTAAGGTATATATATTGATCAACAAAGTTCTCAATAAAACCAAATGAGGTAATAACTTTGTGAAATTTAATATACCATTGACGGGAGGCTTGTTTTAGTCCATAAATAGATTTATTTAGTTTGCAAACTTTCTGAGTGTTATCATCAAAACCTTCAGGTTGTTTCATGTAAACCTCTTCTTCAAGATTCCCATTCAGAAATGTTGTTTTCACATCCATTTGATGTAGCTCTAGATCAAAATGAGCTACTAATGCCATGATTATCCTAAATGAATCATTCTTAAATACTGAAGAGAATGTTTCATGATAATCAATACATTCATTTTGTGTGAAACCCTTGGCTACAAGTCTAGCTTTATATCGTTCAACATTACCATAAGCATCCCTTTTGGTTTTGTAAACCCATTTACAGCCTATGACTACAGCTTTCTCTGGTAAGTCAACAAGATCCCAGACTTGATTTTTAGCCATGGATTCCATTTCTTCATTCATGGCTTGTAACCATAATTTGGAATATTCTCCACTCATGGCTTGTGAAAATGAATTTGGATCATCCTTAGGCCCAACATCAAAATTGGACTCTTGGAGGTATACAATATAATCACTAGAGGTTGCTGGTCTAATTATTCTAGAAGATCTTCTTAATCCTACTTCCTCCTCATTTGGAGGGGGTTGAGTAGGTTCAATATGAACTTGTTCCTCATGAGTTGACTGTTCTGAAATTAATTGTGGTTCAAGGCAATCTGTTTGGATTTCCTTAAACATAATCAAACGTCCTTTAGATAAATGAGCATTAGTCAACTCTTGTGCTTCCTCTAATTCAATCATTTGAGGATAAGCACTTCCACTATGTTCAAGATCCTCTAAGAATTTTCTATTCATAGACTCAACAATTCTAGTATTATTAGAAGGACAATAAAACCTAAATCCTTTGGAGTTGACTGCATAGCCGATAAAATGACCGTTGGTTGTCCTTGCATCTAACTTCTTTATATTTGGATTGTAAATCCTCACTTCAGCAGGACAACCCCATATGTGTAAATGATTTAAACTTGGTTTCCATCCATTCCATAATTCAAAAGGTGTCTTAGGGACAGCCTTGGATGGTACCCGGTTTAATACATACACAACAGTTTTTAAGGCTTCACTCCATAGAAATAAAGGTAACTCAGAATTACTGAGCATGCTCCTTACCATGTCTATAAGTGTGTGATTTCTTATTTCTGCTACACTATTTTGTTGTGGTGTGCCAGACATTGTGTATTGAGCAACAATGTCTTCTTCTTCAAGAAATTGCGCAAATGGACCTATCATTTGCCCATTTTCTGTGTACATTCCATAGTACTCTCCGCCTCTATCAAATCTTACGATCTTGATTTTCTTTTCCTTTTGTTTCTCTACTTTTACCTTATAGGTCTTGAAAGCATTTAGTGCTTCAGCCTTATCATTTAGAAAGTAGAGATACATATACCGTGTATGGTTATCAATAAAAGATATAAAATATCTTTGACCATTTAGGCAGGAAGTAGAAAAAGGTCCACAGATATCTGTATGTATGATTTCAAGAATCTCAGAACTCCTTTTGGCACCTTTAGTGGTCTTGTTGGTATGCTTTCCCTTTATGCAATCCACACAAGTACCAAAATTAATAAAATCAAGAGTTTTTAAGACTCCATTGTTTACTAATCTTTTGATTCTCTCTATGGAGATATGTCACAATCTCCTGTGCCATAACAAAGCGGAGTTTTTATCACAATGCTCCTCTTTATGCCAACACTAGAATGCAATGATAAATGATTGTTTTCAAAGTTTGGACCTAGATCAATTTTGAATAAGCCATCAATTTTGGTTCCACCACCAATAAAATTTTCACTTTTAAAAATATTAAAGATAGAGTTTATAAACCAAAAACTAAAACCAATAACATCCAGTTTAGAAATCGAAATTAAGTTTCTAGAGAAGCATGGAATAAAAAATACATTTTCCAAATCTAAAACATAACCAGTTTTCAAAATCAATCTAAAGGTCCCAACCGCTTCCACATGAGAAAATAACTTATTTCCAGAATAGACCCGTTGCTCATTGCTTGCCGGCTTTCTTGTGTTGAGAAAACTCTGCATTGTATTAACAATATGGATTGTAGAACTAGAATCAATCTACCATGTATTACAAGGAACCTCAACAAAAAAATATTCATGACATACTAGAGATATGATATTACCTTTCTTTTCAAGCTATCTTTTATACTTTTGGCCATCAAGGAGAATAAATCAATACAATGAGAATAAATCAGAATATTAATATAAAAAAACGTTTTGATTTCATATAACTTAATGTGGAATAAATCATATTCAATATTTATATTAAATAATTACCGTTATGATAATTATTTAAATTCCAACCGTTACAATAAATTAAATAATTATCGTTATGATAATTACTTAAATTTCAACCGTTACAACGAATTAAATGTGTCTGAGGGACACATATGTAATTTCTTACATTGTAAACATTATTAATAACAAGATTGAGCAAGATGTACCTCTTTTGAGCTCTACTTTAATGGTGGACGTTGATATCTAACAATAAACCACTCGTAAATCTTAGTCACTGTTTTCTCTATTTCTTCTGCTTTTCTATTTAATTTTTATTTTATTATGAGTTGTTTCACAGTATCAAAGCCTTCGACTAACGGTAGTGTTTGATCCCTAATAGCATTGTGGATTCTTGTTTTCTTCATTTTCCCGACGATGCCTATCTTTCTACATTCTTCACCACCGTTTAATAATATTTTGTCTTTGATTCTTGTCTTTCGATAATCCTATTAAGATTTTGACCACATCAATCAAAAGCTCATTAATGGTCGATATACACAGCCACAAAAATCAACCAAACCCGACATGTCGCACCATTAGAAGCTTCTATTAGTCATTGCCACGTGCATTGGTACCTTCATTCTTCTATGTTCTAAACGACATGTCGTTTAGGTACATCAAAATATGTGACCGTTAAACGATGGGTCATTTAGCTCATGCCAAAAGAAAATATCTTATATGTTAGTTTCTAAATGACTAGTCGTTTAGCTCCTAACAAAAAAAAAAAAAAAACCTTCTATATTCGGTCGTTTAGTTGGTTCAATTGATATGACAGTGAAGCTTTGCCAAAAAATAGAAAGAAAGAAAGAAACAGAGAAAAAAATAAGTAAAAAAAACAAAGGCTCAAGCGACTTATCTTTTGGCGCTTTGTTGGCCAAGTTATTTGGTCTATTGTCGATCCAGATCTACCCATTTTTGGCCTATTTATCGGCCAAAGTTAGTCATGTTTTGTCTATTTTTAGTATATTGTTATTAAATTTCAGCCGCCGCCTTCGACCGCCACCATCTTCGATTCGAATGCATTTCCACCTTTAACTAGAAGGCAAATGAATTTCGATCCCTTTAACTAGACGGGCTAAATCTTGCCACGTCCCTTAGCAACTTCCAACCATTCGATCACAATGACCGATCGAATGGTTGGATATGAACGAAACAGTGAACTGGGTAGGTGAAAGGGTAGGCAACTTCATTAATGCAACATTAATTCGCACCCCCTCGTCTCTCTCTCTCTCTCTCTCTCTCTTCACAATGGTTTCGATTATCAAAATGCAAACCGATATCACCCTGCGTTTACATGTACTCCCACGGTAGCAGCATGTAGACCATGTTGTGAAGGTGTATGCTGAGTTAGTAGATCGATGTCACCCTACGTTTACCCTTCATTGTTGCTGGTGTTTGTGACTAACAACACGAAGCTTTTGTTAGTTAGATATGTTGGAGCGGTTAAAGTATTATTAAAATGATTTTTTTTTTTTTTGAAAAACATTAAAATGATTAAATTTATCTCTTCTTATCAGTTTAAATTTTTGAGATAAGTGGTAATTTAACATGCTATCAGAGCGTAAGTCTTGAGTTTGAACCTTGTTTCCTTCATTCGTTTCTATTTCAATTAAATATTTCACGTGCTTTTGAAATAAGTGGTAATTTAATAAGAGCATCTCCAACAAACCTTTCAAATGGGAATCATCCGGGATCACTTCAAACAAATAAACCAACAAACAAATATACTATTCGACTCAATTTATCAGTCTTAACTACCATTTAATTAACAATACTTTATCTCAACGACATTTATCAAAAGATACGACACACTAAAATATTACTTTGTCATGTTCCTTTCACTTTGACAAGAAAAAGAATGACTATTTTTTTTTTTTTTAAATAAAAATAAAAATTCTTAGGGTAGATGATGCAAAAGAAAAGGAGAAATGCTAGGGGTACTTAAAGTTTTACCAAGAGAAGCTTACAAACTGACATGGAATCTGATGTGGCATCTCTCTTAATTGACAAACTCATTTAAAGCTCCCCATGTCATCATTCTTTCCTTTTTTTTAAAAAAATAAAAAATAAAAAAAATTAGCTGCCTTTGTTCTTTCTAGGTTTCTCCAACGCACGCAGGCTTTTCCTTCATCTTCCTGAAAAATCTGTCCATCTCCAACGCACGCAGCCTCCTCAGCCGCACTGTGCCTCCTTCCCCGACTTCCCACCAAGCCTGTTCGAGAGCATGTGCCCCTCCACCTCGCTCGCCAACGCCTCCAGTTCCTCTTCCCCGTCGTTCGACTTGGGTGGATGCATGTGGTGCTTCTCAGAGAGTGACGAGGCCGAGAACCGAAGTAGGGAGCTGCGTTTTCTTCGCAAATAACTGCGTCTCTAAGAGATCAATACAGGGCTTGGGTTTAAAGGGGACTGAAGAGGAAGACGAGGGAATGAGGTGAAGAAGCGCCATCTCCTCAGCCGCATGATCTAAGAGAGATCTCCTCAGCCGCACAAATTTGCTCTCCACGAATTTGCAAACCCTAAACACAAATTTGCTCTCTTTCCTCTCCACTTTGAAGGTGCTTAGAAAGTGTAGGGATATGGATAGAGCAGAGAAGCTGCTTGATGAAATGCTTGAGAGAGGGGTTAAACTTGATAATGTTACGTTTTCGACTCTGAGTACCTGTGCTAGCTAGGATTTGTTTTGTCCAAAATAGGGTTGTGAAGTGGTTTGAGAAGATGCCCAATTTCGGGTGTGTTCCCGATGATGTTACATATTCAGGATTTGCATTATTGTTGCAGTTTTAATGCATGCACGCACACAAATTTTTCTGCAGATTTTGCTACTGCTACATGCTCTGTTTCTAGTTGTTGGTTTCTTTCGGTGTATCTAGATTCTGATTTGATGTGTATTTCTGAGTTGTTTTGCCGTTTGACTTGTTTTCGGCTGATGTTTTTGTTGTTTGATTTGGCATGTGGTGTAGCCAAAGGCTGAGTTGTAATCTGTTTGTTGGATTGAGTTCAAGTTTCTACTGAATTGAGTTCCAATTTAATTTCAAAAAAAATAAATAAATTTTGTTATTCTTTATGTTCAATTGACCTCCAGCAAACAATCAAAATAGATGTCCATTATTATCACGTGGTGCGTCTGTTTGAAAGAACAAAGGCAGCTAATTTTATTTTTTTTTTACAAAAAAGAAGAGAATGATGACATGGAGAGCTTTAAATGAGTTTGTCAATTAAGAGAGATGCCACATCAGATTCCATGTCAGTTTGTAAGGTTCTCTTGGTAAAACTTTAAGTACCCCTAGCATTTCTCAAAGAAAAGATGTTGATAGGGAAGCTTGGAAGTTAAAGTGTAGGTCTACTTAGGGACGGAGGGAGGGGGACTGGCAGGGGCAATTGCCCCCCCCCCCCCATTTCCTAAAAAAAAAATTGTATGGTGGAAAAAAATTCTAAAAAAATTTAAAAATATAAGGTAAAAAATAAAAATTTAACTTACTGGCTCCTACCAAATTTATTTTTTTTGCCATTGGCCCCTGCCCCATTAAAACTTTTGACTCTGTCCTGGGTTTGCTAGCAGCGTCCTTCTCTCACAACGTCATTCTAGCGTTGGAGTTCTAGAAGATGGAAGAATTTCGATCAGTTTTACTGTACTTTTTGCATTAGTTGATTGCCATTTATCGAGGGACAAGCATGACTTTTCCCTCCGTTGTCAGGGATAACATAGTCTTTTAAGGGGAGTAATTAGGGTTAATAAGGACATTTCAATGCTTAGTCGAGGAGGTTGAGCGTGACATGTAGTAGTTTATGAGAAAATATGCATGTAAATGAGCAGTAGTTTGAAGGGAGAAAGGGTAATTAACCTTATATTTAATATTTAAATATACTATATAACTATTTAATATGTTAGTATATTGACTAACTAGTTGATAATATATATTTTCTTATCATCTAGCTTATTTTATAGTTATAAAATGAAAAGAGTCTGTATATCTAATTAAGTCCCAACCAACCCTTTCTCGATCAAGCGGCTAATATGTTGTAATAATTAACCACCCTGGCCTATTCATTTGTAGGGCAAAAGAAAATGATCATGATTTCATCACATGATAATTAAATAATGGCTTAACAACCACGACAAGTTGGTACTGGAGCCTGAGTCCTGGCTGGCCACCTATATAGCATTAAATTAAGGTACAACCTACTGTCAAAGGGAGAAAATGAGACCTATTTTGTGGCAAGTAATTAAAGAATTAAATTTTATGTGCTCAAAAGGAGGCCAGGATTGCTCGAACATATATGAATTCAAATTAAGTATTTGTACAATATTGTACGTGTGTCTGGCTGTCGGTATTATTATTATTATTTTATTATTGCTCGAACATATATGCATTCAAAGTATTTGTACATTGTACGTACGTGGGTCTGGCTGTCTTTATTATTATTAATTATTGCTCGACACATATTATTATTAATTATTGCTCGACACATGCCCAAAACCTAATCGAAGGTCCACCACAGTACCACACCAGGGGCAGCAGCCAGCGGGCCTGTGTGGGAGAGATGCTTTCCGTAAAAGAAAAAAGTGTTGACACTTTCTGTGTTTCTTTTGAGCAATTTCATATTGCCTGACATGCATATTTGGTATCGAGGCCACAAGTACATTGGATGGGAGAGGTAACTCCCTGCATGTGTGGTTCACGTTTCTTCTACATATATATAGGTGTGGTGGCTGTTAAAAGATATATATATATATATATATTTCTCACACCCTACGTAAGAACGATATATTTTGGGGTTTAAATTCACCACGTCCACGTGTGTATGTGATTTCAATTAAAAGATTACTACATATATTTCTCACACCATAAGCACGATTTTGGGGTTTAAATTCACCACGTGTGTACATGATTTCAATTAAAGGATTACTAAAATAAAATGTACGTAACCATATTAGAAAAGGTGTTAATTACATTTACATTATTATGTTACAAAAAATATTAGTTAAGTTATAATGTTTTATATAATTTTATACTTATGTTTCAATATAATTTGAACTCGACACGTAATATAAGGGCCGTAAACTTTTTATACTACCTACAAACTGAACATAAATTTAACACGAAATTAATGGGTTAATGTTGAGGGGTTTCACCCGTTTAATTAAATTAGTCGAGTTAAAGTTGATTACCTATATAGTTTTATATTCATACTTGGACATGACCGAAATCGGTCGACACGTGAATACGAATTGCAACTCCCAAAAAAAATCTATATTATATATACATATTAATTAACACGATAATCCAAAATCTCAAAGTAAAATTAAGTGCGAAGATTTTAAAATCTGTGTTTGGCAAAGCCTTTTGCCATTTATATATATATTTTTTAATTTTTTTTAGAGTACTCATAAGAATTGATTGGTGTACGTGATATAAAAATGAAATGAGTTTTGAATTTTTTTTTATAGAGAAAAGTAAAGAAAAGTGTTCGTTAATCTAAAGAAATGAGTTTGACTTCTTTCTTTTATTTTTTTGTCCATAATTGTAAACATATTTTTAATATTTTTATTTTTAATACGTAACCATATTTTTAATATTTTATACAAAATTCATTCAATAAAACAAGATAGATGATAGGAAATTACTATTTTACATGCACACGGGGATGGGCGAATGGGCACGTCCACATATGCGCATTGGCACGCGCTTTGACGTGGGACATAAAAAGGAAAAAAAGAAAAAAGAAAAAAAAGAAAAAAGAATATCCTTATCCACTGTTTAATGTTTATCAGCGAGCTTTAATTAGGTTTTACCTTTGATTGGCCTAGAGAAGAGAACAACCTTATCCACCCTTAGTACTTTTTTTTTGCTTTACACGTATGTACCGATTGTACTAATGAATAGTTTTTCAAACAAAATATTAATAGAAGAGCGGCAGTTGTACGTCTAAGAAAAAGAGATCACAGAACGAAGTAGGTAAAGAAAAAAAATATATGATTTTTTGGATGAATTTTTACATATGCATACGAGTAATTTATATACGAAGTTAGGGATATAGATTCCTTAATTCTATGAATATTCCTTAATTCTATGAAGGGTTAAATACTTTTTTATCCAATGTGATTTAACGCCTTTATTTTTTTGTTCCCTGTACTTAATTTCGTATCGTAGATAGTACTTTTTCATTTATGATTAAAGATGGAAATGGTACTTCGTCTAAACTTTCGTACAAAAATTGATAGAAGTCCACGCCAACACCTTAGAGGTGTTGACACGTGTCCTATGCATTAAAAAAACTGAAAATAAAAAAGCTTTAAAAATAAAAGAACTTTAAAAAAAATAAAAGTATTAGAAACTTAAAAAAAAAAAATTGAAAAAGAAGAAGAAGAGGGGTGGCTGAGCCATTCCCTTGGATTTGGTGTTGGGATCCATGGACCGCCTCGGTTCGAACGCGGATATGATGCAGAAGCAGATTAGAGTTTCGGAGTTTAAGGTCGTCGATGGAATCTACGCCGGATCGGCCTTCGTCACGTCGCTGCCATTGAGTTCATTCCGTTTCTGAGATTTTTGGGGAAGAAGCACTGCTTGGCCACTAGTAATTTGCGCCGATTGTTGCGGCTCGATTCGGTTTTATCATGACCACCAACCGCACCAAAACACTCCCTAGTTTCAACCATCTTGGCGAAACTTTGGGTCCAATTATCGGTTGTGAAGAGTCAGAGTTCTTTGGCCTTGTGGGGGTGGTCGAACCACCCCTATAGGCCACGACCTCCATTTTTGTTCTAAAGGAGGTCCATGACTACCAGTCGATGTTCCAAGAGATCGAGGCCCTCCAGGTCTTGCGCAATTTGCCGAACATCGTCGTTCTACACAAGTACTTTTGGCGTTAGGACGGGGACGAGGACGCGGTTCTAGTGCTAGGGCACCTGAGGACGGACTTAATTGGCTGCGGTGGTAGCTCTCTTACGTGCTCGTAGGTTCACTTCCCTATGCATCCCAACTAAGGTCTCACAAACGAGCACTTCCCTTCACTAATGTGGGCAAAGAGGGAGGGCCATCTGATTGAGGTCTGCAAGGTGAAGAGGTGGATGGGGGGTGGTTCAGCTACCTTGTAGCGACTAACCTCCAATGACACAATATTGTTTATTTTTATCTCCTCCAAACCAGACTTTTCGGGAGGATACCCATCCTGGTACTACTCTCGCAAAAGCACACTTAATTGCGGAGTTCTGATAGGTTTATGGCCATCACGGCTTTAAAGCGCATTGTGTCAAGAAGGGTGCGTTTATACATATAAGCACATCCCCGTTTCCATGCGATATGGGACGTCACAATCACTCCCTCTTAGGACCCAGCATCCCCGCTAGCGACCCTCATGGGATCTCCCCATTCTTGGCATCCTAGAGGGTGCCCGCTAGTGACCCTCATAGGCTTGTGCATGCTCCCCCCATCTCAAGCTGGACAATGACTCTGATGCCATTTGTAACGACCAACCCCCAATGACACAATATCGTCCGCTTTTAGCTCCCCCAAACCAAACTTCCCAGGAAGTCACTCATTCTGGTACTATTATCGCAAAAGCACACTTAACTGAGGAGTTCTGATAGATTCATGGTCATCACGACTTTAAAATGTGTTGTGTCAAAATTTGTGCATTTATACATATAAGCACATCTCCGTTCTCATGCGATATGGAACATCCACACCCCCCAGACCGGCCATCAGCCACCCCCTCTATTTTTTTTTTCAAATTTTTTAAAATCTTTTAAAGCCTTTTTTTTTTTTAAAGTTTTTATTATTTTAAGTTTCTTAATTATTTTTAATATTTTTTATTAAGCATATGACACGTGTCAGCCTTGTAGAGGCAACACGTGGACTTTCATCAAATTTTTGACGGAAGTTTGGATGAAGGTATCATCTCCGTTTTTCGCCGCAATCAATGTACCATTTGCAATACGAAATGAACCACATGGGCAAAAAATAAAGTCGTTAAACCACAAGGGGTGGAACGTATTTAGCCCTTCTATGAATTTGGATTTCATGAGAATTTCATTCTTGTTTTGTGGGTTGGTTTGTTTTCCTCATTTAATCTTGAGGTTGGTGGGATTTGACAAAGTTTCCATATTTGTTTACACCGCATCAACTCTTTCCTTAATACTTTACCTTAAGTTAGAGTGGATATTGAATACACTCAACTTGTCAAGAAGATGATGAAATTGTGTTGTATCAAGATTCAAGAGCTTTAGTGAATAAATCGGCAGGTTGCTAATTTGTAGGCACGTGAAAAGTTTGGATCAATCTGGTTTAGAGTTTCTCTCGAATAAGGCGACAATCAATCGCTATATGCTTTGTTCGCTCATGGAATATTGGATTCGAGGCTGTTTGGATGGTTGCATTGTTGTCACAATACAGTTTGATCGGTTGTGGATTTGTCACATTAAGATTTGTCAATAAATGTTTTAACCAAGTAATCTTGCAATAAGTTGAAGCTATGACTCTATATTCTGCTTCAGTCGAAGATTGATCTTTATAAAAGAGAACGTCACGATAAATGAAAGTTTGTAATGATCAAGATCATAAAAATGATATCCCTTTTAACCATAAGGATAACCCAGGAAGACCCATCTTGCAGTCTAGTTGTCAAACAATGGTAAAAAAATAAAGTACCCCATTAAGAGAAGTTGTGTGAAGCCCAGCCCAAATGCCAACATCCAGTAATGCAAAAGGTGAAATAGAAAAAATTGAACTAGTCGAAAATGGAATACGTGTTTGCTTTGCTAAATGACAAACAAGACATGGTTCTAAATTAGAATTACAAATTTCAAATACATTATGGGAAAAATGATAAAAATTTATTGGTGGTGGTGACCTAATTAGCGATGTAAGAGTTGGGAATTTGACTTTGCCACCTGACATCGTGTGTTTCTCGTTTTGGTGAAGTAATCAAGCAACCACGCTCAGTTCCCAGATCAATCATCTTCATTGAGCGAAGGTCCTGGATGAAATAGAAATAAGAAGAAAATATAATGAGAAAATGCAATGTTCAACATAAGATACGCGCAAAGATCAGGTTAAAGTAATACACTACACACGCACACACACACACACAAAAAAAAAAAAAAAACTTTGTTTCGTGTCGTTTGAAAAAGTAGTGAACAACAGAATAAACGACGTTTGTCTTGTCACAAATCCCTGGTCTAGATTTTCTTTTTCTTTTTTAATTTTTTTTTTAACTTCGTTTATTGTACAAATGACACAAATTTACTTCTGTAAGGTACTAGCTTACGTCGTTATTGTACAAACGAAGTAAACTTTTTTGTAAAAAACACGACGTGAATATAGACAAAATATTTTTAAAAAAATCATCATTCCTTGTGTCCCCCACTTGTCGTCATGTGTTCTTCACACGTCGGGACATGATGAACATGCGTCGGCATGTGGGGGGACGCCAAGAAGCACGGATGGTAGCGGCGTGGAGCGTAGAGGCCAAGGAAGGTGGTGGTGCGGTGCATTGGAGGGTGGGATAGACAGAGAATAGTAAATCTAACAAGGAATGACTACAATATGAGAATATTGAGAATCCTCAGTGAACAGTGAAGGGTGGCACGATTTGGCAGGAGGGGAAGCGCGGCTCGCCAGTGGAGTATTGGAGGGCAACATTGCTGCAGAGGGAGATAAATCACCAACCTTCAAGTCCCCTTGCCCTGTGTTAGTTTTTGTGTTGACTGCATTTTGTTGGACAAAATCACTTCTATGTAATGTTGTTGTTTTCACTGGGATGCCATATATTCTAGAATCTTCAAGTTATCTAGAGTTTATTTCTCTAAGATAGAAGGAGATTTATTATGACAAGTTCAGTGTCCCAAGTATGAAGAAGGCTAATTCAGAAGTTCTAAGAAGATTCTATGCAAATTCCAACTCAGAGAAGTCGGATCCCAAGCATATGTCCGAACGTCCCTGTAAACCATTCGGACGCTCTTCAGTCAGCAACATCCGTCCGGACGACGTGGAAATACTGTCTGGACGCCCATCAGTGTCTAGAAACTTTGAACTGTTCAAGGTTGCATCCGTCCGGACGTAATGGCAAATCGTACAACCGCCCTTTAGAGTTCGAGAAGAATCCAACATTTAAGTGCATCCGTCCAGACGACGTGGCGATACCGTCCGGACGCCATTCAGTGTTCGACAAGTAATTGGGTTTCTGTTTCAGACACATATATGGGAAGACAACTGCAACCGTCCGGACGATGTGTGTCCCCGTCCGGACGCTCTCCTTCATAAGGTAAATCGTGCATTCAACGTTCAACCGTCCGAACTTCAATCTTCATGGTTCGGACTCTTAAGCTTCATTTATGAAAATTACGTGTATTAGTTTAACCGTCCGGATGTCAGCCTTTATGGTCTGAACGCTCCAAGCCTTGATATGAAAATTGGGTGCAGCTAAAGTGCAACCGTCTAGACGATGTTAATGCTAGGGCAACATCGTCTGGAAGCGGCTCTATTCGGGAAAGAATTTCAAGCAAATTTGAAAAGCTGATC
Source organism: Alnus rubra (assembly GCA_028654335.1). Classification (NCBI taxonomy): domain Eukaryota; kingdom Viridiplantae; phylum Streptophyta; class Magnoliopsida; order Fagales; family Betulaceae; genus Alnus; species Alnus rubra. Next base: position 1,161,337 of record JAJPGS010002451.1, on the reverse strand, counting down.
GCACAGTTGTCCGTCCGGACGCCGCCTAGCAAAATCGCATCAAACGCGATTTAGGTTTCTGTGGCCTATAAATAGATATCTCTATGCATGTATTTTGCATGAATTCGGCAATGAATTCTTTGTAAGCTTAGAGAGGGTATTTAGGGAGATATTGAAGATCTGCTAGCTTTTTAGATGTTACCAGCGTGTGATTTGATCAGCTGTGAAGTCTATCTTAGAAGTTAGCCTTAAGGTAAATGATTCTATTGAAGACCCCTTTAAGTAGGTGACTTGGTTGGGAGGTGTTCGTGTTGGGTTAAACGTCAGAGTGCTAGATACGATCGCTGCATCGGGTATGTGAGTGTTATTGTCCATGTACTAGGTTTGTTTTTTGAATAGTGGATATCTTGGGTTTAGCTGCCCCGGAGTGGTTTTTCTCTTAATTGAGTTTCCACTTCGTTAACAAAATATTTGTCTTCTTTAAATTTCGCATTTAATATTTTGTTGCACACTGTTCACACACACTTGGTAAAATAGAAGTCATCTTTACTTTTCAACCTGCCTCAATAAAAATGACGATGGCATTAAAGAACCCAAAAAATCAATGATAATCCCCAATGAGCGGTGAAGGGTGGCATTGTTTGGCAAGAGGGGAAACACGGCTCGCCAGTGGTGGAGTGGCAGAGGGCAGCATTGCTGAAGAGGGAGATAAATCACCAACCTTCAAGTCCCCTTGCCCTACCTCAATAAAAATGACGATGGCATTAAATAACCCAAAAAAATCAACAACATTAATCCTTAAATAGAAATGAAAATGATTTCAATTTCTCCAACAATACACGAATTTCCCTTCTTCCTAATTCTACAAACATCAAATAAATTCACCCTTTACAAATCTCTTTCCTCAAAACTCAAAATCTTCAAGTACTCACATGGAGGGAGAGGGAGAGGGAGAGGGAGAGAGAGAGAGAGAGAGAGAGAGAGAGAGTAAAATGTGTGGGAACTGGTTTAGCTTTTTTGCCACTCTAAAGTCACATCAATAGGGAGTAGATTGGAGAAGAAGAGGAAGGACTTTGAGCCATCCTGAGGTGGCTCGGAAGAAATGTTTATGAAGGTAGGGAATCGTTACATGTATCAACAGTGTAGCCCGCACAACATTTTCATTGACATATGTGACATTTATTACGTTAACCATTAAAATTTCAAGTATATTACAAAATGATGTGATAGTCCATGTAGCATTTATTACATTATCCACTAAATTGAAATGTCTTATGGCAGTCAACACGGTACTTACCACATTTACAAACTGATGTGACAATTTACGTGATACTTACCACGTCAACTATTAAAATAAGAGTAATGCTATAAGTAGGACTCATGTCCCCCTTTTATCCTTCCAATATTGATGTGAGCTTTTAAAATCACCATTAGTTTTGAAATTGATCATTATTAAATTTTGATCTAACGTGATTTTAAAAAGCACATCACCTTTGGGGGGATAAAAGGGAGACATGAGTTCTACTTATAGCATTAAACATTAAATATGGACTATTACATAGTAGTCCACACAATATTCATCATAAAATATGAATTGTCACGTGAATTTATAAAAAAATTATAAGAAAAATTGTAGTAACAAACATTTAACTATCTAATACTTTAATTAGCTTATCGAAGAAAATGAACGACAAATGCACACAAAGTATAAGGAATAAGACTTCTTCATTTTAAGTGAAATGGAAATGATTCATATTTTATTTTGTGGCATCTAATAGTTTATATCATGCCATATTATTTAAAAAATTTAAATAACATTTTCCTATATATCAATATATATACCATTATATTCGTAATATTTAATTTATATTTATATTAGGTGCGGTAACTTGACTTTATGTGAACAGGTTAAATCAAGTCAATCTAAATTCACAAAAATTTGATTATATAAAATTTTAATTTATTAATTTGGTTTTAAATTCTTGTCAAAGTGCGTTGAAAATTGGGAGGCCTAATTAGTTATAAAAGTTTAAGTTTTTTTTTTCAAAGGCCAAAAGACTTAAATGGACGTCTTTATCCTGTCTCCCATATTTGACGCAGTCCCATGACCATCCCAATTATAAAATCCACATCATCGACCTAAACGAGGATCTGACGGCCCAAACTACTCTATTTAGGTCAAATCAGAAACCTTTCCTTCACGTTTGCCTCACCTCCTCCCCGACCAATCACCCCTCTCTGTGCCGAGTAGAATTATTTGTCGTTGTCTGAGAAATTATATTTTTATATCTTTTATATATTTCATGTAAATGTACAATAGAGGTAAGTCTATCATTTCTCGTCTGTCCTTGCCTCTTGCCCTCTTGCCTGTCCAGACAAGTTGTGCCAAGGCACACTCATATTGCACCTTGCCCTCATCATTACAATCTCTCTCTCTTTTCTGTGCGTGCGAGGCTGTGGAATCGGCAAGGGTTTGGGAGCGTCGGTGGAGGGAGAGAGAGTGGTGTAGAGGGCAGAGAGAAAAAGAAAAAGAAAACTGAAGAAAATAGAGATGTGGGTGAAAGAGAAAGTCAAGTTTTTGTTTTGGTGGGTAGGTGATTGGAAAACGAAAAACCCTAATTCTTGTTCATCTGTTGGGTATAAGCTTAAAAAGGGTAAATGGGAATGTGTGAGCGTTTGCGTGCTGATGTGAGTACTTTTGCCAAATATGGGTGTTTTGAGGTTTCTTTCAGATCTGACTCATAGTGTTATAGGGTATTAAATTACCATTTTTAGTGCGGATTACTTCATTTTTTTTGATCTGCCTGCCTGAAAAACCACAAAGCAACCCCGAAAGAGGAACATGGAAGAGACTGACAGAAGAGAGTGAGCACACGCTGCAGTCAATTGTATGAGAGCATACCTTTGCGAGTGCGTGCTCACTTCTCTTTCTGTCAGCTTCCCAGTTTTTGCCATGTCTTCCTCTTTCTTTCACTCCAGAAGTCTCTTTGCTTATGCCCGTCCAGGTTTTTCTCCGCCTATCTCTTTAGGAGAAAAAGAGAAAAAGGCTACAAAAAGTACCGAAATGACACATCAAGCAGGCGCTTGACACATCACGATGTATAACCCTTCCGTTCTTATCCATATCACTATCCTGTCTCTCTCTCTCTCTCTCTCTCTCTCTCTCTGATGTGTTACTCCTTTTAATGCCTCTATATATATATATATATATAAATGGAAGAATGTTTCTGTGATGTTCATCAGAGGTAAGCCTGTTTTTTTTTTTTTTTTTATAGATAGAGGTAAGCCTGTTTGCTTTAACCTTTCCTTTCTATCTGCTTCTACTAGATTGTTTGTCGTTTTTCTTGTGCTCTTTCTTTCCTTTGTCATCAAATATTTTATTATTATTATTATTGGTATATTAGTGTTAATAATTCTGATCGAGCTTGAAAGCGGGACTTTTTATGGTACTCCTTGGGAGAGAGGACGATGGAGTACTAGTGCTTGAAGGTACGCCTGGTTACTGTTCTTCTTGTAACGGAAACCTTTATTCTATATCACACATATTAGTGCTTCACGTTATTCGATCGCTTTCTTTTATCATCTTCTTCTTCCTCCGGTCCTCCTTGTCTTACTGGTAGGCCATGCAAGGCAATAGGGTATGTTTGGATCTGATTCTGGCTTATTTTGATTTCCTATTATTCCTATTTCTCAAACCCAAGTGCATGCTTCCCATAAAAACCGCATAAATTATATGTATATTTTTTGGGTGATTTTGTTCCTAGTAAAGCAGATTTAGAGGTCTTTTGGAAGTGGGTCAGTACAGACGCTGCTAAATATGGCAACAAATTATTGTTTCCGCTGTTGGGTAGATATTCACCTTCCCGGTGCCATGAGTAAAGCTTTTGAAGAGGGAATTTTCCTTATTCGGGTCAGTAATTAATTTAATTTGCGGATTTTGGTGGATTTTATTTTATTTATTACATCTGTTGGGAAGATATCTTTCTTCTTCAGCAAGGTCAGAGGCTTCGATTATTTATTTTAGTAAATTATTAGGTCTTAATTGTTTTCTACAGCTCTTATTGTTGCTTGGTGTTGGGAGGCAAACTTCTGCTTCTTTTTGTTGCTGGTTAATCACTCAGGTAACCGTTTTGTTTTTTCTTTTAATTTCTGTCTTGTCAGTTTGGTTTGCTGATTTTATGTTTTTATTTCTCTACTGATGTTCTCTATGTTTCGTTAGTAACTGTTCTTCTATTTGCTGGAAGTCAGATTTGTGGGGCTATTTGAATACATGGAATTTTGTACCTTGAATGGCGTATTAATTAGTTGATTTGATGGCAGTTAAGTCATTAAATTAGGATTAACTAACTGGTAAAGATTAACACTACATGAGATTCCCTTTTCTAAACTTGTGGTGAAAGAGAGTTTAATTTTTGGTCTTGGGTGATCTGATTTATTTTCTTCTACTTTGATTTTAGTGTTTAACATACTTTCTTTATTTTGATAGGTCCTTTCATATTCTTTGTAGAATTTATAGTAGTGATTAATTTGTATTTCATAGGATTCACTGTATAGCTTGTTTGTGGAAATAAATTATGAAATATAGTCAATTACTTCCATCTTCCTAATCTGCGAAGGAAGGGAAATTGATTAATCTTCTTAATAATTTAGTGATTTGGCCGAAGGAGGAAATCAAAATTGATGAATTTGTGGTTTATGGTGATCTTTACATTGTTTAGAGATTGTGTTCCCCAGCCATTTTAAGATTTGCGTTAAATAAAGGTCTTGGTTTATGTGATCTTGGTGATGTTTTCTTTGGTTCACAAGTGTTGATGTGTTGGCCTGTAGTAACTGTCTAGTTTTTGCCTGCGATAAATTCGACATCGCATGAGCATATAGCTTATGGTTCAACGAAATGACTGTCTTAAGGATTTTGACTAAGGTTGTTGCATAGTACAATATGATTGATGATATAAATTAACTTGAAATACAAACTTTTCAACAATTAAGTGCCCAAAATCGTTAAAACTTGAACAGTACTTTCTGGTGCTGCCTCATGTAATGTTTCAAGGAACTGAGCTGTCTATTTGAAACTTAACTATCTCATCTTAGATAGCTGGCCAAGGCCATATTTAACTTCTTCCAACGTTAAACAGCCTATATATATTTTGATATAATCAGCATATATATATGCCCTATTCCAACTATTTCGTTTAGACTTAAAACTTTTTGACCAAATTATGAGTGGATGAGTTCAAAATTGGAAGGTGTGTCAATTCATGTCCGTAGACCTAGTTGTCTGTCAACGCCTGCCAAGTGTACGTATAGGTATCAATGAGCAATATATCAATATTCTCATGGTTTCCTGTGTATAATGGGATACACATATAGAGATCAAAGACTTGCTTTCCTTTTTGATTTATTCCTCCTAAATTGTTGTTTAAATACCAACTCTTTCTTCTTATAAGTAACCCCCAAAGTCACTCTCCTCATCCCCTTGTACATGCACATGCCTATTTCCTTGGTATTTGGCAAAATTAGAGATTAATAATGATGTGTTTAGGTTTTGGAAATCGCTGAACAACTATCATACCTTTCTAGTTTTCAAATTTTAAAGCATTGCTTAGAACTGCAAGAATTAAGATCATATTTTGTATTTTGTAGAAGAAAAATGTAATACATTTTTGAAAGAATATGAGTGGGAACCTTAATTGATAGATGTTTAGGGATCGATGCAGCAAAATCATCTGTAAATGGTATGGTTGAATTGTAATATTTGTTAGCTTGAGTCATAGACAAAATAATTCTGTAATCTTTTAGACAAAGTCATTTAGAATGTAATTCGAGTTCAACACTTCTGCTTGGCAGTTTTTGAAAATATATCAGGTTAACGTTTTTTGGATTTGCTTTTTACTAAAAACATTAACAAACAACTCTAAACACAAAACATTCAAAAACAACTTTCACTTTTACATCACGATCAAAGTGAATTGTAATATTTGTTAGCTTGAGTCATAGACAAAATAATTCTGTAATCTTTTAGACAAAGTCATTTAGAATGTAATTCGAGTTCAACACTTCTGCTTGGCAGTTTTTGAAAATGTATCAGGTTAACGTTTTTTGGATTTGCTTTTTACTAAAAACATTAACAAACAACTCTAAACACAAAACATTCAAAAACAACTTTCACTTTTACATCATGATCAAAAAACAAAACGCAAGCTCTTAAAAGCATTACCAAACAAGCCCGATATGTAAGGATGGCTGTTGGCATCTGAGAATGAAATTGGTCAGTTGTTTAGAGAGGAATTTGCTTATTGGAGCACAGTGTGATAGGTGAGGAAGTAAACTTTCAGGATATTGGAGAGAGAATAAATATACCTGCCCTATATTTATTAATTAGGCCTGCCATTTGGCAGATTGATTTTGTTGGAAGTGAGAACAATCCTAATCCTGTAGATTGAAACATGCCTGCATCCCGAGCCAACCCTAGTCCATGATTGCGTTCACCTGAGCTGTAGTCAAGGGGGCTGAGGGTTGGGGTAGGATAAATCCTAGGTTTGTTCTCAGGAAAGCCTGTTGCACTGGCGCCAGGTTAGGTCTATAAATCTATGTACATGGACATACAAGGTCAATGCCCAAATGTTACTTAAGAGCACGAATTATCTGTCCTATGGTATACTCTTTTGCAGGGAGACTTAGCTTATTTTGCTTCAATAACCTCACTGAAGCCACTTGTGGCTACATGGAGATACAAAAATAAGAACTGCTGACCCTTTTTTATGGAGAGAACTAGATTTTATTTCATTTTCTTTGAAGTTTAGTCATGGTTTTTGTAGCATGTTATTTTACTCTATCATAGTAAGCTTGCCTAAAGACAATTCAAAGCTGTTTATCGTAATTTAGGAGTAAAACTCTTTTTAATATATTGAAATTGTTACAAATCAAGAGTGATTGACTTGAATTTCCTTTCAAAAATGTAAGAAGTGATATACATTGTATATAAGATATCTTATATCCAATATATTTCACATAGTATAAATATACTTTTGAGCTATTAGGTTGTCCTAAGCATGAACCACCATCCAAAATGATGTTAGGTCTAGTTGGATTATCCACCTCACCCTAGTTTCCCAACCGTTATACTGATCTTTCATCTTTTCTCTCAGCCCTCTAAGGTCTTTCTTATAAACATTATCCAAAACCAATATTTTTTCAAAGTGTGATTTGAGGGAAAGTCATTTTAAGACTTTGCTATGTGTATTAATTGCTGAAGAGAAAGAAGCTTTTGTCAATTCGTTCAATTCCTACAGTCTCAAATTTATTTTTTCCTTCCAATATTGGGAGTTTTTTTTTTTGATAAGTAAGAATTCAATAAAAAGCACATAGGGGTGCAACCCTAGTACACAGAAAGTATACAAAAGGGCCCCTAATCAGAGGAAAAAAACGAACAAGAAAGTAAAAAAATCAGCGAACGACATATTACTTGGGTTATGCGCTGACACCCAAAGATATAATATATTAAGCACATTTCTACAAAGAGCCCCAATCGGTACCTCCATATCTTCGAAAAGCCTAAAATTTCTCTGACGCCACAAGCCCCACAAAACACACAAAGGAACTTGCTTAAAAAAAACTCCAAACAACCCGTGCTATGTCACAATGAAGTAGAAGGAGATCAACGGATTCCCCATACTTCTTACACATACAATACCACTCTACCACCACAATACGACGCCTACACAAATTGTCATGTGTTAAAATCCTTCCTAAAGCTGCTGCCCAAACAAAGAACGCCACCCACTTTGGAGCTTTAACACGCCAAATACCCTTCCAAGGAAAAGAAGCCGCCTCGTGACAAACTAATGCTTTATAGAAAGTCTTCACTTCAAAACTCCTCATCTTAGAAAGATCCCACACCACCCCATCAACCTCCCCATGCCGAATTCGAATAAAGTATAACTGTGCATAAAAGGACTTCACCATCTCCAGTCCACATCCCAATCCTGAGCATAGCGCGTAAAGAGAACATTCCAATGAGCAACGCCTCCTACCACAGACAAATTATCCACCACCCAAGCATCAGGAGAACGAGCAATAGTGTACAAAGCTGGATAACAGAGATTGAGAGGCCTATCCCCACACTATAAATCATGCCAAAAGCGAATATGAGACCCATCACCCACCTCAAAACGCAAGTACTTGGCAATAGTATCCCACCCCCTTTGAAGAAACTTCCAAACACTCACACCATAAGACCCCGCCACCGGTAATGAACACCCTCACACTTCCATACTTCACATCAATCACCGATCTCCACAAAGCATCGCGCTCCTGAGAAAACCTCCACATCCACTTCCCCAATAAAGCTTAATTAAAATTAATAACATTACGAACTCCCAGTCCACCAGCCTTGATTGGAGTACAAACTCGATGCCAATTGACTAAATAAAATTTAGTCTCATCCCCCATACCACTCCATAAAAACTCCCTTTGAAGCCGCTCCAGTTTCTTAGCTACACTCGCAGGAATAGGGAACATAGATAAATAATAAGTAGGAATGTTAGAAAGAGTACTATGAATCAACGTCACCCTACCACCCTTGGATAAATAAAGTTTCTTCCAACTAGCCAACATTCATTCCACCTTCTCAATAACTCCATTCCAAATAGAAATAGCTTTAAACGACGCCCTCAATGGCAAACCCAAATAAGTTATCGGCAAAAACCCAATTCTACAACCCAGAATATGTGCCAAAGACTCCACATCTTCCACCTCGCCAATGAGGACCAATTTGGATTTGCCTAAGTTGATCCTCAACACTGAAACCGCTTCGAAACATAAGAAGGTACAACTCAAATTTCGATCATGCTCAGCCTGTGCCCCACAAAAAATTAAAGTATCATCCATAAACATCAAATGATTCACTACTAAAGCTTCATTATCCTTGATACCCACCGAGAAACCTGACAACAAGCCTTGGAGCATAGACGCATTCAACATCCTGCTAAGCGCTTCCATAACCACCACAAACAGCAAAGGAGAAAGAGGATCACCTTGCATAATCCCCGGCGAGCTCTGCAAGAAACCTGTTGGGGCGCCATTCACCAATATGGAAAATTTTATTGTAGACACGCAAAATTTAATCCAAGCCCTCCACCTCTCTCCAAACCCATACCTCTGAAGCATGTAAAGTAAGAACTCCCAATTAACGTGATTATATGCTTTCTCCAAATTCAGCTTGCATAATAACCCAGCCTCCCCCGACTGCATTTGATGATCCAGGCATTCATTAGCTATAAGAACTGAATCCAAGATTGCCGTCCACCAATGAAAGCATTCTGAGAGCTCGAAATAATTTTTTCCAACACTGATTTGAGCCTTTTAGCAAGGACCTTAGAAATAATTTTATAGACCCCTCCCACCAATCTGATAGGCTTGAAGTCCTTAACCTCCACCGCGTCTGCCTTCTTAGGAATTAGGGAAACAAAAGTTGCATTCAAAATCCTCTCAAACTGACAACTATTATAAAATTATGAAAAATACCGCCATAATATCTTGTTTAACCCCCCCCCCCAACATTTTTGAAAGAAAGCCATTGAAAAACCATCTGGACCCGGTGCCTTATCCCCATTCATCTCCCGCAACACCTCCCACACCTCCTGCTCCTCAAAAACACGTTCTAACTAGAGACACTCATTTGCATGGATGATAAAGAAATCTCATCCACCCTAGGCCGCCACGAACTCTGCTCGATGTACAATGTGTCATAATAATTCACAATATGATCCTTAATTTCCATCGGATCAGTAGACATAGCCTCATTTATCATCAAAACTCCCACATGATTGAACCTACGGTGCGAATTAGCCACCTTGTGAAAGAATTTAGTGTTATTATCCCCTTCCTTCAGCCACAGAGCCCGAGATTTTTGCCTCCAATTAACCTCCTCAAACAGGAGTGTTTTTTCCAGCTCCATAATCATGTCTAACTTCTGTACCCGCTCCTTTTCCACTAACCCCTGAGCTTCTTCAAAACACTTCAATTCTCGAATACATTCCAATAATTCATTCTTCTTCTTCCCCACATCACTGAAGACCTCCGCATTCCATTTCTTCAAGTCCACCTTTAGAGCTTTCAACTTGTTAGCCGGCACAAAACTAGGCAGGCCTTGAAAATCATAAGTCTCCCACCAACGTTGCACTTGTTCCACAAAACCATCGGATTTGAGTCACATGTTTTCAAATTTAAAATGCCTTTTCCCTTCTCTTTGCGTTCCACAATCCAACAACAAAGGGAAATGGTCCGATAAAAGTCTAGGCAATCGTCGTTGTGACACATCAGGGTAATGTTCTTCCCACTTCGGAGATAACAAAAACTTGTCAATTTCAGACCATACTTGGTTGTTGGACCAAGTGAACTGCCCTCCTTGGAGAGGAATATCCAACAAACTCTGCCCCTATATGAATTTTGAAAAATCTTCCATAGCAGTAGAAAAACCACCTGCTCCCGATCGCTCACTCAAAAACCGCACCACATTGAAATCTCCCCAAAAACACCACGGCCTATCCCACCAACTCATCAATCTGGCCATCTCATCTCACAAAACCCTCCTCTCCCCAACATCATTAGGCCCATACACACCCTCAAACGCCCACATAAAATTATCATCAGCGTTACGCAATGAAACAGCTAAAGTATACCGTCCCATGCATTCACCCGCCTTCTCCACAACCCTCCTATCCCACATAATCAGAATCCTACCTAACGCCCCACTAGCCCTCATATAACACCAATCCACATGTTGGTAGCCCCATAAACTTCGAACCACCGCTCTAGTAATGACTTCCATTTTTGTCTCCATCAAACACACCAAATCGACCTTCCAATCTCTAATGAGCCATTTAATATGCAATCTTTTATCCAGCTCATTAATCCTCCTTACATTCCAAGATAGTAGTTTAAGCTTTAGTAACACACGACACGCCCCTACGCTTACCTCTCCTTTTATTAGATTGCTCCCCCTTCTTTTCATAGTTAGTGGAGCAATCTAGTCGCTTAATCTCCCTCTGACCTTTCACTCGTGAAATTGTGGTAACCATAGCCAAAGAGTCAGCCAAGGGTTGAACCCGCTTAGCTTCAATTTCTTCAAATAGTGCCAACAATTTATCTTCATATTGGTCATATGACACTTCAACTAATTTGTAATAACCTTTCACCCTTTCCACCACCCATCTAGGAGAGACACTTGAACTTGAATCCTTATCCATCTTCACTGCCAAAGGCATAACCAATAACAGGCCAAAACCCACCAACTCATTGCCTGCTCCACCCTCCACAACTTCAAAATAGGGTTTAGTTTGGACAATAAAAGAGGACAACTCCTTTGAGCCCTCCGGCTCTCTAGGAGTGCCCGCAGAAGAAAATCCCTCCCCCCCATTACACCCAACTCCCTTGCTACTTACAAAATGAAACTCAAGGCTTTGACTGGGCTTTGGCTGGATCACCGGGTCGGATACCTTTGAAAAAATTTCTTCCTTCTCCCCCTTGGGTTATTCTGTAATGCCTCCAATATTCCCCAACTCTCCCATAATATTTTCCATAACCAACCGGTTTTGTTCCTCCCCTGTGCCTATATTGAGCATTCCCGGCCCACAGTTTTCAGCCTCCATACCAGTCAACGGATCCCCCTCACTTCTAGGTTCAGCCATTTCAAGCTCCTCCACCACAAAGACTTCCTCATTCCTCTCATCGGCCTGCCCTGTCCCTGTTTCAGTGCAACTTTCCGGCATACCCAAGGAACATGACCCTTCCAAGAAGCCCGACCTTCCCACTGCCAGGTGAAAGAACACCCTGCTATAGCAACATCGCCTTGTCCGGCTGAAGAGTTGGTGCCAAAAGTTGCCGGGTCACTTGCTACCACTGTGTCGTCGCCTTACGGGGAGAGCGCCGAGAGTAGACAAACGTGGGTTCGCCTTCACGATTGTTGGTGATCATAGGGGCCTTGAGCTTCAAGCGATCAACGTGGGCCTTACTTCCATTCCCCCCATCATGTAGCCCACCTGACTCAATATTTTTATTGACACATCCCAACTCCAAAAAGCCCAACCACCTTTCAGCTTTTGTCTTGAAATGACGAAGGAAAGACTCAACTCCTCCATATTTTTTGCCTCCTCCAGATTGTGCTGCATAACGTTTCCCATAATGGAAACGGCTGACCAGTTTGAATTCGAAACTCCCCCGTCTTCAGCTTGATCACCAGCCGTAATTAATGGGACTTCCTTTTCTGGCTCCGTCCGAGTGTCCATTTTGCCCTTGCCCTCAACAGGAACCCCTACGTCGGACGTCGTCTTTCCTCCTAGCACTGCCGCATATGACTGTCCTTCCCGACGTAGACCTGTAGTTTTCGGTGCTGCATCATATTTTCTCCAAGCAACAATCCCGCCAGCCTGTTGCTTTGCATGGTAAGCGGTCAGTTTTTGTAATTGCACCCAAACATCCACCCAACCCTTCCCATCGCTCCCTTCCGAAATCACCACATAACTACGCCTCCTCCTCCAACATATTCTGACAGTTCAATGAACTGTCCATACTTATTCTTCCTACGCAGCACCACATAGACAGTGCTACCAAGTCGGAAAGTTCTCCACTTATCGTTATCTTCTTCTCCCTTGGACAGCCTCTCCACTACTTGAATCAACCACACCAGACTGGACCACCCTAAGGTAACCCCCCGGAAAAGATGTCCACTCCTTTCGGCCAGCCGAACCCCACCACTAACCTCAAACCTGAATTCAAAGGACTTCGAGTCCACATAACAATAGTCTAGATAACCCATATTGTCCCTGGGATGCTGCTCGTAAAAACTCACTCCTAGTTGAAACATAATTCTGGTTCTTCTCCTCCGCAATGACCCTTACGCGCCACCCTCAGAGAGAGAGAGAGAGTGTGTTATTTTATTACTTTCCAATATTGGGAGTTACAATTAGTGCGCTAGTTTTTTTATGAGGCCAATTAATGTATTATGTTGGAAGCTGAAATATGTGGGTGAATTCAGCCTTCTTTTAAAAAATAAAAAATTGGCGAGTTACACACACACACACACACACACACACTTTGTGGGACTTGAACCTACGACCTCACCCTCCACCTTGTTACAAAGGGAGGAAGTGCATGTAACGACTTAGAGAAAGCGCTAGCTACATCTGCACTATCACTCCAAAATGATTAGTCAAGTTGCAATTGGACCTTCCTATAATCATTTATAAAGCTCACTCTCTCCTAATAATTAGTATTAGAAACCAATGTCAGACTTAGTACCCATGAGCTCCTTTATAATTAACCTACTCTATGTGGGCTAATCATCTTCCCAATGTGGGATCGAGATGTTACTATCTCTCTCTCTCTCTCTCTCTTTCCCCCCCCCTCCCCACACTTAAATACCTGACGGATGCCAGAGCCATGTTATGTAGTGCTCCAATACCACATGTTATTATTAGGTTGTTTTGATACCACTTGTAACGACTTATGAAAATCGTTAGTCACATTTGCACTATCACTTCAAAAGAATTAGTCAAGTTGCAATTAGAGCTTCCTATAATCACTTATAAAGCATAGTCTCACCTAGTAAGGAACTAATGTGAGACTTAACATCCATGAGTTTCTTTATAATCTTCTCAATCCTAATGATGAATTGAGGTATTTTAGTACCATATGAGCTAAAGTTCATTGTTAAATTCGGCATTTGGTCCTATCATGAGACATTAGTAGGTTGTAATGGTAAGCGAAGTCGTTGGAAGGGTATTTGGGGCAATTAAGTCCTAATGAATTTTTTTTTTTTTTTTGATTGGACGGCCTCCTTAGGCTTTAATTATGGATAGTGGAAAATGTCATTTCGGTAAATTGGTGTTGCATTGTTAGTGTACTGGTAAGATGGTGGGTCACCTATTAATTATTTGCTACTTTACTAGAGTTGTGGTCCTTGTTGTGTTCAATAGGTGGTGCCTCAGAAAGTGCTTAAGATTTACTTTAGTTAAAAATGTCTTCTTCTTTTTTTTCCTTAATAAAAAAGGCAGGCGGGAGAGACCAACTCTATTCTACCTAGGCGTAACTATAGTGGCACCTGCCCATTGGGAGCTGCACATGAGGGGTTTAGACGATGGGAACCGTAGGCATTCCCTCAAGTCCAACTGAGTCATAATTTGACCCAGCCTTATCAGGGCATCAGTGGGATCCAATGCGGCTAATACTAGTAGGATTGAGGATCCCATTTCGGGAGTTAAACTATCACAATAGAACATGTCAAACCTCTTTGGGGATTTTCTAGAGGATATTGAACCCCCACCACTGATGGTTAAAAATGTTTTTTTGAAACACAAGCAATTTTATTTGGAAAGAAGCATGTCATTGTTTTGTGTGGATAGTATGGTGAGAGAGGAACAATCATGCGTATAATGGAATTGAGTTGTCTATTCTTGAGCTAAAATCTTTACTTTTGCAAGTCGTTGTATGAGTGGTTTGCTAGTTTGACAATTTTCGTACCCCCTCCTCTGTAAACTTTATTGGTTAGTTGAATTTTATCGTGTGATTCTTATAGGGAATTTTATGCATGTTGCTTGTATTTAAAGGTTTCCACTATTTCTATAAAATTTTAATTACTTATGCAAAAAAAATAAGTGACTAATATAAAAAAGGAGTTGTATTTTTAAATCGTATAAGACATTTTTTTGGGTAGCTTTTTATGTACATATAAAAGTTAAAACAGGATAATATACTTGAATAATACATCCTAACTTTTTGAGACAAATACATTTAACCTCTTGAATTTACACCTTTTTTGCACTTAGGCCATCAAATTTTTAAATGTAACATTGACTTCTTCCAACTACCACTTCATTGCAAGTTATTCCCTCTGTTGGCATCTAGCATTAATATATATATATATAACCACATGTGACTTTTTTATTTATTTGAACTGCCCAAATTATTCTTACAAATTACTTTTAAAAAAATAAAAACAAAAAACAACTGAAAAAAGGTAATGCCAGATGTTGGTAGAAGGTGTAACTTGCAAAGAAGTGGTAGTTAGAGAGAGTCAAGGGTTACTTTTTAAAATTTGAGGCCTAACTTCAAATGGGATGCAAGTTCTGGAGGTTAAGTGTATTTTCCCAAAACTTTTTCTTAGGTGTGATATTGATACAAACCTTAGGGAGAACTCACCATTGAAACCTGACTTGTAAGGAGAGGGTGTTCAAGACCTTATATACATATGATGAAGATTGCACTTAAGCCATATGTGACACTTAGGATCATAACATACTACCACGTTGCGCAACCAGCGTACATTCATGATTGCCCACTTTATCAACATTGATTTGATGATAGCCCTTTTGTCTTTTTGTGGCTCCACTTATCTATCAGTATTCAATGACTTAGCACTATCCATATACATAGTATCACTACATTTTAATCCAACCTATAGGTCAACCCCTTTGTGACTCAACCACAAACTCACATCTTATTTGATCTCATACTCAATGAATTGCGTCCGATCTCATACTGGATGTGGTGGCTGGCTCTGATACCAAATGATGCAAACCTCATGGAGAACTCACCCTTGAGACTGGCTTGCAAAGAGGTGTCCAAGAGCTTATATACTCATAGTTAAGATTGTACTTAAGCCATGTGGGACACTTTGGATTATAACATACCACCACGCTCCGCAGCTAATGTTCACGACGGCTCACTCCATCAACTCTGACCCGATGATAGCCCTTTCTTTTTGGCAGCTCCACTCTCTTATTAGTATTCAATAACTTAATACTTTGTCCATACATAGTACCAAGACATTTTAATTCAGCCTATATGTCACCTCCTCAAGGAGTCGACCACAAAGCCATAACTCACTTGATCTCATACTCAACGAGTTGCGTTTAATCTCATACTCACCATTGAAAACCGGCTTGCAATAGGAGGGTACCTAAGAGTCACATCACTAAGACTGTATTTAAGCCATGTGAGACACTTAGGATCATGACTCTCTTTCTCCTCCCTTACCATGGAAACTATTCTCCCCCTTTCTCCTCACTTACTACCTTGATCAATGCCTTACTAGTGTCTCTCTCATCCTTGCAGTATGTTAGGGTAGATATTAGCCTTTTCTCCATTTCAATCCATCTTGATATATATCATTTCTTTGTCCTGTTAAGAAATAAGTCCTATTTCTCAGGACCGGTGAGATGCGAAAAAATTAAGAAGACAAGAAAAAATAAATCAACCACAAATGACACTAAGATTTAAGTAGTTCCCTCAAACTGAGGTACATTCACTGTAGGAGACGCTGAGAAAATTCACTATTAAAAATAGTTACAGGGAGAAAATCACTCAAAGCCCAAAGCCCCAATACACCCAGATTTCTTTCACTTGTGTATTGTTGTACGACACATCAAGAAGAGAAAACCTCTCTTTTTTTACCTTGTACCGCACACCAAGAAGGATAAACTTTCCTTCTTTCTTTTTCTTTTGCTTTGAGATTCTTTGGATTTCCACACTTGCTTTGGTTGGCTATGTGCTTCTTATATAGGTAGCAAAGCTTAATAAAGAAGCAAGCACTACTTCTTCTACAAGTAAGCTCCACGTCACTTTCTTCTTGTAGAAGTAAACTTCTCCTACAAGTCAAGCCATGTGCACCAAGTGATGTCATCAACTTCTCCAACAAGTATCTTCACCAACTTATCATTGAAGAGGGGCCCACACCAAAAAATCAAGTCAAACTTAA
Source organism: Alnus rubra (assembly GCA_028654335.1). NCBI lineage: Eukaryota > Viridiplantae > Streptophyta > Magnoliopsida > Fagales > Betulaceae > Alnus > Alnus rubra. Next base: position 1,144,602 of record JAJPGS010002451.1, on the reverse strand, counting down.
CAATCTCCCACTTGACTTGATTTTCATCAAGTCCCGAATTTTCTCAAGATGTCTCCACCACCTATCCTCACGCTTGAGGACCAACTGAAGCTGCGCACAACTTCAGTTTCTCAATAGTTACACTTTTTTGCAACTTTGAAGCCCAACTGACAGCTATACCACCTAGATTAATTACAAACCCTGCAGTACCTTTCCTTCTATCAATAGTACCTGCTAGATAAGCATCCACATAACCTTGCAGCGTCAAATCTGCACCTGTGAAACAAAGGGATATATCTGAAGTTCCTCTCAGATATTGCACAATCCATTTGACTGTCAATCCTGCCTTGTAGCGTTTGCTACCATTATATTCACCCTTTATTCTATACACCCATTTGTTGTACAAAATCTTTTTACCTACTGGCAACTCTGTTAGCGCCCAGGTCTGGTTAGACAATAATGAATACATCTCATCTTTCATTGCTAACTCCCACTTGATTGGATCTTCAACCTGCAAGGCTTCAACAAACGTCTCTGGCTCATCGCCATTAGTCAACAAAATATGAGACAGGGAGGGTGAATAACGTTGTGGAGGTCTAATATTTATGAGAGACCTTCTGACAGCCAATACCGGTGTACCTTGTTCTATTTGTTGATTTGCTGTATCATCAACTTCTAGACCCTCTTCAGCATCTGAATTCATTCTATGAGTAGCTGGGCCTTTAGGAATTCCATCTAGGTTGATAAATTCAGGCTTTTCAGCCTCAAATTCTATACGTGCTGGCTCTGCACTAGAATCATTTTTATACAAAGCATTCTCATTAAAAGTAACGTTCTTACTTCTAATGATTTTTCGGTTTTGATCAGGCCAAAACCTATACCTGAATGCCACATCTTAAATGTTTATAGTCATATAGAGAGTACTTGTTTTGTATCCCTGAGCCAAAATCCTAGCTCCAATGCTGACCTTCCATTTACCGCCTTGAAAGTTAGCGGAGTGTTCTTCATCATCAAGTTGTCCAACTGAAATCAGGTTTTTCTTCAGATCTGGGACATGTCTAACCTTCTGCAGTTTCCATACCGAGTCACTGTGTACTCTTATGCGAACATCACCCATGCCCACAATATCCAGCGCCGATCTGTCAGCTAGGTACACCTTTCTGAAATCTCCAGCAACATAGTATTCGAGAATTTCACTGATCGTTGTGGTATGAAAAGAGGCTCCTGAGTCCAAGACCCAAGAATCAAGAGGATTGTCAATAGAGAGAAGTAGAGTATCCTACACTTCTACTATTACCACGACGTTTGCAGAATTGTCGTCAGTCTTCTTCTTCCTTTGTTCTCTACAATTCTTCTTTAAATGGCTTGTCTTGCCACAGTTCCAACACTCAGTTAGTCACCCAAACTTGGATTTGCTCCTGTCCTTTCATGATTTAGATCTGCCATTCCCAGAGTTCCTCTCTTGACCTCTGCCCCTTTCTTCAAGGTTTAAGGCTGCACCAGAACCTGAGGTTTCACCAGCATCCTTCCTGCGGACCTCCTCACCAAGAACCAAATCCCTGACATCTTCATAGCTAAGTTTACTCTTACCTGCAAAGTTACTCACAGCCATTCTCACAGCTTCCTAGCTATTTGGCAAAGACGCCAAGACGAGGATAGTTGATTCGTGATGGTGTTGAATTCATTGAGATGTTGCGCCACTGAAGCCCCTTCCTCCATATTCAGGCTGAACAGTTTCTTCATTAGATGCACATTGTTGTTAATTGACGGCTTCTTGTACATGCTTGACAAAGCCGCCATTAGACTTGCTGAGGTCTTCTCCTTTACGACGTTGTGCGCCATTGATTTTGACAATGATAACCTGATAACTGCTAGGGCCTTACGATCAAGCAGGGCCCACTCGTTATCATACATGTCGTCAGGCTGTTCTCCTAAAAGCAGTTGATGGAGATCCTTCCCATAGAGAATATCTTCAATCCGCACTTTCGAGTACCCAAAATCTGTGCCATTGAATTTTTCGATTACAATCCTCCCTTCTATTGCCATCGCTCCCACCCGAACCAGACCTTGGCTCTGACCAAGAAAATGGCTCTGATACCAGTTGTTAGGAAATAAGTCCTATTTCCCAGGCCCGGTGAGATGCGAAAAAAATTAAGACAAGGAAAAATAAATCAACCACAGATGACACTAAGATTTAAGTGGTTCCCTCAAACTGAGGTACATCTACTGTAGGAGATGCAGAGAAAATTCACTATTAAAAATAATTACAGGGAGAAAATCACCCAAAGCCCCAATACACCCAGATTTCACTCACTTGTGTATTGCTGTACGACACATTAAGAAAAGAAAACCTCTCTTTCTTTTACCTTGTACCGCACACCAAGAAGGATAAACTTTCCTTCTTTGCTTCTTTCTTTTTCTTTTGCTTTGAGATTCTTTGGATTTCCACACTTGCTTTGGTTGGCCGTGTGCTTCTTATATAGGTAGCAAAGCTTAATAAAGAAGCAAGCACTACTTCTTCTACAAGTAAGCTCCACGTCACTTTCTTCTTGTAGAAGTAAACTTCTTCTACAAGTCAAGCCATGTGCACCATGTGACGCCATCAACTTCTCCAACAAGTATCTTCATCAACTTATTATTGAAGAGGGGCCCACACCAAAAAATAAAGTCAAACTTAACATGTCCATATAAATGTATCTTGTATAATTACATCCATGGTGATTTTCTTTTTTCTTTTTGGGATAAGTAAGCTTTATTGAAAAGAACGAAAGAATATAGTGAGAACACAAGGGCCAGCAAGGCCCCGCAACCTGACAGATTGAGAGGGTACAAAACAAACAATTAGCTAGTCAACAATTACCAGCCAATTAAGGCCAACAATATAGAGAAATCAGGCAACTAGAGACCAACACAAGACACAAAAATTAAACCCACAGTAAAGAACCAACCAAACCCAAACTAAAGAGCATCACAACAACTGCACATTGAGCAAAATCTATAGTAGTGTAATACTCTTTTATTTTTCTAATAGATTTCTGTGAATTATGAATGGAAATATGGATTGAATAGAAGAATGAAAAATATGAACTGATATTGAGATAGAGAGACTGGTTCGAGCCCAATCACAAGCTCCTAAGTGTACAAGGTTATAAAATGATTAAATATATTTTTGTATCCCTTCTAGTAAGCCACTGGGCTTATATTTCCTTACAATCGCTGGGCCTAGCCCACTTATTTGCAACCGACTCTAGCTGGCACTCTAACAACCAAGTCTAGTTGGCCTAACAGAATACAAGTGGCCCAACTAATTACAGCTGGCCTAACAACTTCTACCACATGTATATTTAATACTTCACCCAACAACATGTGTTCTCTTATTCCTTCCACGCTCACACCTCTATGTTTCTTCTTAGTTCTTCTAGTTTCTTCTATCTTAGTTTCCCACGCACACACCTCCATGTTTCTTCTTAGTTCTTCTGGTTTCTTGCCACCACACCGACTGGCTGGTGCATTAGCCTTACCGTAATAGAGCCGAGAAGTATGACCCTTTGATTAGAACGCCACATATCTTTATCACTAAAACTAGTGATCATTACAATCCCTCCCGCTTAAAGAACCTTGTCCACAAGGTGAGAAAATCTTGACCTCAAAGCCCAAAAATCCTCCTATGTCGCATTGTCCACTATACTACCCTTCCATTTAATCAAAACCTCTGCAAGAGCCTGATTATTCACCTTCTGTACCTGACGTTGTAAAATCTTCTCAGGTTCTGGCTGAATTTCACCATGACTATCAACCGGAGGTAAAGAGGGTAAAAGCACACAGCGCTGGCCAACCTGTTTCTTGACACAGGAAACATGAAAGACTAGGTGGATTTTGGAATCCACAGGCAGATCGAGCTTGTAAGCAACCTCGCCAATCTTGCAAAGCACTTGAAAGAGACCATAAAAACAGGGAGAAAGCTTCAAGCATTTCCGTAAAGCAAGAGTTTTTTGCTTATAAGGCTGAAGCTTGATGTAAACCTAGTCACCTGAAACAAAAGACCTTTCACTGTGCCTTTTATCATAATGGAATTTCTGCCTTCCTAGTGCAGCGCAGAGAGATTATGCATGAGGATTGCAAGAATCTGTTCTCTGCTTTGAAGATGTTCATCCAGTGCCTAGTTAAGAGTAGTCCCTGGAATGTATTCTACGCACTTCGGAGAGGTATACCATACAAAACTTGAAATGATGTTAGCTTAGTAGAAGAATGAAAGTTAGTATTATACCAGTATTCTGCCATAGCAAGCCAAGTAGACCAGTTCTTTGGTTTTTCCCCCGCATAACATCTGAGATAGTGCTCCAAGCATTTGTTGACCACCTCGGTTTGTCCATCCGTCTGGGGATCCCCTTTAAGGCCTTGCTATAAAAAGCTACTGGTCTAGAGTCTTGCATGAGCACAACCCCTATGCCCACCCTTGAAGCATCACACTCAATAGTGAAGACTTCGGAAAAATCTGGCAAAATTCAGAACACGGAGTGTAGTGATCGCTTCTTTAAGTTGGAGAAAGGCAACAGTGGACTCTGCTGTCCATAAAAAACAATCATCCTTCAGCAAAGATGTTAGAGGGGATGCAATTTGGCCATATCCCTGAATGAATTTCCGATAGTAGCCCGTGAGACCAAGGAAGCCTCTTAAGGATTTCAAAAACTTAAGTAAGGGCCATTTAATCATTCCTTCAATCTTGGCTAGATTAGCCTTCACCCCCTCAGCAGATATAACATGGTCTAGGTACTCTACTTCCTGACAAACAAATTTGCACTTCACTACCTTAGCAAATAACTATTGATTCTTCAAGGTTTCCAACACTACTCTTAAATGGACCAAATAATCCTCTGTATCCTTGTTGTAGACCAGGATATCATCAAAAAATACCAATACGAATTTCCTTAGATAAGGTCTAAAAACATGGTTTGTGATACCTTAAAATGTAGAAGGAGCATTGGTCAACCCAAAAGGCATTGCTAAAAATTCGTAATGGCCGTCATGGGTCATGAAAGCTGTCTTAGGCACATCATTCGGCTTAACTCGAATTTGATGATACCTGGATCTAAGGTCAAGCTTGGAAAAAATATGAGCCCCATTCAACTCATCCAATAACTCATCCACAACTGGAATAGTAAATTTGTCCTTCATAGTAGCTTGATTTAAAGCACAGTAATCCATACACAAACACCAGTTCCCATCCGCCTTGCAGACTAGTAAAACAGGGGAGGAAAAAGGGGACTAACTAGGTTTGATTGCTCTTGACTCCATCAGCTCCCTTACAATCTTCTCAATCTCCCCTTTTTGGTAATGAGCATACCTATGGGGCTTTACACAAATAGCTTGGGTTCCTTCTTAAGGAGTATTTGATGGTCATGAGACCTCATTGGTGGTAGTCCAATTGGTTCTTCAAAAACTGTTGCAAACTCCTTCAAGAGTTTAGCAAAAATATCATTCTGCTGTTGTTTCTGTGGCTGAGCTACAGAATGTAACATTTGAAGTACCAACCCCTTTCTGTGTAGACATATGTAGCTTTGAGAAAGAATTACTATCTTCCCAAGATGATTCAGTAGGAGCTAGGCTCGTCCAAACAATTCTTTGTGATAAAAGCGAAAACTCCATAGTTAACTTTGAAAAATCCCAAATAATGGGACAAAGAGAGCGTAACCAATGAATACCCAACACCATGTTACAACCCCCAAAGGTAAGATATAAACTTTAGTAGAGAAATTAGTACATTGAACTCTCACGGGTAGGGCTAGAGAATAGCCCGCAGTGTGAACAATTTACCCATTGGCCACCTTGACAGCCTGCTTGACATCAACTTGGATCTCCAATTGAACTTTTGAAGAAATTGTAGGATCCACAAAGTTATGTGAGCTACCTGAATCAACCAAAATAGTTATCCCATGAGACCTAATAGTACCTAACAACTGCATAGTCTCTTGATTAGGAGAGCTTGTAATAGCATGCAGGGATATTTCTGGCAGCTGAACCTCCCCCACTTCCTCCTGAATTTGAAGTTCTAACCCTGAATCATCGCAATCTGTCTCTGGAGGTACAAATTGATCTGCATGCATTAACTCACAGCCCTCCATAAGGAAAATTTTCCCTTTTAGAAATCAATGAGTTGGGCAATACTTGTCATCACAGTAATAACAGAGGCATTTTCTTCTTTTGTCCTTTATTTGAGATGAAGAAATATTTTGGACTTGTAAATTCTGTTTTGACCCCCCAATTGGAAACCCTAGCTCACCTTGCCCTCCCAATTCAGTCTTGGTCGCACCTGTGTAGACAGGTTTCTGATGCTGGCTACCTTGAGAGTAATTTCCTCCTTGTTGAAAAGCAAAGGTTGTATGAAAATCACTAGATCTATAAGATCTTCTACTACTCATCACAAATTCCTCTTGGATTTTGGCCAATCCAAATGCATCATTCAAACTTTGTGGTTTCAACAGTCTCAAAGGGAGCCTAATATCATCCATTAAGCCACTTAAAAAACAACTTAATTTATAGTTTTCAGAGAGACCTTTCAACCTATTGGACAGTTTCTCAAATTGAGTTTTATAGATTGAAATACTAGAAGTTTGTCTCAAACGAGTAAGAGCCTCCATAGGATCATCATACAAGTTAGGACCAAATCGTAATTGAATAGCTTGTTCAAAGGTATCCCACGAAGTAAACAATACTAAATTAGATGCATCTTGAAACCACACTAATGCATCACCTTCCATATAAAAAGCAGACATCACTATTTTGTATTCATTTGGAATATTACTGAAGCTAAAAAACTGATTAGCTTTAAACAACCAACCTGTTACATTGTCTCCGTCAAACCGTGGAAACTACACCTTGAGACTACGCACTTGAACATCTAGACCAGTAGGATTGGGACCTCTCCTTTGGAATCTCGGAAATGCAAAGGAAGATTCTCCATTTTCTCTCGTGTGCCTTCCTTCCATGTATCCTTGTTGAAAGAACGTAGGTGACTACAAATCTGAAACTGAATTCTTCCCATTGGTTGAGATAGCTTCGATTAGCTGATCCATCTTAACTAACAATTCATTGATCTTCTTGCCATGCAAAGTGCTTTGACTCTGAGTTTGTTCCATTTGTTGCTTCAACCCAGACATAACTTCCTTTAGATGCAACTTGAAACTAGTAACTGTATCCTGCAAATCTCTAACTCTCGTGCCTTCTACCATGGATCGTAGAAGCTCCGATACTAATTGTAATACTCTTGTATTTTTCTAACAGTTTTCTGTAGATTATGAGTGGAAATATGGATTGAATAGAAGAATGGAAAATATGAATTGATATTGAGGTAGAAAGATTGGTTTGAGCCCAATCATAAGCTCCAAAGTGTACAAGGTAACAAAATGATTACAGATATTTTTGTACCCCTTCTAAAAAGCTCAATGGCTTATATAGCCTTACAATCGCTGGGCCTAGCTCACTTATTTGCAACTGACTCCAGCTGGCCCTCTAACAACTAAGTCCAGCTGGCCTAACAAAATACAAGTGGCCCAACTAATTACAGCTGGCCTAACAACTTCTACCACACGTGTGTTTAATACTTCACCCAGCAACACGTGTTCTCTTATTCCTTCCACGCAAACACCTATATGTTTCTTCTTAGTTCTTCTAGTTTCTTCTCACTTAGTTTCTCACGCACAAACCTCCATGTTTCTTCTTAGTTCTTCTAGTTTCTTATCACTAAAACTAGTGATCATTACAAGTAGCCTTTATTACGTGAGGCAGAATTAAATTTGTTACTGAATATATAGTAGCCTTCATGAACAAGGTTATTTGCTGCATGGATAATTTTCACTTAGCCTTGCCTTAAGTTCACAAGACATTATACCTACATACATATGTGTTTGTGTTTGTGTATAGTTTTTTTTCCTTGCTTTTAATGGGGGTTTAAAACCCTCCTAAGAATCTTCAAAGGAGAATCAGAGCTGGAAGTTGGCCCTCATCAACAAGCCCTTTTGGGATTTATCGTGCAGGGTTCCATTCCAAGAGTGTGGGGGTACTTTGGAACAATATTACTCCGAAATCTTGAAATTCAAGGAAAATATACACTCAAAACTGTCCAACTAGCTATGTTACAGTTATAGTTTATAGACCCTCTATGTGGTCTTAACTTCTTCTTCTTTTTTTAATGAATAAGCACCTTTTACTAAACAAACAAAACATTATACAACCAAATACTCGAGCACAAACTGGATCACAGCTGCTTAACAAGCAATTCCAGGCATCGCACTTGCTTGGAAGTCAACTTCTTCCGCCATTGCATCCTAGGGCTAGTTTAGTGTAATAGCAGTAGTTTTTCTTGCTGCTCACCTTTTTTGGCTGATCGTAGACCACCCTCTTTTCTTGATTCTTGGCATTTGAAGAATTGTCGTTGCTATTGCTTATTGACGAAGTAGTTTGGCACCTCAATGTTGACTCAGAAGATCCCTCACTGGTTGGTTATGTTTGCTACACAATGTGACCTCCAGACTTTTCCCTTTAAGCTTTTTACTCCCCATTCAATAATTTCTTCCCTTTCTATTTTAGGATCCTCTACTGAACATTTTTGAATAATTAACTTCCCTCCATAATCTTTGACTGAAACCACACTGAAAAAAAAAAGAAAAATATGGTCCCTGCTCTCAGTACAACCTTGACAAAAAGGACATAGAAAGTCTCCTTGATATCCCGAACTCAGCAACTTCTCCCCCATCGTTAAGCTATTCCTTATTGATAACCAAAAGATAAAAGCATGTCTAGAAATTGCTGCCAGAGGATACCATACCGGCCTCCACCATTTCACTTCAGCATGTTTTGTACGAATAACCTCCCATGTTTCAGCACAATAATATATCCCTTTCTTTGAGATTACCCATTCTGGAATGTCAGCAACACCTACTTGTACCAATGCTTGTTTACTCTGAAGATCAACCATCTCCTCGGACCTAGCTGGTGGCCAACACCAATCTTTGTCCTTCAATACACTTTCTAGCATTGCATTAACCTTACTCCCTATTGTACCCATGCTTCAGGAGATTCCTTTGCACCCACGCCACCCAAAATGATTCAGCCTTAGTGAAAAAATTCCAAATATGCCTCATTATAGCATCTTTGTTCCTCTCTTCAATCCTTTTCAGCCCCAATCCCCCTTCTTTATTTGGAACACAAACTAACTCTCAAGCCACTTTTGCTTTTTCATTCTCGTTCCCTGTCCACATAAATCTATTGAATTTATGCTCTATGGATCGAATAATTTGCTTTGGAAGAATGAAGATGCTAGACCAGTATACCTGAATGCTATACAAAATCAAAGATAGAAGTTGTAATCTACCTGAGAACGGCAACTATTGAGATGGCCAAGAATTAATCATGGCTGTAATCTTCTTCAACAATACTGCACAATCAAAAGCTACCAATTTTCTCGAAATCAATCGCACCCCCAGATATCAAACATGCAGGAAGATTCTTTCACTTGTAAGCAATCAAGAACTAATTGTTTAAGATCTGGAGGGATCCCACCGCAGTAGACAATACTCTTGGTGATGTAATCATTATCAATTACATCTCTAGCCATGAGTAGTATTATCTAAATAAGAGTTTATCTCTTATCTTAAGAGATATGCGGTTGATTAGTAGTAGAAGTAGTCTTTTAATTTTAAATAAGAATATCTAGATTAGTTTGTTATTTGATTTAGTAGCAGTCCTATTTAATAGTTATCTAAGTAGAGGAGTGTTAATAAGAAGTCTTATCTCTTAGGATAAGAGTAGACGATCAGATCATGGTTGGTTTCAACCGACCGAGTCTCTTCCTTGTATTCCAGTAGGTCTCTAGCCATGTTGAATGACACTTCTACTTCAGTTGGGTTACCTAATTGTATATAAGAAACAAGTCAGTAATTATATAGAGAAGTTGAATTATTATTTAATAAATACAGTTTACTGTGTTTTTGGAGTTCCTGGCTCACTCGAAACAGCCAACCTATCAATTCCTGTGTTTTGTATTAATTGGTTCACATCAATTGGTATCAAAGCCAGGCGTTTTCCTCTTGAATAGCAAGAATTGTTTACCCAAGAGGATTGGTTTCCCGCAAAAGAAACCAGATGTTAGACGACATAGGAAAATCAAAGAACAAAAGTTGGGCAATTCGGGATTTTTCTTTACAAACCCATCCAGCAACACGTTCTGTAACAAAAAAGAAACAACACGAAGAGATGGATCGACAACTGGAAAGCATGAAGCAATTAATGAAGAGCTTATCGGATAAGCATGAGGAATTCCGTAAGAGTAAATAGACCATGCAAGATCGTATGATAGAAATCTACGAGATGTTTGCCAAACAATCACATGGTGAGAATTCACGTGGAAGAGATCACGAATACGAAGGAGAAAATTCCTTTCAAGGAGGACGTCACCCAACAATCACCACATGACATGTGAAATTAGATTTCCCATGATTTAACGGAGACGAAGACCCCACGATGTGGATCTGCCGAACTGAACAATTCTTTCGATTTCAGGGAACATTGGAGGGCGAGAAGACAACCCTGGCTTCATTCCACCTAGAAGGAGAGGCCCAGATGTGGTTCCAAATCTTAATTAAGGAAGAACGAGAAATTGGGTGGCCAGAATTCACTGCAAGTTTACTTACCCGCTTTGGACCCAATCAATTTTACGACCCTTTCTGAGAATTGACGAAGCTACAACATGAAGGAACTGTACAAGAATACCAGGCGAAATTCGAGTCTTTACTCTCCAAAATTGGGGTGCTATCCCAAACTCGTAAGGTTAGTTGCTTTATAAGTGGCTTGCGAGAAGTGCTCAAGGCTGATGTCACTGCAGGAAAACCTGAGATGTTGACATCTGCAATCAGCCTGGCTAGACTTTACGAAGCACGACACAGTGCTATCACAAGAAGCAACCGAGCGGAAGAAAGAAAAGTAGATATGGGAAACCAACAAACCTTAAATCCGCCATTCCTACCCATCAAGAGGTTGATGCCGAAGGAGTTAAAGGAAAGACAAGAAAAGGGATTGTGTTTTAAATGCAACGATAAATACGGACCAGGACACTGATGTAAAAAGTTGTTCATGATTGAAGCTTGCATAGGGGAAGATGAAGATGGAGACATGGAAGAAGTGAAAACGCAATTTTCTTGTTTTTCCCTTGAGGACAAGGGAAATGATTAGAGGGGGGAAATGATGTAATCATTATCGATTACATCTCTAGCCATGAGTAGTATTATCTAAATAAGAGTTTTTCTCTTATCTTAAGAGATATGCGGTTGATTAGTAGTAGAAATAGTCTTTTAATTTTAAATAAGAATATCTAGATTAGTTTGTTATTTGATTTAGTAGCAGTCCTATTTAATAGTTATCTAAGTAGATGAGTGTTAATAAAAAGTCTTATCTCTTAGGATAAGAGTAGACGATTAGATCATGGTTGGTTTCAACCAACCGAGTCTCTTTCTTGTATTCTAGTAGGTCTCTAGCCATGTAGAATGACACTTCTACTTCAATTGGGTTACTTAATTGTATACAAGGAACAAGTCAGTAATTATATGGAGAAGTTGAATTATTATTTGATAAATACATTTTACTGTGTTTTGGGAGTTCCCGACTTGCTCGAAACAGCTAACCTATCCATGCCTGTGTTTTGTATTAATTGGTTCACATCACTTGGATTTGTAGATAGTCCCAACAGTCTAGCATATGCATCCAACACAGATTGTATAGTTGCCACAGTCTTCAGATTTGCAAAAGCAAATATTATCAAATCATCTGCAAAACACAGATGAGTTAGCTTCAATTCCGAGCATCTGGTATCAAAATTGAACAATTTATTACTCATAACAGCTTTCCTTCAACAAACCTTATAGTACTTCCATAGCTAACACAAAAAGGTAAAGAGACAATGGATCTCCTTGCCTTAAACCTCTTTTAGTTATATAGCTCGTTGACTTCAGTGTTGCAATAATTTTTAATGACTAATTGACTCAACAATATTGCTATGTTTTGAGTAAACTATTCAACTTGAAACTCAGGAACAATTTAGTAGGGGCCTGTTCATCTAAACCCTGGATCTTCTTTGTAAATGACCTGCTCCTTGATTTTGTTATTAAAGCTTGATTTGTTTCAGAGAGTTCTCTTGTTTCTATGATTATATATGGATCGAATAGTGCAGATTCAAAGTTTTGTAGTTAAACCCAATTTTCAGACAACAATGTTGTGGTCAGAAACAAGCTCTTGGTTGGTCTCAACAAGTGATTGACTTATGAATCATTAATAAGGAGAAGTCTCCAGTATGATCCAGATATTAATAAGAAGCTTCTAGAAATTTTTTGTTTTCCTAAAGAGTTTCATCAGATGCAAATAATTTCCTCTTCTTATCATATCTAGCTGTTGATGCATGGAGAAATTGTTAACGGAGTTAATTGAACTAATTCATATAACAAGATGGTTCACAAAATCGGGATATATATGGTTCTGCTCTATTTCTTATATTTTATCGAGCCTGGAGTGTCATTTGGTTGAGTATGCTTATAGTAAGATTTGGGAAAAGCGCTCCATCTTGAGGTTCTGTTGCATGACTGTTTGCTAGCATGTTACTTTTAGATGAGGGTCTGCTAGTTTGTCATATTCTATTATCCTATCTGTCCATGAGACTTTTATGTAAAATATAAATATTCACTTGGAGGACAGATATATGATGGAAGGCTAGAAGGTATATATTTTGATAGAAAGTGGAAAGTTAATGTAGGGGCTAAGACATTAATTTGGCAAGACTTTTAACTGAAACATGCTCAAGTGACCAAGATATTGCTGCTAGATGGAGGTTTTTTGAGTTTTATTTATGTTAGGTGTGGGCCTATTAATTGTTACTTTGGATAAATGCTTATGGGTATCTTTTGGATGTTTTCTTTTTGTTTATTGTTTTAATAAGTAATCAAAATACCATTAAAAGCATAAGACACTCCAGATACACAGGTATACAAGAGAGAACATTGAGCTAGAAGGAGAAAAAAGAACAAATAAATCATGATAACTAATCATTTGATGAGAAACAATAGCAGTTCTTCAAAGATACAAAGTATAGAAAAATAAATATTACTCTCCTCTAATGTCCTAGCACTCTTAGACAAATACATAATTTTCCAACTAATCAACCGACGCTCTATCTTATCAATAACATCGTCCCAAATAGACTTGGCCTTATAGGAGGCCCCTAACGGAAGACTAGAATACTAGCCAACCCATCCACATCATCAACATTATCCACAGGAACCAATTCTGACATAGCCTAATTGACCTTACAACTTCAAAACATAAGTACAAGCACTATAGATGACGTAGATGATTTGGATCACCCCCACTGAAAATCAGAGTATTATCTTCAAACAAGTGAAAGATGACAATCCCACCACCATTCTCTATCCCCATAGAGGAGCCAGATAATAAGCACTTACTACAGCAGGAATCATCTTACCCAAAGCCTCCATAACAATGACAAACAGTAAAGGAGACATAAGGGTCTACTTCTCTTAAGCCATAGGAGCTACTAAAAAGCCCAGTGGAAGTGCCATTCACCAATTAAGACCGAGAAACACACCGAGGAGAGACAATGAGCTATGCAAGAGCACCACTTCCCCCCCAAAACCACACTTTCTTAGCATGTACAACGGAAAATCCCAATTCACATGATCATAGGCTTTTTCGAAGTCCAGTTTGCGGAGTAATCTGGTTCCCCAAATTTTATTCTACTACCATGGCATTCCTTGCCTATAAGAATAGGATCTAGGATCTGCCCTCCTCGAATGAAAGCTTCTGCGACTTAGAAATAAGCTTCTGCAACACCGTCTTTAGCTTGTTTACCAGAATCTAAGCAATAATTTTGTAAATGCCACTCACAAGACCAATTGGGTGAAAGTCCTTGGGATGAATAACCCCTGAAATCTTCAGAATGAGTGAGATGAACGTAGCATTAAGGATCCTTTCAAACTTACCTCTAGCATGGAAGTCACTCACGAAAGAACTTCATAATGTCTTATTTCAACACATCCCAACAAGTATGGAAGAATGCCTTAGAGTAACCATTAGGGCCCGTTGCCTTGTCATCATTCATAGCTTTTAGTGTTTCACTACCTCCAACACCTCCCTTCCTCCAATATTCTCTCCAACCAATTAGTCTCAGCCTCACCAATATAATTAAAAGAAAGGTCGTCCAAAAAAGGCTGCCAGCTGAATTGTTTGTTGTATAGCCTTTTATAAAACATGACAATGTGCTCACTGATCTCCACCTAATTGGTAGAAATTGTGCCATCAACCAACAAGGAGTCAATGGAGCTTTGGATTTATTCTTAGTTTGGTGTATACTTTTTGTTGTTCTCAAGTTGCTTGTGATAATTTCAAAAGCTTAAGCTGATGAAAAATAGTGAATTTAACCATATAAATTATCATTATAATGCTATTTTTCACATATGGGCCAAAACCCTCCTCAATGAGTGCAGTCTAGCTAACAAGTGTTTTCTTTCTTTCTTTTTAAAGGAGTTGGGATCCTCAATGACTTGGACCCAATTAAGACAACTGCTCTGATGCAATGATAAATTACAATTTATGCCAAAAGCTTAAACTGATAGAAAATAGGGAAGTTAATTACTTATCCATTCTAAAAGATTGCTTTTATGTGTTGGCATGTCTTAAAGATCGACTAAGAAGTATTTGAAACCAAGTACTCTTTCTTCTTCTTGGTGGTGCTTACCAATAATCTATAAGTTGTATACCTTTTGTTTGTTGTATACATAGAGGCATATATAGAGCCTTTCAAGACAGGGAAATGCACCAAAACCTTTTTAAAAAAGGTTTTGGTATAAAACTACAAAAATATAAGAAACTTATGTTTGTGTTTCTTGATTCACCCTCAAACACACAGAGGAAACATCAATTTTATATTTCCTTTTGGTAAATTGTGTTTTTGTATTTCAATGTGATAAGAGTGGAAAAAGAAAAAGGAGCATTATTTAATTATAAGTAGTTAAAAACAAACATTTGGCTTGCAAATCTTTTTAAAAAAGACTGTTAAGTCTAAAACAGTTAAGGAGGGATTGGGGGGCACTCCATTTTCTTGTCTTGGTTTTCTACTTGAGATGACAAATTTCATTTCATCTAGTTGTACTGCCGCTATGAATAGGTTCCAATATTTGTTACCTCATCTTTTTTAAGAAAAAGAAAATCTGTTTGATCATATAGTATGAGTTTCTTCATTTGTTGCCACATTTCTTTACTTAAAACCTATTTCTGCAGAATTATAATGGAAGAGGAGATGTCAAGCATGATATCAAATGGCAGAGTGAATCCAACTGCTGAAGATTCTGATTCGAGCAGCAACACTTACCCGCTTCCTGCGAAAAAGCATGCAAGACATGGTAGCAATGTCTCCATGAAATTCAAAGGTGTTGTACCCCAACCAAATGGGCATTGGGGCGCACAAATATATGCCAATCACCAACGGATTTGGCTTGGGACTTTCAAGTCTGAAAAAGAAGCAGCCATGGCTTATGATCGCGCAGCCATCAAGCTTCGGAGTGGAGGTTCCCACAAAAATTTTCCATTGACTGATGATACCATTGTTGAAGAGCCAAACTTTCAAAATCTATATAGTACTGAAGCTGTCCTCAACATGATAAAGGATGGTTCCTATCAATCGAAGTTTGAAGAGTTTCTAAGGACGCGTTCACATATTGTGGAAACAGAAAATGGTTTGAACTTGGCTAGGGTGCAAAGCAAAGAGCTCTTGTGTAAACTACTTTTCCAAAAGGAGCTTACACCGAGTGATGTGGGAAAGCTAAATAGACTTGTCATCCCAAAGAAACATGCTATGAAGTACTTTCCACATATTTCTGAATCGGCTGAAGATAATGCCGAAGGGGGCTCCATGGAAGATGTACAGCTAAATTTCTATGACAGGATGATGAGGTCATGGAAATTTCGTTACTGTTATTGGAAGAGCAGCCAGAGCTTTGTCTTTACAAGAGGTTGGAATAAGTTTGTGAAGGAGAAATATTTGAAGGCTAATGATAGCATTAGTTTCTACTTGTGCGAGTTCAAAGAAGTAGCAGAAGACGCAAACTCATTCTGCATGATTGATGTCATCAGGGGTGAAAACAGTCATAGCTTGGCTCATGAGCAGGCTAACCAATATGTTGGGAAGCAACTGGAACTAACACTACTTGAAGTAAGTCATCAAATTGACAATGATATTGATGAGAAGAATCTTCAAGAGGAGGAATTGAAGGGGCCCAAGCCAACACATGAAACTGAAAAAAAAGGTTTTAGGCTCTTTGGTGTACAAATCATCTGAAGCAGATATGATTTCCTAGGTTTTTTTTTTCCCCCCATTTTTTTTTTCGGTTATGTTTGTCTCAGATTTCTCATTAGACCCTATAATGCCTCAAAATTTTTGCTTGAGGTATATAGATAAATTTTTTAGGAGATTTAGGTGTTATGATGAACTAACCATTCTTGAGAAAGATGTCAAGAGTTTGGATCACTTCTGAAAGTTTTATATGGCATTATACTGATAAAAAAAAAATAGTTTGAGAGTTAACAGTCGTACATGAATATATGCAGCCATATGCAATCTTGCATGTATGGTTAAGCATGAAACGATAATTAAGGGAAATCAGTCATTCTGATCTACAGGATATTGTGGATTGGCATAAATAACATGAATTGTATTGTGTACTTCTACTAGCTATTTATTTGTGAAGCTAGCAGTTTGTAGTTCAGGAAACAATGCTATATATTAATTACAACAGCTTAGATCAGATTTTCAGGAATCAATGTGCATATGTGATGCCAAATGGACGGTTACTCTGTGCTGCTAAGGTATTAACTTACACCATACCCGCCAAAACCGTGTATCAGGTAATTCAGGAGAATTCTAGTTCGGAATCGAACCAGGATGTACCCTGACAGGTGTGATTTTGTATTCTTGAATGGGAGAAAAATTATTTCCCTATTTAGGCTGTTGTAATAAAAATGATTGTAGTGTTTACAACCACCCTTTTATAATTAATTCTCTCACTCAACTGTTGGAAAGAACAAGGGAAATAGTGAAGAAGAATATGATTAATTATCTTCTCCATTTGAAATGGAGAGGATTCTCTCCGATTAGTTAAATATGGAGGGTATAGTTGTTTTTTCACATCTTTACAGAACGTGAAACTTTTCACATCTTTACAGAACGTGAAAAGACAACTATACCTTCATTTTCACACTAAATGGAGAGGATTCTCACCATTTCAAATGGAGGGCGGTGAGAATCCAAATCCAATCAATATACTATATAGGATTTGTGGTTCTAGATATCCCTTTGTACGTTCAAGATCATGTTAAGGGTATTTTTCCTTCAGATCAGAGGAGGTTTGGGATTTAACGTCCATAAGTAATATTTGTAAGGATGATGGATTCTTGTAGGGCTTGCCCCCCCCCCCCCCCAAAAAAAAAAAAAAAAAAAAAAAACCAACTTTTGCTTTACACAACGCACACATGCTTTGTTTCTGAATGCTTGAGAGGGTGGACAAGCAGCAAACAAAGAAACGAGTTACACTCCCTCAGCTCTCCCCCTTGCTCTCCCCCGTGGAGTCTCCCGGGAGGCTTTCTCTCCCCGGTGAGCGCAAACAGGGGAGTAAGGAAGAGCTTTTTGCCTCCTCCCTCTTCCCTCCCTCCTTGTGATTAATTGTCCAAGCCCCCCTTGCTTCCCTCCTGGTGGTGAGGCATTTCTCTCCCGAGTGAGTTCAAACTGGAGAGAAAGGAAGAGCTTTGCCTCCCCCTTCTTCCCCCATCCCTTTCTCCTGTGTCTTTTTTTTTTTTTTTTTGGCATCTTATATAGAAGCCAAATATACCACACATCCATCCCCTCCTTCGCTCACACACCTCTCCGTCTTATTCGTCGGTTGCCGCTCCATCCACCATTGCCCCCTTCCACCATGGGGCCACACTCACTAATATCTTCTTTTAATTTGTTTTTTACAGCAAACCCTCGACTCCCCTCCACCTTATCCTCTGGATATTTTCTAAATCAGTACCCCCTTTTGCTTATGGAGACTTCCATATCTGGGCACAAATTCAGTTGCGGTATCCACAAAGCGTCCTCCTTTGGGCACCTCCTTCTCTGGACAACATGGTGATGATCATTTATGACAACTCCAGTTTGTCATTATCAATGTTATCTTTCTTACCGTGGCTTCCAAGCTCTCTTTTGCAGTCGAAGTGGTTGTTTTTCTAGGTAGCCCATTACAGGACTGCCTCAAATAACGTCGTTTCTACTTTCTAGTGGCCCCTTTCTTAAGAGTGTATTTCAAGAAACTATTGAATCAGTCCATTTATTTGGCCCATTCTCACATGTTAGGTTTTTATTTTGCAATTTGATGCTTATATATACGGGTGTTTTTGTTGGGTCAACGCATTTACTTCGGGGACCCATTCAGAAATTGGAGCTATGTTTTTATGCCATTAGAGGGGTCCCAGACCTCCAGACCCATATGTCCAGTAATTTTCTTTCATTTATCATCTTTCCTGGGTTTGAAGTTTGAACACAAAGCTACACACAACAGGAATATTAATTAGTGAGAATAGCTTTTGATTTTCAGGTTTCTAATATAATATATAGAAGCTCATATATTTAATCAGCTTGATTAATTAGTTGTCTATTTACTTGGAAGACACTATAAATTGAACTGGGTGTTACATAATATAATAAATCTGACTTTAAAATTGGTCCATTGCATCTTAGATCGATATTGTGGCCATCCACTTAACAACTGGTGAATGTAATTAGGCCTTGCGGGGGTGCAATCATAGATCAATGTTCATATTAACCCCAAGGGGTTGGCTTGGTGGTCAAAAGCTCAAGGCTTCTAGGGTATGATACCCATGATGGTGCGAGTTCGAGACCCACCAGGTGCAAACTGTCTCTTGGGACTAGCCACCTCAGGTAAAAAGCCTGTAACTCAACACCCTGTACTCTGAGTGGCCGGGGTATTGGGTCTGGAATTAGTCTGAGGGTGTTCATGGACCTCTGCACACGGACAGTCTACTATTGTGTGTGGAACAGCTGGACCCGTGGTATCGTCCACAAATGAGCTCTCTAGGATACCCTAATAAAAATAAAAAAAAAATAAAAAAAATAGAAGAAGTTCATATTGGATGAGAATCTTTGAAATTTTTGGTTGGAGTTCCTGTGAGAGAAGGGTGCGGTCTGTGCGGAGCTCAGAGTGCAAAGCCTGACCATTTGTCCTCCGAAGCACCTAAACCCCACACACTCTCTCATTTCGTTCTCGGATTATGTGGAATTCGATATGCAATAAATTACAGGAGATCCTAATCCACTAATCCAGCCATATTATCTAAACTATGGGGGCTGGAGAAGGATTTTGAATTAAGCATGTTTTGGGCCCAGAGTGTGGAGCTGAAATCATCATTACAATTAAGATTTAAGACTAATCAACCCTGTTTAATACTGTAATAAGCAAATTTACAAATTAAGGAACATAATTAATAATAATTCTAGGTAGGTAGGTAGAAGAGATTATCAATCGTTGTAGGTTGATTTAACATCACCACTATAATTATTAAGTATTCCTAATTGGAAATCCTAGTTGTACAGGGAATAGGCACCGTCCATTGCCATGAGCTTCCCAAAAATTCTTCATATAATTGGCTTGTAATTATGATTAAAGAAAGAAAGAGGTCACCTCCTTGAATCTAATACCTCCCCCACAAAATACTAATCACAACATGCAATATTATTATTATTGTCATTAATCATATTAAATCTGCAATATTAATAGCCGGATCTGCACATTTCTTTTCACAGCTTCGTTGCAGTTTTAAGGTGCATCTAACATTGCGATTTCGTACAAAAAAAATGTGATTTTAAATCAAGTCATAGAAAATTAATCGTTTGGAATTGAGTATTTATAAAAAATTGAGATTTGAAAACTTAGACAAATCGCAAGCAAGACGGTGTTTTTTTTTTTTTTTTTTTAATACACACAATTTTAAAGAAAATGTACGATTTTGCCAAAAATTTAATTGCGTTTTTAAAAGTTACGTTTTCAAATCACATATTTTAAAATCGTTATTTTTAAATCATACTTATTAAAATTGTAAACCCAAACCGATACGGACCCTTACTTTATACCCAGCCGGCCATGTGCTTTAATTTGAATTGAAAGAGTAGGAACATGCCCCCCAAACATTAAATTGACAAGTCCACTATATTGTTTCATGTGAAATCAAATTCATCAACATACTGTCCTAGTCCTGCCTGACAGCACCGCGTATATACCAACTTGTTAGGAAGGTATCCTCTATATGTGCACTCCAGTGAAACCATTATTTAAATCATCACTTATTTTTTTGTGAAATATTTAATAAAGTAAAAGATAAATTATAGAGATAATGTTTAAATTTATAACTTTTGTTCGGATACAATGTTAAATCATAATTTATCCCAAATTAAGTTTAAACCGAGAAAAAAAAAATAGTAAATTTAATCATTTAATTAATATTGTAAGAGAAGTAGCCTTTTAATATTCAAACAAAAACCAAAAATCAGTTCAAATTTGGTGCTTTTAGATCCCTAGGAAGGGGTTCTACACCGCGCTGCCTCATGCATATGCTTGCAAGAATTTGCAGGTGCATGCTTCATGATCAAAGAAATATATATATATATATATTTATATATATATATATATATATATTGAAAAAAAAAAAAAAAAAAAGCTAAAAAAAAGCATAGAAAGTATATATTTCTTTCAAATTGGTTGAAAGAAATCAATTGATATACATCCTTAGAACAAGTGATTATTTGAGGATGCATTTTTCATACTCTAAAAATTTATATCAATTTAATATACTGAATTAATTTGAAAGAATTTTCTTCTACTCGGTTTTAGAGAAAAATCTTGTTGAAAGATGAACGGATCAACATGAAAGTTATAGTTTATAATATCATCATTGTCAGCACAAAAGCATATAGCCTTTACGTTTGAAGGGATCATCAACCGATCGATAGCATGGTTAACATAATTAATCATCACTCTTATAATTGGTTTTCTTATGTACGTAGATGGAAATCGTACCAATTTTTAAATAGTAAATAATTAGAGAGAGAGACAATTTCAGTGTCTTGGGAACACACACATATATATTGTTAATGGTTTGGTTCATTGATTTTGCGACATCGTACTTTGTTTTTTTTTTTTTTTTTTTTTTTGGGGGTGGGGGGGATGAATAATGTGTTATGATCGAGTCAATTTTAAATATTTTCCCATCATTTATCTGAGGATGCTTCTGAATATGTGCTTTGTGATTTAAATTATTGTCTTTATTATTGTGGAATCCGTACTTAATCGGTATTATAAGAGCCGCACAAATTAATTTAAAGATAATTCACGAGGCACAAGGACTGGATGGATATAATGCTGTATTCTTTAATAACAAGCAACAGACAAGCACGTTAATTTGAAATTCATTTTGTGTTAGCGTATCTATTTTCTTGGCTAGTTTGCATTTGCTAGGCAGTTTGAGAAGTACTATGTATATATGTAAAGCCAATAAATGGTTGGATTGTTTGTAAGCCAATTGACACATGCATGAAGCATAGAAACAAAAATAAATGCAAATTGCCTTTCAAATCATCCTAGCAAGCTTGCTGGTGACCACCCAACTAACATTACTTCCTAAAAACCAAAGCAATTTTTGTCATCCATTTCGCAAGAGTTCTAAGACGTCATTTTTCTTTGAATTGAAATCCCGTGCAATATCTCTTATTGGGTAGGTGGTCAAATTATCTTCATTTTTGGACGTATGGGTGGTTCAGCCACCCATGTGACTTGCATATATGGGTGCAAAGCATCATTCTCTTTTTCTTATTCGTTGTAGCTTTTTGGACGTTTCATTTAAAATTATGAGCGATCCAAATTAACTATTTGCAGCGTGTAATAATACCCTAAATATTGCACATGATCGCGATCTAATTCAATGCTTACCGAACCGTGTGGGAAGGTTTTCCAATTATTCCACGGCTAACCAAATTTGAAATGCCAAGCATGAGCCATGTGGGAAACATATATCAAGATGACTAGTGCTTCTATTAATCATGTAAAACAAATTTGCTAATTAATCTTAGTCTTAATCCCTTGAGATGTCATGTCGATTATTTGGATATGAATTGTAATATCACATAATGGGATGTCTATTAAGTCAATTTGAATTATATAATATGATTTAGATTATAATGAAAGTGAAATTTATTTTTGTAAAATTCGAATGGCTAGTATCAGCTGGACCGTTGGCTCGTGGGTCATGGGCGCTGTAAAAAGTTATACGACAGGGATGTGAACCTTTGATAGAAACGACACGACAATAATTGAGAAACAGCGGAGCTAATTGGATAACAATACCTTTCGTCTCATTTAAAGGAAGCCCAACAATGGAAACTCGAAGGACTATCTTTCCACACAGTTTTATTATTTATAATATTATAAAAAAAAATAATGATTAATTCTTTCTTCTTCTTTTTTGGCAAAAAGAAAAGAAAAATCTATTTTATGGAGAGCGTGAAAGAATTATAGAAACAAAACTTAACCCATGAAAGCAAAGAACTTTGGTAAGAAGTTGAAGATAAAATTTGGGGAGAACAGAGAACTTATTAGGGTGCTTCACTAATGTAAAATGTTTTCATTTGTTACAATTTTAAAGATTTTTAAACACACACAATATATATATATATATATATATATATATATATATATATATAGGATGGATCCCTAAAATTCCAAAAGAATAGTAAATTTTCAAATTACGAAATTTGGGCCGTTTCTAAGCATCCAAATACTTGAAAAATGCCACCTATTAAAAAATATTATCGAGGTAATCATAAAGAATTTTCATTTTAAAAGGTTTTTTTTTTTAGACGGTTTAGAAAACTAAAAAACAATTTTTAACTTAAATCTTTTTTACAACATAGAAAGCAAAGAACATGATGAAAATATATATACTAAATTCTCAATTGTAACATACTACATTTTTAATAAGTAATATTCTCCAAATATTTTGATGCCTAAAAACGATCTAAATTTTGTAATTTAATGCTCCGTTTGTTTCGGCGTAAAATGTTTTCAACATTTTTTGATATTTAGTATGGGCGAAAATAATGGTAAACAAAAATCATTTTCAGTTTGACCGTAAAAGCTTCTTTAATTTTTGAAAAACGAATCATTTTCTGGATTTAAACTCTTCATTCTTGCACGCATGTTTGTGGGAATCTGCCACCGCCGGGTATTGGAATTTGTTGGTAGACCAACTCTACCGCTGAAGATCCTAAATTTTTATATTCGATTGCCGGATTCCGACTGGCAAGCCAGATTCCGACCGTATTATCCGGATTCCGGTTAGTTAGCCAGAATCTGAAAATTTCTGCCCGATTCCAGCCAAAGTAAACCAGATTCCGGTGAAACTGGACAGAATCCAATGAAACTTGCCGAATTCCTGCCCTACTGGTCAAATTCCGGCCTTTTGGCCATAATCTAGTTCGTCGAAATCCAGTGACGTTGGCTGGACATCGTCGGGTTCCAGAGACGGTTGTCGAATTCTATTTTACATTTTGATATTTTTTTCATATGAGCCAAACGCCAAAAGAATATTTTTTTTCTGAAAGTTATTTCGTTAAAAATATTTTACGTGAAGAAAATATTTTACGTCAAAATAAACTATGTATAAGAAATTTCCAAATTCATTAAAATTGTAGGGATCATCGTGTAAAAACTAATCAAATCCATTGATGGCGTGTAAAGCATTTAGTGGCAACTTTTAACTATGCAGAATGATGATTTATGACAAGAAATCACCATATATATATATATATATAATTCAACTTATCACTATAATTATCTTATTTACTACAATATTGAAAAGCAGAAGAAGTGTGATGAGAATTAAGAAGCCCATGTGAGAACAAAGCAAACCCCATCCACTTGCACACGTTCAAACAAACAGGAAAACATCAGCACAGGCGACGAATGAATGAACTGCTGAATTCACTGATTCACAAAATCAGCTTTTCGATCGGGCCAATACAACCACCACCACCAAACATCAATCCAAACACAATTTTAAGACACCGTGGTCCTTCAATTTGCCACCTTAATTCAGAACAGTAACAACAACAACAATAACAACATCATCAATATCAACATTAATGGTCTGAACAATAATCAACCAAATTCATCAAAAAAAAAACAATAATCAACCAACATGTAGCACAGATTAATATTAATCTTCATTAACCCAGAGCAGGATTCTCTGCAAGGGAGGTCCATAGTATGTCCTTGAGCCCCGGCCGGAGCTCCTTGTTGCAGAAATTGTTGTACTCCAGGGTGTCGCCGTTGTCCTTCTTGACCTCAACGACTAGAAACGTCGGCGTCACGGCGAAGATCTCCGCAGCAATAGCTAGCTTCCCTTTGCGCCCGATCTCGTGGCCCTGAAGCCTCACCCTGGACTCGCTCTTCTTCACGCTGAAATTCCCAGCCTTGGCCGCAACCTCCTCCAACCTCGATATCACGCTGCTCGCCGGCCTCGTCGTCGCGAATCTCAGCTCCTCCTTCTCCTCCCTCTTCTTCTCCTCGAACAGTGGCGACAGGTCGAACCCTTCGGACAACGATATGATGTGGAACGCGTTCAAAGTCTCCGACTTCTTGCTTGAATATTTCTCCAAAACGGCGTCCTCGAGTTCCGCCTCGTTGTTGGGTCTCGCGCTCTTGGGGACGGACTTCTTGAACCAGGAAGAGTCCATGATCTTGGAGATGGTGATTCGGGTTGTCGGGTTCGGGTCGAGCAGCTTCGTGATGAGCCTGCGCGCTTCGGAGGAGAACCAAGGCGGGCACTTGAAGTCTCCGCGGTAAATCTTCCTGTACATGGCGACGATGTTATCGTCCTGGAATGGTAGAAACCCGGCGAGAAGGACATAGAGAATGACGCCGCAGGACCAGAGGTCGGCTTTGGCGCCATCGTAGCCTTTTTTACCGATAACCTCCGGAGCCACATACGCCGGCGTGCCACAAGTCGTGTGCAAGAGCCCGTCCTGCTTCAAGTGCTCCGTGAACGCGCTGAGCCCGAAGTCGGTGACTTTAAGATTGCCCTCTTCGTCTAGGAGGAGATTTTCGGGCTTGAGATCACGGTGGTAGACGCCGCGGCTGTGGCAGAAATCGACGGCGGAGATGAGCTGCTGGAAGTAAACTCTGGCCAGGTCCTCTTTCAGCCTGCCTTTGGCAATCTTGGAGAAGAGCTCCCCGCCACGGACGAGCTCCATGGCGAAGTAGATCTTGGACTTGCTGGCCATCACCTCGTGGAGGTCGACGATGTTCGGGTGCTTCACCATCTTCATCACCGAGATCTCCCTCTTGATCTGCTCCATCATCCCAACCTTTATCACCTTCTCTTTCCCCACCACCTTCATCGCCATGCTCTTCCCGGTCTGCAAGTGCCTCGCGTGGTACACCTTCGCGAAAGTACCGTGACCCAGAAGCCGACCCAGCTCGTACTTCCCGTGGAGCAACGTGGAGTTGCCATCTCTACCCTTCTCACCCATTTCTAGCTATACTTTCAATTACAGAAAAAACAAAGAAACCAACAGAATCTGAACTTGGGTAGGTGAATTTACAGATTAGGAGCTAGCCGAAGAAGATCGGACGGTCACCCGTCCTCTACGTGTTTCCGGTGGCAGGTCCTGCCGCCGAGACACCGCTTGGCTCGCCAACTCAACTCAGGCTTTGTCAGCGAAGCTCCTACCATCTCTCTGCATTCCCAACTACACCCGTCTCTCTGATTACAAAACTCAAAACTCCACAGACTCTCTCAAAGATTTATCAGAGCCCCCAGTCTCAGGCCCTCGAATTTTCTGGTTCATTGCATTGCCTCCTCCTATATACTGATTTTCCCTGACCCAAATTACCTTTACACCCTTCAGGTTAGGGTTCCAAGAAAGCCCTCATCTGACGGTGACAAACCGGTTTCCCTTAGGCACGTGTCAGAAACTGTCAGTGGCTAGTGGTGGACTCGAAATCGTACGCTGAGAGTTCGCCACGTTTGCTGGTTTGTGAGACAGACGTAAGGCTGGGATCATTAGTAGCTCGCCCTCATTGGACAATCATGGAATATACTAATAATTCTGTGGGTCACAGGTTACCGTGAATTTTCATCGAAACGGTGACTTTGTGATAAGCTACTGCGGGTGACGATGCGCCCTGATTGATGATAAGCATAACGCATGAGAGGTTAAAAGAGTAAAAGTCTGCTTTATCATGGGATCTTTTTTTTTTTTTTCTTTTTTTTTTCTTTTTAATAGATGCTTTATCATGGGATCTTGAATTCTCGATCCAGTAATTTTCTGTACAAATTGGATCGGAATTTTTGACAATTTTTAATTATCATGTAGACATGTATTTTGTTTATGTAGAATGTCTATGCGATTTTCACATGTCTATGTTTATTTTTAATAAAATATGTACATGTGATTCTCAGATATGCAAATCTTTAATAGAGCATGTACATACTCTATTTAAAACGAATAGTACTTTTACACCAATTTATCACTTTAATTCTCCTTAAAATATTAGCATTTTTTTTTTATTCTCATACATACATGTATTTTTAATATAGAACGTGTATAATTTTCACATGTATATGTACTTTTAATAAAGTATGTACATGTGATTCTCACATATACATTCTTTTAATCAAGCATATACATACTCTATTAAAAATGATTAATGTTACTCATTTCACACTGACCAACATTATATGTTTTAAGTGTTTATATATATATATATATATATTAGTTACTTTAAAAACAATAAAAAAAAATCAATTAAAGCACGCTATGTTACGCTAACCAATGAAATGAGGATAACAAATAGGTGGGTATAAAGATCGAGTAACATTACTTATTAAAATTAAATGTACATGTAAAAATCTCATGTTTTAAAAATAAATATCAATTTAATAAATTGAACTACCAACATTTCCTCATACCCCATTTGATGGAAGATAACTTTAATGATCTTCAATTTTATTATATTATATAAATAATTTTAATAATATGGATTCGATTAAATTTCAATCATTAAATTTAAAAACATTGATTAATTTTTTTTAAAAAAATCTATATGATAAAAACAATTTTAAGAATTTTAGAGAAATCCTCAAAAATCTGTTCTCATCGAGTAGGGTTGGAGGCTAAATTGGTAATATTGTCCGGTTTTGGGGGTTGGGATGGTTACAGCCGAGAGAAGAATGTCCTTGATAAATACCTGGGACTAATTAATGTAGGTATTTTGTGTGTGTTTGCATAGGTAGAATGTAAATTCACGCGCTACCGACCTGCTACCATGGCACGTGCCCTCATCATGCAGTGGGCCCGGTGAGTTTTTACGTTGTCTTTGGGATGGTGATCCGTCAGCTTCGAAAGACTGAGAGGACCCTTGGCCCTCGCCGGAAAATAATTAGTCTAAACTTAATTATTAGTTTTGACCCAAGAGAATTATTAGTGAATATTATAGTTTTAATTTTCAAATTATAACATTAACAGAAATCTTAAAACTCAAGTTCTAAGGATGATCATTCCATATCTATCAAATTCAAGATTTTTAATTTCTTCGATTTAAGTTCCCAAAAAAGGGACATGGCAACCATATGTATTGCACCTGCATTTAACGGGTGCAATATTTAGGATATTTTAAATGATCGGTCTAAATTTTGTTACGATCGTAAGAAATCAAAACTGTTTTTTCACCGACCGTCACCACATGCACTAGTCTTACCACCACCCTTATTGTTGTAGCACTGCTACTAATTTCTTACGATAACTACTATTTAGGATTATCGATCACTATTTTAATTATTTAGAAGTGATTGAACCACCTACTAGCTGTTAAAGTTGTTCGATCACCTTTTTTACCGCTCTCAATCCACAATTCTAATACTCCATTAGCCTAAAAGGGTAATATTTTTTTTTTTTTTTTTGTAATTTTTCAGGAGTATTAACAAAAAAGGGATATCTGAAGGATATAATATATTTATCTATATTTTCGGTGTGAAAAAGACTGAAATTGTATTAAAAGTTACATCATAAAAGATATTCAAGAAGTTATTATATTTTTATTTATTAATTGTGACACTGAAGTTCATGTTTTAATTTATTAATATATCATCTTTGTCGCATGTGATTAAAAAAAGTAAAAAAAGCGGCTGAGATATTTTCTGTTCGTCTTGGTCAGAGAGCTCAGAAGCTGCTAGGAACCACAGAAACGCGCGGTGGGAGTCAGCGGCAGGCTGTGGAAGAGGCGGCTTGCAAGTGGGAGGAAATGATGTCAGCCAATAGCAGAAACCCGCCCACCTCGTTTTTGGTCGCCACTTGCGCGCCGACAGTTTTACCACCCATTGTTTCCTCGGCCCTTCTGTTTTCATTTTCAAGCACTAATTCTATTTTTCAATAGGGACAATTTTTTAATCAATCACTAAATTTGATATAAATTTAATATGAAATTAATAAATTAGTGTAAAAATATTTAACCTGTTTAATTAAATGAATTGAGTTAAAATTAATTTATATGGTTTATATTTATGACTCGACTTAATCGAAATACAACACGCTGACAATTTTTCACACAATTCAATACGAATGCAAAATGAAATTAAAAGGTTAGAATTTATGAATCTGACCCGTTTAATTAATTGAGTGGAGTTAATGTTTACCTGTATGATCTTATACTTGGGCCTCAACACTAATATCACCCCTAATTATGATTGATGATAGTTAATTATACTCAAACATAGACTAATTATGCTTTTATGTCATTCTACAACCATATATATGCCGTTTGCACGCCCATCACTCTAAGAAATTGAATTAGAAAAAATTATTTCAATCTAATTAATTTGAAAAAAGATGTTATAATAAAATTTTCAAATAATTGTACGTATTATTAAATCTTAACCTTCAATGTTATTTTAGAATTTATGTGATGTTCTCATGTGTTATATCAAAATTTCTCAAATAATATCATTCAAACATGTGGTGTAACAGTAATAGAAACTCTTCTCCTCACAAATTAAAAGGATTAGAATTTTTTTGATAAAAAATTTTAAAATGTTCTTGTAAATTAAGTTGTTAAAATTCTAAACATGATTTTCAAGTTAATTAAATAGTTTAGATCTAATATCTAGTACTTATTAACTCGATATTTTTCACGATAATTACTTCAATATTTTTATAAAAAAAAAAAAAAAACATATTTCAAAATAAATTGTTTCAATTAAAAACAAAATATGAAAAGCAGACAGAGGGAAACGTGTTGTGACCCATTTTTTCTGGTGGAGGTTGTCTTCTGAACTGTTCCTTGGGAGGTTGGTTTCTTTGTTCCGGGCCCCACTTAGCTTATCCTTCAGCTTTGCTTCTGTAGGGTGGCCCATTTATTTATTTATATTTTGTCCTTATATGTTTACAATTATGTAAAGAGTAAAATTATTTTTTTATTAACTTTTTATTTTATCAATGACATCCAAAAATTAGTCAAAAGTATTATAAGGTAATTATAAGATAAAAATATAATTTTTAACATTATTCTTACATGAAAATTATAATTCTAACCAAAATCTCAATTCGTTATAAAGAATTGAGTTTTAACATTGGAATACGTGTTTTTTGTGCCTCGTTATAAAATACAAGTTCCATTTCTAATAAGTTAAATTCTAATTTTAATTGGACCCAAGTTAAATTTATTTGAACATAAAAATCTCTATTCCAAATAATGTAATTAAGGGGTGTGAAAAAGACAGAATTACATTTACAACAATTTGATGAGAAAAAGTAATAAAATGAAGGGAATGGTATACAAAAACATGTTAATTATAAGGGGCCAAGGGGTTAATTTCCCTAGCTTTGTCTTTAACCATTACATGATTTGGGATGGAGATGCTATGTTCAATTATTGTCCTCGAAAAGAAATCATAGTAGTGGATAAGCTAAGCTAATTGGATGTGTCTTGTCTTAATTAAGGTCTAGTTGATCAGTTCAACCTACCAAAATTTTCAACGCTATTAATGCATGTGGTGGAGCATAGCATTAGCTAGCATACTCTTTTGATCTGCTTCTTGTTTTACACTTTTACTTGGTGTCGATCTTCAATTTTTATTTTTCTTGTTATTGTATATGGTAAATAAAGAATCACATATTATAATGGAAGTGGTTTATATATATAGTCGATCTTCTTAATTAATTTATTCAAAAACATGAAGGGTTTACGCCATCTATATACTTTTAATTTTGAGTACAGCCACCAAGTGCATGCACCAATGCAAACTAGCTAACCCAGAGATGATCAGGTGGTAACTTCTACGTCCTCTTTTAGTAAAAAATAATTTAATACTAAAAGATAACCTCAAGCAGGCATATCTTTTCTGACTTTTGATTTGCTCATTCATCCTTTAAGGGATAATGATGCTTTAATTAGTTTAATTTTTGGAAAAATTACATTATTGGTATCTGGAGTTGGCCTAAATTACAAATCACTTTCTATAGTACAAAAAGTTCATAGAAGGTCCTTATAGTAAACTATAATTACAAATCAGTTACTGAACACGTTTTCCATTTACTAAGTTAACAGATTCCGTTAGTCAATTACGTCACACCCAATAGGAAGTTAACACGTGTTCATTGCAATAAAAAAAATAAAAAAAACAAATATTTTTGTTATATATATATATATATTTTTTTTTTTTTTTTTTTATATATATATATATAAGCTTATAAATTTGAAGGTACCTATGTTATATTAACTAGCATATAACCCGCGCGATGCGCGGTAATGTTTTTTTATTGTAATTTACATGAAAGGTTCTTAAAGAGATTATAAGGTGTTAACTAATTCGCTGCCAAAATCTAAATAAAAATTATAAAGGAAAAAATTATAATTCATCTAAAAAACTTTTTAAAAAAAATGTTGTCCATCAATTATGTAACAAATAATGAACATTACAAAAGAAAAATAAAAATAAAAAGAAAAGAAAGAAAAGCTACTTAATAAATAACTGTGTAGACTAAAAGATTGTTATACCTGGTATCAAAAATAATGATAGGAAATTCTCCTATCTCACCATCGTTTTCACGAATTGAGTGAAAAAATTTCAATAGAAAAAACAATCAATTTGAATACAAAATAATATTTAAATTAGAATAGAAAATAAAAATAAAAAACAAAAATAGTATATAAATGGGTAAGAGATAGTTAGAGGATAAATGTTTAACGTACATGTCCCTATATTTTTACTCAACAGCATAGACAAAACCCAACCAACAAAACAATCCATCATAAACCATATATAATACCACTTCCTCTCCACTACAAAATACTTTGTTCTATCAAAAATTAATAATAATATTAATATGGTTAATACTCTATACCAAAAACAATGTAGCTCTCTTGCTCACCATTATTTCCTTGAATTTATTGTCAAATTTACAAAAGAACAGAACCACAAACAATAAAAAGCTAAAAAAAAAATGAAAAATACTAATATATATAGAAAAGAAGTTCATTTTCTGTATACTTTTCCCGGTTCCAATAAAATTCATAAGTACAGGATAAAGTCCTATCAAATAGAGATTTTTTTGACGTAAAATAAACTACTTTTAGAACAGAAGTTAAAATAATTTAAAAATTAGAAGAAAAAGGCAAAAAAAGAAAAAGAAAAGGGAATTTGAAGAACATAACCACATAAAATAAAGATAAACAAATGAATTATTTACCATTCTCTTAGAACACGACCCCTGCAAACATATTTTTCAAAACCCAATCAAAATTAATATTAATCGAACAAAAAATTAACTGTCTTTTCCATACACTTTTTTTTCCCCCAATGAAATTCATAGGTATAAAAAGAATTCCTGTTAAATAGATATTTTTTCTTTCGATTGTCATTCCCATATATAACATAAGAAAAAATACTTATAGTACAGAAGTAATAATTAATATAAAAATAAGGACAAAAAATCTGAAACACAATCACAAAAAATAAATACAAACAAATGGATTATTTACCATTCTCTTTTACGTTCCAATGAAATTTATAGGTATAAAAATAAGTTTTGTCACATAGATATGTTTTCTTTCAACCATCTTTATTTCGGTGTAAAATTTACCAAGAAAATAATATATAAATTATAACAAAAAAGGACACTAATAAAAAACAGAAGAACATCATCCGTAAAATAAAAACAAAAAAGGAAAAGATGAAAAATAGTAATATGATATAAAATAAATGAATTTCCTGTGATATTTTCTAAGTTTCAATGAAAAGAACACGAAAAAAATTGAGAAGTAGTGGATAAGAAGAAATAAATAAACAGGCTGTGAATATTGAACAAATGGTAAAAATCTGTAATAGTGTTTTTATGTATGCAAATGTTTACATTTAAGTGTTTACAAATGGCAGTTATGATACAGTTATTTTTTATGAGGAAAAAAAAAAACTGTTTTTACACAAAAATAGGATATAGTTATTTTCTAGGAAAAGGAAACTGCTTTTACACAAAAATAGAACACTTGGCTGCATTTTAATACGCCACTTGTCACAATATTACACAATATTATGAGTGATTCCTCTATTATATATATATATATATGATTACTTACATTTTTTGAAATTCTTTTTTAGTATAAGACTTAATCTTTTTATATTTATATGTGTATACATACTCATTACTCAACAGTTTTATTGCCTCAAAAATATTTGTGTTACAAACCCACTCATCTTTTGTGTTTATATATATATATATATATAAAACAAAAAAAAAAACAAAAAAAAAAGAAAAAAGAAAAAAGAAGAAGATATTTTCGTTGCATCATCAAGATTACATGTACGGTGGAATGGTACCAATAATTGCCTCAAAAAGCGCATCGCAACCGTAGACTTCATCACTATGCAGTTATGTTGTCATTACTGGATGGACGAGAAGTCTTATCATCCATGCGCCGCAAACGAGCCTGCAATTTCATTGTCATGACTCATGAATTATGCAAATGTTTTGTTTACCTAAATGAGGAGTGAAACACATTATTAATCCGAAATTAAGGTATTCTTTTTATCTTTTTATCTTTTTTTCAAAAACAGATAAAAACATTTGAAAACAATCTAAAACATACAAACAGTTACAAAACAGCCTAAATTACTTTTACTTTTACGCTATATTACAATAATAATAATAATAATAATAATAATTTAAAAATCATTTCAAACAAATAAGGACATCTCTCATTTTAAAAGTTTAAGTTGATATTACGTAAAAGCATCACTCATTTAAAAAATTTAAGCTAATAAAAAATGATGAATTTAATAATTTAATTAATATTATAACATGACTATTTTTTTCTTCTTCATTTTTTAGAGACATTTATTATCATGAAACATCATTTTTAGTTCAAATGGAATGAAGAGATAAGAATTATTTATAGTCTATATTCGGTTTTACATATCTAATGGTGGCTGAATATATTATTGTCACTTCATTTAAATTTTTTTAAATTAATAACGTGACATTATATATATTCAATAGTGATTTTAAAAGCCACATTAATTTTAGAAGAATAAAAAAAATAGTCCATAACATTACTTGTACACTATTAGATGAAATAAAATAAAAGATAAACCATAAAATAATATCTCTCCATTTATTTTCCATTGTTATAGAAATTGGCATTAATAATAAATGCAATGAGTCCAATATTTCCAATTCCGAAAAGACGCCGGAGATGTATGATTTATGCAGGGATGGATCGATTTCATTTCACATGGGTGATCAACAAGATTCTCGATCACACCAAAAAGCCTGTTGCATCTTCAAATTACTTGAATATTGATCCGATCGATCACATGTAGCCCCAATAATATCGATCTCTTCATATAATACTTTGCGACAAACCAAATAATAAATATAAATAGATGGAAGTTTTTGTTTCTTTCTCTTGTCTTCTGTCCAATAAGGCTGCGTTTGGCACGTACTGCTCACATGCATGACCTCCATGAACCGGTTAACGACGACATTCTTACACCTCAAAAAAATACGAGCAAGAAATTAATCTCTTTCATTCATTTTAATTATACCTGTAAAAAAGAAAAGAAAACATAATTGTGTGTATATATAATATTATAGAAAATCGCTGGAAGGATGTGTGGGATCCCCAGATAATGAGTGGATATAACTATTTATTATTGGAACGATCGAATATGATTGCATTTATGTGGAGCCTTTTTGTTGGACACTAGTACATCTACAAAGTGTGACATGCACCCATTATCGAAAGATAAAAAATGGGAAAAACAAATATAATAATGATTGCTAATATTTTAATTAATATTTAATAATCACGTACGTACAACTCAAGGGGGCAGTTTGGTGGCCGGTTTTGGGTTCTACCAACAGACATGTAGCCAGCACAAGCCAAAAACCAATGCTGGATGAATAATTTTCTTCCATTGAAATTTATCAATTGTCCTCTGAAATGTTTCCCATATTTAGGTTGATTCATAGTCACGTAGATCGAGTGCCATGAACTGTTTGCAATATGATAGACCGATCGATCCAATAAGCTACCTCTTTCCGGATTAGGTCGTAGAGTTTATAAATTTTTACACGATCCATGAATTAAATATGAACCAAATATGAAGTTAATGGATTATAGTTGAGGGGTCTTATTCATTCAATTAAATGGGTCGGTTAAGGTTTACTTTTATGATCTTATCCCAATGTCTCAACACAATCCAGTTCTGAACGAAATTAGCAGGTTATGGTTTATGATTGAATGAAATCCTCAACATTAGGTGTGTCATATTGGTAGATATTTATCCGTCTGCATCCACTATCTGCATGTACGGATAGCGGATATTAGAGTATGCGGATGCGGTTATTAACTGCATCCGCATACCGTTTACCTTTTCTTTCTTTTTTTATTTTTCAGACAGAGAGATGGAAAAGGAGACTGAGAGAGAGAACTGGAGCGATTCTGAGAGAGAGCCGTGGTCGACAACGGCGCCGGAGTTCGGAGGGTCATGGCCCGACGCCGTTGAAGCCAAGGGGGTGTTTTTCCGGCGTTTTTTTTTTTTTTTTTTTTTTTTTTTTTTTTTTTTCCTTCTGTTTCTTTGAGTTATCTGATCTGAAAGTTTGTGATTTTTGGTTTTTGTTGTTGATTTTTTGTGATTGTTGTTGATTTTTGGTGATTTTTGGTGTTTTGTTGGTGACTTTTTGGTAATGCGGGTCGACAGAGGATTTTTGGTTTGGGGGATTTCCTGGATTGGATTTCATGGGGGAATGAAGGTGATTTTTGGTGATTGTTGGTGATTTTTTGGTATTTTGTTGGAGATTTTTTGGTGTTTTATTGGTATTTTTTGGTAACGTGGTCGACGAAGGATTTTTGGATCGGATTTCATGGGGAAGTTTTGTAGTGATTTCGCCGGCCTTGCAGAAATTTCCGACGAGGGAAAAAAAATTGCAAAAAAGGTTTCTGGCGAGGGCGCTAGCGAAAAAGAAAAAAAAGGAAGAAGAACAAAAATTAATTTATGTTCTTTTTCTCTCTTTTTTTTTTTTTTTTAAAAAAAATATGGTGTTAGCAATGTGTTTTAGTTCCACATGGCTTAAAGTGTAATTTTTTTTTTCAAAAATAAAATGCATTTAGCCACGTGTGAGTGGCACGTGGCTAAACGTCACGTGGCTAAATAACCACATATATAAAAGGACACGTCTCTAAATGTATATTTAGCAACAACCGAATTCACTACGCGTAATCCACATAACTAACTGCAAGTGACTAAAAACAAAGTTTTTTGAGAATTCAATCGTACGCTACGCCATGTGGAACTATGCTCAAGTTGCCAATGTTTCTAGCTTGCTTGGGAATTAATTGGATGTCGTTTTCAAAGGCTGCTAGCAAGTTGAAGTCGTGAGTTCATTATTTCGATCATGTTTCTATTATTTGTATGCATTATTGGTCCAATTAATGTTCATTAATTCAACACTGGTTTCGAATCAACCCGCGACTGCGATGCATTACTTGGTGTAGTCTCCATCTTAAGAGTTTTTTTTTTTTTTTTGAAATAAATCTCTTCTCATTATAAAAACCACAAAAGAGCATAAAAGCTCTACATCACAGAACGAACCTTCTCAACAAATAATATCATAGATTAATGGGGAATATCTTCAAATCAAATTAAATCTATAA
Source organism: Alnus rubra (assembly GCA_028654335.1). Classification (NCBI taxonomy): domain Eukaryota; kingdom Viridiplantae; phylum Streptophyta; class Magnoliopsida; order Fagales; family Betulaceae; genus Alnus; species Alnus rubra. Next base: position 1,108,252 of record JAJPGS010002451.1, on the reverse strand, counting down.
CACGGATACGTAACAACTCCTTAGTTAGGTCGTGAGCTGCTTCATTTGCGGTCCTTTTCACATGTATCATCTTAAGAGTATTTAGACGAGTATTTAGGGTTCCAATTACATGACTGAATTCTACTAATGCATCATATATAATTAAAGAATATCGTACATACAAAATTTTTGTTCACCACGTACAGAATACTAGCAAAGCACTACAAAAGTTTTTATAAATCCAATATTTCTAGCAGTGTAAGTTGTTGAGTATTAAATTTTCTTTAATATAAGAATGAATTTTTATAAAAATTGGTTTAGCTTACTAAGAGTTTGTTCAGGTTTACGATTTCAAAATTAATATGTTATATAAAAACATAACTTTTAAAAAAACGCAGTTTAAGTATTTGATAAAATTGCAGTGTAGCTTCTAAAATTATGCGTATCCCTTTACTTGCGATTTAAAAACGTAAATTTTTCTATATTTTCAAATTGTAATTTTTTTAAAATGCATTCATATGCAGACGATGTATTTTTTTTTTTTTTTTGTAATTTAGTTTAAAATCACATTTTTGATCTACAAAATCACAATACCAAAAGCACTTGAGTGTCGATACATCTTATTATGGTAATGACTTATTAGGGAAAACAAATCTAGGGTTTCCTATCATACCCACATGCTTTCTTATGCTAGAAACCAATTTCATATAGATTACAATATCTATATCTCTCTCCCCCTCTCTCTACATTTTTTGTCATATTAATTTGGCTTGTGATATTTGGTATATATATGTACATGACTTTGGAGCGAAGTGCAATGCACATTCAGCACATAGATGATGAAGAAAAGAGTTTTCTATATAATGATCATAAGTAGGTCTTATTTTATTTTCACTAATACATACAATATATTTAAGGCCTAACAAGTCCAAAGAAAAACTTGAATATTTTAAAAACGTTTGGTCCACGACGGCCATCAGATATTTTCAATATTAAATCAACAAAATTCACGCCATTAATGAATCCAAATTGTCGAGAAGCATTGTATCCATATATATATATATATATATAATATATATATATACTTCTTTGCGAGTGCTGCTCCTTCACAAATAATAATATTGTTTACCTTTTGCCCCTTCGATCGATTGATGGCCTATACGATAGACAAGGATCGATATACATGAAGAACCAATATACAACATATAAGATGCAAATGTCCTTTTCAATTGTTAGATAACGTTGTTATATATATATATATTTATTAGGGTATCCTAGTTCACCTGTAGTCGAACACTACATCAAGATGTCTAGCCCACATATAGTGGTAGAATGTTCCGAGCGTAGAAACCCAACCAGGATCCCCGGTCCAATGTCCAACGCCATTTCAAGCATTGGACCTCGAATATAATTGAGGGTTATACCTGAATGGCTGGCCCCAGTAGGAAGGTAGCACCGAAGAGTCTCGTACTAAAGACCTCCACGGAGAAATGCCCTAGAAGCCCCCAGCCTTAACCACTCAGCCGCCCCTTTGGGGTTATTGTTGCATATATTTTCTTTCATTTTATCACTTATTTTTGTGAAATTAAAATTTCATGAGACATTTTTACCATAGACAAGGATATATATTGCTATCTTCAACATATGTTGAGAGTCGGTGTAATTGTTCTGATAATGTAATTGGCTGATATCTCTCTTTTTAGGTTTTTGTTCTCTTTGTGTGGTTAGTTTTAGCTGGCCAGATCGGGATCCTTAGCATGTTCTTGCTCGAAGTACATGAGATTGTAAGGAATTGTGAGAAGGTTTTGAGGGGTTCATTTGTCTGAATAGGTATTCGTAAGAAAATTCTTACTCGATCAATAAAAGAGATTTCATCGGAGGCCTCTCACAATTTTTTGCTCAATTATAAAAAACAAAAAATTGTTGATTGTGATTATGAGGTTAATATGCCTGTGGCTGCTTTGTATCCTTTGAGTCTTGGTTCTGTTTTGTTTTCTTTGCTTTCCTTTTAATAAAAATTTATTCATTAAAAAGAAAGAAAGAGTGAACTATTTGTATTTCTTCTCCTTTTAAAGAGTTTTGTGATAACAATGTGCACCTGATCACTAAATAAATTAAACCAGATCGAAAGTCTAAAGAGTTTTGGTTAATTAATTAAAAAATTAGAGATTAGGTTAAGCAATTATTTACTCTGAAGTTGGGACCAGGTTCAAATGATGAGAAATTGATCGAATCAGAAAATGAGCAAATAACAGCCACACATTGCTACATTAGTTATTTGAGAGGATCAGAGAGATGAAATAAAAACCAACCAATAGATCTCACACGTCACATTCTTTTACTTTTTTATTTATTGGAAAAAATATAATTTAACCCCTCAAATTATCACTTTTTTTTATAGCCCCACAAACTATCAAAGCTTGCACTATGTCTCCCCAAACTATCAAAACCTTTGAAAAATGCCAATTTTACCGGAATATCCCCATAATACCCCTGCCACGAGTCATTTTCTAATTAAAAAATAATAAATAAATAAACTAAAATTTTATTTCTTAATTTTTTTTTTTTTAAAAAAAGATGGGTTTTATAGGATGGTGTTATTTCCCAACCGCGACTCGATCTTCTAGACATCCCTCCGATCACAGTCCATTTCTCCGTTAGAAACCAATCAAGGTCTTCCACAACGATAATAAACTTGCTCGTCGTTTGTAACAAAACAAAATTCAGATTGGAATCATTTATAACCTTTGAAAGATCAATATCATAGACATTGAAGGATAGGATCGGAAATTAGCCATGTCCACGTTCGGAAAGGCGGGGACGAGTTTGGCAAGCTACAAGCGTGTATCGTGCCAAACGACAATACTGAAAAGAAGCATTACGTCCTCCGGTTGATCGGAATATTTTTTTTAAAAAGATTTTTTTTTTTAGTTTTTAATTTTTATAAAAAAAATAATAATAATACTGAAAAGAGGCCAAAGTGCAAGCCTTGGTAGTTTGAAAGACTATCCGAATAAATGGTAGTAATTTGGAGGGCTAAATTATATTTTTTCCTTATTTATTTTATCAATAAAAGTCACTCTCATTGGCCATTGCCTCTATATATATATATATATATATATATATATATATATATCAAAAGCTTAAGTTAACAAAAAATTGAAAATTATATTTTTCTTACATGGAAGCTCAAATGCTTTTTCAATAAGAGGCAAATTACAAAAATAATGTTTGAACTCAAAATATTTACTTTAATATCAAGTTAAATTACAATTTATTACTAAAATTTAAGCCAATAAAAATAATTTAATTATTTACTTAATATTATGTACAAACTCATGGCTTTCGAGAAAACAGTAAATAAAGTGTTTACTGTTTTCAATTATAATTTATTACTACATTAGGGTCGGACCAATTATAGTGTGTAGGACCATTGCTCAATGATACCCACTAAATTAATATTTCTTTATAATGTAGTGCAGAGAAAAGTTTTTTTAGAAAAGAATAAGTAAATAAAGAAATGATTAGTTATGTATCATATAATTAGTCATATTATATATGTTCGTCACATAAATTCATAAAAAAAATGGATAAAATACTTGACAGCTGTTAGCTAGATATAATATTAATTGTCCACCAAAGTCCTTAGTATACTGGTGTGTAATCATTTTCAGAATAATAATAATAAAAACAGAAAAATATAATCCTTAATGAGACACCATGTCTGCATGTTCCGTGCTCTATACGTATTTTGACTGATTCAAACGTGTTTTTGGCTGTCAGAGACAAATTTTCTTCTATGGTGAGAAATGAACATCGATGTAACTCTCTTATCTAATCCAACTACCAATTGATCGATCTCCTCCATACCCCATTCATTTTGGAATTGGAGATTAATTAGAATCTCTCAATTTGTCAACATTCTTGCTCTCACCCATCCCTCTCTAGCTGTGGATAGTGGACTGCCCATATCCTCCGTCATCGTAGAAGCTCTACCCACCATTTCAGCCTCCTCCGGCCGCCTCAAGAACGTTTACTGGATGCATTCTTACCTATACTTTGATGTGTGACATGCGTCAATTTTCTATTCCGTTCAACACTACTGAGAAAGAACTCCCTTCTAGTCTTGATTGACATTAATTTGTCTTTTATGCTCCGTTTTTTTTCGACGTAAAATGTTTTCTGAAAAATGATTTCGGTATTTTTTAATTTTTAGTGGGGGCGAAAATAATGGTTAACGAAAATTATTTTTAGTTTGACCGTAAAAACCTATTTAATTTTTGAAAAATCCGACCGGTGTAGTAATCCTGCGACATCCAACTACCAAATTCTTGCCAAAATTGGCCAAAATCCTGCACAAAGGGCCACATTCGCCGGAATCTAATTGTTCTATGCCGGATTCCGGCCACATTCGCTGGAATCCAACCAATCTAGATTCGCCGAAATTCGGCACTAATGGCTAGATTCCGGCTACATTTGCCAAAATCCGACCAATCCAGATTTCGACGAATCTGGCCGGAATCCTACCAGTTAGTCGGAATCCGACTATACTGTACCAGAATCGGGCCAAACTGGCCAAAATCTGGCACAAATGGCAGTTGGTGATTTTTAGTTGTGTTTTTATTTGTACGAGCCAAACACCAGAAAATATTTTCAAAAAAATCATTTTTTAAAAAAATAATTTAATCAAAAATATTTTACGACAAAAAACATTATACATCAAAACAAACAGAACATAAATCAAGTGATTTTCGTATTTTAATGCATATGAAAATTACGTATTTAATTTAATAAACCGAATTAAAACAATTATTTTAACCGAATTTGATTACGAGTTTGTGATATTACGATTACATTTGCCTTTGCTACTTCCATCAAACAGTCAACCCTAGAAGAACTCTTGGAGAGTAATTTTCTCACAATTCTTTCCACACAATTCTTTTTACATTGTGTAAATTTCACATGTAAAACCCACACAATATAAGAAGGAGTTGTATGAAAATTATATAGGAATAGTAAGAACCCCCACCCACGTGTCATATTTGAAGTATTGAGATTGGAGACACTTGTCCCCCTCATATTTTCCGACAACTAATTACCACCTTCTTTTTTTTTTTTCTTTTTTTTTTTTCTGTTCTGATGGATGGTTTTAATATTATATTTATGAGGTTAAGAACTGCTCTCGATATGTGTCCAAACTATGAGGAGTATAATAATTAAATTTGGTCATGAGTTGACATTATTATAGGTGAAAGGAACAGTTTTAAAAATTACTCGTCGAAAATTCTACAAGTGACACGTAAGGACGATAAAGATTTTTCTTTAGAGAGCCAAAGGAATTAAGATTAATTTCTAAGTTCATAAAAATATATATTTATTTTTTAAAAAAAAATTAAAATTGGGGTCGCGTCTGGCTCTACTCCACCCCACTCTAATTCCGTCCCTAAACAAATAGCAAATGACTTAAAGAAAATACGTGAGATACGAAAGCAATAAGAAAGGGACTTCACAAAATTCTGTATATACCTTATCTTTCTGCTAAGGATTAGCTATCACAATGGCCACTCAAATTCAACTCTCCCTATCAAAGGAACAAAAGTCAATAACTTGTGGATGATAATACATTCACTTTCCAGCTCAATGAAAATATTATAAATAAAGCAATAATCATTAAGCATTATTGAGTAGATTAATTAGGATCTCCAGCTAGAAGCCTCTAAACACCCTTTTCACCTTCTACTTACATGCCACATAGTCAAGACTGGTATGCACTTGTCCCTTTGTATCATCCAATTGCCATGATTTCGGATAATTAAAATTACGACTTTACCAAATTAAGATTGTGCGGTGGTAGAATATTAATCAAATGATTAAATTAATTATTTTATATGAATTTAAATTAAGCTTTTAATATAAGTGAGGTTTTGAACTTACACCTTATTTCTATCGATTCACCTTTTATTTCAATGAAAATATTCTATGTATTGGGATAAGTGTTCTAAGAAAACATGTACATGTGAACACTTTGACTCATAATGAGTATAAGGAAAATTATCAGAATCAACGGTTTAACTCTCAATAATTGGTATTAGAGCAAGCATTACTACGTCACGAGTCCGAGACATAGAAGATGCGGTCTATAAACTAGATAAAAATGTCTTAGACAATCCTAATGTTAAAGGGTTTAACCAAATAATTATTCAACAGTCTTAATTAAGACTTTTGAATAATGATTAATTAAGCACTTCACAATTAGTTTGAAGTTTATATTTTACTTTCATTTTTCACCAATATGCCCAAGAGATGTCAACCTCCCATACTTGGCAGGATTTCATGGGTGATCATCTGCTCTTTAGACACATGACTGATTGACAAAAGAAACATAGGATAGGAATATAATGAAAAGGGACACAAACCTAACCTACAACAGCTGCATAATGTTGGTTAATTTTGCATAATTATGTACAGTTTTCAAATTTTCAACTTGGCAACTTGGCAGGATTTCATGGGTGGTCATCTGCTCTTTAGAGACATGGCTGATTGACAAATGGAACTTAATTATAATGAAAAGGGACACAAAATTACTAACCTACAACATGCAACTGGATAATGTTGGTTAATTTTTCATAATTATATATCGTTTTCAAATTTTAAACTTGGCAATTCGCACTGCCATAATTAATGATCATCATATACTTGGGCATGTGCTTTCCGGTGACCATGGCCACCCTCTTTAATAAGGTTGAGGACTACTAATGGTAGGAGTAACATTCATGTATGTCTAATTATTTTCTTTTTTCTTTTTCTTTTTTTTGTTTCTTTTTCTTTTCTAAAACTTAAAATTATTATTAATTTTAAAATAGATTATAAATTACTATTAAATTTTTTAATTCAATGATAATTTTAAAAAATTTCTTCATTAAAACTGAAAACACTGTACATATATGTCTCTTTGTTCAATGTTCACGTGTTGCATGTGCCTTGAATTAGTCTTCGAGAGAGAGACTAGACAGTTCTACACGCATCTTCTTCTTCTTCCTCTTTCTTTTCTGTTTTTTTCTTCTTCTTTTTTTTGTGTGGAGAATTAATGTTCTACACGCATCTCTTTTTTGTTTTTTAGAATGTTCTACACGCATCTCTTTTTTGTTTTTTAGAATGTTCTACACGCATCCTAAGTGCCTTTAATGATGCATTAATAGCCTTTTTTTTTATTCTTTTTTTTTTTTAAACAAATAGCATGTGCTATTAAAACCACTGGATGCTCAAAGGCTACAACGAGAAATGAGAGACATACCCCCCACACTCTTAAGTCAGAAGGATCTGACTTAAATAGCCAATTACATATGTAGAATCTCAAATTTTACTAAAATTACAATCAGCCCCCTAACAAAGAAAATTCTAGTAAAACCTGAGCCACACATAGGCAATTGTACTTAGAAACAAGAGAATACACAAACACATCTAGCAGAAAATTCAACCCAACACGTCGGAGGATAACACTGTCTTCGCCGGAGACCGGCGCGTGTACAACACGCGCCTCCCCCGAAACCGCCAACCATCAGATCAGTCCCCCAGTGCCCGGCCACCGCCTTTACCCGGCGAAAAAACGCCGGAACGAGACCTCCACGCGCCCGACGAAGAGAACACTTCACTGGCGCGTGACGATCACGCGCCGGTCACCAATGATCCCGACGACCGGAACAAACAGCAGCGGAACAAAACGACGCCGGTGAACCCATCTGAGCGGCGCGTGTCTCTAGAAAGCCGATGGATAAGCGTAGATCTAGCATCCAAAGTATAGACAGATTAGGCACTAATGCCCTCCACCGGCGAGACAAAACGAAAACAAGAGCACCCCGCCAGACGCCTCGGGAAGAACCTCCTGCCAGAGAAGATGAGAAGAAAGAAAAAACCAAACACAAATAAACACAAAAACTCCAGAGCCCGGAGGACTCGGAGAACACAAACTCTACAGCCTAAACGGCTGAGAAAACAACAACCATCCCCATGGAATACACCATAGGGGAAACAAAAAACACCACCGGGGAAGGGAGGCGAACAAGCCCCCCTTCCCGGAGAAAACCAGACTACAAGCTTGTGGTCAGAACAGGCGCACCAATATAAACTCCAATTAGTCATTTTTTTTGAAAAAAAAATAAAAAAATCTTTGAGTTTTTAGTACGGCGTAAAATATTGGTCAATCTTAAAATGTTTTTAGTTGACAAAAAAAATAAAAAAAAATAACACTCACGAGTTGTAAAATGATTTATGCTTCTGATCTGCGTAAACAATTTTTCTCCACCTTTCTCATACCCCATAGGTAGACAATTATGAAAAGGTCCATTATAGGGTCTAGCTACTCGAGCCATCTTGGGCTATCCGAACACCTACTCGGTCAAGCGGGCTCTATAAAGGTTCTCTCACAATTGCTAGTCCAAATTGTAAGTAATATAGACAGACAATTGCAGCATCTGAATCCCACCCTTAGAGGCATTCTGCTCTCACACCCTCTCTCTTCCTCCGAAACTCCTCTTTGTTCTCTCTCTCTCTCTCTCTCTCTCTCTCTCTCTCTTTCTCTTCCTCGTACCTGTATAAATTTTATGAAAATATAAGAAATATTTGACGATTTTTCATATGAGCCGAATACCGAAAAATATTATTTCGAACCATTTTTAGGGCTGCAAACAAACAACGAAAAACTACTTTGTTTTGAAAAATATTTTTCGTCGAAACAAACATCATTCATTTTTTTTTTTAAAAAAAATTGCTACGTGGCAGATTGTAATTATGTACATGCCGGAATGTGTGATTTGATTGTGATAGAAATATACATGTTTAGTGTTATTCTCTAGCACATATCTTTTATAAATTTACTATTAAATATGTGGAACCTACATATGGTCTCATGATGCAGGGGGATCCGAATCAAACGATGCTAAGTTGTCAGTTTGTACATTGATGGCGCTAGATTACCTGGAGCAGGCAGATCAGCACAAGATTGGCAAGAAATCATGATCTAGCCTAATTGGGGCAATTTTCGAATGCGCTGCAATATTTTGGCCATAACTTTGGCTATGAGTATCCGATTCGCGCATATGACTCTAATTTAGAAAGCTCTCTTCGGTGCGCACGTCGTTTCAAGCCCAAAATCAGCTGTTTTCCTTTCCAAAACCCCAATTTTAGTTTTTTTTTTTTTTTCCTTTTATGGTAACTTTTCGTTTATTGATTAGGAAGTGATTCTGAGCTCGATTTGGACAAGATTTTTGGCAGCTGACTTATTTTATTCTATATTTCATTTTAATAAGGTTATTAAGGTTTTACTATTTTTGGAAATTTTCAACTATAATAGTTCGGCTTGTTGGTGTTTTTCGACAGAAAATTGAATATTGATATTTTTCTCAGAGTTTCTCTCTGTGTTTTAGGATAATTTTTCTGTCTTCTTCTTTGCAAACTGCCTGTTGATTTGCCTACAGAATAATCACTATTTTGTCCGGCATCATCTCACAGATTCAATAGTGAATTTGAACATCTCTTGTAAGAAGACATGGACAAAATAGATGTAAGAAAATGAAACCAAACGTTTCTCATTGCGATAACACTTTAAATCAGATAAGAATGTAGTCATTTTCATGGAAATAAAAAGATATATATTTTCAGGGAGCAAAGGCAGTTTGAAGACAGTACTACATGCATATTTAAAGTATTTATTTATAGGACATAAATTTCCTACAAATCAGTTTGTAGGAAATTTCATACAATTCATATATATATGAGTGACATGTGTCGTTTAAACATGTGAGAAACATATGTTTTTTTTTTATTATTAATGTTATTAAAAAAAACATGTGAGAAACACATACTATTAAAACAAACCGGTTTGTATGAAATACTATTAAAACCAAGAGACACATGGTAATCTTATGTAAATCTTTGCTACAAAAAGAAAAAAAAAAAAGGAGCATTTATGGACGGTTTTAGAAACTGTCTAGAAAACAAAATTTGCAGACGATTTTTCCGAAACTGTCTGTAAAACATTTATTATGGACAGTTTGATGAAACCGTCCATAAAATTCCAGACAGTTTTAGTTAAAATTGTCTGAAAATTTTCATTTCCCTACGGTTTTATAAAAACTGTCTATAAATTTATAGACGATTTTTTTTCGAAACCGTCTGTAAATGTTATTTCCAGATAGTTTAGTTAAAACCGTTTGAATTTTTTTTTCCCATGCCATGTTATCAATCCGCATGATGCCCCCAGATTTCACCACATCCATCCAATTTTTTTCCCAGCCAAAATCACAACCGTCCGTTTTTTTTGACAGCCAAAAAATTTCTCAGCCAAAATAAATAGAAAGCAATATGGAAGGTAGACGTTCTATTGGGTCTGAAGGCCAACAAGAACAATGACGACGACGACAAGTTTCACTCGCCCATCAATGCCGCCACCAAAAACGACGTCTCCGAGGTCTACAGCTTGAGCGAGAGCGTGTCCACTACAACCACCAAGAGAGACGAAGATGAGGAGGTCCATTCGGTGCATTCCTCCAGATTTGCCATCATCAAACAGATCGTCCCCAGATATCGGTGCATTCCTCCAGATCGGTGCATTCCTTCCTAAACAAAGGCACTAATGCGTCCCCAGTGGAAATCCCGGAAGCGGCAGGCCCGGCACTCATGACGTCCCGCACAAGTTCGAGGAGTACAACGCTGGCGATCACGCCACCGACCATCCCGTCAAGAGCGCCACAGGCGACGCTGTCACGTTGCTTCGCTGGCCATCGACACTATCCTCTTTGTCGTCGACCCGGCCAAGCCCGATATGTTGCAACTACGGCAGCATAGGTTTGCTCAGAAAGAGAAAAACATAATTATCTAAAACATTTCTGGAAAAGAAATAAACAATTAATATATATATAAAGAAATACATCAAGAAAGAAAAAAAAAATGGACGGTTTGCCCAAATCGTCCAGAAATCCATTTCGCGACTTTTTATTCTTGACGGTTTTAAACCGTCTAGAATTGTTTCCAGGCAGTTTTTCTCAATTTCTGGACGGTTTAACACCGTCTGGAATTTGCTTCTTCTTCTTCTTTCTTTCTTTCTTTTTTTTTTTTTCTTTTTTTTTTTTTTTGTAATGTTTGTAGGAATTAAAATTCTGTCCTTTTTCATATGGTCCTCAGCTCCATGCATGCACGCTTCTTTGGTTTTGCCCTAATAGTGACCATGGTCTGGCCCTTTCCTCGTATTATATTGACCTAATTAATTAACTGAAAGAACCGTGTCTTGAGACTATTCTTAATTAAAACACCATGGTAATGCCAAAGAGCAGCTGCATGTCTGCTTCTAGTGTATATGTGATGGTTAACAAATAATGTAGAGACACTATGATTTACCTAACAATTAAGTAGCACATACACATGCATGACCCTAGTCAAGAGATAATTTTACCCTTCAGCTCAAAAGCTATAATATATTTCCAATACTCATCATTAATTCTTAAATAATTCAGTGCCATGATGAAATACAGTCCACTTAATTTATATGAGTTGAATCATAATCTTAAATGTCAATTTTATGTGCAACTTCTAGCTGTCATACCTTACCTTTTTCATATTTCTACGGCACAGTTAATTTGCTATTAGAATAATTTGATACCCCTTTTAATATCTCTCTCTGTTGAAGCCAAAATGTTCTTTCACATATCGCAACATACAATACAATAATACTATACCTTTTCACCTAAAATTACGTTCTTAATTACCAAAAAATTAAATACAAGTTTTCAAGCTGGATTAGACATAACTTTTGCCCAAAAAATAAAAAATAAAAACTCTTAGAAATGACCTAATGACTATAATAAAAACTCAGAGAGTAAGGAGACATACATGACCTTAATTAACAAATATTCATGTTAGTCAAAAGCCATAAAACGCTTCCAAGGTCATCATGCTTAAACAACTCTTTGCTTAGATGAAAAAAGAGAAATCTAGCTTTTTCTAAAAAAGAAAAATTAATTTCAAGCTAAAATATCTATAAATTCAAATGTCTAATAACTCTAGTATATAAAAGCTATGGACCTTGTAGCTAGATTATGGATTCATTTTGGAGTTCAAAAAAAAAAAAAGCAATCCCAAGAGACGGAGAGGAACTATGGATGGAAATGGTATGAAAGGACTAATGGTGATGATAATGTTGTCATTGACACTTTTTCTAGCTGTGGTGCATGCAGAGGACCGTCGTCCCCTTCCCTTTTTCACTCCCCATATGCCATCTTTTCTCCATCCCTTGCCACTTCGCACTCGAATTCTCTCTTTCTCCTCACATGATGATGCTAAACACCGTATGAATAAATTAAAAAGATGTATCAGAGAATGCCATGAGGAGTTTAAGATATGGAAAAATGGTGGACCTATTTTTGCCTTGGGTCGTCTTCGTCGATGCCTTGCAGACTGCCGACGCTTACATGGCTTATAATTGTACTATTAATTAGTTGCACAGAGTCCATGAACACTAATAATGGATTTGGTATAAATCTCCCAATGAACTCTCTCTCTCTCTCTCCTTTGTTTTTTCTGGTGGGGGGACTGTTTGCTAAGGTTGCCTCATCCAAATACATTTTCATGCTAATTATTCTCGATCGTCCAAAGAATTAAGCTCTCACATTTTTATGTTACAATCTCATTTTCTTCCCTAATAGTAATCTACAAAAGCAGCCAAAACAACAAAATCTGGTATGCTATGTGCAATTAATCTACTGCTGACAATTCAATAAACATAGTATTGAAGATTATTTTGTATGGAACGAAGTTTTTTTTAAAATTGGATTGAAAGAAATTCTTTCAAGTTAATTTATTAAACTGATATGTATTATTAGAACATGTGATTTTTACATGTATTTTAAATAGAGCATATCATATAAATTTAATAGACTAAATTGACAGAATTTTTTTCAACCCAACTTAAATGAAAACTTTGTCCTATGCATCATAAGGATGATGGGTCATTCATTGCCCATGATATAAACTAGTACGTATGGTCATATAAAGCCCATCACCTTTTTAGACGTATTCAACATTTTGGATGCATTGAAGGCCTTGTCCTACTAGCCAAATCATTTGGAGGCATCGCGGGAAGAAAGTTTATGTCACATATGTGAGAGTATTCAATAGATATATGATTTGGACACTTTATAAGATATGATGTCTCATACTCTCTTAAAGCGTCTTTTGAGAGTACGTGAGTAAGGTTCATGAACTTTTACATGATATCAGAGCATGTTCTTTGGACGATAATATGCTTTTCCATTCCAATATTGAACACGTGTTTGACCAAAATTATCACAAGTGAGGGAGCGTGTTAAAGTGTCCTACATCGCCAAGAGATACATGACATGAGCACTTTATAAGATATATATAGTATCCCCTCCTCTCTCAAGGCGTCTTTTGAAAATAAGGTCTATACACTTTTACATTTTTCATTTTAATATCATTTGGGTAATTAACGAATTTGTTTAGTACTTATTTAAACATCTATATTTGATATTTGGATGCTTAGGTGGGCTTAAGAACACAAGTCAGTTACTTGTGCAATGAACAAAATCATAATACTTCAATCAAACTACTATTTTATTGTCGGATCTGACTTCAATGCTGTAGTTTTTCGTAAGCCCTAAATTAGGGGAACGGCTAAGATATTTTGTAAATTGAATTATATATATATATATAGTGTGTAAGACCACTGCTAATTAATGATACCCACTTATTCAATATTGCTTTATATATAATGTAGTACTCAATTGTAAAGTTTGTTAGAAAAGAATAAAGAAATAAATGATTAGTTCACTTGTTATGGAAACAAAAGTGACTATAGTCATGTATCATATAAGTCGTCATATATATATGTTCGTCACATAAATTCATACAAAATGGATAAAATACTTGATAGCTGTTATATATAATATTAATTGTCCACCAAAGTCCTTAGTATACTGGCCGGTGTATCAATTTCAGAATAATAATAATAAAAAAAATAACAAAAAAAAAAAAATGAAAAACAGAAAAATCCCTATTGAGATACAATGTCATGTTCCGTGCTCTATACGTATTTTGACTGATTCAAACGTGTTTTTGGTTGTTAGAGACAATTTTTCTTCTATGGTGAAATGAATATCGATCTTGTCTAATCCAACTACTAACCGATCGATCTCCTCCTTACCCCGATTCATTTTGGGTATATATATATATATATATATATATATATATTTGTTTTTTTAGATCTTCACTTGTTAATTTTTTATCACTTTTACAAATTAAAAGATACCTAAACTTTAAAAAGTGTTTATTATGGTATCTATTTTTCAATTTTTTTTCAATTTTAACCATCCGTTAGAATTTTCTATTAAATCCTATCAAAATTTCTAAAATACCCTCTTTTTTTAGGAAAGAAAGAAAAAAAAAATTGATAGGATTTAGGTGTTGGTAAGAATTTAACGGAATTTGTAAAAATACCATTGCCTGAATATTTGAGAATTTTATATATATTTTTTAATAAATAAATAAACATATGAATATTTTGAAAATTTTGATATAATTTAACGAAAAATTCTAACGGATTATTGAAATTGAAAAAAATTAAAATATTGATATCATAAATTGACACTTTTAAAACTTTCGGTATTTTTTTCAAAAATAAAGAAAAATCAAGAGTTATAATTAATTAATTTTTTTTTTCAGAATCAAAAGCGGGCCACATTCCGTCCCGTCCCGGCCCCGCCTAGTTCCGTCCCTCCTAAGCAGATGGCCGGCAGGTGACTTTGGGAAAATATTGACATACGAAAGCAAGAAAATATTGACATACGAAAGCATTATTGGGTAGAATAATTAGGATGTCCAGAAGCCTCTAAACATCCTTATCAGTACCTTTCTATTTACGCGTACGTCGTCAAGACTGTTACGCACTTGCAGTAGCTGTCCCATTGTATCATCCAATTAATTGCCATGATTTCGGATATATAATTTGCACCTAAACAAATATATGGTTTTGGATAAAATTACAGCTTCACCAAATTAAGATTGTGTGGTGTTAGAATATTAATCAAAATCAAATAATTAAATTAATTATTTTCTTTCGGTTTAATTTTTTAAAGATAAGTGGTGATTTAATATAGTATTTGAATTGATAGATCTATCAATTCTAAGAAAACATGTACATGTAAACACTTTGTCTCGTATTGATTTTAGCTAGGATCTTATAAGAATTATTGTTCGTGTTACGATCTAAGGGTAAAGGGATCAATTAATCAGATATATAAGTATCCAATAGTTCTAAAGCTTTTAATTGATGGTTACATCTTTAGCAATTAATTGGCCGGGTATCGGGACAACCACTATATCACGGGTTTGAATTATAAAAAAGATGGTTTATAAGCCGGATTAAAATGCCTTGGAATATGATCCTAAGGCTAAAGGGTTTAACCAAAAATAGGTATCGATCTAACAATGTTAAGACTTCACAACTGATTTGAAGTTTAATTAGATAGTTTACTTTCATTTTCTACCAACTTCAAAACCAAGCGAGGTAATAACAAACTAATTTTAATTATTTGAAGTAACTCTATGTCTCCATTAATTTTTCTCCCATTTCTTACTGTTTCATGTCATATTCAAATTTAATTATAATTTCTCATCAACTAGACTCTCTAGAATTCCTAACAATATAAATGTGCCCAAATGATGTCAACCTCCCATGCGCTGGGCCTGTGTTTTCTTGTGAACATCATGACCATCCTCTTTAAATAGGTTTATAATTAGGACTGAAAACAAACACTAGACGTGCACGTCTCTAGCTTGTTCAATGTTTCATGTACGTGTTACGTTGCATGTGCCTTGCTCGACTTAGTCTTCAAGACAAACGTTCAATGGAGAGGATACGGATCGGATCCTGGCCGGCCTATTCCTAATATCTCAGCCGTTTTCTGACCACCTATAAAATCTTTCGGCTTAAAATATTTTTTAATCCTTTTTTTTTTTTTTTGAATCTGCGTAAATTATTTTCAGCCGCTCTTCTCTATATCCCAAGGTAGACAATTGTGAGCGCTAGTACCCATTATGGGGTCTATCTATCCAAATAAGTATGGGCAAGTTTGAACACCTACCTAGTTAGGTGAGCTTTAATTATGAGGACCATCTCACAATTGTTTATCCAAATTAAAAGCAATATAGGTACACAATTGTATTGGATCTCAATCGCACTCTCACTAAAGGCCTTCTATATATTTTCACACTCGATCTCTTCATTCGCTGCTCCTCTTCGCCGTCTCTATCTCTTTCTGGTAGCTCGTTAAATTATATGAAAGTATAATAAATACTTAATGATTTTTCATACGAGTCAAATACTGAAAAATATTATTTTAACAAATTTTTATGGTTTTGCAAATAATCAACGAAATAACACCTTTTTAAAAAATATATATTTTTAGCTGAAAATATTTTATGCCGAAATCAAAGGACTTTCATTAAAAAAATAAAAATAAAAATGCATGAGTTATCTAAGCGTCACATATAGGATTACTCCTTGTCTTAGACTATTTGATTACAAAATTGTGCAATCATTATTTATAATTCTCTTTGAAAAAAAAATGCTACGTGGTGGATGGTAATTATATACATGCTTGCATGTGCGATTTGAATGCGGTAACATTTTAAATTGGATAAGAATGTAGTCGTTTTCATGGAGAAAAGAAAAGGACATATATTTTCAGAGAGCAAAGGCAATTTGAAGACAGACAGTCCTACACGCATCTTTCAAGTGTTTTTCATATGGTCCTCCATGCATGCATGCTTCTCTTTGCTTTTGCCCTAATAGGGACCAATCCCTTTCCTCGTATTATATTGACCTAATTAACTGAAAGAATTGAACCGCGTCTTGATCAGACTATATATAAGACACCATGGTAATGCCAAAGAGCAGCTGTCTAGCTAGCTAGCAGCTTCTGTGATGGTTAACAAATTAACTACCAGTCTTCCCTACCACAGGGTCCTGGGGGACTGTTAGATAAGGTACGTTGCCTCATCCAAAACTTTCTTGCTAATTATTCTCGTCCAAGAAGCTCTCACATTTTTATGTCATTTTCTTCCCTAGCTAATGGTTAGGGGTGTACATGAGGGTGGATATTAATTGCTCTCATGCATCCGCTATCTACAACTATCATCTATTTATTATCCGCATATGCGGATGTTGATGGCGATTTTAAGATATGCGGATGTGATTATTAACCGCATAAGCATACCCTTTATGTATATATATATATATATATATATATATATATATATATATATATATATACCAAAATGACACGTTTTAGATTAGGTATTAGTTATGTTTACATTGGTTTGGTTGGCTAGCTGTTACTTTTTCGTGTAACATTTGGACAAAAAGGCAAAAGTAATGTAAAATCAATATATTTTCAAAAGAGGGCTTAAAAGAAAAATTAAAGCAAGCCCAAAAAACTAAAACCCAGCCTAAATTATTTTCAAAATCATTTAAAATATGCCATAACTGAGATCTTTTTAAAATATGTCCAAAAAGCCTATTACCTAATATGCGGATAGCGGATGAAAACCACATTTAATAATCTCAATAACTGTATAAATGAGGTTAGTAAAAACATGACACAGATGTAGATATCTAAAAGTAATATCTGCATTTTGCGGATGTGATTGCGTTTGAGGAAACTTGTTTTTTAAGATCATTAAATATTGAATAAAGTTTTCTTCTAAACTGGGTTTAAAAAAATTCCTTCAACCCAATTTATTAACTGACACATAACCTTAGAACATGTGATTTTTACATGCATCTTTAATAAAGCATGTAAAAATTGCATGCTCTAATTAAGAATATATATCAATTTAATAGATTAGATTAAAAAAAAAATTTAACCTAATTTGAACCAAAACTTTATCCGTATGTACCATTTGGATGATGGGTCATTTCATTGCCCATGATATCAACTTGTATGACCACTAAAGCCCAACACTTTTTAGACGTATTCAATATTTTGGAAGGATTTAAGGCCTTGTCCAACTATTGGAAAGGGGCAATTAGCCCAATAATATTGCGTGAACAAATTAAGCTCATGTCACACTCGAAACAGTGGGTCGGGAGGCACAGATACGAGTGTATTTTTCATCTTAATATCCTTCTGGATAATTAACGATTTTGTTTGGAACTTATTTTAACATCTATATTTGATATTTGGATGCTTATTTAGGTGGACTTAAGAACACGTCATTCTCTAGTTAGAATACTTATCCTGTATTTTTACTCGTGCAATGAACAAAATCATAACGGGATTTGATTCATACACAACACCATCAAAACAACCCCTTACTTGAGGGTGTGCCCCAATGTGTGGGGTCCACCCTCATGTGAGGGATTGTTGTGTGATTATTGTGTTGGTGTTGTAAATTTAACATTTTCCAATCATAACCTATAATAACCAACTCTTGTATTTTGTGTGACACATTCTCATTCTCCTTCTCTCTTTCGCGCCTCTTTCTCATTTTTAACCCATTTTCTATTATTTGGTTGTAGTCTATGCATTGTATTTCTTTTTTGGGTATGTTGCTGGAACCACCCCATTTTCAGGTTTTTGATTCCTTTTAACACTTTTCCAATTTGATTAGAATGAAAGAACGATAATCCTTGTAGTCATCGTCACCCATTTTAATTTTAGGGTTTAACACATTTTTAGTACTTGTGGTTTAAAGACTTTATTTTTGCCCACCTCGATTTTATTTCGTATCGTCGATGGTACTAATTCACTTATGGCTAAAAATAGAGATGATACTTCCGTCTGTAAAATTAACGCAAATTCACATGGCCAAAGGATGGGGTGACACGTGAGGTGGCCACCCCCAAATGGCCAAACCCTAAAAAAAATAAAAAATAAAAAAATCTAGACACATACAAACCAAATGGGCATTTGGAAAGGATAGAGAACCCCAAAGACTGCCACTCTCATCTAAAATATTGGAAGATCTTCAACAAGTGCCTAGCTCCACCGCCTTCAAAATCCTTAAACCCCAAACCAAAGCAACACCCCACTCATCTTCTCCTTCGGCCACACTTTCGAACAAGCTCTTAGGATTTTCGTATATATATATATATATTATTCACTAACAGAAGCAAAACCCACAACAATATATACTCAAGAAGGAGGTTTAATTGTGTATATATTGGAATTGTCTGGTTTGGTTAGATTCCCATAGCATGAATCCACGGGAAAAGGGGCCACACATGCATACAACTCATATCAAAACTCTTCTGTTTTTTCTTTTTTAATCATTTTTTAATTTAAGCTGATCTCTCGCATGAAGGAGAAACTTTTAGGGACTTCATGTTACTCAGAGACTCGCATGTTACTGAGTGCCAACAGAAGAATTTTATATAATTTTGTTTATAAATTTACCAATTTCAGTGGCATTGATTAATATATGTTGCCTCAATTGGTTGCTTGTTTATAATATTAATAATATGATTATCCTTTGTTGCCATGTTACAGAAAATGATAGACTTGCTGCAAATTCTAGTGTGTTTAGACGTACACTTGGATTAATTAGTGGATGTGCATGTATTGGTCCTTTTGGCATGTGCCATGAATATTGAATATTGGTCAGTTTTAATAACCTTGTTCCGATAAAAACAGAATAATATCAGGTTAAAAAAAATTGGTTATAAACTTATACTGAAAACAATTTTTTTTTTTTTTGTATAATTAAAATCATTACCGGCTTTTTTGAAAACTACCAAAAAAATTTAAACCTTTCTACACTTACATGCACGGAGAAAAAGGCCCGTAAATTTTTGTACCATTATCGGAATTTTTTTATTCAGGCCCGTAAATTTATCGTCATTTTGTACATTGGCATATATACATATATACGAGTAAGGATAGGTACCATCTTTTTATCTATCTAAAGTTGACGTGACTTTTAAAATTACTATTAGATCAAAATACAATAGTGATATATCCATCTTAAATTCAATAGTAATTTTAAAAGCCAAATCAATATTGAAATAATAAAAAGATTGAAAAAAAAAAATGGTACCTAGCTAACATTACTCATATATAAATGCGAATAAATATAAAATAAAGGCATATATGTTAGGTGTGACAAAATAAATTACAAGTTATACATATTCGTTTTAAATAATAATTAAATTTTATTGAATTGTTTATTCATTTCGTTAGCTACATTTTTTTCATATTTTTAATTAATTTTTATTTTTAATCTTGCCTCGTGAGCCGCTGTTCTTCCTCAAGAGTATCATCTTGAAGAAGTGCGAGGGTCTCCTACCAGCCATAGGACTTGACGGCTGATGGTCATAGCTCTAGTTAGGCACCACTCTAGGCGCAGAAGAAGATTGCTGTGTCCGTCAAACCACTGTCTAAAAAGGAAAATCTGGCAAGAAAAACCGATAAATGAGGGGAAGCAGAAATGGTCCAACCTGCAGGGAGATGCCCCTTTGTCCAAGACCAATCAGTTCGTCAGTCACAACAACATGACAAATTGTTGGACACGCCGACGAATTTTCCACCGCCGACGGTACTCTTGACGTCCACTGATGTTACTCCTCAAAGATGAGTTCCCACTGCCCAAGATGGATCTTTTGATAGATTAAGTAGCTAGCTAGTCATGTCATCTTCTCATTCATGTACGGGTTTAGCTGCTATAACCAGATCCCTGTGTCAGCAAGGTATACAACGAAAACTACTATATAATGATCTCAAACATATCTATTTAGACTTTTAGAGTTGAACAACATTGTAAAATAGATTAGTATGCTTTATAATTATTTGTGAGGAAAGGAGACAAGGGTTAGGACTTTTTACCGAATTCAAAATCTTAGGTCTCTTCCATTTTTCTCGTCATGCAGTCTTTGAAATACTCTTGATATTCCAAATTAATCTAGGGTTCTTTTAGTTTTTCCTATATATATATATATATCCAGACAGTATCTTAGGCTGTTTCACATGAAGTGGTAGTCACCAAGCGTAGAGGCCCAACCAAAATTTATCAGACTAATCCTTAGATTAATACCCTACACCACCAAAAATATTAAGCCTTTTTTTGACCTAATATCCTTTTTCGTACACTCTTTCTTACATGCTCTTTTTGCTTCTTCTAATTTGGAAATTGCTGTCTTTTTCCTTGGGTGTATTTACTGAACCAAGATTTTGTTCTTCCTTGGGAGTATTTTGTCTCTTTGAATGATTCCTTCGAAATTTAGCATCGTTATGTGAAGAGAGGAAGATCATTTGAGGGGAATACGGAAAAGGAGTGAGAGGGGGGGGGGGGGGGGGGGTATGATTGAAAGATAGAGAGGAAAGGGAAGGGTTTTTTTCTTGCACCACAGCTTGGACAAGGATGGCCAACACCCCCACCATCATCAAAAGAAGTCCTTTCATAATATTTTTAGCTATAGCACCCGTCTCTCATTTGAATTCTTTTTTATTGTTTAGAAGTCTTATAGCATTTAAATAACAATTTACGTGGCCAAATAGAAAATGTTTACTTGTAGTTTTCTTTTCCTTTTTCTTCTTCTTCTTTTTTTTTTTTTTTTTTTTTTTTTTTTGATTTTGCCTAAAGTCATGCAATTTATTTTTCAACTAGTTGATTAAGAGATAACATTACAACCAATGAGCATGAACAAATCAATTCTAATTTCCTCTTTTCTTTTAAATTTCTAAGAAATGATATAGGAAATGTATACGTTATCTCTTCAATAAGAGTAATATAAACAAACACATTGAGCAACATGAGTCGTAACCATGTAAAAACATGAAAGAACACGATCAAATAGTCAAAGTTGTGACATCCCACATCGCTTAGAAATGAGAATGTGGCGTTTTAAAACCGTAATGACCATGAACCTATCAGAATTTCGCAATTAAGCGTGCTTCTGTGATAGTAGAACTAAAATGGGTGACCTCATGAGAAGTCTAGTTTGGGAGAGTCAAAAGCGGACAGTATTGTGTCATTGATGGGTCATTACAAAAGTTAAATATGAAATAGATATTTAATAATTTTGAATCAATACAAAAGCTTTTTATTGGTCATGCCATAACAAGAAGCCATTCTTTTGACATTAATATTGAAAAACAAGTTTTGACCCCCAAACAACACCTAGATCGAGGGGAGTGAATAGGTATTATGCAGTAACAATGACCAATTAAAAATTATGCAGCCCAATAAATAGTATATCAAACCATAGAAATATACTCAAAGCAATCACATAATAAACAAGCAATTTTTGTTGTAGCGAAACCCTTTGAAAAACTCTTCAAAGGTGAAACACTTTAGGGCAACCAAATTTAAGAAATTAATCTACTAGAGAAGAATGAGAAAATTACAAAATGTTTATACGAACAAAACATTTGCAATTAACACACTCTTGTACTTGACAAGCAACCCACTTACTCGCAATCGCAGTAGTTCTCTCAAAACTTTTGAATAATTCTTCTATTTGATCTCCTTTAGCAAACATCGATAGGCTAAAGGTTTGTTTTGATGAGGTTGTACTTTCCAAGGATGCAAACAAGGCCACTTGAGTTCTTCCTTTTTGTTATTCGTGACCAAAAAAACAAAGAAGAAAGAAAGAGAAAAAAAGGAGAATGTGGATAGCGGTTTGGGACACTTGCTAGCTAGGGAAAGGTGCTTATGTTGAGGGGGTGTTGATAATATAGCTTTTTTTTTTTTTTTTGTTATTTGGTTCAGATGTATCTTTTGATATCTCATCTTTTCATTGACTTCCTTTTATAGGATGTATTGATACAATTGTTTTGTAGGTGTTTGATTTGACACATTTTTATGATTGTATATGATGCTTAATTCTTTTAATATGAATGAAATTATAGGTAATCTCTACTAATCTCAATGATGTTATGTGTGAACTTACGCATTGAGAATGTGTTCACTGATTAAGAGATTATGTTGAGTTGAGTTGAATTACAATATTGATTTTCTTATATCAAATATGAATGTTGTGATGAGTGTTCATTGTAATTTCAGAGAACATGTACAACAAATTTTTTCATCGATCAAAGTTTAGTCGTTGTGGTTTGATAAGCTTGGGTTTGGGTTGTAAATTGTATTTTTGATGCATTTTGGTTTTGACCAAATGGTCAAAGAGAGATAATAAATTAGCGCTTGATTCCGTTCAAAAAAAAAGTACATAAGAAAGTACAAGAGAGAAACTCAATTAGAAATAAAAGAAAGAACACAAATCTACAAATTTTAAAAATATTAGAGAAGCAAGAATTGTTGAGACCAATCATCTACCCATAGAAAATATGGGTGAAAAGGCAGGCAATTAATAATCGCATACTAGCCATGTAACCATTAGCTACTTAAAGTGGGGTGGTTAGCAAGAAGTGAATGTGATTACTAACCGCTAACTGTCTACCTATATATATATATATATATATATATATATATATATATATATATACACACACACTCACATACACACAGAACGACGTCGTTTCATATAGAGTTTTAAATAACACCATACATTCGGCCAAAAAAATAATTAAAAAAAAAGCCCAAAAAAAGGGTTTAATGAAGGCCCAACACCTAAAAATAGGCTCAAAATGCCCAAATTTAAAAGCGGTTATGTTGTATGCTTATAACTTTAAATAACTGCTAACCGCCTAAGACGGGACAATTGCGGTTATAAAAATAAATAACTGTCTAAGACTATTATAGGCAATAACCGCTAATCGCAACCGCATTTTTACCCTTAATAGAAAATTGAGAGTTGTTACTTATCTATTTTTCACCCATCTTTTGTGCAAATCCACCATTAAATTTATGGATAATTGCACCGTTGGTCCCTGTGGTATACCATAATTATTTAACACTCCTTATAATTTAAAAAGTTCATGGGAGGTCCATGTGCTATGCAATAATTACGTTTTACTCCCTGGGTCGATTTTTCGTCCACCATTTTGACGGAATCTGTTAGCTTTACACGTCAGTGCCACGTGTCGCCAATAAAATGACGACACCTGTCCATCTTAATAAAAAAATATTATTATAAAATAAATAAAAATACTTAAAAAAAAAAAAAAAAAAGGGAAGCAAGGGGTGGCTGGGCTACCCCTTTGGGGGTGCCCTGGCAGCCCCCAGCCAATGGGGGTGGCGCGCGGCCACCCCCAGTTGCATCCCACTGGGGGTGGCCATCGGGCCACCCCTGGCAGCCACTGGGGGTGGTGCGCGGCCACCCCTAAAGGGGTGGCCCAGCCAACCCTTGCTGCTTTTTTTTTTTTTTTTTTTTTAATTTTAATTTTTTTAAAAAAAATAAGTTTATTTATTTATTTTTTAATAAATTTATATTTTTTATTAAGATGGACACGTGTCCCCATCTTATTGGCGACATGTGGCGCTGACGTGGCATTTGACGGAATCTTTTAAAATATTTAACAAAATTTGACGCTAGGGATCGATTTGTAATTATTGCATAGCACAGGGACCTTCTATGAACTTTTTAAACCATAGGGAGTGAAAAATAATTATGGCATACCACAGGAACCAACGATGCAATTATCCCTTAAATTTATAAGTTTCACCCACAAATACAAGGGTGAAGTTGCTCATCACTTGTACGGAATATGAAAAAAAAATAAAATGAAAATCAAACATTTTTCTAAAAAAATTAGCTAGGAGTCTCACTGATGTAGTGAAAAACTAAGGTAACTAATAATCTTAGTAAGGAAAAGAAATAAATAAAGCAAATCTAGTCTTAATAAGTAAGAAACTAAAATCTTAATTCTAAATAAGGAAATAAAATAAAATCCTGAATTGACGATCAAATCTTTTCTTTTGTACTTTCATTGTTTGTGAACAGGTAAACTTCTAATCAAACGGTGCTGCTTTAATATTATTTTTGACATCTTTTCTATTTTTGTTTTCACCAAAAATATTAGTAAATTCCGTCCTACATCACTCACAAAACCACAGCCCACTATATATTTAAAATAAAATCTAAAAATTAATTAAAGAAAACAAAGATAAATAAAATTCATCCAATTATATTCCAAACAAGAAAATAACTGATCTCCTGTAATTTAAGGCCGAGTTACTTCAAATCTCAATTCTCTCCAACAGCGTCTAGAAAATTTATATACAAAAATAATAATAAAAAAATAAAAATAAAAATAAAAGAAGTAGAAGAAGAAGAAGAAGATGATCAGGATCCAACATTCAGTGTCCAAAAAATTAGTCCACTGCCTAATTTTTTCAACCTGTTTGGTAACTCGATGATCCCAATCCACCTTTTCTATGAAAAATAATTAAACATTGAAAGGTTTAAAACAAAATGGTAGGTTTAGGCCATCCCCCTCTTTTATTTTTACTTTTTTCAAAAACAATTTAACTTCAAAACGTTTTAACTTTTTAACTTTTTATATCATATCAATAATTTTTTACTGCTATTTAAATAAAATAAAAATAAAATAAAAATAAAAAAGTCACTACAATACAAAATTTGTTAACCTACAAATTTTTTCTACTTTATATTACATCAATCACTTCTTACTACTACTAAAAAAAAAAATCAACTTAACAATCTTTACCAAACACCCCATTTAGATCCTCCTTGGTCTACACTGCTGGAGAGTAGCCAATTAAGTACCAACAGTTAGCATTGAAATACAAATTAAGGTTAGTGTTATTGGCTCTTCGTTTGGTTGACAGGAAAGTTCTCTTCAGGTTGCTTTTTCCAGAAATAATTTGCAGCTTCTAGCCACCCAGTATGGACCAAAAACTTGTTCTGTTTCACTGCCCAACGAGATTTCTCTGTTGCAGCATCCGTAGAGACCACATGCGTGACGGACGAATCGAGCTCTGTTGCACAAGTAGCTCCCAAATTCTCTGCCATCCTCCAAAGATGGTGATTATCTGCCGGGAATTTTGTGGGGAACACACGGCTAAAGACAATTTTACACCCCTTCAGGACTTCTTTCCTAATCGTTTTCAGAACCTGCAGAAAATGACAGACAGAAAAAATCTTGAGTAATACAAATCTCCATATAGGAAAACCAACTATGCAAAAATTCTCCTCCTCAAATTTTACCAGGATAAATTAATGGGAAGGCATTCAACAATTTTTTAAAAGGAATGAAGAACCAGAAAACATACATTACTGAAGTCAACATACAGCAGCTTAAAACTGATTCATGGTTTCATATATTAACCAAAAAAAAACATTTATTGCAGTGTTTTTCCAACCCATAATATTGGAAACACTTGAAATCATCCTTGTCACAGGAATGTTAGATTCTACAAATATGTATAGGCGCTTGCCACTGGGGACCAGGTCTGGACAACAAAAGTAGAACAGATGAAACAAAGCTTAGAATAAAAAATTTAGTCATGTTTCAGTTGTAAAGAAAAGGATTACCTGCCTCACATCTCTGTCAACAAGATTTTCCTTAAGTACCTGCAAGAAGGTACCCCTACATTAGAATTTATCACACAACAAACTATATTAACTATTATCAATTGAGCGGAATGAAGAGGGACATACATCAAAAAACATATTGTGGATTTGCTTGAGAACTTTAAGAACAGTAGCAAGTGCTCCGTCGGTCTCACTTTCATCACTCTTCAACTCAGAAAGAGATTTACAACTGAAGCCAAATTGGTGGCAACTTGAAGCAAAGAAATGATATCTTTCCATCAATATCAAATTGTCCTTGTGCTTCGTCCATGCCTACAATAATGCATTAAAAATTTATTTCTAGATTATGGTAAAAGGATGATTGTAGGCAACAAAAAGCTATAAAGATAAATTGCAGGCTCAAGGCAACAGAAATTATACCCAGTGAATCCAAGCAAACACTGGGTATCATTACCAATTCGGCCTATCTTTTAAGCAAGAAAGAGTGCAGATATAAAAGAATGAAGCACAGGCAAGCTGGTAGTAGGAATACTTAATTAAATTTCCCTTTTAGCTCCGTTTGTGGCAATAATTTCTTTACATAGAAGGGCCATACTTTAACAGCCTCGGACAGATTTCTAAGGGTTTACAAATTCTATATACACCCAGAGAAACTGCGTATCCTGCATACCAGGTGAATCAATCCCAACCACAAAATCTTTCTGGTTTGATTTCAGTAGCTCCTAGTGTAAAACAAATTTGGCATATTGAGGTTGATTTTCTGCACTCCAGCACACTGTCAAGGCATTTCACTGCAGACCTCTTAAACTGAAATCATACTACCTCATCAAGGTAAAAATACCACTGTTCGGTCCCCTAAAACCCTCTAACAGCTGATTTCTTTAACAATGCATCGTTGACCATAAACAACTATAAGAAGTCTGGGTCTGGTAGTATAACTAACAGGGTCCCCTGACACGTTTTCTTGAATTTTCATACTAAGAAACAATTTTTTTTTTTTTGATAAGTAATTGCAATTTATAAAAATAAGAGCAGAGGGGCGCAACCCTTATACACGGGAAGTATACAAGAGAACCCCTAAAATGGAAATGGACGAACAGAGAATAATTTTAAAAAGTCTACATAAGTAAAAACATTCAAGCTATGATGGGACGCTATCCAAATATATAACGTATTAAGCAACCGCTTCCGTAGCTCCACCATAGATGTCTCTAAATCTTCAAAGAGCCGCGCATTCTGCTCCCTCCAAATACACCACAATAAGCACAGAGGAGCTACCCGCCAAGCTTCTTTAGCACGACTTCTTTAGCACGACCATACCCAATCGCCGCCCCCCAACTATTCAATAACTCCAACACCGTTCATGGCATAGCCCACTGTACCCCAAATAAAATAAGAATGTAGCTCCAAAGATCCCGGACGATTTTGCAGTGAAGCAACAAATGATCAATAGACTCCTCACTCTTCTTACACAAACAACATCACTCCATCACTATAACATTCCTCTTACGCAAGTTATCATGCGTCAATATTTTGCCCAAAGCTGCTAACCATACGAAAAAAGCCACCCTTGTTGGAGCCTTGACACGCCATATATTGTTTTTTTTTTACACGCCATATATTCTTCCAAGGAAAAGATGGGCAATCTTTCCTAATAAGGTCTTCAGAGAAGGATCTCACCTCAAATAAATCTTTTTTAGAGGGATTCCACACTAACCTATCACCCTCTCCACGTCGAGCCGAAATGGAATAAAGTCGATCGAAGAAAGAAAGGACCATATCCATCTCCCAATCCTGGATTTGTCGCATAAAAAGAACATTCCACTGAATAACACCATTATGAACAGCCAAATTATCCACCACCATCACATCTTTGTTCCTCGCTATACTAAAAAGAGCTGGAAAGCATTGCTTCAAGGATCTATCTCCACACCACCAATCATGCCAAAAACTAATATGTGATCCATTCCCCACCTCAAAACGAACAAAATTGTGAAACTTTCCCCACCCCCTCCTAATATGTTTCCACACACCTAGAAGAACAAATTTTTTTATGGGAAAGAGTCTTCGCCACCATGCGTAAGTGTTTCAATTTTGGACTTACAAAAATATAAAAGCTAGAAAAGAACAACAACAACAAAAAGGAAAAAAAAACAAAAAACAAAAAAAGAAAAAAAAGAAAGAAAGAAAATATTACTACTCCAAATACTGTTGAAATCGCCCTTTTCTATTCAGCTCATCATCGGGAAACAGGAGCTGGAGCTAGAAAATCTTCTTTCATAATTTCTATAATCTGCATGAGGCCCCAAAAAAAGGAAAAGACTACTCCCCATCCTCAGAAGAAAAGACAATTTGTTCCATTTTGGATACATATATGTGAAAAGATAGGTTTATTTGTACCTACTCAACAATAATTTATTCAATTCCTGTTGTCCATCACAAGGATTTTTGTTTATTTTTTTTAATTTCATGACTGTTCACAGCTCATGTAACAAGCATTATCAGATTAACATTAAAATAAACTGGTTAAGCAAATATAAAGGTTAGCTAATTGCAAATGTACCTACATTTTCTGTATCATCAAGAATCAGAACTGCACTTTCTTGCCCCAGCACGACATCAAGACCCTTTTGATGTTTATGGGTGCCATCATCTCGTGAAATCACTCTAGCACTGAAGTACTCTCTTTGAGGATCAAGCAGCTTAGCCATTTCCAACGCATAGGCCCTATCACCCATTGTATAAATATACATCTCAAACATCTCACTTGCTTCTTTTAAAAATGTGCGAACAAAGGGCCTTAACTTGGTCATCATATGCATAAAATCCAGCATGAAGAGGCTGCCTTTTGAGACATCTATCCATTTCATAATTTTTCAACACAATAAGTCAATAAGCATATATAGTCACTAAAAGTGTGAAGAATGTCAGAAAATTAACTGGTGCAACAAAATCAAAAGTATTAGATGATAATTTAAAAAAATTATCACTCATCTTCTGTGCCAGCAGCAGATTGGGATAAAGCAAAAGCCAACTCATAACCAATCAAAATTAATAAGGGCCTCTATTTAGTTTGCAAGTCCAATGGGGACTATTAGCGCACAGCACACTCCTAGTGTGATTCAATCTCTTATGAATCTTAGTGAGTGTGCTGATAGACTCCCGGTTGATCAAACCTCCTAGTGAGTTTTGATAACACAACCGGTTGAGAAGGATAAGGTTATCTAGAGGAGATTTACTTGAAATTAGAATTCTATCTAAGAGTTTGTATTAGATTAGAATACTAGAAGCTAAGGCTTATCGTGTAAACTATACTACCTTGTAAGTTCTGTATATAATTCAATATACGCTCACTAGATGAGCAAGCTTGAAAGCCAAATACTCTGAAATTTCTACATGGTATCAGAGCACCTATAGACTAACGTCTCCAGATTATTATTTTTTTTTTTTCCGATCATCATCATGTCTGACTCCAAGGCTTCTTCCTCCAAGTCTGATTCATCCAACGTCCTCTTCACCGTCCCAAATATGAACCATACCTTGAATATCAAGCTGTTTAACAGCAACTTTCCTAGCTGGCGAACTCAGATTCTGGCTTTTGTTAAAGCCAATGATGCGTATGGCTTTCTGGATGGTAAAACTCCACCTCCAGCCCAGACCATCCCGAATACTAGCACCACACCTGGTGCCCCTGCCACCATGGCTGATCCAAACTTCCTTCTCTGGTGTCAACGTGACCAGATACTGCTCAGCGTGTTGATCTCCACGCTCACTGAACCATTAGTAGTTCATGCCGTCGGCTCAGCCTCTGCTCATCAACTTTGGATGACCCTTGTCTCCATGTTTGCTTCTCAAGCACGTTCACGAGTTATGCAGATTCACTATCGCCTTGCCACAGCCAAGAAAGGTAGCTCTTCAATCACGGAGTATTTTCAATCCTTTAAAGCCATGTGTGATAATCTTGCTGCTGCCGGACAGCACCTCAATGACTTTGAAAGCATCTCCTACCTTCTTGCTGGCCTCAGATCTAAGTATGATCCCTTTGTCACATCCATCACCACTCGGTTGGACCCTCTCTCCTTAGATGAAATTTATGGTCATCTACTTGCTCACGAGATGAGGATAGAGCACAATCTTTCTCCCACTGAGGTCTCCCTTCCAATGGCTAATATTTCTGCTCGGACTCCCATGTTTCGTGGGAGAGGATATCGTGGTCGAGGTCGCACCATGTATAGAGGCAGAGGACCTTCTTCCGATAGTCGAGGCAGAGATAATTATTTCTCCCAAGACCCTGCTGCCCCTTCTCGGCCAATCTACCAACTCTGTGGCAAGATTGGTCACACCGCTCCAAGATGTTATCAAAGACCGAACCTTGCTCTGGCTGTACCGTCTCCTCCGGCCTACTCAAATGCTCAAGCTTATTACTCCTCGCCTTCATTGGTACCCGGATACTGTTGCAACACATCACATGACAAATAATCTCCAGAATCTAAACCTCTCTTCAAAAGAGTACACTGGCCAAGATCAGATTCGGATAGGGAATGGTACAGGTTTGCCTATTTTACATTCTGGTTTTGCCTCTTTATCTCTCTCTAATCGTCCATTCCTATTGCAGCAATTACTTCATGTTCCTACTATATGCAAAAATCTCCTTTCAGTTCACCAATTTGCTCTTGAAAATTCTCTTTTCTTTGAATTTTATTCTTCTCATTTTATTATCAAGGACTGCAAGATCAGGCGTCCAATCCACCAAGGCCAACTTAACAATGGTCTCTATCAACGCTTCCCTTCGAAAGTGCCCACATCTCCATCCCAAGTATTCGTTGGTGAGAGGACTACATCACATCGTTGGCACAAACGTTTGGGCCATCCAGCCCTTCGGATTGTCAACCTTATTCTTTCCAAATTTCAGCTTCCAGTTTCAACAAATAAGGCACATGCACCCTGCACTACCTGTCCACAGGCCAAGGGTCATCAATTGCCCTTTTCCCGTTCTACTACTACTATTTGTAATCCCTTAGACTTAGTTTATTCGAATGTTTAGGGTCCTTCCCCACATCTTTCAATAAATGGAAATCGTTTTTATGTTTCATTTGTGGATGCATTTAGTAGATTTACTTGGGTGTATCCTATTTCCTCTAAATCCGATGTCATGCCTGTCTTCCTAAAGTTTCAAACTATGGTTGAACGCCTCCTCAACACTAAAATTAAAAGTGTTCAATCTGATTGGGGTGGCGAACATCGTAATCTTAGTAAATATTTCCAAACAATTGGTATTAATCATCGTGTGTCCTGACCTCACACTCATCAACAGCAAGAGTGTGTTGAGCGAAAACATCGCCATCTTATTGATACAACCTTGGCACTTCTTGTTGACAGCTCTCTTGCAAAGAAATATTGGGATGAAGCTTGTTTAACTTCCTGCTACTTAATAAATCGGTTACCAACCCCCTTGCTTGGAAATATTTCTCCCTTTCAAAAACTTTTCTCTCAAACTCCTGATTATCAATTTCTAAAGGTGTTTGGTTGTGCTTGTTTTCCTAATCTTAGACCATATAACTCTCACAAATTCTCTCTTCGGTCTAAACCATGTGTGTTCTTGGATTATAGCTCTCATCATAGAGGCTATAAATGTTTTCATCTCGAAACTAGTCGAATTTTTGTTTTTCGGGATGTGATTTTCCATGACGAGGTGTTTCCTTTCTCTCACAACAAAACCAATTCAAATCTTCCCCAACAGAAACTTCTTCCTCAAATTCAGTCTCTGTTTCTCTTCTACTCTCTCCTACCTGAGAGTTGGTTCCTCATTCCCCTAGCTCCTTTCCTTCCTCTCCTCCAATCACCTTGTCTTCCACCTCTCCTAACACCCTCTCTCCTACTTCTCCTAGTCCCTCTCTTGCAGAACCGGATGTTCAATCAGCACTGACTCCTCCACGTATTCACCCTATGCGGACTAGATCTTAGAACAATGTCTGCAAAATTCGACAGCTCACTGATGGGACTGTTAGATATCCCATACCTCGGGCCTTACTTGCAGAATTAGCACTTATGGAGCCCACATGTTTCTCTACTGCTGTCAAGGTCAGGAAATGGCAGACTGCCATGCAGGTTGAGTTTAATGCTTTACTTAAAAACCAAACTTGGTCCCTTGTCCCTTCTTCAGCAGCCAATAATGTAGTTGGCTGCAAATAGATTTTTACGCTAAAGAGAAAGGCTGATGGTACTATAGAACGTCACAAGGTAAGGTTGGTTGCTAAGGGGTTTCGTCAACATGCCGGGATAGATTATGGGGAGACTTTCAGCCTTGTGGTCAAACCAACATCAATTCGAACTGTTTTGCCCATTGCTTACTCTGCAGGCTGGTCTATGCAGCAAATAGACATTCAAAATGCCTTTCTACATGGACTCTTAACTGAAGATGTCTATATGGCACAACCACCGGGTTTCATTCACTCCTATCTTCATCATGTATGCAAGTTGCAAAAGGCCATTTACGGCCTGAAACAAGCACCTCGGACATGGCTTTCTCGCCTCAGTGGGAAGCTTCTTCAGCTTGGTTTTGTTGGTTCCAAGGCTGATTCCTCTTTGTTCATTTATCGTAGAGCAGCTATAACTATGTTTTTACTCATTTATGTTGATGATATTATCATTGTTTCATCAGTTCTTACTGCTATTACTAAACTTTTACAGCTACTCGGCATTGACTTTGCGGTTAAAGACTTGGGATCATTACACTATTTTCTTGGAATTGAGGTTATACCCGTGAAGGATGGTCTCCTTCTCTCTCAATAGAGGTACATTCGGGACTTACTAAACAAAACCAATATGGCAGATGCAAAACCGGTTAACTCTCCAATGTCCTCTTCCTCGGCCTTGTCTGCATTCATGGTTGACCCTATGGAAGACCCATCTTTATACCGTAGCACAGTTGGTTCTCTTAAGTACTTATCTCTCACGCGTCCAGACTTGGCGTTTGCTGTCAATCGTGTTTGTCAATTCATGCATCGCCCAACAAAGCTTCATAGGCAAGCAGTCAAGAGAATCCTTCGATATCTAAAGCATTCCATCACTCACGGCCTGTTGCTGCACAAGAATTCTTCCACCTCTATTCAAGCTTATTTGGATGCTGATTGGGCAAGATGCCCTGATGACAGGCGCTCTACAAGAGCCTACTGTGTTTTTCTTGGCAACAACTTGATTTCTTAGAGCTCTAGAAAGCAACCAACCAACCGTGTCTAGGTCTTCCACAGAGGCTGAATACAAGTCTGTTGCCAATACTGCCGCAGAATTACTTTGGCTTTGTTCTCTTCTCCAAGAACTTGGTGTTCCATGGTCTAATCCACCAAAACTTTGGTGTGACAACATTGGAGCCACATACTTATCGGTCAATCCCGTGTTCCATGCAAGGACCAAACATGTGGTCATTGATTTTCATTTTGTTCGGGAGTTAGTTGCTTCCAAGTTCTTAGAGATTCACTTTGTTCCAAGTTCTGATCAAATTGCGGATGTACTGACCAAGCCTCTTGTTTCCAAGCGTTTTCAATTCCTTTGCTTCAAGCTCAACGTTCGTTCACTCCCGCTGAACTTGAGGGAGGATATTAGTGCACATCACACTCCTAGTGTGATTCAATCTCTTAAGAATCCTAGTTAGTGTGCTGATAGACTCCTGGTTGATCAAACCTCCTAGTGAGTGTTGATAACACAACCGGTTGATAAGGATAAGGTTATCTAGAGGAGATTTACTTGTAATTAGAATTCTATCTAAGAGTTTGTATTAGATTAGAATACTAGAAGCTACGGCTATTGTGTAAACTATACTACCTTGTAAGTTCTATATATAATTCAATATACGCTCACTAGATGAACAAGCTTGAAAGCCAAATACTCTGAAATTTCTACAGGGACAGGGATGCAAACAGTAAGATTGTCATTATTCTTCAATATTTGCTTTTATATGATAGGTTCTGAATATTCTACATTACTACCATGTAACCCATGCAAAATAAATCCCATGATACGAATTTTGCCTAACAACTACCAAAACTATCATATCTGCAGTTCACGAAAAAATATTTCATTGTGAAATTCCATTAAAAGGCTGTATTAAAGTTCGCCGTAAGCACATCATATAAATTCTACCAGTCTTCTTGTAGAGCGAGAGAGAAATCCAAACCCCAGCCACACAAAGCCTAGCTTTAATTAGAAGCCACAACATTCTGCTGGCAAATAAAAAACTTCCAGGTTATGGTGATAAGACAACATAAGACTGCATAAGCTCGTCTCAAGCACAAGCAGCTAATTACATCCTTTAAATTTCTTTCAACAATTTTACCTTTCAATAGAAACCAGAATGTCCCATTCGCAAATTGAAAGCACTCAAAATATAGCACAAAAATTTCCATCAACAGACTCAGAACAATTCCTAATCACTCATGTCAACTTCTAAAAGTTTCAGTTGCTTTAAACATGATAATGTTCAATAGCATTTAGCCAAACTAAATAGTACTAATCATAAAAAAGAAAAGAAGCAATCCAACCAAGACATCTGAAACCAATAATATCTCCAATGCTAATTACACTAACAAATCATAATAACATAAAACAGAACTACCTTGCAGAGAATCTGTTTGGGCCTTTAAATATTCCTCTTCTGACGTTATATGTATAAGTTGAGTAGAATTTAGCAGTGTATGATCTAGATCAAGAACCAAGTAAAGCTTCTTATGGCGTAACAAATTCTTCATGTCTGTGTTTCTCAATCTGGCAATTTCATCATTCTGAAGCCTTAGTCCCTGCAAATACAGATGTTACACAGGCTTAAAACAAATTCAATTTGAGATCAATAAACATCAGCATACTTAATAAGTTCTAAGATGATTTAAATCTCCCCAGTTCTAATTATAAAATTGCTTCATATAAGGGGATCGTTAACTTGTGAAATGAAAGGTCACAGCTGATTGTAAGTGGATGATGCCTCAATATAAGAAGTTTCAGAAGTATTACAAATAAAAAAATAAATATTCTCTTTCCATATGCAGCAAAGATAACCAAAACTCAGAATTCCGCCAACCAATCATGTTGAAGAATTATACCTTGTGAATATACCCAAATGTAACCCCAGATTCCTCAGCCAACCTTTGCCCACAAAGTATACACATGTCTCCAAAAGAACCAGGATGTGTACATAGATCCTTCTTTATGGATGCTTCTGCAAAAGATAACACATTACATACAATTCAAATCAGTGAAAATAGCACAAATCTAAATGAAACTAAAACTCAGCAATGCACATCCAGTTTTCTTATTCTCTCAGAAAATGTTGAAATAATACACAGAGAGGGAGCTAGATGAATATGGCAGGAGTGACTGCTATGCAGGTTTGCATCTGGAATCTTTTCTTCCTCCAATTTATATACGAAAGTAACATCCATCTTTGTTTTAGTGCAACCATGAGTATGAACTTCTAGTTAGAAATCACGACCGAATAGAGACTTCTTTTTAAAACATACAGACACACAAATGAATGGCCACAGTGGAGACACTTGGGGGCACTCCTTATCAAACTTTTAACAATACTGCAGTCCACGCAAGAAACTTGTGAACATTTTTAACCCCCCCTCCCCCTTTCCCAACTAAATTTTCCTAAACCTAGAAAATGGATCAATTTGACACTATGCAGATTATTGTGGTTTTCTTATCAAATAAAAAACAGAAACAACTTTTCTCCTCAAAAGAAATCTAATTTCTTTCCTCCAAGAATAGGGGGTGATATTCTCACTCTCTCTCACACACCAATTTGGGGCAATTGCCCCTATTTTCAGGCTCCATAAAATATTTCAGGCACTGCACCTGCAAATATATATATATATATACACGCGTGCGTGTGTGTACACATACACATACGCGCACACACAAATATGTGCACACACATACTGATATATGCACGTGCACATTTCTATATAAGTAAATTTAACAGGAAGATGCCAAGGGGAAATCAATCAAGTACCCAAGAAGTATATGCTTACAATACATGTGTGTCAGTACATATGGATGTATGTATGTATAGTATGTAAATACATACATATGCATGTCTATATGTGCCATAAATTTTTCTTTTTACGAGAATATTTGAATATTGAAAAGAAAATCTTCAAGCATTGGAGAATTTGTAGCAAGTTAAATGGCCTCAAACCACTTTTCCAAAAAAATTTTGATAAGTAAGAATTCATTAAAAAGCGCAGAGGGGCGCAACCCTAGTACACAGGGAGTATACAAAGGAGCTCCTAATTAGAGGACCGAAACGAAGAAGAAAGTAAAAAATCAGCGTACGACATACTACCCATGCCATTCGCCGACACCCAAAAAAACAACATATTAAGCATATTTCTACAAAGAGCCCCAGCCTGAACCTCCACATCCTCAAAAAGCCTAGAATTTCTCTCCCGCCACAAGCCCCACAAAACACAAAGAGGAACCTGTTTCCAAACACGGTGAACAGGACCACGACCCAGCAAAGTACCCCAAGCACTCAATAAGTCCAAGACGCTTCTAGGCATAACCCACTCCACCCCAAACAAACCATAAAAAAAACTCCAAACAACTCGAGCCACGTCACAATGGAGAAGAAGGTGATCAACAGATTCCCCATGCTTTTTACACATAACACACCACAATTCCACGCCTACGTAGTAATAGCTCAGTAGTAATAGCAGTTCTATTTAGGCTTTAGAAATATGCCAATCAAACAGATATAAGCACAAAAATTGTTTAAGATTTATCTGTATGTGCTCCAGCAAAGGAGTGCCTTCAAAAATAAAAATGTTACTTTGGCCCAAAGGAGCAGTTGATAAGTTGATCTTGTGCTGTGTTTTCCAAGATTTGGCTGGGTGGGTGTTCAGTTCACAAAATTTGTTAGCCACTGAACTATCTAAGTAAGTCAGAAGAATTTACCTACGGTTTGTATGAGGGATGATGTTTGTGAAGTTGACCCCAGAACTTCCTCTACGTTCTCCAACTTCTCTACGTTCTCCAACTTCTCCACCTTGCTCCTCTTTATCCTGCAAGTTAATGCATAGGGTTTGAGTTCAAAAAGGAACTATAGCTGACCAGTGAGACTCACAATTTACAAAATCAGAGAATCCGAAAAATGGGGTATCTACTAAAACGAAGTCTTTCATCAGAAAAGTTTCAGAAGGTCAGCTAAAACAGGTTCTCATACAAAAACTGTGTAAAACAATGCAACATATCAAACAAATATTACCATTTTTATCTAAATAACCATACAAAACTAAGCAAACTAAAATTTATACAACAAGCCAGTAATTTCAAAATACAATTACTTATCAATAATCTAAGATAAGTTCCCAACAGACCGACAATAGCGTAACGCATAGTTAGAGAACCCAAAAGGAGAAAAATCCCAAAAGTGTTAAAAACAGCACCGTTGGGTTTCGAGGTCGTCATTGGCATCTTCAGCTTCTTCGGAGGAACCAGAATCCAGTGACGCATCGAGAAACGCCGCGAAGTCGTCACTGCTCGATGAGTGAACTGGCGAATCGGTCGCGAGGCTCATCTCTGCGTATATTGACGCAATTGAAGTCGAGCTTTGAAATTGAAACATAAATTTTAATTCCAAGGAAAATAGATTACCTTGTTGGCTGGAAATTGTTGCAGCGGCGGTTGGGAACTGGCCGGAAACCAATTCCACTTTCAATTTTCCTTTGCTTCTGTGTGTGTGTGTGTGTGTCTCGGGGATTTCACGTTGAAATTGTTGAGATGTAAGTGGGATTTGTGGGAGGCTTAGGCTTAATTAAACTTGTGTTTTTATTTTATTTTTTATTAATTTAGTTTTACACTAAATTGTTATCTCACTTTGATTTTAATTTGTTGATATATGCTGCATATGCACGGCTAATCATTCTTAAATTATTTTTATCAATGATTGATTAGCAATATGATACCAATAAAATGGAATAAAAATGCAATTTTTATAATTTCTTAATTCTTTGTATTTTTATTTTCAGCTGATAGGGTTGTTGAGCATGGTTGTTAAAGGAAATTGAATCAAAGTTGGGAATCGCAAGTTGAGAATTGTTTTATATTACATTATCATTTTATTGCGTTGATGTGATAGTGTCTATTAAATATCGGATAATCTACAATATATACAACTCTTTTTAAACGATTGAGTAAAAAGAAAAGGAAAAAAAAAATCTTTGTAATAAAATCGTTTTGCAGTAAATAATTTTCTAAAAACTTTAAAGTAATTCTAAGTTTTTAATATGCTTAAGCAATTATCTTATACTTGTTACTTTGCTATGTCACATACTCTTATGCCCCATATGTCGATGTTGTAAACGACTTTGAAGGGTCCGTTCTCAACCCATGACTACAGGTTGAATCATTGGAATCACCTAATTAACTTTTAACTGCACTCAACATGACATGTATGGTGATAGACCATGTGTAATGGTTGCACCTTATCTCTGAGGCCAAATTGTCTTAAAACGTTCACTTTCTTAAACACATGATAAAATCTTTCATAAAGAACTTCCCATTCTTTCTTATAATTCAACTAGCATGTTTAAAAGTATATTATGTCTTCAAAAATATATTGACTTCTTCATCTAACAGAAACTCTTACATACAATAACATGTATCGACTCACAATAACATGATCAGAATCTTCTACAATTATTTATTTAAATTTGAAAAATTTATGCAAGTAATTGTGAGAAACCACTTATGAAACCCACCTGACTAAATAAAAATTGGGTTTATTATTCAACTGGCATTTTTAAAAGTATATTATGTCTCCGAAAATATATCGACTTCTTCATCTAACAAAAACTCTTACATACAATAACATTTATCGACTCGCAATAACATGATCAGAATCTTCTACAATTATTTATTTAAATTTGAGAAAATTTGTGCAGGTAATTGTGAGAGACCATTTATGAGACTCACTTAACTGAATAAGTATTTGGGCAGCCCAATTTTTATTTGGTCAGGTGGGTTCCATAAGTGGTTTCTCATAATCACCTGCTCAAATTCAAATAAATAATTGCAGAGAATCCTAATAGGGAGTCAAAAATAAAGCATATAAAATATATATTGAAATCATGCTGAAAATAAAGCATTTATGGCCCTATAATTCCTATGGTCTTTCCTAACTATCCAATTTTTTTCTGAAAGGTACAACCTGAGCCCCTTTCATGGGCCGAATTGGGCCCTTCCCCATTCGGAGTCCAATAGGGCCTAGGTCCTACAAGTGAAAGCCCAACAGACGTTTGACACAACTTTAATTGAGCTCCTTTATCATTCTCAATGGGCTCAGGCTCAAACATGGGGATTTGGTTGAGATTAGCCAACTTGGGCTTTTCTTCTCTCCTAACTAAAGCCCACTATGGGCTTAGACCAATCTCAAATATCTAACCAATTCACACTAGTTGGTGGAAGAAACATGACATATAACGATTTTCTAGTTATTTTTACCAATTGGCCTACATGGTAATTATTCAACCACACAAAGAAAATATCTAATAAAAAAGCCACGTCAACAAGAAGTTATTAAAATTCTCTAATGCATTAAAAATAATTAGATTAGCATACTTTGAATCTCCCTACTAACAGTCAAATAATATAAACAACTACAAAATAACCCAATCTTGTGTCCATCATGCCCTAAAAACACAACCATAATCCAAACATTATATCACATAATTAATGGTATCACTACATCTAGACATTGTTGTAACTCAAAGGAGACCTAAATATGTAAAAAGATAATAATAATAATAATAATAATAATAAATTAAGAGATATTATCTACACCATGTCAACGATCCTGCAAACTAAAGTATACATACATACATACATACATACATACATACATATATAATCAGTTGTACCGATAATAGAGTAGTTAATCAACTAGTAAGTAGTTCATCTGTAATGCCCCCGATCTGTGAGGACAAGGTTTGCTTATTTATTGCACTCAGAGCCAAAGGCATAAAAGAAACTTCAGACACTGCTAAATATTCATAAATACTTTCATGAGAAGTCTCATAAGCGTAAAGTTTTTCTTAATGTTCAAAATAAACTTGATAAACACTCGTAATCTACACAAAAATATATTAAATCCAAATATTTAGTGTGGAAAGTGTACGTATTAAACATAAAATGATCTTTAACAACCCATCACCGTATCTCTAATTATTCTGGAGTTATAGCACGCTCTCGAGAAACATCTGTGGTGAGGAAAAACAAAATGGAGCATGTAGAAAATTAAGGAATATATCAAACTATTTTTAAACGATTGGGTAAAAAAAAAATTATTGGTAATAAAATTGTTTTGCAGTAAATAATTTTCTAGAAAATTTAATGTAATTCTCTAAGTTTTTTTATATGCTTAAACAATTATCTTCTACTTGTTACTTTGCGGTCTCGCATACACTTATGCCCCATGTGACGAGATTGTGAACAACTTTGAAGGGTCGGTTCTCAACCCATGGCTAGAGGTTGAGCCATTGGAACTACTTGATTAACTTCTTTCTTCTTGTTTTTGAAGAAACTTGATTAACTTTTAGGTGTACTTAAGCAAGTCTGATGATAGACCACATGTAATGGTTTTCACCTTATCTCTTAAGCCGAATTGTCTTAAAACGTTAAGGGCTAGTTTGGGTGTACGATTTTTTTGAAAAATATTCAAAATTGCGAATACCGAGAGAATTTTTTTTTTAAATTATGTTAGATGGTTTAGAAAATTTGAGACAAAATTAAAAAAAGTTGGATAAAATCTGAATAGAATTTGAATTCTAAAAAACAATATTTGAAAAATATTTAAAAAATAAATTTCACCCCAACATGCCCTAAATCTTTTGATTGGGTTGAGACTAAGCAAACTGCTAATCATGTCCTAAAATTTCCCCATTTTTGTGTCTTTGATAGCTCCTAATTAAGCCTAAGGTTTGGCCCTAGAATTCCTATGGTCTTTTCTAAATTCTAACTATCCTTTTTTTTTTCTTTTTTTGTAACTATTTACTTTTTTCAAAAGGTCCAACCCGAGCCCCTTACATGGGCCGACTTGGGCCCTTCCATGGACCTAGTATGTCGCCTTCGGATCCAATAGGGCCTGGGCCCTACAAGTGAAAGCCCAACAGACCTTTGACACAAGTCACACAACTTCAATTGAGCTCCTTCATCACTCTCGATGGGCTCAAGCTCAAACATAGGGAATTCGTTAAGATTGGCGCACTTGGGCTTTTCTTCTCTCCTAACTAAATCCCTATATGGGCGTAGACCAAGTTAGGCCCAAATCTCTAACCAATTCACACTAGTCGGTGGAAGGTACATGACATATAACGATTTTCTAGCCATTTTTACCAAGTGGACTACATGGTAATTAACTCAACCACTCAAAGAAAATATTTAGGAAAAAATACATATACTCCCGTCAAATTATCATGTCATTGTCAATATGTCCCCCAAACTACTAATTGTGTTAATGTCCTTCTTAAACTATCAAAAAATGTCAACGTCTTCTCTAAAGCAAACAAAAAGACAAAAATAACCCTAAAAAAGTTTCAATAAGACAAATATATCATTATAAATTCAAAAAAAGAACTACAACTAAAAAAACATTTTTTTAAAAAAAAAAACGATATTTTTTGAAAGATTGAAAAAAAAAAAACCAAGAAAAAAAAAATCCAAGGGGTGGACTAAAGTGAAAATTATATAAAACAAAATCTAAAAAAAAAAAAA
The DNA here is from genome assembly GCA_028654335.1 of Alnus rubra. Lineage (NCBI taxonomy): Eukaryota > Viridiplantae > Streptophyta > Magnoliopsida > Fagales > Betulaceae > Alnus > Alnus rubra. The sequence goes on along the minus strand of JAJPGS010002451.1, from coordinate 1,066,047 downwards.
AAAATCTAAAAATTGAAAAGCCTTGTTTTTTTTTCGTTTTTTTTTAATTTGTAACTTTTTTTAAAAAAATAAAATTAAAAAATTATTGTTCTTTTTGTTTTTGTTTTTTTTATATAATTTTAAGAATTTGTATACTTTTATGAATTCAATTTTTGTGATTAAGGAGACATTGATATTGTTTGGTAGTTTAGAGGAGGGACATTGATACAATTGGTAGTTTGTGGAGCACATTGACAATTAGACGGTGGTTTAAAGGGGATATGTATAATTTTCCCAAATATCTAATAAAAAAGCCAAATGCATCGTCAATAAGTTATCAAAATTCTTTAATGCATAAATAATAATAATTAATTAGATTAGCATACTTCGAATCTCCCTAACAGTCAAATAACATAAACAACTACAGAATAACCCAATCTCGTGTCCATCATGCCCAAAAAACACAACCATAATCCAAACATTATATCAAATAACGGTATCTACACATCTACACATTGTTTTAACTCAAAGGATACCTAAATATGTTTTAAAAATAAATAAAAATCAATAAAACTAGGAGTTGTTATCTACACCACGTCCAAGATCCCGCAAACTAACCTTTGACACCACAAACACAAATCAAAGGAGTCACCTATGATTTGATAATGAGGACAGTTGGAACAAGTCTTAATGTTGGGGAGAATAAAAATAATAAACCATAATGAACTTTTTATTGCTATCATGAAAAATATGTAAATCTTGTTAAAAGATGTAAATTCTTTGTGATAAATGTTGATTTGTATCTCATAAATCAAGAGATTAATGATTTGATTATCGTAGATTAAGTGATTTGTTAACCCAAATCTAAGGGATATGTTTGTATTTGAAATTATTCAAAATCACGCGTAATATGTGAAACTCTAAGGATTCTTATATCTGGGCGTGCACAGTAATGTCTATATATTTTTTTTTAGAAGAAGGTTAATCTTTCTATTAAACAAAGTGGAGTACAACCAACAGAAAGTTACATAAGTTATCATCAAATTGAGTTAAAATTTCATATCAATACAGACAGATGCTACAAATAAACATAGCCAAACAGTAATAACTACGTTAAAAACACCACAGAGCAACCTGTCAAAAACAGGAAAAACACCCAAACAGAGCTACGGTCAGAAAAATTAAAGCCGCCACTGGAAACGGTGCGTGTAACCACGCACCATCCTCGGGAGACACCCTACAACAATCATTCACCATAGGCCACTGGGCGCCATCAGACACGGCAACAAGGATACAGACAGATGCTACAAATAAACATAGTCAAGCAATAATAACTACGTTAAAAACACCACAGAGCAACCTGTCAAAAACAGGAAAAACACCCAAACAGAGCTACGGTCAGAAAAAGCCGCCGTTGGAAACGGTGCGTGTAACCATGCGCCATCCTCGGGAGACACCCTACAACAATTATTCACCATAGGCCACTGGGCGCCATCAGACACGGCAACAAGGATGGAGTGTGGCCATCACACGCGTTCTAGGGTGACAAACACCCTGGCGCGTGATGACTAAGCGCCGAACACGGAAGGTCAATACAGCCGTAGGAATCAGTGACTAGGCCAGAGAATGGCGACGAACAAGGCTAGGGGACACGTGTCTAGCAGAAATCGACGGAATGCATAGATCTGGACCTCAAGACTGGTCTACTGAAGCTCGGCCAAGACATTCCGATGATGACACGAGCTCCTCTTTGGTACTTCTTGGGAGTGCCTTCCTGCCAGAAACCAAAGAAATTAAAAAAAAAAAAAAAAAAAAAACAACCCTAAAAGCCAAGAGACTCTAGTCTTCACTGGAATAACCCATGGAAGAGCAAAACCACCTTAACCCCAAAAGGCTAAGGAAAAAAAAAAAACCAGAGCCGGAAGGAGGCATCATGATGCCTCCCCAGTCCCCCCCGCAACAGAAAAACGATGGGTTTAGAGAGAGAAGCTCTGGGTAGAAAGAGAGATTTAACAAAAGGTAGCATTAGTGTCTATATATTAAGAAAAAAAGAAGTAATTAAGAATCTTTTACCAAACCTTGTAGCATATTTACTCTTTTTTCTTTCATAATTTTCTTTTCAAAGCACTGCAATAAACAAGTTCCAGCAAGGGAAAAAGGAACTTCCAAGCTTGAGACGCAATCCTCTAATCACTTGTGAGCAAGATCATAAATCTCGGCATCAATTTGCTTTTGGTGAGAATGCAAGCACTCGAAAAAACAAACTATATGTAATACACTCCTTGAACATTAGGCCTTCATGTGAATGTGTTGTTTTGCAATGTTCAACTCCGGTTTCGAGGCAATCATACAATGACTCCTCAGCATCACCAATCAAAGTTTGAGAGGGATGAAGAAGGCGAATGGGACGTGAGGAGGTACATAGAGAGGGATGGTTAATTAGGCCATTCGCTTGCACTGCAAGTACTACGAGGATAATCAACTCAATTATCTGCCCTATAAGTTTGCTCGAACATTTCCCGATCATTGATTGTCTCCCGCTCCAGAAGCTTTCTTATTTGTGAAGTTAAATGCATAAACAATTTATTGGGATTAAAACTCTAAGTCATCATCACTATTTATTAGGAATAAACCTCTCGTCATCATCTCTATTGAAGAGCTTAATTTCATTGAAATAAAAACATTTTTAGCTTGTTTATTGGTTTATTCCTTTAAAAAAAAAAAGGTTATTGTTTAAAAATTGTGGCTTTTGAAAATACGATAATATTCTAATTAACTAACTTTTGGTTCAAGTTATCACTTTTGACCTGGGAGATAGGGTTTTACAAAGTTGTTACACAATTAATATGTGATGCGAAACTAAAAGTGTAAATCTAAAAGAGCTAGCATGCATGCATGTTGAGTATACACGTACGTGTCAACATTGAAAAGTTAAATCTCACACTTGAAATGTGTCACGTACAAGAGTGAGTAGTTAATATGGTATAGTTAGCATAGACCCATAAGCTTTTTGGTTGAGTGGTTTCTCAACATATTATATTATGGTCTCACTAAAAGACTTTTTAAGGTATCGATATTTTTAATAAGCAATATCAGAGTCAAGTCAATAGTAATATGTGATACTATGAATGATAGTTGCTCTTTTCATAATTGGAGCGTGCATGCATGAATAATGGGTCCCCTTCCTAATTGGAGTAGGGATGAAGGTGCACAACATGTATAAAGCCCATGTAACCCACATAATTGATCATAGAAATGACCCATAAGATTGATAAAGTTTTTGTTTTAGGGGGAGTATAGTGATGCACTGATCAACTGATCACACGTGACGGGGAGATTGTTGAATATCACATCTGAGTATGGAAAGGTTAAGTCCCATACTGGAAATGCATTAGAAGAGTGAGTGGTTAATTAATATAACACAGTTGGTCCAAAACCATAAGCTTAATTAATTAAGTTTTTAGATTGAGTAGTATCGTAACATAATATATTATGGTCTCGTTAGAAAACTCAATTAGGTGTCAATCTCCCTAACAAAACAATTAAGTTAAGATGGATGATCAAATATTCAAAATATATTATATAAAAGGTCTCATTTTAATTTTTTTTTTTGGAATACATGTGTTGCAAACCATCATATTCTTTATTGGTCACTACAAAAGAAAGTAAAACATTTGCCTCTATAACAACAGGAACTAATGAAAGAAAAGACAAACGAATTCTTATAGAGTATGAACAGACATTTGAAACCAACAAAACCGAATCATATGACTACGTAAAATAAGGATAGAAGGTCAAACAAAAAAAGGGATGAAGCAAAAGTTAGCAATTATATATTTTATAAATACTTGGCAGAAGTAATAAGAACGATGGTCATTAAAAATAAACTAAACATTGTCGTATCGAAGTTCCTTAGTATCCTCGATCAGCTCATTTTAAATTTCCCATGAATCATAAGATAAAGTTGATCATAATTAAACTTTAATTTACTAAACAGAATTGGCAGAATCCTTTGTTTTTGTACAACTCGGGTTCACTATTTTTTGCAATATGATTAAAAAATTAGAGGTAGTTGGAGAAAACATTAATATAACCATGTTTGGAATTACATAAGGAGTAATGTTTGGAATAAAATAATAATAATAAAAAAAGAATTATTCAATATAGTTGTAACAATATGATAAGGGTTAAATATACTTTACCGCCCTCAACTAAAAGCCATTCTTAATAAAGTCCTACAAACCAATAAGTGTGATACTTAGACCTATCAAAGTACCGATTTGTTATAATTAAGTTACTTTTTTGTCATTCTTTCAAAAATACCCTTATTTTTGTTAAAATAAAATAAAATGGTAATTACATTTTTCAATTCCCCATAAACCACCACATTCCGTCAATATGGCCTCATGAACCACCACCCTTGGCCCATGGAGTTGGCTACGCGCCACCCTGGCCCCCTTGCGAGCCACTCCAGAGTAAGCTGCTAATCCTACAGTCATAAATAACTGCTATTCAACATAATATATAATATATTATAGTCCAGTTAGTAAAAATAGAACAATTCTCTCTTCTTCTGTTTTCTCTTATATCTTCTATACTTGAAATTTCGAGTCTCTTTTTCTTGCTATAATAAAAATCTGAGGATATTCAGGTTTAGATTTATTTGTACAAAACGTAAGTAAACAATACAAGATTTCTGAGCTCCATTATATCCTGGAAAAATATTTATTGTAATCCTTTGCGTCATTTCTAGTGGGGGCAAATAATTTTTTAAGGAAAGCGACGTTGTAACGCATCTTATAAGCATTCAGTTTTTCTACTTTCTATTGCTTTTTATCTAACATTTTTTTTTTCAAAAGTTGACAATTTTTAACTACATAGATTTTTGGTTAAAGTAATGTCTCTTTGCTCGGGTTGCAAGCTTCCCTAAGAGTTATATATAATTAAAAAGTAATATTTGGGGATAAATTCATGTACTCTCTTACAATTTGAATAGTTATTTGCTAAAACAAGTGAAGAGGTGTGACAACCTAGAAAAATCGGTACTCACATCTACACTATCATTTTAAAATGATTAGTTAATTTGAAGTTTCATAAAATTATTTATAAATCCAACATATTTTGGTCCTTAGCATATTCTAGATTTGGGTCCAACATGTTTTAATGTTATAATGTGACCTCAGGGTTAGTTGGATGGCATAGAAGGCTCGTAATGTAATTATCACTTGTTAAGTTTTGTAGAAGACTTTGATATGTCGTTATGTAATTATAATCACATTAAGTAGTTATAAATGGATATATTGATGTTCATGATATTGAGATAAGAGTTACAAGTATTCAAGAGATAAGAGTTAGAATCACTCAAGATATAAGAATTATAAGATGATAAATTAGATTTATTATTGTAATGTTCAAATTCTTTCTCTATAAATAGAGTCTTGTATACAATCAAATGAATAAAAAAAATATGTAGTCAAGAAAAAGCTTTGACATGTAGACGTAGGCCATAAGTCGAACCACCTTAATTATGTGTTCTCTCTTTTTTATTCTCAACTCTTCCCTATATTATGTGTTGTTACATGATATCAAAGTTATAGGCTAACGTCAGTATTCGATCATGTGCCAGTTCTTTTTTTTTTTTTCCTATACCCACATATACCACCACCTACTTCTCTCTTGTTGAAAAAAAAATAAAAATGCCTAAAGTGGTTTCATGCCCATAGTTGGCTCAATTTTGGCCAAAGTTGTCGATATCCAAGTCCCGGCCATAGTAGCCAATACTGGCCAGAGTTGTCGAAGTCCAAGTTTCGGTCATAGAAACCGATGTTCCAATTCAGATCATAATAGCCATTTTTTTTTCAAGCCCTTTAATGTTCAAGATCAAACCTCAATGCCCATGATCTACCATTGGGTTTGTAGGGGTGTATTAAGACAAAAGTCACAAGAACTCAAGAGACAAGAGTCACAAGATGATAAATTAGATTTATTGTTGTTAATGTAGAAGAAGAAGAGATTTGTAACGTTCAGATTCTTTCTCTACCATACGCCAAACCACCTTAATTCTCTCTCTTTTTTTTGTTCTCATCTCTTTCCTAAATTATATGTTCTTACATGATATCAGATTTATAGGTTAATGCTAATATTCAATCATGTGCCACTTCTTTTCTTTCTTTTTTTTTTTTTTACTTTTTTTTTTTTTACTTTTTTTTTTCACTCATCCTTTTTCATCTTCAATCATAACTAAAATCAAAATGCTCACAAATAACCATTGTATGCCATTTTTTTTTTCTTGTGTTTTCTCATCCTTCCATATTTCCACATTTTGTGCCCGAGCTATTTCTCTTTCCGTCATAGAAATTGATGTTTCAATTCAGGTTAGAGTAGCCATTTTTTTTTCTAGCCCTTTGATGTTCAAGATCAAACCTCAACGTCCATGATCTACCATTGGGTGCGGGCAGTGGCGGGGCCAAGACATTAGGTCAGGGGAGTCAAGTTTAAAAATTAAAAATTAAAAAATTGTTATTGTTTGGAGAATATGCTAACGCAAGGGGAGGATTCTAGCCAATTATGTGTGTATGTTGCTTGGTAAGCCCAAACTTTATAGCTCGATTCGGTATGCGATTTTTTTGAAAAATTGTAAATATAGAATTTTTGTTTTTTGAAATTATATTTGGATGTTTTAAAAAACTTGAGACAAAATTAGAAAAAATTGATAAATCTTAGTAAAATTTTGATATTTGAAAATCAGTATTTAAAAAATATTTAAATTTTTTTGAATCACCCAAACATGCCATTAGACTTGGACCTTTTGACATTTGGGTAAAATTAGTAGGTAATGTAAACTAATTATCAACTTAAATCCAATAGTCAATATTTTAGAAAAAAGAAGAAAAAGAAAATGCCATTCTGTATCAATATAAATAGCATGAACAGTGATACATAGGGGACAATCAACCGTCTCCCATCACCCTCTTTTTCATTTTTAAAATCAAAAAAATTAAAATTTATCTTTTGATGTCACATTAAAAGACAAATTTATATATTTTTTTTATTAAAAAAAACAAAATAGGGTGATGGGGGACGGTTGTTTGTCCCCCACCTATCATTTTTCAAATAGCATCGCACCACCAAAGTTGGCCTACACCTATAACGATTATGGCACAAGGACATGTCGAAAGTAGGGCTATACCCTATTGCCATTATTTTTGTTTGTCGAGACTCAAATATACTTATTAGTTCTTGTTTATTTAAACGGAACGTTTTGGCGTTAAACAAAAAGCTTAAAACGATGCATTTTTTTAAAATGTGAAAACATCATCTTCAACCTCCGTCTAACCTAATTAATTTCAAAACGCCTGATTCTCTTAAAGATCTGAAACAGTGACAAATCCATTGGCGTGAGTCATGCACCTCTATTCACTTAGAAAATATTTGCCCCTGATGAATGAATGGTTGAGGGGGGGCAAATATGAAATCCGGAAAAATTTTACAGGGGTTAGGGAAATTTTTGGGAGGTGAGAAGGGGCATTTGACCCCTCTCGACCCCCCCTCCCTCCGCCCTTGGGTGCGGAGGCGTATTGAGACGAGAGTTATAAGATGGTAAATTAGATTTATTATTATTAATGTAGAAATTGAAAAGACTTATAGTGTTTAGACTCTTTCTTTATAAATAGAATCTTGTATACAATCAAATGAATAAAGGAAATATGTTGCCAAGAAAAGGCTTTAACGTGTGGACGTAGATCATAAACTGAATCACCTTCATTCTATATGTCTCTCTTTCTTATTTTCAACTCTTCCCTAAATTATGTGTTCTTACACATGATTTATAACTACAGTGCAATATGTCAAAGCTTCCAGTTTCAAAAAGATAAATTTATAATAATTTTCCGTTGTGTATTTATATTATTGTAGAAGTATAGTAATAGTAGATTAGGATCCTCTCAAATTATTTGTTCGAATTTGAGAAAATTCGGGCGGGTAATTGTGAGAGACCATTTATGGAATCTATCTGACCAAATAAAAATTGAGCTGCACAATCACTTATTCGGCTAGGTGGGTTCCATAAATGATCTGTCACAATTACCTGATCAAATTCTTTCAAATTCGAATAAATAATTTTAAATAATTCTAATCCAGCAATACCGCCTCAAGATAATTACAAAATGCGTATTTATTAGGGACCATAACAAAACATCCTCTCTTGTCCACACTTTATGTGGAATATCAAAACCCAAACGAACTGATAGAGACTAGATAAGATGATTAGGTAGCATGCAGTACGGACATACTTTTGACATTTTCCAAAATAGCGTCTAATGTCGTGCTCTATGTTTCTAACAAGGAATCTTCAAATTTATTAGTCAGGATTGAGACACTTTAATTTTCAAAATTTTCATTTATAACTATATAAAACCTATTCAATTTTTTCTCATAAAAAAAATAAAATAAAATTATCAAACAGCCTTATTAACAAAAAACTTAATGGCAAGAGAGTGTCAGTATTTTTGTCGTTTACGAGAAGAAAACTCTTTCAAGACTAAGGGTCCATTTGGGTTTGCGATTTCAAAAAGTACGATTTAAAAATAGCGATTTTTAAAAGTGATTTTTAAAAACGCAGTTAAGCGTTTGACAAAATCGCAATTTGACATTTAAAATCGCATTTTAGCATTTTAAAATACTGCGTTTTTTAAAAAGCACCCCATTGCCTGCGATTTGAATAAGCACTTTTCTGCGTTTTCAAATCGCAATTTTTTAAAAACGCAGTTTTCAAACGGTTCATTTTCTGCGATTTGGTTTAAAATCACACTTTTTCTCTACGAAATCGCAATCCCAAACGCACCCTAAGAAAATCCACATTCCCAGCTAAAGGCAATTGGGAGAAAATTCACGTTTCCTTAAATATATGAATTCCCTCCACTTAAATACAACAAAACGAGATAATCTTTTATTCCATCCAAACACCCCATAAGTATTTATCTCCCAACAACTTGCAACATATGCTCTTAAAAGCCACTTCATGCATCAACTACTTTTTACATAGTGAATTGGATGAAATTTCTTCGGCACTAAATCATGCGTATAGCAGCAAGGATTCTTCTTTCTTTTTTCTTTTCTTTCTTTCTTTTGGTTTGGTGAACATAGCAACAGTATGTTTTGCATTTTATCCTTTTCTTTTTCTTGTCAAACAGTCAATTATTTGCCCATGAATGTGACCCTCAGTGTATGTACTTCTCTATCCAAATTGATCCTCGTCCTTGTCATGATGTTTCTTCACCTCCTGCTTCATCTTCCACCCAATCATCTCTCAAGGAAGACTGCTGATAGCATCGGAAAGCCACATACAGCATGAACACTGCAAGACAGTTTTCACTAGAATCTAGTAACTCAAAGCCAAAACTTTGCTAATAGCCATGAAAATCCTGGATTATTGAATGTTATAAACAGAGACAGAACCAGGAAACCCTAGGGCCGTGCCCCCGATTTTAAAATTTTTCCTTTTCGGGCCTTAAAATTAAGCTTAACCTCTATCAAAATTAGGTTTAGCCATCATTTATGCTTTGACCCCTCATAAGAAATCATGGTTCCGTCCCCGGTAATAAAAATGTTCTCACCTTCCCAAATGCGTGCAACAGTTGAGGATAGGTTTAAAATGAGAAAAACAACGGATGCAGCCACAGCTTTTTTGTGCGAGCACGAGTCCCATATGTCGTGGAAGCGCCGAAGCCAAAATTTAGCTGCAATTGAAAACTAGCACATGTTAAATTCTTTATCTTCCAAAATAGTTGTCAAAGAAGACATTTAGTTTAATTAACTTGAACATTTTTTTTTTTGATAAGTAGTTTAACTTGAACATAATTTATTAAATCACTAGTGAGATCAAACTCTTCCTTAATAGTGATGCCTAACACGTGACATATTTAATTGAAATGAAAAATAATGAATGAGACAAAATTTGAATTCAGAATCTTTGTTCTGCACTTCTAATACCATGTGAAATTACTACTTATTTTAAAAATCTAAGCTAATAGAAAATTGTTAATTGCATAAAATTAAAAGTTTTTATTTTTTTTTTTAAAAAAAAACATTTTTAACAAATTTTTTTATTAGAGAGGGGCGGGTGTGGGCCACCGGCCCTCCTCGAGCTCCGTCACTGTATGTAGGCATTTTGAGGTTGTGTGTATGGATGTGGATCATATGTGTGTGGGAGAGAGAGAACTGGTTCCATAGGCAAAATGAAATGCAATTTCCTAAGGTTTCAATCTGATGGGTCCACATCACAGACAAACCCAAGAATTTTTTATTTGTTTATGCATATGATGCATATTATTTGCATTCCATTTAATTTGTAGAAAATAAATACATTTTGCTACATTATTTATAACCACGGGAAGAGGGATCGGGATTGAGATCTCATGAAATTTCATGCCCGAATTTCCTATTTCAAGAAATTCAAACAAGGAGTAAGAGAGAAGGATGCAGGCCCGGATGCCCTGAGCAGGTAGGCCCAGCAATCTGAGCTGCTCCAGGCACCTACACCTCTCACTCATTTTTTGTCCGATTTGTAGAAAATCTGGCTCAAGAAGAGGTAATTATAGCTTGGTGTACATTAAATTGAGCAGAGTCAGCCGACATTTGGAAGCTACATTAAATTGAGGACCTTACCTATTGCAGTTAACTGTGCAGAGTACAATGAGCAGAGTTTTGGCACAGTAAAAACTCCCAGAAAACCTGAACCAGTGTGAGCACATTAACACGTCAGTAAAAACTATAGAGTTATTGAGTTAAAGACATAACGCCGATACTGTAATTTCAGCACAATCTGTCAATAAAAAAATTAAAATTAAAAAAGCCTCCCCTGTATTTACCTATCCATGCAATCCGACAAACAATTATAAAAGTCATATGATAAGACCCATCTGTCCGAACGGGAGCTTACCTAACGGAGCAAGGGTTTATCTACCCGGAACAAGTCCTCGGGCAGCCAAACACCTATTCGGGCATTTTCTATCTTTTTTACTTTTAAACTCAAGATAAGTTAAAAAAAAAATAAAAAAAAATAAAAAATAAAGAGAGAGAGAGAGAGAGAAAAGGAAAACAGAGCAAAAAGAAAGAAACCCAAGTGAAGCTTACCTAATTTAACAACGGTCCAAATGGTTATGCAGCTGCCACACCTAGCCAAAACAAAGAGCAGTACTGCCAGCTGCCATTGTCATAAATTTCACTATTTGTCATCTTTTTATATTCAGAAAAAAAGGGCTCTTTTAGCTTCATTAATGTCCACAGAAAAAGTTAAAAAAAAAAAAAAAAAAGGGGAAAGAAAATCACCCTCATTGTAGTAGCAGGATCTCCAGAAAAAAGGGCTCTGAGTTTTAGCAGCAACTCATTCACGTAAGGAAGAAATAATCTGAGTAACCATATAGCTTCTTGTTCCCCCAGCACATAGCTTGAATCATCCATATGTACCACTCCCCTAATTCATTCATTCAGAAAAAAAGAAGAATCAGAAAGAGATCATATTGGTAATATCTTTCTCTGTTAATTGAGAAGTTTTTGAGGAATTACCTGCAAATAAGGGTCCTAAAGATGAAAATGGCAGCAAGATAGACAAGACCCATATAGGAAATCACAGAAATAAAGCTGCAGATACAATAATTAAAAAGATTTCAGTTCTGGGCTCTGTTCTAAACCAGAGGAATAGCAAATCAGAACATGCATAAAATTTTCTTTACTGTGGATTTTCTAACCTCAAATTGATATCCTTTGTATAGGTAGATGAGAGTATTACGAATGATCCAACTAGCAAGACAAGTGCCGATCTTGGGACTTCTTTCCACATTACTAAGTCCACTGCAAAATCAAACATAGAGAGAGAAAAAAAAAATGGATCATAAAATTGCAAGAACTTTCCTAAATAATTTGCAATTGTACTGTATTTCTAAAATCAGACTTACCAAAACTCTGCAGTTTGCTATGGCTTTCCTGAAATGTTTGGAACTCATAAGAACCTAGATCATGAAACCGTCAGCTCAAACCAAATTCCAATAGATTCACAAAGTGAATTGTAAATGAAGATAAATGAAAGACACTAACTTGAAGTGGGTTTTGAGAGATTCTGGTGTCTTGGAGTAGGTTTTGATAAATTCTGGTACATAGTACGACGTTTTTCAAGTGGAGGAGGCTGTTTCACAGTGGGCATTGGTTTCCTATGAACTTGATGATGATGAAGCTTTTTCTCTTCATTGACAGTCTTCTTCTCATCATTGACAATCTTCTTCTCTTCACCGACAATTTTCTTCTCAATCTTTTTCTCTTCATTGACAGTCTTCTTCTCATCATTGACAATCTTCTTCTCTTCACTGACAATTTTCTTCTCTTCATTGACAATCTTCTCCTGTTCATTGACAATTTTCTTGGGTTCTGGGACATTGATTTTCTTAACATCAATCTCAATCTCTGTCTCCTCCTCATCCCCCTCCTCTTCATCTCCTTCATCCTCTCCATCAACAACATCAAGACCATCATCCTCCTCGCCATTGTTCACATCCAATTTTGGAGCACAATTCACCACAATACTCCGATCTGTTATAACCTTTTCTTGGCAAACTCCAAACTCCTTGCAAGTTTCATCAGATCCATCAACTGGGTTTTTCTCAGTTACTCCAACAGACCCATTACCAATTCCCTCCACTGATTCATCCACAGTCAGACTCAAATCCGACTTGGCCTTCCTCAGCTGAACTGAACTGGTCTGAGAATTACCTCCATTGCCGCTTCCTTCAACACCCTTGACCGAGTCAGATTTCACCTTCCTCAACTGCGCAGAATTCCTCTCAATTCCTTCACCAGATCTCGGCTTCCTCGTCTGAATTGGGCTCCTCTCGAATTTCTCAGCAGAAACACCAACCTCCTTGCTTCCCTCAGATCTCAACTTCCTGGGCTGAACTGGGCTCTTCTTGATTCCGTCAGCAGAAACGCTCAGCTCCTTGCACTGTTCCTCAGAATTCTTCAACGGCTCAGGCTTTCGTTTGGATATCTGAAATGGGGCCTTCTCAAAACCCTCAAAGATCTCAGATTTCCATGTCTTCCTCTTCCCACTGGCCGCCACAGCACCAGTTTGGCCTTTCTTCACCCTTGAGCTTGCAGGAGTACTCCCGCCACCGCCACCGCCACCGCCATTTGCAGAAGCCCCTCCAGTACTCTCTAATTGAGAGCTTCCTCCTTCTTCTTCTTCGCCATTGAAGACCTTAATCCCACCTTTCACTTCATCAATCTTCATCCTACTCTCCCACACTGACCCTGCCACTACACCGCTTCTCCTTCTACCCTCATCCATATTATCTCCCACTCGCTTAATTTGTAGGACTCCCCCACTACCTCTTGCGTAATGATTACTACACTGGTGGGACGGAGCTTCTGTGGAAATCTAACTCGTATATGGAAATATCAAATATGAATTACGGTACCACTTCTAACATGGAAGCCATGTACACGGTAATTGCGGTAACCTCAATTTCAGTGAATATACAACTTCCAGACACTAGCGCTTCACTGTCGATGATTGCGTCATGAGGTTCTTCTACGGTTATTTATTTTATTTTATAATTTAATTCTTATTGTGAATATAATAATTGTTTTATGATTATTTAGTTGTACTTTCTAGGTTGTACTCTTCTAATATTGCATCAACAATTAAATAATTAAATTTATTTATAATTTTGTTGTTTAATTTTTTTTTTGTCATTAAGATATTATTACGTGAATTTATTTTTTTTATATATATATATATATATATCAAGTCGTATTTAATTTATAAAAATGTTTAATTGTGATTTGAGTGATTTTATTATCACGTCTTGAATGGTTGTTTTCACACTATCTTTGTCAATAAGATAGAATTATCTGTGAAAATGAAATGATATAAGAAATTGTTTAAAAGAAATCAATCGTCATTTAGAAATGGTTCTCTACTTGTCTTATATATTTTTGTACTATATATATATTTACTACTAATGAACACCGAATCACTAATTTTATAATAATGTTAAATTCTACGTTTTCATCTATAGACGGAACTAGAAGTTTTAATAGGCAGGGGCCGGAGGGCGGAGGCCAAAATAATTTGTTGGTAGGGGTGGCTAATTTTTTTTGTTTTACCTAAATTTTTTGTTTGATGTCAAAATAATTTGTTGGTAAGAGTCAGTAGACTAAATTTTTATTTTTATTTTACCTAAATTTTTTGCCTGATGTCAAAATAATTTGTTGGTAGAGGCCAGTAGACTAAATTTTTATTTTTTACTTTATAATTTTTTTTACCTATTTTTTTTTTCTTTTTTGGAATTTGGGGGCCATGGCCTATATCACCCTCATAAATTCGTCCATGCTTCTATCTTGCCCTTATTTCATTAAGTTGATATGATAGTGCTCATCAATCCTTGTGAAAAAAAAAAAAAAATTATGAAGCTTATGGTAAAAAATTATGGTGTCTTGATTATTCATGGTTTTCCTCCCTAAAATGTTATGTTTCAAAAAATTTTGGCTTAAAAAAAGAAAATGGTTATTCATGGGTACAGGGAAATAATTGAAAAAAGAAAAGACAAATCTAATCAAGACAGGAAGGGGTATTTTAGGCTCTTTTTTTTTTTTTTTTTTTTAGATAAATAAATTTTTAACCCCAGAGAAGGAAGGGGCAATATAATAAAGGAAGGATTTGGAATATAAAAATAATATAAAAAAGTACACATAATCCCGCAAGAGAAATGCTAGACATCCCAACATTTTTTTTTTTTCAGAATTTGGTTCCAAACTGATGTGTCACAATCCTATGAGATTGTGGCACACTTCCCAAAATGATAGATCTCATGGGATTGTGACACATCAGTTTGGAACTAAATTCAGGAAACAAGTGTTTGAATGTCTAGCATTCCTCATTCCGCAAACTACCATCTCATTGTCAATGTATCTCCCAAATTATCAATTGTGTCAATGTCCCAACTTAAACTACCAAAAAATGTTAATGTCCCCCTAATAATAAAAATACCCTTCATAAAATTATTAAAATAAAATAAAAAATAAAAAATTATTAAAAAAATTAAAAAAATTTATACCAAAAAAATAAAAATTGTTTTTTCTTTTTTCTTTGTTTATTTTTTTTTTAAAAATAATTTTCAGTTATTTTCCCTTTTTTTTTAAAAAAAAAGTTCTTTTTCTTTTTTTTTTAATTTAATAAAAAACTGGTTTTTTTTTTTCTTTTTCGTTTTTTTTAAATTGTTTTTATAATTTTCAATTATTTTTTCGTTTGCTTTTTTTTTTTTTTTTTTAAAGTTATTTTTTTTAATTTATTTAATTGTTTTTAAAAATATATTTTTTTTAGTTTTTTTTTCATTTTTTTATTTTTTAGTTTTAGTTTTATTTTAAATTTATAAAGAACATTTTTGTCTTATAAAAAAAAATTAGGGTCATTTTTGTCTTTTGGTTGGTATTAGGGGGACATTGACATTTTTTGATAGTTTAAAGGAAGATATTAACATAATTAATAGTTTGAAGAATACATTAATAATTAAGTAGTAGTTTGAGAAGAATATGTATAATTTTTTCAAAACAATAAAAAAATTGAACATTTATGCCCAACGTTTCTTTTACATCGTACAATTAATTCCAACGGTTAGCTCCACTCATGAAAGGGAGACCCGATCCATATGCCCACAACATATCATTTCCTTTATTCAATTTGACACGTTGGATGAGAAAATTGAGGGTAACTATTGGACTTATGGGCCTACCAACTTATATAATCGTATACCAACTTACTTACCCGAGCTCACCAAATCACTGGCACACGGAATTTTCTCTCACACCACTCTCATACCAACTGGACAATTTTTATAGAAAAGTGTTAGTTGCACAATAATTTTAACATGTCTAACATTTTTATTTTTTATTTTTTAAAAATACTCGATACATCAGTTTTGTTATGCAATTATTGTGTAAGAGTTATACAAATAACATATATCATTTTTATAACCACTTCGTGAGCCTCTAATTTCAAGCATGGGACACAATGAAAAGTAGAGGAAAGAAAAGTAGAATAAGTCATTCCGAAGACCATCATCGTGGAGTAACCGACGGTAAATAATTGAGTGCAGATCATTATAAAAGACAACTCAAAATCAAGTAAAATGAACTTTTTGGTCTCCACCCAAAACTCTACTACATTTCTATTTTGAACCATTTTTGTTTTTAGATACATACTGGTTTAAGCATGGGAGTCATCTTCGATTTGCTAGCACAAGTACTTCTAAATGATATTCCGATACAAAAGAAACAATTCTAACAAAGTTAAACGAGTAATGCTACTCTCCACACAAAATTTTCATATCGAGGGATGTAGTGTGTTTTAAGTAACTTTTCATGTTAATCATTTAAAATAACAAGAAATATTAGCTACTTAAAATATATTACATCAATCCGTATAAAATTAGTGTAAAAATATAGTGGGAAGAGATAGAAGTTAAACATAGAATGTGTTACTATATTGTGGTAGCCACGTTTGCTCTCATTTTTGGGTATACCAGTAGGCATGCTTACCCGTGCAGTAGAAGAGTGTGTGCCCGAAAAGATATGATATGTTTATAACTCCTATATAATTTTTTGTACAATTTCTTACGTATAAGTCTTAAATATCTAATAATTAATTTTAAAAAGAAATATTAAACTTTGTATAAAAATTGTATAGAAGTTATAAACTTATTATAACTCGAGCCGAAAACAATGTAGAATGTCTTGTGTGTCGTAAATTTCACGTGGCTTCAAAAGGGTACAAAACGTCGGTCCGAAATCACACAGAAAAGAGTTTTATGATTCTGTGTCCCTTTCAATCCCAATAGAGTATGCAAATCCCAAGAAGCTTTTTGTGTCCATTAATTTCTTCCTCATCAAAGTCCACGATTATGCTCACTCTACCCAAAATAAAAATAAATAAACAAAGACGAACTCTCCCCACAAAAGAAAAGAAAAAAATTTGGAAATAGCTTCATTTTAATATGATCGAAGTATTGTGTTTGTCATGTGACCTACAACCCTAATGTTTGAGGAAAAACATTTTACTATGATTTTTTTACAAACTGACGTGATAAATATAATGTAAACTGCAACATTAATTTATAAGAAACTTATAATAAAATTTATAGTATTATGACCAACACTATAAAAATTAGGATTTAGAACCTACTTGAGTAAATGTAGATTTTATTTGTTAGCAGATCACATTTCTATGTTTTGTAATTGAACTAGAAGCCATATTTTTTTTTTATTCTTTTGATATGGTATTGTTAATCGGTTCTTGATTTATTTTTTATTTTTAACAAGTAACTGATTTAAGGACTCATTAATATTGTCACATTCAGGGACGGAGGGAGGGGGGGGGCTGGCAGGGGCCATGGCCCCCCCCCCAAATTTCCTAAAAAAAAAAAAATTAAAGGTGAGAAAAAAAAAATCTAAAAAATTAAAAAATTTAAGGTAAAAAAGAAAATTTAGCTTACTTGGCCCCTACCCAAAATTTTTTTTCGGCCCTTGGCCCCTGCCCATAAGAACTTCTGGCTCCGTCCCTGGTCACATTAATTAGTAAAGTAATATAATAGTAATGAAATAAAATTGTAGATTTTAGCATTGCTCTTTGTAATTATACAAACACAAAAGCCATCCATATATGGGCGTAGTATTGATTGGTATATTATCCTTGTGTGATCTATGTGAAATCCTACTTAACATATAATAAACAGTAAAAACATGTAAAAGTCAAATCATGTGGAATGTGCATTCCTATTCTTTTGATGATGGTGTTAAATAATTCTTTTACTTAAATCATCATTTCAATACTCCTGTTTTCTATGCTCTCGAGTCTAAAAAATAAGCTTTACAACATTTTTAATGGGTGGTTAACCACTCTCTTAAAAGTAGTTCACCACCTTAACTTTATTTTGAGGGATGATGTGACTACCTTTAGAACCATTTGGGACGGTCACAATCATCCGCAACATGTAATCTAATCCGATGGTGCACGAGTACTAGATTTTCCCGTTAAGTTTCACCGACCAGTAGATGTGAGGTAAATTTTTTTTTTTTTGACGTGACATTAAAGAATAAAAAGTGAAATAAGAGTAAGATATGTTCATTAGTGATGTTGTTATACAATTTGTATCATAAACACATTCTCTCTCTCTCTCTCTCTATATATATATATATATATATATATATATATATATATATATTTTTTTTTTTTTTTTGTCCCCAAGTATCAAATGGAATTACTTTGTTTATCAAAGGACAAAGGAAAGCGAAAATCTAATACGGTAGGAAAAAAGTGAGAGGACATGTGTGTCGGTGGCCTGGAACTTTAGTTTTGTCGCCATATATGTTCAGGCTCCCTATGATTTGGCCACATGCTCACCCAAAAAAGTTGTTTGTCCTGTGGATTCCATCAGTCATTCACACGCCAAACATTCCCCTAAAGTTTTTCCACAACGTGAAAAAGTACAGCCCCTTCAGGCTAGCTTTCACCCTCACCAAACACCCCCAAGAAAAAAGTACAGTAATAGGGTTTCAGTGAATATGAATAAGTCATTGAGATGGAGGCTATTTAATACATAATATGAATTATAATCAAATTCTTGTATACATTTGGCTCCCGTTCCGTTCGGTTCGGTTTGGTTCTAATTAGAGTTTAACCGGTTGAAATTGAAACATGTCTCGGTCGATATCAATGAAACCAATTCTAACTGAAAATGACATCAACAATGTATTGCTTACCAACCTCAAACTAAGCTATATGAGACAGGATTAAGAAAACCCTTTGGTTGGTTGAAAATGACAAATTGTTTTTCCTAAGCATTAATTGAACAGCTTGCTATCTTATCTTAGGACTTTACTTACTACAAATATTGTCGTATGACAACTACGTACCTTATAAACGTTTTAGGTCTTTGTTTTTCATTCAACTTTAACGGCATAAAACTTTAAAGCAGATCTGGCCAAAATTGATTACTGTTTTGGATCGCCGAATTTAGATCTTAAACAAGGAATTTCGACAACAAATATGTAAAAGTTTTTATGAGATTTATCTGTCGATCAGTCGGGCGAACAGGTCGAAACTTGTAAATTAAGACGGCAAAATTACTAAAATCTCGAAGCTAATGCTATTGGTATGGTGCTTTGTCGTTATAGGCAGTGTCTTCATTTGCATGTGAGGGGAAGGACTTTTGGGTGCCTGGGTTATAGTGCTTTGAAAGATTCTTTAACACAAAAGTGAAGGGAATAAGTACCCACAAAAGGGATCATCCTTAACGTTCCAATCATTCAACCCCACCAATGTCTATCTTTACTTTTGTAAAAAAATCAGGACCCAGAGGTAGAAGCCCAGGTAAATAATATTAATAATAATAAAACCCACCCCCCCCCCCCCCAAAAAAAAAATAAAAACACGTTATCCCTTGAGACACAATCTTCTCTCTCTTTTTTCACTCAACTGCTTTTCAAACGTAAAGAAATCCTAATGTCCCACCCACCACCAACTAGGCAACTACCATTTCTTTTACTTGTAGCCTTTTTACCCATGAACATACTTAATTATGTCCATCAAGGATGCCTTTATTCTCCTTTTTATTTTATTTTTTCAAAACAAATATATTAACAAACAATTTAAAATATAAATCACTCAAAACATTTTTTTTTTTTAAAACGAAAGATATGAGTGTTTTATTGATAAAATGTAAAGCTTTGTGGGTGTGTTTTATCTTCCGTTAACCCATGTAAAAAAATAGTTAAAGAACAGATCTGCTACAACTAGATTAGACCTAAAATAAGGGTAGTCAAATATCCTAGAAAAATTTATTTAAATCGGCCCTAAGAGATAAACCCGGTCGTGAGAGATAACCCATCACACTTGACTAACCTTTATCTCATAGATCGCCATGATGATAGATCTAAAAAGAAGAAAATTCATTTTCAAAGTAAAAATACAACCAGCAAGTAGCAACAACGGCCAGGAAAAAATGAACGGCACAACACAAAGGTAGATGGATGTACAAATGCATAACATAGATGCCAAAATTACTAATCTGGTCAGAGAACACTTACAAATAAAAGAAAAAACCAGAATAGAAAGGGGAGGGTAAGGGCGGGGAATAGAAAACGAAAGGAAAAGGAGAAGAAAGCAGATCTATTCACTCTCTACTTTCAAATCTGTATTGTGAAGAGTGAAATCTAAGATCGGCTTCTCATTTTTTTTTCTTCTATATTTACTTTATGGTATACACACCATTAAATCGATAAAATTTGATATAAACCATAAAATAAATTATCTTTATATACGATACATGTCGATGTACTAGAGGGACCGTGCAAAAGAGAAATTATTAATGACAAATTATGACGTGGGAAGAATCTAAAGAGGGAGTTCATGACTCATGAGAAGGGCAATTAAAATATTTAAAGTGATTTGTCCCATTATGAGTTATAATTAATGGTAGATTAAAATATAATTACTAAAATATTAGAAGATGAGGCCAAAGGACTGGCCATTCAACTAACAAATACTTGTTTTATGTGGGTAGATGAAGATCGGTGATTCGGTGACCAGAACTTGTCCCTTTTTATATCTTAATACTTTATTCATATTTCTCATTTTTTATTACGTTAAATCACCACCTAAACTGGTGATTTAACTGTGGGGGATATAAAGACTCCTCTCCACTTTAGACCTCAATTATATATACATTCCATTTTTTTTTTTTTAAATATATAAATTCTCAATAAATGATAATTTTTTAAAACTCTACTTTTTTCTTTGGAACTTTGTTTTTCTTAATAGCATTTCAAGAAGAGTTTTACTTCATTAAGGTACATACCACGGATAAATTATCATTTATTGCAAGAGAAATAGAATATAAGTTAGTTGAAGCAAAGGCAAAGGAAACACATGCTCCATTTTCGACGTAAAAATGTTTTTCGTCGTAAAATATTTTTAACGAAATTATTTTTCAAAAAATATGATTTCTCTAAAAATATTTTTCGGCGTTTAGCTCATACGAAAAAAATCACTAATGGTGAAAAATGGAACCTGTGATCGGAATCTAACCAGTACGGCTGAAATTCGGCCTGTTTCAGATGTTGTCAGATTATGGCGGTGATTGTTGGATTCCGACGATGGTCGCCAAAAGTACCATCAGATTCCGACAATCAAATACCAAAAGATTTGCTTATTGGCTCCTTAAGAAAGCAACATAAGAAAAGGAAAATAGTTCTCAAGATTTGCTTATTGGCTCCTTTTTTCACCTATTCTCCATCCTTTATCCATCCGGCTACTTTTACCCGTTGTAAAGAGATTATTATCTATTAATCATGAAATACTTTTCTAAAGAGAAAAAAAAGGTCACAGTTTGCTTCTCTCTCTCCCTCTCTCTATCCAAAAAAAAAAAAAAAAAAAAAGAGAAAAAAGAAAATAGGACAAAAGTGATTCACAACATTGCCTGTCCCACAGTCCTGAATGTGTTAAGCATATTGCATCTAGTCCCCATTTTTTTATCAACATATTACATGAAAAAAAAATGTTCGGGTACCAAAATTTTTACTACAATCACATACAAACTCACGTGGTAGTTCACATTTCATGAAAATGAAGGCCACGGCATTTTAGTGATTGGTCACGCAAACTGCCACATCAGTTTGTAAATGTAGAACGTGCCATGTAGACTGGCCAAACATCATATGCAAGACAATGTCAAGCAAAGCTCCCAATATGCAAGGCTGGCCAACAAAATGCCTTCGAATAGATTATATTGCTACCTGGATACATTTTCCACCCTTAAACAACAGGGAAGATACATTTGCAGGGACTCAACACAATGAAGCTATATGTACATCAAAATAATAGAGGTAAAACATACAAAAGAATATTCAAATCAAGGAACCAGCTAAGTATGGAAATCTAAATATAGTAAGAAGAAAATTTGGAGGGAGAGAAACTTTTCCCTGTCCCTAAAGCAATGACTTACAACGATGAATTCTCTATACAGGTTGTCCAGCGAAGAACAGAATCATGCAAACTCCACCATCTCTGACCCTATAAGAGTAGTATAATCAAATTTATAAATGCTTGTATAGAACAGAAAAAAGAATCATTAACACATGTTCAAACAGATGAGGGAGAGAGGTTACCTCTCAGTGAACAGATTCAACCTTGCACTCAGCAGCATATTGTGTCATCCTTAGACCCTATGCCACGAATTCAGATTCAATCTACCGGACAATTTACATGCTCCTCCCAACGCCTGAACTATTTTTTGCCCAATCTAAAATCTAATGTTGAATGTTTCTTGTCAAACTGGAACATTTATTGATTCCACCCGAGAAGGGATTATTTCATTTCCACACTAATCATTTAACATTGCCACTGTGTATTGGAGTATGTAAAAGCTGTTTGGACTCCTTATGAGTAGCGCCCATCTGTAACTTTTCACTTTCAACTGCTTTCTTCATTTCAAGCTCAAGCTGCCTGCAGTTCTCTTCATGGGATTTGTTGAACATTCTCATAAAGTTGAGCAGAGTTGAAATAACTGCGGATGTGATTCAGAAGAGCAATAAGCTAGTGGAAATTACAACGAAAAGACCTGGGCGTGCACTGACCTCAAACTAGACTTTATTAACTATCCATATAGATAGAGTAGATGATCAGCTTTAAGATTAGCAAACTAAAAACCCTAAATCTTGTTTTAGATAGCTTTCACAAACAGATGAACAACCAACACATGGGTCTTTAATGGTCCAAAAGCTTATATCAGGGTCACTAGAGCAACAATGTTTAGATTTAGATTGGGGAAACACCTTGATATATTATCATAAAGGAATGATTAGTAAAGCATCACACAGCTTCCAATCTGATGACTGACTTGAACATAGACAGATAACGAACAAATCGAGATTTTATTAAATTTGACTATTAAGTAGATCTCCAAAAACTTAGGAACTGCAAATTATTAAAACAGCTAAGAGATTTCAAAACCAAAATATCAAACGTGGAACAGAATTTGAGCTTCATACTTCTGGTGGACCATCAGTTAATACAACATTAAATCAGAAAAGTTATAGACACCAAATTCCGAATATATACCGATACCATATATAAAACAACAGATATATCCAAAAACCAAAATTTCCCTTTAACCTTACGGCAATCAAAATGTCAATTCCATCACTGATCACCAGTTACAATACCTTGTTCAAAGGGACAACGAGAGGGATCTTCTCCAAAATAAAGGATCAACGCATCCACATTTCTACCCTGTAAAACTTTCCAGATGATAAGAATAGTTTTTTACAATTATAAAGCTTAAACGCCCCAACTACTCTTCAAAGCAAGGCTTACCACGCCAGAATACAATGAAGCCAAAGACCTCACTTCGGCTTCAGCAAAAAGAAGGAACTCCTTTGAAGTCTGAAAAGATAAAAGAAAACCATAATCAAAGCCTAAACAATAGAAGAGGAGACACATATTCCATGAAAACGAATTAGAACAAAGATACAAGAAGCCTGATGAATGAAAGATAAAAGCATGACACTGGGCTCCTTTAGATATAAGCATCATAATTATCGTTTAAATGGTACTACCCAAACTGAAGGATGTGGCAAGTGTCTTTTCATCATTTAGATCTTGTAATTGCGATATCCACACAAAAGATAGAGCAGTTCATATAATCTCACAGTAGCTCAATGAAAATGAGGTTTCACTATCATCCAAACTCAAATATTTCATTCATCTTACCTTTGTCTTATGAATAAGATACTCTTATAAATTTGTTAGACACTGATTAATGAGAATTTGGGTGTAAGGTTTATTGATGGCGTAGCTGTCTAGGATATTCCTGTCCTCTTCTTCTCTCAATTTATCTGCATTTGCCCTCTGCTTTGCTTTTTTAAAACAGCATCTGGATATCAAACTGCCACAAAAGACCCTAGAATCCAAAGTTCAACATCTTAACTAAAAGGCTATCAATCTCTAAGCACCCTTATACTGATCTGCACATATCCCATCACATGCTAGCCCTAGGTAAGCATCTCTTTTAGCTGAGAAATAAGCATAATATGAAGCTTGAAAAAAGAACGGACAAGAAGAAGAAGATAAAGAACAAGGGGATGATATTGTGGGTGTGTGTGTCTGTATGTGAAAAAAACTGAGAGAAGATGTTGAACTTGAGATGAATTAACAGAATTATCGAGTAGCCATACAGAAAAGAAAAAATGAAAATCAACAGAAAAAATTCTTTAAAATTTGAAGATAGCACTAGCACCAATGAAGGACAGTACAGAATCACTTTTTGCCCTTCCTAAATTTGCAAGATGAATGGGTGTTGGCTAGTCATTCACATTAGGCAGAGAGACAGCACCAATAAGAGTGTCATGATTCAGGCAATGCAAAGAGCAGAATTCATTGTTGCAAGGAATAACATGATTGGGTAGAAGTTGATGGCCTTACATAGGGAAAATTGCCAAATATTATTCAAGTTGCTGACCTTTATTTGCATAGTGCCTTGCTCTATTGAGTTGAATCTCTTGGCTAAATCCTTTTGAGCCATATATAATTCTAAAGATTGGACTAGGTGAACATATGATCCGAACAACAAGATATAAACTTGAATACTTCATCAATAACAACAAACTCCTCCAAATTAGAAAAGAAAATGTGCAGATATCGATAGATCTTGTCTATGTTGAAAAAAAAAAAAAAAAAGGTTCTATACCTTACGGAATTTTTCTGAAACAGGACCATCATTTTCTGAGGTGGATAGTTCCTGAATAACTTTCTCCAATCCTTTGCTTATGGCCTGCATTTCCTCTGCCAAAAATTTCAATTGTATCTGGATAGAAATCACAAATTTCAGTCAAGAAGTGGCCACTCTACAAAGTTTCTTAAATGATTCTCACCAAAAACAAATAAGAATACCTTTGATGCAGGCTCCAAGCTGGCAAGGTCATTGGAAAAATCTAAAACTTCTGGGAGTTTAGCAGCAAGAACCTACAGCTTATCAAGCAAACTCAAACTTAATCACTTACTATGCAGGTAAACTTCTCCATTGGCAAGTACTAGAAAAGCTACTCAATATATGACCCAAAACATAACATTCGATAATTGATCAACATAATGGACTTCTATACCAAAACCACATATTAAGGCACAAACTTATGTAATTAGTGATAACAAGGCATGCTTCATTTTTTTTTTATTGGTAAGTTACACACGCACCCAGTAGGATTTGAGCCCACGACCTCACCCTCCACTTTGCTATAAAGGGAGGGGAGTAACATTTGAGCTAAAGCTCATTGGTCAAGGCACGCTTCTTATATGCAGATGTATAAAAACCATCAAAGAATCAAATTTTGAGACGTCCTTAGCATGTTGAATGACCCATCCTGTTACAATTAAAAGCCTTTCAAACACCTACAATATGCATCCACCAAATTAATGTTTAGGAAGACAAATTAGAAGAAGTATGTATAGCAACGGCCTTTGTAATATATGTTAAACGCCTGCCCCCACCTTTCTCTCTTTTTTTTTGAGGGGATGGGGAGAGCTACCTTTTTCAACAGGCCAAATTCTTAATAGACCCCAACTGTAGGGTCAGAATTGAGATTGTGAGGGACCCCCTTACAACTGGCACCTTCTAAATCTGTCCATGACTATTTAGTCAGCACCAGAATTTGTAAAAGTTGTATTTTTAAGTTAATTTGCTACAAAGAAATGACACAAAATCACATTTGAGTCTTCTTATAGCTCTAACAAGAAGAAGGTTTAGCGAGTAAAACTGAAAAATTCAGACTGAATGGATTGCATATTATGTTCAAAGTGCCAAGTGCAAAAGACAACCCATGAGGCTCACTCATGAGATACAGAAAACCAAGGTACTGCACAATTACCTACAAACCGCAACTTATATTCCAAGCCTGACGCAAATTAAATTCTATTTGTATTACTTAGAAATCAAAATTCTGCATTGAAGAAGCTCATGAAATTCTTCAGGCACCATTTGTAAAATGTTGGAGATAGATCTCGATAACAAACAATACATCCTATAATCCTATGATCTGCTATGAATTTAATATAAAATGCGTGTCCTCCATCTGTTCATGAGGCGATTTGCACATATGTTTATAGCACAAACATGCAATGAAATCTACAAGTAACATATTTGAGTTACGAAAAGTTCCACTTACACTTGATAAGCATACCATATGTTCCAAAAGAATTTTTAAACCAATGTGGAAAGTCAAGCTATACTATGAAACCCCCAAAAATATGAACCAACTTATACCTTACAAAGATAATGCATGAGAGTCATCTTGTTGTTCCTTCCTCGTGTCTCAGTAAGTTTCAAAAGGCTATCCAACCTAAATCCAATAGCAGAACCTAGAAAAAGAAAAAGAAAAAGTGGAAGTCGGTTAGAAGAGAGAAAATACAAGGAGTTTCAATGAAAAGGATAACAGTATACTGCACATATAATATGGAATATCCCGGCAGCATGATTGCAAAAGGTACGACGACAAAAATATATAGAAACATGTGGCAGGAATCAGGATGTGAACTAAGTCATATAATACAGATCAATGAGCTAATGCTCATAGTTTTATGAATCTGAGTATCAAATGTAGGCTAACTTGAAGTTCAAAGGCAGCATCACAACTCTCAAGTGATCTTAGATTAAGAGGTCAGCCTTCCAGCCACAGCCTAGGTCAAATTGGGGATAGGTATACAAATATATGCACTTAAGTCTCTTTAGGACATTATTAAAATCATATACATCTGATAAATCAGAAGTCATAGTTGGATTCATTTTCCGCATACTTACAGATCCACTAAAGAAGATTGCCTGAGTGATCAATTTTTATGTTAATCATACTTCAGTAGAATAGTTAGATGCCTTCTTCCCATACTTCAAGAGGCACTTTTTCAAAGTTTCAGAATGCAAAATTACATGTTAAACCATCCCAAAGAGTTGACATCTATAAATTTCTGTTATTAGATTTGTCCAGTATTTGTCCCTAGATTTGCTGCAAAACTTTGTCAAAATCCAATTTTAAGATTTTATTAGGATTCCACATGCTCCAATCCTTTAGCAATTTCTGTTCTTTTTATTCCCCGTTCAAAAGATTACATACGTTCACATTCTCTAGCACTCAATTTAACGGATAGGTGAACATTAATCTTATGCGTGGTCTGAGTACTTTCTCAGCGTTCTTTCTAGTCTCCTATGATACTCCAATATTTCTTCATTTACAACCCATTGCCCAAATTGGTAACAGTAACTCAAAACCATTTGCCATATATCAGTAATGGCCATCAAAACTTAGGCACCCCATGACAAACTTCTTGTATCGAGGATTTTCTTCTTTCATATTGTTGAGTTTACACGTGCGAGTGTAGAAAGATTTGAGTCCCACGTTAAAAAGATATCATAAGTGTGAGTGATTAATATAGTATAGTTAGGCCCAAACCCACAAGCTTAAGTTTTTCGGTTGAATAGTTTCTCAACATGCTATATTATGGGCTCACTAAAGAACTCCTCATGGTATCAATATCTTAACAAGTGGTATCGAAGCCCATAGTGGTGTGCGGTATGGTGGAGTGGTGCAGGCACAAACAAAGGTCCTTGGAGTGGGGACAAAGGTGCCAGGTGTGAACATGGACTAAGGTCCTTGGAGTAAGCGGAAAAAAGTTCATGGGATGGGCTTGTACAATGGTTCCTGGAGTAGGGACAATGGTGCAAGGTGTGAGCATGGATGAGGGTCATTGGAGCAAGGGACAAAGGTTTCATGGCACGGGCACAAATGAGTCTCTAGAGCAGGGAAAAAGGTGCAGAATGCAGGCTAACCCACATAGTTCACAAGTGATTTTGGAGAGGGCCCATAAGATTGATAGAAAGCTTCTGTTTGAGGGGGATATTAGCAATGTGGTGATAGACTCACAAGTGAGGGAAAGATTGTTAAGTATACATGTGTGAGTGTAAAAAGGTTCGAGTCCCACATATTTTTTTTATAAGTATTTCGAGTCCCACATTTAAAAGATGTCAAAAGTGTGAGTGATAAATATAGCATAGTTGAGCTCAAACCCGTAGGCTTAAGCTTTTAAGTTGAGTAGTATCTCAACGTGCTAAATTATGGGCTCACTATAAGACTCCTCAATGTATCAATCTCCCTAACACATGCTTCTAAATTATCTAATTCATCCATTATCCAATATACAGATACTTGGTAACAGGGTATTTTGCTTCTAACCCTTGTATATTTAATAATCACAGTGCATTCAGCGAAGATGCCAGACCAATTTACTATCCACTTACCCCTAGCAGTTCCCTGGTTCAAAGCATTTCCTAACGAGAGAATTGTCTGCATGATTCTCTTCAGTTTGACCGAATTCCTGATCTGATGAGTACATCATGAATAGACAATGAGAAGTCAATATTCTTAGAAATATCAGAACCACTTCCAGAAAGAAGTATGAGAATATCAAAAAATAACTTGCCTCTTCTGCGGAAGAGTTCACAACATTTAGGCTCTTTTTAAGATCAGAAACCTAGATGGAATCATACATGGGACATATTAATACACATAAATTACAGGACTTTCAACGAGCAGTAAGATCATGAGCTCATTCTTACCTGGGAATGGAACTGTATCTTGAATGAAAAAACTCTGAGCTTACATTCTGCACGTGGTACTTGCATTAACTCTAAGAAGAACTGTCATGAACATTAAAAAGCATATTAATCCAAATATGATGCCCCCAAATGTTAGAATATAAATTAAATAATTAAATTCATCAATTTCTATCAGCTTAAGCTTTTGGGACAATTGGTGATTTAACAAGGTATCAGACCAAAAGTCCTAAGTTCAAACCTTGTCTCCGTCATTTATCTCTCATTTCAATTAAATATTCGACATGTTGGGTCTCTCTTATTAAGGGAAAGTTTGATTCCACACGTGAGGAGGTGTTAGAATATAATTAAATGATTAAAGTCACCTCTTCTTATCAGCTTAAACTTTTGGGATAAATGATGATTTAACACAAAAATACTTCGGGGAGATTGCATTTACAAAGCAGTTATAGCAGCTTAATTAAAAGCTAGAATCAAGGGGCCAGTATATCTAAACATTAGAGAACAACAGCTTGAGTTTACTGAAAATGCAGACACCTATGTTGACATGGATGTACCAACCATTTTTCAAATTTTCTTCTGCAAAAAGGAGGAAGGTCCCCCTCCCCTTGGGACAAAAATTACTTACAAAAAAAAAAAAAAAAGGATGAAGGTTTTACTATCAAGTAATTTTCTATTAAATCTAACCAAAGCAATGAGTAACAATGCTAGTTGAGCAGATGAAAATAGTTTCACATGAAAACCTTTCCTACACACCTGTTCACATTTCCCTAACTTTTCCTTTTGTCCTGTGTAGCCCTGAACACAAAAACATAAACACAATTATAATTAAAAAGAACCAATGCAAGTATCATCTTGAGGGACCTGGCTCCTTCAAAGGCAATGAAATATTTGCAGAAAGATATCAAATGATAAATATGACTCCAATTACAACATAATAGTTTGCCCAAACCTTAAGTAGTTCAATCTCCTCTTTCGTTGGACAGAACTTTATAAGATTCTCAACCTGATCCACATCTAAAGCTGAATCTTCCAGGGCAAGCACTGAACTCTGTCAATGTTCCACATGAAGCCATAATTGATAAGGACAACTATTCAGAAAATAATCCCCAACTCTATAATGGGACTAAGACCACATATCTTGCAAACAATGAATAAGAACGTTGCATGGATGGAGAATATGTATTACAAGGAGAAACCCAGAGGAAAATCATAATTTCTAGCAAGAGATAGAGCCTATGAAAAAGAATGAGAACATTGCATGAGAGAGAGAGAGAGAGAGAGAGAGAGAACATCGCTTCCTTTTTCGTTTGGAGAAAACGGAATGGAGGTAGAAGATCAAATTATAATCACCAAAATACAATAACATGACCTGCTTAAGGCAGATTAAAGACATGACCTACACTCCATATTTCTTAATTGATAAGTTATTATAAGAAAACCATAAGAATGTAATTATATTTGTCTCATAACAATGTGAAATGTTGAATTCTACGAAAGGAAATAACTTTTGGACTGATAATTTGATCCAAATTCTAACTCCAATTTAAGAAAAGAAAGAACTTTTGTGCCCATAATTTGATATACATACGAAGAAGCTGTAAGTCAAACCATACAGGCTTACATCAGGGGTAATCATTTTGCGCACACCATTATGCATGCAGTATAAACTGACAGTATGACAGAGTAACAGGTTTCATAATTTATGCCACTTCATTTCATAAATTCTTTTTTTTTCTAGGTTAATACAACACATGCATTCACATGGGGTTGAACCTGTGACCTCACCCTCCACCCTTTAATTATGAGGGAAGGAGATGCCATTTAGTCAAGAGACCACTGCCGTCACTTTCTTTGTTTCAACTACACTCTTTAATAAAGGAGTTCGAGGCCAATTGGATTCAAACCAAAAATTTAAGATGTGATCATAACAATAATAAGAGTACAGATGGTGTTATTGACATCGATGGTAAAAGAATATCTAATAGAGACCATTTTGATTACCTTGTATCAAACATTATCAAGAAAGGATTGAAGAAAATGATTCTAATAGGATTACAGTAAATGGATGCAGTTGAGAGGTGCTTCTAGAGTAATAAATGCTTGCTACTTCTTCTGTTAATTCATAAAAGATATAGACGGATGGATGGAAAAAGCATAAATGATGTGACAAAAATAAACACATACGGAGTGTTGGAACTTGGAAGGATTGCCATTTGGGAGGCAATATCAGAAAAAATTAGCTGTGACAATATAGTCAATGAACACAAGACCAAAAACAGCACCAGTATGACAATGAGAAGGATGTGAGGCTAGGGCAAGACAACATCGGACTAAAAACGAACAATGCACTAGATATAGTGGAATGACAGAATAGAGTTAGCATAGCTGAGCTCCCACAGTTTGGATAAGGATTTGTGCAGTTGAACTCTGGACTACTTGAAGTTTAAGCTGAATTAAACCTTTATTCCAATGACCCAGAGAAGTACGTGCTTGAACTACCATCAAGCTTACCATTAAGTCATGCAATGACACTTTCACTTTTGAAAGCATGATTTCACAGTTATACGCCCGCCTGTGATCAATCTGCAAAACATGATAATATCACATAAACACTAGATTTTGATCTGATATTCATGAGAACTGTAACTTGGCCAAACTAAAAAAATGTGATACATTTAACATCAATTCAGATCCCGGATCGTTTCCTTCGGATAATGATGCAGAAATGTAAAAAATGGTTTAGCTGAAGTTTCCTTCATAACTTCCATAATCTGTGATTTTTAAGTCTTATTGGGTGGGGTCCACATGATACATCTAATGGAAACAAGTCCCACATGATTCTTAAAGGATGTTCCCAAAATCCCTAGGGTTATATCAGTTTGCAACTTTAGTTATTTGTTTTGGTAAAAATGCCAGTTGAAGAATCATACTGTTCTGCTTAACCTACGGTTACAGTCTTTTAAGGGGCAGTCTAGGGTTTTTTTGATAATCTCTAAGATTCTTGAGTTTTAAAAGCTAGTCTATTGGTGTTTTAACGGCATCTTTAGGAGTCCTAATCCTATACGAATTTTGTTTTCAAAAAAATAACTTTGAGTAATGATAAAATTTCAGTTTTTTGTTTAATTCAAGGCAAGAACACGTGGCAGTCTCCTCTTTAGTATGTTATGCAATCACAACCCTGCTCTCGTTGCGTTTTCCATCACTTAACCCTAACTTGGACATCTTTATCTTTTTTTCCCTTATGCCATTATCTTAACAACCTAAGTCCTAAAGCTAGTCACTGCCACAAGGTTTCTGCAACATTAATCTAAAAATCTTGCAAGCTTTGCTCATCCAACCTATGCCTAATTTAGTCTCCAACCAATCCATGAAGTCTAAGACCTTCTCTCACCTATTAGAATACTAAAAATTTCCCCCAACCTTAGACCTTAAGAAATGCAGTTCTTTACAAGCGTTATTATGTCCTATGCCAGATGGAGTATAGAAGATTCTTCACTGTAAACTTCAACCACAAAAATGGAAATGGTAGCTTGTTTCTCAAAATGGACACATGATTGCTGATGACACATCTTTTACAAAATATTCCTGGACTTAATTCTCAAGATGAAATATAGGTAATTTCAAGTAATAAAAATGAACAAAAACAATTATGTTCTATACAACTTAAGAACCAAAAACTTGATTACCAGTTGCACTTTATCTGATTTAGGTCCAACTGAGCCACGCATAGACTTCCTGCCATGATCTGAAATTGGTAGTGCTGCTGAGAAAAGATTCTCAAGCTCTGACATGTCAATCTCTGGAGCCCTACATTGAGAGATAACAAACAAAATAGCCCATGAAATTTGTAGGAAACTCAAAGCATGATTCATAGATTGGCATAAAACTTCACTCTTAGCAAAAAAGCACATACTTGGTAGCTTCACCATATTTTTGTGCCTCGGCCCATAGACTTCCACTCACTGCTCTTGTTAATTTCAACCAATGCAATGGTTTCAGTTTTTTATTCTGATGATTCTTTGAACTAATTGTACGTGACAGAATTCTCCCCTTTCCACTATTGGGAGAACTAAATGGTGACCCAGACAAACTATTTCCACTACTACCTAGGGAAAGCGATCCTGGAGGTGGTGGTGGCACTGAAGATGGAATTCTAAGGCCTGCAACCTGCCCAGAATGAGGAGGGGGTGGGGGTGGAGGATGTCTAGCTCTAACAGCTAGATTCTCCTTCAAAGGAGGGGTTGAGGGAGGAGGCGGTGTTGGAGGTGGTGGAGGAGTTGGAGGAGGCCTAGTTGATGAAGTAACTACAGGAGCTGAAGGAGAAGTAAGTGACAAATTAGTGGAAGAGATTATAGGACCTGCAGTTTGCCCAGAATGAGGAGGGGGTGGAGGTGGAGGTGGAGGGGGCCCAGCTCTGACAGCTAGATTCTCCTTCAAAGAAAGTGTTGGAGGAGGAGGTGGTGTTGGAGGTGGTGGAGGAGGAGGATTAGGTAACAAACTATTGGAATTGGTACTTGAGAATGGCGTCCCAGGTGCAGCCAGGGGGCTAACCATTGACGACTGATCTCTGGAATAAATCTCATTGGCAAGTGAAGAATTTGTAGGTTGTGAAAGATGATGAGGTGGCTGCGGCGGAGGTCGTGGTGGAGGAGGACGAGGTGTTGCAGGTGAAATTGAAATACTCTTGGCATCTGCAGATTCAGGTACCCCTAAAACTGCCAAGGTTGGATCTGGAATGGCTGGAGATGCAGCCACTGGATGAGTGAGTTCCATACTTTCAGATAAGGCATGGTCATGCAACTGAAATTCTATGCCAGGAGTTTGGACTACAGGTGCATCTTTAACAGATTTACCGGAGACTGTCATTGACTGAGAAGATTGAGGCATCCCTTGACGCACAATGTCCGATGGACTGGGTAGTTCAAACGCAGTCTGAGTTTCATGGGGCTCAGCCACCTTTCTACTTGGATAAGTACCTGGAGATCGCTTAGGTGAGGGAATGGACTGAATCTCTAGGGACGAAGAAAAGGAGCTCCTAGCCTTGTTTTCCAAAACTGCATGCTTCTTTTTCTGCCAAGGCTTGCCAGGGCTTGTTTTTTGCAATGAAGCACTAGTTTCCACACTCTCATTAGAACTATTGTCCAAAATTTCATGGAAGATATTTGACGCACTCATCTGTTGGAGCACATTTAGGGCTGCATCAGTCTTGGGATCTAACCAGTCCACACAACTGAAGAACTCTTGAACTTTTGCAAATGCTTCCACTGGAAGGCCCTCCTCCTCGAAGCATGAGATATCACCCGCAACTACAGAAGCAGCAGCATCCATCTCTGAGAAAAGAATCTTCATCCAAATGACAAGCAAAGAATAAATTTCATGTTAAGAAAAATCACCAACAAACAGCTATCCCTAAACAAATCTGGCAATTGAAATACCTCTGCACTGAAGTCCTTTGGAAATTGATCCTTAGCATTCCACATCATGTCAATTTCATCCCGGCTTAGGATCAATATGTTAGACCTAATAAAAGCTGTGTTAAACATGACTCGGAACATCATCTCTTCACGTTCCATGTCATCATTCAAGCTAACACACTCAACCACAACATCACCTTGAATATGGCAATTAATGTCTATTTTAGCTAGTTCACTTTCTGCCTGCAACACAACAATAAGGGGTTCCAAAGAGTCATATAATGCTAAAATTTGACCGAACTGTAGCTTTCACTTTACATGAAATAACATAGTTTGCTAATCAAGAAAAAGTGAGCTTTCCCAGCAGATTGAAACATAGAACAAAAGGTCTCAACCAAGCTTCCCAAGATCCAGGTAATCTTTGGTAGACTTGACTCACAAACATATGAATCCCCCAAAACAATGAGCCCATCCATCCTCTAACCTATGGTTTATCCTAATTGATCTTGGATTTCGAGTCAAGACCAGAAAGCCATATTAAACTGTGACCAGGCCCTACTAATTGCCAAATTCCCAAATTCAAGAGGTCCCTGAATCCAGATTGACTAGTTCAATACTTCTTAATGATGTCTACAATTCTAGGTAGAATAGTTGTGGGGGGGAGGGGGGGGGGGGTGTTTGATTAACTTTTAGTTTTTGAGAAATTCACTGTTATGCAAAGGATGTTGTAGCAGAGGCTTGATATTCTATCCAGTTTTTAGGCCATTATGATTCTGATTGTTACCTTTCTTTACCCTTGTACAGTTCCCCTTAATAAGCAAAATTCATGCATGCTCCCCAAGAAAAGGATCCCATGATAACGCCACCCATATCCAATGGTATAAAGTGAAAAAAAGTCAGAAAATGAAATTTCTTTTATACGAAGGTATTCATGCTTGGACGGTGGCTCGAGATCAACTGTAATAGTCCACTCCAAGTGGCATGATATTGTCTGCTTTGGGCCAAGCCCGCACAGTCTTGTTCTTGGGTTTTACCCCAAAAGGCATCATACCATTTAGAGAGAGCATGTTCTATACGAGCATATCCCGTTTCCCGAATTCAGGCGATATGGGACGCGACAATCACACGCTCTTGGGACCCAGCGTCGCCGCTAGCGACGCTTATGGGCTTGTGCACGCTCTACCCATCTTAGATTGGGCTAAGACTCTGATACCATATGTAATAGCCCGCTCCAAGTGTTATGATATTGTCCACTTTGGGCCAAGCTCGCATGGTTTTGTTCTTGGGTTTTGCCCCAAAAGGCCTCATACCATTTAGAGAGAGTATGCTCTATATAAACACAATCCCATTTCCCACACCCAGGCGATGTGGGATGCCACATCAGCCACCCTTTATATTCCCTGCTCGAGAAGAGACTGAATAGAAAGTTGGATCTATATTAAACCTCGGATCTATAATTCAGGAAGTGAGGTAGCAAAATAATAAAATTAAGATATGAAAAAGAAAGGCCATAATATCACCTGCTTGTAAGCCCGGACAGTCTTGCTTCTTTTTGGAGTGGAGTACAAAACTTTTGGGTTTTTATTAGCAACAAGAAAAGGATCCTGTCCATATACCCGAAATATTGGACGGCAACCCCCCTGTCCATCAAAATTTGGAATGAATCTGAGGATGACGCAGTCCAAGGTGAGCGCTCTATCCAACGGTGGCCATTCTGAGGCAACATTCCTCCTTGCGACATACTGTAGATACCTCAGTTGAGAAGGCATTGGATTCAGTGGTGACAACAAATGGAAAATCTCATTGGGAGCCTGTCTGTAAACCATGTCTAATGTCTTCTGCTCCCCGCTGTACTGCTTCCTATAGATCAATAATGCTGCCAACATGAAAGCCAAAACTGGCCAACCACCTCGTTCACAGTGCATCAACAGCGCATTCTGTTGCCCAAGCGAGAGCCAACTTTCACTTGACTTTAGAAAATGGTGGATCACCTCTATTGTTAAGACCGGGCAACCCTCAAATTGCCGAGGGTAGTCCATTATGGTCATATCATACTCAGCCAAAATGTTAGCAATCTCGCTTTGTGATTCTCCCTCACGAAAATTGAATACCAACAATAAAGGATCAGGCAAGTGATGCCGAAGTTGGTCGACTATCCCACCTATATATTCCTTAGAGTTCTCTTTGTTCCAAGCCTCGGTAGTGAAGCAGCTGTCAAACACTATAAATGTAGATAAGAGTGTGAAACCATCAGCCACTGAATTGGAAACTTTCTTCCAAAACTTACATTAACAAAAAAAGAAAAAAGAAAAAAAGAATTTAGTTTCTGAATACAATTCGATTTGGGACTTAACTACTGACGCTCACATGTGTATACTCCAATCGATAGTGATGGCCATGTTTTATAAGCAAGGGACACAACCACAATTACAAAAAGGAATTTTATGCTCCAGAAGCTTCACTCTGTTCATTTCACTAGAAAAAAGATTGGGTTCCATTTTCTCTGCCACAATAATGCAATGAGACACTGATATAATCCTCTAAACCCATAATTTAACTGCCATTTGATACTTCTAGTACGTAATTTCAAACACCCACTCAAAAGTACTGCCTTAACTTAGATTTCTGTAGCTTTCCACTCTGCTTGGTTGCTCAGACTCTAAAGAAAATAAGGTATCAATATTTGAGCTTTTCTTTTTCCACCGCCCCTCAAATCATAAGTATTAAAGGACTGATTAGGTGATTAAATTTGCATCTTCCTATCAGCTTAATCTTTCAGGCCAAGTGGTAATTTAACAATAATCACTAAAAAAGTTGGAAAAATTCGATAATCCTACTCTTTCTATTCCCACATTTTCTCAGCAAACTTACAGAGCCTTAAGCTCAGAAAAGCCAAATTCAAAATTCAAAAACCAAACACACACCCGCACGCACACACAAAACATGAATCTTCTACTCTTTGCCCATTGACAATTCTCCACTCCTATCATTTTCATCATTTTCACAAACAAAAAACAAAAAGAAAAAAAAAACCCAGAAACATAAAAGAACGCACCGTAAACTCGGTCACAGATCTCAAGGAGCCCATCTGGCGGTTTCCGGAAGAAGAATTTGCGTAGCAACGCCATCTCTCAGTCGTCCAATAACTCCTCCAATTCAATACACATACATATATACATATATATGTACTTACGTGGGCGCGTGTTGTTTGGTTGCGGTGTTCGATTGTTTTCAGGTGCTGTGGGGGATTGTTGTTGTGGGTGTCGTTGTTGACGATGACTGACGGACGGTGTTCGTGTTTGATCGACGATTTCACTGTTTGGGTTGTGTTTGTTGTTAGTTCTTAAAGCTGAGATTATTGCCCACCAAATCGCGGGGGAGTGGCCACGTTGGATGACTTGGACAGCACTACCCATCGACGTGTAGACAAAGTTATCCACTCCAGGGGTAATATTGGAATTTACAGTCATCAAATTCTATGTCAAGTAAAACACTCACGGTTGAGTAAATGTTCAGATAAATTTTAGTTATAGAGTCGTATTTTAATTTTGTTTTAGCTACTATTTTTTTTTAAAAGGTATTTATATTTGGCTTAATATTTTAACTATTCATTTTATTTTATTTTCATTTATAAATATTATTATTTTTATTTACTTTCCATATTCCCTAATAAGAAATCGAACAAAAATGCTTTTTATTTTTTTATTTTTTATTAATATAGCTAAAGATTTGTTGAGTTAGAGTGCTTAGCAAACATTTAGCCATTTTGCTAATTTGATATGGAGTCTTTTTGAGAAATTTTTGCTACAGAATTAGCCAAAATAATTTTAATTATTTTGTTGAGCGGAATGTGAGTGCTACAAAGACAATTTGACCGTGCATTTGGTCTAGGATCAGGATTGGGCTGAGAGTGCCTTTATGGGTCCATCAATTGATTCAACTTAGGCAAGTAATTAGACAATCTGAAACATATTCAAACATGTGAATCTCATTGAAACCTCTCTTAAATGGCTACTTGAATTGTAGTGTACAAATTGTAGCCTTTCAGATCCCCAATGAGAAGGGCCTCAATGGGGCCCAATCTCAATTGGCTGCCCAAATTGATTACAATTTGAATAATCAATTATAAGGAATCTCACTCTTTTAATCTATAATATAATGGAATTGAGATCCCAAAAATTACAAGGTGCTACAATTTCAAATATCTAGAAGTAGTCATTCAAAATGAATAATTTAGATTTAGACATGTAAGTAATGACAAATAAAAAAAAGTTTTGGTCGGCCATCCAAAGATGTGGGCGGCCACCCTCTTAGGAGTGATTAGCCTTTGAAGGGGTGGTCAAGGGCATGGAGTGACCACCCTCTCCCCCGGACCCCACCCCTTAATGGCTCAGGGGTACGACCACTAAGAGGACTAACCACCTCCTCAAAAGGGGTAATCGGATCATCTTTTTTTTTTTTTTTTTCTTTTTTTTTTTTTTTTAAAAAAAAGGGTTTATGTGGTTCAATCTAGACCACTAATTTTTAAATGAAAATGCCTAAATTATTGGAATTTCATGTAATCTCAATCCGATTTCCCGTTTAGGAAAAAAAAAAATTGACCCTATCAACCAAAATTAGCTCATGATTTGATGAAAATATGGATTTATTAACAAAACCTAAATTTGAGCGATAATCTTATTTTTAAGGAAAATTACACCATTAGTCCATGTGGTTAGCTTAAATTATAAATTGCTCATTCTAATATCAAAATTAATTCAGAGATCAATGTGGTTGACTTAATTTATAAATTGCTCATTTGATTCAAATTATTAAAAAATTTAACAGATTCTGTTAGGCTCCATGTTAGCCCCAATAAAATGAAGACAAATGTCGTCATAATAATAATAATAAAAAAATCTATTAAAAATATAAACAAATAAAATATTATTTTTTTTTTGAAAAAAATTAAAAATAGAAAAAGGATGGGTGGGGGTGGTCGCGCGCCACTCTCACATATGGCCGGGGGTAGAGCGCGGCCACCTCGAAGTGCATCTATGGTTGGCCTTCGGGCCACCCCCAGCCCCTGGGGGTGGCCGCGAGCTACCCCCGGTCACCTCTGGGGTGGCCGCGCGTCACCCGCTTGGCTAGGATGGCTAGGCCACCCCAAAGGGGTGGTTGCTGAACCAGGAGCCACCCATTTTTTTCTTTTCAATTTTTTTTTTAAAAAATAATTTTTTAAGTTTTATTTATTTATATTTTTAATAGATTTATATATTTTTTTTATTATGATCGATACATGTCACTATTTTATTAGCGCTGACGTAGCACCTAACAAAATATAACTTTAGAAAGTGATTTACAAATTAAGATAACTACGTATATCTTTGAATTTATTTTTATAAAAAAAAATAATAATAATAAAAAATTTATAATTTACACTAACTACACGTTCAATTAATATAAATTTTTCATAGTTTTATGACTTGCATGTCTTTCCAAGACGTGGTCGCTGATGTTTGATGGTCCATCTTTGTGACGTGAATGACTTTGATTTGAAGTCAACTCACGTGGGGCCCTTCTTCTTTACTTATTCTCGACGAATTGGACGTGGATGACTTGGATTTGTGCTGCTTCAGTCTCCCAACAAAGAGAAAAAAAAATAATCATGAAAGCCAAAAACTGGAGATTTAATGAATTAATTAGGTATTAGTACGAATAAAAAACAGACTCCCGAATTGCTGGGTTTGCTTGCGGTTTTTTATTTTTTTATTTTATTTTTATTATTATTATTATTTATAAGTATCATCAATAACTCAATTAAGATAAACAACAAGCACCTCAAAGTCCAGAAAGAAATCCGCTGCAAAACTATCAGGAGTAAGAGAACTCCTAAATACTTAGATCTAATTCAGCTTTCAAGAAAATCGAACAAACTAAGAACAGAAAAAACAATGAAAATAGTATCTCTATCACATACAAAGAATCTGAAGCCCAAACAATTCAGATTAAGCTGTAAACAAAAACACAACACCCAACAGAAATATACAAAAAATAATGGAAAAATACTACAAAACCCATGAATGAGTAATTTCAGAGGCGTAAACGTGAAGGCGGGTGAGATTCATGCGCCGGCGCGTAGTGTCCCGATGGAGGAGCAGAAGATAGTATAGAGACCGAAGATGACCGTGGAGAGGCACGTTGATGGGCAAAACTAACGTTGGCTGACAGGTCTAACTTTGAAAAAAGCCAAATCTAAAAATCAAGACAAATCCATGCAGTGGAGGCGAGACAAATGATCGGAGGGGGATGCATGCCGGCAGTTGAGTGGTTGCTAAGGTTGCGATTTTGGAGGGGGGAAGTGGGGTTCAGGAATAAATTGCCTAAGGTGACAAATAGGCCAGGACCTCGTAATAGGTAAAAATGACTAGAGAAAACTCTAGTCAAATAGCAACAAGAAGAAGCAACATCATGAGAGAGGGAAGGAGGAGAGAAGAATGAAATAGGTGAAAGCAAGGTTGGCGTCCGGCTTAGGCAAGGAGAGAGAGATGAGAGCTCTACCCTTTTGTTTGTTAATGCATTTTAAGGATTATTTTTTTAAAATGTTTTTTTATGTAACATAAAAGTAAAAATAATTTTTAAATTTTGTAATATATATTAGAAAAGGCAGACAACAAATTTTTTACCTAAATCTCATAAATTCATCATCAGAAACGAACACAGGAATAGTTTTGGAAAAACATTGAAAAAAGAGGGGGATTGCACAAGCCTACAGGCTACAGCAATGTATTTTTTTAAAAAAATAAAAATAAAAAGAAAAAAGAAAAATCCTAAAAAGAAGAAACGTGAAATGGACAGACCGATTTGATAATAAAGTCTTTATGACACAATGTATATACTACAAATCTATATCTTTATTTATTTAGTTTCTTAATAGATTTTATACTCCAAAACTTACCACAGTCAAGAAAATCATGCGTGGCCACATGAACATGAATAAAACCAATTATTCTGTCTTATCTTTTGTGTAACTTTTGTGACGTTTCCTGTATTCATCTTTCTTTCTCGAGGGTGATTACTAATTTGGTTATATAGTATTGAGACAAGGATTATAAGTATTCAAGAAATAAGAGTTTTACGATGATAAATTAGATTTATTATTGTTTGTGTAGAAGTAAAAGATGTAGCCAAGAAAAAGCTTTGACGTGTGGACATACGCTATAGGCTGAATCACCTTAATTCAATGTGTCTCATTTTCTTATTCTTAACTCTTTCCTAAATTATGTGTTCTTAGATGGTATCAAAACTTTGCGTACTTACACGTAGGAATAGGATACCATAGATTTGGGATATAGCTTCGAATGAGAAACAGAACAATCATCCTATTACCTATACATATGAGAAGAAAATTAAAATGACAGGATTTTCCATGGCAAATGTTTAAATAAAAAGATTAATGCAAGTTTTTATAATATCTAATCGTTCTATTGAATTAAGTAGTAATTAGAAAGGTAAAATGAAAAGTAGAGCCAAAAGCGCTGGATATTACTGCATATTAATTATGAGAAATTCAGTATAATTTATCTGTCTTTTATTTATTTTTATTTTTGGGTTACTTGACTTATAAACTAGTCTAATAAAATTAAATATGTTCTTAAAGCATGTGACTTTCTTAATTATTAATGCTATTAAAAAAATATATATATGTTTCTCACGTACTAAATAATACATATAATATCACTTTATCATATTGATTTATAAGAATTGATTATAAACCGATTTGTACTTCATTTATGTCCATAGTTTTGAAGGAAAGAAAGTACACATTTTGGTAAAACACGGGTACGAAAGACTTTGAATTCTTCTAAATTAATTAATCTCTGGGTGCTGAACCAGGATAGAATGACCTTCATGGCGTTGGCGTATGTATATGGACCAGAGGTTGATCTTTGTGAGACAATGTCCACTTGAACAATACATTTTAATGCTTTTCAATGAAATGTGAAATTCTTCCGCTTGGTTCTCTGTACTATACAATACAAGTTGCCAACAAGTTTCGGTACGTTTATTTCTCTTCCATTTAAGGAGTTGTGGTAGTTAATTTGCAACTCTCTCAATTTTTCCATGGCGGCTTTCCGCGGAGCGTCTTTCTCTTCTTCCCTTACTCGATGGGCTTACGATGCATTCCTGAGTTTTAGAGGCGAAGATACTCGCAAAACTTTTACTGCCCATTTATACGAAGCTTTGTGTCGAAACGGAATCAACACCTTCATGGACGACAAGCTTAGAAGTGGAGACGAAATTTCGGTAGCACTTGTCAAAGCCATCGAGGATTCAGAGATTTCAATCATTGTACTCTCAAAAGCTATGCATCATCCCGATGGTGTTTGGACGAGCTAATGAAGATCCTCGAGTGTAGAAAAACAAGAGGGCAACACGTTCTTCCGTTGTTCTACCATGTTGATCCATCGGAAGTACGAAATCAGACCAATAGTATTGGAGAAGCATTTGCTGAACTTGAAGAAAGGTTCAAGGATGATGAAATGAAGATTCTGAGGTGGAAGACAGCCTTAACAGAAGTGGCCAATTTGTCCGGGAAGCATATGGGGAACAGGTATTTCTAATCACTTTTGCACCTTTCTTTTAATATAAGGGGAAGAGGGAGAACTTCACTTATAACCCCTAAACTTTCATCCATTTTGAAAGAATGAACCATCTAAACTTTAAAACGTTTCAATTCAGGGTATTTATTTTTCAGAAAGTTTCAATTTTAGTTCTCAATTAAATCTAGGGGATAATTCCGGACCGGTTATAACCAGCTGGGAAACCGTAATCAGGCATCAATTGGCTCCTGGTATCCGGGAAACCGTTTTGGTACCTGGTTATTAAATAACAGGGTAACCGGGCACCCAAAGCCGGAGTCAATTATTCAATTCTTAGTGTCACGAGTCTACTGTAGATTATTCCCACCTCCAACCATGGCGTAGGAGAAGAGTGACCTGGAATGAATGAGTCAGCTAGAGGATTCTAGAAGTATTCCTGTGGTGGTTATTTCTTTTGTTGTTTTACCTTTCTACCCTAGAGGTATCTTTTATTGTTAGAATGCTAGAGGACAAGTGTAATACGGTTAGCAATATTCTAACAGATTACTCTATATAAGAACTAGCAGGAATGAAGGTGAGGTAGACTGAATGATATTGTAAGCTGATCTTGGAGAGCTAGGGCCTCTCGAAGAGCTCTGTATTTTCCTTTCTGCACTCAATTCCAAAAGTATCCAGTATTTTCTTCTTATCTTTCTCCTTCATCCATAAATCCCCTTACATTTGGTATCAAAGCCAAAGTTCCCACATCCATTGCTTCTGCGATTTACTCCCTTCGCCTCAGGAATTTTTTTTTTTTTCTTCTCGTGGCCGACGGCACCAGATTGTTTCAACTCTCTGAATCCCTGAAAGAATGCCAAGACACCATCATCCAGCAGCAAAACACTATTAATGCCTTCCAGCAACAGCAACACTCCCAGAATACGGCCTTCCAACAGCAGCTCACTGAAGTTTTGGACATGCTCCGCACTTTGGTCACCACTCAGGCGAGACCACCACCAGAGAGACCGCCC
Organism: Alnus rubra; assembly: GCA_028654335.1. NCBI lineage: Eukaryota > Viridiplantae > Streptophyta > Magnoliopsida > Fagales > Betulaceae > Alnus > Alnus rubra. The sequence goes on along the minus strand of JAJPGS010002451.1, from coordinate 1,022,359 downwards.
TTGGGCGATCAAGGCATGTTCCCTCTTCCGGTTATTCCAGGTAGAGAGGATCAGCGAGTCCATGGCCGTGACCGCGATGATCGCGAGTTCATTCCCAATCTTGGTTGGCACCATCAGGACGACCGTCGTGCTCAGTTCGATGATGATCACCACGATCATTATCAGGGGGATCGTTTCATGCAACCTCAGCCCTTGAGGCTGGATTTCCCTCGCTTTGATGGGGAGAACCCTGCTGTGTGGACTTATAAAGTGAACCAGTTTTTCGATTACTACTAGACCCCCATTCATCAACGAATCCATATGGCTTCTTTCCACATGGAAGGCGAGGCTTTTATATGGTTCCAGGATGCTGAAGAGTCTGGGTAGTTTCCGACTTGGGATGCCCTTGTTCACGCCCTTTTGACTCGTTTTGGGCCAGCGTACGACGATCCCATGGAAGCCCTGATGCGGCTGCGACAGTCCTCATCGGTGACTGAATATACGTCCCAATTCGAAGCTCTTTCCAATCGGCTCCGTGGGGTCTCTGTGAAAAACCGACTGAGCTGTTTTCTCAGTGGTTTAAAGGATGACATTGGTCTTCCGGTACGAATGTTAAACCCCATCAGTCTCGTTACTGCCTTCAGCCTCGCCAAGCTCTAAGAAGAGTATCTCCAGAGCTTCAAACGCCCTGTTCGTGCTACTTCTTCTTCTTTCTCTTTTGGCCGCCAGCAAAGTTGGAGTCATGCTGGCAATTTTTCTCCTCAGTCATAGGGCCCACCGTCGCCTTCAACTTTGGCTTTGCCTGCAAAGCCTCAATCAGGTCTACCGGTCCAACAAATCTCTACCAGTCAAATGAAGGAACGTAGGGATATGGGTCTCTGTTATTACTGTGACGACAAATGGCAGCCAGGCCACAAGTGCAAATCCCCGCTCTTGTATCTCTTATTAGGGTTGGAACTACCCTCATAAGAGGCAACATAGGACATTTATTATGACTCCACGGAGACTACTGATCCCGTTCCTGAATTTGATGTAGTTGAATGCAAGGAGCCGGAGATATCACTGAATGCTATCTCGAGATCTATAGGTGCCAAATCTATGCGTTTGTTGGGATTCTTTTATCATCATCATGTCAGCATTTTGGTGGATTCAAGAAGTACTCATAACTTTCTGGATCTCTCCTTATTGGGCAAAGTCAACCTTCAAGTCCATCCCACTCTGTTGCTGCAAGTAAAGATTGCGGATGGCACTTCTATTTAAAGCTGTGGGCATGTCTCCTTTGTTTCTCTCCGACTCCAGGATCAGTCCATCCTCACTGATTTTTATTTGATTTCGTTGGGTGGTTGTGACATCATTTTGGGCATTGACTGGCTGTGCACATTGGGACCCATTCTTTGGGATTTTTCCCACTTGACCACGCAGTTCACATTGAAGGGCCATACTACTACTCTTAAAGGAGTTACTCCTTCGGCACTCTCCTTGGAGGACGGCACCAATTTCCTTAAGTCCTCTCCGTCGGCCACTAAGGGCACCTTTTTGAAGCTTTTATCTGTTCTAATGGTCCTGTTTTACCATCCTTGCCGGCGGCTGTCCAGACCCTTCTCCGGTCGTTTGGACAGGTTTTTGCTACTCCCACAGGGCTACCTCCATCACGTACTCAGGATCATGGTATCCTCCTGAAAAATGCCCAGCCCATCAATGTACGCTCTTACAGGTACCCATACTTCTAGAAAACCGAAATCGAAAAGATTATTCGCGAGCTCTTACTTACGGGAGTCATCCGTCCGAGCTAGAACCCTTTTTCGGCTCTGGTGCTGCTGGTGCGAAAAGTCGACGATAGTTGGCGCTTATGCGTTGATTACAGAACCCTCAATAAAGAAACTATCAAAGACAAATTTTCGATCCCGATCATTGATGAGCTTCTGGACGAACTTCATGGCACTGCCATCTTCTCCAAGCTTGATCTTTGCTCAGGCTACCACCAAATATGGATGCAATCGAAGGACATTTCGAAAACGGCATTTTGAACGCATGACGGCCATTATGAATTTTTGGTCATGCCATTCGGTCTGACCAACGCTCCGTCAACATTCCAAGCCCTCATGAATGACATCTTCAAGCCTTTCTTACGAAAATTTGTGCTCGTCTTCTTTGGCGATATTTTGGTTTACAGCCATAGCCTTGAGGATCACTTATCTCATTTGCAGTATGTCCTAGAGGTTTTATCCCATCACAAACTCTTTGCGAAGTTGTCCAAGTGTACATTCGCAGTCATTGAAATTGAATATCTGGGGCATCTCATCTCCCAGCAAGGGGTAAGGGCGGATCCTTCCAAGCTGGAGGCCATGGCTAATTGGCCAATTCCCCTCACAATCAAAGCCTTGTGAGGGTTTTTGGGACTCACCGGTTATTACCGGAAGTTCATTCGCCATTACGGCATACTGGCGGCACCCCTTACAGTCCTCTTGAAAAAGTATGCCTTCTCATGGACCCTTGCTGCCACTACAGCTTTTGCTAAGCTCAAAGATGCAAGGATGTCTCCCCCAGTCTTGCGACTACCAAATTTTACTGTAACCATTGTGGTTGAATGCGATGCCTCTGGTACTGGCTTAGGCGCGGTCCTCATGCAGGAGGGGCATCCTATTGCTTTCCTCAGCAAAGCCCTTAAGGGTCAGGCACTCCACCTCTCGACTTATGAAAATGAGTTACTTTCATTGGTAACAACGATCCAACATTGGCGCCTATATCTCTTAGGCCGCACTTTCACAGTGCGTACAGACCAGCAGGCCCTTCACTATCTCCTGGACTAGCGGGTGGGGATTGTTTCCTAGCAGCTTTGGGTCTCCAAGTTGTTTGGATTTGATTTCCGCATTGAATATAAATGCGGTCATGACAACAAAGTTGTTGATGCGTTGTCACGCATCCCTGAATCAAACCCCGCCCAGGAGCACATGTCTTTGTCCCTCATTTCTTTTCCAACCCCTTCGTGGGTCTCGAAACTAAAGGCCTCCTATCTTTCAGATCAACACACAGCAGAATTACTACACTCCCTTCAAGGAGGTGAACCGGCTCCAAAGGGTTTTTCCTTTCAACAAGGTTTAATCCTTCGGAAGAACAAGCTATGGATTGTCAAGTCCTCCCCATTTTAGCGTCAACTTCTAGAGTTTATCCACACTGACCCAGCCACAGGTCATTCTGGTTATCACAAGACCATTCACCGAGCCAAAGCAAACTTTTATTAGAAGGGAATGCGGGCTGACATCAAACAATTTGTATGCGAATGTTGTCTGTCAGGCCAATAAACATGAGACGGTTCTCTCCCCTGGCTTGCTCCAGCCCCTTCCCATTCCGTCCTGACGGTTTTTTGGTTTGGCATATTGATGGATTTCATCGAGGGCCTTCCAATCTCACACAAGTTTTCAGTGATTCTAGTTATCGTGGATCGATTGACGAAATACGGGCATTTCCTTCCTTTAGCCCATCCTTATACATCAGCAACTATGGCTCAGACCTTCCTAGCCAATATTTTGAAACTTCATGGCATGCCCTCCACTATAGTCTTAAACCGAGACCCGGTCTTCACGAGTTCTTTTTGGCAGGAGCTGTTCCGTCTCCAGGGCACCACTTTGGCGTTTAGCTCAGCCTACCATCCTCAGTCCGATGGTCAAACCGAGGCACTTAACAAATGCCTCGAAACTTTCCTTCGATGCTATGTTGGTGCAAAGCCAAGGGAATGGAGTTTATGGCTTCCTATGGTTGAGTGGTGGTATAACACGAACCACCACTCCTCTACTGGATTTACTCCTTTCGAAGCCGTTTACGGCTACCCGCCACCGACACTTTTATCTTATGTGCCGGGGACCTCGGCTAATCTAGCAGTTGATTCCCAACTGCGGGATCGCACTTCTGTAGTGTCACTTCTCAAGGAACATTTGCACAACCCAGAACCGCATGAAAATGCAAGCGGACAAACATTGCTCCGAATGCGAGTTTCAACCAGATGATTGGGTTTACTTGTGACTTCAGCCATACCGCCAAAATTCAATTGCTCTGCATCGTAACTTAAAGCTCTCTCCTCGCTTCTACGGACCCTTCTAGGTGGTCCACCGTCTGGGCTCCGTTGCGTATGAGCTGGCCCTACCCTCGAATGCTCGCATTCATCTTGTATTCGATGTCTCATACTTGAAGAAGAAACTGGGGAAACAGATTTCCCCTCTTCCGACTCTTCCTCCAGTTGCCCTTAATGGGGAACTTTGTCCTGAACCGGAATTCATTGTGGATCATAGGATGGTCAAACGGCTTGGCCGTGCTGCAACCGAAGTCAGGGTTCGTTGGAAAGGGGCTTCACCGACTGATGATTCTTGGGAGCTCCTGTGGACCCTACAATGCCAATATCCGCACCTTATGGGCAAGGTGCTCTGAAGGGGGAGGCATTGTCACGAGTCTACTGTAGATCATTCCCACCTCCAGCCATGGCGTAGGAGAAGAGTGACATGGAATGAATGAGTCAGCTAGAGGATTCTAAAAGTATTCCTGTGGTGGTTATTTCTTTTGTTGTTTTACCTTTCTACCCTAGAGGTATCTTTTATTGTTAGAATGCTAAAGGACAGGTGTAAGACGGTTAGCGATATTCTAACAGATTACTCTATATACAAACTAGTAGGAATGAAGGTGAGGTAGACTGAATGATATTGTAAGCTGATCCTTGGAGAGCTAGGGCCTCTCGAAGAGCTAGGGCCTCTCGAAGAGCTCCGTATTTTCCTTTTCTGCATTCAATTCTTGAAGTATCCAGTATTTTCTTCTTATCTTTCTCCTTCATCCATAAACCCCCTTACACTTAGAAACCCGGTTATAATCGGGTAATTGGCTTCGGGTGTGTGTGTGTGTGTATATATCTATATATATAAAAAAATAGTAATTTACTTATGCTTTGCGCGTAAGAGAGCTGTCCATTGTGTCAATGGTTATTTGAACCGTTTAAAGCTGATAATCGATCAGGAAAAATGCAAGGATCCATGAGTATCTTGGCTCATTCCGTTTCTCAATACAACCCATCTGTTGCTAAAAGCCAGCAAATGCAACTTTGCTCAGGGCGCCCAAATGCTCGATTTATAATTATATCTTCATTCAAACTGTTTGTTTCTCCGCAACTCTACTTGTTGTTTAATTAAGGAAACAAAATTTTGCATCTCCCTTTCCCCTATGTCAATTGGAATTGCCGCAAAATAAATGTTCCCTTTGAAAGCAGCATAATTTTTGTTATATATATAGAACGAAACACACACACACACACACACACACACACACATATATAAGATGACTCGCTCAAATCAGAAGCTCTTCTCAATATTATTACTCAATAGCTAGAATTAACAATCAGAAGTAATTCTTAATTTTGTGCTCCGATCCGGATAACCGGGTACCAACTAAGCGGTTCCTAGTTAACCGGAGTGCCCGGTTCCAGAGCTGATTGGTGTTTTTTACTAACCGGGAACTGGCTCCGAGTTTACACTCCTAGTTAAATCCTTTCAAAATTTTCAAAATAGCTCTCATTTTTTTTAGTTAAAAAAAGAAGAAAAAAAATTCTAAAATTTAGGTGTTGGCTAAAATTTAACGGAATTAGCAAAATTACCAATTCATGAATCTTTGAAATTTTTTAAAAAATAACACAAGAGTGTTTTGGGAATTTTGATCAGATTTAACGGAAAATTCTAATGGAAGACTAAGATTGAAACTTTCTGAAAAATGGATACTCTAAATTGAGCCGTTTTAAAGTTTAGGTATTTTCTTTCAAAATGGGTGAAAGTTTAGGGGTCATAAATGAAATTCTCTCAAGGGGAAGACTTGTAGATAGTTGGAGGACATTGGTTATGAAGATAAAAAAAGAAAAAGAAAAAAAGAAGCATTGCAATAATAATTCATAACTCATTAGATGTTTTGTTATCTTGTTGTTTTGGTAGGAATGAACCTGAATTTATTCATGAAATTATTGAATGGGTGAATTCGATATTAGTGAAAAAGGCATACTTCCAAGTTGCCCAGTATCCGGTGGGAATAGAGTCTCGTGTACAAAATGTGAAGTCGCTTTTAGATATAGAGAAGAATGACAGTACGTGCATGGTGGGGATCTTTGGAACTGGTGGAATTGGTAAGACAACTATCGCCAAAGCTATTTACAACTTGATGGCTTCTCAGTTTGAAGGTAGTTGTTTCCTTGAAAACATTAGAGAAACTTCTAGCCAAAAAGGTCTGATCCATTTACAAAATAAGCTTCTTTCTAAGATCTTAGGAGGTTCAAGTCTAATGGTTGACAATGTTGATCAAGGAATTACTTTGATAGAGAAGAGGCTTCGCTTAAAAAGGGTACTTATAGTTCTTGATGATGTGGATCAGTTAGACCAATTAGAAAAATTAGCTGGAAAAGGTGATTGGTTTGGCTTAGGAAGTAGAATCATCCTAACAACAAGAGATAAACATTTACTTAGTGCACATGGAGTTGATTCATTGTACCGGGTTAATGAGTTGGATCATAATGATGCTCTTCAGCTTTTCAGTTGGAATGCCTTCAAAAGTGACAAACCTAAGGATGATTACGTGGAAGTGACAAAAGATGCAATACGTTATAGTGGAGGATTGCCACTAGCTTTAATAGTGCTAGGCTCTACTCTAAAAGGTAGAGATATACTTTGTTGGAAAAGTAAATTAGACGAGTACAAAATAATTCCTAATAAAAAAATTCAAGAAATACTTAGAATAAGTTATGATGGGTTGGAGGACACTGAGAAGGATATTTTCCTCGACATTGCATGTTTTTTCAAAGGACAAAATGTAGGTTATGTTTGTAAAATACTAGACAAGTGTGGTTTCTTTCCAGATTATGGTATAAAAGCACTTGTGGATAAGTCTCTCATATCTATTGATAAGGACTATGGGACATTAATTATGCATGACTTACTCCAAGAAGCGGGCAGAGAAATTGTTCGACAAGAATCACCCAAAGAACCTGGCCAACGTAGTAGGTTGTGGTTTCATGAAGATGTTCGTCATATCCTAGAAGAAAATATGGTAAGATTTGTGTTAAAAATCCTTTACAATTTACATTTGTTTCTTTTTCATTAGTTAAGGTACTAGAAAAATAATGATTTTTTTTTGCATAAAAAAGTTCTGAAAAATTACATGCAAGATATATATGTGTATACATATATGTTACACAAAAGAGTTGAATAAGTAGAATGAATTTAATTTCAAAACCAAATTAAGATTATACCATAATTACAATAGAGTTCGACTGTTTAATTGGCTTTGTTTTCATAAAACCATTTGTAAAATTGCTTTCAAATAACAAGATAGTTAATTTATCACAACCTCTCTTGAGATTTTACAAAATAACAATTTTGCTTGAAGTTTGATGTTCATGGGACTTCAAGTGTTGATATTCATTATTCACGTAAAAATAGTGATGCTGATAATAGAAGGAGAACATGTCAAGTTAATCCCACCTCGAGAAATAAAAAACTCTAATTAGAAATTTTAAAGATGATAATTAATGAACCTTTTTAAAAGTTTAAATATATTTTTTGTAAAATATATATTTTTTTTAATAAAAACACATTTTTCAAAACAAATCACAAAATATTTTACAAAAATAAAATACAAAACTATTTTTAGAAAACGTTCTACACCTTTGTAATCGAATGTTTTGAAAACAAATGCACACTTTTCAGATGCGAGGTTAGTCTTTTTATTTAGTGAAAACTACCAAAAAAGTGTAAAAATAAAAAATAAAAATAAGACCAACCTCCGTGGTTAGAGGTCGCCCCTTCATCGGAGGTGGATAGAGACCCACCCCTTTTGTGCCTCTCGCAAACCGGGAGAGGGGGAGACCCACCTTCCCCCTTCAATGAAGGGATGGGGGCCGGTGGTGGAGGCCAACATCCAATAATTTATTTATTATCTTATTTTATTTTATTTTTTTGAAAACTCTTTTCATTTTTGGTTTTTATAATATTTTCATTATTAACGAACAAATTTCCAAATACGGACAATACATACAACATTTCTCAATTTTTTTTTTTTTTTTTTGTTTGTTAAAAACTCTTTCAAAAAATCTAAAATCACAAACTACTTTTGAAAACTTTACCAAAATTACCCTTTACTACATGTTTGGTAAATTTTTCAAAAGCTCTTTTTCATTTTAAAACACTGGAATAGACCCCTAAAATGGAATGATTATTCCTATGAAATAGTTATTCTTTTGTTTGGTAGGGATCTATTCTTTGGAATAGTTATTCCCATTGGAATAATTATTATCTTGCGAAAAGGAATACCGATTCCTCTAAAAAATGTAAAGAATGGCTATTCCAATAGGAATGAAGTACAATTTCCAAAAAAAAAAAAAAAAAACTCTTATTTTTTTACTTTCTTTCAATTTTTTTTTTCAAAAAATAAAAAAATAAAAATTGAAACCCAACCCCCTACACAGTGGCTAGCTGACCACCCATTGGGGTGGTCTGCCAGCCACATAGGGAGTCGGGGGTGGTGCGACCACCCCCGAAGACCACTCCGGGGGTGGTTGCGGCCACCCCTAGCTCTTTGGTGGCTGGCTGACCACCCATTGGGGTGGTCAACCACCCACCATTTTTCAATTATTTTTTTTAAAAATATATGTATGATGTGTGCTTTTTTTAGTAATTTTAATTGGATTCCAATTAAAGTGTATGTGTTGTTATCAAACTAAAGATTATGAATAATCATTCCATTCCACTCTCTTTTACTCCTCGGAATAACTATTTTCATTCTGCAATAGTCATTCCAATGAAATATTCATTCCGCAAACCAAACGAAACCTAAAAACTATTTTCAAATATTAGTTAACCAAATGGATTTTAAATGTGATTGGTTACTGGTTTTATTATTTCAAAGATAATTCAAGGTTTTTTTTTTTTTTTTTTTTTTTTTTTTTTTTTTTTTTAATATCAGTATCTAGTCTTTTCTTTTATGAACAAATAGAGGTAATATTTGATATAGACAAATTATTTTTGAGAATGTAATGATCAGTCACTTTAGGACATTCCAATAATAATAAAAATTAATCATTTGAAAATCTTAAAAAAGAAAAGAAAAGGCAATATACGAAGACAATATATATATATATATGTGTGTGTGTGTGTGTGTGTACACACATATACCTATATACATATAGATCCAGCAAGTGTTAAAATATGGAGAACTTTACGTTACGATTTTGTTGATACACTTAACTATACATTGTCTTGCTAGGGAACAAACAAAGTTGAAGGCATATTGATAGATTTGCCTAAGAAAGACTTGATACACTTGAGTTCCAAAGCCTTCAAGAAGATGAAAAAGCTCAGACTGTTTATAAGCCGTAATGCAAGCTTTTCTGAAGAGCCTAATTTTCTCTTTAATGAGTTAAGATTGCTTGATTGGCCTGAATATCCTGGAGAATCTTTTCCGCCCAATTTTTCTGGAAAGAAACTTGTTTTAAGTATACCTCATAGTCACTTCAAGGTATTGGAGGGAGTCCAGGTAGAAATTTAGTTTTTAATATTTCTTTGTTTAAATTCTGTTGTAAACTTCTTTCGAAATAATATATTTTTTTTCTTGTCAGAATTTCCAAAATGTGACAATAATGAATTTCTCTTATTGTCAATTCCTAAGAAAAATACCTGATGTTTCAAGGATTCCAAATTTAGAGAAGTTGGATTTTGATGGTTGCAAAAATTTAGTTGAGGTTCATCGTTCTGTTGGATTCCTTGATAAGCTCGTTGAATTGAGTCTTATAGGGTGCTCTAATCTTACAAGTTTTCCAAAAAACTTCAAGTTGAGATCTCTAGAGTCTCTTATGAAGTGTTTGGCAACCGAGTGGAATAATTATTCCACTCGGGTTTTTTCCAAAACCCGCCCACCCGCCCGAATACCCGAATTTCGTTTCAATTTTAAGCTGACATTTTGAGTAATGGCTGGGCCCCACGCGCAGGACAAATTGTCTCCCAAAAAGCGCGTGGGTCCCACATATAAATAATAAAATAATACAAATTTAAATAAAAAATAAATAAAATAAATTAATTAAAAACACAAGGGGTGGCCGGGCGGCCACCCCCGGCCAGCGGGGGTGGCCGCGCGGTCACCCTTGGCCAGCGGGGGTGTCCGCGCGGTCACCCCCGACCAGCGGGGGTGGCCGCGCGGTCACCCCCGACCCTTGGGGGTGGCCGCGCGGCCTCCCCCGACCACGGGGGGTGGCCGCGCGGCCTCCCCCGGCCACCCCTGCATCATTTTTTTTTTTAAAAAAAAAAAAAAATTATTTATTTATTTTTTAATTAAATAATCAATATATAATAAATTATTATTATTTAAATTATTATTTTACACAACTTTTCAAAATACCAATCATTATATACAACTTTTTAAACTTTCAATCATTTTTTACCATTAAAATATAATATTTTTCAATCTCAAAATTCAACATCTAAACACAATTTTTTACCTCGATATTTGTAAATAGAATTAGAATTCAATTCTAATTCTCAAAATTCAATACCCAAACGCACCATTAGCCTTTGGGGTTGCTCAAGGCTTAAGAACTTTCCTGAAATTGAGTGTCAAATGAAATGTTTAGAGCACATCGACTTTCAAGAAACTGGCATAGAGGAACTGCCTTCATCCATTGGGAACCTTGTTGGCGTTAAATATTTATTTCTAGGTGGTTGCAAAAACTTGACGGATCTTCCAGATACCATTTATCAGTTGCAACATTTAGAGGAACTTGATCTCAGGGGTTGTTCGAATGTTGTTAAGTTTCTAAAGAAGGTGGAGGACAACAGAGAATCTGAAATTTCATCAGGGTCAGAATTATTCCAATTGTCGCTTCTGACAAATTCAAGCGATTCTAATGATGGTTGTTCATTGATATCATTTTCGAAAGTTCGAGACTCGGATCCTAGTAATTGTGCCCTATTAGAATCAAATTTATTTCGGACCTTTGATTGTTGCTCCGCATTGACGGGATTAAATCTATCAGGGAGTGATATTGTTACCCTTCCTCCATGTATTAGAAGATTTGTGGGATTGTATATCCTTTATTTGGATGGATGCAAGCAACTTCGAGAAATTCTAGGACTTCCCCCCAATGTAGTAGAAGTGTATGTTGCGGGGTGCGTGTCATTGGAAATATTTTTAGAACTTGATTGCCCTTTGAGTTTGGAACATCTAGATCTATCAAGTAGTGCTATTGTTTGCCTTCCTACATGCTTCGACACATTTGTTGGATTGAGGCGCCTTATCTTGGAAGATTGCAAGCAACTTCAAGAAATTCCAAAACTTCCACCAAGTATAGAAGCGGTATTTTTGCATCAATGCACGTCATTGGAAAGACTTCAATTTCATAATATATGCGATTTACCAATGCTTCGATGGATTGACTTCTCCGGTTGCCCTGAACATATAGGGAATGATGTACAAATTCATTTATTCACTGAGGTATCTCTTTCCCCTCTCTTTCTCATACACACACACACACACATATATATATATACATGATTTGTAGATTGTAACACTAAAATTTTGTCATATTCGTGTAACAGAGACAAATATATTCTAAGGGGCATCATCGATTTGGTTGTATATTTCCGGGAAATAAGATTCTAGATTGGTTCAGCCATCGTAAAGAAGTTTCAAATACTAATTGTTGTGAAATAGATATCGATGATCCTGTACATTTGGATTCGGTGAATACAAGATTTGCTTTCTCTGCTGTTATTGGTTGCAAAGAAGATGTACAAAATGAGGATAATTTTCGAATTCGCGTTGAAGTAATCTATGATGGTCAACAAATCCATTCTAACACCTCTTTTGAAATACGTAATTCAGCCAGCTTAGATCATGTATGGTTGCATTATCATGGTTCGCTACATTCTCACCTAAAGACGGATAGTCTTCGAGTTAAATTCATGTGTGTGAATATACTTGGCAATCCTTCAAAGTCAGGGTTCTTTAAAAGTTGCGGATTCCATCTAGAACATACAAATATATGAATAGAAAGTGAAAGATTTAATGATGATGATGCTGCCAACTTGGAATCCAGTTGGTACCCACAACAAAAGAGGTAATCTTTGCTCCAGAAAATTTATAGTTTGTGCATGGCACTCAACTATTTGGGACACGAGTCACTAATTTTTTGGGTTCTAATAATGTAAGTGCCTCACTTATTTGGACTTCTATTTTGTAATTAAGGTGTGGAATTTTATTTGAGGGTCATGTTCGTGCTTTTATCGTTTTTTGTGACATAAATTCATCGGCAAAGATAAAAACTACTGGAGGACCTGTTAGGCTACTTCTTTATTTTCTTGTTTTATTTGTGCAAGTATTATGCTAATTAAGGCATTTCTTAATCATGGCTATGCTCTTTTGTAAGATTGGAATTCACCCAATTCAAAGATTTGGTCATTCATGCAATTCTACTTAATGAGTTATTGGATGAAACTTTAGTTTTTGAGGTCTTATAGCTTAGGGATAAAGTTTAGATGAACATAAACTTTGCTAAAATCATTATTTTACTACAAGGTTTAGTTAGATTTTTCGCATATTTTTGCTTTTTATTTTTGTTTTATTCTCTTTTTCTTTTGTTGGATCTCACTTTCTATCCAATTCTTACCGGGAAACTCAATGGCCCAACCAATAGGCTTATTCCAAAAGATTATTGTGCAATCTAATTGGGCTTTATTATACTTGTTTTTGCATGTGTATCTCCGTTTAATATATGAGATATGATACGTTTTCAACTTCTATAAAATTTTTGTATAGCTTTAATAATTTTTTTTTTCAAACTAATTATTAAATCTCTTTTTCTACATGTAGTACCTAAATATCAAATGATTAATTTCAAAAAAAGTTGTTAGAGTTATATAAGAGTTATATTAAACGTATCATATCGCTTTATATCTTGTTATATTTACCTCCTTCATAAATTATACCCTCAATTGTCGAAGAAATGATTGGAAACTGTACTCCAAAGGAATTTGAATTTTTTTGTTGTCTTGGCCAAAAAGATTTGGTTTCAGTAAAATTTAGTTGTGCATAGCGGCTTAATTTTCAACGGCTCGAATGAACTAATCGTAGAGGCTAATATTTCCATTGACGAATTCCAAAAGTCCCATGCAAAAGACATAGAACAAGAGACAACAAAGGCAAGCACTTCCGCTGTTATATGAAAGGCCCAACCAAAAGATATATGTCCACAAAGTAAACTGGAATGTGGCCATTGACAGTCTCAAATGGCGGATCGGAGTCGGAATTCTTGTCTGGGACAGTGAGGGTCGTGTTATATCAACTCAAAGTTTCATAAAAGAGCTTACCATAGAACCTGTGGTAGCAAAAGCCATGAAAGCTCTTCATGGAGCGGAATTTTGTACACAAGTAGGTCTACGACATATATTTTTGGAAGGCGATGCCTTACAAGTGGTCAATGCAATGAGATCCGCAGGGCAAAGCTGGAACAGATTTGGGCAAATAGTTGAAGACTTCCGAGGAGTAATTAACTTGTTGTCCAGTTGGCAAATTGGCTATGTTAAGCAACATAGTAATTTTGCAGCTCATAATTTGGCAAAAGAGGCAGTACGATGCATCGATCATTGATGAGACATGAAGAGATTATTCCACGTTGTATCTATAATACTGTCATGTTAGAACAAAATGTTCTACGTATTTGATCTTGATCAATAAAAGTTCAAAATATTATTTATTATTAAAAAAAAAAAAAAAAAAAAAAACCCTACCTTAGATTTTTGTTCTTTTTTGTATTATGGAAAAATAAAATATGATCCTAGATTTCTTATATCGACAGTAAAAATAAACCAAGGCCTTTACATAAAGGGATAATTGTACCATTAGTTCTTGTAGTATGTCATAATTATTTTTCACTCCCTATAATTTAAAAAGTTCATGAGAGGTCCTTGTAGTTATCAATAATTACAAATCGATCCCTGACGTCAAATTCTGTTAAATTTTTTTGACAAATTCTGTCAAATCCCACAACATACATCCTTTCTTCTCTAACTCCAAATTGTTGTGTTACTTTCATTTTTTTTTTTCCTGTAAAGAATGGTCCACATTTCAATGTAACAGACTATTGAATTTACCATAGAATATGAACTCTCATTCTTCAGGTTTTCCACTCATGTATACCATTAAGTCAAGAGTGAAATTTTCATTTCATGATAGTCTTAAAAATAAAAGTATCAGAAAGTGCAATCCCAATATTATGAATGCAATTAAATAAAACAAACAAACTGTGCTGAGATTCCGGAAATCAAACATTGATATGACTTCCCTTTCTGATAGGCATTGATATGACTACCTTTCCTTGCACCGATGAACAAATAGTAGATGCTAATTGAATTCCTCGCCCTTTGCAAAAAAAGATCACTTAGATTGCCTTCTTCGGCAAATGAAGAATATAAAGGTAATCTTGTTGCTCTTGCTGCAACAACCGCCGTCCCCTGTTAACTCAAAGGCAGAGAAAAGGATTGTTATAAGGTCCACTACAAGTCTACAAGTACCAATATAATATACTATACATTTGGATATAATAAATTTTTATCGAATTAAAACTTCTAAAAACGGTAGAAAATCAAACACACACACACATATATATTATAAGTAACTAAAATCGATAAAGATATAGAATATAATTTTTTTTTTTCAAGAAAAGAAAAGGCATATCTATATTTCTATATAAAGAATATATTATGGAAGAGAGTATACATTTGCAAAATTGCCCAAGCCTGCCATTTCAAGAAATAGAGTGGTTATAAGGGAGAAAGTACTTCCAAGCCGGTGCCCAAGTCATATAGTACATCAGCTGCAAGATGGAAGGCTCATTCCAGTTAGGCACCTTATAAAATTAGTATATAATACTTGCTGAAAAAAAAAAAAAAGAATATTAGATAACACAACTCTAATGCACATTCAACATAAAGACAAAAGGGCAGAAAATCAGAAACATAAAAAGCAATGTTCTAGAGCCAAAGATGCATACCCAGAATTCTCCAACTTTTAGTCTCTGAATCCATTCTAGCCCCCAAGTTGCTACAAATGAGCTTCTCCACATGCTGCATCCCATCCTTTAGAATCTGCATGCCAACAAAAGAGACAAAAAATTCTTAACAAGCACACAGTCAGGATTAGACACATCCACAAATCAATTGATCCAAGTAATGAAAACTTACCCAACTCACAGCAGTTGCTTGGGCATGGGTCGGTCACAAGCCCGCAGCAAATAGCAGTGACTGTAAAGGAGTAAAGCAGAAGTATATAGAACAAATAGAACAAATAATCAGTTACAGTTTCCCAATACATGCACATAAATTTATTGAATGAATGATCCAGCAGGTGCATATTATAAGACGAAAAAAAAAAAAAAAAAAACCCAACTTGGATGAGAGAAAATTGAATTCATCCAACTCCAAACTATGGTACTTAAAACCCAGTATAAACTGTCATACATTGCACTGTGAGGTGCCTTGCAACAAGAACATGGAGATCGATTTTTGCATCTGAACCACCCATAGTGCCAATAATAAAAAGCCTCCCATCAACATTTAACCTCTCAATGTTTCGCATCAAGCAGGATGCTCCCATCGGATCCAGAATAACATCAAAGCCTGCCATTTAACATTAGTGAGTTGTTTCTTCTCTCCAAATAATCATTTCACAAAGAATAATACAAGCATATCAATCTTTATATTTTTTTTAAAATAAATGATAAGTAATAAGCCAATCTCATTAAAAACGTGAGCCGCCCCTTTATAAAAAATTGGGAAAAGTAAGGTTTTAATAGTGGAAAAAATACCTTGTCCACCCATTTCTTCCTTCACCCGTTTAACAAAATCCTGTGTCTTGTAATTGATGCACACATCAGCTCCAAGTTTCTTGCAAAAAGCTAATTTTTTCTCATTCCCGGGCAATCAAGATTTCAAATATATGAATACATGGGAACTAAACCTATGCATAAGAAGGAAAGTGATACTGGACCTCCATGAACCTGAAATTTCGATATTCATCATATATGCAATGCAAACACCATGTCAATAAAGATTCACGCAAGAAATTATCATTTTGGTCATGTATGTATATATGGAAAAAGAGGTGCAACAGATTCTCCCGGTGAATCAAACCACTGAGATTTATGCATTGGAACATAACTTACACTAACAATCATAAACCGGGGAAGTGAAAAAAAAATAACAATTAATAATTAGAAAGTTGGCTAACCACACACTTTCTCGGAACAGAGGCATGATCAACGCCATTGCAATCATCAAATAACTGTAAACGATTTTTATTTTTTATTTTTTTTTTAAAAAAAGGGTTAAAAAGCAACAATCAGGGAGCATAAACAATAACTAAGAACTTCCACTCATCAAAACTGTCTACCTTTTTGGAAATCTTAGATCTCTTGCTAGAGCCATTACTCATAGACAGTGCTTGTACACAAAGCTCATCTTCTCTGTCAGACACATCGCATTCAAGCATGTAAGAGTAATTAAAAACAAAAAGAAAAAAAAGAAAAAAAAAGGGGGTTAAATATTAACACAACAGATGTCATACCCCAACATTGTTGTATTCCCAGAGCTTATGAACTCCATAATCCACAGCCTGCACCCATTTCAACCAATACTATAAGAAACCTCTCAATTTTAACAGTAACATAGACACAGGGCACATTAATTACCCATAAAATTATGCAAGAAAATCATTTTAATCCATTTCTCTTAATGCTGCTATCTCAATCAACACAAACAACCAAAAACGATTAATAATTCTCGAACCTCTATTTGGTTGTTCACAATATGTACAGTATCAAATATTGCAATTTTAAATGTGTAGAAAAATTACTATCAAACAAATCATTTAGCATTTTTTCTTTTGGTTACATTTATAATCCGCGGTCGCACGGCAATCAAAAATAACATAGCCATATAATGGATCTAACCTCACTGCTAGACTTAAATTGATGCAAGTAAACAACACATTTTCTTTTTCTTTTTCTTTTTTTATCCATTTGCAAAGGACCATATAGATTTCCAATACCGAGATAAACAACATATGTTGATTAGAAGAACAAAATAAGCCCAAGAAAAAGTCCATTAAGCGGCCAAAAAAACAAAAAAAACTCCTCTATGCTAGTCTCTCTGTCTCCTAATCGAGCGAATGGACGAAATTTTTGGGAGAAAATCCAGCCGGCTCTCTGATAGGGTTGGTGTGACGTCTCATATTGTCTGGGAATGAGGATGTACTTATATGTATAAATGCACAATTTATGACACAACGCGTTTTAAAGCCGTGATGGTTATGAACCTATCAGACTCTGCAGTTAAGCGTGCTTCTGCGAGAGCAATCCTAAGATGGGTGAGCTCTTGGGAAGTCTGGTTTGGGGAGCCAAAAGCGGACAATATTGTGTCATTGGGGGTGTGTCGTTACAATTGGTACTCTACATCTCTGAAGCATCAATGGTATCAGAAATCCCAAAAAAAAAAACGGAGGAAAAGGAGAGTCTACGGTGGAAGAGTTGGTAGATAAAATCTAAAGATGAGAATGAAAAGGTCGGTAATCAGAGTTTCTTTTTTTCTTCTATTCGTCCTTGTTTCTGTCGAAGGAGGAAAGAGAAGCTGCTAGAAAAACCAAAAAGAAGAGTGAAATGTCCAAAAAACCAGGTAAATATATTAATTGAACGAAAACTAATAAGGGCAAAAAGATAAACATGAGAGTGATAAAAAGACAAAAATATTCCTTAAAAAAACTCGGCTCCTTGCAAACTCAAATGGCAAATTGGTAATATTAAATAAAAGACCAAAATACCCAGAAAGTTTTTAGCCAATCGAAGGGTAAGAAGGGCAACATAGTAATGTCAACAATCTAAGAGAATGCTGAAAGACAAAAGTAACCCTGCCTGATTTACCTCTAAAGAAGAAAGAATAAGGGCAGAACCATAAATTTGAATGACGAAAGACATAAATAGCCCTGCCTGTTTTAACTCCAATGAAGAAAGATGAAATGCATAATAGTAAAACCGAATGCGTCTAAGAAAATGCACTGTTCAAGGGCAATTCGCTTTTTTTTTTTTATAATACTCTAGGTAAAGATAAAAGATTATCATTTTTCCATTTATTCGTAGCGACAATAGCTATAATCAAGCTTTTATGTAACAGCAACTCTTTTTCTCTTTGTAGTTGTTGCTTAAATTAAAATTAAAATAGAAAGAAACACATAAAAAGACAAAAAACTATAGCAGTACGAACAAACCTGAAAATAAAGCAATAGTAATTTCAAGTGGTGACAAAATTGGCTTTGAAAAAAAGATAAATTAATCCAACACATTAATTACAAAACAAGAGTCTAAATAGGAGAAGCACTTAGATGATTATAACCCAAGCTAGGGACTTTGTCACGAACAACAAGAAAAATGAATATAACAGAGACCAACCTGAACTCATAGGTGAAGAGATCTGCAACAAACATGGTATAGCTCCAAAAGAAGAAGAATGACTCTTTTGCTGTGGATACCAATTGGATTCCAAGTTGCCATCATCATCATCATCATCATGGCGTCTTCGCAATTTGAATATCATCAATTATCGCTTCCTCTTAATGTCTATGTTGTAGATGGAATCCGCAACTTCTAAAGAACAATGACCTTTTAGGATTCTCAATGCAGAATGCAAATATAACTCGAAGATTATCAGTAATTAGTTGAGAATGCTGTGGCACAGCGTTCCGCATCCATACATGATCTGAGTTAAGTAAACTCATATACCAAAACTCCTGATTGAAATGGATGCGTTGACCAATATCATTGGTGACTTCAACAGAAATTTTAAAAGAACGATCCTCATTGATGACCTCATCTTGTACATCCTCTCTTCCAATAACAGCAGAAAAAGAAAATCTTGTATTCCTCAAATCCAAATGAAGAGGCTCATTGATATCTATTTCACACCGATCGGTATTTGAAGCCTCTTTACGATGACTGAAGTAATCTGGAATCTTATTTCCTGGAAATATACAGCTTAATGTACAGTCCTTACGATGTCCCTGTTACACAGATATATATATATATATATATATATATAAGACAACTTTTCATTGATAAGACGTACAAATAACATGTATATATGTGAAAGAGAGATACCTCACTCAATAAACCAATTTGCAGATCATTCTTTATATTTTCACGCAGTCCATAGCAATTGGAGAAGTCAATCCAACAAAGCTTTGGTAAAACCTTCATAGTATTAAATTGAAATCTTTCCAATGACGTGCATCCATCCGCATATACCTGTTCTATATTTGGTGGAAGTTCTGGAATTTCTTCAAGTTGATTGCAACCCTTCAACTCAAGAATAGACAACCCAACAAATGTGTTAAGCCATGTAGGAAGGTTAACAATAGCGCTTTTTGATAGATCAATAAATGTCAAACTAGAAGGGCAATCGCGTTGAATCAAGAACTCTGATTCCTTTTTTAGAACATGGTTTCCAAGACTCAACGCTGGAAATATCGTTCCAACTTGGAATAGGGCCTCTGGTGTATTAAACAATGGAGATCTTCTAGCTTCTTCTAAAAATATTGCCAATGACACACACCCCTTCGCCCTCAAAGAAACTAAATTTGGTGGAATTCCTAGAATTTCTCGAAGTTGCTTGCATTTATCCAAATAAAGGTACTTCAATCCAACAAATCGTCTGATGCATGGAGGAATGGTAACAATATCACTCCTTGCTAGATTTAATTTTGACAATGTGGAGCAACAATCAAAGGTTCTAAATAAATTTGATCCTGAGAGGGCACAATTTCTAAAATCCAACACTTGAGGTTTCGGAAGTACGATTGAGGAACAATCATCATTAGAATCGCTTGTAGTCGTTGAAGACGGCAATTGGAGTAATTCTGCCACCGATGAAATTGTTGATTCCTCTATGGATACAACACCAGGCATGGATTGTGTCGTATCCTCCATTGATTTTAAAAACTCAGCAACTTTTGAACAATCATCGAGAACAAGTTCTTGCTCATCTTCAAAAGTTACCCATCCTGTAATCTTATCCTGGTGCCCAATGTATACTTTTTCTAAATGTCTCAACTTACGAATGCTATCAGAAAGAGTCAAAAGGTTTGTGTAACTATTTAAACCTAAGGTTTTAACCCCAACGAGAGACCCAATAGATGAAGGTAGCTCCTCTATACCAGTTCTTCCAATGTTGATATCCTTTAAATATTTCATTTCACACTCAATTTCAGGGAAATTCTTAAGCCTCGAGCAACCCCAAAGGCTAAGAAATTTTAGAGATTTCATCTTGAGGCTTCTCGGAAAACTCCTAAGATTATAGCATCCTCCTAGTTTCAAACTAACAAGCTTATCATGGAATCCAATAGAAGGATGAACCTCAACTAAAGTTTTGCAACCACGAAGATCCAACTCATTTAAATTTGGGATCCTTGAAACATCAGGAATTTTTCTTAGGAACTCAGAACCATGGAAATCCATAATTGTCATGTTTTGGAAATTCTGTCAAGAAAAAAAGGAAAGAAATTAGTTTGAAAGAAGTTTACAACATAATCTAAAGGAAGAAATATTAAAAACAATAATTTTACCTGGACTCCCTCCAATTCCTTAAGCTGACTTCGAGGCATTCTTAAACAAACAAGGTCATTTCCCCAAAGATTGAATGGCAAAGATTTTCCAGGATAATTAGGCCACTCAAGCAATCTTAACTCAGTAGAGAAAAATTTAGGCTCTTTAGAAAAGCGTGCATTACGGTTAATAAACATTTTGAGCCCTGTCATATTCTCGAAGGCTTTGGGACTTAAGTTTATGAAGTCTGGTTTAGGCAAATCTATCAATATGCCTTCAACTTTGTTTGTTCCCTAACAAAACAATGTATAAGTGTATCAGCAAAATCACAACATAAAGTTATTTATATTTTAACACTTCCTAGAACCATAATTCTTGTCTTGATAAAATTTATATATATATATATATATATATATATATATATATATATATATATATATATATGATCAAAATTTATATATATATATATATATAATACTATGTAAAAAATATTATTATGATCAAAATTTCTAATTGGATTTTTTTTTTCTCAAGGTGGGATTAACCTCACATGTTCTCTTTCTAATATAAGTGTCACTGCTTTTATGTGAATATTCAACCCTTGAAGACCCATAAACATCTAACTTGAGGCAATATTTTTATTTTGTAAAATCTTAAGAGAGATCGTGATAAATTAACTATCCTGTTATTTGAAAACAATTTTATAAATGTTTTTACAAAACAAAGCAAATTAGACTGAAATTAAATTCATTCTACTTATTCAATTCTTTTATATAACATATATGTATTCTTTTTTTTCTTTTTTCTTTTTTGGATAAGTAAGAAATTTCATTAAAAGCACAAGAAGTGATCAAGTACACAAGTTGCATACAAAAACGGCAACTAAGAAGGAAAAAAAAAAACAGTACAAGAAAATCATTAAAACTAATTACTAGAGAGGCAAGGAATGCAACCATCTAAGAGTACAAAGAATAAAAGAAAAAAGAAATGAGTTCTCAGTGGTTCTTTCTTTGTCCTCGAACTATCTATCGTTACGTTCCCTCCGCAGGCACCATATAAGGCAACAATGAACCATCTTCCATACAACCACACTTTGAGAGCGACCATCCATTCACCAGCAAGCAAAAAGATCAACCACCCGACGAGGCATAACTCAAGAAAGACTGAAGCGGCTAAAGATGGCATTCCAAAGAATGCAAGCGGCATCACAATGGAGAAGAAGATGATCTACAAACTCCCCATTCTTTTTGCACATACAACATCTATCAATCACAATGACCCGCCTCTTTTTGAGATTGTCCACTGTAAGGATCTTCCCTAGCACTGCCGCCCAAGCGAAAAATGCCACTTTCAAGGGAACCTTGGTACACCAAATACTTTTCCAGGAGAAATGACTTGTCTCCTTAAAGGCAAGAAACTTATAAAAAGATCTAACATCAGACTTACCTTTGTGAGAAGGAGACCACCAAAGCTTATCTTTCCCATCACAATCTAGACTAATGAAATACAATAAGGTAAAGAAAGAAGTCAAGATGTCCACCTCCCAATCGTGTGCCGCTCGAATAAAAAAAGGGGGGGGGGGGGGGTCAATAGTAACATATGTAAAATTAAAAGGGATTTTTAACACATTCTTTTTTACCTTATTTCCTTCTACGACTTTCCAAACATCTTCATGAAACCACAATCTACTGCGCTTGCTAGGTTCATTGGGTGATTCTTGTCGAACAATTGCTTTACCCACTTCTTGCAGCAAGTCATGCATCTCTATAAATGATCCGTCATAAGACTGAGTTATGAGACACTTATCCTCTAGCTCTTCAATGGCAATAATATGAGTGAGAACCACGAGTAATCTCTAGTATATTTTTGATAACTTCTACATTCTCTCCTTTGAAGAAACATACAATGTCAAGGAAAATATTCTTGGCATTTTCATCCAATCCATCAATGCTTATGCGAAGTTTTTCTTGAATATCATCGTGAGGAATTAATTTGTACACGACCAATTTATTGTCCCAATAACATTGTTTTCTACCTTTTAGATTCGAGCCTAGCACTGTTAAAGCTAATGGCAACCCTCCAGCATAACTTACCACATCTTTTGTGACATTCACAAAATCATCGTCAGGCCTATCTCTATTGAAGACATGCCAACTAAAAAGTTGAAGAGCTTCATTATTATCCAACTCATTCACCTGGTATGTTGAACCAACTCTATGTGCACTAAGTAAATGTTTATCTCTTGTTGTTATGACGATCTACTTCCTACGCCAAACCTAGTAGTTTTTCAGCTAATTTTTCTAATTGGTCTAACTAATCCGCATCATCGAGAAGTACCCTTATTAGGCAAAGCCTCTTCTCTATCAAAGTAATTCCTTGATCAACATTCTCGACCATTAGACTTGAACCTCCTAGGATTTTAGAAAGAAGCTTATTTTGCAAATGGATCAGACCCTTTTGACCAGAAGTTTCTCTAATGTTTTCAAGAAAACAATTATCTTCAAACTGGGAAGCTATCGAGTTGCAAGTAGCTTTGGCGATAGTTGTCTTGCCAATTCCACCAATTATGAAGATCCCTACTATGCATGTACTGTCATTCTTCTCTATATCTAAAAGCGACTTCACATCTTGTACACGAGACTCTAGTCTAGCCGGATACTTGGCAAGATGGAAGTATGTAGTTTTTACTAGTATAGAATTCGCCCATTTAATGATTTCGTGAATAAATTCAGGTTCATTCCTACCAATACAAGACACCTAATGAGTTACGTTCATATATAATAAAAAGAATAGGAATATGATCCAGTAACAATGATTGTTTTTTCTTTTTCTTTTTTCTCCATAAGGAATGAAAATGGTAGGCTATGAATTATGATGTAAGGGGTATTCTTCCCCTCCCAAAAGCGCGCCCATTCCTCATACCGACTACAATTCTTCCCCTCATTAGAAGAAAAAATGTCTAAAAGAGTGATTAGAAATACCTATATTCCAAAGGCCTTCTTGACAAATTGGCCACTCGTGTTAGGGCTGACTTCCACATCTTCACCTTCTCATCATCCTTGTACCGTTTTTCAAGTTGAGCAAATGCTTTCCCAACTGTATTGATTTGATAACGTACTTCCGTAGGAGTTACGTCGTAGAACAACGGTAGAACCTGTTGTCCCCTTGTTTATCTACAGTCGAGGATCTTTATTAGCTCATCCAAGCACCATTGGGATGATGCATAATTTTTAGAGAGCACAATGATTTGTTAAACCAGTTGACAATACAGTACATCCCTCACCAAACTCAGCTCGTACTGACCACACTTTACGCTCCAATTCTGCTGCACAAGACTCCATACTCACTGCCTAAGACATGCTGTCAAGACTGCCCAAGTTTTGATCCTCAAGCTTCATCTTGCAGAGTTGCAGATACCCATACTGTTCAGATCTGTACAAGTCCACCAATACCAAGACATGCCACACTGTTCAGATTTCCCATACTGTTTTACTGACTTACGGTAGCAGGGATAGGTGCACCTTCCCCTGTATTTTGTAGACTACACTTTTTTATTCTTAAACTTGTTGTATATAAAGGTGACATACACCTCTGCAGAAAATAAAGAAAAGAGTTTACAATTTCATTCAAACTTTTCCTCTATATTTTTAAACTTCTTTCATGGTATCAGAGCCTTAGAAGGCCAACGCCATCTCAAGATCCTCTCTTCATTCAAATTCTCTTCAATGGATTCAGCAGATTCCTCAGCAAATTCTCCCACTCCCTTATCTGTCTTCTTTCCCAACTTCACTCAACCAATCTCCTTGAAATTAGAAGGACCAAACTACATCTCATGGCTGTCTCGTGTTGTCCCTGTCATTCGGAGCAATGACCTTATGGGATTTATTGATGGAGAGGAAACTTGCCCTCCACAACTTCTGTCTGATGAAAATGGACAGAATGTTCCTAATCCAAATTATACCTTATGGATTAGGAAGGACCAGTTTTTGCTAAGCTGGATCATCTCTACACTCTCTGAGAAGGTGTTATCCCAAGTCTATGGCTTGGATACCTCCAGACTAATTTGGGCTGCTCTGCAAAACAAATTTGCTTCACAGTCACAGTCTCGTATCTCTCATATCAAGCGACAGCTTCAATGCTTGCGCCAAGGCTCCAAGACATGCTCAGAATACATCACTGATGCAAAATCTTTGGCTGACCAACTTGCTGTTATCGGCAAACCAATTGATGATGATGATCTCATCAACTTTGTTATGAGTGGACTCAACCCCACCTTTAATGCTTTTATCACTACCTTCACACTTTTACTCTCTCGAGACAAGACTTCCTTTGATGATTTTCAAAATGAGCTCCTTAGCCATGAAATGTTGCTGAATCAGCAACAGCTTGCAGCCCCTGACACTTCTACTTTTGCTCTATTTTCTCACAAACCAGGTACTCCCAAGTCAGGCACTCGACAGCAGCACTTCCTCAAGCCCAAGCAACAATTTCAAAGGTATCCTTCCAGAGGCCCGTCACAGCCTCCTAATGGTGGATTCTTTCAACATAACAGGGGAACATCACCTCAGTACAGAGGCCCCTACCAGTCCTCAAATGGTTTCTCTTCTAAACCATTCTCAAATTCGACACAACCTCAGCAACACTCTGCCTCAAATCAACCTGGCAACAAACCTCTTCTTCGTGCTCCTTGTCAGATATGTGGGAAAATTAGTCATCAAGCTCTTGATTGTTACCACCGCATGGACCATGCATACCAAGGCCGACATCCTCCCTCACAATTAGCTGCTATGATAGCTCAGAACACCAACTTTGATGACTCGGAGTGGTTTGCTGACAGTGGGGCAAATGCTCACATCACTAATGACCTGGAAACTCTCAGCATCCAGCAACCATTCGAAGGTACAGAGACTGTAGCTGTCGGCAATGGATCAGGCCTTACCATCAACAACTCTGGTTCAACTCTTGTTCACACCTCTAAATCTGTCTTTAAATTAAACAATGTTCTTCACTGTCCAAAAGCCTCTGCTCAACTCTTGTCCATTCAACGTTTTTGTAAAGACAATGACTGCTTTTTTATTCTTTCTGATTCTCATTTTCTTGTGAAGGACAAACGCACCAAGGCAATCCTCCTGGCGGGCAAGAGTGAGAATGGTCTCTACCCTTTGCGCTTCAAAAGAAGTTCTCTCAAAGCACAACATGCTGCAGTGGCCTTGATAGGAATTAGAACATCTCATTTAATCTGGCATTATAGATTAGGACACCCTGCTACTGATATTGTATCACGGGTTGTTAAATCTTCTCATCTTCCTGTTATCTCCTCAGCATCTAATGAAATGTTAGTTTGTGAATCCTGTCAATTGGGCAAAAGCAAACATTTACCATTTTCTGCCTCAAACCGACGCACAAACACTCCATTACATCTTATCCATACAGATATTTGGACCTCACCAGTAATCTCAATCAGTGGATACAAATACTATGTAATCTTTGTGGATGATTTCTCTAGATTTTCATGGCTTTATCCATTACACACCAAATCTGATGTTTATGATTGTTTTGTAAAATTCAAACTTCTTGCTGAAAATCAATTTTCTTCCTCCATCAAGCAACTTCAATCAGATGGTGGGGGAGAATTCATGTCTCATCGGTTCCAAACCTTTCTTTCTAACAATGGAATTGCTCATAGAAAATCTTGTCCCTACACCTCTCAACAAAATGGTTTAGCTGAAAGAAAATTACGTCATATACTTGAGATTGGACTAACCTTGTTAGCTCATTCTCATCTTCCAAATCGCTACTGGTTGGAAGCTTTTCTCACTGCTGTCCACCTTATAAATAGGCTGCCAAGTCCAGTTCTTGATCACACCTCTCCTTTCTTTCAACTTTATCATAAGGAACCAGATTATCAACATTTAAAGGTGTTTGGATGTAAATGTTTTCCTTTGTTGCGTCCCCTTGGTCTCCACAAATTGCAATTCCGGTCCAAACCATGCATCTTCATTGGTTATAATTTTGCAGGTTACAAGTGCCTTGATCCGATCACTAACAAGGTTTATCTCTCACGGCATGTTGTCTTTGATGAAGCTACTTTTCCTGCCAAAGATCAATCAAACTCTCCTTTGCCTTCCAAGATCAATGCCTCGGATGGTATGTCCTCTGCACTCCCAGTTAGTATTCCCATGACTTATGCTCAATTTCCCACTTCATCTCTTGCTACTAACCCCTCTCATACATCTCAGCCAAATGACACCCATACCATATCACCATCACTTCCTCATCATCCAATTCATGATACCTCTCCCAATTCCTCCTCTGCATCTGCATTGCCCTCTACCCTCACAGCCCCTGCATTGCCAACTAACACTACTTCCACAGTTGCTCCATCTCCACCTAGTGAACCTCATACTTGTCACCCTATGACTACAAGGTCACGTACCAATTCTCTCAAACCTAAGGCATTTCCAGATTACCAACTTTTCTACACCCCCAAGTATCCTCCAAAAATCCTTCCCAGTACACTTCAAGATACAGAACCAAGTTGCTATACTAAGGCTTCCAAAGATCCAAGATGGCAACAAGCAATGGTTGAAGAGCTACAAGCTTTACAGTCTAATGGAACTTGGACTTTATGTCCTAAACCACCACACCAACACATTATCTCCAACAAATGGGTCTATCGGATCAAGCACAAGTCAGATGGAACAATAGACAGATTCAAAGCAAGGCTAGTGGCTAAAGGGTATGAACAGCAATGTGGCATAGATTACAATGAAACCTTTAGTCCCGTAATAAAACCCTCCACCATTCGGGTGTTGCTTTCCTTGGCAGTACAATTTCATTGGAGCATTAGACAACTTGATGTGTCTAATGCATTCTTGCATGGATCCTTAGCTGAAACTGTTTTCATGGAACAACCAAAGGGTTTCATTGATAAACACCATCCGGACTTTGTTTGTAAACTTCACAAGGCTCTCTATGGCTTGAAACAAGCTCCTAGAGCTTGGTTTCATCGCCTTTCTTCTTTCTTATTGGAACTTGGATTTATAGCTTCCCTTGTGGATAGTTCTTTATTCACTTTGTTCTCGGGTTCAACACTTGTACATATGTTGGTCTATGTCGATGATATTATCATCACAGGACCCGACAATGCTCTCATCACTGCTGTGATCACTCGGCTGCAACATGAATTCCCACTCAAAGATCTTGGTCCTCTGCATTACTTCTTGGGAATTCAGGTTACACGCACCAAAGAAGGCTTACATCTTTGCCAAGCAAAATACATTTCTGACTTGCTTACTCGGACTCACATGGAGTGTGCCAAGCCAGCTCGATCTCCATGCTCTTCCGGATCCAAGCTCTCTTCCTTTGATGGTGATCCTCTCCCCAATCCTACCGAATACAGACACATAGTTGGCTCTTTGCAATATTGCACCTTAACACGTCCAGAAATCTCCTTCTCTGTTAATCAATTATGCCAACACCTTCATGCTCCTACCACTGTCCATTTAACTGCTGCAAAGAGAGTTCTTCGTTACCTTAAATCCTCTGTAGACCAAGGCATCTTTTTCTCCAAAGGAAATTTGCAACTCTCTGCCTATTGTGACAGTGACTGGGCTGGAAGTCCCGATGACAGGAGATCTACCTCAGGTTTTGCTATCTTTCTTGGATCCAATCTCATTTCTTGGAGTGCTAAAAAGCAACCTGTTGTATCTAGAAGTAGCACAGAGGCTGAATATCGATCCCTTGCAATTGCTACTGCTGAAATGTTCTGGCTAAGAATGTTGTTTCATGATATCCAAGTCCCTTTACTTTCTACTCCAATCATTTGGTGTGATAACATTAGTGCATTGGCACTAGCATCCAACCCAATTTATCATGCCCGAACTAAACATATTGAAGTAGACTATCATTTTGTTCGAGAGAAGGTCTTAAACAGAGATATTTCAATTAAATTCATCTCCACTCATGACCAAGTTGCTGATATTTTCACCAAAGGCCTCTCCACTGATCGGTTTCTGCTTCTCAAGTCCAAGCTGTTTGTGATTTCATCCCCTCTCAGCTTGAGTGGGGCTGTTAAACCAGTTGACAATACAGTACATCCCTCACCAAACTCAGCTCGTACTGACCACACTTTACGCTCCAATTCTGCTGCACAAGACTCCATACTCACTGCCTAAGACATGCTGTCAAGACTGCCCAAGTTTTGATCCTCAAGCTTCATCTTGCAGAGTTGCAGATACCCATACTGTTCAGATCTGTACAAGTCCACCAATACCAAGACATGCCATACTGTTCAGATTTCCCATACTGTTTTACTGACTTACGGTAGCAGGGATAGGTGCACCTTCCCCTGTATTTTGTAGACTACACTTTTTTATTCTTAAACTTGTTGTATATAAAGGTGACATACACCTCTGCAGAAAATAAAGAAAAGAGTTTACAATTTCATTCAAACTTTTCCTCTATATTTTTAAACTTCTTTCATGATTGAAATCTCAGACTCTTTAATGGCTTTGACAAGTGCTGGTGAAATTTCGTCTCCATTCTTAAGCTTGTGGTCCATAAAGGTGTTGATTCTGTTTTGATACAAAGCTGCGTATAGATGAGCACTAAAAGTTGTGCAAGTATCTTTGCCTCTAAAACTGAAGAATACATCCCATTGAGAAGGAGAAGAGGAAGAGGAAGAGGAAGCTGGGTGGGAGGCCATGGCCATGGACGAAGTTGGAAGACTAGTAGTTAGTAGATAAAATTGAGAGATCAAGAATGACAGAAGCTAGCGCTCCTGCTCCTTAGTTAATAAAATATACTAAGGAAAAAAAAAACTTACATTCCATCTATCTATCTTTTAATTTTTCTTTTCATTTTTAGATTTTTAAAATAGGTAGTTTTATTTTTTCTAGTATAATGTTCCAAAGTGAGTGATCCTCATGTTCGAAATGTCAAATTTTTTACTTTCTTATTTTTCATTTTTATCAATTACTCTTACCTATTAAAAGACTATGCTGAACTTTGAAATAGAATAAAGGACAATTGTGTACGATGATTTTATTTATCTTAATTACAATCATTTTACTTATTTTTTTATATACTTGTATATAAATATATATATATGTTCTAAATATATTATATATACACATATATTTGTGTATGGGTGTATAATTCTTCATCATTTTTTTTACAAAGAAAAAAAGTCCTATTTTTTCTAGCATGTTTACTTGTGAAAAAGAAACAAATATAAAATTAAAAGAGTCTCTTGATCTAACTTCTTACCGTATTTTTTTCAAGGACTTGACGAACATTTTTATGGAACCACAACCTACTGCGTTTGCCAGGGTCTTCAGGTGATTCTAGTCGAACAATTTCTCTACCCATGTCCCGCAACAAGTTGTGCATTGCCAAAATTTTGTGCTCATTAACGGTTATGAGAGCCCTCTCTATAAGCACACCGATACCATCACTTGGGAAGTAATTAGAACCATCTAGCATTTTAATATGATCACCTTCCCACTTTCCTTTGAAAAAACATGCAATGTCAAGAAAAATTTTCCTCTCATTTTCCTCCAATCCATCGTAACTTATTTGAAGTCTTCGTAGGATATCTTTGTGAGGAATGCTTTTGTACTTATTCAATGCACTTTTCCATCGATCTATATCTTTTGGAGAACGCAGATGTGAACCTAGCAATTCTAAAGCTAGTGGAAGGCCCCTAACATAAATTATTGCACCTTTCATTAGTTCCAGAAAATCATCAGTAGGTTTGTCTTCTCCGAAAGCATTCCAACGAAAGAGCTCAAGAGCTTCCTTGAAGTTCAATTCCTCCATCTCATATATTAGATCATCAACTACTCCATGATTAGACAATACTTTCCTGTTTCTTGTCGTTATGATGATCCTACTTCCTAAACCAAACCAATCAACTTCTCCAGCCAATTTATCCAATTGGTCCAAGTGATCCACATCATCAAGAATAAGGAGTACCCTTTTAGAGCAAAGCTTGTCCTTTATCAGAGTAATTCCTTCTTCATCACTTATAACCTTCTCAGTATGTCCACATATTTTCGAAAGAATTGTATTTTGTAGTTCGACCAAAGAAGTTTCTCTAACGTTCAGAAGACAACAACTATCTTCAAACTTATCAGCAATCAAGTTGTAGATAGCTTTGGCAATAGTTGTCTTACCAATTCCACCGGCTCCTAAAATCCCTACTATGCGTCTATCATGTCTATCATTCGTCTGATCAATACTTAAAAGTGAATTAATCTTTTCTACACGAGACTCTATTCCAATTGGATGCTTGGCAACTTGAAAGTATGTGCGATTCACGATTCTGGAGACATTCTGAATGATTTCATCAATAAATTTGGCTTCATTCCTACCAAATACAAAAGATTAGAAACATTTAATCAATTATTGAACTTTTCATATGAAAAAAAACATAGGAAAATGATCTAGTTAGTTTCCCAGCCTTTAGGAACTTTTCATATAACAATAGTTGTATTACACTTTTGACTCTTATTTTTTAGTCTTTATATGTATTGTTAAACTTTTTATCCTTTTTGGTTCCAGTATCCCCAAATTTGGTTTTCCCTGGTTAAAAGTAATCAGAATATCGATCTTCTGCATTTCACACAAAAATGTTTGTACCATATATTAAACGCTTCAATCAACAGATATCTAATTTAAGAACAATTGTCATGAAATTCAATGCGGACATATAAATATTAAATATTTGTAAATGGTACAATTTCCTCACCAATTTAGGCAGCTTAAAATATTTTTTTTGTTAACTAAACAAGCGGCTTTTAATTGACTAGCTAGATTTACATAATTATCCAACATTATGACACAAAAAAGCACAAAACATACATAGTAATAGCATCGAGGCCTGTACAAACTGTTTTTTAAGGCAGTTATAAAAACAACTGCCTAGGACGGGATGGTTAGTGGTTTTAACGATAAGAATAGATAG
Organism: Alnus rubra; assembly: GCA_028654335.1. NCBI lineage: Eukaryota > Viridiplantae > Streptophyta > Magnoliopsida > Fagales > Betulaceae > Alnus > Alnus rubra. The sequence goes on along the minus strand of JAJPGS010002451.1, from coordinate 990,761 downwards.
TTAATAACTGCTAATCGCCTATACTTATATATAAATCATATAAATATTTACAGTATATATTTAATATAAAGGCAAGAAAATTTTCATATTGGAAGAGAAAATCTCTGCCTCAATCAGTTACTTTAATTTCTACCTTCTACCATCTCCCTCTCTTTCTATTTCTTCTGACATCTCTTCTCCTCATTAGAAAAATAAATAAAGGGAAGACAGTGAACACAGAGAAGCAGGAAGGAGAAGAGGAAGAACACAAGAGAAAATTAAAGACTACATTGTTGCTGATTACATTGCATGCTTGATTACAAAATAGTCTAATATATAGATTTAACAAAGGGTAAAAGACCAGAGTACAAAAACATAAACTAAAAGAGAAATACAAATAGCTATGGCTTGAAGGTATGGGTTGAGATAGAGGAGTGCAGAGTTGCTGCAGATTTGGGGATGACTTGTTGCAGTGGAGTGGTGACTTGCTTGTTGCTATGGATATCCTCTAATACCCCTGTTTTTTTTTTTTTGTTCCTTTTTTTTTTTTTCCCTATGCAGGAGAAGAAGAATAATAATTCATGGACAACACATATTTACATACTCTACACCCTCTCGCCCACCCCATGTAAGAGGGTGTGTAGAGTGTGTAAATATGTGTTGTGTAATAATCATTTTCTGGAGGAAAAACCGCAATAAGGGGTGGGGACCATGGGGCGTGGAATGACTCATCCCCACACCCACGGATCAGATTTTTTTTTTCTTTTTTTTTTTAAGGCTTGTAATTTACCTTAAAGCCCTTGAGTTTTCTAGATATTACATACTAATTAATGGATCAATCCTTATTTAAAAACTAAAAATAAAAACCCGAAATTATTTAACATAATCCCAAGAAAAAGCTAAGAAAGACCCAAAAACTCATATATAAAAAAAAGCGATTATCAACTGGTTATGAGCTTTAATAATCACTAACCGCCGTTTTAAAATAACTGTTAATTACCTAAGTGGAACGGTTGCGACTGGTAAAATCTAAAAACAGCCTTACGTGATTGCGGTTAGCAGTTATAGCAAATAAGCACTTACTGTAACCGCTTGTACAACCTAATATCACCATTGGAGCACCACTAAGCCACTCTAAGACCACTATTGGACCACCACCAACTCACATCGAACTACCTCTAGACCATCCCGAATCAGCACCAAAAAAGCTGGACCACCATCGAGCTCAAGGACAACTCAATAGATTTTGAGGACTAAAGCAATAAATTTAGGTGGGCTTTTTTTTTAGCATTTAAATATTTAGTTGTTTCCGAACAACTTACAAAATTCATTTTTGTTAGGAGACATTTAATTTCAACAGATATCATATTTTGTGTTGAGCCACATAATCCTTTTTATGTAGAATTTAATTTACTTCATTCTAAAAATTATTTTAATGAACAATTTAGTCTTAGTTTTAAGTTCATGTAAAATTATGAGTTTAATAACTATTTCACAGGTACAATTAATGTAACATTTCATTTTTCCTTCTTAATATCTTGAAACTTAGTTCCCAATGGGTAGCTCAATCAGTTGGGGACCATGCTTCATGATGAAGCTGAAGTCACTAGTTCGAATCTCTCCTCTTCCCTCTTATGTGGACATGTAAAATAAAATAAAATTATACATATATCTTGAAATTTAATTATTTGTATTTATTATATTACAATAATAATTGAGGCCTTAATTAAAGAGCACTCACCTAACTTTTGTTGTCATAATATTATTTTTTATAGAACCTTAATTAAAAAGTATTGACTAACTTTTTTGTTATAATCGGAGCTTTATTTTTTTTTAATATATATATAAAAATTTAATTATACTATCACCATTTGAGGCCTTATTTAATTGGGAGCCTGAGAAGATTGCTTAATTTATCTAGCCATTCAGACGGCCCTGACTGGGCCACCCCCGACCACAGTCAGATGATCACCACCAAGTACTACCTAACAACCCTCAAGCAACACCGAACCACCACTGAGCCATCCCCAAACCACTGTTGAACCACTATCATGTCACCATCAGCCATCGACGAGGCTGCACCAGACTATTGCTGAAACTCAAATTATTAAGTTAATTTTTTTATATTAATATTTTTATGTTATGAATAAAAGTTAATGTTTATAAGTTAATATGGTTAAATGAATATATATATATATATATATATATATATATTGTAATTTTCCATATACCAAACGCGAAAAATGTTTTTCTTACTGTACATATTTTAAGCAAAAACAAATGAAGCTTAAGTTTGTCTCCTAAATTTCTCCTTAGCTTCTCTCTCCGGAACTCCTCCAATCCCTTGCCCAAGAAGTCAAATATATAGAGACACGCACAGACTCACATAAACACACATAAATATATGCACGTACTGTAATTGGAATTAAAAAATAAAAAATAAGATAACATAACATAACAAAAATAAAAAAACAAAGAATACACAGAACCGAAAAGAAATACCTGTTATTCTCTAAATGATGCCCGGACAAATTGGCCACTTGGGTTAGGGCTGCCTTCCACCTCTGCAGTTTGATGTCACCCTTAAACCTTGCTTCATGTTTAGTCAATGCTGTTTCAAAACTATTCTTTTGATGTCGTACATCCGATGGGTTTACCTTGTAAAACACTGGTACAACAATTTGTCCCTCTCTTTCTTTACACTCAACGATCTTCAGTAGCTCATCCAAGCACCATCTGGATGACGCATAGGTTTCAGAGAACACAACGATTGAAATCCTTGACCCTTCAATGGCGCTGAGAAGTGCTGGAGAAATTTCCTCTCCGATTCTAAGCTCCTCGTTATCTATGAAGGTGGTGATTCCATTACGAACCAAAGCCTGGTGTAGATGGGCAGTAAAACTGTGGCGGGTATCTTCACCTCTAAAACTCAAGAACACACGGTACCTCCATTGATGTGTGGAAGAAGACGAGGAAGAGACTTCTTGGAAGGCCATGGAACAAGTCGTCCGATCCTCTCACTACTACCTAGTAGAGATAATTGGCCTGCAGAGGCAGTTAATTGATGCTCAGTAACTTCTCCCAGGTGGAGCGGCTGTGCATTTGTATTACCTGAATTTTGTTTTTGCTGGTAATGTTGAGGAGCAGGAGGAGGGTCCAATCCTCTCTGTATATAATTGCGTTGCAGAACCACTTTGGATGCTGCTTTGCATCATCCAAAGAAGAGAAAACGCGTTTCCCACAGTGCCTTTTGATTGATGGGGGTAAAATGACTGTTTTGCCTTCTTGAATATAAGAGTTTAAGAATTTATCTGGAAAGAAGGTTAATAAGAAGCTTCGTGGAAACTTCCCTAAAGAATCCCATGCAATGAGATCTAGGGTATGGTTGGCAAAGACTTACAAATTCCCTCTATTTTTATTTTTCTAAAAAGACCACCAATTTTAAAATATTTAAATTTTTTTGACCTTTTATATTACATTAATAATTTTTATTACTATTCAAAAAAAAAAAAAAAATTCATTACAATATAATTTTTTTTTTACTTTTTCATATAAATTTCATCTATTTTATATCACATCAATTATTTCTTACTACTCAAAAAAAAAAAAAAAAAAAAAACCAACACAAAACAAAACAAAAAAATTGAACACATGCACCCCTAATCATCACCCTCCTCAACACAGACAAGATTAATGATGGAGCCATGGAGGATACATGGTTATGATTGCGACTCTCTTTCGTGTCTTCCGGCAGGCTTCTTCAAACTTTACCAACTCGGCTGTATCATATAATCATGAAATAATATAATATTGTGCTTAAGGATGGAGCCTGACATTTTAATGAAAGGGATCAAATATATATATATATTTTTTTTGCTTTTTTAAAGTAGGGGTTAAAGTGTGTGTATATATATAAAGGTAATTTTTTTTTTTTTTGGCAAAATAAAAAAAAAAAAAATGGGTAAAGAAAACCAACCCACTGTAACTAACAAAGTTGCCCACTAACTGTTATATAAAACACACTATATATATTTTACACAAAATTCATTATGATAAACGCAACACAAAACAAATGAAACTCATATCTTCTAAACTTTTTTAATACCATCTAACTATATTGAAATCAATCCCCATTTTACATTATCTTTACACACATCTTTAGAAAATCGAACTTTGTTAGGTGTCTAACTCTTTGAGTTCACATATGTCTTTTTTTAATATATTGCTTTACTAAACTCTTTTATTAAATTTATTAATTTTAAATTATGACTATAAAATTGATAATATTAAAAGGGAACCTATTCCCATTCAAAGACGTGTGAAACTTCTTTGTAAAGGAGTTTGGCAGTACATACTTTTTTATTTTTTTTGTTTTTTCTTTTTGGCTCTAAACACCTTCAACAAAACACATTGTTAGTCTAAGGAAAAAAGTCAATGCATGCATCTTTTTTTTTTATATAAGTAATGCATGCATCTTCAACAGAAGAGAAAAATGCGTTGGATAAACAATCAGAGACGACTCCGGCATTTCAAGAAGGTTAAGAAGCTTCGTGGCAACTTCCTAAGCTATCCCATACAATGAGATCTGAAAAATAATATTGGTTCACATTCACTTATTTAAATTATGATACATTCACAAAAAATATTGAATTATGCGTTGTTTTGAACTAGAATATCAAAATTTTCAAATATTTATTAATTTATTATTATTATTTTTTTTAAAAAAAGAAGAGAAATTAGTGACGTGAGAACATTGAACAACTTTTTCACACGTCTCTAATTAGTGACGTGGTAAATTGCGACGAGTCACTAAAATAATTAGTGACGTGTCAATTTTTCACGTCACTAAATAATGACGTGCCAACTTTCGCATGTCACTAATTACTTTACTGAATGTATATTTTTTAAAATAAATTTAAATTTATTAATTAGTAACATGTCAAAATGGCATGGCGTTAACTATTGACGTGTCATTATTCTACGTCACCAATGTAGCTTTATTTTTATTGTACATAGACTTGGCCACTTGGGTGCTCTTAGTGTAGGGATATCTCTCGAGAAATGATCTACACACTACCGATCCACAACACTTTCACAACACGCCTACGTGGCATTCATATTTTATTGTTTTTTTTGTACTTTCGTTCACGCTCGGCTAGAAATGATCTGTACACTGAAAATCCTCAAATTTCAAATTTCCCACGAAGACATCTCTCTCTCTCTGAAACCTCTCTCTCTCTCTCTGAAATCTCTCTGCCCGTGAAGATATGATTTTTCTCCGTGGAGCGTCGTCCGTCGTCCGCCTCCGGTCAGTGACGTCGCCGGCTCTCTCCCTCTCTCCGGCATATATCTGCTCTCCGGTCAGTGACGTCGCCGGCTCTCTCCCTCTCCCCGGCATATATCTGCTCTCCGGTCAGTGACGTCGCCGGCTTCGTCGTCCGGCGGTTCCGTCGTCCGGTGCCCTTCTCCGTCGTCCGTTGTCCGGTGCTTCCGCTCGCTCTCTCTCTCCCTCTCTGCCCGTACAGATCTGCTCTCCGGTCAGTGACGTCGCCGGCTTCTCTCTTGGCGGTAGGCGTCCTCCGTCGTCCGGCGTCCCCACTCCGGCAGATTTCGTCTCAGTCCAGCTCTGTCTCCGGCCGGCCACGCTAGGGGTGATCTCCTCTCCCCTTTTCCCAGCTCTTTTGTTTTGCATTTTGATTTATTAAAATTTTTGGGTTGTTTTTCCATTGCACACAAGGTGCTTGATAAAATGCTCCACTGAGCTGGCTAGTAGATTTCAGACATGTTGTAGATTTTCGTGGATTTGGACTAATTTACTGGCTAGTAGATTTGTTTGTTTGTAAAATGGAAGGAAGAAAGGCCTTTGCTCGACATCATTTGAGCAATGATGGCAGAAATTTTGTCAATGATAATAATGATAATGCACTCATTCTCTTGCATCAAAACATGTTCATGTAATCACGGGCAGTGTAGTCCATTGGGGATCCATTTGTCTCAGGTGTTGTAAAAAATTTACAGAATTTTTTTTTTTTTTGTTTCTTAGAAGGTTTGGATTTAATTTTTGGGTTAAGTACCTTTTTATTTTTGGCCCCAAGAAATTGCAGCAACAATGATCATGTGATTTGCTGCCATTTTGTGGTCATTACATTACAATTGAAAGAATTCTACTAAGCTTCAAAAAAAAAAAAAGATTAGTGAAAAGCCAATGAAAAAGATTAGATTGATTCTATGAATCCATTATGACAATGTATTTTATATTGAAATTTGAATGATTTCTTTTGCACTTGATTAGATTGATTTTTGGGTTGTTTTTCCAGTGCACACAAGGTGCTTGATAAAATGCTCCACTGACCATTTTTATCTTCTCTTGATATACATTTTCTCTCATGCCAAACAGTACCATTTAATTTCCAAGGATCATCAACTCTGTTCTGTTGCTAGGAGCGCTATTATGTAGAGAGGAATTTGTTGGGGTATTGTACGACCAAGGTAAGTAAACTCATGTACATGGAACTAGGCACAATTTTGTTACATGAAATTAGGCACAATTTTCTCTATGTTATGTGGGCTGGATTCTTTAGGGGGAGACCATTGGAATAATGACAACAAATTGGTCCTTTTTTAAAAAAAAAAAAAAAAAAAAAAATCTCTGGGAATCATGCCGGCCCTAGCTTCGACCCTAATTAGTCTCCATTAAAATATATATATGCATTTGGATTATTTAAAGTTAAAACTAAATTATTGAATCATATTGTTTGAATTTGTTGGTGGTCTCTAATTCGGTTTGAGGGGAAAAAAAATCGGTCTTTCGTTTGTTGTTGCATAGTGTTAGTGATTTTGCTGGTTTCGATTGTTGGATGATGTTGATATATATGCTTGGTTCTGATTTAGTTTTAGGTTTTAAATAATATTCATATGTGTGTATATATATATATTTTTTTTTGGGTAGGCTCGAAAAAATGTCGGTAAATAGTGATGCGTCAAGACCCCCTCCGTTATGTTACTGTGGAGTGCGTGCACGTCTAAGGTACTCATGGACTAGTGACAACCCCGGACGAAAGTGGTATGGCTGTATAAAATATAAGGTAATTTTAAAATTAATTAATTGTGACTTATTCTTTTGTTAGTGGTTTATGACATTTATTCGTTTTCACACAGGAAGCTGGGGATTGTGATTTTTTTAGGTGGGCTGATAACGACATGACTTCTTATGAGAAGAGATTGGAGGAACATATGAGAGACATGGAGGAAGGGAGACGGGCTGATATTGAGAAAGTTGAGAAGATGACAATGACCAATATTGACAGACTTGAGAAGCTGATTGAAACAAAACACAATGAACAATATGCTAGACTTCGGTTGGAGTTGGGTCTGCGTCAAAGTAATAGAAAGATGTTTTGGGTAGCAGTAGTCGTAGTCATTTTGGGCCTTGTAATTTATCTCAGTGGTTATAGTGGTTCTAAAGTTAGCTACTTGATGTTAGAATGAAAAGATGGATACAAGAAGGTTGAAAATGATCATTGTCAAATATTTTATGTTGTATCCAGTTGAACAATAGAAATTCTGAATTTTAGTTATGATGGAAGTTGATCTGTAAAATCAGTGTTTGTAGATGGGTATTGATACTTTAAGTCATTTGATGATTGTCAACAAGCCCTATTTATTAGGAGATTCATTAACAATTTCAGCTGATTCATTAGAGTTCTCCCTTCCCTGGGACCTTAGCTTTAAGGGCCATGAATTCTACCTAAGTTTTGTTTGTATGCTTTAGCAATACGGAGTGTTGACATGGCTTTAGGATCAACTTGAGAAGTAATTAATGAGTTTGAGCTTGGGTTGAGCTGGGCTTATTTTGATAAGAGAATTAATTTCAAGCTTGTGTTTCACTTTAAGCTTGATTCTTTCAACATTGATTTGAAGCCTGAAGTCAGACATGCATGTTTTAAGTTTAGAAGGACATTCAACAAACTTTTATGTTCATCCAATGAAATGACATTGTTAAATATAATTTTAATACCCCTTATAGTGTGTTGTGTGTGCGCATGCATATTTCCTCTTCAGGTTATTGGGCAAATTTTCAAGACTATAGGAAGTTGTTAGCAAGCTTGCTTGCGAGCCTAATAACAAACTTTGCATTGCTCAAGCTTGGCTTGTTTTTAAAATGGGCCAAGCAACCAAGCTTAAGTAATAATAGATCTAAGGAAAAATAAGAGTGGGTTTACTAATTCTATACTTCTGTTAAGACAAAATTCAATATAATAATAGATCTAAGGAAAAATAAGAGATATATTAATATCTGCAATATGAAATGGAAAATTTACTGGGCACACTACAGAACAGGCTAGTCTTAGCTTAATTAAACCCATGCCAATTGATTCATGATGCAGTAGAAAGGACACAGGAAAACCATTTATTTTCAACCCTTTCTCATAAATTACTACAGACTTTGGTAATATAACCATCAAGTAAATGTAGGCCATTTCAAGGGCACTTGTATTTGTTGCCGTGAGTGGTCATCTCGGTGTAGCACTTGCCACATATCTCCCTGTTACCAAATGTTCCTGGTGGAACGCACTTGCAGCGGTCACAGCATGTCATGCATGCTCTCATGCAGACTCTCTTCCTTGAATGTAATTGGCATCTCCGATCACATTGGGGGATGCAATCTGTGCATATATATATCAACAATATTAACACATAATATTATCAAAAAAGAAACACAAAAAGCAATTAGTTTATAAATATATTTTGAATAAAAGTTAACACACATTCTGTATAAGTGGAAAAGATATATTTACCCTTTTTTGAAGTCACTGGGGGCAGTGGTGCAGGAGCAGGCGGGTGGGACTTTGACATCAATAGCCTACACCAAATTGCAAAGTCCACATTTATTACACATACAAACTTTGGTAAGAATCAGCAGGTCACCAATCAAACAATTTTTGTTTTTCCAGATTCATTAAGAGTGGCAACTGGATATACCAGATTCCTTTTCAAGTGTTTCTGTTTTTCCACAAGTAAGCAATTAAATTGACCATATTACTCCTGATCAGATACAAATAGAGTCCACATAATATAACCAGAAAAGGAGAAACTTTGTCCAGTAAAATCCTTGGGCAGCTAATTTTTATATTTACCCAACAGCCCCTTAATCATGAGTTAATGTGCCTTTCAAATAAGAAACAAAAGTCAGAACCACACAGGCAGGCAAGATAAATCCTTTACCTGGTCAATCATAGGCATTAATCCAATAGCACGAGCACGAAGGAAAGACCCAGGTAGCACAGGCTCCTAAAGAAAAAGAAAGGCCAAGAATAGGATCACTGTCTTCACAAAGGGTTCGCGGGATCAAACCATAGTTGTGTGGATAAACAACTGATGAGTAGAGAACACGATCAACCTATTTTAACTGACATGCTTTAGTTATCTACTTCATGTAGCTCATACATAAATTTAACATAACACGCCAACATACTACCGACACTACTGTTAGCAAGACCACCAACATGGTATTTGTGTCACAAAATCTAAGTGTATATGAAATATTTCATGACAACTAGACTTATTTAAATATGTTAGGGAATACAACTATTTTGAGTCTAACCTAAATAAAAACGCCAAGCAAGTTTGCTACAATGAACAATGTATATGGCTAGGAACATATTGGATAAGTTAAAAGGGGAAGAAAACTCGTACTTTTATAAGGCCACTTGTCTTGTCAAGCTTGTACTTAACCTTGCTGCCTTTTCCAATTTCGACGACCTGCCGCAGTAATCCAGATTTGGATTTCAAAACAAGAAATATTTTGAGATAGAACATATGATTCGTTATATACTCAGAAAGATATACATTGCACCAGGCTTAATTATAACAAAACCGTATTTAGGGAATCACTAACATAATATACATAAAACTACATATACATGTATTTATAGAATAACATACACCATCCAAAATTCACCTCAACCTCTTTAGCTAGTACACAACATATATCAACATCTTATAAGAACAACAAAAAAAGTAAAATAAAATAAAATAATGGAGTCAATCTTCATTACAACTCCATTACATCCAGGAGTCCATCTGAAAGCTAGCTCCATCCATTACAACTCCCACACAAAATATTCATTTTAGCTCTGCAAGAAAACACATACATATTATAAAACAAGACCATTATATTGTTCTGAAGAAAACATAACGATAACTAAAATAATAAATCAAATACCATTAACTATCATTTTTGTCTCAAGGTGGAAGTAAACCATTCATCAGAAGACGTATAGTTGACCGCACAACATCAGTAATTGTGGGCATGACACTTATATGGTTGAGTGCGGCATAAACTTGATTGAAGATGGGCCGCACATGCATTTCAATTGCCGGATCAGTTGGGATTATGGAATTAAAAACGTGTGTCATCCAAGCAATTATTACGGCTGGGTTGGTATTGATACAATATGGTAAAAACCACAACAATTGAACCAATACTTCTTGACTCAAAGGGAGAGGATCCATAGTCAAGACCTGAAAATCAACTTTAATATTCAGACATCTAAAATCTAAAATGGATGCATTTTAATAACACAATACTATCAAGTGATTTACCTGGGAGCAAATCCAATTCACAATTGACACATCACGCATTTGTAAGGCTGTAGTTAAAGCCTATTGGTATTTGTGTTGGCTTATCATTGTGGACAACAGATTTATGGGGTCAATCGACAAATTCACCTAATGAATGCACGCATGATTCGTTTCTCTTATTGTACGCATATAAATTCCAATCGAGAAACAATGACTTTAAAAAACACAAATTATACCTGAGAAAGAATAGAATGATGGTGACCACTGAAGGTGTGAGCAACTGTCGATGACGAAGCGACGGAATCCTGCAAAAACAAACATTAAATATCCTCGTGAAATATCAAATAATTATCAAAAATCAACTAATAAATAAAGAGATATTGGATAATCACCTGAGTACTATGATCGTGAGTTGCAGAAGGTACAGAAGGCAACGGAGATTGAGTTGCAGAAGGTACAGAAGGCAACGGAGATTGACTAGTATTGCCTTGATTTTCCGTTGATTTCGAGGCCTACAATTAAGAATGGTTTATGCAATGTGGGAAAGCACACATGTTTTTAAGCAAGTAAAATGTGGACATAAATAATTAAAAAAATAAAGAAATCACTAACTTGATTTTTTCGTCTCTTCGTTTTAGCATTGTTGTCTCTTGGTGGCTTGCTTGATACATTAGATTTCTTTACCACTGTTTCTATAACAGACACCTTTCTCTTTGTTCTTGGCCTCCCTTTACAAGTAACCTTATGAGGACTAAGCACCTTTTGACAACTAACAGTAGCTGGAATGCCAGAAGCTTGATTTTCGCAACGCCACAACTCCTTCATTTGATCAATTCTTTTCATTAGTTCCATGCAACGTTCCTCAGTGTTTTCTGATGCGAGCGACAGTAATTCCTCAAAATTGTTTCTCACCTTGTCATATATTTGGGCATGTGGATTATCACCAATGGCATCATAACTACTCTTAACCTTCGAGTACTCTCGCTTAATATCCTTCCTCCATCTATCAAGAACATATCTTTGTGGCAAAGTTGTCACTTTCTTTGTCCGTAACACGGAAAGTGAATGCTTACATAAGATGCCTCTTACTTCAAACAATGCACATGTGCACTTCACTTCCAATTCATCTTCATTGAAGTAAACAAGAAATATTTTTTCTATTAAGTGGTCTCCAACGACAACATATTCAATAACTTCAAACGTGGAAATTGCACCTTCACTTTTGAGATGAGAGTTATTACAGGACATCATTTTCACAAACTGCTCATGTACTTCTTTGAACTTCGCATTTGTGTAGACAACTTGAAACTGTTTCTCTAACTGCAAGGCGCTTATACATGAGATTGTGCGATTGAAAGAATCAAAATCAGCACGTGCCTCACTCTCGACCATTCTCCTCAAAGCATTATCATATTCATCAACAAATTCTTTTAATGTGGTTCGTGAGTGCACGTAACCATCAAAAAATGCGTTCATACTTTCACTTCGCTGTGTAGTATTCATTCCCGCCCAAAACGTATCTTTCATGTATGCCGGCACCCAAAATGTCTTATCCTTATATAACCCATTCAACCATGCATTATCATGAAGGTTATACTTCTACAGTAGATCTTTCCAGTTTTCCTCATATTCTTCACATGTTTGAGAGTCATACAAACATTTATTTATGGCACTCTTAATGCCATCAAAATTAGCATGTGATCCAAACTTTTCAGGGAATTTTTTCATAATGTGCCACATACAATATCTATGTCGACTTTCAGGAAAAACAATAGCAATTGCATTTTTCATAGCTCTATCCTGGTCTGTTATAATTGCTTTAGGGGCTTGGCCATTCATGCACTCCAACCAACATTTAAACAACCACACAAATGTGTCTGTATCCTCGCTTGAAATTAGTCCTGCCCCCAAAAGTATAGATTGACCATGATGATTCACTCCTACAAAAGGAGCAAATGGCATGTCATAGCTATTGGTCAAATACGTTGTGTCAAACGTAATAACATCTCCAAAGTAATCGTATGCTGCCCTACTCCGTGCATCCGCCCAAAAAACATTTCGTAACCTACAATCATCATCCATATCTATCATAAAGTAGAAGCCACTATTTTGCTTTTGCATTCTTCTGAAGTAATCACAAAGTGCTTGGGCACCCCCTTTACCAAGACGGAGTTCTTTTGCCTTATTAATATAATTCCGACAATCTCTCTCTCCAAAAGAAAGACTCTCAAACCCCCCACTTTCAACGACTAACGAATTGAAATTCTTACTCAGACGTATTCCTGCTCTATCATTTAGCTCAAGTCTTCTTTTTGCAGCATCATTAATTTTCCTATTGCTTCTAAAAAATCTTGCTTTACCCGGGCTTAACGAATGATTATGCGTCAACTCAACTTTACTCAAAAACCACGTTCCATCACCACATAATTTCGCACAAATCCTAGCACCACACCTTGTTCTATTAGTTGTTGGAATTGGCTTCGCAACATCATTTGTAGCTCGCTCGTCACCTCCACGAGTACATATAAGCACTACGTAACTTTTTCTGCCATTCTTTTTTCTCGAGGTTCTATGAGCTACACCAAACCCAGCTTGCTTAGCATACCTCCTATAATAAGAGCAAACTTCTTCTATTGAACTAAAAGTCATTGATGACTTCGGTTCTTCAATTTTCTCATCATCCTTTAACACCACAGGTAAGACCACATTTTCTTCCTTATCACTCAACTCTTCATCTGAACTAAAAGTCATTAAATCCTTTGGTTCTTCAACTTTCTCATCATCCTTATCACTCAACTCTTCATCTGAAATAAACGTCGTTAAATCCTTCGGTTCTTCAACTTTGTCACCCACATCTATCCAAAAAAGAATACCAAGTGTATTTATAAAAAAAAGCCTAGAATAATAATAAAGAAATAAAAACAAAAAAAGTCAAAAATCTAACCATTTTGATGGTCGTCTTGATAGGTTATAGCACCGTCAAATTGACCCTCGGTATCCAATCGTGAACTTGAAGAGTCCATTTTGGAAAATGCTATATTAAAAAGCACTACAAGTTAATTGAATGGAAAAATGTAAGAATTTGTTAATAATAATAAAATTCTATTACACATTAGAGAATTGTAGAAAAAATAAGACTAGACATGAATATATAACACAAGAATAGTGAAAGAAAATTATAAAAATGAGGGATTCAAGGTGGAAGAAAATTATAGTCAAATTTTTGTAATGGCATGCTAATTTAACACCACTTCTAATCCTAACTCATGGTGATCCCATCCACAACAAATTGAAGTTGGCTTGTCCATCGTATGGTTAGAAAAATCAATGCAGAGGACAACAGGGCATTTAATTTCGACGTACGACCAAATGCAAATACTTCCAAAGTAGATATTTGATAAGTGTTTTGAGTTTTGAAAAATATAAAAATTGAGAGGATAAGCTTGAAAAAAGTATTCTGAGGTCCAGAAATGAAAATTAGTTTGCTAAAATTTTGAAAAACCAGAAAATGATAAACATTTTACAAAATATAAGAAATATTTTAAAAAAATTATTATTATACAATTTTTTTTTTTTTTTTAAAAAAAAAGTGTTGTTGCTCCATGGTATCCCTAAGTGTGAAAAAAAAAATGTACATGAACAATCTCTGACCTGGAAAAAATAAAATAAAATAATATTGATGTTTTTTTTTAGAAATGTTTTGTATTTTTTTCTTTTTGAGAAATGTTTAAAAGTTTGTTTTGAAAAGTATGTTAGTAATGAAGGCCACATTTGAAAATCCGTTTGGTTAACTAATACATATTGGAAAAAAGTTTTAAGCGTTTGAGAAGGAAAAAATACTTTTGAAAATTTTACCAAACAGGCTTAAAAGAAGTTTAGTAGATATTTATTTTTATTTACATTTTTGGTGTTTTTTTTTTTTTTTTGAAGCTTAGTAGAATTCTTTCAATTGTAATGTAATGACCACAAAATGGCAGCAAATCACATGATCATTGTTGCTGCAATTTCTTGGGGCCAAAAATAAAAAGGTACTTAACCCAAAAATTAAATCCAAACCTTCTAAGAAACAAAAAAAAAAAAAAAATTCTGTAAATTTTTTACAACACCTGAGACAAATGAATCCCCAATGGACTACACTGCCCGTGATTACATGAACATGTTTTGATGCAAGAGAATGAGTGCATTATCATTATTATCATTGACAAAATTTCTGCCATCATTGCTCAAATGATGTCGAGCAAAGGCCTTTCTTCCTTCCATTTTACAAACAAACAAATCTACTAGCCAGTAAATTAGTCCAAATCCACGAAAATCTACAACATGTCTGAAATCTACTAGCCAGCTCAGTGGAGCATTTTATCAAGCACCTTGTGTGCAATGGAAAAACAACCCAAAAATTTTAATAAATCAAAATGCAAAACAAAAGAGCTGGGAAAAGGGGAGAGGAGATCACCCCTAGCGTGGCCGGCCGGAGACAGAGCTGGACTGAGACGAAATCTGCCGGAGTGGGGACGCCGGACGACGGAGGACGCCTACCGCCAAGAGAGAAGCCGGCGACGTCACTGACCGGAGAGCAGATCTGTACGGGCAGAGAGGGAGAGAGAGAGCGAGCGGAAGCACCGGACAACGGACGACGGAGAAGGGCACCGGACGACGGAACCGCCGGACGACGAAGCCGGCGACGTCACTGACCGGAGAGCAGATATATGCCGGGGAGAGGGAGAGAGCCGGCGACGTCACTGACCGGAGAGCAGATATATGCCGGGGAGAGGGAGAGAGCCGGCGACGTCACTGACCGGAGAGCAGATATATGCCGGAGAGAGGGAGAGAGCCGGCGACGTCACTGACCGGAGGCGGACGACGGACGACGCTCCACGGAGAAAAATCAGATCTTCACGGGCAGAGAGATTTCAGAGAGAGAGAGAGAGGTTTCAGAGAGAGAGAGATGTCTTCGTGGGAAATTTGAAATTTGAGGATTTTCAGTGTACAGATCATTTCTAGCAGAGCGTGAACGAAAGTACAAAAAAAACAATAAAATATGAATGCCACGTAGGCGTGTTGTGAAAGTGTTGTGGATCGGTAGTGTGTAGATCATTTCTCATATCTCTCACAGGCACTGCAAAGCTAGACTTGCCCCTTGGGTGCTCTGGTATAGGGATATCTCTCATCAGCTAAGAAAAATAAAATAAAGCTATATAAAATTCTTGTTCATATTTAGTTAAAAAAATAAAATAAAATAGGGCTATGTTTGGTAACATTATAAACAGATCAAAGTAGTGGTTGTACTTTTTTTTTTTTTTTTTTTTTTTTCAACATTAATCAACATCAAAATATTTTAATTTTTTTCTACTTTTTATGTCACATCAATAATTTTTTATTACTATTCAAATAAAAAAATTCACTACAATATAAAACTTTTTCACTTTTCTATACAAATTATTTTTATTTTATATTACATCTATCACTTTTTATTAATTCAAAATTAACAACCTACTACTCTATTCTGATCACTCATTTGCCAAATATATCCTAGGTTTCTAGGATTGGTTTTGAGAAGAGTGAATCTAAGGGAGCTTGTGGTCCATGAAGGTGTTGATTCCATTTTGATGCAAAGCTGCGTATAGGTGAGCAGTAAAAGTTGTGCGACTATCTTTGCCTCTAAAACTCAAGAATACATCCCATCGAAAAGAGGAAGGGGAAGAAAAAGCTGGGTGGGAGGCCATGGCCCTGGACGAAGTTGAAGATAAAATTGAGAGAGAATATGGCGGAAGCGCTCCAACTCAAATAAATAGATCGAGAATAAGTGGATGCCGCGTTGCATTATAATAATCAAAAGAAAAATGAGCAACTTCTTACCATCTTCCTTATAATTATGGGATTAAATATATATAAGACGGACTTTGACCAGCTCGGACTCACACGCCCTGTTTTTTACGCTCAAACAGAACGCACGCCCGACATTTCTTCCCACTGTCCCCTCTTTTTTGTTTTCATAGGGCCGATAAAGTTGTTACTTCTGGCCAAAATTTTACTTAATCTTTTTTTTTTTTTCTTTTTTAAATACAACAGCGAAAAGGACAGAAAAGAAGGCACCAAAAAAAAAAAAAATGGATTCCCTTCCAAAACAGGAAGGAAAGGATCCATAGCAAAATGTGAAATTAAAAATGCAGCTAGATAAAAATTTAGTTGTCGTCCAGTTTGTTACATGATGGACACAGAAGTTTGCACTTCGATTAACATGACTAACTAACCAGCTAGTAGTTGATGAAATAACTGATAGAATTTGAGAGATCGTGGAAGAGATTCTCTAGTCTTGCATTACTTAATCTCTTAATCTCTTTTAATTGTTGTCCTTTTTATAATTGTCTTCCTAGATTTAAAACAAATTTAATTTAGTGTATTTATTTTTTAAGTTTTTTAAATTTATCAATTCGTCAAATTTTTTTGCTAAATCCTATCAAAATTTTCAATATATATATATTTCAAAGATTTAAATATAGATATTTTTGCAAATTTTGTTAAATTCTGACTAACACTTAAATCCTTTGCAAATCTGTTCAAATCTGAGTAACGCTTAAAATTTTGTAAGGGTTTTGTTCTTCTTTTCTTATTAGGGACATTTTGAAAATTTTGATATCCCTTCATTACGATCTTCTGTAAAAATCCTAACGGATTTTGAAATATAAATATACCAAACTGAGAATTTTTTAAGTTTTAAAGGGTAATTACAAATATAATAGAAGTTTAAGGAAGGTTAAATATAATTTCTCTTTAGTTTTACTGTCAATATTGGATTTTTTTTTCTTTCTCATATATATATATATATGACTTATAGAGCGTTAGAATATATCATGAGGTTTGATTTTATATTGTGCTTAGTGAGACTTGATTTCGGTATTGATTATATTGTAATCAAATTAAATCAAAACTGCATGCATGTTCACCTCCATTTCTCATGGCGACATTTGCGGTATGACAACACTGGGATAATAGGGTTGGTGGGATGGGGGTGGGATGCTGGTGGGAATACTAGCATTTCCCAATTTAAAATGTTGATTTCTTATGTATGATGGGCATCTATTTTATATTGTGGTTAGTGAGACTTGATTTCAGTATTGATTATATTGTAATCAAATCAAATCAAATCTGCATGCATGTTCACCTCCGTTTCTCATGGTGATATTTGAGGTATGACAACACTGGGATAATTTAAAATGTTGATTTATTATATATGATGGGCATCTCCGAACGGCTACGGGCGTTGACCACTTGACCCTTACGCTTATCTCCAATTCAATGTATATTTTTTAAACTTTAAAATAATATGAAATCATGTACACAATTAGATGTATTAATTTTAAATTTTAACCATAAAATAAATAGCATCTATTAGAAAAAAGTAGGCAAATAATTTTGCTCCCATGCAAATTCAAAACTCTATTTAGCTTTCATCGTATCAAAATATATACTTTTTCAACTAAAACACAAAAATATCATTCTTTTTTTTTTAAAAAAAATTACCAAACGCCACAAATATTCCTTTGTCCAAAGCCATTCACATACATGTCGCATTATCTTTTAGCAACTGTAGTTAGCTTTGGTCGATCTGAGTTGGTCTTTGTATTGGTGGAAGAAACTCCATCTACCATCTCACTTAGTTTATTAGAGAATTTTACGTAATCCTAAGCATTTGGCTGCGTTTGGTCTCTTTTCTATATATTAGAAGGATTTTTTTTTAAAAAAAAAAAAAAAAAACCTTTTCAACTTGGAAAAAAACAACAAACAAAATTTATTCGTAATTAGAAAGAAAACAATTATATAAATAATGAAGAATCCCCGACACTATATAAGCAAACCTAACTTCATTATTGTCACGTACCCTCTGCCAAAGAAGCTCGGGTTTCCTGATCAAACAGCATATAATCCAATAATAAACGCGTTAATTATTAGATCTCATTCATTGGAATTTTCCATCCATGCATGTTCTTGAAAGGCAGCAGGAAGTTAGTAAGAAAAATAATGCAGTGCCTTTTTGGGGGCGCGGGGCTCAAATTATGACCCTAATCAAAGTTGGGTCTTTAATTAGGGTTGTCTTTATTTCTTACCCGATTTGCAAATTCAACACAAAATTAGAAGGTTAAGGTTGAGGAGTCTAACCTGTTTAATTTAAAAAGTTGAGTTAGAGTTGACCTATATGGTTATATAATCTTATATTATCCATGCTTCGACACACGGCATAATATGGCAAGCAAAAAAAATTTATATGATTTGCGAATCAATCATAAACTCAATACAAAATTACAGGAATAGAATTAAGGAATTTGATCGATTTAATTAAATGGATTGAGTTACGATTGACTTACATAATCTTACACTCTATCCTTTATCTTCAATTTATTTTGGTTATATATATAGAAAAACCTGGTGGCATCCAAGCCCTATTCCACCTTTGGACGTTATATGGCAATAGCGAAGAATAGGAATTGGCACCTGTGATTTTTTTCAATCTCATTGCCTTGAAAATATCACCCAACTTCTCAATTAAGGCGTTTGAATGGCCATTTGCACTCGGTTTAGGACGTATCAATTGGGGTGGAGCTCGGCTAATTTATATCTAAAAGAATATTCAAAAAACATGATGCATGTTATTAGTATTTTTTTTTTTTGGAGCATTTTTCTCATTATATTAACTTAAAACGTACGACCAACACGTATTATTATAGGATACAATAATGTGATATCTGCAGCAAAAGAAAGGAGAGAGGAATCTGATGCCCCAGAGCAGCAGCCCCCGGATAAGCCTCGGGGCATTATATTGCATGGTTTGACCTACAAAATGGGAGGAAGTTTCCAAGAATTAGGTTGCCATTTTACATCCGCGTCTGCGCATGTTCTTCTCTATTCAAGTAATTTAAATAGAGCCGTTAATTTCTGAATTCCATACGTAGAGCCATGACTTCTTCCATGGCCACCCATTCATGGACTTATGATGTATTCTTGAGTTTTAAAGGCGAAGATACCCACTACAATTTTACTGCTCATCTACACGATGCTTTGCGTCAAAACGGAATCAACACTTTTGTGGATGACAAGCTTAGAGGCAGAGAGAAAATTTCACCAGCACTTGTCAAAGCAATTGAAGATTCATGTTAGAACATATAAATATATTATGCAAAACTAACATACGCATCGGAAGACAAAAATACAAGGATCTAGTCTTACTTCTAACCATCTTTACTTAAGCGTTTTCACGAAAATCTGAAGAACAAAAAAATATTATTTGAGGGATCTTCTAACCTATGTCTTACTGTATTGCCGTACTAATAGTGTACACTGTAGGCTGTATATTTATAGGCTAAGTTAGGGACCCTCAAACATGGTAAACACCGTATTGTTCCTCCCATCAAGGAAACAGTACTATTATTAATTGATTTTAAAATCAATTAAAAGATTCTATTACGGTAATTTAAATTAATAGAAATTATTATAACCGTAATACCGTATATTATATTTATTAATTAAATATAATAAATACCGTATATGTGGCATATAGGCCATATATAGAGATAATATCTTACATTCTCCCACTTGGCCTTTATGACACATGACCTTATGGTATTAGGTTCTTTAGTTTGATCAATCACTTATGGAATCCTCCCACTCAGATAAGAAATATTTCACATGAATCATGACAGTAAAACCATTATAAAATTAGGTCGTCCCTTCCATGTATCACAATGTAAAACACTCCTTATATGAATACTTTGTGAATAGTAAAACTTTATGAATAAACTTCCTATAAGTCATTCGGATCCAACTTTATTTATCCTCATAGATAAAATAACAAATGTGTACAAAAATTTTATTATAATAACTTCATGTTTATATACCGAAAAGAGACAAACCAAGCAAAAAATGAATTAATGAGTCTCATATACTCCGCATGACTTTCTACTTTCTTTACTAGTAAACTTTTAATCATAGAATCCGCAATCATTAATTCAGTACTTATGCTCAATAAACCCTTTATGTCTCTTAATGTTATCTCTTGTACTGAGATACTTGATATCAATTTACTTCTGCTTCGATCTATTATTTATTTTTATAAAAGAAAACTATAGTCGAATTACTGCAGAGTTTCTTTATGGTCTAACTGTAAAATCGACAATATTGAGACTTTTAACAAAATGTCTCATCCATCATACATGTGTCCTAAATTCATAGCATGCAAGAATTTTAATTTTCTTGGTAGACGTAGCAATTATAGTCTGCTTACTGCATTTCTATGATATATCCTTAAATAAGAAAATAAATTTTGAAGTAGACTTTCTACTATCTAGACAATTAGCAAATTCATAACTGAATAACCAACCACTTCCAAATGGTAAGTGTATCTTTAGGTTAGGTTGTACTTATTGGTTCCTTGCGTATACCGCAAGACTTTATCTGTAACACTTTATTGACTCAATATTCTTACTATCAGTCCAATGGTTAAGTCTAGTGCAAGCCTATGCTTTCCTTATGTTGCATAATGCAAATGCTCACAAAAGACTTTTCATCTGCCATTGTTCCAATACATTTTGGGACATTAATCTGTATTGATTGGTCCCTTTTAATTGCTACTGAATGTGAAAAATTCTTCATTCTAAATCTTCCCAAACATTTTTCAATGTAGGCCTTCTGAGACGATGTTAATGTTCTTTATGTCTCTGTGAATCTCCATGTCAAAAGAAATAAGAGGTTTCACCCAAATCCTTCATTTCAAAGTTTTGTGAAAGAAACTTCATATAGCAAACCTAAATCACCACTTGTAAAAATAATATCTACATATGGATCTAGAAAGATTATATTACTCCCACTGACCTTAAGGTATATATAATTAACAATGTTTTCAATAAACAATGAAGCAATAACTTTGTAAAAAGTATACCATCGATGAGAGATCTGTCACAGCCCATAAATAGAATTCTTTAATTTGCAAGCATTCTGACTATTATTTATAAAACCTTTAGGCTGTTTCATGTAAACATCTTACTTAAGATCTCCATTTAGAAAAGTTGCTATCACATCCATTTGATGTAACTCTAGGTCAAAATGAGCTACTAATGCTATGATTATCTTAATGAACCATTCTTAGGCACCGGAGAGAATGTTTCATAATAATCAATGCCTTCCTTATGAGTAAAACCATTGGTTACGAGTCTAGCTTGACTTTTTAGCCATGGATTTATCTCTTACATCATGGCATTGAACCACAATGTGAAGTTGTCTCTACTCATGGCATGTGAAAACAATTTGGATCATCCTTAGGTTCGACATCAAAATCAGACTCTTGAGGTATACAACATAATCACTAGAGGTTGTTGATCTTCTTATTCTATAGGATTTTCTTAATTCTACTTCATCTGCATTTTGCAATGTCTAAGTAGATTCAAACTGAACCTATTCTTCATGAGTTGACAATTCTAAAACTGATTGTAGCTCAGGGCAATCAATTTGATTTTCCATAAGTACAATCAAACATTCTTCAAATGAAGGAACCTCAGTCAACTTTTGTGTTTCCTCTAAGTAAAACCTTTTGAGGATAAACACTCCTACTAGGTTCAACATCCTCTATAAATTTTACAATCAACAACTCTAGGATTTATATGAAGGATAATAAAACATTAAAACTCCTTAGAGTTTATTGGATAACCTATAAAAGATCTGCTACTTGCCCTTGAATCTAATTTTTCTTAGGCGAGGATTGTAAATCCCATCTTTAGCAAGGCAACCTCATATGTGTAAATAATTTGAACTTGACTTCTATCTATTTCATAAAATGTGTCTTAAGAACAACCTTAAATGGAATCATGTTGAACTTACGCACAACGGTCTTCAAGGCTTTACTCTATAAGAGTAATAACAGATTAATATTACTAATCATTTTTCTTTTGTGTGTACCTACCATAATACTCTTTGTCCGATCTTATTATCTTCATATTTTTTCTCTTCTTCTTCCTTATAGGCATTGAAAGCATTCATTACCTCAGGCTTATCATTTAGAAGATGGAGATACATAAACCTTATATGGTCATCACTAAAAGAGATAAAAATATCTTTAACTATTTAAGCAATGAGTATGAAAAGGTCAGTACCTTTCATTGTACATGATCTCAAGAATCTCAAAAATGCTTTCTTTAGCACATTTAGTAGTCTTGTTGGTATATTTTTCCTTATGCAGTGCGCACAAGTACCAAAGTCAATAAATTATTATTTATTGACTTTTAGTTTCTCTATGGAGATATATTTCAACCTCCAATGCCATAACAAGAACATTTTTAAATTCACAAAGACTCCACTTTATGTCAACATCAATATGTAGAAATGATTTTGTTTCAAAAATTGGGATATAGATCAATTTTAAATAGACTTTAAATAGACCCTTAACCAATATTCCACCCAAAATAAGAAAAATTTCAAGTTTAAAATAAATTGAAATTTTTAACAAAGGAATATAAAATATTTTTGAGGTAAAAAATATAACTAAATTTTAAAATTAACTTATAGATCTCAACAACCTCCAACTATAAAAACACGTGTTCTGCATTTGTTGACAATGTGGATCGTTAAACCATAATCAATCCACAAAATATTTAAATGAGTCACTAAAAGAGTTTCATGACACATCAGATATATGGGATTATCTTTATTTTAAGTCATTTCTCATACTTTATGCAATCTTTCTTTATATGCTCTCAGTTTTCCTTATTGCAGAAGAAATAAGTGTCATGATTGCCATAGTATTTCTTGGCACCTCATTCTCATACTTTAATTGATGGACATGATTTCATTTATTGATATTTTCCTGAATAATAATGTGAATACTTTATAGATTCTATCACCTTCTTGAACACGCATGGTTAGAAGTTCTTTTACTAACAATTTATCCTTATGTATGTTACAAAATAAAATTCTACACTTAGAATAGAGAATTCAAAAATGAAATAGACCAATAATGACTCAAAAATCTCAACATTTAGGGACTTAAGCTAAGATATAATATCATTCATTCCCATAATGGGATTAGAAACACTTTAGAAATTGTAAAAAGTTTGTCTTTAAAGCTTTTTCTAATAGGGTTCTGGCCAAACTTTATTTGAACTTCCTAAATGTTCATTAGCAATCTTCATAAAATCTTTGGCCCTGAAACATTTAGGTACAAATCCTTGACAACTTTGGTGACATGAGATTTCATAAATATCTAACTTAGGTGATTAAATCACTCCCACCGTTCATACTTAATAATCTCATATGGCGTACTTAATTCCATAGGAGTAGGTGGTTTGTTCACACGGAGTGCCAAATTTCTAACACCCCAAGTGAAAAAGCATATCAACCTTTTTTCAGTCAGAAAAAATATTACCATAAAGTATTGGAAGATAAAACTACCGAAAAATAGGAATAGCTGCAATGACCCAAGAAAATAAACAAAAGTACTTTAATGCTATGAAGTAACTTTATTTTAAATTAGCCAATGCCAATTTAAGTAGTAAATTTCAACCTACTTGTGGGCAAATGTTGCATCACGCATGAAATTTACTCTTTATTAATAAGACTAAAAATAAATTTAAATATTAATAAATAAAATTCTCCGTACATGTGGGCAACTTAGAGAAATTTTACTTTTAATACTAAATTTGTTATCTTCTTCTAATTAAGTCATAAAAATAAAAACCTCCCTATGGGGATAAGTAATTAAATTTATGAATTAATTACAACACGTTGTTAATTTTTTTATATGAAGTTCATGTGTATGATCTTTATGCAATTATTATAAAATCGAGATGCTGTAGCTCTCCCAAAATCATAATAATTACGCTGCAATTCATGAACATCTAATAAAATTCTTTATGATGTTCATACGTGTAATCCTGATGTATTTATCATTAAAAATATGATGTTGTGGCTCTCCCAAAATTATTATGATAATTACGTGTGTGTAATTCTGATGCAATTATCATTAAAAATTTGGATGTTGTGGCTCTCCCAAAATTAGACTTCATTAACATCTAACAACTTTATAGATGCCCCATAAATGGTATCAGGAATAAAACAAACCAATACAAAAATGGGGTAAACGGTGTTCTCCAAAGTACAAGCATTTAGGTTCCCAGGAAAGTGAGAAAGTCATATGAACACTCTTAAATCCCAAGACTTTCCTTACCAGAACTTTTCCAGACATTGGATTCTTAGATAGTGTCATAAACACACCAACATCTGTGGTATTGTTAATTATTCTTAGGTCTAGGTATCAAACAAGTTATAATTAAAAAATATAAATTATATTCATCAGTTCATGTGTTAAAGAAACAATAATATTAATACAGAACACTGTAAATAATAAAGGGAATAAAACCTTAATGTAAAAGTATAAAATTGGGCCTAGCTTAATGGTTTGAAACTTGTCACTTAATGGACTCAAGGGTCCCAAGTTCAAATCTCCACCTAAGCCAAGTTTTTCTTTATTTTCACAAAATCCAAATGGGCTACTGTATTGGGCTGACGGTTAGCCCACTTAAATGCTTTTTTTTTGTTAATAATACAAGATAGGGCCAATGGGTTTCTGGATTGGGCTGACCCATCGACCGGTTGGGGTAATGGGTTTAAAACCCTACCTGAGGCCCAACCAGACCCAATTCCTTAATGGGTTGAAACCCTACCCAGTTTCCAACCCAAAAATCCAAACCCTAGCCCCCGCCATTCCTCATGCGCTAGACATGCACCCTTCCTTTTTCGTTTTCTTCACCAAAATCCGTTGCCGCCTTATGTAGCGGCCATGATGGGCTGCCGCTTAGTAGCAACGATGACGGGTGAGGCTGCTTCCAGCGGCCTCTTCCATGCGGTAAGACGCTGGCCACAAAAAGGGTCGGTGCTTGTGGCGGAAACCCAGTGCTGAGGAGTTAAGAATCAGTCGGTGGTGTTCGTTCATGGGTCTCTCGATAGATCCATGAGTTTCACAGCAAAAGAAGAAAACAAGGTTTTCACATCCCAAAAATGAGCATGAGTTTCACAGTACAAAAGCCACAATATTGCAATATTGCATAAACAATGTTCCAAAACAGTGCGTAATAAACAGATGCAAAAATTGTATGTGAACCATAAGAATATAAACCGAGAATCAACATAACTTAATGTTGAGCAAAATAGCATAGAAGCATGCTCTGATACTACATGTTAGAACATATAAATATATTATGCCAAACTAACATGCGCAGTGAAAAACAAAAGACAAGGGTTTAGGCTTACTTCTAGCTATCTTTGCTTAAGCATTTCCACGAAAATATGAAGAACAAAAAAATATTATTTGAGAGATCTAATCTATGACTTATTGTATTACAATACTGATGGTGTATACAGGTTGTATAATTATAGGCTAGGTCAGGGACCTTCAAATATGGTAAACATTGTATTGTTCCTCCCATCAAGAAAACAATATTATTAATTGATTTTAAAATCAATTAAACGATTCAATTACGGTAATTTAAATTAATAGAAATCACCATAACCGTAATACCATATATTATATTTATTAATTAAATATAATAAATACCGTATATGTGGCATATATGGCATATATGGAGATAATATCTTACAAGTCAGAAATTTTAGTTATTATATTCTATAAAGACTATGCATCATCTACATGGTGCTTGGATGAACTAACGAAGATCCTTAAGTGTAAAGGAACAAAGGGCCAACGGGTTTCGCCATTGTTTTACAACATAGATCCTTCAAAAGTACGTCATCAAACCAATAATTTTGGAAAACCATTTGCCAAACATGAAAAAAGGTTCAAGGATGATCGAACGAAGGTGGAAAGCTGGAAGACAGTCCTACAAGAAGTGAGCTAACTGTCCAGAAAGCATTTGGGGAAGAGGTATATATTCTAAATAGCCAATCTCGCTCCTTCCTTCTAGAATTATTATTATTATTATTATTTTTAAGAACTTCACTTATAAGTTATACCCCAAGATCTTTCATCACTTTTGAAAAAAAAAAGGGTACCAAAAATTTTAAAAGTATCAATTTATGGTATATCCATCTATCAGTTTTTTTTTCAATTTCAATCTTCCGTTAAATCTTATCAAAATTTTCAAAATATACATAATTTTTTTTAGGAAAAAGAAGAAAAAAATTACTAAGATTTAGGTATTGGTCAGAATTTAATAGAATTTACAAAATACTCATGCTTGAATCTTTAAAAAAAATTATAAATTCTTTATATATATATAAAAGGATATTTTGAAAATTTTGATAGGATTTTTTTTTTTTTTTTTGAGAAAGTATTACTAATTTCATTGAAATAAGAAAATCAACCAGAGCAAAAGCTTTACAAACTCAAAGATGGAATCTCTGAAAGAACAATGTCTCTAATACAATCAATTATACAATCTATCCAAGTACGATTGACGTCACTTCTACAAACTCTTTGAGCCAAGATATGTGCAGCTGAATTAGCTCCTATCTTTGTATGACATGTTTTCCAACTAAGAAATCCTGAAAGACCCTCCTGAATTTTTGCGATAATATTCCCATGCATTGCAGTATATACTTTTCTTTCTAGTCCTACATATATGTTTAATACATAATTCCTTCCATTATTTTAATTTACACAAGTTTAATTATTCTGAATCTCTTCGTGGTCATTTTTTTATCTTATCAGAAAGAATTCTAAATTTGTTAGAACTTTCATTTACTTTAAGATCATATTTTGAAAATTAGTCATTTTTAACACAAAATGTATTTTAATCCTTAAGGATGGTTGCGCGCGGTAAATCTCTCTTGATTGCGAAAAAAATAAGCCATTGAACTCCATGGAATTTCAGAAGTGTATGGTTTTTAGAATCAACTGGTTTTTAGAGAAAATGAAGATACTTTTGATAAGTTTTAATAGTGTATATGTGGATCCAAATGTGATTATTTGCAATATTCACAGTCACATTTGCAAAATGTGGATATCACTTTTAGATATCCACGTCATATTTTTACTAACCACATTTGTGTAGTTATTGCGATTATTAAATAAGGTTATTATCCGCTATCCGCATATATATTAGGTAATTGATATTTTTAGGCCTATTTTAGTCTTTTTGGCATTCTTTGAGTCTCTATTAGTGTCTATTGTAAACAAATTTGAAAATAATTTAAGTTGATTTTTAGTGTTTTGAGCTTGTTTTGATATTTTTTTAAGCCTTAGTCTTTTGAAAATATATTAATTTCACAATACTTTTGAACCCCAAGTGTTACATGAGAATGGAACACAGCCAACAAAATCAACGTAAACATAATCTATACCTAATAGAAATACAACGTCATTTGGGTATTAAAAACCAAAACGACGTTGTTTTAATGAATTTATTAAATATAATGTACAAATATATATAAAGGGTATGCATATAGTGAATAGTTACGGATAGCGAATGAGGGCGATTAATATCCATCTGCATATGCATCCCTAATTTCAACAACGGAAAGCCCTATTTGAAAATGAAACCAAAAAAAAAAAAAAATAGAAGGTTTAATTAATAATACATATAAAGACTAAGAAACATATTAGTCTAATAACGGGAGGACTTGTAGTCAGTAGGGGAATTGGGATTTAAGGAGGGGAAGATTATCCCTTTCATATATCATAGCCTAGCGTTGTAAGTAGATTATATTACCTATTCAAAAAAAAGAAAAGAAAAGAAAAGAAAAGAAAAATAAGATCATATTACTTTTCTTTTTATTGTGAATTAAAGTAACTCATTAGATTTTTTTATTTATTTTTAATCTTTTTGTATTGATAGGAATGAACTTGAATTTATTTGAGAAATCATTGAATGGGTGAATTCGATATTAGTAATTAGTGAGACATATTTTCAAGTTGCCCAGCATCCTGTTGGTTTAGAGTCTCGTGTATTAGATGTGAAGTCGCTTTTGGATATAGAGAAGAATATTGACACTACATGCAAGGTAGGAATCTACGGAACTAGTGGAATTGGTAAGATAACTATCGCCAAAGCTATTTACAACTCGATTGCTTCTCAGTTTAAATGTAGTTGTTTTCTGGAAAACATTAGAGAAGTATGCAGCCAAAAGAACGATGTGATCCATTTGCAAAAAAAAAAAAAAAACCTTCTTTCTAAGACCTTAGGACGCTCAAGTAGTCTAATGGTTGACAATGTTGATCTAGGAATTACTTTGATAAAGCAAAGGCTTCAAAATTTAAGAGTACATCTAGTTCTTGATGATGTGAATCATTCAATCCAATTAGAAAAGCTAGCTGGAGAAGATGATCATCATAACAACAAGAGAGAAACTTTTGCTTTCTGCACATGAAGTTTATTTATCATACCAAGTGAATGAGTTAAATTACAATGAAGCTTTGCAGCTCTTTAGATGGAATGCCCTCAAAAGTGACAAATCTATCAACAATTTTGTGGAACGCACAGAACGTGCAATAATACGTTATGCGGAGGGGCCTTCCACTGGCTTTAATAGTATTGGGCTCGGATCTATTTGGTAAAGACTTGTTTGAATGGAAAAGTGCATTGGATAGGTATAAAAAGCTTCCTAGTAAAAATATTCGTGCAATACTTAAAGTAAGTTATGATGGGTTGAAGGACATCGACAAAAAGTTTTCCTTGACATTGCGTGCTCGTTCAAAGGACAAAATGTAGGTAATGTCACTAAAGGAGTAGACAAGTATGGTTTGTCCGTAAATGATAATATTAAAGTGCTTGTGAATAAGTCTCTCATATCTATTGATAAGTTTGACACAATAATTATGCATGACTTGCTACAAGAGATGGGCAGAAACATTTCTCGACGGGATGCACCCAAGGAACCACCCAACGATGATGCATTGGGCATTATATTTTTGTGTCTTGTTTTATTTTTTATTTATTGCTTTTTATAAGAGGTTTGACTTTCAGTTATTTTAGAATCATTATGGTTAGGGTTAGCCTTTAATCCATGGTCTATTTACACCTAGTTTTTAATTGTATTCGGTAGGTTACCATGACTTGAGAAAATTGAACGAATGTGGTCTCCCTCACGTCTTATTTCTCCCCTCTTTTCCCCTCTTTCCCGAACTTATGTCTTCTCTCTTTTCACTCTCTTCTCAATCAATCTTGAGTTTTGATTCTTTTTCATAACAATCATGATGCACAAAACCTACACCACCACCAATATCACCCAATCAACCATCATCGACAGACACCAAGAGACACCCCAAAACACCGTTCAAACAACGAGAACAAAAAAAAAAAAGATAAAAGAAAAAAGAAAAAAAGATGCTTATGCACTGCCACCCAATCTCTACGTCGCAGGCTCAACTAATCTATCATTATTTATTTTTATTTTTTTTTAAAACATTCATACCGATTTCATTCATTAAACGGGTAAACAACAAGAGCATAAAACTCTTAATGGATCAGAGTAGGTAACTCTGAAAGTACAATCTCTCTAATACTATTTGGATAACAATCAAGCCAAAATCGATCTGCGACAACCTGAATTCCTTCTTTTGCAAGCGTATGTGCCGCTGAGTTCGCATCTCTTGGCGTATGACAAACCTTCCATTCCCGAAAAAACCGGAGGACTTCGTGAATATCAGCCACAATGTGTCCATACTTTCCCCAATTTAATCCTGGTTTATTGATAGATTGTACCACTTGAATGGAATCGCCTTCTACCATGATTCTGTCCAGCCCTCTGTTCTTACAAAATTCAACAGCTTTCAAAGCCGCTATGGACTCCCCAACAACCGGATCAAAAATAAAATCCACCACTTGACTAGCAGCTGCATGAACCTTACCCTTGGAATCTCTTATTAACAAACCAATACCCATCCTGCCTTTTTTGTTGTCTAAAGCCACATCACAGTTAATTTTATAAAAACTGGAAGGAGGAGGGACCCATCTCACTATAGATGTTTCTGCCCGAGTCTTCAGTACCGATTCAACATGTCCCTTTCTTTTCAGAGAGTCCCGATATTCGTTAATGAAAGTTGCAGAAATCTTTATTATTTCATTTGGGTGGATAAACTCCCCATCATGAACCACCGAATTCCTCCTAAACCAAATACGTCTAGCGATCTCTGCATGAACTTCAACCTCGTCCCCACTACACCTATCAAAAAGATACTCCATAACTTCTGCAAAAGAAAAGCCAGCAACATAGCTCTTTTGAATCAATCTTCCCCCTGCCCCCCAAACATCAACCGCCGAAGGACAATCCCATAAAATGTGCTTCGCTGTTTCCAATTCTTTCTTGCAAAACAAACATAAAGGGTCAAGAGAAATACCTTTTCTTTGACAAGAGCCTTTTTCCACCCTCTAGATTCGTCATCTATTAATGTTCTCACCACTGCTTCCTCAGGCAAAATCGTTATAGGTGACTGAACTTTATACGTCGTTGGGGTAGGTAACCATTTATCCCCCCAAATTTTAACCAAATTACCATTTCCAATTCTCCATTTCATACCCTCTTGAATTAAATCTTTTGAGGACATAATACTTCTCCAAGCAAACGAAGATCGTCGCCCGAGAGAAGCCCCCAAAAAATCTACCCTTGGAAAATATTTTGCTTTTAGTATTTGGCCTGCCAAACTGTGGGGATTATGAAGAAGCCTCCAACCCTGTTTTGCTAATAAAGCTGTATTAAAACACCTCAAATCTCTGAACCCCATTCCTCCATTTGACTTTGAAGAACCCAACTTTTTCCAGCTCATCCAGTGGATCTTTGAATCATTTTCTTTATGCCCCCACCAGAATTTCTGCATCATGGAATTGATATCCATACAAAGTTTCTGTGGGAGAAGGAATACGCTCATGCTATATGTAGGAATAGCTTGAATCACAGCCTTAAGCAATATCTCCTTCCCAGCCTGAGAGAGAAATTTTGTTTTCCAGTCATGCAGTTTCTTCCAAACCCTATCTTTAATATTCTGAAATTCCCGCACCCTAGATTTGCCCACCAAAGCTGGCAACCCCAAATACTTATCATATCTTTGCGTACTGGGGACACCTGATAATCTTTGGATATATTCTCGAGCATCTTGACTTGTATTCCGACTAAAGAAAAGAGAAGTCTTTTCTTTATTAAGCAGTTGACCCGAAGCCCTTTCATAACACTCAAGAAGGTTAGATAACCTCCCCCAGTCTCTCGAAATGGCCCTGCAAAACAATAGGCTGTCATCTGCAAAAAATAGGTGGTTTAAACAAGGTCCCTTAGGTGATGTTGGAACTCCCGAGAGCCATCCAGAATTCTCAGCTTGAGCTAGTAAATTACTCAGTGCCTCTGCACATATAATAAAAAGGTAAGGAGAAAGAGGATCTCCTTGTCGAATGCCTCTAGAGGGTTGGAAATTTTCTGATTTTTGTCCATTAATGAGAACAGAAAAATTAACCGACTGGATACATTGCATAATCAACTCTCTCCATTTACGTGCAAACCCCATTCTTCTCATAACCTCATCCAAGAACCTCCATTCCACTCTATCATAAGCCTTACTCATGTCAAGCTTAACCGCAACATGGCCCACTTTCCCCCAATGATGATTTTGCATGGAATGCAACGTTTCATATGCAGCAAGAATATTATCAGAGATTAAACGCCCTGGAATAAAGGCACTTTGATTTGCTGAGATAATAAAAGGTAAAACCCCTTTAAGCCTATTTGCCAATACCTTAGAGGTAAGCTTGTAAATAACATTACAAAGGCTAATAGGACGAAAATCTGAAACTGAAGTAGGCTTTGGTTTCTTTGGGACAAGCACAATATGGGTAGCATTAATTTCCAAATCCATAACACCAATGCTAATAAATTTAGAAATAGCTCGACATACCTCATCTCCAACTGTACCCCAATTTTGTTGATAAAAATCTGCCGAAAAACCATCTGGACCTGGGGCTTTTAGCGGGCCCATCTGTTTTAATGCTTGGCTGACTTCCTCTGGAGTACAAGGTTGTAACAAGTGCTCATTCATCTCATCTGTAATTCTGCTTTCCATTCCTACCAGACATTTCTCCACATTTTCTATTCGGGTTGCTTGAAACAGAGTCTTGAAATAATCCACAAAAGCTTCCTCAATAGTCTCCTGTTCTCTGCATACCACCCCCAATCGGTTCTGAATTTGCTTTATCTGATTATTCTTCCTTCTCTGGTTTACACAAGCATGGAAATATTTTGAATTTTTATCACCAAATTGAAGCCAATGTTGCTTAGCTTTTTGCCTCCACTTTAAATCCTCCAGTTCAATCAAATCATTTACTTCTTTTCGCAACTGTTTGATATTTTCCATCACAGCCTCAGTTTCATCAACTTGGAGTTTACCAAGTTGTTTTGTTTTTTCTGTAATCAGGCGGTCATTAGGATCAATATTGACTCTTCTCCACTGCTTGCAAACAATCTGACTCTTCCCAATTTTTGTCTTTACACCCTCCCAAATATCATGGCTAGGGACTTTAACTCTCCAAACCTTTTGAACCACTTGCTTAAACCCTTCTTTTTTTTGCCACCATGATTCAAACCGAAATTGGTTCCTTCTTTTAAAAGACCACCTGCCGAAGTATTAAGAGATACGTACAGGGGTGTATGATCCGAACTTCGAGTAGGAAGGATTTCCACCGAAAGATTCGGAAATTTCAAAGCTAAGCATGAAGTAGCCAAGACTCTATCTAATCTTTCCTTGATAAACATACCATCATACTGCTTGTTCGACCACGTGAATCGTGAGCCATAAAATCCCATATCAGCCAATCTGCATGTCTCCAATGTTGATTGGAAAGCCGTCATTTGAGCTCGAGCGCGACGCGCCCCCCCCCCATTTTTCTGCATCGTCAATTATTTCGTTAAAATCCCCCATGCATAACCATGATAGAGGTGATAACTTGGCTAAGTGTCTCAAAAGATTCCAAGATTCCTTCCTCTTATGGACCTCCGGGTGTCCGTAGAAACCCGTAAATTTCCATGAACAATCAAACACTTCAGAAAAAATTACCCCATTAATATGCCTTAGACTATAGTTTTGAATTGTTACCTAAAATCCTCCTTCCAGAACAACGCCAAGCCACCACTTCTGCCAACACAATCCACCACAAATACACAGTCATAACCCAGTTTGAACTTTAAACTTTCCATCCGGGCTGTTTTTTGCTTAGTTTCCATTAAGAAAACCATATCGGGTCGCTTTTCCTTCACCATCCGGCAAAGATCCCGAACTGTCCGAAGGTTCCCAAGCCCCCGACAGTTCCAACTTAATATACTCATAATGCTCGGCGGGGCTGAATATCAGCCTCCGCCTCAAAGGTTTCTGCAATTAATAGCGTCCCACGTCCCTTTTTCACCGATAAAACCCCAGCTTTGTGAGCCTCTCCTATATCTTTTCTACCTCTTTTTGTCTTCATCTTCACAGATAAATTGGCCGTAGAGTTTTTTTCCGACATGACTCGCGACTTTCTTCTCCAGGTTGTTTCTCTTAATGGGGAGACTGCACTGACATGAGTTTCACCCACAACATTTTCAACCGATTGACCCCTTTCATCCAATAAAGAAGGCTGGACATGGCCCTCAATTTCCTGTCTAATAGGTATGTCCACCAATGTTGAAATTAGGCCCACACTAGGATGAGTAACAGTTGCAAGTTGCCCATCTGTAGCCCCATCAACTTGTTTCACACAACACGAACCTCCCTCGCTGTCATCTGAAATACTGCCCCTATCCTTTATCTTCAACGGTTCCACTTTCAGCAAGGCCCCCTTCTGTAGACTGATCTGATCTGGCAGGATATCATCCCCATTATACTCGGCCATATTTTCCGCAAGTGAAGGTATGTTAGATCTCGCCACTGAACTGCAACCTCCTGTGGCCACCTTCTCCACCGCCAAACACCGACTGTCACCCATGTACATTTCTGCAGTACCCTGTTTTTCAATATGACGCTGAATACCAGTACCACTGTCAGCCCCGAATTGGCTTTCTTCTCCTCTCGCTGTGGTCGGGGATCCATGTACTCCTTCAGTCCAACCTCTACCGTTTCCATGCCGTTTGTAAGCAGGAGACGCTCTTAGCCAGGTACCGAATTGCGCCTGTGAGGATTCTGTAGAAGAGAAAGCCCTGTATTTGGCTGAACACCCTCCTGCTCCGTGTTGTATAACCCCACAACGAAAACAAAACGTGGGCAATCTTTCATACTGGAACTCAATCCATGACGATTCCCCGTTAAGTTTCAAAACTCGGCCCCTCGCCAATGGCTTCATAATATCCAACTTTATACGCACACGCAAATACTCCCCCCATCCAATACCATCAACATCTGTCTCCACCTCTTCCACTTCTCCCACCGAGCTTCCTATTTTTACTCCCATTGTTTCATTCATGCATGCTAACGGCAAATGAAACATACGAACCCAAAACAAAACCTTCGAAAACTCCATTCTGTCAGGTGCAATAAGGCCATTATAGTCTTCAACAGAAAACAAATTCCCTTCAAAAATCCACGGTCTACCTTCAAGCACTCTAGATTTATCCCACACATTTTCAAATTCCACTAGAAACAGATTATGCCCAAGAGTCTTAAAAATAGTGGTTCCAGAAGGTTTCCACCCCCTAATCAACGTAGATTTTATAATGTCTCTTCCAATAATACGGTCAGCAAATAACCTTCCTACTAGACAGAATTGGCTTCGATCTTCCATAGTTTCCAGCCCCAAAACTGTCCCCTCCACCTCCAGACTCTCCTCCTCCGAGAGAGAAAGTTTTCTCCATAGATTTGGTAACGCATCATCCATAATTCTACACAGATTAAAACCAAAACAAACAAATAGAACCAACAGTGATCCAAACAAAAGAACAGCACTCGAAACCAAGTCAAGATGGTCTTCTCAGTCCTCAAGAAGAACTAGAAAAATCGACTCTCTCCTCCAGGGTTCAAAATCGCCCTAGAGAGAAAAAAACTGCCACTAACCGTTGGTAACCGCCCCGGCCGCACTAATCTATCATTATTTTAATTAGGCCCATTCGTTGCTTTTTTTACGACTTGAATCCGTGACATGGTGTTTAGCTCTTATACCAAATTGTTACGTAACAGAATAATTTAAGTTATTAGAGTGAACTTAAATTTCACAACACAATGTTGATTATGATTTATTCTTATTCTTGTTTTTTTTTTTTTTGAGAAAGATTATGATTTATTCTTATCTCTTTTATTCATAACATAATAACCTTTAAATAAAGAAGTCATTACAAAATTTCTAAAGAAAATTAAGATTGAATCATTAATCAAGCGACTCTTATAGCTAGAAATATATGTCTAATATGAAACGTGATAAAGGTATAACAAGGATACTATTCGTAGTTTGGGAATAGTGCTGACTTCTTGGTATTAAATTCATATAGCAAAACCTCGTTGATCAATGACTAAAAGAAAATGTGTAATGTATTTTGGTTTTACTAGAAGAACAAAGGTTTTTTTTTTTTTTTTTCCCAAATCAAGTTGGAGGAATGTTCTTCTGACTTAATCTATTAAATTGATATAATTTATTGGAGCACTTGATTTTCACATGTATTTGAAAAAATATATAAAAATCATATGTTTTTAAGTTTAATATAATAAATATATATGTATAAAAAAATCTTTTTGATGAAAAATAGCTTCTCGATCTGTTGTGGATTAGAATCTCAACACAACCCTTCGAGTAAGAGACGTGCTATACATTATTCTCTATTCCTTAGTCCTTCTCTTATCTTTCTATTTTTTATAATTATTATTGGATCTATGGGGCCATGTGAGAAATACACATAAACCTCACAAATTTAATGGTGATTTTAAATAATAGGAGGATATGAAAAGAATCATGGGAGGAAATGAATCATTTCTCATGTAGCATTACTATCTCCCCTCCTAATACAAACAACTCCAAATATAAAACATTTAAAATTATTTTTATATTTATATCACATCAAAACACTTATTTAAATAATTTTTTTTTTTGAAAAAAAAATTAAGAAATGGAACCACAATTGAGTATTCATATCATTGTCACATGAACGTAATATTTGCGTCCAAATTGCTCCGACCCATGTTGTGCACATGGGGTTTTGTCCAAAAGTGTTAGACACCACAAATTGACGTGACCAAAGAAAGTGTTAGTAATGTTTGTACTATCAAGCTATAATTAAAACTATATAAAAGCACTTAAAAGCATTTACATTCCATTCAATACATTTTTTATTTTTTCAGCTAAAAAATTAGCTTTTTATTTTTAATTTTAATCAAAGCACTTACATTTCAAAGTTATGTAAATGTCTTATTACGAGTATTTTTATTATTATTATTTTTTTCATGACCTACTACAATGCTCACCACCCATTATTGAGTTAAAATAACTAGAACATGCAGTTACATTTTTCACTCAAATTTATATCTCTGAAGCCAAAATAACCTTTGGCTTGCGGGTGTAAATGTTCTATAAAGATCACTTTCATTTAATAAAAAAATAATGTAAAAATTAACACTCATAATTACCTTTATAATTCATTGATTCGATGTAAATATAAGACTAAATTTATGGGATGGCAATCATGCCACGTTTCTCATTGACAAATTAACCAAGTGGGCCCACTATCCAGTATCCACCCATAAGAGAAATGTCTCACGCAATTCATGCTATGAATACCACGTTATGAAATGAAACGAGTTTGTTTGAAATGAACAATTGCACCAACATTTTTTAAACGTTTTATTTTCTTGACATAAATTTCTTCTAATTTAGTTTATAATACTGCCAGATAAGAAACGTTTGAGCTCATTTGAAAAATATTAATAGTTATAACAATATATATATATATATATATATATATATATATATATATATATATATATATGTTTGAGCTCATTTGAAAGAAATTTTTGTCTTATTATAAATTATCAGAATATATTTATAATATAATATCTTGTGAAATTCATGGCAAAATTCATGTAATAAATATACAGAGTTTCAAAGGGGAGTGGGGGCCTTTGGGAATTGGAATTTCAGCAGCTCTGCTTGGAATGGCTTGCAGACTTGCAGACTTGCAGACTCTGTGTTCCTTTTCATGGTACCCTTTTTTTTTTTGGCTTTTTCTTCTTCTTCTTTGCCTTTTTTGTTTCTCATTTTTGTTTTTTGGATTGAATTTCAGGGCCCCCATCAAAAGTCAAGTGGGAGTCAAAGAATTTTAGCCCATTGTTCTCCAGGTATGTTACTCTTTCTCTATCTTTGTGCCTTTGCGGGATAAGTTTTTCTCATAGCTTCTTCGAATTTTTTGTGATATTTGATTGTTTATTCTGGCCAAGATTTGAGCTTTATTAGCTTTTTCATGTATATTGGTCCAAATGGGGATATGAGTTCTGTTTAATTGGTGCCTCTTGCGGTTCTTAGAAAAAAGTCAGTAGCATTGTGAGTTTAGCGTAGCAAATTGGGCTTTAGAATTGGCAAAAACTGGAACTTGCTGGATAGAATGCTTCAAACTAGTTAGAGTTTAGAATCCGGCGTGGAAAAATGAAGGATTTTGTGCAAGAATAAGCAAGGAATTAAGGAGAAAGTGACAAAAGAGACGACTAAGGTGGATGAAAAACACTTTGCTGGAGTCCTCTCTTCTCCCTTTAAGCCTCTCAATATC
Source organism: Alnus rubra (assembly GCA_028654335.1). Classification (NCBI taxonomy): domain Eukaryota; kingdom Viridiplantae; phylum Streptophyta; class Magnoliopsida; order Fagales; family Betulaceae; genus Alnus; species Alnus rubra. Next base: position 952,511 of record JAJPGS010002451.1, on the reverse strand, counting down.
TGTTGCACAATCCGCTTCTTTATTATCGATTAATGCTCTGTTTGTTTCGGCGTAAAATGATTTCCAGAAAATGATTTTGGTATTTTACGGTGTTTGGTAGGGACGAAAATAACGGTCAACGAAAATCATTTTCGGTTTGACCGTAAAACCTTTTTTAATTTTTGAAAAACGATTTACGGTTTTTAAAACCGTAAATCGTTTTCCAAAATTATATTCTTCGTCCTTACACGCACGTTTGATATCTGACTGTCCGAATCCGACAATAGTCGGTCGTTCGAAAATAGGCAGCACCGGAATCCGGCATCATCAAGTCACTGGAATAATGCCGGCGTCGGAATCCGACCACCGGAATACTGCCGACTCCCAGAATACCGCCGGCCGCCGGAATCTGGCGACATCCGGCAACTGTGCCGAATGCCGGTAGAATATGGCCGGAATCCGGCCATGGACAGAAACCGGCCGGAATCCGGCCTGATCTGACCGGATCCGGCCACTGATCCGGCCGGATCTGGCCAAAATGGCCGGATATGACCGGATCCAGCTACTGATCCGGCCGGATCTGGCCAAAATGGCCGGAATCCGGCCTGATCTGATCGGATCCTGCCACTGATCCTGCCGAGATCCGGCCAAAATGACCGGATCCGGCCGGATCTGATCGGGTCCGGAGGTGTCCTGCCGAGATCCGGCAATTTTGGCCCGATCCAACCAAACATGTTCGCCGGATTCCGGCGACGGCGCCGGTCGTTTCCGGATTCCGGCGACAGTTGCATTTTCACTTTTCGTAATTTTTTCGTGCGAACCAAACGCCAAAAAATATTTTCGAGAAAATAATTTTTTTTGAAATTGATTTCGTCAAAAATATTTTACGACGGAAACCATTTTACATCGAAACAAACGGAGTATAAGTAGAAGGCATTTCACATGCAATTTGCTATATGTTTTAGAATATTCCATCTAGGCCAAGGAAATCATCAAATCAATATCTAAATTTGTACGAACATAATCAACTAACGCCAACTTCACCTTAACCTTAAACAGGAATGTGGTATCCATCGTTATTCATAAACAAACCTTTTCACTGGTGTGCGTATACTAATTTGCTCCGTTTGTTTCGACGTAAAATGGTTTTCGTCGTAAAATGGTTTCAGGGAAGTCATGTTTTAGGAAACCATTTTCCGTCAAAAGCATTTTCCGGTGTTTGGCACGTACGGAAAATCGCAAATATTTTTTTATATTTTTATTCAATCATATTAACTTATAAAAATCAATTTTTATTCACAACATAAAAATATTAATGTAAAATAATATAAAAATCATCGATGACGAGATTCCGTTACTGACCGACTAGATTCTGACTATTTTTACCTGATTCCGACTAATATAACTAGAATTCGAGATAAAAGCCGGAATCCGGACAGTTTCGTCAGAATCTGGGATAGCCGGATTCCGGCCATCTGGCCGGATCTGGCCAAAGAGGCCGGATCCCGGCAGGCTAGCCGGATCTGGTGAGATCCGTCCGGCCAGCCGGCTGTTCTGGCCAGGGCGGGCCGGGATCCGGCCTCCCTGGCCAGGGCCGGCCGGGATCCGGCTCTCTGGCCAGATCCGGCCAGATGGCCGGAAACCGGCCTTTCTGGCCAGATCCGGTCAGATGGCCGGAATCCGGCCGGTCTGGCCAGATGGCCGGATTCCGGTCAGATTAGTCGCCGGAATCTGACTGACCGGATTCCGGCGAAGGTGGCCGGATTCCGTCGCCAGATTCCGGCGACATTAACGGATGTGGATTCCGATACCGGCAATATTTCGATGGTGGTCGGCTGCTTGAACGTGAAGGTCGACTGTCCTGTTTAAAATAGATCGACTGCGTCTGACGTCTTCAGAAAATGATTTACGCTCCGAAATTTACTAAGCATTTTTGGTCAAACAGAAATCATTTTCCAGTTGACTATTATTTTCGTCCCTACCAAACACTGGAAAATGCAGAAATCATTTTCCAGAAATCATTTTACGCCGAAACAAACTGAGCATAATAGTATTAAATAGCTTATACTTCTGAGTTTTTGAGGGAAAGTATTGTAGATTGTTACTAGATATGCGCTTAAAGTAGTCACTTTCTCTACTAAAGTGCCACCCAATGGAATTCACCACCTCCCAACTTGAAGTCCTGGCAGTGACTGCTGCACCTCTTGATATCATTGTAATATTTGCTTTACCCAGTGCACTTCTATTGCAGCCATTCAAATTTAATTGAAAATTGTAATAAAATTGTTATCTTGACTTGGAAACATACTTTAATGTTCTTATCATGTTATTATTTGGGACCCTGCATCAACTATATATTACAGGTTGGCTCGCACCCATTACACATCCAAAAACCTTTTACGGCATTACGAAAAAAAACAATCAAGTTGTGTGCGAACACTTGATGATTACATCATTCTTAGTATTGAACTTTGTTAAGGGTTCAGGATTCTTCTCTTGTTGTGAAGTTGATTTTACTGGAGTAAAATACTGTCGGCCAAGAGAATATGAAAACTACTGATGCCTCATAAGAGTTCAGGCAAAGTTCCACTATGTTGAGAAAAGTATGCCTAGAGGATTTGTTAATAGCGAAAATAAATACCAGTGTTTAATTTCCGAGGCGGACATGATATTTTTCCACTATAGAGGAGTCTTTATATTGATCAAAGATGCATTGCATGAGCTTGACATAACAAAGCTCTTGTTTTTTTTTTTTTTTCTGCACGCACCTTGTAGATGAGGTTCTATTCAACATAGATGTAGTGAACAAAGAATCACTTCCTGAATTCTGGAGTTTCTTCCTTAGAAAGCATTTGAGTGCATATCTAGTAACGACTTGCATCCTAGGTGTTTCCAACTTTGCATCTTTGATCACTATAAAACCTCCTCGACAAAGGAAAATTATAATGTTAGGCAACAAACTAAACAATGGTAGTGTTTTGGTTATCACCAATCCTGTAGCCTTACTTTTCTCAACATGTATGGGTATGAGGACCTGCTGTTTCTCACAGCCATTAGAATATTGGATGGTGCTTTCAATGTTATCTCCAGTTATTGTCATATGCAAGTAACATAAGGGGAAAAAACAAAATTTTAAGTACTGTCTGACTAGCACTATCCCCCAATCTCTTGATCCTTTGAGTTGGACTTCTTCTGTGAATATAATTGTTATACATTGTCAAAACTATGCAAGATTCATTTTTGTTTGAACTATCATTGCCTGAAGCATTTTCTAACTTACTATTATAGGCACATTATATTGCTTATTCTGATAGACAGGCAGATATTATCTGAAGGGGGAAAGGCTTCTTCAGAAAGGATTCAGGCATCAGCGGTTTTTATTTTCAAAGAGAAGGACAAGTTCTGCAAGCTGTTGCAGTTCCAATTGTACCATCTTTAGCAGATAGTGCTGATTATAGGAATCAATTAGCTGAAAGATATGTTTTTAAGCAAATTGGAGAACCACTTCCTGAAAATGTTAAATTAGAAGATGTCATTGATACCCTTCCAAAAAAGGTAATGCTTCCATAAGATGCATATTGCATCCGAATTCTTTTATATTGTTTGCCAAGACCATGGATTTTGTGAATAAGATTTTGGACACGTTATCTGGGAGATATTTGAGCCAAACATTGTTCCAGTGTACTCAGGGGTGCCTTACGCTTTCAATAAGACTAAATTTACTTATCAAAAAAAGACTGAATTTATATCCTAACTGAAATTGATGATATTGCCATTTCAACTTTTCATTTCCAAACTTTTGAAGGTGTTTGAGATTGATAACGTGAAAGCATGGAGATCAGTTTTAATATCCGTCACTTCCTATGCCTTGGGGCTCCTTATGATTTCAAAAGTCCCATGGTATCTACTTCCACTGGCTTGGGCATGGACAGGGACTGCAGTAACAGGGGTTAGTTCTGCATCTTTACTATGTGGTATATTTCTTGTGAATTATAATGTGTCATTCCCTCCTCTTCACCCCCCCCACCCCTCTTTTCTCTCTTCCTCCAATACTACTAGGTGTACATCCTAGGTAACTCATTTTTTTTTTTCCTTGTTTCTGTAAAGTTCTTTGTAATAGGCCATGATTGTGCTCACAAATCATTTTCAAGGAACAAATTAGTGGAAGATATTGTCGGAACCTTGGCCTTTTTGCCTCTAATTTATCCATATGAGCCATGGAGACTTAAGCACGATCAGCATCATGCAAAAACAAACACGTATGTAACTTTTCCTATTGAATTATCTCAGCCAATACGTAAGAAGAAATATGGTTTGCTTAGTATCATCTCAATGTACGGTATGTACCTAGAGACACCCACACCCACACCCACACCCACATTATGTTTCACGTGATATATGTATGATATATCTAATAAAAGTTTTATATCTCCCTTTAGCCAAATATCTTATTATATGAAATAATTATATTTTGATGAAAAGCACATAAATATACAGTATATGTAATGATAGATATATGTTATAAGGACAGTTGTATTCTCTTTTTTGATAAATGTATATAATTGTATGTTTGTATGTATGAATCTTTATTTTTGTGTGTTAGTTTGGCTAGTTTACTACTTCCATGAAGTTACTGGTCTTTTTCCATCTTCTAAAATTTTATCTATATTCCCGTCTGTCCTTATGTCTATAGGTTGTGTGAAGATACAGCTTGGCACCCTGTTTGGAAAGAGGAGTTTGATACAGCTCCTGTTTTGCGCAAGGCAATTATATATGGATATGGCCCATTTAGACCGTTGATGTCTATAGGTCACTGGTGTGTATGAAATACAAGGAATCATATGGAGCAATTATTTCTGTTTCAAATTTATCATCGTCCTTACCATCAACAGTTACCAGTATTGGCTTGATTAATCTTAAATTTCATATGTTTTTATTTGATAATTATTTGTCTCAACATTAATAAGCATCCTAATAGGTTGATCTGGCACTTCAAATTGAACAAGTTCAGACCAAGCGAAGTGAAAAGGGTGAAGATAAGTTTAGTATGAACCACACTAAACTGATAAAATCTTTCAATAGCTTTCTCATATCCAGGAAATACATGGTATTAGTCAGATGGTCCATCAATTTTGCCCAAAACTATTAAAATATTATATCGTATGTTGTTTATTTCTTTCTAACTAGATTTATAGTTTATTCACCCTCCTGGGAGGTCCTCATATTGTAAAAGCAGAGGTCAAGCTTTTATGTCACAGCAACTCCTTTTTCTCTTTGTAGTTGTTGCTTAAATTAAAACAAAAATAGAAAGAAACAAATAAAAAAGCAAAAAAAAACTATAACAGCACGATTCGCACGAACTTGGCTTTGAAAAAAGGATAAATTAATCTAACACATTAATTACAAAACAGGAGTCTAAGTAGGAGAAACACTTAGATGATTATAACCCTAGCTAGGGACTTTGTCACGAACAACAAGAAAAATGAATATAACACAGACCAACCTGAACTCATAGGTGAAGAGATCTGCAACAAACATGGTATAGCTCGGAAAAGAAGAAGAATGCCTCTTTTGTTGCGGGTACCAATTGGATTTCAAGTTGCCATCATCATCATCATCATCATTATCATGGCGTCTCAGCAAGTTTCAGAGTCATAGTGATCATCATCATCAATTATCGCTTCCTTTTCATGTCTATTTTTTAGATGGAATCCACAACTTTTAAAGAACACATTCAGGAATCTAGATTTATGAAAAGGATCCTCGATTCTAAATATAACTCGAAGATTATTGGTAATTACTTGAGAATATTGTGGCACAGCGTTCCGCATCCTTTGTTGAGAATGGCATGGCACAACGTTCAAATTCAACCATACATGATTTGAGCTAAGTAAACTATTATACCAAGGCGACGGATTAGAATGGATGTGTTGACCAATATCATTGATGAATTCAACAGAAATTTTAAAAGAATGAACCGCATTGAAGACCCCCTCTTGTACATCCTCTCTTCCAATAACAGCAGAAAAAGAAAATCTTGTATTCTTCAAATCCAAATGTAGAGGCTCATTGATATCTATTTCACACTGATAGATATTTGAAAGCTCTTTACGATGATTGAAGTAATCTAGAATCTTATTTCCTGGAAATATACAGCTAAATACGCTGTCCTTAAGATGTCCCTGTTGCACAGATATATATCATATATATATATATATAAAAGCCGAGTTTTTCCTTAGAATGACATAGAATAGTGACACGTGGCATGAACCCATATTTTTTAGTGTCTAAACCGGTCATTTAAATACTGAACCGATCTTTTAAATAAAATTGAACCGGTCTATTTAATCTTTCTCTCTCTCTCTCTCTCTCTCTCTCTATTAACGATACAAGTAGCATCTCTCTCTCAATTAATGATATAAGTATGACTCTTTGGTATTTTTATATTTTTGGTTGAAATCTAAATATGTTTCCATTTTGTTTGTGAAATTTGTGATTGAACAATTCTTCATTTGAATGTTTGAGGATTTTTTTTGTTCATTTGCTTTTTCGAATGTTCAGAATTATATAGGATTGAAATATAATAGGTATCACACCAACATTAAAAAAAATTTCTACAAATTTTCTATTTTATATTTTGATAATCAAAATCGTGGTTTTCTTCTTGCTATTTTTCTTCTTCATACTTATTTTCATTCTAAACTACACCTATGTGAACAAATATTTTAACATGTTTTAATTTATATGAATTAAACTAAAAATAAGGGTTTTATGTATTAATTGATTTAAATGTTTTATGAGATATTTGTTTTTCTTTTATGTGATTTTTACGATTTTCACTTATTTTTTGTAAGTGTTATTCTGCTTTTGAAAGTCAAAAAATGCAAAATTTTATTTGATTATTGTGCACAAAAGGAATATAAATGCTTTTAAAACACTAAAGAGTTAATTAAGCATTAAATTTGAAATGTTTTTTTTTTAATGTTCAAAATTATATGGATTTTATTTTTATTGAAAGAGTTCTAACCTAGAGTTGGCCTAGAATTAGGACACGTGGCATGAATCCATACTTTTAAATATTGAACAGGCCATTTGAGTAAAAAACTGGTAATTTAAGTAAAACTAAACCGGTCTGTGTATTTCAAGTAAAATAAATGGTGCATTTAATATGACTAATTAACTATCTTATATTGAATAAAAAATGAATAGAAACGTCAAATTTTTTTTGTCGTTAAATCTTCACTAATTTCTACCTCTTTCTCTTCCTTTAAGTAAAACTGGAAAAAAAGAAAAAAAAAAAAAAAAAAGTAAAATTGAACTGCTCTATGTATTTCAAGTGAAATAAACAGCGCGTTTAATATTCCTAATCAAATCTCTTCCATTGAATAGAAAATGAACAAAAACATTTAATTTTGTTGTCATTAAATTCTCACTAATTTCTACATCTCTCTCTTCCTTTAAGTAAAATATTTTACTCTAACACCGCTTCCCCTTTCATTAAATGTCCGTTGCAAACTAAACCTCAAAGAGTCAAATGTCAGTTTTTTTTTTTTTTTTTTTTTTGGGAAATGTCAAAAGTCACTCCAATATCTCTCGCTTTCTCAAATAAATATATGGAGAAGTAATGGTTTGTGGCTATGCAAAACTGCAATGTTGTTTACATTACCGTAGAGTGGTGCTCAAAGCAGAGAGAGCGAAGTTTTTGCTATTGTTGAAACTTTTTTGTTTCTAATACTGCTATAGCCTTTTTTTTTTTAGTTTGCCTTTCAAGTAAAATAAATGGTGCATTTAATATGACTAATTAACTATTTTATATTGAATAAAAAATGAATAGAAACGTCAATTTTTTTTTTTTGTCATTAAATCCTCACTAATTTCTACATCTTTCTCTTCCTTTAAGTAAAACTGGAAAAAAAAAAAAGGGTAAATTGAACTGCTCCATGTATGTCAAGTGAAATAAACGGTGCGTTTAATATTCCTAATCAAATCTCTTCCATTGAATAGAAACATTTAATTTTGTTGTTATTAAATTCTCACTAATTTCTACCTCTCTCTCTCTTCCTTTAAGTAAAATCTTTTGCTCTAACACTGCTTCCCCTCCCACTAAATGTCCGTTACAAACTAAACCTCAAAGAGTCAAATGTCAATTTTTTTTCTTCTTTAGGAAATGTCAAAAGTCACTCCAATATCTCTCGCTTTCTCAAATAAATATATGGAGAAGTAATGGGTTGAGGCTATGCAAAACTGCAATGTTGTTTACATTACCGGAGAGTGGTGCTTAAAGCAAAGAGAGCGAAGTTTTTGCTATTGTTGGAACCTTTTTGTTTGTAATACTGCTATAGCCTTTTTTTTTTTTTTTTTTTTTTTTTTAGTTTGTCTTTCAAGTTTGTCGGGGATGTATTCAATAGAATTGTAAATAATATGTTTGTATTTATTTTATGTGCTTCTGTTTTTCTGATTTGATTTTCTATCATTATTTTTGCATTGATAATTTATATTATTATTATTATTATTATTTTTTGTTGAAAAAGTAGTTTCTTTTACGCTATATATAAGAATGATGGTCGAATTAAAAAATATCTATTTGACCGTAATTTCTTCCTATACCTACAAATTTCTTTGGAACTGGAAAAAGTATATAAAAAAATAGTTATTTTCTATTATATTAGTGGTTATAATTTTACATTTTTTATTACTTTATTTTCTATGATTTTGTTCTTTCTTTACAATTTTTTTTTTTGTCCCTATTTCCTAATTTATATTATTTTTTTGTTCAAATTGCTTTTTTTTTCTTTTTCTTTTTCTTTTTCCTTTTCTAAATTTTACATTGAATTTAAGGAAACCATGGAGAGAAAGAGTTTATATTAATTGTCGTTTGAGTACGAGGTATGACGATTTTTTAATTTACATTGTTCATTGATTTTTTTTTCCTGTATAATGCACATTGTTAACATGCTTTGATAGACAATATTGATTTTCAAGATTTCATTTGAACCGGAAAAGTATATGGAAAAGAAAACTCTAATGTATTCTATTAGTATTTTTTATTTTTCATTTTTTGTCTATGTTTTATATGGTTCTCTTATTTCATTTCCTCACTTCTTCTTTTTTCTTTATTTTTTATGTAATTAATATATTATTTTTCATTCAAATTACTTATTTTATATTTTGTAAATTTTACACTAAATTCAAGAAAATGATGGTGAAAAAGAGTTTCCTATGGTTGTTTTTTTACGGGGTATGATGATTTTTTAGCGTATTATGTTTATTGAGTAGTTTTTTTATTACTTTGTGTAATACAAAAAAGATAACACTATTATATAGACAAAAATTTGTAAGAAATTTCTTACAATCCACATATAAGATTGACATGTGTCATTTGACATGTGAGAAGCATATGTTATTAAATAGCATGTACTAATAGCATTAATAAAAAAAACATGTGTTTCTCACATGTTTAAATGATACATGTCTTTTTTAAATGTGAGTTGTAGAAAATTTCCTATAAACCAGTTTATAAGAAATTTTTGTCCCTATTATATTATATTAGTGTTTTTTCAGTTTTTATTTTTTATCTATATTTTCTATTCTTCTCTTCTTCCATTTTTTTTTTATTATTATTATAAAACTAAATTATAAGGAAGAATCCCGTGCATAGCACGGGTTATGAGCTAGTATATATAAAAGACAACTTTTCATTGATAAGAGTCATAAGACGTACAAATAACAAGTATATATGTGAAAGAGAGATACTTCACTCAATAAACCAATTTGCAGATCATCACCCATATTTTCACGCAGTCCATGGCAATTGGAGAAGTCAATCCGTTGAAGGTTTGGTAAATCCTTTATATTATTAAATTGAAATCTTTCCAATGACGTGCATCCACTTGCATGTACCTCTCTTATATTTGGTGGAAGTTCTGGAATTTCTTCAAGTTTCTTGCAATGGCTCAAGTACAGCTCCTCCAATCTGACAAATATGTTGAGCCATGTAGGAAGGCTAACAATAGCGCTTCCTGATAAATTAAGAAATGTCAAACTAGAAGGGCAATCGCGTTGAATCAAGAAGTCTGATTCTGATAGAACATGGTTTCCAAGACTCAATGCTGGAAATATCGTTCCAACCTGGAATAGGGCCTCTGGTGTATTAAACAACGGAGATCTTCTAGCTTCTTCTAAAAATATTGCCAATGACACACAACCTGTAGCCTTCAAAGAAATTAAATTTGGTGGAATTCCTAGAATTTCTCGAAGTTGCTTGCATTCTTCCAAACAAAGGCTCATCAATCCAACTAATCGTCTGATGCATGGAGGAATGGTAACAATATCACTCTTTGATATACTTAATTTCGTTAATGCGGAGAAACAATCAATGATTCTAAATAAATTTGATCCCGAGAGATCCCAATATCTAAAAGACAACAATCGACGTTTTGGAAATACGATCGAGGAACAATCATCATCAGAATCACTTGTAGTCGTCGAAAACGGCAATTGGATTGCCACCGATGAAATTGTTGATTCCTCTATGGATACAACACCAGGCAAGGATGGTGTCGTATCCAACACAGTTTTTAGAAACTCAGCAACTTTTGAACAATCTTCGAGAATGAGATGTTGGTCATCTGTAGAAGTTATCCATCCTGCAATCATATCCCGGTGCCCAATGTGTTGCCCATCTCTATTAGGACGGCCCCTCACGATTCCATTGTATACTTCGTATAAATGTCTCAACTTATGAATGTTATCTGAAAGAGTCATAAGGTTTGTGTAACTATTTAGACCAAAGGTTTTAACCCCAACGAGACGCCCAATAGAAGAAGGTAGCTGTGACGTCCCACATCGCCTGGGAATGGGGATGTGCTTATATGTATAAATGCACCCTATATGACACAACGCGTTTTAAAGTCGTGATGGCAATGAACCTATCAGAACTCTGCAGTTAAGCGAGCCGCTGCGAGAGCAATCCCAGGATGGGTGACCTCCTGGGAAGTCTGATATGGGGAGCCAAAAGCGAACAGTATTGTGTCATTGGGGGTGGATCGTTACAAATGCTTTCTACTCACTGAGAAAAGATATTTTTATGTATATTATAGAAATGCAAATGATATATGATTTTCTTACTGAACCAACGATATGTTAACATGTATGATTTGGATGTTTTAAGTAGTTTTAATTATGTTGAAATATCAATGATGTTATGAAATGATGCATGAATGAAAGGTTTTGAATTAATTGAAGTATTTGAAAGTGTGTTGTAGTTGGGATTTAATTATGCAAAGAAGAATGATGAAATTTCATGTTGATTGGTTCATGGTATTTGAAGAAAGCATGATTTGCAAAGAATAGGAGTATAGAGTTTGAATTGTAAAGCATAAAGCATGAACACATAATAATGGAAGAGAGCGTAAGGCTCATAATAACGAAGAGAGCATAAGGCTCACAATGAATAAGAAGACTATCATGAGCATGCATAGCATTGTTTAAATTGTGTGATGTTTTCATGATAAATATATTGTAGTTTTGCTAGACGTGTTAGTATGCATAAGAGTCTTGATAGAAAAAGAACTTATGTATATTGGTATCGGATGGTTGCATGATTTAAATGACATTGTTTTCTATAATGAATCTCCTACGAATAATATTAGTTGTCTAGTATGTTAAAATGCTTTCTATTTGTCAGTGTATGCTATATCAGCTATGGGGATTTTCAAAACAGAAGTTTATAAAATTGGTAGCTGTTATAGTGTACGCATGACTAAAAAGGAAAAGTTGGTTCTTTGAGAAAACTCAGTGAATAGTATACCTCTGAGGTCTTAGTATATTTATTTATGCTAAGATTGTGGGCTCATAATTCCACCTATACGGATGTGGCAAACCCCCACAACCGTATAGATGTAGTTCCTGTGATTGCAGGTACACCTGACTTTGAGGAAGACCCTGTAGCTGCGTATCTGGGATACTACGATTGAAGCACTCCGCGACAGTCGTACTGAGTTGGACTATGGGGTTCACTCTTTTGGGGTATTTTGTATATGGCTTGTGACGTAGGTGTCACATATTCTTTTGTGTAGCCATTCTTTTGTATCAAGGGGTAGATGTAAACCTTAAACTGTTAGACAGATATGGCTCTTTTGTATGAACCACTAGTTATTTTTAAAGGTGCTTTCCGTTATGGTTGTTATATTACAATTATTCCGCTTCTAGATAATACTCTGATTATCAGGTACATGGTATGGAGCGTGTACGTATGTTGGCTGAGCGACATGTAGTCGTGCCACTGTGATGACTCGTTAATGTTTTATAAATGTTTTGTACAAAAAAAAAAAAAAAATGGGTCGTCACAGACAATGGTATCAGAGCCATTGCCCAGCCTGAGATGGTGGGAGCGTGCACAAGCCTAAGAGGGTTGCCGGCGGGAACTCGCTGGGATGCCAAGAATGTGGTGATCCCATGAGGGTCGCCAGCGAGGACGCTGGGTCCCAAGGGGGGTGATTGTGACGTCCCACATCGCTTGGGAATGGGGATGTGCTTATATGTATAAATGCACCCTATATGACACAACGCGTTTTAAAGTCGTGATGGCAATAAACCTATCAGAACTCCGCAGTTAAGCGAGCCGCTGCGAGAGCAATCCCAGGATGGGTGACCTCCTGGGAAGTCTGATATGGGGAGCCAAAAGCAGACAATATTGTGTCATTGGGGGTGGGTCGTTACAGTAGCTCCTCTATACCAGCTCCGCAAAAGGTGATATCTTCTAAACATTCCATTTGACAATCAATTTCAGGGAAGTTCTTAAGGCTCATGCAGTGACAAAGGTTAAGATATTTTAGAGATCTCATCTTGAGGCTTCTTGGAAAACTCCTAAGATTAAAGCATCCGTTAAGGTTCAAACTAACAAGCTTATCATGGAATCCAACAGAATGATGAACCTCAACTAAATTTGTGCAATAATCAAGATTCAACTCATTTAAATTTGGGATCCTTGAAACATCAGGAATTTTTCTTAGGAAGTCAGAATCATGGAAATCCATAATTGTCAAGTTTTGGAAATTCTGTCAAGAGAAAAAGGAAATAAATTAGTTTGAAATAAGTTTACAACATAATCTAAAGGAAGAAATATTAAAAACAATAATTTTACCTGGACTCCCTCCAATTCCTTGAGTTGACTTTGAGGCATTATTAAACAAACAATGTCATTTCCCCGAAGATTGAATGGCAAAGATTTTCCAGGATAATTTTGCCAATCAAGCAATCTTAACTCAATAGAGAAAAAATTAGGCTCTTCAGAAAAAAATGCATTACGGTTAATAAACATTTTGAGTCTTGTCATATTCTCGAAGGCTTTGGGACTTAAGTGTATCAAGTCTGGTTCAGGCAAATCTATCAATATGCCCTCAACTTTGTTTGTTCCCTAACAAGACAATGAATAAGTGTATCATCAAAATCCCAACATAAAGTTCTCCATATTTTAACAAATCATAGAACTATAATTCTTGTCTTGATAAAATCTAAATATTATATATATAACACTTTGTCAAAAGAAACAAGCTTATACTATTTGTCCTCGTACAAGCTTATACTTTGTTTTTATTATTAAGAAGTCCTAAAGTGACTGATCATCACATTTTCAAAATTAATGTTTCTTTTGTATATATTTACAGATTACCCTTATTTTTTCATCAAAGAAAAAACAAGATACTCATAAAAACCTTACACATCTTTGAAATAATGGAAAGCAGTTACCAATGATGATTTTATTTATTTTTCTTAATTAAAATTAACCTATTTATTCTGTTATTTTGTAATATTTTTTGTCAATTTATTTTTTTAGTTATTCTAAAATAACTAAAAATTTACTGAGACTGCTATTTGGTAAAGTTTTGAAAAGTACTTTGGGTTTTGAAAAAAGTAAAAATAAAGAATTGATTTGGTGCGGCTATATTTTAACAAAGTGTTGCATGTGGAGTTCACAAATGAAAATTGATTTGGTAAAATTTTGAGAAGCATTTTTCAAACACCAAAAATTGAAAAAAATTGTGTTGCTCTATGGTGGCAGCAACCACCGACAGAAGCATCTGCTGGCATCATGGGTCTACAAGATTCATTTAGTGGCCTTTATGCGGCCGTTAAATTTGTTTGGAGGCCTCCATGTTACCACCAAATCTACGTGGTTTCCACCTTTGGGTTGCCACCAAGCGGTGGCAGCACCACCCCGACTTTTTATTTGTAAAGACTTTTACTCTTTATGTTTGCCAATACATGTAATCAACACCCGTACCGTTGCGAATATATATAAAGTACATAAACAATCTTTTTCCTAAAAGAAATTAAGAAATGTTTTTGTGTTTGATTTTTTGATAATTAAGTGTTTTGCAGTTTATTTTCAAAAGTATGTTAGTGGTGGAGATCATATTTTAAAATTTGTTTGCTTGACTAGTATTTGAAAAGATTTTCCACTGTTTGAGAATATAAAAGAGTTTTTAAAAATTTTACCAAACAAGAAGTAATGGGCATGTTTGCCAAAGGTTTCGAAAGTAGTTTTTGATTTTAGATTTTTTGAAAGAGTCTTTAACCCCAAGTAATTAAAAGTTGAGAAATGTTGTATGTATTGTCCACATATAGAAATTCGTTCGTTAATAATGAAAATTATTAACCTTTAAAATCTTTTAACGGTTGATAATATTATTATAATCTTTAAAATTTCTAATTGGATATTTTTTTCTCAAGGTGGGATTAACCTCACATGTTCTCTTTCTAATATGAGCATCACTATTTTTATGTGAATATTCAACCCTTGAAGACCTATATATAAACATCTAACTTGAAGCAATATTTTTATTTTGTAAAATCTCAAGAGAGGTCGTGATAAATTAACTATCCTGTTTTTTGAAAACAATTTTATAAATGGTTTTACAAAACACAACCAATCATACTGAAATTAAATTCATTCTACGTATTCAATTCTTTTATGTAATTAACATATATGTATCCTGTAGGTGTAACATTTTAGCTTTTTTATTAACACCTTCTAGTAACTCACGAAAAAGTAAAAGACATAAAATTAAAAGGGATTTTTAACTCATTTTTTACCGTATTTCCTTCTAGGACATTCCGAACATCTTTATGAAACCACAATCTACTGCGCTTGCCTGGTTCATCGGGTGATTCTTTTCGAACAATTGCTCTACCCATTTCTTGCAGCAAGTCATGCATCTCCAATGATCCTATGTGCGAAAACTCAGTTAAGAGACACTTATCCTTTAGCTCTTTGATGGCACTATATGAGTGAAAACCACGAGTGTTATCTAGTATTTTTGTGATAACTGCTTCTTTCTTTCCTTTGAAGAAACATGCAATGTCAAGGAAAATTTTTTGGGCATTTTCATCCAATCCATCAAAACTTATTCTAAGTATTTTTTGAATATCATTGGGAGGACTTGATTTGCACCCGACCAATTTACTTTCCCAATAAAGTAGTTCTCTACCTTTTAGAGTCGAGTCTAGCACTTTTAAAGCTAGTGGCAATCCTCCACAATAACTTACCGCATCTTCTGTGACATTCACAAAATCATCATCAGGCCTATCTCTATTGAAGGCATGCCAACTAAAAAGTCGAAGAGCTTCATTATGACCCAACTCATTTACCCGGTATGTTAAATCAACTTCATGTGCAAGAAGTAAATGTTTATCTCTTGTTGTTATAACGATTTTACTTCCTACACCAAACCAAGTAGTTTTTCCAGCTAACTTTTGTAATTGGTCTAACTGATCCACATCATCAAGAACTAGAAGTACCCTTATTAGGCGAAGCCTCTTCTCTATCAAAGTAATTCCTTCATCAACATTGTCAATCATTGGACTTGAACCTCCTAAGATCTTAGAAAGAAGTTCCTTTTGCAAACGGATCAGACCGTCCATTTGGTTAGAAGTTTCTCTAATGTCTCTAAGAAAACAACTACCTTCAAACTGAGAAACCATCGAGTTGTAAATATCTTTGGCGATAGTTGTCTTGCCAATTCCACCAATTCCGAAGATCCATACCATGCACGTATTGTCATTCTTCTTTATATCTAAAAGCGATTTCACATCTTGTACACGAGACTCTATTCCAACCGGATACTGAGCAACTTGGAAGTATGGATTTTTTGCTAGTTCAAAATTCACTTGTTCAATGATTTTGTGAATAAATTCAGGTTCATTCCTACCAATATACAAAACACCTAATGAGTTATGTTCATATATAATAAAAAGAAAAAGAATATGATCTAGTAACAAAATGATTTTTTTTCTTTTTTCTTTTTTCTCCATAAGCAATGACAATGGTAGGCTATTAATTATGATGTAATGGATAATCTTCCCCTCCCCAAAGCCCAATCCTCATATATATTGACTACAAGTCCTCCCCTAACTATTAGAAGAAAAAAAGTCTAAAAGAGTGATTAGAAATACCTGTTCTCCAAAGTCATTCCTGACAAGTCGGGCACTTGTGTTAGGGCTGACTTCCACATATTCACCTTCTTCTCATCATTCTTGTACCGTTTCTCAAGTTGAGCGAATGCTTGCCCAACAGTATTCTTTTGATGACGTACTTCCGAAGGAGTAACGTCGTAGAACAATGGTAGAACTTGTTGTCTCCTTGTTTTTTTACAGTCGAGGATCTTAATTAGTTCATCCAAGCACCATCGGGATGATGCGTAGTTTTTAGAGAGGACAATTATTGAAATCCTAGACTCCTCAATGGCTTTGAGAAGTGCCGGTGAAATTTCGTCTCCGCTTCTAAGCTCAGTGTCCATGAAGGTGTTGATTCCGTTTCGACGCAAAGCTTCGTATAGATGAGCAGTAAAATTTGTGCGAGTATCTTCGCCTCTAAAACTCAAGAATACATCCCATCGAGAAGAGGAAGAGGAAGAGGAAGAGGAAGCTGGGCGGGAGGCCATGGCCATGGACGAAGTTTGAAGACTAGTAGTTAGTAGATAAAATTGAGAGAGAATGACTTCTTAGTTATTTGGAGAGAAGTGAGAAATGTGGGGGTGTCAACAAAATGATGGCAGAGAAGTTGGATTAGGATTTGTGGGTAACGAGAAAGAGAGATTTTGGGTTCAGAGGAGGGAAAGTGAGAGAGAAGGGATCATAAGAAGAAAAAGATGAAGATGAAGATGAAGATGAAGATGAAGATGAAGAAAGCTCCACGAAACTCGGTGTACATGGACTTTCCTACCATCTTTCTTGAAGTGGGCCACCTCTGTCTATACCGCGTTTGCTTTTCTGAGTCAGAGAACTGGAACAAGTGAAAGTGGAAATGTGAATGTGGAATGTTGAGATGTGATTCAAAAAGGACTTTGACCAGCTAGGAGTTTTCTGCTACCTGCAAATTAACGCCAAACTCATTTCCAAATAATTTTGTTGAATCTTTTCAAAAATTAAAAATTCTCTATTTAGTATATTGAAATTTTGATGAATACGATTGTATAATTCACAAGCGTTGAAATGAAAATTCGTACTAACGAGTTCTAATTAGGGTTGATTGGAACACATCAAAGTGCAAAGGAGTTTATTTTTCTAATCTTCCTGTTTTTTACAAAAAAAAATTAATGCAAAATCAATTCTTTTGAACTTGGGTTACAAATATCTCTCAATGCCAAACTTTAGTATGATATTTTGTCATATTGGTAATCACGCTTCAATTAAAGGTGCTTATACGTAACAACGACCAATAAATTACTCTGAAGGATGGAGTCGGTGTAGACTTTCAAAGATTAAACCTGCGTACTGATGATAGCAAAATTAATTAATCCTCATCACAAGAATTAATTTTGCAATTTTCCCTTCCCATTGACACGAAATTAGCCACAATTGATGCTAACAAAAATTGTCCACCCACACGCCCTGCTTTTTACGCTCAAACAGAACGCACACCCCCGACATTTCTTCCCACTGTCCCCTCTTTTTTGTTTTCACAGGGCCGATAGAGTTTGTTAGTTTTAGCCAAAATTTCACTTATACTGCTTTTGTTTTGGCATAAAATATTTTTTGAAAAATAATTTTGATATTTTTCGATGTTTGGTACAAATAAAAATAATGGTCAACGAAAATCATTTTCAATTTGACCGTAAAAGCTTTTTTAGTTTAAATTCTTCATTATTGCAGGCACGTTTGTGAGAATCCTTTATCGTCGGGCATTAGAGTTTATTGGTAGTCCGAATCTACCGCTAAAAGTTATCATTTACTTGAATCCGGTGCCGACGACCGCAACTTGAATTCGGCGACATCCGGCCACATTCACAGGAATCCAGCACAAATGGTCGTTGGTATTTTTCATCTTTGTGTTTATTTCATACGAGTCAAACGCCGAAAATTATTTTCAGGAAAATTATTTTTTCTGAAAATGATTTCGTCGAAAATATTTACGACGGAAAACATTTTACGTCGAAACAAATAGAGCATTAATCTCTTTTAATTGTTGTGGCTTTTGTAATTATCTTCCTAAATTTTTTAAAAAATTAATTTAGTATATTTATCTTTTAAGTTTTTTTTGTTTTTTTTTTTAGAATTTTTCGTTAAATTTTGTCAAGATTTTCAAAATACTTTTTTTTTCTATATATATATATAAAGAATATAATTTTTTTTTTCAAAAATTAAGGCGTGGTTATTTTTATAAATTTTGTTAAATCTTGAATAACACATAAATCCTTTGCAAATCTGTTAAATCCTGACCTACACTTAAATCTTTGTATTTTTTTTTCCTCTTTACTTAAAACAAATTAAGGGTATTTTGAAAATTTTGATACCTCTCTGTTATGATTTAACGAAAAATCCAAACATAAGTGAAATTGAAAAATATATATATATATATATATATATATATATATATATATATATATATATATATAAATATACTAAATTAAAAATTTTGAAGTTTAAAAGATAATTACAAATAGGGAAAAATATATTTTAGCCCCCCAAACTACCATCCTTTCTCCGGATGGCCCCCCAAACTACCAATGCTTAGATTCTGACCCCCCAAACTTCCACTTTCTGATTTTTTGGCCCCATACGTCCATTTATGCCGTCAATTCTAAACAGAATTCTGAAAATACCCCTTCTACACTTTGAAATTCTCACGGTTAAGGGAGGGATATTTTCAGATTTTTGGCCAATTTCTGTTAGAATTAATGGCATAAATAGACGGATGGGGCCAAAAAATCAGAAAGTGGTAGTTTGGGAGGCTAGAATCTAAGCATTGGTAGTTTAGGAGGCCATTCAGAGAAAGGATGGTAGTTTGAGGGCTAAAATATATTTAACCCTTACAAATATAACATAAGTTCAAGGAGGGCTGCACAGCCCTGCAACCCTACGGAAAATACAATTTTTTAACCCAAAATATATATATATATATATATCTGAAAAGACCCGATAAAGATGCTAGTATATGGAAAAGGATCTCTTCATTTTGAATGAAACGGATAGAAACCGGTTAGTGTTAAAAGAGGGGCAAAATTGTTTCTAGCATTGAAAGTAGCTCCCCACTTTCCATCTTGGGAAATGCTAAACATCCTCCACTCATCCTCCCTTCATCACCCTCTTTTCCTTAAAAAAATTGATTTTTATTATAAAAGTTGTCACATCAGAGACAACTTTTTAATAAAAATTAATTTTTTTATTATAAAAGGGTGATGAAGGGGGATGAGTGGAGGATGTGTAGAAGGGCTCTTCCATCTTTCCAGTCACCATCCTCGTCTTTTCTTGAGCATTTAATTTCCACTCGATCACCATCCTTTTTCTTTTTGGAGTGGGCGTTATTGCCAAAGAGAAATGCTAAAGATTCTCCACTCATCCCCCCTTCATCACTCTCTTTCCTTAAAAAAATTGATTTTTATTATAAAAAGGGTGATAAAGGGGGATGAAGGGAGGATACGTAGAAGGGCTCTATTGCCAAAAGGTCAAAAGATGGATTTCCCTTATAAACGAAACACCATCATTGTACCGGGAAACATGGGGATACTTCACAATAGACAATTGATTTAAAAGGTTTATACAATGCTCAATCGTCTTTTCTTGGGCATTTTCCACTCGATCACCATCCCTTTTTTCTTTTTAGAGTGGACGCGTGATTGCCGAAAGGTCAAAGACTCAAAAGATGGATTCTCTGATAAACGAAACACCATCATTGCACCGGGAAACATGGGGATACTCCACGATAGATAATTGATTTTAAAGGTTTATACGAAAGGTTTAAGTATTTTATTCATCTAAGATTACCAATATAAAATTTTCATATCACAAAATATGATATTCTGTAAAATTATAACCACATGAGAGCTACTTGTGATTATTATACATCAAGAATTAATTTGCCTTAATCAATTAATTAGATAGTTGGGATAATTGCAAACGTTACAATATTCTGCTTAGGAATCATATTCAATGATTCATTGAGTTTTTTCTTCCCATCTACACTTTTTAATAAAACTACAGTGTTTTTCTAGCACATGAAAAATATGTATTTTTTAAATTTTTATATTAAAAAATTATGTGTTTGCCATGCACGTATTGATTAAAAAATCATGTGTTTTTCATATGTTAAATGACATATGACAAATTTATAGATTGAATTAGAGAAAATTGGGGGCATCAATTCTGTTATTATTTGGGGGTCTTTTTTTCTTTTTTCTTTTGTAAAAAAAATTAATTTTTTTAGTTTATATATTTAATATATTTATATTTTTGGACATAAATTTCTTACAAACTGGTTTGTAAAAAGGAAATGATAGATTTATAACACCACCACAACAAGTGCATAACACCCTCTCACATGAGGGTGGGGCCCAGTGTGTGGGGCTCAACCCCTTGTGAAGGGGTGTTGTGCACTTGTTGTGCAGGTGTTGTAAATCTATCATTTTCCTTGTAGGAAACTCATGCAAATCAGATTTCTAAAAATAACATTGCCCTTTCAACTATTAAAAAAACATTCACTACAAAAAACACTACTTTTCGCCACTTGCAGTTCGCCGCGTGTACAGTCATTGTACACGTGGCGAACTGTTAGCCGCGTGTAAGTAGCCGCGTACATACACGCGGTGGACTTGGTAGTGCTAAATGCACAATTGGCCGCGTGTATTTTAATACACGCGGCCAATTTGCCGCGTGTGCATTAATAAGCGCGGCCAGTTGGCCGCGCGTATTATTGTACACACGGCCAACATCTGGCCGCATGTACATTAATACACGCGGCCATCTGGCCGCGTGTACATTAATACACGCGGCCAGTTGGCCGCAGTATAAAATATATATATATATATATATTTTATATATTCTTTTTATATATTATTTTATATATATTTTTTTTTTTACTAAAATTCTCCAAATTTATTTCATCCCAAAATATCACAAAATCAAATTGCACAAATTAATCAAAACAACAATATTTAAAAATTCGAATACCATGTACTAATAAATATATTCATTACTAACAATAACTACTTACACAACAATATCAACAAATTTGAAAATCTTGATTTAATAAAGTTATTTGTTACTAACAAAAAAAAAAAATACAAAATATCTACAAATCTGGATGACGTCGCTGCGGATCACGAGGTGCAGTCCCGGGCGTGACCTCGCCAACTGTCGATTGTCCCGCAAGAGATGGTGTAACGGGCGATGGAGTTCCGAGAGGGGATTGTTGGCTCAGCAATTGTCCAGAAGGCGACAACGGACCAACCGTTGTCGCATTACCTGCAAGTAATAAAAATAATTAACCTACATAATATTATATGCAAATTTAAACAAGTAATTAGAACAAATTAAAAATAAACCTAAATGTATACATAATATGAACCATACCTGCAAGCGCACTACTAACAGATGACGTACTACCTACGTGTGCAGGTGAAGACTGCTGAGCACCAGGGCATACGAACGATAATCCTGTAGAGGACATGAATGCCTCAAAATGTCGCATGCGCTGCTCCATAGCATCAAACTGTCGTATGCGCTGCTCCATGCTGTCAGCCCGCTCTCTCTCGGCCTGCACTATGCCCTCCAACGCCGCAATTTTCTAAAGAGCCCAATCCTGAGACGTGCCCTCGGCCGGCCCCCCCCCCCCCCCCGTGTGCGGTCCCTATACGAGAAACAAGTCCCGCGAACAGGAGTAACGTTCGGCCCAACCTGCCGAACCCTACCCGCATACTCGGGTCGCCCAACCGCTTGCTCGTACGCGTCGCCAGGTGCCCAACGCACCGTATCTGATGAGACGGGGTCCGAGGCAGCAGGATCAGTGGACAAACTCTGTGTCATCCGCTCATGTACGTCGTCAACATACAAAACACTGGTAATTAATAAATACTTTATCACACGCATAACTAATAATAATCGATAACCTTTAACAGTAGCATACGCATAGGTCCCGTGTCCGCTCGTTCAGGTAAGTACCGTCTTTCCTTGTGTGCGTCTTCACAAACGACTCGGCGCGAGTGGGGGGCGTGCCAGATATAGATGCCTGTCGCCATACAGTATAAATATATAACAAACATTGGATATTCATTTAATGTTAAGAAAGAACAATTATGTACAAATAAGAATTAGGGTTTTTACATATTGTTCCATACCTCATCGTGATTAAATCTGGCATAACTTTTGGACCCCAGACTATGGGGGATGTCATTCTGCTCCCGCAGCCGCTTCATTCGTTCAAACCTCTCCTTTACATTGAACATTCCCAAAAAAATGTAAGAATTGATACACTTAATTACTTATGTGCTATGATTGAATGAACTGTTTATTAAAAAAACACAACATTTTAGTAATACATTTAAAGACCTACATACCACATTTATTTTTGTGCACCACTCGTGCAGTACGTCCTCCACATCCGTTCGGTCATACTTATCAAAAAACGTATCTGGCATTCTCGCACGTATTGTCAATGGCGTGTCACCGTCTCGAATATTTAGCTGGGTCCTCAACTTCGACTTCCACGAACGGTGCTTACGGCCCATATCACCCCAGAATTCATTCTGTGCCAGGCGCTGATCGACGGATACGGGTACATAAAATTCTTGCTGCACATTCAATCTAATGATTAATTTTAGCAGTTCAATAAAAAAATCATCTTAACTTTAATTTCACAAAATACATATATTAGTTTCATACACATACCATTATGGCATCCCACATCGCCTGCTTAATCTGTTTATCTACCTTTCCCCATTTGTCCCGCAAGTGAATGTGGGACCCGCTCCGCAACATCTTACCCGCAGCCCGTCTATAACGATTGCATGCTCGTCCCACGGGTTGTGTTGCAGCATTGTACTGCAACACAACTTTCTTACCCCTCGGGAGCACCCAATTTCTCTCTGGGTCCTTAATTACCTCAAAATAGATGCTCCCGTCTGGGCTATACCCTAGTCAATAAATACTAAACGTTAATATATTAACACTAAATAACTTAATTATATTAATAAATTAAGAATTCAATTTAAATATTATACGAACTTGCTAAATTAATATATAATGATGTATAAAAATGTACTTACCCATCAGCCGAATATGGTCGAACGCTATGTGCTCGGTCGCTGGGTCACCAGCATGCTCCTCGCCTACCTCATCTTCTGGGTGATGCTCATCATCATGATCGTCATCCGAAACCATATCCTTGGGGACATCATGGGCTAACTGATCAATACCCAACATCACAGGGTCCCCCTCGCGGGGCAGCTGGCTCTCCCCCACATCTGGGTCCTAACTCAGCCCAGGAAGCGGCAACTGGCTCTGTCCATAAGCATGCATCTGGCTCTCCCAAGGTGCCGGGCCCTGGCCCCCCGCCAGTGCCGACAGTTGTCCCGACCGCATACCCGGCATAGGCATCCCCCCCCGCTGTGGCAGCGGGAATCTGTCATCCTGAGTCTCACTATCAGGGTTGACTGGCATAGGTGGTGTAAGGGGGTGTGGATAGTACAACGGAAATCTGCTCAGATCATGACACTCTCGCGCCCACCATCGATCAATATGACCCGGTGAGGTCAGCCCCAACTGCGAGAACGTCGTGTATGGAGAAGGAGAAGGAGAATATCCAGCTGAGCTCGTCTGGGTAGGATCTGACCTGCTCATCCCCGCCGTACCCGGGGGCAATGGTCTATAAACGGCGTCCGGGTGGTGTGGCCACGGTGTAGTATGTAGTGCCGCTGACATCGCCGGTGTGGACGTAGGCGGGTATAGAGAAGGAGAATATCCAGCTGTGCTCGTCTTCCCGGGATCTGACCTGCTCATCCCCGCCGTACCCGGGGGCAATGGTCTGTAAACGGCGTCCGGGTGGTGTGCCCACGGTGTGGTATGTAGTGCCGCTGACATCGCCGGTGTGGATGTAGTCGTGCAAGGCACGGGTAGGCGTGGTGCACGATGTGCACAAGTAGGGGGTCTCTGGTCCATCGAAACCTGCGAACAAATGTGAGACAAATTATTTGAAATTCGTTTTAATTTTAATATTAGAAAAGAATATGCATAATATAGAATGAGCTCTATGCAAACTAAGAAAGTACTTTGAGTTTAAGCAAATTGTACCAATAATAAATATAGCAATCATTCTATATAGGAGCTTCAATCGGATCAATGTCGGGCCTGTCGTGATCGAATTCATCATTCATATCATGCAGGTCATCAGTGGGTAATATGATCGGTACACACTCGTGATATGCATTATCTGCATCACTACTCCCTTCCCCCTGACCAACATCGTACACGTTGCGCGGTTTAGTCCTCACGGCACAAACCCAGTTTGGGTTCCTTTCATCCTCGACATAAAACACTTGGTCTACCTGAGATGTAAGCACGTAAGGCTCGTCAGTAAGCAGTTCTCCCTTGTGGACGAGGTGAGTGAAGTTGACAAACGCTAGACCATACTGGTCGACTCTAAATCCTCTGTCCATCGTGGGGTCCGCCCAATTGCACTTAAATAGGACGTACGTAGTCCTATCGTAGTACTCGACCTCAACCACATCAGTTAACTGCCCGTAGTAGGTTTCGCATTCAACGGTTGACACACATACGCCGCTGTTCTGAGTCCTCCTTCCCACATCATGGGCTAGCGTGCGGAACAGTTTCCCGTTTACCACGTACCTGTTATACTTCACTGCTATCTCCTTCAACCCTCTACTGCGCATAACCAATTTCATCCCCAATTCCTCCCTACCTTGATCGTCAAGGCCATCAACCTATGTTATCATTTCATATATTAGAAGAATACATCGGTTAATAGCGGCATATTGTCGAACCCTATCTTAAATTGACACTGAAAATAGGTAAATATTATATACGAAAATACTACTATTTCCTTACATATGCGCGGTACCACTCGCAGAACTGCTCGTGATGTTGGGCTTCAATTAGAGCGTCTGTGATGCGACCCCTAACGCATGATCGCCTAATAGCGTCTTTGTGCATCCGACATTCATCGGATATAATTAAAAAACTAGTTATTATCAATTATATCATTTGAATCCGGTTCAATATGTAAACACTACTTACATCCGCAAATTGAGAAACTCTTCAGAGTTGAACACAATATAACGATGGATCTGATGCATCATCAACCGGTTCAAACTAACTCGCGTTCCCACCCCCTTGGAACCATCAGGGTTTCTCAAAGGTCTGTTGTGGAAGGTTGGTGCATTTTCTAGATATCTCGAACAGAACGTTACTAGCTCGGTCGCTATGTAACCTTCCGCAATGCACCCCTCAGGAGCCGCTTTGTTGCGCACATTCGACTTGAAACCCCTAAGACTCCTGGTGCACACACAAACATTAAGGGCTTGTCCCCGTTTAATGCCACGAGTTACATGAAAAAAAAAAAAATTAATAAAAATATAAATATAAATATATATATATATATATATATATATATATATATATATATATATATATATATATATATATATATTTATTTATATTTTATATTTATATTTTTATATATATTCTGCTGTATTTTACCTCTCTGCCGGGTACATCCACCAATATTGCACGGGTCCGCCGAGTCTACACTCGCGCACAAGATGCACGACCAAGTGGACCATGCTAGTAAAAAACCCAGGAGGAAATACCTGTTCCAGCTTGCACAGTGTGATACATACGTCACCCTGCAGTCGGTCCATCTCAGCTTGGGTTAGCTTGGTTGAGCATATATCTCTGAAAAATGCTGACATCTCAACGATAGGTCTGACCACTTTGTCTGGCAATGACTGACGCAATGCAATTGGTAGAAGCTGCTGCATCAGTATGTGGCTGTCATGACTTTTTAACCCTGAAATTGTACGGTCCTTCATCCGAACACACCGTGAAATGTTAGACGCATATCCGTCTGGAACTCTCACATTTCGAAGCACCTTTAAAAAGCTTTCTTTATCCTCCCTGGACATCGTGTGACAAGCCGCGGGTATAAATGTTTTACATTTTGCGGCGGTGAACGGATGCAATTTAGGTCTCAACCCCATCTCCTGCAAATCCAGCCGAGCTGCCAAGTTGTCCTTCGTTTTTCCTTTGATGTCCAAAATAGTGCCAAGTATATTGTCCATGACATTTTTCTCTATGTGCATGACATCAAGATTGTGTCTAAGCAAATTGTCCTTCCAGTACGGCAATCTGAAGAAAATACTTTTCTTCTTCCACACAACATCATCAGCACCCCGTGCACCCGTCTTCCGCTTCTTCCGCTTCTTCCGTCTCGTCTTACCCGCGGTCTCATCCCCAAACGCAACTCCGTCCAACTGTTGGAGGATCTCGACCCCGCAAGGCACATCAGGAGCACATTCTAACTCCTCAGTCCCATCAAACGTTCTTATGTTCAGCCGCCACAGATGTTCGGTTGGCAAGTACCTCCTGTGTCCCATGTAACAAAATTTACAACCGTTCTTCAGATATTTAGAACGTGTCGAATGCATACAACAAGGACATGCCTTCACACCTTTGTTAGGCCAACCGGATAAATCTGCATACGCCGGGAAGTCGTTTATTGTCCACATCAACTGAGCACGCATATTGAAATTCTCCATCTTCGCAGCATCTAGTGTTCGTACCCCTACATCCCACAGCTCCAACAGCTCATCAATCAGTGGCTGAAGGTAGACGTCGATATCCATACCAGGTGAGCTCGGTCCGGGGATAACCAGTGACAGGATGAACGACGTCTGTTTCATGCACATCCAAGGAGGCAAATTGTACGGTACAAGCAATACGGGCCATGTGCTGTGGGATGTACTCATGTTCCCAAATGGATTGAATCCATCTGCTGTCAGTCCAAGCCGCACGTTCCTACTGTCAGCCATAAAATCCGGATGTAGAGAGTCGAACGATCTCCATGCCTCACCGTCCGCGGGGTGCCTCAATACGCCGTCCCTAGTGCGGCCATCTGCATGCCATCTCATATTGTGCGCCGTGTGCTCCGACATGAATAACCTCTGTAACCGTGGGATGAGTGGAAACCATCTCAACACCTTCATTGGACGTTTTTTCCTCGACGATATTACCTCACCATCCTGATCGAAATGTATATCATCCATCCACTTAGATTCTCCACATACGGTGCAGGTATCTAGATCTTTATTGTCTTTCCAGAATAGCATACAGTCATTACGGCACGCCGGAATCTTCTCATACCCGAGACCCATGGAGCTGAGGAATTTCTTCGCCTCGTACGTATTCACCGGCAATGCCTCATCGCAAGGAGGCAATGCCTCATCGCAAGGAGGCAATAACTGACTGACAAGCTCAAGAATATCAGAAAAAATCTTGTTACTAATACCTCCAATGCACTTCAAGTTGTAGAAATGTACAGTAGCACTCAATTTACTGTGCTTTGTCCCGGGGTGAAGTGGCTTGTCGGCAGTCTTCAACAACTCAAGGTACTTCAATGTGTCCCTTGCAGAGGTTCCTTCATTTACTTCTCCGGGCTGGCCAACATGATCGGTATCTGATGCATCGTGCACGCCGAAGGCGTCATGCAACATGGCGTGCATGTCACCACCTTGTTCCAGGTCTCCGCCTTGTTCTGTGACTTCTACATGTTCAATGCCACATGCAGCCGTATCTGTGACACTGGGATGGTCGTGACCCCGAACAGGAACAGCAGGGTTTAGGGTTGTCTCACCGTGCATATACCAGAAACTGTATCCCGTGCACATTCCCTTCCCCCCTGTCAGGTGGGCAAGAACGTAATCTGGGGGGTGCCGCTGGTTATTCCGGCAGTACTTACATGGGCAGTAAATTTTGCCATCAGCAGACCTACAGTTACGAACGGCGAATGCCACGAACGCTCTACACCCGTCGTTATACTGTGTCGTACCTCTAGGTGCTGACATCCACGACTTGTCCATATTCCTCTGTACGCGAGTTAACAGTCTGAAACGAAATATGTTATTTGATTACAGCAAATAAAGTGCTTGTTTGTTTAATGTTTGTTTTAAACAGTTAACTCAAAGTATCATTTTTTCATACTTTTTTTAGGGGTTAGGGTTGTTTCTTTTTAGGTTTTAAGGTTAGGGTTTAGGTTTTTAAGGGTTTAGTTTTTAGGATTAGGGTTTAGGGTTTATGTTTTAATATTTGTAGGGTTTAGGGTTTTTTAGGGTGTAGGGTTTTAGGGTTTAGGGTTTAACTAAAATAAAATAGTAATAAAAAAAAAAAAGAAAAAAAAAAGAGAGATCTCGAACCTTTTTCTTTTATATTTTTATATATATTCTTCTTTCTTTTTTTAGGGTTTAGGGTTTTGTTATTTTTTTTTTAGGGTTTAGGGTTTTAGGTTTTTAGGGTTTAGTTTTTAGGGTTTGGGTTTAAAGGTTAGGGCTTAGGTTGTTAGGGTTTAGTTTTTAGGGTTAGGGTTAAAAAGGTTAGAGTTTAGGTTTTAAGGGTTTAGTTTGTAGGGTTAGGGTTTTAAGGGTTTAGTTTTTAAGGTTAGGGTTCTAGTTTTTAGGGTTCTAGTTTTTAGGGTTTGGGTTTAAAGGTTAGGGCTTAGGTTGTTAGGGTTTAGTTTTTAGGGTTAGGGTTAAAAAGGTTAGGGTTTAGGTTTTAAGGGTTTAGTTTGTAGGGTTAGGGTTTTAATGGTTTAGTTTTTAAGGTTAGGGTTCTAGTTTTTAGGGTTCTAGTTTTTAGGGTTTGGGTTTAAAGGTTAGGGCTTAGGTTGTTAGAGTTTAGTTTTTAGGGTTAGGGTTAAAAAGGTTAGAGTTTAGGTTTTAAGGGTTTAGTTTGTAGGGTTAGGGTTTTAAGGGTTTAGTTTTTAAGGTTAAGGTTTAGGTTTTTAGGGTTCTAGTTTTTAGGGTTTGGGTTTAAAGGTTAGGGCTTAGGTTGTTAGGGTTTAGTTTTTAGAGTTATGGTTAAAAAGGTTAGGGTTTAGGTTTTAAGGGTTTAGTTTGTAGGGTTAGGGTTTTAATGGTTTAGTTTTTAAGGTTAGGGTTTAGGTTTTTAGGGTTTAGTTTTTAGGGTTTCGGTTTTAAGGGTTTAGTTTTTAAGGTTAGGGGTTAGGTTTAGGGTTTAGGGTTTAGGGTTTAGGGTTTAGTTTTTAAGGTTAGGGTTTAGGTTTTTATGGTTTAGTTTTTAGGGTTTGGGTTTAAAGGTTAGGGCTTAGGTTGTTAGGGTTTAGTTTTTAGGGTTAGGGTTAAAAAGGTTAGGGTTTAGGTTTTAAGGGTTTAGTTTGTAGGGTTAGGGTTTTAAGGGTTTAGTTTTTAAGGTTAGGGTTTAGGTTTTTAGGGTTTGGGTTTAAAGGTTAGGGCTTAGGTTGTTAGGGTTTAGTTTTTAGGGTTAGGGTTAAAAAGGTTAGGGTTTAGGTTTTAAGGGTTTAGTTTTTAGGGTTTCGGTTTTAAGGGTTTAGTTTTTAAGGTTAGGGTTTAGGTTTTTAGGGTTTAGGTTTGTTAATTTTTTAGGGTTTAGTTTTTAGGGTTTAGGTTTGTTAAGTTTTTAGGGTTTAGTTTGTAGGGTTTAGGTTTGTTAATTTTTTTTTTAGGGTTTAGGGTTTTAGGTTTTTAGGGTTCTAGTTTTTAGGGTTTGGGTTTAAAGGTTAGGGCTTAAGTTGTTAGGGTTAGGGTTAAAAATGTTAGGGTTTAGGTTTTAAGGGTTTAGTTTTTAGGGTTTCGGTTTTAAGGGTTAAGTTTTTAAGGTTAGGGTTTAGGTTTTTAGGGTTTAGTTTTTAGGGTTTAGGTTTGTTAATTTTTTAGGGTTTAGTTTTTAGGGTTTAGGTTTGTTAAGTTTTTAGGGTTTAGGTTTGTTAATTTTTTTTTTTAGGGTTTAGGGTTTTAGGTTTTTAGGGTTTAGTTTTTAGGGTTTGGGTTTAAAGGTTAGGGCTTAGGTTGTTAGGGTTTAGTTTTTAGGGTTAGGGTTAAAAAGGTTAGGGTTTAGGTTTTAAGGGTTTAGTTTTTAGGGTTTCGGTTTTAAGGGTTTAGTTTTTAAGGTTAGGGTTTAGGTTTTTAGGGTTTAGTTTTTAGGGTTTAGTTTTTAGGGTTTCGGTTTTAAGGGTTTACTTTTTAAGGTTAGGGTTTAGGTTTTTAGGGTTTAGTTTTTAGGGTTTCGGTTTTAAGGGTTTAGGTAAAAATATTTGTAGGGTTTAGGGTTTTATGTGTTTAGGGTTTAGTTTGTAGGGTTAGGGTTTGGGTTTACCTCACCATAAAAAGTAATTAAAAAAAAAGAGATCTCTCCCTTTATTAATTTTTTCTTTTTTAATATTCGTCTTTCTTTATTTATGGTTTAGAGTTTTAAGGTTTCTTTTTTTAGGGTTAGGGTTAAAAAGGTTAGGGTTTAGTTTTTAGGGTTAGGATTAAAAAGGTTAGGGTTTAGGTTTTGAAGGTTTAGTTTTTAGGGTTAGGGTTTTAAAGTTAGGGTTTAGGTTTTAAGGTTTAGGGTTTAGGGTTTAGGTTGTTAGGGTTTAGTTTTTAGGATTAGGGTTTAGGTTTTGAAGGTTTAGTTTTTAGGGTTAGGGTTAAAAAGGTTAAGGTTTAGGTTTTTAGGGTTTAGTTTTTACGGTTTAGTTTTTAGGGTTAGGGTTTTAAGGTTAGAGTATAAAAAAAAAATTTAGGTTTTAGGGTTTAGGGTTTAACTAAAATAAAAAAGTAACAAAAAAATTTCACTCTTTTGTAGGGTTTAGGGTTTTTAGGGTGAACGGTATTTTGGGCTAGGGTTTAGGTTTTTAGGGTTTAGTTTTTAGGGTTAGGGTTTAGGGTTTAACTAAAATAAAAAAGTAACAAAAAAATTTCACTCTTTTGTAGGGTTTAGGGTTTTTAGGGTGAACGGTATTTTGGACTAGGGTTTAGGGTTTATGGTTTTTGCTTGTTTTTTAGAGTATAAAGCTTAGGGGTTTGGTTTTGAGATTTGATCATAGGGATTTTTATATTGGTTTTGATTTAGGGTTTAGGGTTTATTGTTTACACGTTGTTATAAATTGAATAATAAAAAGAATTATTATAAATGGTAGACGGTGGCCAAATTTAATTTTCTGTATCTATCCAATAATCGTTGGATACGATCATTTTATTCTAAAATGATAGCGAGTTTACTTTGAAATGTTTTTTTTTTCTTTGTAAAAAAATTACCTGAAAATGAACAATTAAACTTTTTTTCTTTGTTCTTAAAAAACCCAAAAATTGTTGAAATAGTACCGCATAGTTATTTATATTTTATTGGTTTGGATCATTGATTTTATGATGAAGTTAATAAAATAATTACCACAAATAATAATCCACACACCAATTCGTAGTACAGTAAAACATATTACAAAAAAAAAAAAAAAAAAAATACCACAACTGTACGAATATTTTTCATGCATAACGACCAACCACATCAAAATACATAAAATTACACAACAATAGATATTCAAACCCAACAAAATTAACAGCATTGCATAGACCATTATTAATTGCTAAATCCACAATTATTATATGAAACTATTAAAAAAATTATAAACAGATTTTAAACAAATTAATCTAAATGCACCAAGTTTATTATAGCCAAAAATAAAGAAAAAAAATTAATGCTAAAATTACTCACAAATATTTTTTTTTTGAGTGATTTGTATGCTCCTTAGCCAAAATGTATCTGCATTAAAACATATTAGTCCCAAAATAATATTCACGTACAAGGTAGAGAGAGAGAGAGAGAGAGAGGTTTCAGAGAGAGAGAGAGAGTCAGAGAGATGGGTGTAGAGAGAGAGAGGTCCGGACCTACTGTGGTTCGGTTAGAGAGAGAGAGCTAGAGAGAGAGAGAGCTAGAGAGAGACAGAGAGATAGAGAGAGAGACAGAGAGAAAGAGAGAGAGAGAGAGAGAGAGGGAGATGTAGAGAGAGATAGGACCTGGTTCGGTTAGAGAGAGAGAGAGAGACCTAGAGAGAGAGACAGAGAGAGAGACAGAGAGAAAGAGAGAGAGAGAGAGAGAGCTAGAGAGAGAGAGAGCTAGAGAGAGATAGGGTTTAGGGTTCGGTTAGAGAGAGAGAGAGAGAGAGCTAGAGAGAGATAGAGTTTAGGCCGGGTTCGGTTAGAGAGAGAGAGCTAGAGAGAGAGAGCTAGAGAGAGAGAGAGATAGAGAGAGAGAGCATGCACCTATTGGGCCAACCAGCGTGGTGCAGTGACGGCCGGAGAGGGAGCTGGCCGGAGAAGACACCGGAGGGCGGTGGTCGGTGGACGGAGAGGGAGAGAGAGAGAGAGAGCCGAGTGAGAGAGAGAGAGGTGAGGGAGGGAAATGTGTGTGGATCGGATGGGGTAGCTTCCTTTGGAAGCTACCCTGTTTTTTTTTTATTATTATTATTAATTGAAAACGAGGCCAGGTGGCGCGCGGGAATTGTCCCGCGCAGGTCACCTGGCCAAAAATTGGCGCGCGGGAATTGTCCCGCGCAGGTCACCTGGCCAAAAATTGGCGCGTGGCGTAATGCCACGCGGCCAATTAGAGACGTGTATTATTATACACGTCTCTATCTGTTTTTTAATATTTTTTTTTTTTTTAAAAAAAAAACGAAAAATTATATATATATATATATATAAATATATTTGTATTTGTAAACACAAACCCTAATCCGACCCTAAGTGTATGTAATATATATAGTGTTAACGTTTACGTAAACTCTAACCCATAAAACTAAACCCTAAACGATAACCCTAAAACTAATTCTTAAACCCTAAGTCTCTGTTAAGTTTCATATATATATATAGGGTTAGGGTTTTATTAGATTAGTATTCCATTAACGTAAATCCTAATTAGAGTTAGGGTTTACTTATAAGTATACCATATATATGTAAAGTACTCAACACGTAAAACGTAAATATACTATAAACATATTGCACGTAACCCATAACCCCTAACCCTATGTTTATATACTATATATAGTCATAAACCCTAACCCTAAGTGTATGTACTTTGTTATGTTGCATATTGTTTTTTTGTTCCTCGCCGTATAATTATGCATATATATATAGCACAAATTTGGGTTATTTATGCATGTAGTACTCTATATAAACATAAACCTTAACACTAAGTGTATATACAACGTTATTATATATATATCTATAAACCCTAACCCTAAGTGTATATATATACTATATATAGCTATATAAGTATACTATATATATATATATAGCCATAAACACCAATGTTAGGGTATATACAAGTAACTATAAAGGTATATAGTTTCGGCACGCCGTTTACATGCATGCATGCATGCATATATTATATATATATGTATATACATAATATGACAAAATAGATTTGAAATACAAATACAAATACAAATACAAATACAAACACAAACACATGCAACCCTAAGTGTATGTACTGTACAAATTGTTAAACCCTAAGTGTATGAACTGTAGAAATTGCTAAACCCTAAGTGTATGAACTGTAGAAATTGCTAAACCCTAAGCCATAAAACTAAACCGTAAACTATAAATTAAAACTAAATCCTAACCCTAAGTATATATATATATATATACTATACTAAACCCTGACCATAAAATTGAACCCTAAAACCCATAATCTTAACCATAATCTTAAGTGTATGTACGATATATATGTAAGCCATAAACCCTAACCTTAACCCTAATCTTAAGTGTATGTACTATATGTAAGCCATAAACCCTAACCTTAACCCTAATATTAAGTGTATGTACTATATGTATAAGCCATAAACCCTAACCTTAACCCTAATATTAAGTGTATGTACTATATGTATAAGCCATAAACCCTAACCCTAAATATATATACTATATATATAGTGATAAACCCTAACTCTAGGATCAAATGATAGAGGCATGCAATTTTATACTTGTGTAAGGTATGCTATAATGATCGGGACCACAAGGTGAATACATTCAAATGGATGTTCTACGAACCCTAACCCTGAAAGTATGTACTACACATACAATAAATTAAGTCCTAACGCATAAACCATATTCAAGAAACTCAACCTGCATGTAAACCCTAAAACATAACTATAAGTACAATACATACTAAATATAGCACAAATTTATTGTTGGGGTATATAATAAGAATTTTTAATATAAATAAATTCAAAAATATTTAACTACAAGGACTGTACAAAACTAATTAGTTTATAAACTCTAATTTGGTATAGGGTACATAGTAATATTATCATGTACATACTATTTGTTTGTTTGTTTTTTTTTTTTTTTTTTTTTAAAAAAGGAATTCCAAAAATATTTTTCTGGAATACACCAGTTAGCCACGTGTATTTTTATACACGTGGCATTCTGTTTGACACGTGTAATTTAGATGGCCGCGTGTATAAATTACACGCGGCCATATGTTTCTACGCCCCATCTGGCCACGTGGCCAGAGACACACGCGGCGATTTACAATGTTTTTTGTAGTGATTTGGAAATCACATGCAATTTTAATAAAAAGAAAAAAGAAAGGTGTTTCTCACATGCAAGGGACGCATGTCACTATTAGAAATTGGTTTATATAAAATTTTAGTTTATAGGGGCAGGATAAAATTATAAATATGATTAAAAAAACAATTCAACAAAATTTAATTATAGTTTTAAAAACATAGATATAACTTGCCTCTTTTTTTTAACCTCTAGTATTAATTTATTTAGTTGTTCTCTACAAGCTCTTATATTTTAAAATCATTACATAAATTTTTCATTGATGATAATCTTAAATATAAAAATAATAAATAATATCCAACTCGAGTAAAATTTAAGGTGCCTGATATAGAGATATTCAAAAAAGAAAGAAAAAGAAAGAAAGAAAGATATAGAGATAGAGATATATAAACAGCATATAGTCTAATAATAAACGCGTTAATTATTAGATCCCATTCATTGGAATTTTCCATGCATGTTCTTGAAAGGCAGCAGGAAGTTGCCAAGAAGCTGCTCATTTTTCTTTATTTTTTTTTTTTCTCTTTGGTCCCAATTTAAAATGCAGTGCCTTTTTGGGGCTCAAATTATGACTCTAACCAAAGTTGGGTCTTCAATCAGGGTTGTTTTTTTTATACGACTCACAAACACAATATAAAATGGCAAGCAAATTAATTAAATAGGTCAATTAGGGTTAACATATAGCTATATATGATCTTATATCTATGCTTCGACACGCGACATAATGGCAAGTAATTATTTATATGATTCACGAGTCCGACATGAACTCAATACAAAATTACTGGATTAAGGTTAAGGAATTTAAAATCTGGTGGCATCCAAGCCCTCTTCCACCTTTGGTTATATGGCAATAACGAAGAATAGGAATTGGCACTAATGATTTTTCCGATCTCATTGCCTTGAAAATATCACCCAACCTTCTCAATTAAGGCGTTTGAATGGCCATTTCCACTCGGTTTAGGACCACTGTGAAAGGAAAATCCCAGCGAAGATTTTTTTCAAACAAAAATGGTGGAATATAATGGTCAACTTCAAATGGTAGAAATTTAGAAATGCAAAACAATCAATTTGGGTGGAGCTCAGCTAACTTATATCTAAAAGAATATTCAAACATGATGTTAGTAGTATTTTTCTTTCTCTTTGTTGTAAACTTCTTTCAAAGTTAAAACTAATTTTTTTCTTCTTTTCTTGACAGAATCTCCAAAACACGACAACTATGGATTTCACTTCTTGTAAATTCCTTTTTAAAAAAAAATCCCTGATTTTTAAGGGTCCCAAATTTAGTGAGCTTGATTCTTGATGATTGTGTTTAGGGTACGTCGACTTTAAAGAAACTAGTATAAAGGAATTGCATTCATCCATTGGGAACCTCATTGGGGCTAAGGAATTAAATCTAGGTGGTTGCACAAACCTTACGAATCTTCCGGATAGTATTCATCGATCAGTTGCAACATTTAAAGCTTCTTAATCCCAATGGTTGTACTAGCATAAAATGGCTGCCTTCATCCTATGGGTACCTCATAGGGTTCAAAAATTAGATCTAAGCGCTTGCACAAACCTCATGAATCTACCAAATAGCATTTGTAAGTTGCAAAATTTAAAGTATCTTTCTATCGAGGGTTCAAAATTTGTTAACTGTCGAAGAAGGTGGAGGATATTAACAAACACTCCATGCTCCCTATTGCATCCACAAAAGAGTCTATGATTTCATCAGTTGCATAATTACTCCAATTGTTGCCTTCAACAAAATTAAGTGATTCTAGTCATGGTTGTTGCTTGATGGCATTTCAAAAGCTTCGACAATTGGATCTTAGTAATTGTGCCCTTTCATGTTCAAATTTCTTAAGGACATTTGATTGTGGCTTCACATTGTATCAAACTATCAAACAACCTGCCATCAAGCAGCAAGATGCCAACAAGGCAAAACCGGAATGCAAGACGAAGCAAGCAAGCTGTCATCAAGGGAACTGAATAGATGTTGACTGTATAGATTACATGTTAAATTTCATTTACTGTTAGTTTGTTACATCAGTTAGACAGTTAAGAGATTAGTTAGAAAGGAGCGTATCTGCGTATGCTCTGTTTTCGTTGTGTATACAAAGCAACACTTTGTTTACTTTGATAAATACAAGTTTCATAAATTTCTTTTCTCTCAACTCTCCGAGTTCACTCGCTACAAACCACTTTGGTTCTTGACATGGTATCAGAGCTTTCTTCTATACTGTGAAAACTCATCCATGGCAGATACTCTCCAAAAATTTTCAAGTCCTTTCTTCCTACATAATGGAGATAGCCCCGGAGTTGTTATGGTTTCTCAGACATTGATAGGTGGGAACTATAACACATGGAGCAGATCTATGAGAATGGCACTAAGGGCTAAAAATAAACTGAAGTTCGTTGATGGAACTCTTACCAAGCCAATTGATCCGGATCGAGTTGAGGCTTGAACTCGGTGTAAAGACATGATCCTTTCATGGATCTTGAATTTTCTCTCGAAAGAGATAGCAGCAAGTGTTATCTACATCAACACTTGTTCAGAAATGTGGATGCATGGACTTGAAGAAGCGATTTTCTAAAAGGAACGGACTGAGAATGTTTCAATTGCAGAAGTCAATCTCGGCTCTCGTCTAGGAAAATCTCTCTATAAGTGCCTACTTTACTCGCCTGAAGTCTCCATCATGTTCTTGCGGAGCTTTAAGCTCTGTAGTTTCCTATTACAATCAAGAACACATTTTCTAGTTCTTGATGGGCCTCAATGATTCATTCTCAAATATCAGATGTCAACTCCTCTTGATAGATCCACTTCCTCAAAGCCTGGGCAACAGAATTGGTTTATAAAACCATACAATCGCAAGGAAAAACCAATTTGTACCAACTGCGACATTACTGGACACACTATTGATAAGTGCTTCAAACTGCATGGATATCCTCCTGGATATAAATTCACGAAGAAGCCACCTTCAAGTGTTCATTCTGTTGTACAATCTCAAGAAGAGAAACATTCAAGTGCCTCAATTGCTGCCTCAATTGCTCTATTATTGCAGAACAATGCCACCAGCTATAGGAAGACATAGGGAGTAGCCATGGTGGTAATTTGGAGGTCTGGTTTTCTTCTTTGTACTCTGGAGGTGGTTTTTCAAACATGAAGAAATTTGTCCCAGTGATGTGTTATTTTCCATAATTTTGCACTCATGCACAAGACCTTGGCGGATATGATACGATGTTAAGTCTCCAATTATTCCAAATGTTTAAACAAATGAAATGCCACTAAGGATTTGGATCTTCAGCAATTCGATATGCATATTGCTAGAAATTTGGGCATAA
Organism: Alnus rubra; assembly: GCA_028654335.1. NCBI lineage: Eukaryota > Viridiplantae > Streptophyta > Magnoliopsida > Fagales > Betulaceae > Alnus > Alnus rubra. Next base: position 914,343 of record JAJPGS010002451.1, on the reverse strand, counting down.
AATATGATAGAGCCTCTATAGGGGTCACCTATCCAAGCAGGGAGATGGGTTGCCCGAGCCCTATTCGGACATGTGAAGCCTATAATGTATTTTCTGCATTTACTGTTCTAATTGATACGAATAATAAAATTGTCAGAAATGTCTATCCAAAAGAGCAGAGGTCAAATACCATAAATCCAAAGCTCTCTTGCCCGCCTATGTACATCATAGAGTCAGAGGTCCTGGGCTTTGTTTTAGCCTCTCATAATGGATATACCAATTAATAACTTTTTGGTGTCGGCTTATAAAAAGATTAAAAAAAAAAAAAAACTGGAACATTCAGAAAGGAGCTGAGTTTGAATACGAGGGCATCATTCACCGATTTGCAAAAAGCTTCTTAAAGTTTAAAAAATTATTTAAAATTTAATGTTGTAAACATAAATAATAAATAACTCCCTATCCTAAACTTTTGTTTCAGATTTTGATAGAAGCCACCCTCAATCCTTGGAACCAATGTCCACTCTTTTTGGTTTTAATAGTGCCGATAAAGTTTGTTAGTTTTACTATCGGTATAAGAAATATAGGATCATATTTTATTTTTCCCATGATAGAAAAAAGAACGAAAATCTGGGGCAGATTTTTTTTTTAATAAATAACATTTGAACTTTTATTGATCAACATCAAATACATAGAACATTTTGTTCTAACATGACAGTATGTCAGTATAATAGATACAACGTAGAATAACCTTCTTCCAGATTTCATCAATAACCTTCCTCCAAATTATGGGCTGCAAAATCACCGTCTTGTTTAACAACGCCAATTTGCCAGCTGGACAGCAAGTTAAGTACTCTTTGGATGTCTTCAACTATTTGCCCAAATCTGTTCTAGCTTTGCCATGCGTATCTCACTGCATTGACCACCTGTAAGGCATCGCCTTCTAAAAAGATATGTGACATGCCTAATTGTATACAAAATTTTGCTGCAAGAGCTCTCATGGGTTCCGCTACCACAAGTTCTTTGGTAAGCTCTTTTATGAAACTTCGAGCTGCTATAACACAACGACCCTCACTGTTCCGAACAAGAATGCAAACTCCAATCTGTCATTTGAGACTGTCAATGGCCACAACCCAATTTACTTTGTGAACATCCTCCGGTTGGGCCTTCCATATAATGGCGGAAGTACTTGCCTCTATGTCTCTTGTTCTATGTCTTTTGCATGGGACTTTTGGAATTCGTGAATGGAAATAGTAGCATCTAGGATTAGTTCATTCAGGCCGTTAAAAAATTAGTTCATTCAACTGAATTTCTCTGGAACCAAATTTTTTTGGCCAAGACAACAAAAAATTAAAACTCGTTTGGAGAACATTTTCCAATCATTTCTTCGACAATTGAAGATATTATTTATGAAGGGGGTAAATATTACAAGACATAAAGCTAGAAAGGGGGTAAATATTACACAGAAAATTAGTGCCAAGTTCGTGAGTTGGGAATATGGAGGCTTGGCACCCACAATACCCAATCAGGCTTCTCATTATTCGTCTTAATCAACTAATCCCATGATCATAAATAGTAGCGAAGTTAGAATTTTAGTTTAAAGCCGTAACATAAAAGATAGAATTTGTTCTAAAATTAATTAAAACTATTAAAAATTATACCTATCAAAATAAATAAACAATTCAACAAAATTTAATTATTGCTTAAAACATATAGATATAACTTGTGATCTATTTTTTCACATCTATTTTTAATTTATTAAGTTGTTCTCAACGAATTTTCATATTTTCAAATCGTTACATTTTTTTTTTAATATTTTGATATTTAATATGCATGATATAGAGATATGATTAATTTTATACACCATCCTTTTATCCCCTTTTATTCTCCAAATTAAAACTGATGTAGCTTAGTTTCACATCAGCTTTAGAGAATAAAAAGATGGTGTATAACATTACTTTGATATATATATATATATATATATATATAAAGAGCATATAATAATATTTTAAAATATTATTCTAATTGAATATTATTAAGAAGTGTAATAATTACTTGGACTCAACTCTATTTCTCTATGTCATATATATATAATCTATATATGATCGACTTATAGAGTGTTAGAATATATTATAAGATTTGATTTTATATTGTGATTAGCGAGACTTGATTTCAACATTGATTTTAATCAAATCAAATCTGACTAGATTTATTTTCTCATATCATTTTATTCCTCCATTCTTTTATATTTCCATTAGTACGTATTATCTTTTGTTTAATGGAGTTGGATAAGATCAACACCTATCCTTGCCCTTTGGAGTCCCAACCGCTCACCAACTACTGAGTTGGATAATTTAAAATGTTGATTTCTTATGATGGGCATGTCCCAATGGCTATGGGTGTTGACCACTTGGCGCTTGCGCTTCTCTCCAACTCAATGTACTTGCTAGGTGCAAATACCCTCTTGGCCAGTCACACGAGCATATTCTGTTATTTAAAGCTTCATTTTTGAAGTGGCCGGCGTTGAGAATGGGGCTCGAAATTAGTATGTGAATCTTGACTAAGCCTCTGCACTCGATTACACTATCATTGTGTGTGAAGTGGGATACCCGAAAAATAAAATAAAAAATTTGAGGGTTATTTTTTTTTTTCCTTTTATATTCAAAGAGCTAGGCAAAAGAAAGGCAACAGGAAGTTGCCAAGAAGTTGCTCATTTTTCTTTACTTCTAATCTTTTCTTTGGTCCCAATTCATAATAGAATAGGATATATGATCTTTTTCATTTCAAATGAAATTGATACTACTCAGATTAAATAAAATGTTAAGATTTGAAATTAGTGCATTTAACAATGTATATTAAGTTAATGTTTAGAATAATGTGAAATCATGTATACCATTAGATGTATTAATTTTAAATTATGATCATAAAATAGATAACATCATTTCATTTGAAATGGAAAGGATCCTATTCTATTTTATAATGGAGTGCTAATTTGAATGAGGTAGGTAGGTGTATTTTTTTTCCTGTTTTTTTTTTTTCTTATTTAAAAAATTATGAAACTCTTTTTACCTTCCTTGGTATTAAAATATTTTTTCAACTAAAACACAAAAACATGTTTGAAAAAAAAAAATTATCAAACACCACGTACGAAGATTCCTTTGTCCAAAACTTAGCTTTGTAACATGCATTCACATGCATGTCGCATTAAAAGACCTTTTCAACTACGAAAAAAACAACAAACAAAATTTATTCGTAATTAAAAAGAAAACAATTATATAATTAAATAAAGAATTCCCGACACAGCAAACCTAACTTCATTGTCACGTACCCTCTGGCCTCTGCCAAAGAAGCTCGCGTTTGCTGATATAATAATAAACGCGTTAATTATTAGATCCCATTCATTGGAATTTTCCATGCATGCATGTTCTTGAAAGGATCGGAAGCAGGAAGTTGCCGAGAAGTTGCTCATTCTTCTTTATTTTTTTTCTCTTTGGTCCCAGTTGGTAATGGAAAGCTAATTTGAATGAGGTAGGTGCATTTTTTTTCTGTTTTTTTATTCAAAAAATCAAAGCATTAGCAAATAATTTTTTTCCCAAAAAAACTTAAAACTCTTTTTACCGTCTTACATATCAAAATATTTTTGGTAGTTTGGAGGCAGGGATGGAACCATAAAATATTTTGGATAGGGGCTAATTAAGCTGCCAAGGCTTGAATTACGAATATATTAAAATAAGGGTAGGGGTTGACAAAGCACGAATAAGAAATATACTAAGATTAAAAATAAAATAAATATATAAAAACAGAATTAGCATCATTTTAATTTCAAACAAAAAAAAATATACAAAATAAGTATTTTGATCATATGCTCGAGGGCATCAGAATGGACAGTCATATAAAGGTAGACTACATAGCTTGGCATTTTATCGAACAATTGTTATCTATTTCATTTTAGGTAATTTGCCACAAATTTTGAAAGCGGTTTCGGGTCATACTGAGACCAAAGTTTATTCCACAACAAAAGTTCAGACTTTAAAAAAATAAATAAATAAATAAAATCCCTCATACATTTCAAAACCAAACAAAACATAAAGTGCCCAAAAAATTGGAAATCCAACAACCCCATACAAATATTCTCAATACGCCACTGTTTGGAGAGACATTATTCAAAATGAAAGTTTGAAAGGACATTATCAATTGGATAGTAATTTGAAAATGATATGTGACATTTATTATAATAATAATAATAATAATAAAACGATGAATTTAAGACCCTTTTTTTGATTGCTCAACTGTCAAATGCACATTATCTAACGTGACTAACAAAATTATCATTAAATTTAAAAATCAGTAGTATTTGTACACCAATTGGTTATCAAGCCTTACTAGGGGTGGAGCTATTCCCAATAAAATTGGCTCCGCGTAGGTCTAGCATTTATTTGAGTATTTGCAGTGCTTTTGTGCGGAGCTCAAATTAATGGTCAACTTCAAATGGTAGAATTGCAAAACAATCAACTGGGGTGGAGCTCAGCTAATTTTTATCTAAAAGAATATTCAAACACGATGTTATTAGTCTTCTTCTTTTTTTATTATTTTTTTATATATATTAATTTAAAATGATGCAACTCGTATTATTATATGAAGCAATGTGAGATCAGCAGCCAAAGAAAGAAGAGGAATCTGATGCCCCAGAGCAACTAATTTAAATAGAGCCGTTTCTGATCAATTGCATACAAAGAGCGATGACTTCTTCCATGGCCACCCATTCATGGACTTATGATGTGTTCTTGAGTTTTAGAGGCGAAGATACCCGCTACAATTTTACTGCTCATCTACATGATGCTTTGCGTCGAAATGGAATTAATACCTTTATGGATGACAAGCTTAGAAGCGGAGATGAAATTTCACCAGCACTTGTCAAAGCGATTGAAGAGTCAGAGATTTCAATCATTGTATTCTCTAAAAACTACGCATCATCTAAATGGTGCTTGGATGAGCTGACGAAGATCCTTGAGTGTAAAAAACCAAAGGGACAACGAGTTCTACCGGTGTTTTACAACATAAATCCCTCGGAAGTACGCCATCAAACCAATAGTGTTGGAGAAGCATTCACCAAACATGAAAAAAGGTTCAAGGATGATCAAATGAATGTGCAAAGGTGGAAGACGGTCCTGATAGAAGCAACCAATTTGTCCGGAAAGCATTTGGGGAAGAGGTATTCTAACCACTCTTAGCTCCTTCCTTCTAGATTTATTTTTTTTTCTTTTTTATCTTTTAGAACTTTACTTATATTTCCAGGATATCTTTCATCACTCTTGAAAAAAAATACCTAAACTTTAAAAAATGTCAATTTAGAGCATCCATCTTTCATTTTTTTTTTCCCGATTTCAACCTTCCGTTAAATTATGTCAAAATTTTTAAAATATCCCTCATTTTTTAAGGAAAAAAAAAAAAACTGATAGGATTTAGGTATTGATCAGAATTTACAAAAATACTCATACTTGAATATTTGGATTTTTTTTTAAAAATAAAAATAACACAAGGATATTTTAGAAATTCTAATAGGATTTAACGGAAGGTTGGAATTTTTTTTTTTTTTTAAACCCTAAATCGACACTTATTTTAAAAAAAATAAAAAATAAATAAAAAATCCCTAAATCGACACTTATTTAAAAATTGCTTAAATAACTTATTCATGACCTAATATTTGAAAATTGAACTTCCCATTTGTTGCTGTATATACTTTTCTTTCTAGTCCTACACGTTTAACACATAATTCCGTCCATTATTTTACACAAGTTTAATTATTCTGAATATCTTCCTGGTCATTTTGTTTTTATCAGAAAGAATACTAAATTCGTTAAAACTTTCATTTACTTTAAGATCATATTTTGAAAATTAGTCATTTTTAACACAAAATGTATTTTTACAAATTTTGTGGAACTTTACTTCTTAAGGATGGTTGCGGTAAATCTCTCTTGATTGCCAATAAATAAGCGATTGAACTCCAATGGATTTCAGAAGTGTATGGTTTACAAATTGGTTTTTAGCATCAATTGGTCTTTAGAGAAAATGAGAAGATACTTTTGATAAGTTTTAATAGTGTACATGTGGATGCGGATGCGATTATTTATAATATTTACAGCCGCATTTGTAAAATACGGATATCACTTTTAGATATTCATACCATATTTTTATTAATCACATATGTGTGGTTATTGCGATTATTAAATCGGGTTATTATTCACTATCCATGTATTAGGTAGTTGGTATTTTTAGGCCTATTTTAGTCTTTTGGGTTTCTATTAGTTCCTATTGTAAAAAAATAATAATAATAAAAAAATTAAAAGTTGATTTTTAGTGTTTAAGCTTATTTTAATTTTTTTTTTAAGTCATAATCTTTCGAAAATATATTAATTTCATGTTACTTTTGCATTTAAGTGTTCAACGAGAATGGAACATAGCCAACCAAACTGACTTAAACATAACTTATACCTAATAAAAAACGACGTTATTTTGGTAAACATACTAACGGATCTTTACAGTGGCACGATTATGAGTCACTCAGCCAACATAATGTACATGTTTCATAACTTGTACCTGATAATCAGAGTTACATCTGACAGCGAAATATAATACTCAATGTGCAACGGAACACATATCATAAGCGGAAATAAATCTAATACATAACAGTTAATTACAACAAGAGCCATTTGAAAGTCCATCTCTTTAAGGCTTATAAACACATTACACTAACTACATACTAAAATACAGGCTCAACAAATACATATGTTACATAGGACACGAGCCATAAATAGAATACGAAAAATGCGGACTACCCATGAGTCTGTGACTTCTGACTGTCGTGACGTGCTCCAATCACAGCATCCCATACGCTAGGTGGACGAGTCATCATCTATATCCGCAGAATCTGCAACCAAAGCATCAATGTTTGCACGGTTGTGAGGGTTGTCGCATCCGCACAGGTGGAATTATGAGTCTACCGTCTTAGCATAAATAAATACACTAAGACCTCAGAGGTATACTATTCACTGAGTTTTCACAAAGAACCAACTTTTCATTTTTAGTCATACGTACACTATAATAGTTACCAATTTTATAAACTTTTGTTTTAAAACCCCCATAGCTGATATAGTAAACACCGCCTAATAGAAAATATTTAAAGCATACTACGCAGCTGAGCTTATATGTAGAAGTTTCCATTGTTGGAAACAACTACGTACATCCTCATCTACTATAATACTTTTGATTCAGTGATACTTAAAAAACAATAGTATTTAAATCATGTAACCATCCAATAGAAATATACATAAGCTCTTTTCGATTAAGACTCTTATGCATACTAATACGTTTAGCAAAACTACTCATAATATAAAAACATCACACTCATAAAAACAATGCTATACATGCTCATGCAGGTTTCCTCATGGAAATTAATTCATGCCTCATGGGAAGTAACCCAAATTCCTCATGGAAATTAATTCAAGCCTCATGGAAATTAATCCAAGCCTCATAGGAATTAACCCAAATATAGTTTTCTGTGGGCTATAAAACTCACTTCGATGCACGTTTAGCGTTCATATGCTTATGCCTCATGCCTTAAAACAATATAAATTTCATTTCATGAATCATGCCTTGAACATATGTTTTCTTTATAAAACATAAACAATTCAACATGTCATTTCTTAAACAATTTGCATGACTTAACTCACTCTAAAATCAAATTCATGTTCCATTGCAGTCCAGTTTTCAAAACTCCCAACCATAACGTACAGTGACTCCATTCATTTAAACTCCACATATCATATTCATACTTCAAAACATTATCGTAATTTCAGTATACTCGAAAGTACTCAAATCATCCAAAACAATTCATAATCAACATACAGTTGGTTCAAGTTTGTAAAACAATATATATTTTGAAATTCATCATATTTGAAAATAATACCTCTCAGTGAGTAGAATACTCACCTTGGTTGCGCGGATTTAAGCACTAGGTTTCCTAGGCACCACCTTGCAATGTATCACTGTGGAATAACACATTGCACTATTTAGCACTTTAAATAATTAACACCCTAATTAGCACTTGAATCGCTCAAGGTTAAATCGCTGGAAAACTCATAATATTTTTAAGGGTTCCAAACATCTACCCATAAGTCCTAGACACTAATTAAAACTCAAACAAAACTAACCAAAAGTATTTACTCAGAGTTAGATATTAAAATCACAATTTAAGTATTTACTCATAATATTAATTACTAACCCGCAATTAATTTCACTAACCCATAAATTATTTTCACTAACAATTTTATAATAATATTAGCCATAAAATTATATTCACTAATATCTAAATTATTTTTCACTAACATTTTTTCAATATCATTAACACATTTAAAATAACATTAACCCATAAGAAAATCTTAGGGTTAACTTCGCAAATACTATTTAAACTAAATATTCATAATTATTTATTTTTACTAACATTAGAACCTAACCCATAAATACTTATTTTTACAAAACCCATAACTAATTTAGGATTAATCATCACAATAACTACAATTAATCCACTAACTAATAATCTAGGTTTTAAACAATAAAAACCTCAAATTAATTTAACCCATCAAATTAAGGTTTCCAAACTTAAACCCATAATTTATTTTACTAACCCATAACATAATATTGATATTTAAATACTAACAACACTAACCCATAAGGTTTATTTAGGATTAGGCACAAGAAATCGCAATTAAAATACATAACCCAAAAGTTAGGGTTTGAGGAAACTCACCAAAAATTCACAAAACCAAAACCCATGGTTTGGGTAGTCTTCAGCAAGTTCCAAGTTAGCCATTACCTAAAGAAAACATTAGATTAAACTCACATTTCAAGATTTTAACCCAAAATTTCAAGAACACGAGTTTAGTATTTTATCTCAAAATGATCGATGAAAACGTAGATCCGAATGCAAGGATCACATTTCCAAAGTCGAATTTGAGTTTGGACGGTTAGATCTTCGTGGATCATTAGTTTTGTGGAGAAACCCCAAAGAGGAGAAGAAAAGAGAGGTATTCTGCCTCTTTTTTTTCTTTTTTCTTTTTCTCCCACACGAGATAAGGCGCCTTATCATCATTTTCTTCTTATTCTTCTTTTTTTTATTATTATTTTTTTTCTTTCTTTGGGAAGGCCCTTACTTTCTTTTTCGCGCGTGAAGGGCCAGATGGCCCGTCACTTTAAGCATGTGGGGCGCATGTCGCCCCCACATGTATAATTATTATTATTATTATTATTATTATTATTATTATTATTATTTTTGACTTTTTGACTTATTCTTTTTTTTTTCTCTTTTTTTTCTCCTCTTTTATTTGAAATTATTTAATTCATTAATTCTTTTCTTTATTTTATTTTATTCATTAATTTCATTTTCTATTTCAAGTTTCTTTTATATTTTATTTTCTTTAGACTTTAAAAATATTCTTTTACATTTTTAATAACACTAAATTAACTTTAATTAATTATTTACTCAAATTTCATGTTTTAATTACTACAAAATGTCTAGGACATTAAAGTATGCATATAGTAAATAGTTGTGGATAACAAATGATGGTTAATATCTAACTGCATATGGAGAGAAAAGAAGAAGAAGAATTAAAACTTACACCCAAACATGTTTTGACATTGAATTTGCCAACATTAAAAACCCAACATAGATTTTTTTTCCTCTGATAAGGGGAGGACTTGCAGTAAGTAGGAGGATAGGGCTTTTGGGAGGGGAAGCTTATCCCTCGCATCATAATTTATAGCCTACCATTGTCATTGCTTATGGAGAGAAAAAAAGAATAAGAAAAATCTTATTTCTATTATTTTTATTGTGAACGTAACTCATTAGATGTTTTGTTATCTTTTTGTATTGGTAGGAATGAACCTGAATTTATTCAAGAAATCATTGAATGGGTGAATTCAATATTAGAAAAAAAGACACGTTTTCAAGTTGCCCAATATCCGGTTGGAATAGAGTCTCGTGTACAAGTTTTGAAGTCGCTTTTAGATATAAAAAAAAATGACAGTACATGCATGGTAGGGATTTTTGGAACTGGTGGAATTGGTAAGACAACTCTCGCCAAAGCCATCTACAATGTGATTGCCCCTCAGTTTGAAAGTAGTTGTTTTCTTGAAAACATTAGGGAAACTTCCAACCAAATTGACGGTCTGATCCGTTTGCAAAATAAGCTTCTTTCGAAGTTTCTAGGAGACTCAAATCTAATGGTTGACAATATTGATCAAGGAATTACTTTGATAAAGCATAGGCTTCACAGTTTGAGATTACTTCTAGTTCTTGATGATGTGGATCAGTTAGTCCAATTAGAAAAGTTAGTTGGAAAAGGTGATTGGTTTGGCTTAGGAAGTAGAATCATCGTAACAACAAGAGATAAACATTTACTTACTGCACAAGGTGTTGTTTCAGTATACCAGGTGAATAAGTTGGATCACAATGAAGCTCTTAAGCTCTTTAGTCGATATACTTTCAATAAAGACATACCTGATGATGACTATGTGGATGTCACAAAAGATGCAATACGTTATTGTGGAGGATTGCCACTAGCTTTAACAGTGCTAGGCTCGACTCTAAAAGATAAAGATATACTTTATTGGAAAAGTAAATTGGAAGAGTACAAAAGAATTCCTAACGATGATATTCTAAAGAAACTTAGAATAAGTTGGGATGTATTGGATGAAAATGCCAAGAATATTTTCCTTGACATGGCGTGTTTTTTCAAAGGAGAGAATGTAGAACATGTCACAAAAATGCTAGATAGTTTTGGTTTTCACTCATATAGTGGCATCAAAGAACTAAAGGATAAGTGTCTCATAACTCAGTCTTTCGGATCATTGGTGATGCATGATTTGCTGCAAGAAATGGGTCGAGAAATTGTTCGACAAGAATCACCCAAAGAACCTGGCGAACGTAGCAGATTGTGGTTTCATGAAGATGTTCGTTATATCCTAGAAGGAAATACGGTAATAAGACTTTTGTTAAAAATACCTTTTAATTTTACATTGTTTCTTTTTCATGACCTACTAGGAAAATATTGAACCTTTTTTTTTTTTCATAAAAAAAAAAAAAAAGGCTAAAAAGTTACATGCAAATATACGCATGTGGATACATATATGATTTTAATTTCAAAACCAATTAAAATTATACCATAATTACAATAGAGTTTACTATTTTTTTGGCACTGGTTTTGTAAAAACAATTATAAGATTGTTTTCAAATAACAAGATAGCTAATTTATCATGACCTCTATTAAGATTTTGAAAAAAAAAAAAAAAAAAAGGATCTTACATGCATAAAAATAGTGAGGCTCATAATAGAAGAACATGTGAGCAGTGAGGTTAATCCCACCTTTAAAAAAAAAAAAAAATGTGAACTAGTAATTTTAAACATTATAATGAATTTTTAAAAAAATTTAAATATAATTTTGGTAAATAATTTTTTTTAATAAAAACACATTTTTCAAAACAAACTACAAAATATTTTACAAAAAATAAAATACAGAACTTTTTAAGAAAACGTCCAACAGCATCGTAATCGAATGTTTTGACAACATATGCCTGATTTTTGGAGTGCGGAGGTTGGTCTTGTCATTTACGAAAAACCAAAATAAATGTAAAAATATGTAGCAATTTTTTGGTTTTTCCAAAATGTTTATCAAAATTTTGCCAAACAATTTTCATTTGCTCCGCCAGGTCAATTCTCAATTTTTTTCCTTTTTCAAAATCCAGAACAGATTTCAAAACTTTACCAAACAACAGTCTCAATAATTTGTTATTCGTTTTACAATAACTAATAAAAAATTTAACTAATAATATTACAAAAGAGCTGAATATATGGAATGATTGTAATTGAGAAGAATAAATAAAATTATCATTGGTAACTCCTTCTATTATTTCAAAGATGTTCACAATTATTACATATGATCAAGTAAGGGTAATATGTTTATCAAAAAAAAGTAAGGGTAATATGTGTGTGTGTATATATATATATATATATATATATATATATATATATATATATATATATATATATATATAAGAAACATTAATTTTTCAGAATATGATGATCAATCACATTAGGAAATTCCAATAATAAAAACAAATTACTCCTTTTGAAAATCTAACAGAGAGAGAGAGAGAGAGAAAAAAAAAAGAAGAAGAAGAAGAAGAAAAAGAAAGAAAGCAATATACGAAGACAAACAGTATAAGCTTGTTCCTCTTTACAAAGTATCATATATATATATATATAATATTTAAATTTTATCAAGACAAGAATCATAGGTCTAGGGAGTGTTAAAATTTGGAGAACTTTCTGTTACCATTTTGCTGATACATTTAATTATACATTTTGTTGTTAGGGAACAAACAAAGTTGAGGGCATATTGATAAATTTGCCTGAACCAGACTTGATACACTTGAGTCCCAAAGCCTTCAAGAAGATGAAAAGGCTAAGAATGTTTATAAACCATAATGCATGCTTTCTTGAAGAGCCTAATTTTCTTTCTAACGAGTTAAAAGTGCTTGATTGGCCTAATTATCCTGGAGAATCTTTGCCAGCCAATTTTTGTGGAAAGAACCTTGTTGTTTTAACAATGCCTCAAATTCACTTCAAGGAATTGGAGGGAGTCCAGGTAGTTTTTTTATTTTTTATTTTTTGAATATTTCTTCATTAGGTTAATCATGTTATAAACTTCTTTCAAACTAATTCATTTACTCTCTTCTTCTTTTTCTTTTTTTTTTTCTTTTTTTTTTTTACAGAATTTCCAAAACATGAAAATTATGAATTTCTCTTTTTGTGAATTCCTAAGAAAAATCCCTGATGTTTCAAGGATCCCAAATTTAGAGATATTGACTCTTGATTATTGCGAAAATTTAGTTGAGGTTCATCATTCTGTTGGATTCCTTAATAAGCTCGTTAGTTTGAGACTTGGAGCATGCTCAAATCTTAAGAGTTTTCCGAGAAGCTTGAAGATGAGATCTCTCAAACTTCTTTGCCTTAGGGATTGCTCAAGGCTTAAGAACTTTCCTGAAATTGAGTGTCAAATGGAATGTTTAGAGAATATCGACTTGAGAGGAGCTGGTGTAGAGGAATTGCCTTCATCTATTGGATACCTCACTGGGGTTAAAACCTTAAATCTAAACGGTTGCACACACCTTATGGATCTTCCGTATAGCATTCATAAGTGGCAACATTTGGAAATACTATCCATTGGGGAGATGGATAGGATTATACTACCATGTCTAGGCCTTTCTTGTAGCAATTATCAGTTGTGTCATTTACAGCATCTTAGCCTTTCCGGTTGTTCAAAAGTTACTGAATTTCTAGAAATGGTGAAGGATACGATACAATCCATGCCCACTGTTGTATCCATAGAGGAATATGAAATTTCATCAGTGCCAGATTTACTCCAATATTCACCTTCGACGAATACAAGTGATTCTAACGATGGTTATTTCTTGGTAGCATTTCCGAAACTTCGAGTGTTGGATCTTAAAAATTGTGTCCTATCAGAATCAAATTTCTTTAGGACCTTTGTTTGTTGCTCCACATTGACGGATTTAGATCTATCAAGGAGTGATATTGTTACCCTTCCTCCATGCATCAGAAGATTTGTTAGATTGAAAGCCCTTTATTTGAATGGATGCAAGGCACTTAAAGAAATTCTAGGACTTCCGCCAAATGTAAAACGAGTGGAAGCTAGCGGGTGCGTGTCATTGGCAATATTTTTAGAAGAAGATAAAAGATCTCAATTCCAGGTTCCAGCGTTGATTCTTGGAGACAATGTTCTAACAGAATCAAATTTATTGATTCAACGTGAATGCCCTTTAAATTTGGAATATCTAGATCTATCAAGTAGCGCTATTGTTAGCCTCCCTAGATGGTTCAACAAATTTGTTGGATTGGAGATCCTTCGCTTGATTAGTTGTAAGCAACTTCGAGAAATTCCAATACTTCCCCCAAATATAAAGAGGGTACAAGCGAAAGGATGCACATCATTGGAAAGATTTCAATGTAATAATATAAACGATTTACCAATGCTTCAATGGATTGATTTCTCAAATTGCCTTGGATTGCGTGAAAATATGGGGGATGATCTGCAAATTCGTTTAAGGAGTGAGGTACGTACCTCTGTTTCACATATATACTTGTTATTGTGTGTGCCTTGATTTGTAGTTCTTATCATTGAAAATTTTGTAATATCCGTTTAACAGGGACATCTTAGGGACCGTGAATTTGACTGTATATTCCTGGGAAACACGATTCCACATAGGTTCAGCAGGTACGTTAAAGAGATTTCAAATACTGATTGGGGTGAAATAGATTTCAATGGGCCTCTACATTTGGATGGGAAGAATACACGATTTTCTTTCTCTGTTGTTATTGGAACAGAGGATGGACAAGAAAAGGATCCTTTGCGAATTAGTGTTGAAGTCATCAATAATGGTCAACACATCTATTATCATGAGTTTCGTTTTATATGTAATTCAGCCGGCTCAAATGATGTATGGTTGAACTTTCATCATTCACACCAATCTCAGCTAAAGACGGATAATCTTCGAGTTGAATTTTCATGCGACAACCCTTCAAAGTCAGTGTTCTTTAAAAGTTATGGATTCCATATTGAGCATATGAAGAGGAAGCGATGAATTTAATTGATAATATTCAACTTGCTGAGACACCATGATAATTGTTGACCTTTTATTTTGGCTGCATTCCTGTGACAAAAAGTTATTTGTTTGTTGAAGAACTTGGAACTCAGATCATTCAGAAGACAATTTATTTTTGCAGTATTCGAGCAGCCAAAAGCTGTGTTTGGACACGAGTCACAGTAAGTTCCTCTTCAGCAAGATGTCCAGATAGCCCGAAACAATGTCCAAACACGATTGGCAGCAAGGTCTTGTTCTCTAAAATGTCCGGACAACCCAACGGACGCAATTTCGAGTAAGCTCATGTTCTCCAAGATGTCCGGACAGTTCAGCGGACGCAACTTCTAGTAAGTGTTTCACCTATTTAGACTTCTACTTTGTAATTGAGGTGTAAATCAATTTATCTTTTTTTTTTTCAAAGCTGATTTTGTCACCCCTTGAAATTACTATTGCTTTATTTTTAGGGTTTTGTTATTGCTTTTATAGCTTTCTGGTTTATGCTTTTTTTGTCATAAATTCATCAGCAATGAAGGATTTCGTTTTGCTTTGGCTTTGTGTATTCTGCAGTACTTGTACAATCTGGCAGGCATCAACGGGAAGTAAGACCACCTGTCCAAGTCAGTTATGGTTGAAAATAAACGATTGTTAAGAAAATCTTTTTATTAGACTGTTTCAGGGTTTTCGCTCTTGCTGATATACATGTACAGTGGTTAAACCTCAACATTTTCCTCCTTTTCTTGTAGGGTTCGCCTACAAAATTTGGGTTTGCAATTTACCAAATGGACTACTTTGCTGGGTATTGCAGCTCCTCTTTGAGGCCACATTGCACTTACTGGATGATGTGGTATCGCGTTACCCTTCTGGCTGAAATTGTGTGGTTACGTTATGGGAATGCTCCTGTATACATATTACATATCAAGATCGGTACGCTTCTCTCGCCTGTCAGACACATCCTATTACAATATTAATCAAATAATTAAATTCAACCTCTCTTATCAACTTAATATTTTGATATAACAGAAATTTTTCTTGTCAAGGAACTTGGAAGTGTTACTGAAAATTGTTTCTGGAGAGAGTGTCTTGTGCATTTCCTTGTCTCAACAAGTTGTTCATGAAAAGCCAATAGTGCATTTTTTCTAACCTTTATGTGGATTACCATATAATTTCAATTCCCATAAAATAAAGAGAGAAGCTTACCAAGGAGCAAGTTTCCAAGATCACCATTAACACAATACTCCAAGACAAGACACTCATGATCCCCTGTCACAATATCCAAGACTGCTTACCATCATAGCAAAAGAACTGGTAGCTCTGGGCATTTCATCTTGTGATCAGAATATAAAGAGAGATCAGTGCAGTTGAGGGGATTTCTGGCTTCATTCTCTAATGCTCCTTTAAGGCGTGTGACTGCAGTAAAAATTGACAAATCTGCATGAAATTAACCATTAATTAACAGTCACAAAATAAATGCAGGAAGGACACCCACATATCATGTTTCTCATCACCTGACAGATTTTCCATGTCCTTTTCTCTTGCATATTGAAGTTTCTTCCTTGTTAGTATATTTAGTATTGGAGCTAAGATGACAACCACTGCTGCTACAATTACAACAGCAAGGAGTATCTTGGAATCCAGTGGATGCCCTTTTACACATTAATCGGCTAATTACGGCTAAAATGCATGCACAAGGAGAAACAGAGAAAAGAGATTAAAAGTTTCTTTTGATTCACCTTTTTTATGATTTTGTGTAGGCCATGGAAGCTCTGAAGCACAAGAATGAAAATACTCAAACTAAGCAATCAAAAGGAATCTGCCCCATAATTGAAAATTGAGAAATCTTAAGAAGAAGTTCCATGAAGCCAGTTTGGGGAATCCACATCTGAACTTGCAGGGCTAACAAGAAGAGCTTCTCCACTTCTTTTTCCATTAAAACTATCACCTCCTCTTAAAGCCTGCCGTAACTGCCTATAAGACGTGACACAGTTAAAACATGTCTCATCACTATAATTACTAGCAGATAAGTCTTTACAATTGGACCTGTTAAGGCATTGTGTCTCTCAACCCCGTGAAAATTTATGATTGAATCAATTCTCTTTGAGCACAGGTTTGGTGCTGAGGAAGAGATGAAGTCATGGAATTCACACTTGGTGAGATTGGTCCTCTGGTGAAGATTTTGGAACTTGTTACTACAATCCCTGAGCTTCAGCCAACTGGAGGAATATATATGGAGCCAGATTGATTAGTTTTTATAGCCATTGCTTGGAAGAAAGACTTGCTGTGTGCTTCATAAGGATATTGGCTAAAATTCAATGTGCAAGTACCTGAAAAATGACAATGAAATTCTGTAAAAGAAGTGGTTGGGGAGAGAGATTGCTCTAGTATAGGAAGATGAAGATGAAGATGAATAGGAAGACATATGGTGGTAATTTGGAGGTCTGGTTTTCTTCTTTGTACTCTGCAGGTGGTTTTTCAAACATGAAGAAATTTGTCCCAGTGATGTGTTATTTTCCATAATTTTGCACCCATGCACCGAGACCTTGGCGGATATGATTCGATGATAAGTTTTCAATTATTTCAAAAGTTTAAACAAATGAAATGCCACTAAGGATTTGGATCTTCAGCAATTCAATATGCATATTGCTAGAAATTTGGGCATAAAATTTGATAGTCTCTATAGGGGCAACCCATCCAAGCAGGGAGATGGGCTGCCCAAGCCCTATTCGGACAGATAAATCCTATAAATTATCAAGAATCTCTATCCAAAAGAGTAGAGGTCAAATACCATAGATCTAAAGCTCTCTGTATATCCTTTCTTCCCCCATATCTATGGGCTCTTTTGCCTGCCTATGTACGTCATAGAGTCAGAGGTCCTGGGCTTTGTTTTAGCCTCTCATAATGGATATATACCAATTAATAACTTTTTGGTGTCGGTTTAGAAAAAGAGTAAAAAAAAAAAAAAAAAACTGGAACATTCAAAAAGGAGCTGAGTTTGATGAATACGAGTGCATAATTCACAATATATAGTTTAATTCACACTAACGAGTTTCAATTAGGTTTGGAATATTAATTGAAACTCTTTATAAACCACCTCTGTCATAGTTGTTTTCTTTATCAAAGTACAAAAGAGATTACTTTTCTAATCATATGAATATTTTCCCTCTTTAAATACACAATACCCCATTGACCTACTGACACAAAATTAACCACTAACCAAAACTGTCCACGCACATGCCCTGTTTTGGTTTTATTATTTTCTTTTCTTTTCTTTTTGTTTTTAAGTGCACACATGCCCTCATTTTTGCCTGTCAAACAGAACGCAAAACCAATGTCCACTCTTTTTGGTTTTAATAGTGTCGATAAAGTTTGTTAGTTTTACGGTCGGTATAAGAAATATAGGATCATATTTTATTTTTCCCATGGTAGAAAAAAGAACGAAAATCTGGGGCAGGTTTTTTTTTTTTTTTTTTTTTTTAATAAATAATATTTTGAACTTTCATTGATCAAGATCAAATACGTAGAACATTTTGTTCTAACATGACAGAATGTCAGTATAATAGATACAACGTAGAATAACATGCGTATCTCATTGCATTGACCACCTGTAAGGCATCGCCTTCTAAAAAGATGTCACAGGCCTACTTGTATTAGTTGTATACAAAATTCCGCTGCAAGAGCTCCCATGGGTTCTGCTACCACAAATTCTTTGGTAAGCTCTTTTATGAAACTTTGAGCTGCAATAACACAACTCTCACTGTCCCGAACAAGAATGCAAACTCCAATCTGCCATTTGAGTTGTCAATGGCCACAACCTAGTTTGCTTTGTGAACATCCTCGATCTGGTTGGGCCTTCCATATAACGGCGGAAGTACTTGCCTCTATTGGGGGTGTTTGGCAAACATTTCCAACTCCCTCTCTATTTTTTTCACTTCTCCCAAAAAAAAATCAGCCCAAAACATTTTATCTCTTTTTCACTTTTTATATTATATCAATAATTTTTTATTACTATTCAAATAAAAAAAAAAAAAAAAACCATTACAAAATAAAACTTTTTCACTTTTCTATAAAACAAATCTAAACTTTTATATACTTTATATCATATCAATCACTTTTTTACTACTATTCAAACTTTTTACTACAAAAATTTCACAATCACAAATGTTTGCCAAACACACCCATGTCTCTTGTTCTATGTCTTTTGCATGAGACTTTTGGAATTCGTCAATGGAAATATTAGAATCTAGGATTAGTTCATTCATGCCGTTAAAAAATTAGTTCATTCAACTGGATTTCTCTGGATCCAAATCTTTTTGGCCCAGACAACAAAAAATTAAAACTCCTTTGAAGAACATTTTCCAATCATTTCTTCGACAATTGAGGGTATTATTTATGAAGGGGGTAAATATTACTAGACATAAAGCTAGAAAGGGGGTATATATTACACAGAAAATTAGTACCAAGTTCGTGAGTTGGGGATATGGAGGCTTGGCACCCACAATACCCAATCAGGCTTCTCATATATTATTCGTCTTAATCATCAACTAATCCCATGATCATAAATAGTAGCGAAGTTAGAATTTTAGTTTAAAGCCGTAACATAAAAGATAGAATTTGTTCTAAAATTAATTAAAACTATTAAAAATTGTAACTAACAAAATAAATAAACATTCAACAAAATTTAATTATTGCTTAAAACATATAGATATAACTTGTGATCTATTTTTTTCACATCTATTTTTAATTTATTAAGTTGTTCTTGACAAGTTTTCATATTTTAAAATCGTTACATAATTCTTTTAATATTTTGATATTTAATATGCATGATATAGAGATTTTTTTTTGAACGGAAATGATAATCTATCATTGATATGGTGAACAGCCCAAGGCTTACAACTTGAAAATAAGGGACAAGCCCCCCATTCTCTAAGCCAGAAAAATCTGGCTTAAAAAACAGCTGCCTAAGCAGAAATACAACTTTTACAAGAAAGCATTTGATTTTTTTACATTAACGCTCACTTTCTAAATAAAAGAGACCAGATCTAGCAATTAGCCAACAAATATTCCCATAAAAATTGAACCCAACACAAGCAGACTGTGACCCAAGAAAAGAGAAAAAACACATGACACTGAAGCAGAGACCACCCAAAAACAAGCTGCCGGCAGTGGAGGAAAAGGCCAAGAAGCCGGACGGCGGCGCGTAGGGGACACGCGCCGACACCGGCGCCACCCAGACGGAGGACCGAAGCCAGACGACCGAAAACCGCCAAGATCGGCCAGAAAAAAGTGGCGCGTGGCCCACATGTGCACCAAACAGCGGAGAGCCCACTGGCGCGTGGTTCCCACGCGCCGGTCACTGGCGACCGACAAGGCCGGATCTAGCGGCGGAAGGCGACGGAGAACCCGGCTGGGGGGCGCGTGTCAGTCAGAAGTGGGCAAGGAAGAGCAGATCTGGCTTCCAAAATCTGAAGAAAAAAGGTGAAAGAACGGGCCAAAAAACATCCCGCCGACGACACGAACGCTCGGCCAATCCCCCAAAGAAGACAACTTGAGATGAGAAATCCTGCCAAAACAAAAGAAAGCAAACAAATAAAGACTCATAAAAGCCACCATAGCCCAAAAAGGCTAGGGGAAGACCAGCCTCCACCGGATCTAGCAGGGAGGAACAAAAGCTCCACAACCCTAAAGGTTAGGAGAAAAAACTAACCCCACTAAACTAACTTAGGGGGAACAAAAAACTCTGACTCACGAGGAGTCAGAGGGAAATCACCACCGGGAGGGGGAGGCAAGAAAACCACCCCCTCCCTGCGAAAACCAAGCTCTCAAGACTTTTTCCTCTCCTCTCTCCCTGATAGTTGTTCCTCTTCTCGTGCATGATATAGAGATATGAGTAGTAATTTTATACACCATCCTTTTATCCCCTTTTATTCTCCAAAATAAAAGGATGGTGTATAATATTCCAATAATTAACGAGTTAAAATATTATTCTAATTGAATATTGTTAAGAAGTGTAATTACTTAATTTACTTTAACTCAACTCTTTTTTTCTATCTTATTTACATAATTTATATATGACTTATAGAGTGTGAGAATTATATTACGAGATTTTATTTTATATTGTGAGACTTGATTTCAGCATTGATTGTAATCAAATCAAATCTGATTAGATTTATTTTCTCATATCATTTTATTCCTCCATTCTTTTATATTTCCATTAGGTACGTATTATCTTTTGTTTAATGGAGTTGGATAAGATCAACACCTTTCCTTGCCCTTTGGAGTCCCAACTGCTCCCCGTCTCTCATGGCGACATTGACATATAACGACTGGGATAATTTAGTCATCAAGACACAATTCAATCGGTTAGAGATCATATTTTATGAAGCGGAGGTTACTAGTTTGAATTTTCTCTCTCCTTCTTGTATGGACATGTAAAAAAAATAAAAAATAAAATAAAAAACTGGGATATTTAAAAATGTTGATTTCTCATGATGGGCATGCATCTCCCAACTGCTACGGGCGTTGACCACTTGACCCTTTCGCTTCTCTCCAATTCAATGTACTTTTCTCTTTGTCCACATTCAAGAAGATAAACATGAGGAGAGGGAAGAGGCTCTCTCAATATCTGAGGAACATTTTTTTTATTACTTTTATAATCAATAAGGTAGGAGAAAGCGGTGAGAGTTGCTACTTTACGTAGGAAAGCCTAGATGGTGGAAAATTACAATCGCTCTCTCAAGCCAATTGAGTTATAGTCTGACCTAGTCCTACCTAGAATACTAGTAACCTAAGCCGGTGGTATATATGAAAATAATCCCGAGCGCTTTCCATTTTGGGATTGAATTTTAGAACCTTCCACCCACCAAACCATTAGAAGTTAGCCAGAATGTCACTAGACCATCACCCTCGGTGGTGGGAAGTTGAGGATCTTGGTTTCCTTAAAGAGTGTGCTCAATTCTAAACTCTAAAGAAAGAGTCGGCAAATATATGGATTGGTTCACTCTTATAGAGGTAATCCAACGACCAAGTACTTAATGGGAATGATATTGGTTGAGCTCTTTCAATCTCACTCCTAATGCTCTGTTTGTTTTAACGTAAAATGTTTTTCAGTGTTTAACGCGTACGAAAAATTACAAATATTTTCTATATTTTCATTCAATCTTATTAACCTATAAAACTCAATTTCTATTCAAAACATAAAAATATTAATACAAAATAATTAAAAAATTAACCTAATAATTTGAGTTCCAGCTATAGTGTGGTGGAGGCCCGTCGATGGTTTGGTGATAGTTCGACGGTGGTCAACGGTGGCTCGGTAATAGCCCGGGGATGGCTCGGTAGTAGTTCGGGGGTGGATCAATAGTGATCCGAGAATGGCTAGGTGGTGGCTCGGTAGTGGCCGGTCTGACAATAGCCTGGTGCTAGCTTGGTTGTGGTCCGATGGTTTGAGAAGGCAAAAAACTCAAACTCAAATAACAATTTACGAAATTTAAAACTGTAAATCATTTTCCAAAACTAAAAAATGTTTTTTGTTACACTGAAAATATTTTTGGCCCTAGCTACCAAACATCAAAAAGTTTTTGCCACCTATGATTTTTTTTTGAGCTCCTTGATATGAAAAGATCACCCAATTAACTTTCTGAGCTATGGTTCAGGCGTGTTTTTACTTTATTTTTTGGTTTTTTGTCATATAAATTAAACACAAAGAGCAGGAACCGAGAAGTTCCTTATACAGAGAAAAAAATAACCCTCTGTTTCCAGCAGAAAAGTCCAATATGGTCAACATCCATCTTTTTGATACCATTCATTGGAATTTTCCATGTTCTTGAAAGGCAGCAGGAAGTTGTCAAGAAGTTGCTCATTTTTCTTTATTTTTTCACTTTGGTCCCAGTTGATAATGGAGTGCTAATTTGAATGAGGTAGGTGTATCTTTCCTGTTTTTTTTTTATTCAAAAAAATCGAAAAAAAAAAAGCAAAAAACTCAAAACTCTTTTTAACTTTCGTCATATCAAAATATTTTTTCACCTAAAACAAAAAATCTTTAAAAAAACAATAAAAAAATATATTATCAAACACCACGAAGATTCCTTTGTCCAAAACCTAGCTAGCTTTGTAACATGCAACATGCAAGCATATCGCATTAAAAGACCTTTTCAACTCCCAACAAAACAACAAACAAAATTTATTAGTAATTAAAAGAAAACGTACAATTATATAAATAAAGAATCCCCGACACTAAGCAAACCTAACTTCATTGTCACCCTCTGCCAAAAAGAAGCTCCCATTTCCTGATCGAGATGAGCTCCATTTGGGCCTTCATGGCTAGTTGGTTAAGTTCCACTTGGCTCTTCCTCTTCCTCTTCCTGATCAACCTCATCATCCTCACCATCTTCCTCACCTCACATTTTGGCTCTCACAGAAATCCAAAACAACACCACCAACCCGATCGCGACAATCCGAATCATCTTCCGACCCAACTCTCCCAATCTCACGGCCAGCTCAACTGCTTCAACCTCTCCTATCTCCACACATCCGGCTCGTCCGTCCCAGAAATGGATTCTACAATTCTCTCTCAATTTTCTGCGGTAACTAGTAGTCCTGCAACGTCGTCCATGGCTTCTTCATCTTCATCTTCTTCTTCCTTTTCCTCTTCCATCCCTCGATGGGATGTATTCTTGAGTTTTAGAGGCGAAGATACTCGCAAAACTTTTACTGCCCATCTATGTGCAGCTTTGCGTCAAAAGGGAATCCACACCTTCATGGACGACAAGCTTAGAAGCGGAGAGGAAATTTCACCAACACTTCTCAATGCTATTAAAAAGTCAAAGATTTCAATCATTATACTTTCTAAAAACTATGCATCATCCTCATGGTGCTTGGACGAGCTAGTGAATATCCTTGATTGTAATAAAACAAGGGGGCAAGTGGTTCTACCGTTGTTCTACAACGTAAATCCATGGGAAGTACGGCATCAAACCAGTAGTGTTGGACAAGCATTCGCTAAACTTGAAGAAAGGTTCAAATATGATAAAATGAAGCTACAAAAGTGGAAGACAGCCCTAACAAAAGTGGCCAATTTGTCCGGAAGGCTTCTGGGGGACAGGTATTTATAACCACTCTTGCACCTTCCTTCTAGATTATTCTAGCTTTTTTTCTTCTAATTATGTACGTACCATCATTAATTATAGACCTACTTTCATGCTTTCTAGTCCTACTTTTTTAATACATAATTTCTATTCTTTTTATATGGAAGTAACTCATTAACTGTTTTGTTATCTTTTTTTTTTTTTTTTTTTGAAACAAATAGCATGTGCTATTTCAAGTCTAAAATGCCCGAAGGCTACATCGTGAGCAATGAGGGACATACCCCCCACACACTCTTAAGTCAGAAGGATCTGACTTAAAAAACAATTACATATGTAGAATCCCAAATTTTACTAAAATTACAATCAGCCCCTAACAAATAAAATTCTAGTAAAACCTGAGCCACACATAGGCAATTGTACCTAGAAACTAGAGAATACACAAACAAATCTAGCAAAAATTCAACCCAACACGTCGGAGGATAACACTGTCTTCGCCGGAGACCGGCGCGTGTACGACACGCGCCTCCCCCGAAACCGCCAACCAACAGATCAGTCCCCAGAGCCCCGCCACCGCCTTTTCCCGGCGAAAAAACGCCGGAGCGAGACCTCCACGCGCCCGACGAAGAGAAGACTTCACTGGCACGTGACGATCACGCGCCGGCCACCAATGATCCCGACGACCGGAACAAACAGCAGCGGAACAAGGCAACGCCGGTGAACCCATCTGAGCGGCGCGTGTCTCTAGAAAACCGATGACTAAGCGTAGATCTAGCATCCAAAGAAAGACAGATTAGGCACAAAACGCCCTCCACCGGCGAGACAAAAACGAAATCAAGTGCACCCCGCCGGACGCCTCGGGAAGAAACTTCCTGCCAGAGAAGACGAAAAGAAAGAAGAAAACAAAACAAATAAAACACGAAACTCCAGAGTCCGGAGGACTCGGAGAACATCAACTCCACAGCCTAAACGGCTGGGAGAACATCAACTCCACAGCCTAAGCGGCTGGGAGAAACAACACCCAACCCCATGGAATAAACCACGGGGGAAGCAAAAAATACCACCGGGGAAGGGAGGCGAACAAACCCCCTTCCCGGCGAACAGCAGACGTCCAAAGTTGTGATCAGAACAGTCGCACTCGAGAGAGTCTCTCTCCTGCTTTTCTTTTACCACTAGGATCGAACAGTTTTTTCTGTTTTGTTATCTTTTTGTATTGGTAGGAATGAACATGAATTTATTCTCCATATCATTGAATGGGTGAATTTGATATTAGTTAAAAAGACATCCTTCCAAGTTGCCCAATATCCGGTTGGAATAGAGTTTTGTGTACAAGATGTGAAGTTGCTTTTAGATATAGAGAATAATGATCATACATGCATGGTAGGAATCTTCGGAACTGGTGGAATTGGTAAGACAACTATTGCCAAAGCCATTTATAACTCGATTGCTTCCCAATTTGAAGGCAGTTGCTTTCTTGAAGACATTAGAGAAACTTCCAACCAAAAGGATGGTTTGATCCGTTTGCAAAATAAAATTCTTTCTGACATCCTAGGAGGTTCAAGTCTAATGGTTGATAACGTTGATCAAGGAATTAATTTGATAAAGCATAGGCTTTTCTGTAAAAGAGTACTTCTAGTTCTTGATGATGTGAATCACTCAATACAATTAGAAAAGATGGCTGGAAAATGTGATTGGTTTGGTTCAGGAAGTAGAATCGTCATAACAACAAGAGATAAATGCTTACTAACTAGGCATCAAGTTTTAATGTACGAGGTAAAGGGATTAGATCAGTACAAAGCTCTTCAGCTCTTTAGTTGGCATGCCTTCAACAAAAATAGACCTAATCCTAAGTATTTCAAACTCGCAGAAGATGCAATACGTTATACAGGGGGATTGCCACTAGCTTTAAAAGTGTTGGGCTCGACTCTAAAAGGTAAAGATTTACTTTATTGGAAAAGTAAATTGGATGCATACAAAAGAATTCCTAACAAAGATATTCAAAAAAAACTTAGAATAAGTTTTGATGAATTGGAGGAAAATGCGAAGAATATTTTTCTTGACATTGCATGTTTCTTCAAAGGACATTATGTAAAAGATGTCATAGAAAAACTAAACAGTTGTGGTTTCCACTCATATAGTGGTATTGAAGAGCTAAAGGATAAGTGTCTCATAACTGAGTCTTGGGGAATATTGGTGATGCATGACTTGTTACAAGAAATGGGTAGAGAAATTGTCAGACAAGAATCACCTAAAGAACCTGGCAATCGCAGTAGATTGTGGTTTCATGAAGATGTTCGTCATGTCCTAGAAGAAAATACGGTGAGATTATGGCAAAAATTTCCTTTTAATTTTACATTTGTTTATTTTCCATAAGTTAAGCAACTAGAAAAATATTGAACATTCTTTTCATTAAAAAAAGAAAAGAAAACTGAAAAGTTACGTGCAAATATATATATATATATATATATATATGTATGTGCATACATATATATATGTTACAGAAAAGAATGAATTTAATTTCAAAACTGAATTAAAATTATACCATAATTACAATATATCCAACTGTTTAATTGGTTGTGTTTTCATATGTGCAAGATAATAACATCAAACACATTTCTTTTTAAAATTGTTTTCAAATAACATGATGGTTAATTTATCACAACCATTCTTGGGATTTTACAAAATTATTATTATATTTTTAGAAAATAAAAATTTTGCTTGAAGTTACGTGTTTATGGGACTTCAAGGGTTGAATATTCACCTAAAAATAGTGATGCTCGTAATAGAAAGAGAACATGTGAGGTTAATCCCACCTTGAGAAAAAAAAAATCAATTAGAAATTTTAAAGATTATAATTAACTTTTTAAAATTTTAAATATAATTTTTGGAAAATAAAAATTAAGAAAAACACATTTTTCAAAACATACCCCAAAACATTTTACTAAAAATAAATACAAAACTCTTTTTAGAAAATGTCATAGACCTTTGTAATCGAATTTTTTAAAAACACATGATCACTATCTCAGTTGTGGAGGCTAGTCTTATTATTTACAAAAAACGAAAACAATATATATATATATATATATATATATACATAAAGAAGAAGTGAAGACCAGCCTCCATGGTCGGAGCCCACCCCTTCATCAGAGGTGGATAGAGACTCCCTACCTGCCTCTCGCGGAAAGGGAGAGGGGGGAGACCCACCTCCCCCCTTCAATGAAAAGATGGGGGCCGCTCGTGGAGGCATTATCCAGCATATATTTTTTCCTTTTTTCTTTTTTTCGTTTGAATTCTTTCTTGTTTTGAAAACTCTTTTCATTTTTGGTATTTATAATATTTTTCATTATTAACTAATGAATTTCTATTATTTGTCACAATACATACAACAAACTCTTTTGTCACCCCAAGATACAACTCTTGATCACCTTACTTATGTGGTAAGGTAGTCTCCTAGCTAGTTTTAAAGTTTTTTTTCTTCTAAAAAATAAAATATAAAAGTAAAAATTGCGTATTGGAGTGTCAATATATCATATCTTTTCTGCCCCTTTAATTACTACCTGTTTGGTAAACTTTTCAGACACTCTATAATTTCATTCTCAAATATTCTAAACACTTTTTAACCAAACAAATTTTCAGATGTGATCTCCATCACTATTTTTTTTTTTTCCCCCAAATAAACCAAAAAACACTTCTCGATAACTACAAAACACTTGCTAAAAAAACAGAAGAAAAAAAACTTGAGGGGAATTTTATAAATTTTGACAATTCTCTATTAAAATTTAACGAAAAATTCTAACAAAGAGTTAGCAGGACAAGCTAGGTTGTTTCTTTTTACAAAGTGTATATATTAATCAAGACAATAATTATAATTCTAGCAAGTGTTAAAATATGAAGAACTTTATGTTATGATTTTGTTGGTACGTACACTTACTTAACTATACATTATCTTGCTAGGGAACAAGCGAAGTTGAGGGCATATTGATAGATTTGCCTAAAGAAGACTTGATACACTTGAATTTCAAAGCCCTCAAGACGATGAAAAGACTCAGACTGTTTATAAGTCGTAGTGCACGTTTTTCTGAAGAGCTAAATTTTCTCTCTAATGAGTTAAGATTGCTTGATTGGCCTGAATATCCTGAAGAATCTTTTCCATCCAATTTTTGTGGAAAGAACCTTATTTATTTAAGAATGCCACGTAGTCGCCTTATGGAATTAGAGGGAGTCCAGGTAGAATTATTGCTTTTAATATTTCTTCCTTTAAATTTCATTGTAAACTTTTTTTGAACTAATTTATTTCTTCTTTTTCTTGTCAGAATTTCCGAAACCTGACAATTATGGATTTCACTGATTGTGAGTTGCTAAGAGAAGTTTCTGATCTTTCAAGGATCCCAAATTTAGTGACGTTGATTCTTGATGGTTGCAAAAATTTAGTTACGGTTCATCATTCTGTTGGATTCCTTGATAAGCTCGTTCATTTGAGTCTTAGAAGATGCTATAATCTTAGGAGTTTTGTGGGAAGCCTCAAGTTGAGATCTCTAAAATATCTTATCCTTTATGGTTGCTCAAGGCTTCAAAACTTTCCCGAAATTGAGTGTCAAATGAAATGTTTAGAACACATCAACTTGCAAGATACTGGTATAAAGGAATTGCCTTCATCCATTAGGTATCTCTTTGGGATTGAAATATTAGATCTACGAGGTTGCACAAACCTTAAGAATCTTCCGGATAGCATTTGTCAGTTGCAACATTTAAAGGTACTTTGCCTCCATTGTTGTACTGGAATAAAAGAATTACCTTCATCCATTGGGGACCTAGGTAGGATTGAGAGATTAGATCTAGACGGTTGCACAAACCTCATGAATCTTCCAGATAGCATTTATCAGTTGCAACATTTGAAGATCCTTAATTTGAATAAATGCGAGCAACTTGGAGAAATTTTACGACTTCCACCAAATGTAGTACAAGTGAATGCTAACGGGTGCATTTCATTAGCAATATTTTTAGAGAAAACTAAAAGTGTTCTAACAGAAGCAAATTTATCAACTCGACATGAATGCCCTTTCAATTTGGAAGATCTAGATCTATCAAGTAGCGCTATTGTTAGCCTTCCTGCGTGGTTCAACAAATTTGTTGGATTGAAGCACCTTAGCTTGGAAGATTGCAAGCAACTTCGAGAAATTCCAGAACTTCCACCAAAAATACAAGTGGTATATGCCCATGGATGCATGTCATTGGAAAGATTTCGATTTAATTCTATATACGATTTACCAATGCTTCGATGGATTGACGTCTCTGATTGCCCTAAACTTGTAAGGAATGATGTGCAAATTCATTTATTGATAGAGGTATCTCTCTCTCTCTCTCTCTCTCTCTCTCTCTCTCTATTGATATCTATTTTTGTAAAAATTTGTCATAACCGTGCAACAGGGACATCCTAAGGACCATGACTTTGGCTGTATATTCCCGGGAAACAAGATTCCAGATTGGTTTAGCCACTGTAAAGAGGTTTCAAATGCTACTTTGTGTGAAATAGATATCGATGAGCTTTCACATTTGGATTGGAAGAATACAATATTTGCTTTCTCTGCTGTTATTGGAACAAGGGATGTACGAGAGGAGCATTATTTTGTAATTCTCGTTCAGGTCAGCTATAACTATTTAGGCTATCATCAAATATATTGTAATACTTCTTTCGGTAGACTTAATTCATCCTTCTCAGATCATGTATGGTTGAATTACTGTGGTTCACACCATTCTCAGCTAAAGACAGATAATCTTCAAGTTATATTTACATGCAAGGATATATATGGCAATCCTTCAAAGTCAGTGTTCTTCAAAAGTTGTGGATTCCATTTAGAACATGGATATCATATGAAGAGAAAGCGATAGATTTAATTGATGATGATGGCAACTTGGATTAATCCAATTAGTACCGACAGCAAAAGAGGCATTCTTCTTCCTTTCGAGCTATACCATGTTTGTCGGAGATGTTCAGGTTGGTAGCCTCTAAATTATGTTCATTCATTGTTCTTTGCTTTTGTGATGCTCAGGTTTACTGACCAACCATGCTTGTTTATTATTAATTAGACAAAGTATTGGGTGATTCGTGTTCGAAGAAGAAAAACCCAACCAGAAGTTGTTGAGGTAGGTACACATGTGTTTTTATTGAAGTGATGAGTTGAGTGTTAAATCACTAATTTTCCTAAAAGTTTAAGCTAATAGAAAGAAAAGAATTTAATCATTTGATTAATACTTAAACATTCTCCCTTGTGTGTGAGCTCAAACTCCATTTTAATATGTGAGCCCAATACATAAAATATTTAATTAAATGGGGGTGAATTGACGGAGTCGGCGTTTGAACTTAGGACCTCTGGTATTGATGTTATGTTAAATTACTACTTTTCGTAAAGGCTTAAACTGATAAGAAGAGATGAATTTAATCATTTATTCAATACTTTAACATTGAGTTTATTTATATTTGTTTAATGGAAACTACAGCCAGTACGTAATAGCTATAGATGGGTTGGGTTAAGTGGGGAGACGATCATCCCATCTTTATGATTTTTGTTGTAATTGATAAATAGACATGGTATACATCATTCCCTAATCCTTTTTTTTTTTTTTTTACTTTTTAAAATTATTATTGGATTTATGGGGTTCATGTCTGAGATAACATGAACCTCGCAATTTCAATAATAATTTTGAAAATTAGGAGGATGAAAGAACAAGAAAAAGAAATGAATCAATTCTAATTGATAATTGGGGTTTCATATATGAATGTGTGGGACATATTCAACATTTGACCATGACCGAGTTTGTGCAGGGCAGTCAACTATTTGGGACAGAGTCCCTAACTTGGGTCTTCTAATAATGTAAGTGTTTCACCTATTTGGACTCCTATTTTTAATTAATGTTGGGATAAAAGCTTGATTATAGTGACACACTATAATAAATGGAGAAAGGATCATATTATCTATTGCAATTAGCCAACGATTTTCATGACCATTTATATTTTTTTAAGGAAAAGCAGAATTACTAAGCCAAGAAAGACTCTGTTTTTTTATTCCTTAATTAGAGGAAAATAGGCAAAATGAGAATTTAAGGCCATTACCTTTTTCTTTAAATTATTTTTGGTTAATCACGATTTTTCTGTCATCTTCTTAAATGAGCATTTATACTCTGAAATTAATTTTTCTGCTTTAGGGAGATGAGAATCCGAGACTTAAAGAAGTTGGTGATCAGACATGGTAAGTAATGGTGTCTTCAACTTTTCATCACTAGCTAGCAAAGATTCCGATCCAACCTAACCATTAACTATTGTTTCAAAGCCATTTTCTTTGTTTAATTTAAAAAATGAAAGAAAAAGAAGAGGTTTTATTTATGTTTTTTTAGCACAATGGCATTAGATTTTCTTACTCATGCATAACTAGGGGGAGACATTCTACTTTGTTGTTATTGTGCACAATAATGATGAATAAAATGGAACCGAAAAGAGAGAGCAAGAAAAAATCAAGACACAGATTTATGTGATTTAACAATGTGTCTATGTTCACAGGAATGCGTCTATATATTTTAATTTATATTTAGGGTTACATCATAGCATACTTATAAGAAAACTCTAATTGTACGAAAATATTTTGAAAAACTCCAAAATATCCGGCCTATACCGTACCGCAGGGCGTTGCCCCCGCACCCCCACAACTAACTGTATACTAATACTTAAGTATTATTCTATACGCCTGAGAGAATATGAGTCATTTATTCAAACATGCGTTGTAATACATAACTTAATTGGTGACAAATATAGCCAAATCAATCGCTTAATGCATCCGATTTATTCATCCCATTCATGGCACTTGGCATCAATGGCAAATAAGTCTACGTACCTATCCATATTTGGTTCAAAATAAACCATTGTTTAGAAATTCATTTGATTAGATTGTTTCAAGGATTTGACTCTTGCCCATAGACATGTACAGTGTGGTTAAACTTCATTATTTTCCTCTGTTTTTTCTTGTAGGTTTTGCCTAGAACGAAGCTTTGGGTTTGCAATTTACCAAATGGTTTACATTGTGGGAATGCTTCTGTTTAGGAGTGTTCTTGGTAAAGGTTAGGAGCACAAACGTATGTGCTCATCGGGTTGCTAATGACAATTTTCCTTAAGAATATTGGACCTTCGTTTGGATGTAGTTTTTTGTTGGCCTATTTTTGTAAAGGCCTTGGTTTCTTTTTCTTCTTGTATATATATGCTCTGGTTTCTTTTTCATCTAAAAAAAAAAAAAAAAGGGTTATATGTCGAGTCAATAAAATCTAAATCATTTAATTAAAATAATGATTAGAATGAAACTGTTTTGATAAATCTAGAGAACCTTAATTCTAGTTATAAATTAATAAATCCAGTATTTGTGGTCTTAACCAAAATTCAATATCCAAAAAGAGTTGTCATCTTTTGACTTGGATTCAAGCAAAGTTTATGTTCATGTAATCATTAACGATGAAGACAAAACAAGAATAGTTGTTCTATTAAAGACTATTGTTGTTTAGGGTCTATTTCAAGAGTTTAGGTTTGATTTGGATCTTTAGTTGCAATTAGCATTACTCCCAAGCAAAAGGTTTGAAAAAAAATCCAAATTCTTTTTGTCACTATACCAGTGGGAAATAAATCTATGTAGACATTAAAATTTGAAATAAATAAATAAATCAATCCAAATTTTTATTATTATTATGAGAAAATACACATATTTCTCTTAAACTACTACCCAATTGTCAATACATGTATCTTTCAAACTACTAATTGTGTCAATGTACCCCATAAGCTACCAAACAATGTGAATGTACTCTACAATAACAAAAATATCTTTCATAAAATTATAAAAAATAAAAAAATAAAAAAAAAAAAAAAAAAAAAATCGTTTTAATAAATCATTAATTACTTGGACACAACAAATGTTGGCTGGTATGCTTTTAGAACAAATGCCAGCAAAATGATTTTGCCTAAACTGGAGCTGTCAGATGAAGACCAGTCCCATGAGCCTCTCTCAAGTCCTGATTGGAATCCAAGGCGTGCCGTTCGTATCAAGGCTTCTCTGGTGGGGGTGGAATCAGGGACGGATTTAGGGTCGATATACAACATGCCCCCACTTCAATATTTATTTTTTTATTTTTTTTATTTTTTATTTTAAAAAAAAAAGAAGAAGAAGAAGAAGAAAAGGTAAAAGAAGAAAAATAAAATTATAAGGTAAAAAATAAAAATTTAGCCTATTGATCTCTATCAACAAATTTTTTTAACCTCTAACCCTTGCCTATAAGTGTTTTTGACTCCATCCCTGAGTGAATATGTGCAACACAACCTACAGGAATTTTTCTAAGGTCAATGACTTTAATAAGCTCATTTTCAAACTACTAAAACATTGTCAATTTATTTTCAAGGCCAATAAAAAGACAAAAATGGCCTTACAATTTTTTTAATAAAATAAAATTACTCCTATAAATACAAAAATAATAATAATAATAATTTTTTTTAAATGAAATTTCTTAATTTCTTTAAAAAAAAGAAGAAGACATACTTTCATTTAAAAAAAAAAAACCGAAAGCTTTTTTAATTTTTCTTATAATTTTTTTTTAGTTTTAGTTTTTTTAATTATTGTTATTATTTTAATTTTATTAAAGGTATTTTCGTCATTGGGGAACATTAACAATCTTTGGTAGTTTGGGAAGACATTGTGTCCAAACTGAAAGTTTGGGAGGACATTGTCAATTGAGTAGTAGTTTGAGGGAGGTATGTAGACTTTATCAAAAAAAAAAAAAAAATAGTGAAAAAGGGGTTTGAGTTTGAGACCCTTTTCGACTATTCACATTGTTAAGGTGCACACTCTCTGATGTGACAATTAAAATTATCATTAAATCTAAAATTTAAAGTAATACACCAATTGCCTGTTATTCCTACGGCAGACTAGATCATTTAGTCAGACAGCAAAAATTAGACTGAATGTTAGCTTGTGTGGCTTATTTGTAGTGTTGCTTGCGAGATGAGCGTATTAGGTCGATCTATTTCGAGCCCTACAACCTAAATAAATATTATTGGGTACAGCAATTTGTATTGACTTTAAACTAACTGAATAGACAAAGAAAACCATGTGGCCACCGTTTTGCAAGGTTTGGTCCAAAGGCATAATGCTGGTCAAGCTTTGAAGAAGTCACTTGTAGTTTTATTCAAGTTTGTGTTTGGTTGGTCCGTTTTGTAAGAAATTAGTGCATGCACTGACCTTGCATCAATCATAATCGAACCTTTGTTTTTATAAAATATTAAATTATTATTTATTTTAAAAGTTTAAATAAAAAAAATTATAAATTTAATTATTTATTTAATATTCTAACCAAGCCAAAAGCTACTCTAATACATGACAAGTGGTGCTATTTTGGTTTGAGCTATTACCCAATCAAATTGAAACGCACCATGTTTTTCAAGCCCTACTAGGGGCAGGCTCTGCGTAGGTCTAGTATTTATTTGAGTATTTGTAGTGCCTTTGTGCGGGGCTCAAATTATGACCCTAATTAAATTAGGTCTTTAATTAGGGCAGTCTTTTTTTACACAATTCAAAAATTAAAAGTGGGTCTTAACCGTTTAATTAAATGGATTGTTTTAAGGTTGACTTATATGGCTATATGATCTAATACTCATGCTTCGACACGCGACATAATGACAAGCAATTTTTTATATGATCCGGGAGCTCGAGATAAATTCAATACAAAATTACAAGATTAGGGTTAAGGATTTGAGCAATTTAATTAAATGGATTGAGTTACGATTGACCTATATAGTCTTATCCGTACCTTATCTTCAATTTATTTTAGTTATATAGCAAAACCTGGTGGCATCCAAGCCCTATTCCACCTTTGGTTATATGGAAATAACGAAAAATAGGAATTGGCACCTATGATTTTTCCGATCTCATTGCCTTGAAAAAATCACCCAGCCTTCTCAATTAAGGCATTTGAATGGCCATTTCCACTCGGTTTAGGACCACTATGAAAGAAATATCCAATGAAGTTTTTTTTTCAAACAAAAATGGTGGAATATAATGGTCGACCTGACGACTTCAAATGGTAGAATTGCAAAACAATCAATTGGGGTGGAGCTCAGCTAATTTATATCTGAAAGAATCCAAACATTATGTTATTAGTATTTTTTATTTTTTTCTCTCTTTGTTGTAAACTTATTTCAAAGTTAAAACTAATTTATTTCTCCTTTTCTTGACAGAATCTCCAAAACATGTCAACTATGGATTTCACTTGTTGTAAATTCTTTAAAAAAATTCCTGATTTTTCAAGGGTCCCAAATATAGTGAGCTTGATTCTTGATGATTGTGTGGGTTCAGTTGAGGTTCAAGGTTCTATTGGATTCCTTGATAAGCTCGTTGACTTGATTCTTGCACGCTGCTTTAATCTTAGGAGTTTTATGAGAAGTCTCAAGTTGAGATCTCTCAAATTTCATGTCCTTTGTGCTTGCTTAAGGCTTAAGAACTCCCTAAAATTGAGTGTGAAATGGAATGTTTAGAGTACATCGACTTTGAAGAAACTAGTATAAAGGAACTGCCTTCATCCATTGGGAACCTCATTGGGGCTAAAGAATTAAATCTAGGTGGTTGCACAAACCTTACGAATCTTCCGAATAGTATTCATCAGTTGCAACATTTAGAGCTTCTCAATCTTAATGGTTGTACTAGCCTAAAATGGCTGCCTTCATCCTATGGGTACCTCATAGGGTTCAAAAATTAGATTTAGGCGCTTGCACAAGCGTCATGAATCTACCAAATAGCATTTGTCAGTTGCAAAATTTAGAGTATCTTTCTTTCGACGGTTCAAAATTTGTTTGGTATGTAAAGAAGGTGGAACATATTAACAAACACTCCATGCTTCCTATTGCATCCACAAAATTAAGAATCTACAATTTCATCAGGTGCATAATTACTCCAATTGTTGCCTTCGACAAATTTAAGTGATTTTAATGATGATTGTTGCTCGATGGCATTTTAAAAGCTTCGACAGTTGGATTTTAGTGATTGTGACCTACCGAATCAATGTGCTTATTTAATAAGCCTTGTTTCTTAGTTGGTTTTGGGAACCTCAAGAGTCAAGAGTCTTCCATTAATTATTGTTTGTGCGGTTGCTTACTCGCTTTGAAATAAGATTCTATTCATTTTAAATGAAAAGTCGAGATTTAAAGTTGGTGCATCTAACAGTGTAGATAAAGCTAATATTAATACGTCTTTTAAAATTTAAAATTATATAAAATTATATATCTCATTAAATATATTAATTTTAAATTTCAACCATAAAATAAATAGCATTCATTTCATTTTAAATGAAAATAATTCTATACCAATTGCTTTGGTGTGGATCCTTAAATGCTACAACTACCACTATGGCTTTTCACGTTCCTATGCCGGAGAGGGCCTTAAATGCATTGTTGAAATCAGTACATGCACCGACCTTGCATCAATCATAAGGATCAGGCCCTACAATTTCAAAGAATCAAAAAATTTGGTGGGTTTCAATTTGATTGGGTATATATATAATATTATATTTTTTAAAATTCGCAAAAACAATATTATTTTGGTATTTGATATCAAAATGATGTCGTTTTGAATTTAGTATAAGTTATGTTTACATTGGTTTGGTTGGTTATTTGATATCAAACACTTGAGCAAAAATATAAAAGTAACGTGAAATTAATATACTTTCAAAATATTAGGTCTTAAAAAAAATTAAAACAAGTCCAAAACACTAAAAACCAGTTTAAATTATTGTGAAAATCGTTTAAAATAAGCCATAATAAAGACTCAAAATAAGCCTAAAAGTTCATTACCAAATATGCGAATAACGAATAATAACTACATTTAATAACCGTAATAACCATGCAGATACGGATAGTAAAAGCATAATGCGGATGCAGATATTTAAAAATGATATCCACATTTTGCGGCTGCAAATATTGTAAATGATTGCCTCTGCATCCGCATGTACTCCCGTTATTGGTTGGGCCATTGAGTTTTGATTCAAATGAAATAGCACTTCCTTCCCCCAGTAAGGTCTGCATGGATAGGTAATGGCCTTAAGTTCTCATTTCGCCTATATTCCTTCAATTAAGGAATGAAAAAACAGTCTTTCTTGGCTTAGTAATTCTGTTTTTTTTATAATAAAAGATAATCATTTCTCCATTCATTCATAGCGACACTAGCTATAATAGCTTTTATGTCAGAGCAACTCTTTTTATCTTTGTAATTGTTGCTTAAATTAAAACAAAAAATACAAAAATAAAAAGAAACACATAAAAAAGCAAAAAACTATAAAAGCACGAACAAAAACCTGAAAAATAAAGCAATAGTAATTTCAAGGGGTGACAAAATTGGGTTTGAAAAAAAGAAAAATTAACCCAACACATTAATTACGTACAAAACAAGAGTCTAAATAGGAGAAACACTGGCACGATTATAACCCAAGCTAGGGACTTCGTCACGAACAAGAAGAAGAATTAACATAATACAGACCAACTTGAACTCATAGTTGAAGAGATCTGCAACAAACATGGTATAGCTTGAAAGGAAGAAGAATGCCTCTTTTATTGTGGGTACCAATTGGATTCCAAGTTGCCATCATCATTATCATGGCATCTCAATAATTTGAATATCATCTATTATCGCTTCCTCTTTAGATGGAATCCGCAACTTTTGAAGAACACTGGACTGTCGCATGTAAATATAACTCGAAGATTTTCCGTCTTTAGTTGAGAATGGTTTGACACATGGTACTTCAACCATACATGATCTGAGCTAAAAAAACTATAAATATCCGGATATTGTTGACGAATATCTTTGATGTGTTCACCAATGTCATTGATGACTTCAACGACAATTCCAAAATGACTCACACCAATATCATGGATGATGGGTACATCCTCTGTTCCAATAACAGCAGAGAAAGTAAATATTGTCTGCTCCGAATCCAAATGTAGAGGTTCATTGATATCTATTTCACACCAATTTGTATTTAAAACCTCTTTACGATGGCTGAACCAATCCGGAATCTTATTTCCCGGAAATACACAGCCAAATTGATGGAACTTAGGATGTCCCTGTTACACAGATATATATATATAAATATGACAACTTTTTCAATCATAAGACGTACAAATATAAAGTATATATGTGAAAGAGAGATACCTCAATCAATAAACGAATTTGCAGATCATCCCCCATATTTTCACGCAGTCCATGGCAATTGGAGAAGTCAATCCGTCGAAGGTTTGGTAAATCCTTTATATTATTAAATTCAAATCTTTCCAATGACGTGCATCCACCCGCACATACCTTAACTATCTTTGGTGGAAGTTCTGGAATTTCTTCAAGTTGATTGCAATCCTTCAAGTAAAGATCATTTAATCCAACAAATGTGCTGAACCATGTAGGAAGGCTAACAATAGCGCTTCCTGATAGATCAAGAAATGTCAAACTAGATGGGCAATCGCGTTGAATCAAGAACTCTGATTCTGTTAGGACATGGTTTCCAAGACTCAACGCTGGAAATATCGTTCCAACTTGGAATAAGGCCTTTGGTGTATCAAACAATGGAGATCTTCTAGCTTCTTGTAAAAATATTGCCAATGACACACACCCCTTCGCACTCATTAACATTAAATTTGGTGGAATTCCTAGAATTTCTCGAAGTTGCTTGCATTCCAGCAAAGAAAGGAACTTCAATCTAACAAATTGTCTGATATATGGAGGAATGGTAACAATATCACTCATTGATAGATCTAATTCCGCCAATGTGGTGCACCAATCAAAGGTTCTAAAGAAATTTAATTTTGAGAGGGCACAATTTTTATGTTTCAACACTCGAAGTTTCGGAAATACGATCAAGGAACAACCATTATTAGAATCGCTTGTATTCGTGGAAGGTGGAAATGGGAGTAATTTTGACACCGATGACATTCTAATATATTCGTCCTCTTGAAGAATTGGTTGTATAATCAAATCTAGGTCCCCAAATAATAGTGTTTCTAAATGTTTCAACTTATGAATGCTATCTGGAAGAGTCATAAGGTTTGTGTAACCATTTAGACATAAGACTTTAACCCCAACGAGGTACCCAATAGATGAAGGTAGCTCCTCTATACCAGTTTTTCCAATGTTGATCTCCTTTAAACATTCCATTTGACACTTAATTTCAGGGAAGTTCTTAAGCCTCGAGCAACCCCAAAGGTTAAGAAATTTTAGAGATCTCATCTTGAGGCTTCTTGGAAAACTCCTAAGATTATAGCATCCTTCAAGTTTCAAACTAACAAGCTTATCATGGAATCCAATAGAAGGATGAACCTCAACTAAATTTTTGCAACCACCAAGATCCAACTTCTCTAAATTTGGGATCCTTGAAACATCGGGAATTTTTCTTAGGAACTCACAACCAATGAAATTCATAATTGTCACGTTTTGGAAATTCTGTCAAGAAAAAAAAAATAAATAAATAAATTAGTTTGACAGATGTTTACAACATATTCTAAAGGAAGAAATATTAAAAACAATAATTGTACCTGAACTCCCTCCAATTCCTTGAGTTGACTCCGAGGCATTGTTAAAACGACAAGGTTTTTTCCACAAAAATTGGATGGCAAAGATTCTCCAGGATAATTAGGCCAATCAAGCAATCTTAACTCATTAGAGAGAAAATTAGGCTCTTTAGAAAAGTGTGCATTACGGTTAATAAACATTTTGAGCCTTGTCATATTCTTGAAGGCTTTGGGACTTAAGTGTATCAAGTCTGGTTTAGGCAAATGTATCAATATGGCCTCAACTTTGTTTGTTTCCTAACAAGACAATGTATAAGTGTATCAGCAAAATCCCAACATAAAGTTCTACAAATGTTAACACTTCCTAGAACTATAATTCTTGTCTTGATAAAATTTAAATATTATATATATAATACTTTGTAAAAAGAAATAAGCTTATACTGTCTGTCTTCGTATATTGCTTGTTTTTTTT
The DNA here is from genome assembly GCA_028654335.1 of Alnus rubra. Taxonomy (NCBI): domain Eukaryota; kingdom Viridiplantae; phylum Streptophyta; class Magnoliopsida; order Fagales; family Betulaceae; genus Alnus; species Alnus rubra. The sequence goes on along the minus strand of JAJPGS010002451.1, from coordinate 874,532 downwards.
TTTGTTTGTTAGATTTTCAAAATGAGTAATTTGTTTTTATTATTAAAAGGTCCTAAAGTGACTAATCATCACATTCTCAAAATTAATGTTTCTTTTGTATATATTTACATATTACCCTTACTAGCTTGTTCATCAAAGAAAAAGCAAGATACTCATAAAAACCTAGCACATCTTTGAAATAATGGAAAGCAGTTACGTACCAATGATGATTTTATTTATTTTTCTTAATTAAAATCATCTATTTATTCAACTATTTTGTAATATTATTTGTCAATTTATTTTGTTTAGTTATTCTAAAATGAGTAAAAAATTACTGATACCGCTATTTAGTGAAGTTTTGAAAAGTATTTTGGATTTTGAAAAAGGTAAAAATTGAGAATTGATTTGGTAGGGCACCATTTTAACAAAGTGTTGCATGTAGAGTTAACAAATGAAAATTGATTTGGTAAAATTTTGAGATGCATTTTTGAAACGCCAAAAATTGAAAAAAAGAGTGTTACTCTACGATGGCAGCAACCATCGACAGAAGCATCTGCTAGAACCACGGAGCTGCCAAATGCATTTGGTGGCAACCATGGGGCCACAAGATTCGTCTTGTTTGGAGGCCTCCGGGTGACCACCAAATCTACACGGCGGCCACCTGTGGGTCGCCATCAGGTGGCGGCAGCACCACCTCGACTTTTTATTTGAAAATAATTTTACTCTTTATATATGTCAATACATGTAATCAACACCCCTACAATTGCAAATATATATATATATATATATATATATTCTACATAAACAATCTTTTTCCCGAAAGAAATTCAGAAATGTTTTTGTGTTTTATATTTTGGTAAGTGTTTTGTAGTTTATTTTCAAAAGTTTGTTAGCGGTGGAGATCATATTTTAAAATTTGTCTGCTTAAATAGTATTTGAAAAGATTTTTCACTATTTGAGAATACAAGAGTTTTTAACAATTTTACCAAACAAGAAATAATGGGCTTGTTTGATAAAGGTTTCGAAAGTAGTTTTTGATTTTAGATTTTTTGAAAGAGTCATTAACCAAGTAATTAAAAATTGAGAAAGGTTGTATGTATTGTCCACATATATATAGAAATTCGTTCGTTAATAATGAAAATTATTATTAAAAAACCAAAAATAAAAAGAGTTTTCAAAACAAGAAAGAGTTAAAACAAAAACATTAAAAAAAAAAGTGAAAAAAGTAATTTTATTAAAAAATTATTTTCCAAAATTTATATTTAAAATTTTAAAAAATATTATTATAATCTCTAAAATTTCTAATTGGATTTTTTTTTTCCTCAAGGTGGGATTAACCTCACATGTTCTAGCTCTTTCTAATATGAGAATCACTATTTTTACGTGAATATTCAACCCTTGAAGACCCAAAAACATCTAATTTGAAGCAATATTTTTATTTTGTAAAATCTCTAGAGAAGTCGTGATAAATTAAATATCCTATTATTTAAAAACAATTTTATTAACGGTTTCACAAAACACAGCTAATTATATTGAAATTAAATTCATTCTACTTAATTATTCAATTCTTTTATGTAACAAATATGTATCCAGGTGTAACATTTTAGTTTTTTATGCAAAAAATAAAAAATGAAAAAGAGGTTCAATATTTTTCTAGTTGCTTAACTCACGAAAAAGTAATAGATGTAAAATAAAAAGAGATTTTTAACACATTTTTTACCGCATTTCCTTCTAGGACATTCCGAACATCTTCATGAAACCACAATCTACTACGCTTGCTAGGTTCATCGGGTGATTGTTGTCGAACAATTTCTCTACCCATTTCTTGCAGCAAGTCATGCATCTCCAATGATCCACAAGATTGAGTTACGAGACACTTATCCTTTAACTCTTCAATGGCAGTACTATATGAGTGAAATCCACGAGTACTGTCTAGTACTTTTGTGATAGCTTCTACATTCCATCCTTTGAAGAAACATGCAATGTCAAGAAAAATATTCTTGGCATTTTCATCCAATCCATCAAAACTTATGCGAAGTTTTTTTTGAATATCATCGTGAGGAATTAATTTGTACATGCCCAATTTATTTTCCCAATAAAGTATATCTCTACCTTTTAGAGATGAGCCAAGCACTCTTAAAGCTAATGGCAATTCTCTGGCATAACTTAACATATCTTCTGTGACTTTCACGTACTTATCATCAGGCCTATCTTTATTGAAGGCATTCCAACTGAAAAGCTGAAGAGCTTCATTATGATCCAACTCATTCACCGGGTATGCTGAATAACTTCATGTGCACTAAGTAAATGTTTATCTCTTGTTGTTAGGATGACTCTACTTCCTAAGCCAAACCAATCACCATTTCCAGCTAATTTCTCTATTTGGTCTTGATGATCCACATCATCAAGAACTAGAAGTATCCTTATTAGGCGAAGCCTCTCCTTTATCAAAGTAATCCCTTGATCAACTTTGTCAACCATTGGGCTTGAACCTTCTAGGATCTCAGAAAGAAGTTTATTTTGCAAATTGATCAGACCGCCCATTTGGCCAGAAGTTTCTCTAATGTTTTCCAGAAAACAATTACCTTCAAATTGAGAAGCCATTGAGTTGTAAATAGATTTGGCGATAGTTGTCTTACCAATTCCACCAATTCCGAAGATCCCTACCATGCACGTACTGTCATTCTTCTCTATAGTTAAAAGCGATTTCACATCTTGTACACGGGACTCTATTCCAACCGGATACTGGGCAACTTCTAAGTATGTCTTTTTCACTAATATAGAATTCACCCATTCAATGATTTCGTGAATAAATTCAGGTTCATTCCTACCAATACAAAACATCTAATGAGTTACGTTCATATATAACAAAAAGAATAGGAATATGATCTAGTAACAATGATTTTTTTTCTTTTTTATTTTTTCTCCATAAGCAATGACAATGGTAGGCTATTAATTATGATGTAAGGGATAATCTTCCCGTCTGGAAAGCCCAATCCTCATATATATTGACTAAAAGTCCTCCCCTTATTAGAAGAAAAAAAGTCTAAAAGAGTGATTAGAAATACCTGTTCTCCAAAGTCATTCATGACAAATTAGCTACTTGTGTTAGGGCTGATTTCCACATCTTCACCTTCTTATCATCATCTTTGCACCGTTTTTCAAGTTGAGCAAATGCTTTTCCAACAGTATTGTTTTGATTACGTACTTCTGAAGGAATTATGTCATAGAACAACGGTAGAATATGTTGCCTCCTTGTTTTTCTACAATCGAGGATCTTTATTAGCTCATCCAAGCACCATTGGGATGATGCGTAGTTCTTAGAGAGGACAATTATTGAAATCTCAGACTCTTCAATGGCTTTGAGAAGTGTTGGTGAAATTTCGTCTCCACTTCTAAGCTTGGTGTCCATGAAAGTGTTGATTCCATTCCGACGCAAAGCTTCGTATAGATGAGCGGTAAAATTTGTGCGAGTATCTTTACCTCTAAAACTCAAGAATACATCCCATCGAGAAGAGGAAGAGGAAGAGGAAGAGGAAGAGGAAGAGGAAGAAGAAGTTGGGTGGGAGGCCATGGCCATGGACGAAGTTGGAAGACTAGTAGTTAGTAGATAAAATTGAGAGAGAATGGCAGAAGCGGTCCTTAATCAATAAAATAAATACAATAAGTGGATGCCGCGTTGCATCATAATATAATCAAAAGAAAAATGAGCGCAACTTCTTACCAACTTCTTTATTATGGGATTAAAAAACAGGGACTTTGACCAGCTGGGACTCGTAGTTTTATTGAAGTTTGTGTTTAGTCAAAGTCGTGGGTACACCCTTGACTTGTTGTTTTATTCAAGTTAATTTGTGTTTGGTGGGTCCGTTTTGTAAGAAATCAGTGCATGCCACTGACCTTGCATCAATCATAATAGCAAAATTAAATAATTTACATCACATGAATTAATTTTGTAATTTTTTTAAGGATTTTTCGTATATTTATCTTTTAAGTTTTTTTAATTTTATCAATTCGTTAAGAATTTTTTGTTAAATTCTGTCAAAATTTCAAAATACTTTATATATATAAAATATAATTTTTTTTCAAAGATTTAGGTGTAGGTATTTTTATAAATTTTGTTAAATCCTGACTAACACTTAAATCTTTTGCAAATCCGTTAAACTAGACCAACACTTTAATCCTTGTAATTTTTTTTTTCTTCTTTTCTTAAAATAGATTAAGGGTATTTTTAAAATTTTGGCATTCCCCAATTATGATTTAATAGAAAATACTAATGGAGGATTTAATGAAAAATTTTAATGGAGGAGTGAAATTGAAAAAAAAAAAAAACTTTGAAAACTTTTCTGTGGGCTTTAATTAGCTCGATCCACTTGCTTCATGTGTAGTTGCTGAGGCATCTCTGCCGCGCATTTGCTTGTTTCGTATCGTAAATGACAAAGATAAAAAGTAAAGAATAGGGGTCAAGTGCGACGAAATTAAGCTGTGTTCTGTACGAGTTGGGTCCCATCACTCTCATCTGTTGCGATTTCTAAGCCTCAAACAAATCCTGAGGTGGCTGGGGTTGTGACAGTGACACAATGCAAGAGCTCTGTGGACTTAAAGCACTACAAATGGCATCTTAATTCAGAACATTCTTAATTTGTGCCAGTCCGGTGCAGTTTTATAGGAGTCTGATAAGTCCATGTAAGCATCTCTCAGTACTTCATTCTCTGCTTTGATTGCTAGCCGGCCTGTGGCCGCATCATCTATCTGTCGTCATTCTATTAGCAGATCGAACGAGAGATCAGCAATGGCAACTGTGGCTGCTTCAAGCTTTGCATCAACAAGTTCACTAGCCAACTATGGAGTAACTTCTGGATCAGAGGCCAAAGCAAAACTGGGACGAATTAAGTTCACCACGGCTCACGAAGGGTTAAGATCCTTGAACCAAGTGGATGAGCTGCGTATCAAAAACATAACTGCCAGCCGGGCTAGGAAGAAAACGTTTAATGGTAGGGATGCGAGGAATTCAGGTATCATTGTTTGTGGAAGTGGGATGAATTTGATATCTGTTGGAACAGAGGTTGGTCCCTGGATCAAAACTGGTGGACTTGGAGATGTTCTTGGAGGTCTGCCACCTGCAATGGCGGTCAGCTTATATATATATATAGTTTTTTCTTTCGTCTCATTCTTTCTTATTTTGACTGATAAATGCATTGAATGATTAATTGGCATCTAAGTGTTGCATTTTGTTTGTGACAGTGACACAATGCTAGACTTCTTCTCCAAATCGCACGGACCCGAATTCAGCACCGGAGACCGGCAACCCAAGACAGAGGCGGTAGCTCCCGAGCGCACCACCTCAGCGAACGATGGAGGACCTGTTCCCTTTCCCTTCTTAATACCCGTCGGAGACCCATCTGTGGCTCCCCGAAAATCTAGAGCTTTGCTCAAACTCCCCCCCTTCGGAGTCCCCTCCGAAGAAGACATCCCACCACCCGGCGACCGAGTCTTAAAACCGAAAAAGAAAGCAGCTTCCTCAACTCTCCCACCACCCGAGACCAACCCCACCCACCACGGCCTTCAGGGAGCCAAATAGCCCCTTTCCGACCACCATCAGTGTAGGCTACCACCTCTAGAAAGCGGCCAGCCTTGTTCCCATTCCCTCGAACCATCAGAGCTTTTGTATCCTCCCGAAAGTACTTGACGAAATCCAAACCTGGATCCTTCAAAGCCTTCTCGACCGTGGTCATCAACCACGCTGAGCCCTGGACACCCAAAATAATGAACCCACCAAACGCCTTCCTCCTCTCTTCCAATCGGAGCTCAGGCTCTCCTACCTCCGTCGAAAAAGAGAAGCATTTTGCTTCCACGGTGAAGCAACGCTCCATCGAATCCGATCCTGAAAGATTGTGACGACCCCTTTTTTTTTTTTTTACAAACATAAACGAGTCATCACAGTGGCACGACAATGTGTCGCAAGCCAACATATTGTATATATCCCATAATATATACACCTGGTAAATCAGAGTACAATATATAACTAACTATGCAGGGAAAACATAAACCTGAATAGCGAAAAGCATAGCTTATACATCTATTACAAGTTATTTACAATATAGAGCCATTTAACATCTATATGTTTAAATCTTATCAACATAATAATTAAATAACAGGAATGGCTTATACAATGACAAGTGATCCAAGCATCACAAGTCATAAACAAAACCTATAAAATAGTGGACAGCTGTGGTCCTGCAATTACGACCGTCGCGGCGAGCTTCGGTCATAATATCCCAAGTGCACATCTACAACACCCTCAACTAGGACCGGAATACCTGCAGCCAAAGGAACATCTATACGGTTGTGGGGATTTGCCACATCCGTATAGGTGGAATTATGAGCCCACCATCTTAGCATAAATAAATACACTAAGACCTCAGAGGTATACTATTCACTGAGTTTTCGTAAAGAACCAACTTTTCTTTTCTAGTCATGCGTACACTATAACAGCCACCAATTTATAAACTTTTATTTGAAAACCCCCATAGCTGATATAGCACACACCGGCTAACAGAAAACATTTAAAACATACTTGGCAGCTAAGATTATACGTAGAAGTTCTGTAGTAGAAACAACTTCGTACGACTTCACCTACAATAATACTTTGAGGTTTGTTTGCTTAGGTTTACATAACACTTATGTTAGAAATCAATGGCATTTAAATCATGCGACCATCCGATAGAAATATGCGTAAGTTCTTTTCCATTAAAACTCTTATGCATACTAATACGTCTAGCAAAACTACTCATAATATAAAAACATCACACTCATCAAAATCATGCTATAAATGATTATGCAATGCACATCATGGAAATTAATCCAAGCATCATGGGTTACCCCAAGCATCATGGAAATTAATCCAAGAATCATGGGTTACCCCAAGGATCATGGAAATTAATCCAAGCATCATGGGAATTACCCCAAGCATTGTTTCCCGTGAGTTGTGAACCTCACTTCGATGCACGTTTAGCGTTCATATGCATATGCATCATGCTTTAAAACAATATACACAATATACATTTCATTTTATGAATCATGCATTTAACACATGCTTTCTTTACAAAACATAATCAATTCAACATGTCATTTCTTTAACAATTTGCATAACTTAAATCTTTATACTCACTCTAAACTCACCAATCATATTCATAGTTCAAAACATCATCAATATTTCAATATACTCCAAAGTACTCAAATCATCCAAAACAATTTATAATCAACATACAGTTGGTTCAGGTTTATAAAACAATATATATTTTGCAATTCATCATTTAAGAAAATAATACTTCTCAGTGAGTAGAATACTCACCTTGGCTGCGCGGATATTAAGCACTAGGTCTCCTAGACACCACCATGCAATGCATTATTGTAAAAAACAATACATTGCACATTATTGACAACTTCTAATATTAGACTCACATTTAGCTCTTAAATTGCTCAAGAGCTAACCCATGAAAAACCCATAATATTTCAAAGGTTCTAAACGCTCACCCATAAATCCTAGACACTAAAACTCAAACAATATTAACTCAAAGTATTTAATAAGGGTTAGATATTAAAATAACTATTTAATTATTTACTTATAATATCAATTTCTAATCCATAATTAATTCCAGTAACTCATATATTATTTTCACAAACACTTTTATAATAATATTAGCCTTAAAATTATATTCATTAATTTCTAGATTATTTCTCACTAACATTTTATCAATATTATTAACTTTAATATTACGTTTATTAATCTGTTTACAACAATTACAAACTTATTAGCATAATTTATTCATCTATATTTTAATCACTTAAAAACCCCAAATTAGTTTAACCTATCAAATTAAGGTTTCTAAACTTTAAATCATAATTTATAAAACACTACCCCAAACACAATATTATTAACCCAATGACTTTTATTAAGGGTTAATAACATAAAAACTCAATTAAAATTAAATATCCAAAAATTAGAGTTTGAGGAAACTCACCAAAAATTCCACCAAACGTAAATCCAACACTTGGAGAGTGTTTAGTAAGCTCCACACAACAAATCCTAAGAACACATAAAATTCAACTCACATATCTTTAGATTTAATCTAAAATCTCAAAAATCAAGAGTTTGCGAAAATACCTCAAACCGATCGGTAGAAACATAGATCGGGTTTCGTACATCACGTTACCGAAGTCGGATTTGAAATTGAACGGTTAGATCTTCATAGATCATGATTTTTATATGAAAAATTAAAAGAGGAAAAATGAGAAGAAGAGGCCCTGCCTCCCTAGGAAGAAGAAAAGAAAAGGCCGAATGGCTGCGCCTTGTTTTAGTGAAGGGCCACTTGGCCCTTCATTTTTTTGTTTTCTTTTTCAGCACCCCACATGTTTTATATATATATATATATATATATATTTAATTCATTTTTTCTTCCTTTGACTTTCTTTTCTTTCTTTTCTTATTTTATTCTTGTTGTCTTTTTCCTTTCAATTTTTTTTTCTATTTCTTTTATTTTCTTATTTCTATTTTAAATTCTTTTCTTTTGCATTTTATTTTTCATTTCTAATTTCTTTTTTTTTTCTTTAGACTTAAAAATATTCTCTTGTATTTTTAATAACACTAAATTAACTTAACTAATTATTTACTTAAATTTTATACTTTAATTATTGAATAATGTCTTGGACATTACATCCCTTCCTCCTTATAAAAATTTCGTCCTCAAAATTTGAACGTTAAATTATTTTACATACATACGAGCATGCATTCTATATTAGAAACATTCATGCAAGTATGCGTTTTACATGAAGTATTTACGCGAAAATTGTATGACATAACAATCATTTCGGCATTTATTCGGTAAAATGAGGGATCACTCCCGCATTTAACGATCGAGCACTCATGTGACTTCCTCAACACAGTGATTTCACCGCAGAGTTCCCACTAACGGAGTAAGTTTAGTGTTTTCTTACAAACCATCACTCACTTTGCAACCTTTCACATATCAATTTCTATTGAATATGAAGAAGCGCATCATAAGTAAAGGGTCGCAAACATGTTCGTAACGGAGAAATACGGGAAATGTCACGAATGCCCGCTAAAACTAGGAGACATTATGACTGATTACATGACGAACTCACATTTAACACTAGGGACAACTCAATATATTTAAAATTGAGCACATCATATTGCCCCCAAAATATTGCATGTTTCGCATTGGCGACACCTTGCATTTCACAAGATCACCAATTTGGGACACTGCATCAACTATATTACAGGTTGACTGGCACCCATTACACATCCAAAAACCTTTTACAGCATTAGGAAAAAAAAAAAATCAAGTTGTGTGGGACACTTGATGATTACATCATTGTTAATATTGAACTTTGTTAAGGGTTCAGGATTCTCCTCTTGTTGTGAAGTTGATTTGGCTTGAGTAAAATACTTTCGGCCAAGAGAATGTGAAAACTACGGATGCCTCATAAGAGTTCAGGCAAAGTTCCATCTATGTTGAGAAAAGTAAGCCTAGAGGATTTGTTAATAGCGAAAATACATACCAGTGTTTAATTTCCCTGGCTGACATGATATTTTTCCACTATAGAGGAGTCTTTATATTGATCAAAGATGCATTGCATGAGCTTGACATAACAAAGCTCTTGTTTTTTTTTCTGCACGCACCTTGTAGATGAGGTTCTATTCAACATAGATTTAGTGAACAAAGAATCACTTCCTGAATTCTGGAGTTTCTTCCTTAGAAAGCATTTGAGTGCATATCTAGTAACGACTTGCATCCTAGGTGTTTCCAACTTTGCATCTTTGATCACTGTAAAACCTCCTCGACAAAGGAAAATTATAATGTTAGGCAACAAACTAAACAATGGTATTGTTTTGGTTATCACCAATCCTGTAGCCTTACTTTTCTCAACATGTATGGGTATGAGGACCTGCTGTTTCTCACAGCCATTAGAATATTGGATGGTGCTTTCAATGTTATCTCCAGTTATTGTCATATGCAGGTAACATAAGGGGCAAAAACTAAATTTTAAGTACTATCTGACTAGCACTATCATATCCCCCAATCTCTTGATCCTTTGAGTTGGACTTGTTCTGTGAATAAAATTGTTATACATTGTCAAAACTATGCAAGATTCATATTTGTTTGAACTATCATTGCCTACAGCATTTTCTAACTTACCACTATAGGCACATCATATTGCTTATTCTGATAGACATGCAGATATTATCTGAAGGGGGAAAGACTTCTCCAGAAGGGAATCAGGCATCAGCAGTTTTTATTTTCAAAGAGAAGGACTAAAGTTCTGAAAGCTGTTGCAGTTCCAATTGTACCATCTTTAGCAGATAGAGCCGAATATAGGAATCAATTAGCTGAAAGATATGGTTTTAAGCAAATTGGAGAACCACTTCCTGAAAATGTTAAATTAAAAGATGTCATTGATACCCTTCCAAAAAAGGTAATGCTTCCATAAGATGCATATTGCATCCGAATTCTTTTATATTGTTTGCCAAGAACATGGATTTTGTGAATAAGATTTTGGACACGTTATTAGGGAGATATCTGAGCCAAACATCGTTTTAGTGTACTTAGGGGCGCTTTACGCTTTCAATAAGACTAAATTTACTTATCAAAAAAAGACTGAATTTATATCGTAACTGAAATTGATGATATTTCCATTTCAACTTTTCATTTCCAAACTTTTGAAGGTGTTTGAGATTGATAACGTGAAAGCATGGAGATCAGTTTTAATATCCGTCACTTCCTATGCCTTGGGGCTCCTTATGATTTCAAAAGTCCTATGGTATCTACTTCCACTGGCTTGGGCATGGACAGGGACTGCAGTAACAGGGGTTAGTTCTCCATCTTTACTATGTGGTATATTTCTTGTGAATTATAATGTGTCATTCCCTCCTCTTCACACCCCCCCCCCCCCCCCCCTCCTCTTTTCTCTCTTCCTCCAATACTATTAGGTGTATATCCTAGGTAACTCATTTATTTTTTTTCCTTCTTTCCGTAAAGTTCTTTGTAATAGGCCATGATTGTGCTCACAAATCATTTTCAAGGAACAAATTAGTGGAAGATATTGTTGGAACCTTGGCCTTTTTGCCTTTAATTTATCCATATGAGCCGTGGAGATTTAAGCACGATCAGCATCATGCAAAAACAAACATGTATGTAACTTTTCCTATTGAGTTATCTCAGGCAATATGTAAGAAGAAATATGGCTTGCTTAGTATCAAATTTATATAGCCCAGTCTTTTGGATTGTAGTGGAAATTGTCTCATCCCAATGTATGGTATGTACCTTGAGACACGCTCACACCCACATACACATTATGTTTCACGTGATATATGATATATCTAATAAAAGTTTTATCTACTTCCATGAAGATACTGGTCTTTTTCCATCTTCTAAAATTTTATCTATATTCCCATCTGTCTTATGTCTATAGGTTGTGTGAAGATGCAGCTTGGCACCCTGTTTGGAAAGAGGAGTTTGATACAGCTCCTGTTTTGCGCAAGGCAATTATATATGGATATGGCCCATTTATACCGTAGATGTCTATAGGTCACTGGTGTGTATGAAATACAAGGAATCATATGGAGCAATTATTTCTGTTTCAAATTTATCATGGTCCTTACCATCAACAGTTACCAGTTTTGGCTTGATTAATCTTAAATTTCATATGTTTTTATTTGATAATTATTTGTCTCAACATTAATAAGCATCCTAATAGGTTGATCTGGCACTTCAAATTGAGCAAGTTCAGACCAAGCGAAGTGAAAAGGGTGAAGATAGGTTTGGCTCGTGTGTTTGCGTTTATGGCAATTGGATGACCGTTGATTATCTTCATGACGGGGATTGTGGGATGGATCAAGTTCTGGTTGATGCCATGGTTGGGTAATGCTGCTTCCTGTTCTCTTGCAGTAATATTTAATTTGGACACAGTATCAACCACACTAAACTGATAAAAATATTTCAATAGCTTTCTCATATCCAGGAAATACATGGTATTAGTCAGATGGTCCATCAATTTTGCATAGTGATTCACACAGCGGAAGGGAACACCCTTTGCTACCGTACTACACACATTGCAACAAATTTTATAGCCCAAAACTATGAAAATAATATATCGTATTATTTGAATTCTCCGCAACCCAAATCAACCACCTGAATTGTGAATTTATTATTTCTTTCTAACTAGATTTATAGTTCATTCACCCTCCTGGGAGGTCCTCATGTTGTATTACTTCTATCAAAAACATTAATAAATATTCAAGATGATTTTATGCATCCATTGCTTTTGTCTGCTCAAATGCGTTGCTTTACCACCAAGCTAATTAAAGGTGGGTAATTGCTAAAAATTTGTTACCAATTACCACCGTTAGCTTGGTGGCCTATCTATGATAGTTTTAAAGTACTTGGGAAGTTTAATTTTTTCTGGTCCTAAATAATTCTAGAACTACAAATTTTCGTAGTTTACGCAATTCCTCAAGGTCATTTGTGAATATGATGATTTGACCGTTCGGATTATATATCTTATTTTTGTCCAAGTATTTTCGTTTTTCTTTGTATTTGTAGATGACTACTTTCACCATGGTCCATATATCATTCGGCTCCGACCCATGTTGTGAACGGTTTGGTCCAAGAGTGTTAGACACCACAAATTGACGTACGTGACCAAAGAAATTAAGTGTAGGTAATGTTTGTACTATCATTTTAAATCAACTAATAAAGTTATAATTAAATCTGCATAAAATCACTTAAAGCATTCACATTTGATTCGGTACATTTTTTTTTTTAGCTAAAAAAAAATAGCCTTTTATTTTTAATTTTAATCAAAGCACTTAACATTTTTAAGTCACGTACATGCATGTCTAATGTCTTATCATGAGTATTTTATTTATTTATTTTTTTCATTAGCTACAATGCTCACCATTAATTTTGAGCTAAAGTAACTAGAAGATGCAGCTATATTTTTCATTCAAATTTGCATCTCTGTTAGTCAAAATAACTAATGGCTTGCCGGGTGTGAATGTTCTATAAAGTTCACTCTTGTTTAATAAAAATTTAATGTAACGTAAGTGCTAGTTTATGGTTTATAGTTTGTGCATGGCAGTCAACTATTTGGGACAGGAGTCGCTAGTTTTTTGGGTTCTACTAATGTTAGTGCTTCTCACTTATTTAGACTCCTATTTTGTAATTAAGAAATTGAAAGAGGATTACTTTCTATTTAATCTTCACATATTGCTCATGTTTCACTTGAAAATAATACTGGGGTTGGAAAAAAAAAATATCAACTGAGAGCTTTCATAGTTTTGAGAGCTTTCATACAATATTGTACAACACGAAAATGTGGGCTATTTGGCCACGTTAACATATAGTGCCTCAGATTTATTAGCAATAATTTTCCTAGGAGTTATTGTAGGCATTCTTGGAAGCGCTTATAACTATTTTGTGGACAAGCTCCTTAATTCGTACTTATAGCATCATCACCGACTATGTTCTCCTATTCAATTATTTTTGTTGGCAAAAATTTTAAGATCCCCTTAAAATTACTATATTACTATTTCATCATCATTTCATATATTATATTATATTATATATGTCCCGTTTGAAAAAACAGATAAATTAATTACAAAACAGGAGTCTAAATAGGAGAAACACTTACATGATTATAACCCAAGCTAGCTAGGGACCTTGTCACGAACAAGAAGAAGAATGAACATAGTACAGACCATCTTTATCATGGCGTCTCAACAATTTGAATATCATCAATTATCGCTTCCTCTTCATCTATATGTATATGCTGTAGATGGAATCCGCAACTTCTAAAAAAGAAGTCTGACAGTGAAGAATCGGCATTGTCGCATTTAAATATAACTCGAAGATTATCCGTCTTTAATTGAGAATGGTGTGGCACATCGAGTTTCAACCATACATGATCTGAGTCAAGAAAAGTTGGCATATCCGACAATTTATAATAGATGCGTTGACCAATATCATTGAAGACTTCAATGCGCATAGTAAAATCATCAAGAATAAATTCTAGCATATTCTCCGAGCTAATAACAGCAGAGAAAGCAAATATTGTATTCTTCGTATCCAAATGTAGAGGCCCATGGATATCTATTTCACACGAATCGGTATTTGAAAGCTCTTTACGATGACTGAAGTAATCTGGAATCTTATTTCCTGGAAAAATACCGTCAAATGTTCGACGGTCTTTAAGATGTCTCTGTTACAAATGAGACAACTTTTCATTGATAAGACAACTTTTCATTGATAAGACATACAAATAACAAGTATATATGTGAAAGATAGATACCTCACTCAATAAACCAATTTGCAGATCATCGCCCATATTTTCACGCAGTCCATGGCAATTGGTGAAGTCAATCCGTTCAAGCTTTGGTAAATGGTTTATATTATGAAATTGAAATCTTTCCAATGACGTGCATCCTTCCGCATATACCTTTTTTATATTTGGTGGAAGTTCTGGAATTTCTTTAAGTTGATAGCAACATTCCAGGTAAAGATCCTCCAATCCAACAAATGTGGTGAGCCATGTAGGAAGGTTAACAACAGCGCTTTTTCTTAGATCAAGACTCGACAAACTAGAAGGACAATCGCGTTGAATCAAGAACTCTGATTCTGTAAGAACATGGTTTCCAACCTGGAATAGGGCCTCCGGAGATCTTCTAGCTTCTTCTAAAAATATTTTCAATGACACACAATCCCTCGCATTCATTTCAATTAAATTTGGGGGAATTCCTAGAATTTCTTGAAGTTGCTCGCATTCCTCCAAATCAAGGGTCTCCAATCTAACCAATCGTCTGATGTATGGAGGAATGGTAACAATATCACTCTTTGATAGATCTAAATGCGTCAATGTGGAGCACCAATCAAAGATTCTAAAGAAATTTGATTCTGAGATGGCACAATTTCGAAGTTTCACTATTTGAAGTTTTGGAAATACAATCGAAGAATAACCATCATTAGAAAAGCTTGTATTCGTCAAAGGTGGCAATTGGAGTAATTCTGCCACCGATGAAATTGCTGATTCCTCTATGGATTCAACACCGGGCATGGATTGTCTCGTATCCTCCACTATTTTTAGAACCTCAGCAACTTTTGAACAACCAATGAGACCAAGATAAGAACAACCAATGAGACCAAGATAATTGACTTCTGGAAAATATAGATATGTATTATCCATGAACCCAATGTATAGTCTCTCTAAATGTTTCATCTTATGAATTCTATCTAGAAAAGTCATAAGGTTTGAGAAATCACTTAGAACTAAAGTTTTAACCCCAGCGAGGTACCCAATAGATGAAGGTAGTTCCTCTATACCAGTTCCTCCAAAGTTTATATACTCTAAACATTCCATCTGACACTCAATTTCAGGAAAGTTCTTAAGGTTCAAGCAACCCCGAAGGTTAAGAAATTTTAGAGATCTCATCTTGAGGCTTATCGGAAAACTCCAAAGATTATAGCATCTTTCAAGTCTCAATCTAACAAGCTTATCATGGAATCCAACATAATGATGAACCTCAATTAAATTTTTGCAATCACCAAGATCCAAATCCTCTAAATTTGGGATCCTTGAAACATCAGGAATTTTTCTTAGGAACTCACAATATTCGAAATTCATAATTTTCATGTTTTGGAAATTCTGTGAAGAAAAAAAGGAAATAAATTAGTTTGAAAGAAGTAATTACAACATAATCGAAAGGACGAAATATTAAAAACAATAATTTTACCTGGACTCCCTTCAATTCCTTGAGCTGACTTCTAGGCATTGTTAAAACAACAAGGTTCTTTGCACAAACATTGGATGGCAAAGATTCTCCAGGATAATTAGGCCAATCCAACAATCTTAACTCAGTAAAGAGAAAATTAGGCTCTTCAGAAAAACGTGCATTACGGTTAATAAATATTTTGAGCCTTTTCATCTTCTTGAAGGCTTTGGGACTTAAGTGTATCAGGTCTGGTTTAGGCAACTCTATCAATATGCCCTCAACTTTGTTTGTTCCCTAACAAGACAATGTATAAGTGTATCAGCAAAATCCCAACATAAAGTTCTTCATATTTTAACACTGCCTAGAACTACAATTCTTGTCTTGATAAAAGTTAAATATTATATATGTAATACCTTGTAAAAAGAAACAAGCTTATACTGTTTGTGTTCGCATATTGTTTTTGTTTTCTTTTTTTGGTTAGATTTCAACATGAGTAATTTTTTTTTATTATTAAAAAGTCCTAAAGTGACTAATCATCACATTCTCAAAATTAATGTTTCATTTATATATATTTACATACTACCCTTAGTTGTTCATCAAAGAAAAAGCAAGATACTCTTAAAAACCTTGCACATCTTTGAAATAATGGAAAGCAGTTACCAATGATGATTTTATTTATTTTTCTTAATTAAAATCATTCTATTTATTCAGCTATTTTGCAATATTATTTGTTAATTTTTATTTTTTTTTTTAGTTATTCTGAAATGAGTAAAAATTACTAAGACCGCTATTTGGTAAATTTTTGGAAGTATTTTGAGTTTTGAAAAAAGTAAAAATTGAGAATTGATTTGGTGGGGCTACATTTTAACGAAGTGTTGCATGTGGAGTTAACAAATAAAAATTGATTTGATAAAATTTTGAGATGCATTTTTGAAATACCAAAAATTGAAAAAAAAAAAAAAAAAAGTGTTGCTCAACGGTGGCAGCAACCATCGATAGAAGCATCTGCTGGCACCACAAGGCTTCCAAATGCATTTGGTGGCAACCAAGGGGCCACAAGATTCATCTAGTGGCCTTTATTTGGCCGTTAGATTTGTTTGGAGACCTCCGTGTGACCGCCAAATCTACACGGCGGCCACCTTTGGGTCGCCATCAAACGGCAGCAGCATCATCCCGACTTTTTATTCGTAAAGAATTTTACTCTTTATATTTGTCAATACATGCAATCAACACCCCTACAGTTGCATATATATATATATTGTGCATAAACAATCTTTTTCTTGAAATAAAATTGAGAAATGTTTGTGTTTTAGTTTTCGATAAGTGTTTTGTGGTTTATTTTAAAAGTGTGTTAGTGGTAGAGATCATATTTTAAACTTGATATATATATATGATTCTTCACCACCTAAATATACAACTTTTCACCACCTTGTCTATGTGGCAAGGTGGTCTCTTACTAGCTTTAGAGTTTTTTATTTTTAAAAAATAAAATAAAGTAGGGGACCACCTTGCCACATAGACAATTAAGATGATAAAAAATTGCATATTTAGGTGGTAGAGAATCATATCTCTTTAAAATTTGTTTGCTTAACTAGTATTTGAAAAGATTTTTCACAGTTAGAGAATACAAAAGACTATAAAAATTTTACCAAACAAGAAGTAATGGGCATGTTTCCCAAAGGTTTCGACAGGAGTTTTTTATTTTAGTTTTTTGAAAGAGTCTTTAACCAAATAATTAAAAATTAAGAAAGGTTGCATGTATTGTCCACATATAGAAATTCGTTCGTTAATAATGAAAATTATTATTAAAAAACCAAAAATGAAAAGAGTTTTCAAAACAAGAAAGAATTAAAACAAAAACATTAAAAAAAGAAAAAAAAAGTGTTCAATATTTTTCTAGTAGCTTAACTCACGAAAAAGTAATAGGTGTAAAATTAAAAGGGATTCTTAACACATTTTTTTTTACCTCATTTTTTTCTAGGACGTCCCGAACATCTTTATGAAACCACAATCTACTGCGCTTGCCAGGTTCATCAGGTGATTCTTGTCGAACAATTTCTCTACCCATTTCTTGCAGCAAGTCATGCATCTCCAATGATTTGTAATAAGACTGAGTTATGAGACACTTATCCTTTAGCTCTTCAATGGCAGCACTAAATGAGTGAGAACCACGAGTACAATCTAGTATTTTTGTGACTTCTTCTACCATCCTTCCTTTGAAGAAACATGCAACGTCAAGGAAAATAATCTTGGCATTTTCATCCAACCCATCAAAACTTATTCTAAGTTTTTTTTGAATATCATCGTGCGGAATTAATTTGTACATGGCCAATTTACTTTCCCAATAAGGTAATTTTCTATCTTTTAGAGTTGAGCCTAGCAGTGTTAAAGCTAGTGGCAATCCTCCAGCATAACTTACCGCATCTTTTGTGATTTTCACATAATCATCATCAGGCCTGTTTTTATTGAAGGCATTCCAACTAAAAAGCTGAAGAGCTTCATTGTGATCCAACTTATTCACCGGGTACATTGAATCTACTTCATGTGCACGAAGTAAATGCTTATCTCTTGTTGTTATGACGATTCTACTTCCTACGCCAAACTAAGTAGTTTTTCCAGCTAACTTTCGTAATTGGTCTAACTGATCTACATCATCAAGAACTAGAAGTACTCTTATTCGGCGAAGCCTCTTCTCTATTAAAGTAATTCCTTGATCAACATTGTCAATCATTAGACTTGAATCTCCTAGGATCTCAGAAAGAAGCTTCTTTTGTAAATGGATCAGACCGTCCGTTTGGCCAGAAGTTTCTCTAATGTCTCTAAGAAAACAACTACCTTCAAAGTGAGAAGCCATCGAGTTGTAAATTGCTTTGGCGATCGTTGTCTTACCAATTCCACCAGTTCCGAAGATCCCTACCATGCGTGTAGTGTCATTCTTCTCTATATCAAAAAGCGACTTCACTTTTTGTACGTGGGACTCCATTCCAACTTGATACTGGGCAACTTGAAAGTTTGTCTTTTTCACTAATATAGAATTCAGCCTTTCAATGATTTTGTGAATAAATTCAGGTTCATTCCTACCGATACAAAACACCTAATGAGTTAGGTTCATAAATAATAAAAAGAATAGGGATATAGATCATATATAATAAAAAGAATAGGAATATATATGATCCAGTAACAGAATGATTTTTTTTTTCTTTTTTCTTTTCTCTCCATAAGCAATGATAATGGTAGGCTATTAATTATGATGTAATGGATAATCTTCCTCTCCCGAAAGCCCAATCCTCATATATATATATATTGAGTACAAGTCCTCCCCTCACTACAAAAAAACATGTAGTTGGCCACGCGCATTGCCACGTGTACAGACACAGTACACGTGGCCAACAGTTGGTCACAAGCCATTGGCCAAGTGTTCCGCGTGTGTTAGATCCGGGTGTAGCTAATTGTACAATTGGCCGCGTGTACAGTAAAACACGTGGCCAAGTGACTACGTGTACAGTAAAACACATGGCTGACAGTTAGCCACGTGTATTTATATACACGTGGCTAATAAATACACGTGGCTAACTGTCAGTCACATGTACTAATATACACGTGACAAATTTTAGAAATTTATTTTTTTAAAAATTAATTAATTTATTTATTTATGTTAATTTCTTTTTCATTTAATTTCTTATTTTTGTTAAATTCCTTTTTAATTTATTTTTTTTCTTGTTTCTTATTTTTGTTAAATTCTTTTTTTAATTGGACGTACGGACGTGGAGAGAGAGAGCGAGGGTGAGAGAGAGAGAGAGAGAGATACAGAGAGAGAGAGAGCGAGAGAGAGAGAGAGAGAGAACAGAGAGAGAGAAGGAGCGAGGGAGAGAGAGAGAGCGAGAGAAAGAGCGAGGGGGAGAGAGAGAGAGAGTGAGTGAGAGAAAGAGCAAGGGAGAGAGAGAGAGAGAGAGCGAGAGAACACTGAGAGAGAGAAGGCCGGTGGCCGGTGCAGTGACGGAGAGAGAGAGAGAGAGAGAGAGAGAGAGAACACTGACGGAGGAATTGTTATATCCAAGTATAATATATATATATATATATATATATATATATATATTCAAAAATAATGGCAGGTGGGTGCGCGAGAATTGTCCCGTCCCACACGCCTATCTGCACAAATTGGGCAACGTGGCCAAATTCGGTATAGTTTAAATATATTTCTTATTTTATATATATATATAATTTATAGTGTACAAATTTCTAAAAACAGTTAGCCACGTGTATAAAATACAAGTGGCCACTTGGCCGCGTGTATAAAATACACGTGGCCAAATGGACACGTGTACAGATATACGTGTCCAAGTGGTCAAGTGTATTTATTACACTCCCTATGGTTTAAAAAATTCATGGGAGGTCCTCGTGGTATGCAATAATTACAAATCGATCTCTTGCGTCAAATTCTGTTAAAATTTTTAACAGATTCCGTCAAATGCCACGTCAGCGACACGTGTCGCCAATAAGATGACGACACGTGTCCATCTTAATAAAAAAATATAAATTTATTAAAAAATAAATAAAAATACTTCTTTTTTTTAAAAAAAAAAAATAAGCTGAAAGGGTGGCCTGGCCGCCCCCAGCCACAGGGGCGGCCACCCCCAATGGCTGCAGGGGGTGGTGCGAGGCCACCCCCAGTGGCCTGGGGTGACCATCGAGAACATGAAAAATATATATTTTTTAAATAGTTATATTAACAAATTATGCATTTTTCATGTACTCATTAAAAAATCATGTACTTTTCACATATTAAATGACACATGACAAATTTATAAATTGAATTAGAGAAAACTGAAGGCATAAATTATGTTATTATTTAGGGGTTGCTTTTTTTTTTTTGTTAAAAAATAATAATTTATTAGTTTTTCTTTTTAGTTTATATATTTAATATTTTTATATTTTTTTACATCAATTTTTTACAAACTGATTTCTAGAAACTCATACAGTTCAACTTCTAAAAGTAACATTGTCCTTTAAAATATTAAAAAAGTTTGTGAGAATCACATACAATTACAAGTGTGTTTCACTCATACAAAAGACACATGTCACTATTAGAAGTTGGTTTATATAAAATTTTAGTTTACAGGGGCAAGATAAAATTATAACTATAATTTTTAAAAAAAAAATCAACAAAATTTGATTGTAGTTTAAAAAATATAGATATAACTTGCCCCTTTTTCTTTTCTTTTTTTTTTCTTTTTTTTTTTTTTCCTTTTTACCCCTAGTATTAATTTATTTAGTTGTTCTCTACAAGCACTTATATTTTAAAATCGATACATAAATTTTTCATTGATGATAATCTTAAATATAAAAATAATAAATAATATTGAACTCGTGTGAAATTTAAAGTGCCTGATATAGAGATAGAGATATATAAACAGCATATGATTAATTAATAATAAACGCGTTAATTATTAGATCCCATTCATTGGGATTTTCCATTAATGTTCTTGAAAGGGCAGTGCGCAGGAAGTTGCCAAGAAGTTGCTCATTTTTCTTTTTCTTTTTTCCTCTTTGGTCCCAGTTGATAATGGAGTGCCTTTATGTGGGGCTCAAATTATGACCCTAAAGAAAGTTGAACACTTGAACGTCCATCTTTTTGGTCCCATTCATTGAAATTTTCCATGCATGTTCAGATGGAGTAATGCTACATGTCATACTCATGTCCCTCTTGTGTCCCTCTAAAAATGAGGTGGCTTTTAAAATCATCATTGAGCATGTGATTGATCAAAATTGAACTTTGATCACATGGTGATTTTAAAAGCCACCTCATTTTTAGAGGGATACAAGAGGGATATGGGTATGACGTTTAGAATTACTCGTTCAGATGTTCTTGAAAGGCAGCAGGAAGTTGCCAAGAAGTTGCTCATTTTTACCAACATTCTTAAACATGGCATATATATATATATATGCTTCAAATTAACACCAAACTCATTTCCAAATAATTTTTTTAATTTTTTTTATAAAAAGAATGAAGTTTTTTAATTTTTAATTTGAAATTAAGGGTAAATCTAAAATTTTATAAAAGTTTTAGGGACATAAAGGTTATTTTCACGTATTTTATTATCTAATTTAACGTCAAAACTTAACAGAAAGAAGACATTGCATTAAATTAGAAGTTCGAGAAGTAAAATTAAAAAATTTTAAACTTTAAAAGAAGTTATTTCGAAACTTATAGAAGTTAATGAAGGGCTGGGCAAGTTGATGAATACGATTACATAATTCACAATTGGGGTTGGAACACATCAAAGTACAAAGGAGATTATTTTTCTAATCTTTTGCTTTTTTTAAAAAACAAAAATGCAAAATGAACTTGGGTTACGATTTGATGAGAAATTCTATCAGATTGATAAAAAAAATAAAAAAAAAATGAATATAATAAATTAAATATTTTTGAAGTTCGAAGACAGGGCTGCACAGCCTGCAGCCTTGCACCACTACAGAAAATATAATTTTTTAACAAAAAGTAAATAAACAAATTCCACGTTATTCGAAAAGACCCAATAAGAATAGTAGTAGAGGAGTGATTCGCACAAATTTTTTGTGCCTTGCACCACTACTTAAAATATAATTTTTTAACAAAAAGTAAATAAATAAATGCCACGTTATTCGAAAAGACCCAATAAGAATAGTAGTAGAGGAGTGATTCACACAAATTTTTTTGCAGCCTTGCACCACTACGGAAAATATTATTTTTTAATAAGAAGTAAATAAATAAAGAAAAATGTTAAACATTCTCCACTTATCTCCCTTCATTACTCTCTTTTCTTTAAAAAAAATTAATTTTTATTAAAAAGTTGTCTCTAATGTCACATTAGAGACAACTTTATAATAAAAATCAATTTTTTTATTATAAAAAAGTAATAAAGAGAAGATGAAGAGAGAATGTGTAGAAGAGCTCATAAATAAAAGCCACGTTATTTGAAAAGAAAAAAAAAAAAAAAAAAAAAACAAAAAAAACCACATGATAAATGGACCCATAAGTGTGGTTGTTGTGATGTTATGAATACTAGTAGACAAGTGATCCACACACATTTTTTGCAGCCTTGCACCACTGCAGAAAGTATTATTTTTTAATAAAAAGTAAATAAATTGCCACGTTATTCGAAAAGACCAAATAAGAATAGTGGTAGAGGAGTGATTTACACACAAATTTTTTGCAGCCTTGCACCACTACGGAAAATATAATTTTTTAATAAAAAGTAAATAAATAACTGTCACATTATTTGAAAAGACCGTGGAGGAGGAGGAGTGACTCACACACAAATTTTTCACAGAATTTTTACATAATACGGCTGATACATGGGACATTTTACGTCTCTCAACCTCCCTGTTTTAGTATAAAAGTAAAAAATAAAAAATAAAAAAAATAAGTGTCCTCCGATATCCTATCTATCTGATAAATTGATTTAAGCCAAATTCTTGATGTATAAATAAACAAAAAGAAACAGGCAGAGCGTATAAACCTTTGAATTCAATCCCCGTGTTTCACGGCGCAATGATGGGGTTTCCTTTATCAGGGAATCCATCTTTTGACCTTCTCCAGCCCTAAAAAGAAAAAAATGGAAAGACGAAGATGGTGACCGGAAAGATGAAAAAAGCACCGATCTCTTCAACGTTATTCAAGGAGCCGCTTTCAATACTACAGCATCTTTTACATGGGAATGTAAGCATAATATATAAATAAAATGCTTTAAAATAATAAGCAGCGGAATTATAAATACCTCTAGCCATATTTTGTTCAAGCTTGATGAAGAACGAAGAACGAAGAAGTTTTCTACAACACCAAAATCTGTAAAAACAAAATTCAGAGAGTTCTTCTGGCCTATGCCTATGAGTGTGTCAATAGATGGATACACATGGCTCTATATATAGGTAGGCTAGGGACCCTCATCATCAATAGATAGCTGATTATTCTCCTCCCATCAAGGAGAATAAATCAGAAAATTTAATATAAAAACCGTTTTAAACCGTTACGATTTCATATAACTTAATGTGGAATAAATCATATTCAATCCTTATATTAAATAATTACCGTTATGATAATTATTTAAATTCCAACCGTTACAATGAATTAAATGTGTCTAAGGGACACATATGTAATTTCTTACTACAGCATCTTCTACATGGGAAATTATTTTTATATAACTTTTAACTTTTTTACACAATTTCTCACATGGGGTGAGAAAATGATTTGTGGTGACACTTTAGCATCCTCCACTCCCTTTTTTGGTTTTTATATTAAAAAATAGAGGTTGGAGGACGGTAAAGTATCACTATTTCAAATGTTACAATATCATGCTTAGGAATCATATTCAAATGATTCATTTACTTTTTTCTTCCAATCCACAATTTGATAAAACTACGGTGTTCTTTTTACCACATGAAAATATATATTTTTTAAGTAGTTATATTAAAAAATTATGTGATTTTCACATGTTAAATGACACATGACAAATTTATAGATTGAATTAGAAAAAACTGAGGGAATCAATTCTGTTATTATTTGGAGGTGGCTTTTCTTTTTGGTTAAAAAAATTGTTTTTTAGTTTTTTTAAGTTTATATATTTAATATATTTATATTTTTGGACAAAAATTTCTAATAATCTAATTTGTAGAAATTTCATACAAATCATTTCTAAAAATAAATTTGTCCTTTAAATTATTAAAAAAAGTTGTGAGAAACACATGCAATTAAAAAAACAAGCATCTCACATACAAATGACGTATGTCACTATTAGAAGTTGGTTTCTATAAAATTTTAATTTATAGGGACAGGATAAAATTATAACTATAATTCAAAAAAAATCAACGAAATTTAATTTTTTCTCTTTGGTCCATGCATGTTCTTCAAAGGCAGCAGGAAGTTGCCAAGAAGTTGCTCATTTTTCTTTATTTTCTCTCTTTGGTCCCAGTTTATAATGCAGTGCCTTTTTGATAATGGAGTTTAGCAATAATAAACGCGTTAATAATTTATTGTAATTGAAAATTGTTAAGAAGTACTACTGTAACTACTTGAGCTCAACTCTCTCTCTCTCTCTCTCTTTTAATTGCTCACCATAAATGATTGGAGCTCAACTCTCTCTCACTATTTCACCTTTCATTTGCTATATCCCGTTAAGGAGCGGTAAAGATCATTTTTTATAATTTAATTTGTTACCAATTACCGCCGTTAGCTTGGTGGCCTATCTATATGATAGTTTTAAAGTACTTGGGAAGTTTAATTTTTTCTAGTCCTAAATAATTCTAGAACTACAAATTTTCGTAGTTTACGCAATTCCTCAAGGTCATTTGTGAATATGATGATTTGACCGTTCGGATTATATATCTTATTTTTGTCCAAGTATTTTCGTTTTTCTTTGTATTTGTGGATGACTACTTTCACCATGGTCCATATATCATTCGGCTCCGACGTCCCATGTTGTGAACGGTTTGGTCCAAGAGTGTTAGACACCGCAAATTAACGTACGCGACCAAAGAAAGTGTAGGTAATGTTTGTTCTATCATTTTAAATAAACTAATCAAGTTATAATTAAAGCTATATAAAATCACTTAAAGCATTCACATTTGATTCGGTACATTTTTTTTTTAGCTGAAAAAAATTAACTTTTTATTTTTAATTTTAATCAAAGCACTTACATTTCTAAGTCACGTACATGCATGTCTAATGTCTTATCATGAGTCTTTTATTTATTTATTTTTTTCATTAGCTACAATGCTCACCATTAATTTTGAGCTAAAGTAACTAGAAGATGCAGCTATATTTTCATTCAAATTTGCATCTCTGTTAGTCAAAATAACTAATGGCTTGCCGGGTGTGAATGTTCTATAAAGCTCACTCTCGTTTAATAAAAATTTAATGTAACGTAAGTGCTAGTTTAAGGTTTATAGTTTGTGCATGGCAGTCAACTATTTGGGACAGGAGTCGCTAGTTTTTTGGGTTCTACTAATGTAAGTGCTTCTCACTTATTTAGACTCCTATTTTGTAATTAAGAAATTGAAAGAGGATTACTTTCTATTTAATCTTCACATATTGCTCATGTTTCACTTGAAAATAATACTGGGGTTGGAAAAAAAAAAATATCAACTGAGAGCTTTCATAGTTTTGAGAGCTTTCATACAATATTGTACAACACGAAAATGTGGGCTATTTGGCCACGTTAACATATAGTGCCTCAGATTTATTAGCAATAATTTTCCTAGGAGTTATTGGAGGCATTCTTGGAAGCCCTTGTAACTATTTTGTGGACAAGGTCCTTAATTCGTACTTATAGCATCATCACCGACTATGTTCTCCTATTCAATTATTTTTGTTGGCAAAAATTTTAAGATCCCCTTAAAATTACTATCTTACTATTTCATCATCATTTCATATATTATATTATATTATATATGTCCCGTTTGAAAAAACAGATAAATTAATTACAAAACAGGAGTCTAAATAGGAGAAACACTTACATGATTATAACCCAAGCTAGCTAGGGACCTTGTCACGAACAAGAAGAAGAATGAACATAGTACAGACCAACCTGATCGAACTCATAGGTGAAGAGATCTGCAACAAATATGGTATAGCTCGAAAGGAAGAAGAATGCCCTCTTTTGTTATGGGTACCAATTGGATTCCAAGTTGCCATCATCATCAATTCATCATCATCTTTATCATGGCGTCTCAACAATTTGAATATCATCATTTATCGCTACCTCTTCATCTATATGTGTATGCTGTAGATGGAATCCGCAACTTCTAAAAAAGAAGTTTGGTTGTGAAGAATCGTCATTGCAGCATTTAAATATAACTCGAAGATTATCCGTCTTTGTCTCTAGTTGAGAATGGTGTGGCACATTGACTTTCAACCATACGTGATCTGAGCCAAATACAATTGCTGGCATATCCCGCTGTTCATAATAGATGCGTTGACCAATATCATTGATGACTTCAATGCACATAGAAAACTCATCAATCCAAGTTACATCCGCTGATCCAAAAACAGCAGAGAAAGCAAATATTGTATTCTTCGAATCCAAATGTAGAGGCTCATGGATATCTATTTCACACGAATCGGTATTTGAAAGCTCTTTACGATGACTGAAGTAATCTGGAATCTTATTTCCTGGAAAAATACCGTCAAATGTTCGACGGTCTTTAAGATGTCTCTGTTACAAATGAGACAACTTTTCATTGATAAGACAACTTTTCATTGATAAGACATACAAATAACAAGTATATATGTGAAAGATAGATACCTCACTCAATAAACCAATTTGCAGATCATCGCCCATATTTTCACGCAGTCCATGGCAATTGGTGAAGTCAATCCGTTCAAGCTTTGGTAAATGGTTTATATTATGAAATTGAAATCTTTCCAATGACGTGCATCCTTCCGCATATACCTTTTTTATATTTGGTGGAAGTTCTGGAATTTCTTTAAGTTGATAGCAACATTCCAGGTAAAGAATCTCCAATCCAACAAATGTGTTGAGCCATGTAGGAAGGTTAACAACAGCGCTTCCTGTTAGATCAAGACTCGTCAAACTAGAAGGACAATCGCGTTGAATCAAGAACTCCGATTCTGTTAGAACATGGTTTCCAACCTGGAATAGGGCCTCTGGAGATCTTCTAGCTTCTTCTAAAAATATTTTCAATGACACACAATCCCTCGCATTCATTTCAATTAAATTTGGGGGAATTCTTAGAATTTCTTGAAGTTGCTTGCATTCCTCCAAATCAAGGGTCTCCAATCTAACCAATCGTCTGATGTATGGATGAATGGTAACAATATCACTCTTTGATAGATCTAAATGCATCAATGTGGAGCACCAATCAAAGATTCTAAAGAAATTTGATTCTGAGATGGCACAATTTCGAAGTTCCACCATTTGAAGTTTTGGAAATACAATCGAGGAACAACCATCATTAGGAATGCTTGTATTCGTCTTAGGCGGCAATTGGGGTAATTCTACCACCGATGAAATTGCTGATTCCTCTATGGATTCAACATCGGGCATGGATTGTCTCGTATCCTCCACTATTTTTAGAACCTCAGCAACTTTTGAACAACCAATGAGACCAAGATAATTGACTTTTGGAAATTCTAGATACAGACCCTTGCTCCCATAAATGTATAGACTTTCTAAATGTTTCAACTTATGATGATTTCTATCTAGAAGAGTCATAAGATTTTTGCAATCACTCAGAATTAAAGTTTTAACCCCAACGAGATTCCCAATAGATGAAGGTAGTTCCTCTATACCAGTTCCTCCAAAGTTTATATACTCTAAACATTCCATCTGACACTCAATTTCAGGAAAGTTCTTAAGACTCGAGCAATACTTAAGGCTAAGAAATTTTAGAGATCTCATCTTGAGGCTTATCGGAAAACTCCAAAGATTACAGCAACTCTCAAGTCTCAATCTAACAAGCTTATCATGGAATCCAACAGAAGGATGAACCTCAATTAAATTTTTGCAACCACTAAGATCTAACTCCTCTAAATTTGGGATCCTTGAAACATCAGGAATTTTTCTCAGGAACTCGCAATATCTAAAATTCATAATTGTCAAGTTTTCAAAATTCTGTGAAGAAAAAAAGGAAATAAATTAGTTTGAAAGAAGTAATTACAACATAACCTAAAGGAAGAAATATTAAAAACAATAATTTTACCTGGACTCCCTCCAATGTCTTGAGTTGACTTAGAGGCATTTTTAAAACAACAAGGTTCTTTCCACAAAATTTGGTTGGCAAAGATTCTCCAGGATAATTACGCCAATCAAGGAATCTTAACTCATTAGAGAGGCAATTAGGCTCTTTAGAAAAGCATGCATCACGGTTAATAAACATTTTGAGTCTTGTCATATTCTTGAAGGCCCCGGGACTTAAGTGTATCAAGTCGGATTTAGGTAAATCTATCAATATGCCCTCAATTTTGTTTGTTCCCTAACAAAACAATGTATGAGTGTATCAGCAAAATCCCAGCATAAAGTTCTCCATATTTTAATACTTCATTAGAACTATAACACTTGTCAGGATAAAATTTAAATATTATATATATATATGATACTTTGTAAAAAGAAACAAGCTTATATTGTTTGTCTTCGTATATTGCTTCTTCTTCTTTTTTGTTTTTTAGATATTCAAAATGAGCATTTTTTTTTTTAATTATTAAAAAGTCCTAAAGTGACTAATCATCACATTCTCAAAATTAATGTTTCTTTTGTATATATTTACGTATTACACATACTTGTTCATCAAAGAAAAAGCAAGATACTCATAAAAACCTTGCACATCTTTGAAATAATTGAAAGCAGTTACCATGATGATTTTATTTATGAGAAATGATCCCTACACTCATTTCTCACAACAGCCCCACAACAAGCTGACGTGGCTGATAATATTTTAATACTTTTTTTTGTTTTGTTTTGTTTTGTTTTGTTTTTGTAAAAAAATAATAAAATACTACCAGCCACGTCAGCTTGTTGTGGGGCTGTTGTGAGAAATGAGTGTAGGGATCATTTTTCTTTATTTATTTTTTTGAATTAGTTTTTGATTTTATATATTTTTTTTTTGAAAGAGTCTTTAACCAAGTAATTAAAAATTGAGAAAGGTTGTATGTATTGTCCACAAAGAAATTCGTTCGTTAATAATGAAAATTATTATTAAAAAACCAAAAATGAAAAGAGTTTTCAAAACAAGAAAGAATTAAAACAAAAACAGTAAAAAAAAAAAAGTGAAAAAAAGTGAAAAAAAGTGTTTTTATTAAAAAAATAAATTATTTTTCAAAATTTATATTTAAAACTTAGAAAAAGTACACATAACCTATTCAAACTACCACCTCATTGTGTCAATATCCTATTTAAACTACCAATTGTGTCAATATCCCTTCCTAAATTACCAAAAAATGCCAATATTCCCCTAATGACAAAAATGTCTTTCATAAAATTATTAAAAGAAAATAAAAACTAAAAAAAATTAATAAAAAAAATAACAAAAATTTATTCCAAAAAAATTAAAAAAAAAAAGTTTTTTCTTTTTTTAAAAAATAAAAATAAAAAAAAATAATAACTTTCAGTTAATTTTTTGTTTGTTTTTACTTTACAAAAATTGTTCTTTTTCTTAATTTAATAAACAACTGGTTTTTCTTTTCTTTTTTTTTTTTAAAAAAAAAATATTAATAATTTTCAGTTATTTTTTTCATTTGCTTTATATATATATATTCTTTTTTCGTTTTTTATTTAATTTTTTTAAATAATTTTTTATTTTTTTAGTTTTATTTATTTACTTTTTTTTGTTTTAGTTTTTTTTTTTTTTTGAATTTATAATGAGATTTTTGTACTATTCAAAAAAAAAAATTAGGGTCATTTTTGTCTTTTTGTAAATCTTAGGGAGGGACATTAACACCATTGGTAGTTTGAGGGGTATATTGACAATTGAGTAGTAATTTGAGGGGGATACGTGAACTTTTCACTTAAAATTTTAAAAAAAAATTATTATAATCTTTAAAATTTCTAATTGAATATTTTCTTTTTCTCAAGGTGGGATTGGCCTCACATGTTCTCTTTCTAATATGAGCATCACAATTTTTATGTGAATATTCAACCCTTGAAGACCCATGTAAAAACATCTAACTTGAAGCAATATTTTTATTTTGTAAAATCTCAAGAGAGGTTGTGATAAATTAACTATCCTATTATTTGAAAACAATTCTATAAATGGTTTTACAAAACACAACCAATTATACTGAAATTAAATTCATTCTACTTATTCAATTCTTTTATGTAACATATATGTATCCAGGTGTAACATTTTAGGTTTTATATGCAAAATTTTAAAAAAGTAACAGATGTAAAATTAAAAGGGAGTTTTAGCACATTTTTTACCGCATTTCCTTCTAGTACATTCCGAACATCTTCATAAAACCATAATCTACTGCGCTTGCCAGGTTCATCGGGTGATTTTTGTCGAACAATTTCTCTACCCATTTCTTGCAGCAAGTCATGCATTTCCAATGATTTGTAATAAGACAGAGTTACGAGACACTTATCCTTTAGCTCTTCAATGGCAATACTATATGAGTGAGAACCACGAGTACTTTCTAGTATTTTTTTGACATCATCTACCTCCCATCCTTTAAAGAAACATGCAATGTCAAGGAAAATACTCTTGGCATCTTCATCCAATCCATCGAAACTTATGCGAAGTGTTTTTTGAATATCATGGTGAGGAATTGATTTGTACTGGCCCAATTTCTCTTTCAAATGAGTTATATCTCTACCTTTTAGAGCAGAGCCTAACACTGTTAAAGCTAGTGGCAATCCTCCAGCATAACTTACCGCATCTTCTGCGATTTTCACATAATCATCATCAGGTGTATCTCTATTGAAGGCATGACAACTGAAAAGCTGAATAGCTTCATTATGATCCAACTCGTTCACCTGGTACGCTGAATCAACTCCATGTGCATTGAGTAAATGTTTATCTCTTGTTGTTAGGATGATTCTACTTCCTACGCCAAAGCAATCGCCTTTTCCAGCTAACTTTTGTAATTGGTCTAACTGATCCACATCATCAAGAACTAGAAGTACCCTTATTAGGCGAAGCCTCTTCTCTATCAAAGTAATTCCTTGATCAACATTGTCAATCATTAGACTTGAATCTCCTAGGATCTCAGAAAGAAGCTTCTTTTGCAAATGGATCAGACCGTCTGTTTGGCCAGAAGTTTCTCTAATGTCTCTAAGAAAACAACTACCTTCAAAGTGAGAAGCCATCAAGTTGTAAATAGCTTTGGCGATAGTTGTCTTACCAATTCCACCAGTTCCGAAGATCCCTACCATGCACGTACTGTCATTCTTCTCTATATCTAAAAGTGACTTCACGTCTTGTATACGGGACTCTATTCCAATTGGATACTGGGCAACTTGGAAGTATGTCTTTTTTACTAATATAGAATTCACCCATTCAATGACATCGTGAATAAATTCTGGTTCATTCCTACCAATACAAAACACGTAATGAGTTATATATGTTCATATATAATAAAAAGAATAGGAGTATGATCTAGCTAGTAACAATGATTTTTTTTTCTTTTTTCTCCTTAAGCAATACAATGGTAGGCTATTAATTATATATGATGGAAGGGATAATCTTCTCCTCCCGAAAGCCCAATCCTCATACTAACTACAAGTCCTCCCCTTATTAAAAGAAAAAAAGTTTAAAAGAGTGATTAAAAATACCCGTTCTCCAAAGTCAATCCTGACAAATTGGCCACTTGTGTTAAGGCTGACTTCCACATATTCACCTTCTTCTCATCATCCTTGTACCATTTTTCAAGTTGAGCGAATGCTTCCTTAACAGTTTTGGTTTGATGACGTACTTCCGCAGGAGTTACGTCGTAGAACAACGGTAAAACCCGTTGGCCCCTTGTTTTTCTACAGTCAAGAATCTTTTTTAGCTCATCCAAGCACCATCCGGATGATGCATAGTTTTTAGAAAGTACAATGATTGAAGTCTCAGACTCTTCAATGGCTTTGAGAAGTGCCGGTGAAATTTCGTCTCCGCTTCTAAGCTTGGTGTCCATGAAGGTGCTGATTCCGTTTCGACGCAAAGCTTCGTATAGATGAGCAGTAAAATTTGTGCGAGTATCTTCGCCTCTAAAACTCAAGAATACATCCCATCGAGAAGAGGAAGAGGAAGATGAAGCTGGGTGGGAGGCCATGGCCATGGCCATGG
Organism: Alnus rubra; assembly: GCA_028654335.1. Lineage (NCBI taxonomy): Eukaryota > Viridiplantae > Streptophyta > Magnoliopsida > Fagales > Betulaceae > Alnus > Alnus rubra. The sequence continues at coordinate 842,011 of JAJPGS010002451.1, read as the reverse complement.
ACGAAGTTGAAAGACTAGTAGTTAGTAGATAAAATAGAGAGAGAATGGCTTCATAGTTAATTAAATAAATACGTACAATAAGTGGATGCCGCGTTGCATCATAATAATAATCAAAAGAAAAATGGCAACAAGAAATTCGTACCAGAAACCGTAATTCCTCTAACATTAATATTGAAACAAGGCAAAAAAAAAAAAAGCAGAAAGAGAGTTGGATTGTAGTTGAAGTTAGAAAGTGTAAAGTTTTAAATGGTTGAAAACGGTACCTTGTTTGTTTGGGTCTTGGACGACGAGAACCTTTCGAGCCTGGTTTTGGTCGTCCTCGGATTCAGGCTCCCGCTTCAAGCTTCGTCGTTTCGCAGTACTGAAGCTTTGTTGGCCCATGGGTGGTAGATAGGGATGGTTATTTCATCTTATTGTCAGATTTAAGTATCTATTAAAACAGCAGTTTATGACTGTTACTTAAGCAGTTATGGACGGTTGGATTAGCAGTTATTTCAATATTATACAGAAGTAACTGTTGTCCAGTTATCATAAATATATAGAAATAACTGCTGTACAATGTTTAATAAAAGAAATAATAAAATTTCTTTTATCTTCAATACCTTTTTCTGATACCTTTTGTATTGAAAATTAAAAAGTCTCTGTCTGTCTCTTGATATAATAGAAAAATTTGAAAGTGTTCGGTTTTTAATTTTTCGTAAGTACAAAACGAGATTAAAACAAACAGAGGTTTCTAAGGCTCTATTGTATCCTTGAGAAATATTATTTACTGTAACTTTTTTGCATACCTTTCTGGTGGGGACAAATAATTTCTTAAAGAAAGCAACGTTGTAACGCGCCTTACGAACATTTTGTTTATTTTCTAACAGAAATCTCCGCGAAACTCTTTCTTGAAGTGGGCCACCTCTGTCTCTATACCGCGTTTGCTTTTCTGAGTCAGAATGTGGAATAAGGGAATGTGGAATGTTGATGGGATTAAAAAAGACGGACTTTTCTGCTACCTGCTAATTAACGCCAAACTCATTTCCAAATAATTTTGTTGAATTTGTTCAAAAATTTAAAATTCTCAATTTAGTATATTGGAATTTTTTTTTAACCTTTCTTTTTATTAAAAATAAAAAAATAAATAAGTTTTTAATTTTTAAAAATTTGAAATTAAGGGTAAATTTAAAATTTTATAAAATCTTTAAGAATATAAAGGTCATTTCACCTTTTTTGCTATTTGATTTAATGTCAAAACTTAAGGCAGGAGGAAAACATTACAACAAATTAGAAGTTCTAAAGGTAAAATTGAGAGTTTTTAAACTTTAAGAGTAGTCATTTCGAAACGTTTAAAAGTTCAGGGGTCGATGAATACAATTGTATAATTCACAAGCGTTGAAATGAAAATTCATACTAACGAGTTCCAATTAGGGTTGGAACACATCAAAGTACAAAGGAGTTTATTTTTCTAATCCTCCCGTTTTTTACAAAAATAAAAAGTAAATAAATACAAAATCAATTCTTATGAACTTGGATTACAAATATCTCTCAATGCCAAACTTTAGTATGATATTTTGTCATATTGGCAATCACGAGTCAATTAAAGGTGCTTGTACGTAACAAAGATCAATAAATTACTTTGAAGGATGGAGTCAGTGTAGACTTTCAAAGATTTTGCAATTAATCCTCGTCACATGAATTAATTTTGCAATTTTCCCTTCCCATTGACACGAAATTAGCCACGATCGACGCTAACAAAAACTGTCCACCCACACACCCTGTTTTTGACACTCAAACAAAACGCACACCCCGACTTAATCTCTTTTAGTTGTTATCCCATTTATAATTATTTTCCTATGTTTTAAATTTTTTTTATTTAGTATATTTATCTTTTAAGTTATTTTATTTTATTTTATTTTATCAATTCGTTAGGATTTTTCGTTAAATCCTATCAATATTTTCAAAATACTTTTTTATTTGTATTTTTTTATATAAAAGAAATATTATAGTTTTTTTTTCAAAGATTTAGGCGTGGGTATTTTTGCAAATTTTGTTAAATCCTTTGCAAATCCGTTAAAACCTGACAAACACTTAAATCCTTGCAATTTTTTTTCTTCTTTTCTTAAAACAAATTAAGGGTGTTTTTAGAATTTTGACATCCCTCCGTTACGATTTAACGGAAATTACTACTGGATTGGTGAAATTGAAATATAAATATACTAAATTGGAAGTACGTTTTTGAAGTTTAAAGAGTAGTTATAAATATAATAGAAGTTCAAGGAGGGTTAAGTATAATTTTTCCTTAGTTTTACTGTCAATATAAGAAGTCTTTTATCATATTTTCAACTAACGAAAAAAAAAAAAAACAAAATGGAATATCTATCTCAATTAATCAGCTAATCCCATCATCATAAACTGTAGTAGAGCTAAAATTTTAGTTTACAGGGGCATGATAAAATTATAACTATAATTAAAAATATATAAAAAATAATAATAATTATAGTTTAAAAAATATAGATATAACTTGCCATTTTTTTTTACCTCTAGTATTAAAAAGCATATAATCTAATAATAAACGCATTAATTATTAGATCTCATTCATTGGAATTTTCAATTTTCCATGCATTCATGTTCTTGAAAGGCAGCAGGAGTTGCCAAGAAGTTGCTCATTTTTCTTCATTTTTTCTCTTTGGTCCCAGTTGATAATGGAGTGCCTTCTTGTGGGGCTCAAATTATGACCCTAACCAAAGTTGAACGTCCATCTTATTGATCCCATTCATTCGAATTTTCCATGCATGTTCTTGAAAGGCAGCAGGAAGTTGCCAAGAAGTTACTCATTTTTCTTTATTTTTTTTTTTCTTAGGTCCCAGTTTATAGTGCAGTGCCTTTTTGCGGGGCTCAAATTATGACCCTAACCAAAGTTGGGTATTTAATTAGGGTTGTTTTTTTTTTTTTACACAACTCGCAAGTCCAACACAAAATGGCAAGCAATTTAATTAAATTGGTCGTGTTAGGATTGACCTATATGGCTTTATAATCTTATACGCATGCTTGTCGACACACGACATAATAACAAGCAATTTTTCATATAATCATGAGCCCGACATAAACTCAATACAAAATTACAAATTAGAGTTAAAAAATTTGACCCGTTTAATTAAATGAATTGAGTTACAATTGACTTATATAGTCTTGTACCCTTATCTTCAATTTATTTTGGTTATAAAGCAAAACCTAGTGGCAACCAACTATCCAAGCCCTATTCCTCCTTTGGTTATATGGCAATAACGAAGAATAGGACTCACTATGATTTTTCCGATCTCATTGCCTTGAAAATGTCGCCCAACCTCTCAATTAAGGCGTTTGAATGGCCATTAATTTCCACTCGGTTTAGGACAAATATGAAAGAAGTGTCCCAGCGAAGATTTTTTTCAAACAAAAATGGTGGATATAAATATAATGGTCAACTTCAAATGGTAGAATTGCAAAACAATCAGTTGGGGTGGATGTCATTTCACATCCGCGTGCGTGTGGACACGTTCTTCTCTATTCAACTTTAAATAGAGCCGTTTCTGGTTGCATACATAGAGCGATGACGGATGACTTCTTCCATGGCATGGCCATCCATTCATGGATTTATCATGTGTTTTTGAGTTTTATAGGCGAAGATATCCGCAACAATTTTAATGTTAATCTACATAATGTTTTGCGTCGAAATGGAATTAATACCTTTGTGGATGGATTTTAAATTGATACTTTTTAAAATTTTAATGTTTTTTTTAAAAAAAAAAAATGATAAAAGATCAAGGATTATAATTGTAGTTCTTTTTTTTTTTTACCGGATGATTATAGTACATCGATATACACCTGTTTTCATGCATGTGAACTATTTTACATTTAAAATTTTCTACTTGTAATTAATCTTTTAAATTTTGTTCAAGAATTAATTGAACTCAACCCATTCTTTTGTTTTAGACGGTATAATTTGCTTAAATAACTTATTCATTACCTAACATATTGAAAATTGATCTTTCCATTTGTTGGGGCATGTATGGTTTTCTACCGCTTACTTTTCTTTTTAGTCCTACATATATGTTTAATACATAATTCCTTCCATTATTTTAAACAATTTAATTACTCTGAATCTCTTCCTACTCATTTTTTTATGTTATCAGAAAGAATTTTAAATTCGATAGAGTTTTCATTTACTTTAAGATCATATTTTGAAAGTTATTATTTACTATTCGCATATTAGATAATTGGCATTTTTTGAGCCTATTTTATAAAAGTAATGGGAAGATTTGTATTCGAGTAATGCTAAAAGTCATTCTTTTATCATTCTTGTATCACTTCAAGAATGATGTTGCGTTTAAAATCACCATTAAGCTTTTGATTGATCACTATTGAATTTGATCAAGTGGTAATTTTTAAGTCACATCTTTTTTAGAGAAACAAAAATAATACAAAAGTGACTTCTAGAATTACTCCGCGTAGTCGGTAGGAGAAATGGGATTTAGGGAGGGGAAGATTATTCCTTTCATATATCATAGCATACCATTGTCGTTGGTTATGGAGAAAAAATCAAATCATTGTAACTAGATCATATTCCTTTTCTCTTTATTGTGAATTAAAGTAACTCATTAGATTTTTTTTTTCTTTTTTTATCATCTTTTTGTATTGATAGGATTGAAGTTGAATTTATTCAAGAAATTATTGAATGGGTGAATTCAATATTGGTAAGCAAGACATATTTCCAAGTTGCCCAGCATCCCGTTGGATTATAGTCTCATCTACAAGATGTGAAGTCACTTTTAGGTATGGAGAAGAATATTGATACTACATACATGGTAGGGATCTACGGAACTAGTGGAATTGGTAAAACAACTATCGTCAAAGCTATCTACAACTCGATTGCTTCTTAATTTGAAGGTAGTTGTTTTCTTGAAAACATTAGAGAAGTTTGTAGCCAAAAGAATGGTGTGATCCATTTGCAAGATCGAAAAACTTCTTTCTAAGATCTTAGGAAGCTTAGGTGGTGTAATGATTGACGATGTTGGTCAAGGAATGACCTTGATAAAGCAAAAGCTTCATAGTTTAAGAGTACTTCTAGTTCTAGATGGTGTGAATCGTTCAGTCCAATTAAAAAAGCTAGCTGGAGAAGATGATTGGTTTGGTTTAGGAAGTAAAATCATCATAACAACAAAAGACAAACATTTGCTTCGTGTACATGGAGTTGATTTAACATATCAAGTGAATGAGTTGGATCACAATGAAGCTCTTCAACTCTTTAGATGGTATGCCCTCGGAAGTGACAAACCTATCGAGAATTTTGAGGAACTCACAGAACGTGCAATAATACGTTATGCATGGGGCCTTCCACTGGCTTTAATAGTAATGGGCTCGGATCTATTTGGCAAGAAGTTGCTTGAATGGGAAAGTGCATTGGATAGGTATAAAAAGCTTCGTAGTAAAAATATTCATAAAATACTTAAAGTAAGTTATGATGGGTTGATGGACACTGAGAAAAAAAAAAAATCATTGACATTGCGTGCTCGTTCAAAGGACAAAATGTAGGTAATGTCACTAAAGGAGTAGACAAGTATGGTTTGTCTGTAAATGATAGTATTAAAGTGCTCGTGTATAAGCCTCTCATATCTATTGATAAGTTTGACACAATAATTATGCATGACTTGCTATAAGAGATGGGTAGAAACATTTCTCGATGGGATGCACCCAAGGAACCACCCAACAATGATGCAATGGGCTTTGTATTTTTGTGTCTTGTTTTATTTTTTACTTATTACTTTTTTATAAGAGGTTGACTTTCAGTTATTTTAGAATCATTATGATTAGGGTTAACCTTTAATCCATGGTCTATTTAATCTTAGTTTTTTAATTGTATTCGGTAGGTTACCATGATTTGAGAAAATTGAACAAATGTGGTCTCCCTCACGTCTCATTTCTCCCCTGTTTTCCTCTCTTTCCCGAGCTTATTTCTTCTCTCTCTTTTCACTCTCTTCTCAATCAATCTTGAGTTTTGATTGTTTTCCATAACAATCACGATGCACAGAACTTACGCCAACACCAATATCACCCAATCAACCATCATCGACAGACACCAAGACATGCACCCCAACACACCGTTAAAAAGGAAGAAGGAAACTCAAAACAGAAAAACCAGTCATAAAAGCCCAAACAGAAGACGCTTATGCACTTCCACCCAATCTCCACATCCCAGGCTCCACTAATCTATCAGTATTTTAATTCATCTCATATCTCGCCTTTTTTAAAACTCGAATCCGTGATACAGTGTTTGGCTCTTATACCAAATTATTACGTAACGGGATAATTTAAGTTATTAGAAAGAACTTAAATTTCACAACACAATGTTGATTTTAATTTATTCTTATCTCATTTATTCATAACACAACAACCTTTAAATAGAGAAGCTATTACAACATTCCTAAGGAAAATTAAAGTTAGGTCATCAATCAAACAACTCTTATAGAAATACATGCCTAATATGAAACGTGAAAAAGGTATAACAAGGATATTATTCCTAGTTCAGGAATAGTGCTGACTTCAGGGATGGATTTCGGGATCCCCTCCCCCCTCAATTTTAAAAAAGAAAAAAAATTAGGTAAAAAATAAAAATTTAACCTACTGACTCCTACCAACAAATTTGTTTGGCATCTAGCCCTTACCTATAAGAGCTTTTAGCTATGTCCCTAGTTGATTTCTTGATATTAGATTCATATGGCAAAACCTCGTTTGATCAATGACTAAAAGAAAATGTGTAATGTATTTTGGTTTTACTCGAAGGACAAAGGTTTTTTTATTTTTATTTTATTTTATTTTTTCAAAATGAGTTGAATGTTCTTCTTACTTAATCTATTCATTTTTAAGTTTAATATATATATATATATATTTATATATTATATATATATATATATATATATATATATATATATATATAAACTTTTTGATGAAAAACATCTTCTTGTCTTGTGTCTGTTGTGGATTAGAAGCTCAACACGACTCCCAGGAAGAAAGATGTGTGCTATGCATTATTTTCTACTCCCTAGTCCTTTTCTCATCTTTTTAATTTTTAAAATTATTATTAAATTGTGTGGCCATGTAAGGGATGCGCATAGGCCTCGTAGATTTAATGACAATTTTAAAAACTATGAGGATACGAGAAGAATTATGGAAAGAAATGAATCATTTCTTACGTAGCATTACTCTCTCCCCCTAATAAAACAACTCCAAATATAAAATATTTAAACTATTTTTATATTTAAACCACTTCAAAACACTTTTTAAATAATTTTTTCTTTAAAAAATTAATAAACAGAACCACAATTGAGTATATATTCATATGATTGTCACAGGAACATGATATTTGCGTCCAAATTGCTCTGACCCATGTTGTGCACATGGGGTTTTGTCCAAAAGTGTTAGACACCACAAATTGACGTGACCAAAGAAAGTGGTAGTAATGTTTGTACTATCATTTTAAATCACCTAATTAATTTATAATTAAAGCTATATAAAATCACTTAAAGCATTTACATTCGATTCGATACATTTTTTTTAACTAAAAAAATTAGCCTTTTATTTTTAAATTTAATCAAAGCACTTACATTTCAAAGTAATATACATGTTTTATAAAAGGTTTTTTTTTTTTTTTAATTTTTTTTTTCTTGAGCTGCAGCATCACCACCAATTTTTGAGCTAAAGTAACCAGAAGATGCACCTACATTTTTACTCAAATTTGCATCTCTGTTAGTCTAAAATAACTTTTGGCTTGCCGGGTGTGAATGTTATATAAAGCTCACTCCCAAAATAAAAAATTAATGTAAAAATTAACACTCTTAATTCATTGATTGGATCTAAATATAAGACTAACTTTATGAGATGGCAATCATGCCACGTTTCTCATTTGACAAATTAACCAAGTGGGCTCCCTATCCAGTATCCACCCATAAGAGAAATGTCTCACGCAATTCATGCTATGAATATGTTACATAAATACCATGTATGAAATGAAACGAGTTTTGCATGAAATGTGATACACGCTATGTATATATTTTGAACAATTGCACCAATATTCTTTAAACTTTTTATGTTATATTAATTCTAAAAGAATAAGTGCAAAATGATTGAAACTTTTTTCTGGTTTTATAACAGTTTGATGGCACTTTTGTGTTTTTAAAATCATTAACAAACAATTTAAAATATAAATTCTAAAAAAGAAAAAACATTTATCATTTTATTTTACTCAGAATTAAAAAATATTTCCACAACCATTATAAAAAATTCTCTTAATTTTAATAAATGTATTTTTATTTTTTTTTATTCTTCTTCTAAGGTTGAAAATCGGCATACAAATATGGTGTGGTGGACATCGAAAATCTATCCAAACTTGGAGGCTGAGGCAGAGAGGTACGAGGGTGTTTAAGGACCCTCCATCTTTTTCACGTTCACTCACTCTCACAAAGACACACAGAGTTTCAAAGGGGAGTGGGGGCCTTTGGGAATTGGAATTTCAGCAGCTCTGCTTGGAATGGCTTGCAGACTTGCAGACTCTGTGTTCCTTTTCATGGTACCCTTTTTTTTTTCTTCTTTTTGGCTTCTTCTTCTTCTTCGCCTTTTTTGTTTCTCATTTTTGTTTTTTGGATTGAATTTCAGGGCCCCCATCAAAAGCCAAGTGGGAGTCAAAGAATTTTAGCTCATTGTTCTCCAGGTATGTTACTCTTTCTCTCTCTTTGTAGGAAAAGTTTTTCTCATGGCTTCTTCAAATTTTTTGTGATCTTTGATTGTTTATTCTGGCCAAGATTTGAGCTTTATTAGCTTTTTCTTGTCTTTTGGTCCAAATGGGGATATGGGTTCTGTTTAATTGGTGCCTCTTGCGGTTCTTAGAAAAAAGTCAGTAGCATTGTGAGTTTAGCGTAGCAAATTGGGCTTTAGAATTGGCAAAAACAGGAACTTGCTGGATAGAATGATTCAAACTAGTTAGATTTTAGAATCCGGCGTGGAAAAATGAAGGATTTTGTGCAAGAATAAGCAAGGAATTAAGGAGAAAGTGACAAAAGAAAGCACTAAGGTGGATGAAAAACATTTTGCTGGAGTCCTCTCTTCTCACTTTAAGCCTCTCAATATCTGTTTCACAATCCACTTCTTTATTATCGTTTAAGTAGAAGGCATTTCACATACTTAGAAGAAAAAAAAAGGGCATTTCACATGCAATTTGCCATCTGTTTCAGAATATTCCATTTAGGCCAAGGAAATCATCAAATCAATATGGGTTGGCTATTCTGGTTCTGGTGGCAGCCACCAATATCTAAATTTGTACGAACATAATCAACTAACGCCAACTTTACCTTAAAGTTGGCGTTAAGGTAAACAAACCTTTTCACTGGTGTGCGTATACTAATAGTATTAAACAGCTTATACTTCTGAGTTTTTGTGGGAAAGTATTGTAGATTGTTACTAGATATGCGCTTAAAGTAGTCACTTTCTCTACTAAAGTGCCACCCAATGGAATTCACCAGCTCCCAACTTGAACTCCGGGCAGTGACTGCTGCACCTCTTGATATCATTGTAATATTTGCTTTACCCAGTGCACTTCTATTGCTGCCATTCAAATTTAATTGAAAATTGTAATCAAATTGTTATCTTAACTTGGAAACATACTTTAATGATCTTATCATGTTATTATTTGGGACTCTGCATCAACTATATTACAGGTTGACTGGCACCCATTACACATCCAAAAACCATTTACGGCATTACCAAAAAAAATAAATAAATAAAGTTGTGTGCGAACACTTGATGATTACATCATTCTTAGTATTGAACTTTGTTAAGGGTTCAGGATTCTTCTCTTGTTGTGAAGTTGATTTTGCTTGAGTAAAATACTGTCGGCAAAGTTCCGTCTATGTTGAGAAAAGTAAGCCTAGAGGATTTGTTAATAGCAAAAATACATACACTTCCCTGGCTGACAAGATATTTTTCCGCTATAGAGGAGTCTTTATATTGATCAAAGATGCATTGCATGAGCTTGACATAACAAAGCTCTTGTTTTTTTTTTCTGCATGCACCTTGTAGATGAGGTTCTATTCAACATAGATATAGTGAACAAAGAATCACTTCCTGAATTCTGGAGTTTCTTCCTTAGAAAGCATTTGAGTGCATATCTAGTTACAACTTGCATCCTAGGTGTTTCCAACTTTGCATCTTTGATCACTGTAAAACCTCCTTGACAATGGAAAATTATGATGTTAGGCAACAGACTAAACAATGGTGGTGTTTTGGTTATCACCAATCCTGTAGCCTTAGTGAACAAAGAATCACTTCCTGAATTCTGGAGTTTCTTCCTTAGAAAGCATTTGAGTGCATATCTAGTAATGACTTACATCCTAGGTGTTTCCAACTTTGCATCTTTGATCACTGTAAAACCTCCTCGACAATGGAAAATTATAATGTTAGGCAACAGACTAAGCAATGGTAGTGGTTTGGTTATCACCAATCCTGTAGCCTTACTTTTCTCGACATGTATGGGTATGAGGACTGGTTGTTTCTCACAGCCATTAGAATATTGGATGGTGCTTTCAATGTTCTCTCCAGTTATTGTCATATGCAAGTAACATAAGTGGAAAAAACTAAATTTATTTACTGTCTGACTAGCACTATCCCCCAATCTCTTGATCCTTTGAGTTGGACTTCTTCTTTGAATAAAATTGTTATACATTGTCAAAACTATGCAAGATTCATATTTGTTTGAACTATCATTGCCTACAGCATTTTCTAACTTTCCATTATAGGCACATCATATTGCTTATTCTGATAGACAGGCAGATATTATCTGAAGGGGGAAAGACTTCTCCAAAAGGGAATCAGGCAACAGCAGTTTTTATTTTCAAAGAGGACTAAAGTTCTGCAAGCTGTTGCAGTTCCAATTGTACCATCTTTAGCAGATAGTGCCGAGTATAGGAATCAATTAGCTGAAAGATATGGTTTTAAGCAAATTGGAGAACCACTTCCTGAAAATGTTAAATTAAAAGATGTCATTGATACCCTTCCAAAAAAGGTAATGCTTCCATAAGATGCATATGGCATCCGAATTCTTTTATATTGTTTGCCAAGAACATGGATTTTGTGAATAAGATTTTGGACACATTACCTGGGAGATATCTGAGCCAAACATTGTTCTGTTGAAATGAGTAAGACTGTTTTATCAGGTTAACTTCCCTCCTTGAGCAATTGCTCTTAGTTTTATGCTTGGAGATGCAGAGTCCTTTACTTGAGTATCAAAACAATAGTATTTATTTGTATCTAGTGAGAAGAGGGGTATTGGCAAGATACAGAGAAGAGAGGCATTGAATAATGATTCACCCTTTCTCTCTCTCTCTCTCTCTATCTCTCTCTCTCTCTCCCTCCCTCCTTTTAAGACTGAATTTATATCCCAACTGAAATTGATGATATTTCCATTTCAACTTTTCATTTCCAAACTTTTGAAGGTGTTTGAGATTGATAACGTGAAAGCATGGAAATCAGTTTTAATATCCGTCACTTCCTATGCCTTGGGGCTCCTTATGATTTCAAAAGTCCCATGGTATCTACTTCCACTGGCTTGGGCATGGACAGGGACTGCAGTAACAGGGGTTAGTTCTGCATCTTTACTATGTGGTATATTTCTTGTGAATTATAATGTGTCATTCCCTCCTCTTCACCCCCCCTCCCCTCTTTTCTCTCTTCCTCCAATACTATTAGGCGTATATCCTAGGTAACTCATTTATTTTTTTTCCTTGTTTCTGTAAAGTTCTTTGTAATAGGCCATGATTGTGCTCACAAATCATTTTCAAGGAACAAATTAGTGGAAGATATTGTTGGAACCTTGGCCTTTTTGCCTCTAATTTATCCATATGAGCCGTGGAGATTTAAGCACGATCAGCATCATGCAAAAACAAACATGTATGTAACTTTTCCTATTGAATTATCTCAGGCAATACGTAAGAAGAAATATGGCTTGCTTAGTATCAAATGTATATAGCCCAGTCTTTTGGATTGTAGTGGAAATTGTCTCATCCCAATGTATGGTATGTACCTAGAGACACACACGCCCACACCCACACCCACACCCACACCCACACCCACACCCACATACACATTATGTTTCACATGTTTCACATACACATTTTGTCTCTCTTGTATACCTCCTGTATACTTGATTGCGCTTTGCGTTTTTTAATAAAATTCTCTTACTTATCAAAAAAAATATCTAATAAAAGTTTTATATCTCCCTTTAGCCAAATATCTTATTATATGAAATAATTATATTTTGATGAAAAGCACATAAATATACGGTATATGTAATGATAGATATATGTTAAAAGGACAGTCGTATCCTCTTTTTTGATAAATATATATAATTGTATGTTTGTATGTGTGAATCTTTATTTTTGTGTGTTAGTTTGGCTAGTTTACTACTTCCATGAAGTTACTGGTCTTTTTCCATCTTCAAAAATTTTATCTATATTCCCGTCTATCTTATGTCTATAGGTTGTGTGAAGATACAGCTTGGCACCCTGTTTGGAAAGAGGAGTTTGATAAAGCTCCTGTTTTGCGCAAGGCAATTATATATGGATATGGCCCATTTAGAACGTGGATGTCTATAGGTCACTGGTGTGTATGAAATACAAGGAATCATATGGAGCAATTATTTCTGTTTCAAATTTATCATGGTTAATCTTAAATTTGATATGTATTGGCTTGATTAATCTTAAATTTCATATGTTTTTATTTGATAATTATTTGTCTCAACATTAATAAGCATCCTAATAGGTTGATCTGGCACTTCAAATTGAACAAGTTCAGACCAAGCGAAGTGAAAAGGGTGAAGATAAGTTTGGCTTGTGTGTTTGCGTTTATGGCAATTGGATGGCCATTGATTATCTTCAAGACGGGTATTGTGGGATGGATCAAGTTCTGGTTGATGCCATGGTTGGGCTATCACTTTTGGGTAATGCTGCTTCCTGTTCTCTTGCAGTAATATTTGGACACAGTATGAACCACACTAAACTGATAAAATCTTTCAATAGCTCTCTCATATCCAGGAAATACATGGTATTAGTCAGATGGTCCATCAATTTTTCATAGTGATACACACAGCGGAAGGGAACTCCCTTTCCTACTGTACTACACACATTACAACAAATTTTATAGCCCAAAACTATGAAAATAATATATCGTAAGTGGTTTATTTCTTACTATTTGAATTCTCCGCAACCCAAATCAAATATGCCTAAGGCAACCACCTGGATTGTGAATTTATTATTTCTTTCTAACTAGATTTATAGTTCATTCACCCTCCTGGGAGGTCCTCATGTTGTACCACTTCTATCAAAAACATTAATAAATATTCATGAATACTATGATAGTATGATGCAAGACTTCAGTGTCAATAACATGATTTTATGCATCCATTTCTTTTGTCTGCTCAAATGCGTTGCTTTACCGCCAAGCTAAAGGTGGTAATTGGTAACAAATTTTTAGCAAGATCCATTCAGGAGTAATAATTCATAGTACTCTTGAATGGATCTTGCTAAAAATTTGTTACCAATTACCACCGTTAGCTTGGTGGCCTATCTATGATAGTTTTAAAGTACTTGGGAAGTTTAATTTTTGCTGGTCCTAAATAATTTTTTTTTTTTTATAAGTAAAAAAATTTTCTAAATTTTCTAGAACTACAAATTTTTGTAGTTTACGCAATTCCTCAAGGTCATTTGTGAATATGATGATTTGACCGTTCAGATTATATATCTTATTTTTGTCCAAGTATTTTCGTTTTTCTTTGTATTTGTAGATGAGTACTTTCACCATGGTCCATCATTCGGCTCCTCACATACCATTCAAACCTTCAAATGAGTGGAATGCCGCTCAGGCCCAGCTTAATGGAACAGTTCACTGTGATTACCCTCAATGGTAATGACTCTTTTATTCTTTGTCTCTGTGTGTGTGTGTGTGTATGTCTATGCTCTCTTGCTTCTATAATTGGAACAGAGAGTGGATATGTTTTGAAATATGTTGTACATAAAGCTTTTATCTTCTTATGGCTGTAGGCACTTTCTTTGGTTATCTTTCCAAAGATTGCTTGCTTATTGATTTTTCCTTGGGTATCTGGGAAATCCCTAGGCCATGTGACATCTTAATTGGTCCTTTCTAGATTTTGTACGAACTTTGCATACCTGGCGTGCTCTTATCTTAAGATGTGCTCCAGTCAGAGAAGAAAGGGGCATTGTTCTTTTCAAAAATGTTTTCCCGTGAAAACTTCTTCATCTAAACCATGATTCCCTAATTAAAGGGATAGTGGCATGAATCCTAGTATGAAGGCACTAATATGTGACTGAAGATATTAACTTTCTGATCTTTGGTTGGCAGTGATCTAGTTCTAGGGCCACTTTTAATAATTTCTGGTGAAACAAATGTCAAAATTGAAGAACATGTCTGATTTTCTATTGAAAAATTGCCAAAAAGAAATAATGAGCTTTAATACCAATAAATTTGTTCAAGTGGTTGAATAACAAGTAGTAACTATTTACCATCTATGTGAATAAGTAGACTGCTAACTGTTGGCTCCTTTTGTCATGGACAGGATTGAGATACTATGTCATGATATTAATGTCCATATCCCCCACCATGTTTCTTCAAGGATACCAAGCTATAATTTGCGGGCAGCCCATAAGTCTCTTCATGAAAATTGGGGAAAGGTAGGATTGATAAGTCCTCCACACACACACACATTGTGTCCATAATCTCCTAACTGAAGCCAAAATAGTTGCTCTTCTAATTCATTTTCTCTCCCATGTCTTTAACAGTATCTGAACGAGGCTTCATGGAATTGGCGTTTGATGAAGACAATAATGACTGTTTGTCATGTTTATGATAAGGAGCAAAACTACGTTTCCTTTGAGCAACTTGCCCCTAAAGAATCTCAACCAATTACATTTCTCAGGAAAGTGATGCCTGATTATGCTTGATTTATCATTTCCTATGGGGTCCATGGCTCTTTGGTTCTTTCTTATCTGTTATCTTTTTGTTCTGGGTCAAATTAGGTGTGCTATTTCATTTATCTTATCTCTTCTTGCTTATGTTGTACTACAATATTGAAACTTTCTGATTGATAGAGAAAACCAATTGAAAGAAGCTTCCAAGAAGTTCACATATCAGTTTTGATTACTGGATTGGCTTATATGCAAGGGTGATGAATTCATTGTCATTTGGACTAGCCAAGAAAACCCCCTCCTTTTTAAGGTGAAAGATTGTGCTTCATTGGATAAAAGTGGCAACATTATCCTTGGATGACTGGATAAATCAGATCTCACTTTGCTAGTGAATTTAAATACATAAAAGGGTCAGGCTACTATTGGTAGGACCACTGGAGCCTCTCATTTTTTATTGATGCCTGACACTTGTCTCTCCTTACAGAGTATCTTCTCATAAAAATATCTATGTTTTTGCCAGTTTACAGACATCTAAGCTCTTTTATTAATTGTTTTTTACCGGTTTACTGACACACTTAAGTTCATCTCATTTGCTAGTGACTGACATCTAAGCTCCTTGTTATGGCCAATTTTATAAACCTAGACTAGACTGCTACCCTTCAGACTTTTCTAAGTTATTTTTCTATTAATGGATAGGACTTTCGGGTCAAACTGACTGAGTATATTAATTCTTATGTGGGCTCCAATTAAATTGGGATTTGTTCTACATAAGAGTTTAAAATTAATCTTGGTACTCTTCATTAGATTAGGCTGGAAGCAAACCAGCGAAAGTTTGTCTTTGAGTGGAAGTGAGATATATTAATATAATAATAGTGGAAAAAGGGATGGAAATATAAAACT
Source organism: Alnus rubra (assembly GCA_028654335.1). NCBI lineage: Eukaryota > Viridiplantae > Streptophyta > Magnoliopsida > Fagales > Betulaceae > Alnus > Alnus rubra. The sequence continues at coordinate 826,124 of JAJPGS010002451.1, read as the reverse complement.
ATATAGATGAATCCTAATTTTACTATTTATTTAAACAGATTTGATTTATCAACTATAATCCGTTAATTTCGCATTATAATTTACCTATAAAACTATATAGGTCAATTATAATCTGATCTATCTAATTTTGTGTTAAGTTCATGACGGGTTTGTAGCTCTCATAAAAAATTGCCAGCCCTATTAATAGGTGTCAAAGAAAGGCAGAGGACTGCATTTGGTTTAATGGGTATGATCATTAGCAGATTTGGTACACCGGATAAAGCTCTCATGATATTCAAAGTAAATCTGTTATATATATATATATAACAAACTCTGGAGTTTTTAGCTCCTGAAACAAAGGCTACACCTAACAACTTTGCAGCAGAGTGACTAAAAAATTCATAAATCTGTCAACCAATTTGGCAGTTACAACTACTCACATGAAAAAAGCATCTGTCTGTGTGTGTTTGTGTTTGTGAGCGCGCAAATCTGGAATCTGTACGAGAGCATTGGGATGCATCAAAGTAACATGGAAGGACAGGAAGGGAATTAACTTTGTGAAAGCAGAGGTCAAAAGAAGAAAAGAGAATGAGGGTCTGTCAAAAAGAGAGAGGAAAGCGGCATTTCGGGCCCCTTCGAAAATGAAATGTTGTGCAAGTAGACCCATAATGGACAAATACGTGTATTTCTGCAGAAAAACAAAAATTCATCTCTGTAATAGCAACTAAGCAATCAATTTCATTTCTTTTGTGACAATGGGAAGCCCCCGTTCACACTCATAATTTTAGTTGTTCCTCTTGGTTATATGAGGGTATACTTGGTTAACACAAAGCCTATACAAGCCTAGAAAATCTAAGTTCCCTAACATGTGTACTCTTTTAGCTGCAACTCCATCTTCTGTAGTCTAGAAAACAAGAGGAAAACTATGAATATAAAAAAGGAAGAAACACAGCCACCTAAACAAGCAAACCGTTAGCTGAATCATATAATTGGCGGAGGTGGAGTCTCCCATATATCAAACACATTTTCTTCACTGTGCAGTGCAAAAAGCCGATCGCCTCCGATCGAAAAATCGCATATTGAACCTCCATAGCTTCGTCGTAGCCTAGATGTTAAAACCCAATCAGGACCACAAAACACCGATATGCAATCGTTCATTGACGAGAAGAGTTGACCCTCATGCAATGCCAACTTAGGGTAACATGGCTCATCCGGCATCTTTCCTTTCATCAACCGGCTTCTTGAGCTCCACCTAATGCTCCCTGCAGTGCTTCTCAAGTCCATGAAACCCAAATCCTCATACTCATTCACCACACAGATGGAGCTATTCTCCTCCATTGCTATTGCATCTCTAACCCGCTTCTCATCCCCTGTTATAGGAGCTCCAACATCAGACCAAGACCAGACCATCTTCTTGTCCCTAAAATCCAACAGACTAATGTAACAGTTGTCCTTCCTAGGAAACAATGTTGCAACCAATAAACAGTTGCTCCCATGTAACCATTGAAGCTTGTCAGCTTCACCAAGTGACCAGCCAAGAGGCTCATAGAAAAAATCAATCTGTTTTCCTGTTACTTGGTCCCAAACTCCAATCCCATACTCATTGCTCCTGCCTTTACAACTAGAAAATATCTTATAATCCGGGCTGAAACTCAAAGATCCAGCAGTGTAGCTCTTAACTTGGTTCTCATGATTGACTTGAAACTTGTATCTCAGGTCCCCTGTGGATGAACTAAACAGACCCATTCCACCATCTCCGCGGCCTAATCGCTCACACACGCTGATCACAATGTTCTGCGAGTCAATCCAGCCAACATCATTGACTCTTTGGTAATCAAGAGTGATTGGCGCGTGCTCATCCAGCATCCAATCATAGACGTGAACCATGCTACCATGAGCGACGCAGCAACCGCCGTCTGGGCCAGCTCGAATCGCCGTTCCGTCGCCTGGTGCTTGACCGGTTATCGACCGCGAAAGCCGCAATCTATTGCCGTCGAATTGACCCCATTTGGCTGACCGAACGTGGTCGAGAAGGCCATAGAAAAGGGCCTCCCTGTAGAGGAGCTTTTCTGGGATATTGGCAGGAACATAGAGCTCTCCGGTTCGGAGGAGATCGAGGAGGATAGCAAAGCAATCCGGGTTCCGATCAATGAAGTGTTCTTCGGAAATATCTGTTTGTAGAGTCCAATTCTCGTCGAACATTGCTCCGAATATCGAGTTTCGGCCGGCGTTGGCGAGGGTTGTTGCGGTTGTTTCGAAGATTCTGCCTCCAACATTGAATCTCACCGTGTCTTTCTGAATTCCCATGATTGGATTAGCTCAAAATTTGAGAACGGAGTCTTTGAAGTGGGAGACCAGGACAACAGGGAGGACTAGAATTTGATAAGACTGGTTTGTGTCAGAGAGCCAAAAATTGTGAAGCAAAAGCAGAGAATTTTCAGGGAAAGAAATGAGATATTTCCTAGAGCGTGGGAGAGAATTATCGGACTGTTTGACCTTTTGGAAAAGACTAATCTTCAAGGATCAAAACCAGATGAACATGGAGCAAATCATCGTACTTTTAAGCAGAGAAGTTATACGTTGGATTGAGTTTCCTGGCAGAAAACAGAGCAAAACACCACGTAGAAACGGGAAAGTTTGATTACATGATGAAGAAATTTGATCAAATTCTGAGAAAAGAAGATCTGGGTATTGACGAGAGGTGACCATCAGAGGTGGGTTTTTAAATTCGTGGGATTTGGTGAGAACGAATCGAAGAATTGGAGCGGTTGGATTTCAAAAAATTGACTCATTCTCTCTCTCTCTCACTTTGCTTTCTCCATGTTCTTGTCCCTCTTTTTCCACGTTTGTCCTCTGGCCTTCCATGAGCCCGGACATAGTTGAACTTTTCCTAGAGTACTTTGTGATGGGGTCCACTACGCTATAGCCTCCTCCTCAGATCTACACCGTTGGATAATTCCCTATTTCACATCAAGGGATTTAAGCAGATCATCTAGTGGTGGGACATTAGGGTTGAGGAACAACGTAGGGGGACACAATGATATGTCCTATTATTAATTCTTGCTGAATGGTTAAGACTTAAGGGGGTTCCCATGAAGTCAGCTCCCTTACATTAAAGAGAAACCGTGTCTTGTGGGTTGTTTTAATGTTTCTCTTTCAAGTTCAAACAATTGAAAATTTATTACAAAAGGGGAAAATGATATCACTAATTAGGGTTCACGTCTGTCCCCATCTTATTAATGAAATAATAATTTATATCCTATTTGAATAGACAATATAATAATTTATAACTCATTGGGTTGAAGGAAATTCGGACAATTCAATCTATTAACTGACATATGTCCTTGTTGTGGATAGTATCAAAATGGGGTTAAGTCAATTGAGATTTGAAAAATTGAAATATCAAGCGGGATGCGAATAAGGCCGCTCATATCATAACCAAAGAGATTATTTTATGTGTTATAAATAGAATTTGGGTTGAAATCTGGCTTATATCTGTGGTATTGTAACTAGGGAACTTTTGTCCGTAGGCAATTGAAGTTTTTTCAATAAAGATTTATATCTTTTCCAAAAAAAAGAAAAAAAACCGACATATATCCTTAAACATACTCTGTTTGTTAAAAGTTATGTTTTCTATCTTTGATTCTCTCTTTTCAAAACAAAAATATTAGAAAACAACCTAAACACAAAACCCTTATATATATATATACACAACACCTTTTTTAAACCAAAAAAAAAATACACTTCAAAAATACATTAACAATCAAAACTAATTAAATGCTTTTTTTAAAAAAAAAAAAAAAAAAAAAAAACTTTAATTACATGCTATAATTAAGAACAAATAACAATTTAATAACTGGATTGAATGAATTTCTTTTCCATCAATTTGAAAGAAAATTTCGAAGTTTGGAATTAATTATTTTTGGTATGTCAAATCTAGGACACTATATTATTAGTTTGTGTTGCTTTGTTTAAGCTGTTCCACGACCACCACTGCAATTCAAGATTCCGGGCTATAGACGGCACAATATATTACATTTCTTGACTTTAAGGTTTAACGTACTAAATTAAGATTGCATATTTTATATTCTTTTTCTTTTTTCTTTTTCAACATTCCGTAACGTTAAGGATAAACATTCAATGGTGGAGCAGGCAATGATTATAATGAGTGTTATTTTATTTACAATTTATGTGGTAATTCACGTGAGATTTATCACGTCAAATAGTAAAATATGAACTACTGCATAACACTCAACGTAATATTCATTTCCGTAAAAGATAAACGCTACCCAAATTCTCAAGTTTACTCTTCTAAATACTTACTCACTGACGTATCAATACAAATTATCATTAAATTTTAAATGGAACACCGTTAGATTTTGAATTCAATAGTAATCTGCACGGTCATGTCAGAGAGCGAGTATTTAAAAGTGTAAACTTGAGAGTTTGTGTAATATTTTTCTCTTCTGTAAACTGTGAACTTATACAGAATTATAATAAAAGCTACAATATTCCAAACATTTTCGTATCTTAAAACCTACCTTAATAATGTAGTTTAACATAGAACTTACCAAAAGTACATTCTTCATCTTTAAGTACCAAAAGTGAAGTGTATCATCAATTCATGGCTATGGATTATGATTAGTAATTACTTAAGCAATCTTCCAAACTTTTTGTCAAAAATTAACCAATTTTTGTCCAAAGCTTCATGATGACATTATTAGAAGCTTACTTAAACCTTAAGAGACAACGGATAACATCATTATTTTGCTTTTGTCTTGTTCTTCTTTTAGTTAATTGGTCATTGTCTATCAGTACACACATCATTGTTTCCACTGCATCTCATGTTGCTTCTGATTCATTACGCAAGTACCAAGTAAAGCAGCTTCCACCAGTTTATTTCACAAGTAATTCTTTTTCCTCCACCGGGGCCTCCTCTTTGATTGTAAATTAAACTTCATTTATCTCATAAGCTTAAGCTCGTAGTCTCAGGTTCAGTGGTCTCAAATTAATCTTAAAGTGGTTTTGTAAATATTAGGACATGGTTCAACTCCCACAATCAGAAACTTTATGTCTGATTAGTATAAATCAGCTTTAGTCCTACTGATGTCTTGACGGAGCTGAGTTAGGCTATAACTCTCCTTAGTTTGAGGGAACAACGTTTGTGATCCCCTGCTTTACAGACCGTCTAAGCCCCTCCTGTTGAGGTCCCAATAAGTAGATGCTAATATGGTCTCGCTCGGGTATAAAAGCGACATATGATCACCCATGTCTACCCTTTTTGAAGAAAAAAAATAAACTCGTCTTCTTCTAGTTCTTATTTTAATATGGTATTACATTACAATACTAACAAGTCTGCTCATATAAATGAACCACCTCTATTAGTTAAAGTGGAAGCATTCTCATTTGGTCTTTTTCTTCTATAATTGTGGATCCAATTAGTAATATCAAACCCAAGCTTGTTTTTGTAATATTTGCTCAAAAAATAAAAATTATTTTGTTTTAAGAAACATGGACTTTGCAAAGCATATGAAATTATTGAGTTTGGCATCTTCTATTGTTTTCGAAATTCTGGATTTAGACTCCAAGTTTTTATTAATCCAATTTACCAAACACAATAATGATTAACAAAGCTATCGACTTTGAAGCCAAACATTATAGCTATCAATACAAAAATCAAAGCGAACATAAAACAAATCAACACAGAGATTTCGGTAAAAAAAAATAGAAACTCTTTGAAGAACTCTTCAAAAATAGAACTATTTTGGAGTCAAACCAACCTTAAAAGACATTTATTATAAAAGACTTGTGTTACATATTGTTATACTTACAAAATCATTGTAACTCTGAAAATTCAATCTCGTAACTCTAGTAAACAACACGTTCACTTTCTAGCTACCTCAGTGGCTTTAGAATCTCCGAGATTCTTCTACATGGATCATCTTTAAGAACGAATCTCGTTAGTTTCAAAAATCCAAACTCTAGTAGCTCAAGGTTATTATGTGGTTTGATTAGAGTATAATTATCAAGGAGAGGGTATTTAGGTTAAAGAGCACTAAATAACATATCCAAAACAATTAAGAAACTACCTCTCTAATCGTATGGAAGCCGTGGCATTCGAACCTAGTCCAACCAGACTATTCTGTCTAGATTTTCAAACTTCTATTGACCGCTTGTTTTGACACAGTAAACGTTAGAATTGGAAAATCTTTGTTAAATACAAAGTTGTAACCTTTTGAATTAACTTTTCAAAACTACTTTTGTCAAAATTAAAAGATATGACCGATTTACTCCAACTAGATTTATGTTGCATAACATACACAAACTTAAATTCTTATGTCTTATACTAACTTTTACAGTAACTTAACTCTCATCCTAAAATTTATAACCGAACATATTTTGACATTAAATTTTCCTACGTTAAAACCAAACAATATTGTCTTGGCTTTAAACTAACCGAATAGACAAAAGAAAACCATAGCCATCGTTTTCCAAGGTTCGGTCCATAACCGTAATGCTGGTCAAGCTTTGAAGAAGTCATGAGGCACACGCTTGACTTGTATTAAAGTTTGGGTTTGGTTGGTCGGTGTTTTTTAATTAATAGGTGTAATAATATTCAATTGAAAGAGAATATGAAGTAAAGACAACGTTCAAGTTTCGGACTTTTATTATAATATCATATATCTTAAAAGCTTACGTTAATGATAAAAAAATAATAATAATAATCCAATTAATATTCTAACAAAGTCAGAATTTAGGTGACAATTGGTGCTCATTTTAGTTTGACGTATGCCCAATCAAATTGAAACCACCAAATTTATGGAGCCCTAGAAGATACAAGCTTTGCCATTAATGGTAGTTGAGGGAAATGATCAAGCCTAATATAGGTTTGCTTATTTAAGTATTTGCAGTGCCTTTGTGCTGGCTTTTTTTTTTTTTTTTTTTTTTTTAAAGGATGCCTTTGTGCTGGCTTAAATGACTATAATAGACCATTTTTTTTTTTTTTGTTGATGAATTATAATATAATATACCATATTAAGACATCACTTAACTTAAAAGTTTAACCATATAGATTTGGGTCAAACTATACTATATTAACCACTCACACTTATGATACATTTTCAATGTGAGACTTAATCTTTTTTTATACTCAACACTTAAAAACCTAGAGTGCACGATGTTGGAGCGAGATGTTATTGCCAGTACAATACATGCAGTTATTATAAGAGGGCAACTGCTCAGGCAACTAATGGTGTGTTTGGCAATAGGGTTGAATCAATATTCTTTTCTACTTTTTTCGAAAACAAATCATATTTTATTTTACTTTTTCAAATTTTTTTAAATTTTATCTCACAAAGTCAAACCTCAAAATTCGCGCAGTGAATTAAAATTAAATTCTTATTTCAAAAAATTCAATTCCTAAACGCACCATTAGAGTGCATAGCCTATCTATCTGGGCAAATATAAAGTCTACTTATCCTCTCACATTAACTACCCGTATAGTACACGCAACGAGAGCAATTTATTGCACCCGATCCAAATCCAAATTAATCTCTTCCTCTCTTTATTGGAAATCCATTTCTCAATCATACACAATGGGCTTATGGGCCCGGCATGGCTCAGAAGAGTACTCCAAGGCACATGCCCTAGTCAGGGACCCATTTATTGGGGGGCACATCTCATGATTGGGGCAGTGACCCATAGTTTTGAATAAACAATTTGCAGCAGTAGGAGCAGGGTACAAAAGTGATTGAGATACAGAGTACCAAACTTATCAAAAGGTGTCTTTTGATATATCGTGTCTTTAAAAGGCTTGAATTCATTCATTTGCTCAAAGGATTAATCAGCAAAGGATCTTGGGAACCATACGGCTAAACTTGGGACAAGCCTTCAAGAGGGAACAATTTCAAAATGATAATTACATGTAGTAAGCTAGGGAAGTAGCAATAAACATAGTTCAGAGAATTTATATATTTGATTCTAAAATTACATGAAAAATACATACATTTTGAACACATGTTAAATTAACATACTAGATTGATGAAAAAAAAAACAAGTGAAAAATCATACTTAATCCCTAAATTTTCATTTAATTTAAATTTAATTATTGAGTTTCTAATTTTAAGAATAAAGACCTTAAGTTTTACTCAAGTTTAAAATAAGCCTCCTTGTTATTTAACTATCAAAGTTAACGGTTTGTCATTTGACACGTGTGCCTCGTTTGACACATCAACACCCAATCCAATGCCACATTGCCATGTTAGCTGGTGCCAAGCTATTCATCTCCTCCATCGCCCTGCTCTCAGTCTCTGCTACTCTTGATATTGACTTGGTTTTCAGATATGATTTTTTCTAAGTTAGATCTGTCATCCTCTGTAAATTCAACCCTCCCTCTCGCCTCTATCTGGCCCTCATGTGCTCATACGTCCCCACCACTTCATCCGTCAATGCTGCTGATTTATGGGTTTGGTGTTTTATTTATATTTTTTATTCATATTTATGTTGTTGTTTTCTCATATTCAAATCTAAGTTTCTCCTTATCTCAATTTGATTAGGTTTTAGATTCACCGTCTTTGAAGGAGATCCTGCTTTCGTTGTATTCTCTTACTCAAGATGATTTTTTTTCATCATTTTGAGCTGCGTCCTTCCCTGATTCAAGTTACATTCCCTTGGAGTTACATGGAGTTGTCTTACTCTTGATGGTTGTATCCATCATATTGGGCCGCATCCTTTCCTGGTTGCATTATCACTCGGCTTCCACCTACCCAATTTTTAAAAACGCAGCCAAGCATTTTTTAGTAAAATTACAATTTAACCTTTAAAATTGTGTGTTTTTTAAAAAATACCATCATACATGCGATTTAAAAACACAATTTTTCTGCATTTTTAAAACACAATTTTTTAAAAACGCACTCTAAAAAACGATATAGTTTAAGATCGTATTTTTTTTGTATGCAATTCTCGATACCAAACACACTCTAAAAAAGCATTAGGCCATTTACATTACTGCTGAGCAACAACAATTAATACATGCTTAGAAAGGGCGTTGACCGGGGATATTTCCCGGAGGATCGTAGTTGCAGGTGACAAATGTCCCTCCATTGCGGCACTTGACACGGGCACACCCAAGATGCTGAAAATTGCGCCAAACGAGCTGGAGGTAGTGCCGGCAATCGTGCCCAACGCATTTGTTGGAGCCACCAATGTCATAGTACGTCGGTTCATAATTCCAATCCAACACTTCTTTATTACACAAATTTTATACCGGTTAACGTAACATGTTTTAAGTGGTTTTTTATGTAATCTACTTAAAAAAAATAAAAAGAAAACTCACTTAAAACATTTGACATAAATTGATGTGGTAAACAAGTATGAATAGTAACATTACTCAATTAACAAACAATCTAAAATACAAAATACTTTAAATTATTTTCACATTTATATCAAAATAAAAACCAAAAAATACCCTCTAAAAAGTGTTAACAAACGGAATCGTTTATCCAGGCAACACTGATTGCTGGATGGCCAAAAGCAATACCAAACTTCTCATTCACCCAGCTGAAGAAGCAAAAACCAAACAAAAGCTATGCTGATGCCACTCCCTAAACGTAATATCGTGCTACCCTGTTGGGCCTTTCCATGATGGGGCAGCCTATATTTCTTATGACAAGAAGGGCAACTCAAAGCTCAAGATTTATTTATTTATTTTTATTGATAAAGCTCAAGATTATGATTGTGAGGTGAATGTATCCTGGGCAAAAATCATGGTCCAAGTCAAATTACAACTTATTTTATTTGATAGGCAATAATAAATTTAATCTAATTAATATTTTAACAATTTTATTCATATGTGGGGTGAATTAAAAAGATAAGCTTCGGACTCATAACATTTATTCTGATATAATGTTAAATCATCACTTATTTTAAATTTAAATTGATAATAAATAATAAATTTAATCATCTAATTAATATTTAACACTTAAGAAATAATTAAAAATTAAAAAATTAATCATTTAATTCATATTTTATAGGCCTAAACCTAAAGGACGAAATTTGATTGTTTTTATAACCAAAAAACTATTCCAATTTGCTTCAATTCTTTACAATAATGAAACGAAATTTTGATTGTTTTTATGTTTTTGAGAGCCACAAAATTCATCCACTTTGCTCCAATTCTTTACCATAATATGAGGAATTTCGAATGCTTTTCATACTTTTTTCTTTTTCTTTTTCTTTTTCTTTTTTTTTTTTTTTTTTTTAAATTTTCTGATTTACTGGAGGTGTATAATTAGATCTATAGACCATATACCAAAGGGTAATTTTTCCATTTCCCTTTCCCTTAACCCTTTATATCATGGGTAGAAGTTTATCACAAATAGTTTATGTACATGAGTTTAAAATCGAATCGTTGAAAAAACTGGAAAAATGAGAAATTCAAGATTTAAAAAATCCAACCGAAGATTTGGTGAAGTTTGATAATAGAAATCTTCCTAAATTATTAATCAAAACATTTCCTAAAATGACCAAAAAAAAAAAAAAAAAATTAAAACACATATTTGGACGGAAAACATTGGATTTTGAGAACAAAATTGACGCTAACCGAGCATAGCTCAATAGCCACAACGTGCATGCCAAAAATAGATTTTTCAGATTGGGGTCTTATGTACAATTTTGATATTCGTAACAAAAGTTATGGTTGTTTTACTATACACTCTGCGATATTGTCCCAATTGCATCTAATTCTGTCTATTCTTATCATTTTTATGCTGATCTTCGCTGTCGAAATATTTCACCACCAATATTTTTTTTTTTTTTTTTTTTTTTTTTTTTTTTTTTTTTTTTTTTTTTTTTTAAAGATCACCACCAATAATTCAATATTTGACAACTCAGCGTCTACCGTAACAGCTACGTCAATAATCTTTGAGACAAAAAAAATTGAAGTTGGCCTGGGGTGAAGTACTCTTGAATGATTGAACAAAGTTACTGGAGAAAAATCCTCTTAAAATAACACCCACAAAAATGAATAAGAATATAAGATAATGTGACCAATTTGAACACTTTAGAATTATTCATCGCAGAAGTATTGGAAATCCATGCATTTTTGTTCATGAAAAATGTCCCAAAGATACTTTCATATGGGTAGGACCCAAGATATATAAAGGCCTTCCATGATAAGGAAACTTGACCTGACAAAGACGAAAGATGTTTTTGAGTAGTAGTGATAAGATTTGAAATCCGATAAGACTCGGACCAAATTCGGATAAGGAATTTTTTACAATTATTTATCTGGATTTGAGAGAATTTGGACAGTTGATTGTGAGAGACTACTTATGAGACCCATCATCTGACAGGATAAATGATTGGACAGTCTAATTTTTATTTGATCACTTGAATTTGGGCAAATCATTACAGAAGATCTTAATCCTCAAATTCCTGTGGTAGTAGGATCCAAGACTTGCGGACCTGTAAAATTCACAATTGTTTATCGGGTTCAACTTTTAAAATAACTGATGATTTATATAACAAACAATATTAAAACTTGAAAATGAATCGCTTTTGGGATAACTTGTATTTACATGACAAATAATATTGGAACTTGAAAAGAAATATTTAATCGAAATTGATGGTAAATTAAAGAATCATGGTTCAATCGTGGGAGGCTGTCAGTTTTTGTGCTGATTAAGGGTGCATGCATGGCAGCAGGTACTGCTTGAAGGTGATGCTTTGTCCATAGCGTTGGCCTTACTGGAGTTCTTTTGGACATTTGAGAGAAGACACTAAGGTTTTACTTGAAAGAGTGAAACCGTTGGATATCAAACATGTCAATTGGACTGCTAATAAGGTTGCTCATACACTGTCTATAGAAAAATGATTGGTGGGGGCAAACAACCATCCCCCATCTCTCATCACCCACTTTTTGAATTTTTAATAATAAAAAAAAATTAAAATTTGTCCTTTGATGGTCATATCAAAGGATAAATTTTAATTTTTTTTTATTAAAAAGGCAAAAAGAGGGTGATGGGGGACGGTAAACCGTCCCCCATGTATCAGCCCTCCTGGCTAAAATGGCTGTTAATTAGTTACTAACTTACTAGATTTCACTTGGATGGAGGGGTGTCCTCTGTGTATTCAGTCTCTTGTCCTCTACTATTTGATTCCAATGAAGTTATATTATTCTTTTTCAAAAAAAACAAAAAAAACCCATGTTAAAACATAAATTATCCCAACTGCTTAAGCTAATAACAAATAATTAATTTGATCTTTTAAGTAATAATTTAACAAAACTTATTTATTTTTTGGTGTATTTTTTTTAATATTTTCTTATTTTGCTCAATGAAATGAAAAAAACTTTTCTTTTTATTGTTGATAGATTATATCCCAAAAAAAAAAAAAGTAAGTATAAACCATTTTCCAAAGCATTTGATCCTGAGCCTTGATACATAAGGGACGAAAACCGTCTCCTAGCATTCTCTTTTTTATTAAAGAAATGAGTTTTAATGAAAAAGTGTTATTTAATGTCACATCAAATGACACTTTTTTATTAAAACTCATTTTTTTTAATGAAAAAAGAGTGTTAGGGGGCGGTTCAGTCCCCACAAATCATTTTCCTTTGATCATCTCCCATCTCTCTTCCTTCAACTTCTTTATGCCTTCATTATCTCCCTTCCCCCTCCCACCCCTCCATTCGCACCACCACGTCAATTTTTTCGCCATTCCCTTTTCTCCTTTGCACCATTATCCCCACCTTCATTATATATTTCTTTGTTACCATCACTACAAGTAATTCTAAAAGTTCTTCAGGTATATTTTTGTGTCATTTTAAAAATGAAGTAATTTTAAAATTACTGTTTGATCAAAATTCAATAATAATCAATCACAAATTCAATAGTAATTTTAAAAGTTATGTCATTTTTATAAGATATAAGAGTAACCCGAGAGACTTCTAGCCTTACTCATATCACTACCTCTTTTCTCTCTAGTCTTTGGCATCATCGTGGAGGTTAAGAACGACTGTAGTTCGTTGATCGAATTGCAGTCAATTTAAAAATCCCAATAAAGAGAATAATTAATACAAAAGGACTCTGCATCCCGAGCTACTTAAAAATATATGAGCTTTGTAAACCCCCAATCAATGGTCATGACTTACTCTCAAGTCTCCCATAATACGACCACCACTTCCCTTTACCCTTCCTCCACTTTGTCACCATCACAGAGTCTAGCACTAAGATAATCTTATTGTACTTGTGCAATTATTAGTATATAATTGGTTTTATTTTGTCCAATAAAAGAAGAAGGAGAATATGTAGCAATTTTTTGGACCCCATTTGGCATACCAAGTCCACTAGGAAATGACGTATTTGTTCAATTTACCCAATTTGTAATTTGTGAATAGAATATGATTTTAATCCATGGGTTATGTATTAGATTTCAATTTTCAATGAACTATAAATTACTTTAATGTTTAAAAATGCAACAATTCTAATCTTTACTCTGTCTTATTGTTATTATGTTAAAAGTGTTGATATGGAATTATAACTTTCGTAATCTATTACGAGTCACTTGCAAATTAATGTGGTAATGCACTTGCTATGAATTGGCGTGACAATTTACATAACATTTATTATGTCTACGATATCTAAATTAGCTTCTGAAATAAAAGTATGTTTAATGCATAAAATAATTTGTCTGTTGTTTATACCTGGGATAGGAGCTTACTTATAGTCAAAAAGGTGGAGTCCAACCTAAATTAAGTTTACTATTCCTACTTAAAATATGAGTGTCTAGAGTTTGATTTTTTATGGGAGTCTTATTCTCATTCAACTAGAAGTTAGACTGTTGATTAGATTCTTCAAAGAGTTATTATTGAACTCGAATTAGGATTACTATCCCAATTCGAATTGAAGTAGGATTATTCTCAACACCAGCTATTAAAATATGAATTATTATGCGACAGTTCTAATGATACACATTTTCGTAAAAATATGAGCTGTTATGATGTAATAAAAGCTCTATTGCCCAATCATTTTCTTCATGTTAATGGTAATACCAATATAACGTACATTTTTTAGGATTATAATCTACAACAATTAATTTGTTAAAATTGTTAATAATTTGGATATGAAAGATTTTACATCAAACTTATCTCTTAAAGTAGGTAACCAAACAACTTGTATTTATTTTATATATATATATATATAAATAAAAAACTACTTGTATTTATTTTAGCAGATAATTCCTGCTTTTTCGGTTGATTTTTAATGTGAAATTATAATAATGCCCCTATATATGCATAAAGGATCGGCCCTCTCCCGTTTTTTACGTGCATATTATTTTATTGTATTGAAATCCAGTGGCACGGTAAGGTTAAGCATCGCCCTCTCATTTCCTGGCCGTCCAAAATCAAACTTGGTCCCACTTGCTTGGGCATCTCCCGTACACATCACCACATCGCATCGCCCCACTTGTCATCACCGCTAATAAAGGCTCAGACAACGTAACTCTTCTCCACAACACAAAAATCATCCTCGTACAAATGTTTATCCACGCAACCTTCTACATTTCTCCATTAGGTAATTGTCAATTTTTCCTCGAAAAGTAAGTGTTTATACAATAATGTGGGCGATGATCTTTTTTTAAATTTATTTTAATAATAAGAAATAACTTTACAAAAGAGTATCAAATTATACGTCGTTATGAGATAAAAATACTATTCGTTTAATGAAATATAAAAAGGAATATCGAAAATTCGAGTCGCTGAAGCTGAAAAAGCTACTTCAAAGTACAATAGATGCAGTTATTATAAGAGGGCAACTGCTCAAGCAACTAATGGTGTGTTTGGCAACAGGGTTGAATCAAGGTTCTTCTCTATTATTCTCTACTTTTTTCAAAAACAAATCATATTTTATTTTACTTTTTCAAATCTTTTTAAATTTAATCTTTCAAAGTCAAACCTCAAAATTCACGCAGTGAATTATAATTAAATTCTGATTTCAAAAAATTCAATTCATAAACACACCATTAGAGTGCATAGCCTATCTATCTGGGCAAATATAAAGTCTACTTATCCTCTCACATTAACTACCGGTATAGTACACGCAACGAGAGCAATTTATTGCACCCAATCCAAATCCAAATTTATCTCTTCCTCTCTTTATTGGAAATCCATTTCTTCCACAAGAGAGAGAGCCTCGTGTCCAAGTGGCTTGTTAGAGCATTCACATCAAGCTCTCCAAAATTTTCTCTAAATTTAACTCAAATAATCTACTTTTTTTATTTTATCTCTCACTTTTGAAAAATTTCATACATCAAACTCTCTAAATATTTCTCTATTTTAATTATATATTGTTTTTTTATTAGTTTTGACACCAACCAATTTAACTACATGAACATCAAATTTTCCTACCAAAAACAATCCCACCACAATCGGCTACCAATTCGTTCACAAACCCACCAAAAATTATGCCCGAAACCCCCAAATTATCACCGACCCACCTTTCAAGTTCCACAAATTAGCTCAAATTCCACCAGACCCACAAATTTTTTCCCAGTAAAATCCTTAATTTCCTTTCCCCCAAGTCTCGATTCCTCCTTGTGCTCTGTCTGGTTGTGCCTTTGACAAGTTAGTAATTATGTGTTATTGTTCATGAGATCAAGGGGTGGGGGACCCTCGCACCCAATCGCCGAAGCAACAGGACGACCAGCCAGATGGACAGGATGATCGGAAGCCAGGATGACCAGAGCAACAGGACGAACGATTGTTTCCAAGCACTGCTGAACGTCTTCGGTGCTGTCATCTTCAAGCAAGTTTCATGCCACAGACGCACCCGAGAAGACAAGGAGATGGAAAGGAAAAGGGGCACCGAGGGAGAGAGGGAAGAAGCGGGAAAGGAAAAAAAAATGATAAAAAAATAAATGGCGTAGAGAATTGTGGAGCTAAATTTAGTGGGAGTTTCTAACATAAACTATTTTAGTGAAACTTTGGAGAGTTTGATGTACGGAGGATTTATGAGTTTTTCTCTAAAATTTGCTGAAACTTTTGAGTTGGAGAGCTCCATACTGATGCTCTTAAGAGGATCCTCGATCTCATAGTTCCGTTTGATGGGCTCAATCAATCATACACAATGGCTTTATGGGCCCGGCATGGCTCAGAAGAGTACTCCAAGGCACATGCCCTAGTCAGTGACCCATTTATTGGGAGGCACATCTCATGATTGGGGCAGTGACCCATAGTTTTTGTATAGAGAAATGCTTGCCTTACAATTCCCACCCAACTCCTACACAACCCCCACTTACATGTGTGTGAGACCCACATGCATGGGACCCACACACATGTAAGTGGGAGTTGGGTGAGGGTTGTGAGTGTATCATCTCCCTTTTGTATAAACAATTTGCAGCAGTAGGAGCAGGGTACAAAAGTGACTGAGATACAGAGTACCAAACTTTTCAAAAGGTGTCTCTTGATATATCGTCTTTAAAAGGCTTGAATTCATTCATTTGCTCAAAGGATTAATCAGCAAATGATCTTGGGAACCATACGGCTAAACTTGGGACAAGCCTTCAAGTGGGGACAATTTCAAAATGATAATTATATGTAGTAAGCTAGGGAAGTAGCAATAAACATAGTTCAGAGAATTTATATATTTGATTCTAAAATTACATGAAAAATACATACATTTTGAACACGTGTTAAATTAACAAACTAGATTGATGAAAAAAAAAATAGTGAAAAATCATACTTAATCCCTAAATTTTCATTTAATTTAAATTTAATTCTTGAGTTTCTAATTTTAAGAATAAAGACCTTAAGTTTACTCAAGTTTAAATTAGGCCTCCTTGTTATTTAACTATCAAAGTTAACGGTTTGTCATTTGCCACGTAGGCCTCGTTTGACGCATCAACACCCAATCCAATGCCACATTGCCATGTTAGCTGGTTCCAAGCCATCCATCTCCTCCATCCCTCCGCACTTAGCCTCTCTTGCCCTTGATACTGACTTGGTTTTCAGATATTGTTTTTTCTAAGTTAGATTTGCCATCCTATGTGAGTTCAACCCACCCTCTCACCTCTGTCTAGCCGTCACATGCACGTGCATTCCCACCACTTCATCCGTCAATGTTGCTGATTTATGGTTTTGGTGTTTTATTTATATTTTTTATTTGTATTTATGTTGTTTTCTCATATTCAAATCTAAGTTTCTCCCTATCTCGATATGATTAGGCTTAAGACTCACTGTCCTTGAAAGAGATCCCGCTTCCATTGTATTCTCTTACTCAAGATGATTTTTTTCTTTTTTTTGAGCCGCGTCCCTCCCTGATTCAGGTTGCATTCCCTTAGAGTTACATGGGATTCTCTTACTCTCGATGATTGTATCCATCATATTGGGCTGCATCCTTCCCTGGTTGCATTCTCATTCGGCTTCCACCTACCTAATTTTAAAAACGCAGTTAAGTATTTAGTAAAATTACAGTTTAGCCTTTAAAATAGTGGGTTTTTAAAAAAGCACCCTCATACTTGCGATTTTAAAACACAATTTTTTAAAAACGCACTAAAAAAGGATATAGTTTAAAATCGCTTTTTTTTTTTTTTTTTTTGTCTGCAATTCTCGATACCAAACACACACTAGATAGCATTAGACCATATACGTTATTGCTGAGCAACAACAATTAATACATGCTTTGAAAGGGTGTGGGCCCGGGATATTTCCGAGAGGATCGCAGTTGCAGGCAACAAATGTCCCTCCATTGCGGCAGTTGACACGGGCACACCCAAGACGCTGCGTATTGCGCCAAATGAGCTGGAGGTAGTTCCTAGGGGTGTGCATGGGGTGGGGCGGGGCGGGTTTCCGCCTTTTTTTTGCCCTGCCCCGCACCTATGTGGGTTGGAAATTTCCAACCCGCAAACCGCACTTGATAAAGACTAGGGGTGTGCATGGGGCGGGTTTCCGCCTTTTTTTGCCCCGCCCCGCACCTATGTGGGTTGGAAATTAACCCGCAAACCGCACTTGATAAAGACTAACCGTGCGGGGCAGGTTTGTGCAGGGCAGGGATTGCAGGGATTACGGGGCGGGGCGGGTATTTTGAGTGGCATTTATATAATTTTGATTTTATTTTGTAAAAAATAAAAAAATCAAGGATAAATTGATAAACACCGAGAATTCAAGGATACAATATGAGTGAAAACAAATGGAAATATTATCCTTTAAAAAAGTTAAGAAGAGTGCACATTAGATTAAAGTAATACAATTAATATTATCTGATACTTACATTCAACAAGTAGAAGAACGTGGATTGGTGGCGCTAAGCCAAGTTGGGGGAGGACAGAATGGACGAGAATGCGCCGTGAAAAATGCTAAATGGCCAATGTTGTGATCCTTTAATTTGAAAACACAACTTTGACTTCGATAATCAGTGAAGTAAATGCAATTCCCTTGATATCCAAAAAATTCTTGAGCTGAAACAGGAAAGGGCCGAGGGAAACAAGAAAAGGGCTGGAAAAAAAGTAAAGGGCTGAGGGAAAAGAAAGGGCTGAATTCGTGAATCGATTAGGTTTTCTTTTCTTTTTTTTCTTTTTTTTTCTTTTTTTTTCTTCTCCTTTTTGCGGTGCAGGACGGGAACCCGCATTTTTAAAAAGGCTAAATCCGTAACTCACCCCGCCCCGCATAAATTTCTCAAATTAAGATCCTAACTCACAAAAAAATTCAAAAATTCGGTCTTTTGCAGGACGGGGTGAGACAAGTGCTATGGGGCGGGACAGTGATTGCAAATTTTGCACACCCTTACTAGTGCCGGCAATCGTCCCCAACGCATTTGTTGGAGCCGCCAATGTCATAGTACGTCGGTTCATAATTCCAATCCAACACTACTGCATCTCTAGCTCTGTAGCTAGCTGTTACAAGAAATCCGGGCAAGATTCTCTCCGTACGGCCCTCCAGAAGCCTCCAACTTGCAGTCTCCAATCATCTGGTTGGCACAAGCTTGAGCATAGGCTAGCTGCAAGCCTATTGTCCCAAACAAGAGGACCAGGACCCACGCACGGCATTTAGCGTGTTCATGGAGGAAGTCTTGTGGGGAGTTTTGGGCTTGGGTCACATGGCTTAGTGTTACCTTTACACCCATCAACAACATGCCTTACAAGTCAAGCGCCGGCTTTCTTCACGGTAACAAACAACTTTCTTGACTTTTTTTTTTTCATAATTTTTTTTTTCTTTTTATTTTTCTGGCTGAAAATGGGACGTATATATAGGCTTTTTGTACATTTGGGTGTTCATAGGCAAGAGCTGGGGATATCCCCATTTTTCTCCCTTATATTCTCAATTCACTAGTCCACATATCTAATTATATATAACCAAATGCAAGTGCTTCCATTAATTGTAGGTAATGCCCGATAAGACTAAATTTTCCTCAGACTAATTTAGAGTACGCTTGGGATTGCGATTTCGTAAATAAAATGTACGATTTTAAACCAAATCGTATAAAATAAATAGTTTGAGAATTGTTTTTTTTAAAAATTGCGATTTGAAAATGCAGAAAACTGTTTTTCAAATCGTAGACAATAAGATGCTTTTTTTGAAAAGACAGAGTTTGAAAGTCTGATTTGTGATTTTAAAGGTCAAATTGCAATTTTACCAAACACTTAATTGCGTTTTTAAAAATCATTTTTTCAAATCGCACATTTTAAAATTATTATTTTTAAATTGCATTTTTTAAAATCGCAAATTTAAACAAATTTTTAGTTATTTCGTGTTACAATGAGATCTATATATGGATACACAAAAGGGTGCTTGGTGGTTGTGGTTTACCTATTGAATTTAGTCTTATTGGGGACATAAATTTTTATCATAAATGAGATTGAATTATCCTAAATTTAAGGATTTGACGAGTATTAAATTATCATAAATGAAGGGATTTGATTGGCATTTCTATCATTTTTAAGGTCATTCATGATAAGGATTCGTAGAAGGCCCTTGAGGTTTGGAAGCCCATAAAAATCAGGCTCAAAGGTCTAATAGGGTTAGGAGAAGCCTTAGACAGCCTAAAAAGGGTTAATCCAACAAATGGCCCATCCATGGCAAAGCCCAAGGGCCCAAGAAGACCAAGAGAGACCCGAGGGAGACAACATATAAAGTCTTATCTCTCTCCTTTCGGTATATTCTCCCATTATTCACCAAATACACACACAGCCTCCCTCAACGGGAGCTCTTTCTCTCTTGCTCCTCCTTTCCTTCGCTCTCCCAAAAGGCGGGCCCACTGATTTGGGTGTCGGAATGCCTTCGGTCAAACTCAAAGGAATTTATGATAAAACGGGTACTACCATGGGCGAAACCAAAAATTGTGATATGGGAGGGGATAAAAATATAAAAAGACTTTTATTGAGGTCAAAATTATAAAAATTATATATTTTAAGGAAATTTTTAAAATTTTTGCGGGGCCTTCTAAATGCCTCCTTTCCCCTGTCCCCCCGCGGTTAACTTAGCGTATTTTAAGTAGTTTCTCATGTAAGCCACTTAAAAAAAAAAAAAAAAAAAAAAAAAAAAAAAAAAAAAAAAACCTTCACTTAAAACATGTCACGTCAATTGATGTAAAATTAACGTGATAAATAGGTGTGAATAATAGCATTACTCTATTAACAAACAGCCCAAAACACAAAATGTTCTAAATTACTTTTACATCTATATCACACCAAAATATTTATTAAATAAAAATTACCCTCTAAAAAAACATTAACAGAATCGTTTATCCAACAACACTGATTACTGGATGGCCAAAAGCAATAGCAAACTTCTCATTCACCCGGCTGGCTGATGCCACTCCCTAAACCTAAGATCGTGCTACCCTGTTGGGCCTTTCCATGATGGGGCAGCTATAATTTCTTATGACAAGAAGGGCAACGCAAAGCTCAATATTTATTTATTTTTATTGATAAAGCTCAATATTATGATTGTGACGTGAATGTATTCTGGCCAAAAATCATGGTCCAAGTCAAATTACAACTTATTTTATTTGATAGGAAATAATAAATTTAATCATTTAATTAATATTTGAACATTTTCTTTTATGTGTGAGGTGAATTAAAAAGATAAGCTCCGAACTCATAACTTTTAATCTAGTACATGTTAAATCATCATTTTTTTAAGCTTAAATTGATAATAAATAATAAATTTAATCATTTAATTAATATTTTAACGCTTAATAAAGAATAAAAAATTAAAAAATTAATCATTTAATTCATATTTTATAGGCCTAAGTGATGAAATTTGATTGTTTTTATAACCAAAAAAAAAAACTATTCCAATTTGCTTCAACTCTTTACAATAATGTAACGAAATTTTGATTTTTTTTTTTTTTATGTTTTTGAGAGCCACAAAATTCATCCAGTTTGGTCCAATTTTTTACCATAATATGAGGAATTTCGAATGTTTTTCATTCTTTTATTTATTTTCTGATTTACTGAAGGTGTATAATTAGATCTATAGACTACACCAAAGGGAAATTTTTCCATTTCCCTTTCCCTTTCCCTTAACCCTTTATATCATGGGTAGAATTTTATCACAAATCTTTTATGTACATGAGTTTAAATAATCGTTGAAAAAACTGGAAAAACGAGAAATTCAAGATTTAAAAAATCCAACCGAAGAGTATATCAGAATCAGACTGTAAAGTGATTATAGAAATTTGAATTTAAGTTGTAACGATTACAATTTTCGTTTTGTTGCTTTAATTTGCATTACGCAAAGGTGTTCAGAGAATCAGAAGTATGTAAAATTTTAGTGTAATTGACGCCTAACAAAACTATGATTGTTCTGATAATGTATGCTAATAATTTGCACTGAGAATTGAAGTTGTAAGGTAATTCGAGAAGAGAGAAAAAAAATAAATTGGGTAGAAGAAACCCTAGCCACCCAGAAAAAGCAAAGGATTACTCGGAAAACACGAAATATTATTCTCAAACCAAAGTATTGAATTAAGCCTACAAGCCGAGCTTAAATAGCTAAAAGCAAACCGGCTTTTACTAAAAATTAAAAATAAAAATAAAAAGGGGCAAAAGTCCAATTATCACATAAAATACAAATGCAAATCAAAATAAGGACTCCACCAAAAAATTTGGTGAAGTTTGATAATAAAAATCTTCCTAAATTATTAATCAAAACATTTCTTAAAATGACAAAAAAAATAACTTAAAACACATATTTGGACGGAAAAATTGGATTTTGAGAACAAAATTGACGTTGACCAAGTATAGCTCGATAGCCACAACGTGCACGCCAAAAGTAGATTTTTCAGATTGGGGTCTTACGTACGATTTTGATATTCGTAACAAAAGTTATGGTTGTTTTACTATACACTGCACGATATTGTTCCAATTACACCTAATTCTGTCCATTCTTATCATTTTTACGCTGATTTTCACTGTCAAAATATTTCACCACCAATAATTCAATGTTTGACAACTCAGCGTCTACCCTAACAGCTACGTCAATAATCTTTGAGACAAAACATGAAGTTGGCCTGGGGTGAAGTACTCTTGAATGATTGAACAAAGTTACTGGAGAAAAATCCTCTTAAAATAACACCCACAAAAATGAATAAGAATATGAGATAATGTGACGAATTTGAACACTTAAGAATTATTCATCGCAGAAGTATTGGAAATCCATGCATTTTTGTTCATGAAAAATGTCCCAAAGATACTTTCATATGGGTAGGACCCAAGATATATAAAGGCCTTCCATGATAAGGAAACTTGACCTGACAAAGACGAAAGATGTTTTTGAGTAATAGTGATAAGATTTGAGATCGGATAAGACTCCGACAAAATTCGGATAAGGGATTTTTTACAATTATTTGTCTGGATTTAAGAGAATTCGAGCAGGTGATTGTGAGAGACTACTTATGAGACCTATCTGACCTGATAAATAGTTGGACAGTCTAATTTTTATTTCATTGCTTGAATTCAGACAAATAATTACAGAAGATCTTAATCTTCAAATTCCAGTGTGGTAGTAGGATCCAATTGTTTATCGGGTTCGACTTTTAAAATAATTGATGATTTATATAACAAATAATATTAAAACTTGAAAATGAATTGCTTTTGGGATAACTTGTATTTACATGACAAATAATATTGGAACTTGAAAAGAAATATTTAATCGAAATTGATGGTAAATTAAAGAATCATGGTTCAATAGTGGGAGGCTGTCAGTTTTTGTGCTGATTGAGGGTGCATGGCAAAAGGTACTGCTTGAAGGTGATGCTTTGTCCATAGTGTTGGCCTTACTGGAGTTCTTTTGGACATTTGATAGAAGACACTAAGGTTTTACTTGAAAGGGTGAAACCGTTGCATATCAAACATGTCAATAGGACTGCTAATAAGGTTGCTCATACACTGTCTAAAATGGCTGTTAATCAGTTACTAGATTTCACTTGGATGGAGGAATGTCCTCTGTGTATTCAGTATCTTGTGTTTGCAGAGCAAGCTTCCACTATTTGATTCCAATGAAGTTATATTCTTTTTTTTCAAAAAAAAAAAAAATGTTAAAACACAAATTATCTCAACTGCTTAAGCTAATAAAAAATAATGAATTTGATCATTTAGGTAATAATTTAACAAAAATTATTTATTTTTTGGTGTATATTTTTTAGTATTTTCCTATTTTGCTCAATGAAATGAAAAAACTTTTCTTTTTATTGTTGATAGATTATATCCCAAAAAAAAGTAAGTATAAATCATTTTCCAAAGCATTTGATCATGAGCCTTGATACACAGAGGACAGGAAACTGTCCCCTAGCACTCTCTTTTCATTAAAAAAATAAATTTTAATAAAGAAAAATATCATTTAATGTCACATCAAATGATATTTCTCATTTGTACAGTTATCGTCACCTTCATTTTATATTTCATATATTACTCTTGTGTCCCTAAAAAAATAAGATAGTTTTAAAGTTATCGTTTGATCAAATTCAATAACGATCAATCACAAGTCCAATAGTAATTTTAAAAATCACATTATTTTTAAGTAGTAAAAAAATGACACGTAAAAAAACTTTTAACATTACTCATTTCACTACCTCTATTCTCTCTAGTCTTTGGCATCATCGTGGAGGTTAAGATTGACTATAATTTATTGATCGAATTGCAGTCAATTTAGAAATCCCAATAAAAAATTATTTTATTTTATTTTTGGTAAGTAATCGATGGTCATGACTCACTCTCAAGTCTCCCATAATACGACCACCACTTCCCTTTACCCTTCCTCCACTTTGTCACCATCACAAAGTCTAGCACTAATTATTAATATATAATTGGTTTAATTTTGTCCAATAAAAGAAGAAGGAGAATATGTAGAATTTTTTGGACCCCATTTGGCATACCAAGTCTACTAGGAAATGACGTATTTGTTCAATTTACCCAATTTGTAATTTGTGAATAGAATATGATTTTAATCCATAGGTTATGTATTAGATTTCAATTTTCAATGAACTATAAATTATTTTAATGTTTAAAAATGCAACAATTCTATCTTTACCATGTCTTATTGTTATTACAAGTGCTGCTATGGAATTATAACTTTCATAATCTATTACGAGTCGGTTGCAAATTAATGTGGTAATGCACTTATTATGAACTGGCGTGATAATTTACATAACACTTATTATGACTGCGATGTCTAAATTAACTTATGCAAAAAAAAGTATGCTTAATGCATAAAATAATCAGTCTGTCGTTTAGGAGAGTGATCCTTACACTTACAATGCATAACAATGACACAACACCAAGGCACAATAGAGTGGGGTTCATGTGTAGACCTCACTCCATTATGCATTGGTGTTGTGTCACTGTTGTGTAGTGTGAGTGTTTTAATCATTTTCCTTTTCGTAAAAATATGAGTTGTTATAATATAATAAAAGCTCTAATGCCCAATCATTTTCTTTATGTTAATGGTAATACCAATATAACGTACGTTTTTTAGGATTATAATCTACAACAATTAATTGTTAAAATTGTTAATAATTTGGATATGAAATATTTTACATGAAACTTATCTGTTAAAGTGGGTAACCAAACAACTTGTATTCATTTGAGCAGATAATTCTTGCTAATAATATATATTGCCTAATTTGGAAAAGTAATTGGTGGAGGCTTTGTAAGAGTAATGATTCATTGCTACCTTTTTATACAACTTCTTACCACTTTACTTATGTGGTACTTATTTTATTTTGAGTGATGATTTACTACCATCTAAATATACAACTTTTTATCACCTTATCTATGTGGCAAGGTGGTCTACCTTAATTTATTTTTATTTTTATTTTTTTAAAAAAAAAAACTCAAAAGATAGTGGGAGACCACCTTGCCACATAGATAAGGTGGTGAAAAGTTATATCTTTGAGTGACATTGAATAATTACTCTTTTATTTATTAAGAGTAATAATTGAATACCACCTAAAGATACAACTTTTCACCACCTTGCCTATGTGGCAAGGTGGTTCCCTACCTTAATTTATTTTTAAAAAATAAAAAAATTCAAAAAGTAGTGGGGGACCACCTTGCCACATAGGCAAGGTGGTGAAAAATTGTATATTTGAGTGGTATTCAATCATTACTCTATTTTTAAAACTCAAAAGGTAGTGAGTAATGATTCACTACCACTTAAAGATACAACTTTTCACCATCTTGCCTATGTAGCAAGGTAGTCCCCCATCACTTTTTGAGTTTTTTTATTTTTTAAAAATAAATTAAGATGGGGGACCACCTTGCCACATATGCAAGGTGGTGAAAAGTTGTACTTTGAAGTAGTGTTCAATCATTGGAAAATGTTAGATTTACAACACCAATACAACAACTGTACAACAATCCCTCACATGAGGGTGGGCCCCAGTATGTGGGACCCACCCTTATGTGAGAGATTGTTGTACAATTGTTGTATTGGTGTTGTAAATCTAACATTTTCCATATATATATATATAGAGTGATTCCTGCACTCACAGTGCACAACATGTGCACTACACCAAGGCACAATGGAGTGGAGTCTAATGTGAGAGATTAGACTTTGAAGTAGTGTTCAATCATTGGAAAATGTTAGATTTACAACACCAATACAACAACTGTACAACAATCCTTCACATGAGGGTGGGCCCCAGATATATATAGAGTGATTCCTGCACTCACAGTGCACAACATGTGCACTACACCAAGGCACAATGGAGTGGAGTCTAATGTTGTGGGGCTGTTGTGAGAAATGAGTGTAGGGATTATTTCTCGTCTGATGTGTGGACCCCACTTCATTGTACCTTGGTGTAGTACATCTGTTGTGTACTATAAATATTTCTATCATTTTTCTATATATATAAGGAGAAATGATCCATACACTCATTTCTCACAACAGCCTCACAACAAGCTGACGTGGCTGGTAATATTTTATTATTTTTTTGTTTTATTTTCTTTTCTTTTTGTAAAAAAATAATAAAATATTACCAGCCATGTCAGCTTGTTGTGGGGCTGTTGTGAAAAATGAGTGTAGGAATCATTTCTCATATATAAGATCGGCCCTCTCCGGTTCCACTCAACTGGAGAGATCCCGCCGTTTTTCACGTGCATATTCTTCTAATGTATTGAAATCCAGGGGCACGATAAGGTTAAGCATCGTCCTCTCGGGCTTGTTTGGCAAGTGACATTACAGAACAGAACAGAGTAGTGAGTTGTTAATTTTTGAAATTAGTAAAAAGTGATGATGTGATATAAAATAAAAAGAATTTGTATAAAAAAGTGAAAAAGTTTTGTATTGTAGTGAATTTTTTTATTTGAATAATAATAAAAAATTATTGATGTGATATAAAAAAGTGAAAAAAGTGAGAATGTTTTGATGTTGATTAGTAGTAAAAAATATAAAAAAAAAAAAAAAGTACATGAACAGTAATACTATAATGTATTGTTCCTTGACAAACAGGCCCCTCATTTCCTGGCCGTCCAAAATCAAACTCGGTCCCACTTGCTTGGGCATCTCCGGTACACTTCACCACATCACATCGCCCCACTTGTCATCCCCGCTAATTAAGGCTCTCAGACAACACAAAAATCATCCTCGTACAAATGTTATCCACGCAACCTTGTATATTTCTCCATTATGTAATTGTCAATTTTTCCTCGAAAAGTAAGTGTTTATACAATAATGCGAGCGATGATCTTTTTATTAATTTATTTTAATAATAAGAAATAACTTCACAAAAATATATTAAATTATATGTCGTTTTGAGATAAGGATGCTATTTATTTGATGAAAAATAAAAAGAAATATAAAAAATTCGAGTGACTGAAGCTGAAACAACTACTTCATAGTAACATTAAGTAAAGAGTAATGATTCACTACCACCTAAATATACAACTTTCTATCATCTTGTCTATGTGGCAAGGTGGTTCTCAACTTTAATTTATTTTTAAAAAATAAAAAAAATTCAAAAAGTAGTGGGGGACCACCTTGCCACACCTTGCCACATAGACAAGGTGGTAGAAAGTTGTATATTTAGGTGGTAGTGAATCATTACTCTTAAGTAAAACAACAATTGGAGTGGGAGAAGGATTCCTCACTTTTTTCTCTCATTCAAAACCGTGAATGAGACTTTCATCCCCCACGGCTCCTAAGTTATAAAAGAAAAAAGAACTCGTAATTTTTTATTACCTTCCTATAAAAAAAATATTACTAAAAAGGATTACTAATCCTTAACTTTTCAAAGAATTCTTTATCAGTGGTTATGAGTTCTTATTTTTCTCAATCTTTTCAACCTTGTTTCCATAGGAACAAGTCAGAAAGATTGAGAAATAGAACCATCTGATTCGATTCGTTCTCAATAGTCATGAGATTATCATCTTAGGGCGATCTTTTTGTCGACGGATTTAAGTTTATAAACGTCTTACTTAAGGGTATTCCATTATGATTTGTTGTTAAATTTTGCCAAAATACCTAAAATAACCATGTGTTTATTTTTTTTAAAATTATATATATTTTTTTTAAAGATTCAGGCATGAGTATTTTTGTCAATTCCGTTAAATTATGACCAACATTTAAATCCTAACATTTTTTTTTCTAAAAAAAAAAAGAGATGATATTTTGGGAATTCTGACAGGATTTAACAGTAAATCCTAACAGAGAACTCTTAAGTGAGACGTTTGTAAACTTGAATACAATAGTCTGAGACATTTGATAGTTCAATACCCTTATCTTAAAACGGCGTATAGTTTGATACCCTTTTATGAAGTATTATGTGACTTTTAAAATTATCATTAAATTTAAAATAAATTATTTTTAAAATTTTAATTTAATAATTTTAAAAACCACATTAACACAACCGTTTTTATATACAATAGTCAAATAGTACAAAAGTATAATGATATATACATTTGAAAAGTATTTTTTATAATTTTTGTTTTTGTTTTTTATTATTTGTTAATGATAGTGAAAAAATGGTATTTTTTATTTTAAAAATAGAAAATGACTAAACTAGGCCATTTAAATCTATACCAAACACAAGACTCTAACGAGAGGCTGTGAGTCTTTATTCTTTAATAATCTTAAAACTTATTTTTCCTCTTGCTTATCAAAAAAAAAAAAAAAAATCTTAAAAATTATTT
The DNA here is from genome assembly GCA_028654335.1 of Alnus rubra. Taxonomy (NCBI): domain Eukaryota; kingdom Viridiplantae; phylum Streptophyta; class Magnoliopsida; order Fagales; family Betulaceae; genus Alnus; species Alnus rubra. The sequence continues at coordinate 797,522 of JAJPGS010002451.1, read as the reverse complement.
AGATTTATGTTATTTTAATATTTATTTACAACTACTTTTGTATTTTGTATTTTGTATTTTTTTTTTATTATATGTCCCTAACTTGTATATGAGAATGATAAAATCTTAATTATTTAATTAAAAAATAATAATATGATTTTTAAACATTCTAAAAGTCAGTTGTAAAATCCAAAACAATCCTAATCATAAGCGTCCAAATGCGGCAAGTCGGCAATTAATAAAAAACAATCTCCTGCTACGCGACCCACCGTAGTCTTTCGTGCACCAAAAATCCTCGACCGCGTTAGGGTTTAATGCCTCTCATTCTCTCTTCTTCTTCTTCCTCTTTAGCAGAAGCCGAAAAGCCTCTGCTCCTCAAACCCCCAAACCCCAAACCTCTAAACGTCACCGTTTCAGAGCTGACAAACGATAAAACCATAACAATACCCCAGAAAGTTCAACTGCTCTTTGAAACACCAATTTTGAGCTCCAAATGACTGGGAGCTTAGTCGCTAGCTTGGGATCCGAAATCCAACCGGGCGGGCACTCGGATCATTCGGATCCTCTATCTAATGGTTCATCCGCTGTGTTGCATAGAAGAATCGAGTTCCACCCGGCGAGGAAGGCCTTCAAGGGCTTCAGCAATGGCGGCGGCGATTTCCGGCTCGAGACTCTGAACCCCAGCGGCAGTTCGGAGCAGCGGCGTTCCACGTCGAGCCCGGCTCAGTCAGGTTTGACTGGGAAGAAAGGAGATGGGTCCGAGTTCTTGGAAAATGGGTTGGATCCTGAGCTCAGCTTCGGGATTACCGTGCGCAGAATTGTGAGTCGTTTAGTGGGAGTGGGTTTTCATTGATTTTGTGTTTGTTTCAGCTGGTTTCGAAATTTGATCGAGTTAAATCTTGATTCTTGGTTAAGTGTGTGTGACTCAATTTGTTTGTTTGTTTTTTGTTTTCTGACTTGGTGTTTAATTGATTTTGGTTCATCATTTATGATGTTTGGTTTTGATAATTTCAGATTTTAATGGATGTTTTCGTTTTTGTTAATGCAACATTTCCTGTCGTTTATTGGGTATCATTCAGAAGTTTCTCCAATGTTATTATTTGTTAATGTAATATATTAATTTATGTCTCTGAATTTATTCCTTCGATAAGTTTGGTTTAGCTTCAAATTTTCATGTTTTTATTTATTTGAGCTTAAAAGTTTTTTTTTGATAAGTTATTTGAGCTTAAAAGTTACCCAGTAGCTCAATACTGTTTTGAATGATTTCAGGGTGCTGGTCTGCAAAATCTTGGAAACACTTGCTTTCTCAATTCAGTGTTGCAGTGCCTAACTTACACAGAGCCTTTAGCAGCATACCTGCAAAGTAGCAAGCATCAAAATTCTTGTGAGTGATCCCATCCCCCCCCCCCCCCCCCTCCTTCCTTGCAGGGCACTTGCCCCAATGTAAAAGTATATTTCCTTGTGTTTGTACTGTATGTACATTTAAATGCGTATACTTCTGTGGGCTAACACTCGGTTCCTTTGTCAGCCCTGCCTAAGGATGTTTCCTTCAATTTTAAAAGTACTTAATAAAGATTGGGATGTCTGTTTGATAAGATCTAATAAATTATGTTTTTGCTGTAATGAGTGAAATTATGTTAAATTGGATGGTGAATAAACTACAGATGAAGGGTTAATAGGACTTTTCAATTTGAATAGGGTAACCTTTTTTGTGTGGGTCTACTCAAATCTAATCACCCTATTAGAAATAAGCTCAATCCATCTGGAGTATATGGTTAACAAATGCTATGGTTGGATGGATTGATTTGTAGGGGAAGGAGAGGAAAAAAAAGGGGGGGAGATGATTACAGAAGGCCTTGATTAGGAGTTTACAAGGAAGCAAGAGGGAGAGCTTTGGAGGGACAAAAAAGGAAAAAAAATCCTACTTATTTTTCCGCCCCAAAGTGGCCAGAGTTGGGTGGAAAACATAAGCTTTTAATGAATTTTACTGTGTTGCCACAAATGTCTTTGCCAAGAAAAAAAAAAAAGGTACAAAAAAGAGAAAAGGTTGTATTATGCTATTGCACATTTGTGCATGTGCTCGTTTGGACTGGAAAGAGTTAGCTGCAGATTAGGATTTGAACTCTTCTATCAGCTGCTTTATTCTGTAAAATTAACTTTAATGATATTTTCATTTTGTGTGGCTACAATTCCTCTGTGAAGAAGGGTTTGAAGCTCTGTTTTATAAATCATTTTTCTTTTCTAAAATTTCTACTCTCTTGAATCTTCATAAATGCCCATATTATACATTTTATATATAAGCTATTTTTTTTCTTACATTTTAAAACAAAAATGCAATGGGGTTTTGTCCATAATATATCAGATCCATTGAACCCATTATGGGCATAGGTCCAGAATGATAAACTTTTTGGACTTCTTGTCATATTCCACCCGAGTTTGTCACTTTCCAGCTTGTTGCAGCAAATGCTTCCTTGCTTCCACCTAAGGTTTTTTTGTATTGCTTGATGTATGCCTAGATTCCTTATAACTATTCTTTTGTCAGAATGCATCAAATTAGTTTTTAGAGGGCATAGAATTTTTACGATTGCAATAGAAAGAAAAAACTATTTGTTCTTATCTTGCCATATATAGTTATCCAATTACCATTTAAAGGACAATGATGTATTGCTTTTTGGAGGGGTATTATCTGCCTTCATGATCTTGTGATATTTTTATTGTTATTTTGGATCAAACTTCTTGTCCCTGTGTGTGTTAGAGGGGGAAAAAAGAGAGATGCAATTACATGTCATTTCTAATTTCATTTCTTAATTGTTGAAGGCCATATTGCTGGATTTTGTGTTTTATGCGCCATCCAGAAACATGTTAGCTGTGCTCTACAATCAACTGGGAGAATATTAGCACCTAACGATTTTGTCAGGAACTTGCAGTGTATCCTTTTGTTCTTCTAAGTGACTTTATTTCTGTATATTTGAATGTATTCATTCTGAGATTTATCCTTATGACTTTGGTGAAACTTTAGGATTCTTTTTTTAACCAAAAAAAAAAGGAAAAAAAGAAAAAAAGAAAAAGTAGAACCTTTGGCCAAAGGGGAGGTTTGTGAATTCATCAAGAAAAGAAAAAGAAAAAAGAAAAACAGAGGAGGTTTGTGAAAAAGGAAAAAAAAATGTGGTTTTATTTCTGGTAATTCATATCTAAATTTATGCAATTGCAACAGTTGCTTTAAACTTTCTCGGAAATCCCTTTTTCCCTCTTTCTGAAATTCTAACTAATTATTAATGTTTTATTAGAGGCAAAGAAGAAAAAAAATCTACTAAAGTAAGCTTCCATTAGGATTAAGGACTAAGGGTTAGTTCTTAGTTTTGTTTAGATACTGCTTTTTCTTGTGTTTGAACTGTCTTCAAATTTGTAATTCTTGACCACACAATTAGGCATATCTCGGAATTTTCGAAAAGCTAGACAGGAGGATGCACATGAGTACATGGTAAACTTGCTGGAATCAATGCATAAATGCTGCTTACCTTCTGGAGTGCCTACCGAATCCCCTAGTGCGTATGAGAAAAGTTTGGTACACAAGATTTTTGGAGGTCGCCTCAGGAGCCAGGTAACCTATTCTTACTACCTGGTAGAATGGATTGACATATCTGTAATGAGTGACTGTGCCTTTGGAATTGGTTTTAGAGGCTTTGGAAAATTTATATTTGTTGACAATGTCTTCTTGTTACTTTTCCAGGTTAAATGCTTGCAATGTTCTTATTGCTCCAATACTTTTGATCCATTCTTAGATTTAAGCCTTGAAATAGTCAAGGCAGATTCCTTGCATAAAGCACTTGCGAACTTCACTGCTGCGGAGCAGTTAGATGGAGGAGAAAGGCAATACCAGTGCCAACAATGCAAGCAGAAAGTTAGGGCTCTCAAACAGCTCACTGTTCACAAGGCACCATATGTCCTAACCATCCATTTGAAGCGGTTTCATTCTCATGATCCTGGGCAAAAGATTAAGAAGAAAGTTCACTTTGGTACTACATTAGATTTGAAACCCTTTGTCAGTGGTTCCTATGTAAGTGAATTTGTTTTCATTAGATATGTTTCTTTTTCCCTAGATCTCATAAGCATAGCCAAAGTTTGAATATTAATGACCAAAAAAGAAAAATACTACTGCCGATTTTTAATGTATTTTATGATTTTGACAAAGATGTGATGGAACAACTTCTATTTTGCTTTGGACCAAGGATGGTAACAGAAATTGAAACAATTGGTGCTATAGAGTGAAACTTGAGTTTCTTGCCTTGAAAAAATATTAATAATTGGCACCCATTATGTTGATTGTGAAAGGTGGCAGCAATTACATTGTGGGTGGATGCCTGATAATTGGCATTCTGGACTATCTGCTACTTATGGTACTGAATATGGTTCCAACTTCCATATGCAGTTCATGATAGCATAAATGGAAAAGTGTTCCTGTCCAAAACAATTTTGTTGACCAGATTGTTTTGATTCCACTTGGATCATTATCCACACGGTGCACAATTTTTGTTTTGCTTGTGTAGTACATTTATGATGTTGCCTTATGTTCCAATAAGTCTAATGTCATAGTTATGTTATATTTTCGGTTAACATATAGTTTCTTATGCTTAGCAGGAGGGAGATCTGAAATATACTCTTTATGGAGTTTTGGTTCACGATGGTTGGAACACCCATTATGGCCATTATACTTGCTTTGTTCGCACTTCAAATGGCTTTTGGTACTATCTCAATGACAATCAGGTATAGGAAATAATTTTCTATCTACTAGTTCCAATTTATGAGTTTGGATAAAGTACACTTTGGTGGTAGAAATTTGGTGGAAAGGAACCCCCTCCTTCTTACTCAGCACCAACAAGTTGAAAAAATAAGAGCAAGATGTTGATTTAATCTAACTATGTCCTACAAACTTTCATACTTAACACTCAAATATCTGATTGAATTTAGAAAACCCTAGATTTTGCAGAACAATTGTATTTTCCTGAACTTTTGTAGAAACCACTACACTCCCTATAGTTTGTAGTCTTATTACAATTTACTTCACCATCGCTTCTCGATGCCAGATAAGGGGTGTAAATGGGCTGTGTTCTCTCAGAAGTGAGAATTACCATTAAGAATTTTTGCTCGCTGAATGGGTTGTTTACTTCAGGAACTTGAGGGTTGCACCAAGTATTTATACATGTCTGTATTTTTAATAGTTAAAGAAACCTATTTCACACACACACACACACTCACACATATATATAGATTATTCTGTAGTGAAAACTCCCTTTATTAACGTGATTGTTTTACATCTTGAATGGGTACACTTATTAAACCTCATCTCTGCACCACTATTATCATCTGTGAAATAATTTTCTTACGAGTTTACCCAATTTTGCTGTAATAGGTTTCCCCAGCCAGTGAGAAGAGGGTTTTAGAACAGCAAGCTTACATGTTGTTTTATGTTCGTGATAGAAGAAATATTGTTCCAAGGAAAATGCCCGCTGATGTTGCTCAGAAAGAGAACTTTAAAGCTACTGCTAATGGAAATAGAATATCTTCCACTTTCAATCAAGGTTTAAAGGAGACGGTTAAAAATGGTCCAGTAGAGAATCAGTTAAGTGGTGCAACCTCTGCGACTGCTGTTACTCGAAAAGATGCATCAATTATTGGTCCATCGATGGCACCCCTTATGAAGGAAGCATTGGTTATAAAAAGAAATAGCCTGATAATGACAGAATGCTCGGTGGTGAAAAAGGATTCTGAATCAGAACCTTTCTCAAAGGTGCCATTATCAAACAACCCGCTGGAAGGGCTTCCTGTTACTAATACAAAATCAATAGAAGTCATATCACCATCAGCTCCATCTAGTAATGGTGATGCTTCCAATCTTGAAAATATAACTGAAGGCAAAATTAGTGACGACAATGAGAACAGAAGTTCAAAGAAAGACTTGAGAGTCTCAGTTGCAACATCACCTAACTTCGATGACCCCCAAAACTCTTCTACTTCTAAACTTGCGATAGATGAGACCTCTCAAAAGGTAAGCAGATGTTTCTTTAGACATGCTCTGTAGTTCCTTTTTTTCCCTTCTTGGATAGGATTTTCACCTTGTTTCATGCTGATTTGTAAATACTTTCATTTGCCAGATTAATCTTGTTTCACATGTAGCTCCATCAGACAATCTGAATGATAAAACATTAAATGAAATCAAACCAGTTAATTCACCAAAACAAAACCAAGCGTTGAAAACAGTCAGGAATTCATTAGTATTCCCAATGCTCCAAGCTTTATGTCTAATTTTGTGGATTTGTTTTTCAGGTTGGACATACACCCAAGGAAATTGCTGTTGGGAATTCGCTGGTTGTGGATGCTGGTGGTAGGGTTCAAAAAATTGTACTTGATGAGTCCATAAAATTATTTAGCTCATCAATCATGCCAAATGGATTACAGACAGAAGCTCATGATTGCAAGCGCCACAGAAAACTTAAAAAGAGGGCTCTGAAGTGTCAGGTGGCAAGCATGCAGCTTCACTCACGCTTCCTTTTCCAGGCATCCTTAAGTTTGCGGAAGAAGAAGAAACGAAAAAGAAACAGAAGGCATATTTTGGACGTAAAGAATCTTAGCAGAGAACACTTGTTGGATGGAGACTGCATCTCAGCAGATATGGGGCCATCTACATCTGAGAGTATCCGGACAATGCCCTTAGATTTAACTCCACCTCTGAGAAAAGGAACTAATTCTGGTTCAAAAAAAGGAGCTAAAAATGCTGCTGCAAAGGGTTTAGTAAACTCTAATGGTGATTGCTTGATGGATAATATGATAGACGGTGAATTTAGACACAGAATTGATCAGAATGGAACTGTGCTTGCAAGGGATAAGCCATTGGAAAAGAGTTCTGACTCTATCTCTAGCTCTAGCTTGTTAGCAGACCAGTTGGATGCAGGAAGACCTAATGGTCCAAAAGATAGCAAAAGAGAAGTAGTCCAGAATGGTTTGATGAGTATGCTTACCCGGGGTCTGGAGGAGACAGGGGGTAAGTAATTTTTTTATATTTATTTTTCCAGCTCTCATCCAGCAATATATGTTATGTTTGAGTTTGGATAGTACTTTACTTTGCATGTGCATCATTGGTTATAATTCTTTTTAGAAATAATCCTTCATTTTTCCAAGATTGGCTTACCTAGCCTGGTTTTGTCCCATTTGATGTCCAAAGTGAGAATTTGATAGACGGTGGATCTAGAACCATTTTACGTTGTTTCTGGACAAATATGTATTGGGCCATAATAAGTGGCAATACATGCTTCTAGGTTTGTAAGATTTTCTCTGAATTTGTTCTTCTTTGTTTAGAAACCGGGATATGGTGTTCAACTGAAGTCCATTCACCTACATAGGATCTCCAACTTGGACATATTTCCCTAGTCTATCCTGGTTTCAACATCAGTCTTCTCTCTGTCTCCCTATAAACTTTATATATTTGGAAATCAGTCAAATCAATTTCCATATCAGTTGGAACGAGGTCACTGCTGCGCTAATATGGGGCAAGGACATTGGTTCTGTTTTTTTTTTTTCTAACGTAATATAAAGGTGAAAATAGTTTTGAGTGCTTTGTGTTTTGGGTTGTTTGTTAATGTTTTTGTTTTAAAAACAGAAAATGAAAGAGAGAAGAAGAAAATTTTACCAAATTATTTTCTTTATTCGAAAAGTCCCAGTTCTTAATTGATTTGAGATTACTTTCTGCCAACGACAATCTGGTTTGCAAATTCTGGAGAACGTCTTCGTTAGTAATTTTCTAATTCTTGGTTATATGGATTGCTGATTGATGTTCTTTGGTCTTAATTTGTTGATTGCAGTTGCTCGTTGGGATGGGATAGAGTTGCCTTCATGTCAGATTCCATTATCAAATGATGTGGAGCGTAGCAGCATCGGTTACATACCAGATGAATGGTGAGTTGGAAATGTAACACATCTTGTTTCTTTTTTCTAGATTAGGCTTTTTTAAACCTGAATGACAATGAAATCACCGATCATGGGTCACAGTAAAGCTGTGTATTAATGACCTTGACCGCTTAAGGACCTGCAGCTTAAGCATAGAAAAGCTTTAGCGGTGATGCCTTGATGAACTTAAGGAGTTATGAAGTCTTTACCTGATGTGGATCCAGCATCCGGTCCTGTTTTTAGGCTTTAGATTAAAGCCTTGAAACACATGTTAGGTGCTCAACGCAGCCCAAACTAGGCCTGTACATGGCTTTGACTGCGTTGAGCACCTAAATTATGGACCTAATTTGACTGTTTTAATGTGGGGAGCAAGTAATTGCAGTATATGTGGGTGGTGGCGGCAGAGATAATGCGAAAACCTAGGCAATCAGCTATGATATTATTGAAGATAACGAGAGATAATGTTTGCAAAACTTGTGATTTCTTCTAATTAGAATTTTTGAGATGTTAGCTTTGTTGAAATTTTAGTTATCTTCGATTCAGTTTGGTTGGATGGCTTCATGTGGATGTTTACACCCATTTGATTACCATTGAGCCCAACCTGACTCGTTGCTATTCAAACTGAGACATATCATATATGATTTTTAATTGGTTATTTGAATTCTATAGGGATGAAGAATATGACAGGGGAAAGAGAAAGAAGGTAAGGCTCTCCCAGCATACTTTTGGTGGACCAAATCTTTTCCAAGAAATTGCAATGAAGAAAACTCAATTTAAGAAGTCTAAGGTGGACCGAGCTAGATCTGGAAATCAGCCATTCAGGATATGAAGAAACTAGATTCACGTCACTGGAGTATATGCTTCACTTATTGTTGTATTGTTCAACTGAAATTTTGAGGGGGAAGAGTGCTAGACTGATCTTTTCTTTTCTGATTTTTTGCTGTGGAGAGGGAGAGTTGGGGGTTTTGTATTTGCCTTGTTCCTGTTGGAACTCATGTTAGAAAATTGTATTGGCTGAACAATTAATCTTATGTTTGAGCAAGCTCGTTTCCTAATAAAACTATAATTAACCAATATAGTTTTATGCTCGTGTTGTGACACAATTTAAGTTTGACATATGATATAAGAGTTGGCAATTTTTTACACAATTTGCAAATCCAATACGAAATTAGTCTATTTAATTAAATAGGTTTAGGTAAGATTAATCTATATAGTCTTATATTTATACATCAACACAACTTGAATCTTATAGGCGAACACGAATTTCACACCTATACGAGGAATCAAATGTTCTCTTAAAAATGCAAGTGTCTCTTAAAAATGAAAGTGTTCTTTCTTCCGTCTTCATCCAAATTTGGTTGTGTTTACTTTTAACTTATTCTTTGTTTGTTTTGATGTAAAATGTTTTATGTCGAAAATTAATTTCAATGAAATCATTTTTCTTGAAAATAAGCGACAACAGAAAATAGTCGGTGAGTTTTGTCAAAGGTTCGGAGGTTTGACAAGGATAAGCCCAAACTCGAAAAATAGCTTATGAGGGTGCGTTTGGGATTGCGATTTCGTAGACAATAAGTGCGATTTTAAACCAAATCGCAGAACATAGATCGTTTGGGAACTGCGTTTTTAAAAATTGCGATTTGAAAACGCAGAAAATCTGCTTTTTCAAATCGCAGATAAGATGGTGCTTTTTTGAAAACGTAGAATTTTAAAAGGTAAATTCGCGATTTTAAAGGCTAAATTGTGATTTTGCCAAACGTTTAACTGCGTTTTTAAAAATCACTTTTTTCAAATCGCACATTTTAAAATCGTTATTTTAAATCGCACTTTTTGAAATCGCAAACCCAAACGGACCCGAAATTTAAAATCAGAAACCACTTTTTGAAACTAAAGAAGCTTTTTTTGATCAAAACGAAAATATTTTCGGTCGCATCAAATATTGAAAAATACGAAAAATATTTTTCAGAAAATATTTTATGCTGAAACAAAGGAAGCATTAGTTTATTAAATTGACGTGTGTCTAAAATATATTTGATTCTTACATACATTTAAAAAAAAAATGCATATAAAATCATATGCTCTATTATATGCATTTTAAAGAGAAGTATAAGCATTTAAGACACATGTCAATTAAATAGACCAAATTTAAAGAAAAATCTTCCAATCTAATTTAGAAGAAAATTGTCCCTTAAATAAACAATGAATTCATTATGAAATTGTCATATACAAGTCAAGCCATTGGACTTTGTGCTCCTTCAAAATATAGAAACAAAATAATCAAGGGCAAGCCTTGAAAAAAAAATAAATAAATAAAAAATCACCAAGAGCAAAGATCAATAAATAAAAGAATGCATTACATAAAGTCCAAAGCTTGCGTTAAATTACCTCGAGGCCTTCCAAAGCGTCCAACCAATCATTCAATGCTGGAGACAAAACTGCCTCACATGTGACTCAAGACATGTTCACCCCATATAACTTCTAACTTTGTTTGTACAAACTACAAAGAGCATGTTGGTTTGGTTTTAAATCAAATAATTGTAGTTTCTACCCATATCGGTTGGTTGTCTATTGAACTCATATATGTTATATTGTCTTTAAAGTTGTGATTTTTACATATATTTCTAATAGCGTGAACAAAATAATTTTAAAAAATACACGTGAGAATTATATGCTTTAAAGACAGATGTCAATTTAGTAGATAGATTGAATCGAAAGAAAACCCGTTGCTCATTAATAATGATTAAAAGAAAATTTGTTGATTTTAAGTGTGAAGATTGATGCAGTACGTGAAATATTTAGGAAAAATTGCACCGTTGGTCCCTGTGGTATTCCATAATTATTTTTTACTCCCTGTGGTTTAAAAAATTACTGAGAGATCCTTGTGGTATGCAATAATTACAAATTGATCCCTGGCGTCAAATTCTGTTAAATTTTTTAACAAATTCCGTCAAATGCCACGTCAGCGACACGTGTCGCCATCTTATGGCGACATGTGTCCATCTTAATAAAAAAATATAAATTTATTAAAAAATAAATAAAAATACTTATTTTTTTAAAAAAAAAAATTCAAAAAAAATTCAAAAAAAAAAAAAACTAAACGGGTGGCTTGGCCACCCATTTGGGGGTGGCCTGGCCGCCCCAGCCACTGGGGGTGGCCGCACGCCACCCCTAGAGGCCGCAGGGGGTGGCGCGCGGCCACCCCCAAGCCACAGGGGGTGGCCCGATGGCCACCCCAGGCAACTGGGGGTGGCCGCGCGCCACCCCCAGACAACTCCGGGGTGGCGCGCGGCCACCCCCAGGCCACTGGGGTGGCTGCGCGCCACCCCCGGATCTTCCAGGGGTGGCCCGAAGGCCACCCCAGTGGCTGGGGCGGCCAGGCCACCCCCAAATACAGTTTTTTTTTAAAAAAAAAAGTATTTTTATTTATTTTTTTATTAATATGGACACGTGTCGCCATAAGATGGCGACACGTGTCGCTGATGTGGCATTTTGACAGAATCTGTTAAAAAATTTAACAGAATTTTGACGCCAGGGATCGATTTGTAATTATTGTATACTACGAGGACCTCCCAGTAATTTTTTAAATCACAGGGAGTAAAAAATAATTATGGCATACTACAGGGACCAACGGTGCAATTTTCCCAAATATTTATTTTTTATAAATGCGAGAAGTACTAATGTATACACTCTTATCATATTTTCATTATATTAGATTAATATGACAGTGCCTATCAACCTTTAAAATAAAAAAAAAAATTTTAAAAAAAAAAAAACCCTATAAAAAGCATTAAGTACTTTTGATTGGTAGAAGTTTTCTTCCATTAATTTGGATGTATAGAAAAGTCAAAAACGTGTTATGGAATTGAATATAGTTCAAAAGTTAGAAATATTAGCATTATTTGATGTGTGTGTGTATATATATATACACTTGTAAAAATGGATTTAATATAAAACAAAACAATCAATAGTGTAGGCTATAAGGTTAGACGACCGTGGATTAATCTAACCTTATTCATCTCTATAATTTCAAAATAATGTTGATTTTTAATTAGCAGCCTTTTTAAAAGTTATATGTCCTTTATTAAATAGACCAAAGCATTGACCAGAGTGTGCAGAGGTACCTAACAAGAGCCTTTTGTGCCATTTTCTGAAGACAAATCTAAGATGGGTCGTTAACGATTGTCTGGTCCTAGTCCTTGTAATCTAATAACATAATTGTATTTATTTATTTATTTATATATATATATATGTTTGATAGGGGTATAATACTTTTTAAAGGGGGGTATAATAGATAATTTGAAATGACTAGATTATTATAAGGCCTAATGGGCGAAGCCCAAGAATCGAGAGAGCCGTGACTTTCAATGGCTACTTCGAGAGATAATCAAAATTTATGATTACATTAGATATAGTATATAAAATCAACACATTCAAGAGATAATCTCATTGCCGACGATACTTACCTTATTAGATATGCTTACCAATATGGGTTGCAGACCCTACAAAAGGTGAGAAAAATAGATAGTTCACGTACATTCTAATTCCTTATATTCTCTCTCTTACATTCTCTAGCTAACTTAGGCATTAGAGGTGGTTCTGCTGTCATCATAAGTGTGCCACTATGACCTTTGGCTCTGTTGTAGGACTTCGGCATTGGGAACTCGACGTGCATAGTTACAGTATCAACATAATTTATGTCACATGTAGCTCGAGTGATGCATCATCCAAGTTAACAAAAAATGATGACAGAGGAAGCAAATTATAGTTGAAGGGGGTTGATTGCCACTTTTTTTAAAAAAAATTGGGAGTGATTGCAAATGTTATGTTAATTCGAAGGGATTAATGTAGTTTCCCTCACATTTAAGATGGTTCATTGAGGATTGTCTGGTCCTAGTCCTAATAATGATAGAAGCACACTTTGAAGAAGATTGAAATTTTTTGCCAAATGCCAACCCACTTCAAATGCACATAGATTATATAAACATCCACCACACCTTATTGCAACCATCCTAGTTCAAGATAAATTGCTCAAAAAATTATTAACTTTCCATCATTTTAACATCAAGTTCAGTTATAAATTCAGAAGCAATTCTTTTCATTTCTTGTTATTATTTTGAGCAACCCACCTATTAGTTTGCAAAAAAAAAAAAGAAAAAAAAAAGGTTATTGTGATTTTCATGAGGTGCATCTAGCTGCTGCATTTTATTTTTTTTAATTTTTTATTTCTAAGCAAATGAGATTGCATTAATAAAAAGAAAATATAATACAAAAGGAAGGGATGTGACACCCTGACATAGGTCTCAGTACAAACATTACAGTGCAAGATAAAACACAACATCTGAAAATGAGCTAAATAAACAACCCGGCCCAATAGTTTCTTGACACATTATTCGAGAAACGGGTAGTCGAAAACGATGGCCTTTTAAAAAGTCCCATGAATAGGACTACATGGAAAAATGGCTATTCAATAATTAAGAAGAATATCACTGATAATGACTAAACTAAGTCGCGTGATAGAAAAGTATTGGAAGATATTTTTCTTTTGTGCCTTTGGAGGTCGAATCTAGGCATTAGGAAATCTTTGGCCACACCTTAGAATAATTGGTTAGAAGATTAATTACGTTTTGATGTGTAATTGATTATTTTGAGCATTGGTAGACATTATTTAGTATTGAAGTATGTTTGAAGATTAAGTATGGTGGCATAGATGTAGATGATGATTAAGTCCCAAAAAGAATATTATTATAAATGTTAGGGGATGTCTAGCTTATTATGGATAGTAATTATGTCGGTTGATTACTTGTTACTCCTCACTCCACAACGTATCCTCAATCAATGCAAATCATTGTGAGACTGAATGCTTCTTCCTCCCCCACTTCCTCTCCTGTCTCCTCTTGGCGTGCTCTCACTCTCTCTCTCTCTCTCTCTCTCTCTCTCTCTCTCTCTCCTAAGTCATTGTTTTTCTTTTTCTTTTTAAATATTTTTTCAATATATATTAAATGTCATTGTTTTATATTTGATGAGGGGGACTACTTCCCATGTGCAAAGACTACAATAATCCTGCTAAAATCATTTTTATTGGACTAGTCAAATGTTATTTTGACTAATTGAAATATTAAAATGAGAGTAAAAAGAGTAAAAAAATTAATCTCTAACATTCTTTCTCCTCTCAATAAAGAAGAAATAAATAATAAAATAGCATAAAGAAAAAAATATTTATTTAAATGGAATAATAAAAGTAAATAGTTCAAATAGAAAATAAAAAATTAAAAAAAACATGTGATTTTCATCTGTAAGGGACACATATCATTATTATATGTTGGTTTGTACGAATTTCCCACATAAAGAATGAAATATAGGCTTTTTTGTTTTGTTTTTTTTTTATTTAATAGCTAAAATAGAGAGAAATAAAAAATTGTTAAGCTTAATGTGAATGCTATGAAAGAGTTTTTTCAAGTCTACCGAAGAAGGGTCATTCTCAACTTTTCAAAGACCTCATCTGCCTTGTGTAATTTGTGTTTATCAAATGGAACACCACTTTGATTGTTAACGCCTTTTTTTTATCAAAAAAAAAAAAAGCATTGACAAACAGAACCGAAGTGCCTCCAAAATCAATCCTTCATCTAGTAATCCATTATTATGCATCCACAAACTCTAAAAAAAAAAAAAAAAAAAAAAAAACTCTAAAAAAAAAAAAAAATATAGGAAAAAGGCAGAGACAAACAGAGAGAGAGAAGGGTAGTGGGGCTAACTCAATGATCCAGGCCATAAACTAAGACTATAGAGTATACCCAACTTCACATCATGATCTTTATTTAAACTATATATATATATACACAATATGGATTGTTAAGATATGGTTTAACATGATAAGACAAGTACAACACTCAAAAGATTTTTTTTCTTTTTTCTTTTTCCTTTGAATCTGGGATGCCCCACCTAGTTTAATGGTGCAAATGGTTGATTCTAGTGCCAGTCAGTCATATAATTTCAGTCTATTAAATTGATATGTCTTTAAATAAATTATTGAGTTAAACATTTTATTGGTACCTTTAGTTTGACAATTTAATTTTTTTTACTTCTTGTGTTTTCATTTGTATCACAGATGATACATGTACTATGTGAAAAGACGGAGATGGTACCTCCGTCCATTTTTCTGTCCGAAACTAACGTCTGACTATGTCATCGGATAGGTGTCGGTGTAAAATGCGACACTTGTCCCCAGATGCAATGTCAACGCCACATCAGCGCTAAAGTGACTACCAATTTTTTTTAAGGATTTTTTTTATAAAAAAATAAAAATTGAAGGGTGGCCAGCCACCTCCAAGGCCAGCCAAATGGGGGTGATTTCCATCCCTTCAATTTTTTTTTTTTTAAAAAAATGGTAGCCACGTCAACACTGATGTGGCACTTACGTTGCATATGGGGACATGTGTAGCATTATTACACCGACACTTGTCCGATGACATGCTAGACGTTAGTTTTGGATGAAAAAATGGATGAAGATACCATCTCCGTCTTTTCACATAATACATGTACCATATGTGATACAAATGAAACACATGTGACAAAAAATAAAGTTATCAAACCACATGTACTAATAAGGTGTTTAACCCTAAATTATTTTTAGTTGGATTTTTAATAAGATTAACCGACCACATACATTCTCACGTGTGTTTTAAAAATGCATGTAATAATTACGTATTCTAAAGTCATATTTCAATTTAATATATTGAATTGGAAGAATTTCTTCCGACCCGACTCTGAAGTAAAACAAAGAAAACGTAGTACGTACTCCATAGTCGTATGGTTCTTATTACAATCTTATGTAGGCCTATACAAGTGGTTACGGCTAACGATTATTGACTCTAACCGCTAATCGCAACCGTCTAAGACAGTTATTAGATTTTAATAGTCGCAACCGCTTCGCTTAGGTGGTTATTAAAATATATATATATATATATATAAGGGTAGCTTGTAGCGGTTAACTGCTTACCCCAATCCTTAAAATTACTATGCATTTAGTGATTGACGGTTATAAGTGATTAGCGGGTACGGAATGATTATAACCATTTCATTTATACAACCCTAAAATTCTTATGGTCCTTGGAATCTTGCACTCAATCTGAACTCATCACATACTTGCTAAAAAGCATTGTTTAGGATGAAAAAAGAAAAACAAGAATAGTTCACTTGAGAAAATGGGGTGGGAGAAACTTTTTCAAGGGATAAAGTCAACAAAATACGATATCCCACCAATACTCCTATCTAATCCATTGAAAATTTCTACCATAATATAATTCAACCAATCAACCTACATAACACGGCGTCAACGAGACAATGGGGTGAAAGATTATTGTTTCTTTCTTACAAAAGTCAGAAAAACAAAATAGACAATACAGACTAATACTATACAACACACTCTCGTTCAATAATAGTAACATATTTGGACTCTAAAAAGGGAAATGCTTGTTGAGGGACGTTTTACCGTCCCCAATCAGCTGTTTTAATTAAAAAAAATATTTTTTTATCAAAAAGAGGCGAGCAAGGGACGGTTTATCATGCCTCCTCTAGAAATGACAAAATAATAAATTAAAAAATGAACTATTTTTATAAAATCCTAATTGACATAAAAAAAAAAAAAAAAAAAAAAGAAGAAGGAAAAAGTATTGAAATAGGTTAATCATTCTCGGCTTGCGATTTCAAGACGTGAGATTTAAAAACGTGTTTTTTAAAAAACACAGTTAAACTTTTGGTAAAATCGCTGTTTAAGTTTTAAAATAGTGCATTTTTACACACATGCCTCTTGCCTGCGATTTGGTTTAAAATAGAACTAACGGTCGATGAAATCGCAATGTCAAATAGACTTTAAAATTCTTTGGAAGGGAAAAAGGAAAAAAAATAAATGATATTAATTTGGACGTAGAAGTACACAAATTTTTGGCAATGTTAATGCTTATAGAAACAAAAAGTTGTACAAGAAAGAAATTACTCTTCAATTTGTTAATGTATTTTGGAGAGTATTTTTGTTTTTAATTTAAAAGAATATTCTAATATTTTTTTTTTTTAGGAGAACTTTCAATCTTCCATTCCGGAAAACCAAATCATACAGCTATGAGTGATTACAATATCACGAAGGAACATCGGATACTCTTCCATCCATATTCCCTCTGCAAAAGTCTAGAGCGCCTCATTCGCCAACAGATGTGCAGTCATGTTTGCTTCTCTTCTTGGATCCATCACACACCATGACTGGAAACTGTTTAGTATAATCTTTGAGTCCTCAATTAAATTACCATGCATTTGCTATATTGGGTATACATCTCTAAAGTGTATACTGCAGCCATGATCTTGCCCTCATCATCTCTAACAATGACTCTCACCCTCATCTTTTTCCTGGAGTTGGAGCAGCCTTCCACCGTGGGACAACAATATTTTGTGTTCATGCCTCCTTGCTTTTTACCTTTTGTTCCGCTTCATAGATGTCCTCCACGGCTCCACTGATGACTTTGTATTTTTGACGAGTATACTTATAAACTCCACCAAGGATCGTGACGTAAAGTTGAAAACAATTTTGAGTATTTTAAGTTGTTTGTTAAATTTTAATTTTATCTATAAAAAAAAAAAAAAAAAAAGAAAAAAGAAAAAAGAAAAAAGGGAGAAATAGAATAACAACAAAGATGTCTCCCATTCTTTTGCTAGAAGTCCATCACATTTTAGATGGAGAAAAGAAGGCAGAAAACTTTTTTCACCGCAGAAACAAAAAAGCTGATCAACAACACTCAATGAAGATTCAAGAATCATTGAATTCCCACCAACAGGCTCTGAATAAATTCACCAACCCGTGACAGATATTTGTATTCAATATATGTCATTTATGAACTCCAACCTCTGACCGCCCATGCTTATTGGTTTCTTTCCTTCCAGTATACCCTTCTCTACAATTCTGTCTCTCTCTCTCTCGGAAGAGACCCTCCTCTTTTACACCTTTCTAAAAAAAGGAAAATGGAGTTTATTAAATAATTATGTAGCAAAACTGAGCTTGCCTCGTCTTCTGCCCAGGGACAAAAGTGCTTCTTCACTTGTGTTGTTTTTTTTTTGTTGGCTTTCAAAGACCTCCAAAGCCAGACAAGGTAAGGCTCACATTCTCTCTTGAAAACCCCAGAAACTCCATCGTTATCTGAATACCAATACTGCATACACTTGTTTCTTATGGACAGGTTTTGGGGGCTTCCTGGGCATTATAACTCTGCAGGGAAAGTGTGTGTTTAGGAGAGTTTAAACCCAAGGATCATATTTTCTTGAAAACCCAAAAACACACTGTAGACTGGTTGGTTTTAGTGTTGGACTCTGTGGAGTTGCAGAAACCAGTTAAGTAGTTTCTGAGATGGACCCAGAACCATTCATGATTGAGTGGTGGTAGCGGTTTCCAAGCTTTTGAGAGAGGGATTTGAACTGGTTGGAGGGCTTGGATTCAATTC
This sequence comes from Alnus rubra, assembly GCA_028654335.1. Taxonomy (NCBI): domain Eukaryota; kingdom Viridiplantae; phylum Streptophyta; class Magnoliopsida; order Fagales; family Betulaceae; genus Alnus; species Alnus rubra. Next base: position 779,124 of record JAJPGS010002451.1, on the reverse strand, counting down.
CTCTCTCTATTGCTTTTCTCAGTCTGAGACCTCATTCCAAATGGGTTTTTGTTTCTTTGGCTCTATTTTTGCTCTCACACTGTTCTTCAAGCTTTTGGCTTCTCAACAACCCAACACGGATGGTTTCTTTGTCTCTGAGTTCTTTCAGAAGATGGACTTGCCTCTTCTCAAGTCGACTTTTCTGCTCCTGTTTGCTCATGGGAAGGGGTTTTCTGTGATAAAAATAATGAATATGTTGTTGAGTTGGTAGCTTCTGGTTTAGGCCTAGCGGTTCTATTCCTGACACCACCATTGGCAAGCTCGCCAAGCTTCATTCTTTGGATCTCAGTAACAACAAAATCACTGGCTTGCCTTCAGATTTGTGGAGTTTAGGCTTACTCAAGAGCCTTAATCTCTCCTCCAACTGGATTTCTGGGCCCCTACCTAACAACATTGGCAATTTTGGTTTCCTTGAAATCTTCGACATTTCAAGCAACAATTTTTCTGGGGAAATTCCGGCAGACGTGAGCTCCCTAGTCAGCCTGCAAGTCCTTAAACTCAATCGTAACGGGTTTGAGCATCCATCCCATCAGGAATTCTGAATTGCCGGTCTCTGGTAACCATTGATCTTTCGTCGAATCGGCTAAGTGGGTCTCTTCCAGATGGTTTTGGTGCTGCATTTCTCAAGCTCAAGACCTTGAACCTTGCAGGAAATGGTATTTACGGCGGGATTCGGATTTCTCGGGAATGAAATCAATCACTAGCCTTAACATTTCTGGGAATTTGTTCCAGGGTTCTGTAATGGGTGTGTTTCAGGAGCAGCTGGAGGTTATAGACCTGAGAAGGAACCAATTTCAAGGTCACATTTCCCAGGTACAATTCAACTCAAGTTACAATTGGTCTCATTTGGTTTATCTAGACTTATCTGAGAATAAGCTCAGTGGAGAGATTTTCCATAATTTGAGTCAAGCCCACAATCTCAAACACCTTAATCTTGCATGCAATAGATTTACCAGACAAGACTTCCCGAGAATTGAAATGCTATTGAATTTAGAGTATCTCAATTTGTCTAAAACTAGTCTCACTGGTCACATTCCTGATGAAATCTTGCAATTAGTTCATTTGAATACTCTTGATCTTTCCGGCAACCATCTTACCGGAAAAGTTCCAGTACTAAGTATCAAAAACCTCCAACTTCTGGATGTTTCACACAACAACTTGAGTGGAGAAATTCCTATGTCCGTCTTACAGAAACTCAGATTCATGGAGAGGTTCAACTTCTCTTACAATAACCTTACACTCTGTGATTCAGAGTTCTCCAATGAGACCCTCCAAACAGCCTTCTTTGGTTCATTGAACAGCTGTCCGATTGCTGCGAACCCTGACCTCTTCAAAAGAGGACATCCGATCATAAGGGAATGAAGCTTGCTCTGGCTTTAACCCTCTCAATGATCTGCTTGCTCGCCGGGTTATTGCTATTTCTAGCATGCGGTTGGAGAAGGAAAACTAGAAAGTGGGCTGTAAAGCAGACCTCATACAAAGAACAAAATATTTCAGGCCCCTTTTCATTCCAGACTGATTCAACGACATGGGTGGCTGATGTTAAGCATGCGAATTCAGTGCCTGTAGTGATTTTTGAGAAACCATTGTTGAATATCACATTTGCAGACCTCTTATCTGCAACATCAAATTTTGACCGTGGTACCCTTTTGGCTGAAGGCAAATTTGGGCCTGTTTATAGAGGATTTCTACCTGGTGGAATTCATGTGGCAGTGAAAGTTTTGGTCCATGGGTCTACATTAACAGACCAAGAAGCTGCAAGAGAGCTTGAGTGTCTTGGTCGAATCAAACACCCCAATCTTGTTCCATTGACTGGATATTGCTTAGCTGGGGATCAAAGAATTGCTATCTATGATTACATGGAGAATGGTAACTTGCAGAATTTGCTTTATGACTTGCCGCTAGGGGTTCAGATTACAGAGGATTGGAGCACAGATACGTGGGAACAAGATGATATTAATGGAATTCAAAATGTTGGGTCTGAAGGGTTGTTAACAACTTGGAGATTTCGTCACAAAATCGCGTTCAGCACAGCCCGAGCGCTGGCATTTCTCCACCATGGCTGCTCACCTCCAATTATTCATAGAGATGTCAAAGCTAGCAGCGTTTATCTGGACTATGACTTGGAGCCAAGACTATCTGATTTTGGTCTGGCTAAAATTTTTGGCAATGGTTTAGATGAGGAGATAGCTCATGGGTCACCAGGGTATGTGCCACCAGAATTTTCTCATCCAGAATGCGACCCCCCAACACCAAAATCCGATGTGTATTGCTTTGGGGTTGTTCTGTTTGAGCTAATTACTGGGAAAAAACCAATTGGAGATGATTATCCCGAGGAGAAAGAAGCAAATTTGGTGAGTTGGGTTAGAGGATTAGTAAGGAAGAACCAAGGGTCGAGAGCTATTGATCCAAAAATAGTTGATACAGGATCAGATGACCAGATGGTGGAGGCCCTCAAGATTGGATATCTGTGCACGGCTGACTTTCCCACGAAGCGACCAACCATGCAGCAAATAGTGGGACTTCTTAAAGATATTGAACCAACATCTCATCAGTGAAGAAGAAACGTGAAAAATGAGACAATATCGAAGTTTCTTTGCTTTGCTTTTCTCCTCCTTTGTTCTTTTTCTAAGTTATGATTTCTTTCTATGCTGCCATGGAGGAGGGGAGTGTACAGTACGTTGTCCTGAAATTCTGCTTTGGTTTTGCTGTCTTTCTTTTCACCTTCCCTTTTTTGGTGGCATAAAAGCTTAATTTATATACAAAAAGAGCTTGATCCTTTGTTCCTTTCAAAATGGCATCTCCAATTGTGGCTTTACTTTACATCTAGTATTATATTTCATTTGGTTCCACCTTCTTTGCACAGAAAAAGACTTAATCATATTGAGGGGATGGAGTTTTGTTTTGATTCTTTTCGTTACACAGAAAATGCTTCTGGTTGCTGCATGACACATGCAAATTCGTATGCTACTTTATGCATTCTTCTAGACCAAGTGTCAGTTAGTGTGGTCACCAAAATGGTTCATATATGTCCTCATGGTGATTTTTTTTTTTTTTTTTTTTTTTTTTTTTTTTTTTTTTTTATGAATGAATTTTTCACTTTTGGCATGTAGAAAGAAATGACTCTACCTACATTCTACACTACTACAAATAAATAAATACATAAGTACATCTTTCTTTGACTAAATGGGTGGCTTAGAATGCTTGTCCCTTGTTTTTAATACAAAAAATTCCCACACCCATTATGAATTCCATCGTCACAAAACAATTATGTGTGAGAGATTAGATCTGTTGATTTGGGGTTAGGCTCCAATTGGTGGGAGTAATAATTGTGGAGCACATTCATCATGTGCCACAGCTCAAGTCATGCTTTAAAAAGGTTTATGCCGATTGCCAAGTTAATTACTCATCATTCATATAGTACTCAACTTTAGAGAGACTTTCATTTTGTCATTTGGGCGAGGCTTCTTGACGACGCAGTTGATCGTACAGTTAGATCAAATAATGAACACCTGTAAAAAGGGTGAAAACTGTTCGGAGGCTTAACGGGATTTGTCTGCTGAAGAACTCTTTAATGCTTGAGTTAGCAATGAAATAATTGGGTGTCGCTATTAGGAAGTGAGCTAAGGCGTTTTTGGAAGATCGTGTGTGAGATTTATTGTGTTATTATACTTGAAATGGTTGTATATCGTCTCTTTATGTGGGGTGTCCACTAATGGGGTACGACCTTCGTCAGGTGTCATATTGGATTTTTTTTGCTTACTAGCTGGTTATGGTTGTAGCTAGATTGTTTGTCGGATTTTACGCTTGCTAGCAAAATCCTTTGCCTAAAATCATCGGACAATTGGGATGAAATCGTGGAGCGGTTATTCTCAGTGCCACAATCCCGACATTCTCTACGCAACCACTATGTTGACATGGCTAGTCGAGCTACATAAGTTTCCTCCCCTAATCCAGTCTTATTATATGTGCTCTATTTTGTTTTCTTGTGTTGGCTTTTGCGGTTTGGGCTTTATCATTTCAACCAAAATTATTGGCTCTAAGTCTGTATTCTCAATTTAGGTTGTCCACGAGTATATTTTGCCTGCCACTTCTGATGCCTGATTCATGTAAGATCATCTTACTTTAAATTTATGCACACCCCAAAAATCCCAAATGAGTTCTAAAATTTACGTAGTCTTAATTTTAGATACATAACCAGTATCATGGTAATAGACATCAAAATTATTCATTCCCGAGGTGCACAGCATGACATACCCCGTTTACGGTTGCCCTGGAGCCAGAGATATAGTAAAGAAGGCCCAAGCTAATGAGGGTTTTAGGCTTTGGTTTCATGAGCCATTGGTCAGTGGAAGAGTGGAACTACAGAGAATTTGAACATGTATAAAGGGGTGAAGGCAACTTAGGGTTACACTCTATCTATATAATCATGTATTCATAGCTCGACACCACACGGACTCGAATGGCCACTCTTAAATAACTTTAGGTTGATAATCATGTACCGATAACTCGATACGACACGAATCGGAATTGCCACTCTTATAGAACTTTAGGTTATTCAACTTTCTTTTTTAGGATTTTTCTCTTAATTTTTATTCTCATGAAATTTTTATTAGATTCTAAATTTGGATTCTTGGGTGTATTTGGTAAAAAGTTTTGTTGTGAGTTTTTTTTCGAAGACAAATGAGAAGTTATTTGTTGAGATTTGTGTATAAATACAAAATAGAATAAAAACGGAATAATAGCATAAACAAGAAAGAGAAAAGAGACAAAATTTACGTGGTTCAGTCTATGGCCTATATTGTGCTTATTAACTTGATTGTTTATAATACATAGGTCCCAATTTATAGTTGAATAAGTCGACCTATACAAGTAAACCTAAATCGACTTATACTAGGAAACACAAATCGATCTATACTATGAAGTATAAATCAATAACATTATATTTAGAATATTTTCTAACATTATTGATGTGATATAAACGTGAAATGATATTTGAATTTTTTGTAAGAAAAAAGTGAAAACAAAAAACAAAAAAAAACAAAATCAAAATCTTTTTTTTTTTAGAAAAATTAAAAACAAAGTCAAAATCGAGCTAAAACCATTTGCCAAACACTGCCAGAACCCAAAGAAGAGTTCTCTTATATCTTCATGTCATTTTCTTTCTCCCACCACTCCCACCTACCAACATAATTATTTCATCTGTTAAACTTGATGCTTTCTTTGCAGTCAATTGAAAGAAGCACCACCACTGTTTATAGTCAACTTGAAAAGCAATCCTAATGGATAAAAGTTCCCTTTTGATAAGTACATTGAGATCCTTTTTGCATCACTACCCCCCTTTTGTCTCCCCTCTCTTATCATATCATAGAGAGGCCAATCCAAGCCTTGCCTTTAACAAATGAAATACCCTCAATTGATGTTGTTTCACCTCCTATTTTCCCAATATTGCAATTTCTTAGAAGAATAGTTGGAAGACGATTCCGTTTGTTAATGCTTTTTTAAGGGTGCGTTTTGTTTTTGTTTCAAAAAGTATTCTGATGTAACTTAAAGGTAAAAATAATTTTAAGTATTTTATGTTTTAAATTGTTTGTTTTGACGACAAAAAACGGAAGTGAAAAAAAAAATATGGTTTTGAAATATAAAGCCTTCGAACTAGGTCGAAAGATATTCTTCTAATTCAATATATTAAACTAAGATTTATCTTTAGAGCATGTGATTCTTACTATAGTTAACATATGTCAATTTAAAACCGCATGTGAAAATGAGTTTGAGAAAATCTATTAAAAATACATGTGAAAATTACATACATTAAAAACAAAAGTTAGTTTAAATTCTTCTAACTTATCTTAGAGTAAAACTCATTCGTGGTCAAATATCCTTAAAAAATTTTGAAATTTATTAAGAACGATGCTATTCAGTAAATTACTTTACAACTACAATGACGTAGCGGGAAAAAAAAATAATAAAATAAAAATTGATTCTTATAGTCAAAATCTTAGCCCACCCGTTAATCCTTTTAATAGAGATATTTCTCATATTCTCCAAAAAGATGAATATAGGAGAAGGGTTGGACAAGTTACCCCATATATATTAAAGAAAATAAAATACCCCTATTAGGTGTAGTTCTCGATTATTATGCTACTTCTTTATGTTATTATTAGTTATAACTTATTAATTATTATAGTCATTAGATATTAAACAAATTTTGTATCTTCAAAAAAAGTTGTAAGTGTTGCCTCTAGTGACACAATAAATAATCACTCTAATCTTTACGTCCACACAAATAGTCTCTACATGAAAAATAATTAGGTTATATGCCCGTCACGTGGCAAGCATCCAAGACAGGGGAGGATCTATTCAGGGGCAGGGGGACAAGCCCCAAATTTTTCCCCCAAAAAAAGAAATTCTAAAAAATATATATATATTTAAAATTTTACCTCTAATTTTTATTTTATTTTTTTTAGTTTTTCCCTCCTGATTTTTTTTTTTCAATTTGGCCCTCCCAATTTGTCAATGCTGGGTCGGCCACCGATCCAAGAGAACACCTTGATGGAGCCTCCCATAAAAAAGGGCACACGTCCTAGAATATGAACATACGAGAATCATATGTTTTAAGAAACTATATCAATTTAATGGATTAAATTATATATATATATATATATTATTTGGAGAAAAACTTGTCTCAAATACAACAGATTATGATCTTCTTAAATTATTTATTTGACTTGACCAAATAAAAATTAGGTTGTTTAATCACTTATTCGGTCAGGTGGGTTCCTTAGGATCTTCTCAAATTATTTGTTCGAATTTGAGAAAATTCGGATAGGTGATTGCGAGAGGTCACTTATGGAACCCATTAGACCAAATAAAAATTGGAATTTTCAATCACTTATCTGGTCAGATAAATTTTATAAGTAGTCTTTCACAATAATCTATCTAAATTCTTTTAAAGTCAGGGCAGATAATTTAAGAATATCTTTATCGTATAAAATAAAAAATTCTTTGAACTTTTTTGTGAAAGTACAAAACTTTACACATTCTTCCACTAAAAGTAATTTTCTTTGACATGCTTTTACTTTCAACGGGTGGAAATATTTTTGGGTGATAGAAATAGGATAGATTCCCATGGACCCAAGCGGCTTTGGCTTGGGCTTGGGCATCAGATGCTTATCCCCAAAACGTCTTTAGAGAAGAGAAGGTGCGAGCCGTTTGATCAAAGTTGGGCATTTGAAAGATGGCTATTTTTGGCACAAATCCAACCATAACACGTTTTGGAAAAAGCTACCTTCAAGTAAGACAACAAATAAGAAATGTGTTTTGAGATGGATAAGGACAAAGTTTTTCTTAAGTGGAATTATTCTATTAAATTGATATGTGTTTTTAGGTAATTTTCATGTGCTTTATTGTTAATATTATTAAAAATATACGTGAGAATAATATACTCTAAGGGCAGGATCGAGATTCCTTACGATTTCAAAAAAACGGTAGATTTTCAAATTATGAAATTTATGCTATTTATTTACTCGCAACGCTTGAAAATACTACCTATTAAAAAGGCAGCATGTTACAGTTGAGAATTGAGTATTTTTTTTTATCAGATTCTTGCTTTATATGTTGTAAAAAAATTGTTTTTTAATTTTCTGAAGAACAAATATCTTTGCAAAAGTGAAGAAAAACTCTTGTGACGAAAATTATTTTTAACTGCCTTGATAAAATAGGTATAATTTTTTCAAGCGTTTTGATATTAAAAAAAAAAAAAAAAAAAAAAAAAAAAAAAAAAAAAACAAGAAGCCTAAATTCCATAATTTGAGAATCTACAATTTCTTTGTAATTGTAAGGAATCATAATTCAAAAGAAGTGCTAAAACCCCTACATCCATCCTACGCCCATGACCCATCTCGCTAGGTTAATGTGACAATGCTTATCCAGGCTTAATTTTTTTTTTTTTTTTTTTCAACGAGTCCACTAAGACGGAGTGAAATGAGGGTATCGTTTTTAGCATTTCTCAAGAATAATACTACCTAAAATCTACTAGAAATAATCAAAATTAAAAATACTCTATTAATTCTCACAAACATAAACACACATAGTCTCTTACACAAGTAATATTCCAAATCCCACTACATTCAAACCATGTCTAACTCATACATGCAAGCACCTCGTACTTTCAACATTCAAACACAATTACAAATGTGTAGTTCAATATAAATCTCTTTCATCCTCAAAATAATTATCATACTAATCCTTATGCAAGATGTCCATCTTGAATCAAAGTCACCAAAACTTTAGAAACAAAACTTATTTCATAGATTTTAATTCTTATTGTTAATTTGTTTCTTAAAATAGGACGATGCTTCATTTGTTTTCTCAAACTTAAAATCTAAATCATATATTTTTTTTTGTTATGATAGAACAAAAAAAAAAAAAATTAATTTTGCAAAAAATTATGTCCTGCATTTATGCATTGAGATTTGATGCAATAAATTTTATCTGAGCCATTCATTCAAAATTAACTATTTATATTGAGAAAGTATACATGAGAGAGCAGAAAGGATAGCTTGTGTAGCCATTAAAGATATCAAATCATTCCTATGGCAAAAAGGATTGGTTTGGCCACCATAAATATTCGAGTGACCGAACAACAGCCTAGAGTTCCTAACCACTCTTTTTTGTTCAAAAAAATGATTCAATCACATCTAAAATAGTAAAAAAATAGTTGATCAGTCCTAGTTGTGGTTGTAGTGGGAGCAGTGACAAAGGGAGGAGGGTTGGCAAGGGCCATGCCCCCCAAATTTCTTTAAAAAAAAATTGTAAAAAAATTATAATAAAAAAAGATAAAATATAAAATTTTAATCTACTGGCCCTTATCAAAAAATATTTTTGGCCGCTCACCTCTGCCTATAAAAACTTATGGTACCATCTTTGGGTGGGAGGTTGATAGCGGCGGTACAACAATGAGGCTGGCTGATGAGGGTAGGGATTAGGGTCGATAGCTGCATTTTTTTTTTTTTTTTTTTTTTGATTTTTTCTAAAAAATTTAACATGCAAGATTACATTATAGAATTTATAGACCGTTGATTTAAAATTAGTGACACATATTAGGGCTATAAAAGCAACACCTAAAGGCATTGCATCCAATCACGATCCCTCCACCAATTTTACACACGTGCAAAAAATTGCACACGAGAGGATATCGAAATGATTGCCAAATTCCAACCCGTCGATCCAACGGCCAAGATCTTATATTACGTTAACCAGGGTTAAGAATGTGGACCTCAGACTCTATAAAGAATCGGCCACCTCTTAGACTTAAGAGTCGTCCTCTTCATTGTCAGAAAGAACAAAACAGAGAGCAGAGAGAGGGAGAGAAGGAGAAAGCTTAGAAAAATGTCGGACGAGGAGCACCACTTCGAGTCCAAGGCCGACGCAGGAGCGTCAAAGACCTACCCTCAACAAGCTGGTGCCATTCGCAAGAGTGGCTACATCGTCATCAAGAACAGGCCTTGCAAGGTTCAGCCTTTCTCTCTGTTTTTCCTTTATCTTTATCTTTTTTTGGGGTTTTTTTGGTCTACTATTGAAAATTATTATCTGGGTTTGTATTATTTGACTAGATATTTGATGGTTTTATGATCATTGGTGCTTTATCAATTGTTGGGTTTTTTTCTTTTAGGTTTTTCTTTTTGTGGAGAAATTGTGTGCAAGTTTTGGGTGGAGATTTGTTGTTTCTTTAGTATAAAGTTCATGTAATTTTTAATTAGTTGATTAAAGTTGTGATTTTTGGTTTAATTAAAGATGTTATCAAATATCATGTGGGCTTGCTCTCAAAAACTTGTTTTTTTTTCTCTGTTGGGACTGTGTATCAAAATTTGGTAACATAAAAACATATTTCAGTAGGTTTGCATGTGGTTCTGTGTATCTCTTGTTGATTATTTTTGAAGCTTAATGGAGAGGCCCAACTCCGCTACATGTCAAAAAACTGGTAATTGCGAATAACACGTTGAAGGTGTGAGGTTTGCATGTGTAAGGGCTCGAGTCCTTTTTTAGGGTATATAATTTGGAATTACATAACCATTTATGGTCATCTGGGGCTATTCTTTCTTTCAAATAATGACCAGAAAGTGTTTTCTGCGATAATATATCATACTTGGGCCTAGCCACCCACATCTGATACACTCCCCCTAAAAAGCAGCACTTTTTTATTTTACTTAGTCCGTTAGTGATCGTTTCTTTTCGCAATGAATTGATGTGTAAAAATCTAGATGGTAGTTATAAGCTTAAGCTTGTCGTTAACTTTAATGTCGTGCTTTTCCTTGTTGCATTTAAGCATCAAATTGCTCTCCCTTGAGAAAAGCCATGAATGAAGTTGACAATACTATACTAATACTAAAACTAAAACTAATGAGAGATGCAATTACCGTTGTAGCTCATTACTCGCTTTTGTTGTTCGTCTTGCCTTCATGTTTAATGTTAAACCTTTTATCTATGTGTACTTTAAAAAAAGGCTGCGGTATGGTGGTGTTGCTTAAGCAGTCTTCTTTCTTCTTCTTTTTTTCAATTCATGAGCTGTTTGTTTCGGTGGGGTTTTTTAAATCAGGTTGTAGAAGTTTCCACTTCCAAAACTGGGAAGCATGGACATGCAAAGTGCCACTTCGTGGCAATTGACATATTTAATGGGAAGAAGCTTGAAGATATTGTTCCTTCATCCCACAACTGTGATGTAAACCTCTAATTTTGCTTCACTATGTGGGTGTTCTTTTGTGCTTGAGCACATTTGCTTATTGTTCCTTTTCATTCATTATTTTTTTTTACAGGTTCCTCATGTTAATCGTACTGACTATCAGCTCATTGATATCTCTGAAGACGGTTTTGTAAGTTTTCTTCATTAATTATTACCGATTTTTGGTTTCAGGGAATGCAATTATGTGACAATTAACAAACCGTCAATTGATAATAGTGATGATAGAGGGAATTAATTGTGTGTCGACAGGACTTTATGCTTCTTCTTTTTTAAACTGAATTCTTCCACCCGAGCTTTTGGTTTGGGTGATGAAAATTATTTGCTTGTTTTCAGCTGGCCTGCCATTCCAAATTTAAGGAAAGTTATATACATGAAGAATGCAAAACTACCTGGATACAAGAATGTTTCTGCCAGCTTTACTAGAAATCTACTTTCAGTGAATTAGAACACTATTTACAAAGGGAACTCTAAAAAAGAAAAGGAGAAGAAAAAACAGTATCCTAGTCAGATTCATAGTGCCCTTGCTGACTGTAGTTTGTTATGCTAACCAAATTTTGGTGTCTTGTAGGTGAGTCTTCTAACTGAGAATGGAAACACCAAGGATGATCTGAGGCTTCCCACCGATGACAGTCTGCTCACTCAGGTATCTAAATTGAGAAGGTTTACATTAACCTTGCCAATTTGCTTATGCATCAAAATCTTGGGAGTCCATTAATCCACTCAAATCTTTTTTATATATATTCTCTATTCTTTTGACTGTATAGACTAAAATTCTTGTATTTACTTTCCTGTGTATAGATTAAAGATGGGTTTGGTGAAGGAAAGGACCTTGTGGTGACAGTCATGTCTGCAATGGGAGAGGAGCAGATCTGTGCCCTTAAGGACATTGGCCCTAAAAACTAAATATGATGATGCTGTAGCAGTAGCTATAGTTGATGGCAAATGAAACTTATTGTTCTTAGATCTAACAAGGATCTTATCTACTGTTTGTGCAATAAGTTTTAATAAGATGATATTTAGCATTTAGCTGTGTGCTTTTTAAAGTCTTATCAGGCTTGTGATTGGGGAAATAGAAAGAAGGTGGGGCTGCTGATCCCTTCATGAAGGGAGCTTTAGTTTACAACAGGATGGAAATCATATGAATGTATCTATTGCTTTATACTCTTGGGGCTGGCAATGTCTTTTTACCTGGAAACGCATGTTTTTGTTTAGCTCCTCTTTTATCTGGCTCCAACTTTAGATGCAGGTTTGGCCAATTCTTTTTCATTCTTATCATAGCCAGAGATCTGCTTTATAGCTGAAAAAAGAAAAAAGCCAGATATTTTCACACACGGGGAATTCTAGTGACTCATTGATTGTGATTGGCCTCCAATCCACATCATTCCACGTATAAGACCTTGGTGGGGGGGGGGGGGGGGGGGGGGCTCACTCCATGGGCATGTCAGTCATAAAGTGGTGTAAATTGTTGGTCCATAACTGTCGCTATCTTCATCGAGTTTATCTTTTCATGGATTAATTCTAGGAATTCACTAATGGGGCGTTTGGATGGGGTAAATTTTTAGGATTTTTGGAATATATATATTCAAGGGAATATGATGGATTACATCTAACTCTTTTTAGCTGGGAGAAGGGAAAACAAAATGTTTAGTTTCTTTTGAAATACAAGTATGCTCACCACATAGGTCTAAAAACCTATCAAAACTTCAAATAACGTAATTAGTTAGTTAGATAATGAACTTTCTACTTATCAGGAAAAAAAAAAAAGATAATGAGCTTTTTAAAGTGATAAATCCTCTCTTCGGTGATTGGTGTCTACAGCTTAATTACGATATAGTCTTGACGTCGATCTTGTAGTGTTTTTTTAAGAGTAATGCTATAAGGACTTTTTTTTTAATCTTTTTAAAATTAATGTGGCCTTTAAAATTATCATTAAATATATCAAATCGTTATTGAATTTTGATTCAATAATAATTTTAAATGCTATATCAATTTTGAAAGCATTAGTCTTTTTTGTGGTATGAAGCGTTGCTGCACAAACACCATTTTTCATCTTTATTTAAACTCCTTAAAATATACATATATTATAGTGGAACACCTGGTTTGTATCCCTGCAGTCAACACGTGTCCGTCAAAGTTCATACTTTGCTCATACCCTCTCTCTCTTTCCCACACCCAAGAGCAAAGGATATCCTCCACTATATTTTGTTTTTTCGAGATTGTGAGGACTCTCCAGGGTTTGTTGAAGATATCTGGGGTTATGTTCTTGTGTGTATATATATGTATATTTATTTGTTATTATTTTGTTCTCATTAATTCGTATTTTATCCAAAAAGACCTAAAAAGAAAAATAAACGTATTTGCTGGTAGTAAACCATGCAAATTGTACGGACGAAGGAGAACTTTGTTGACATGGTGCTTCACTGCATTGTTGCACAGCAAATATGCAGCATGGCAAAAGTCATGATTATCTGTCTCACTTAAAATATGTCACATCAATCAATCAATGTAAAATGAGTGTGATAAATAGATGCGAACTGCGAACAGTTAGTTACTCTTATGTTTACTTTCTCATATACAGTTGAAGCCAATGACATTCTTGTAAGACAACCATGATCACATGACATTGTTTCAGTTACAAGATTCTGCAGAAAACTAATTTTATTACAAAAGTAGTGGTACATTTCTGAAATTCAACTACCAATAATTCTGTCTATAAGTTGGATACAGTCTAACAATATCATAATAAATTAACCACAAGGTATATTCAACCAAGAAGAAAATGAATTCACTGGAGACTTAAGAACCAAATGTTATGAGGAATCTTTACCAAAGGATGTACTGCCATATATATATGAGCCAAATCCCCAGAAGGTAACCACCAGAGATAGAATTTTGAAACCGCTCATGGGGTCATGTAACAATATAACAGCTGCAATGCTTGTGAGGGGTACCCTTATTGCATTGAGCACACCAGCAAGCACAGTGGATGACAAGAAAAGCACAGCAGTAGCTCCCAGTACCCCCAGCTGAAAAGTGATTGCACCCCAGATGAGAACGAGGAGATAAGAAGTCGTGCCGCCCTCGAAACTTTTAGCCTCGGATTTCATCGCTTGAAAATCTTTACTCACAACAACCCCAATAGTGGTAAATATGAAGGCAAACAGAGAAACCATGACTTGTTGCTCCAACACAACATGGAAGGACCTTCTACCCAACAACTTCACAAAAACTAGCTCTGAAAGAGCAAAAATGAGCCCATGGAGAGCAGATCCCAAAATGTCCCAGATAAAGCCAATGATGTATTGCCTATTAGTGATATCTCCATATGTATCTGAATCTGAATCCAAAGCAATGATGGTCATCGCGGCAGTAATGATCACAATGGCATTTATCATCGAAGCATTTATTTTGTTCTTCACAAGAAGATACCCAAATAGTGCAGAAAACACAAGGGATGATGATGCCAGAAGAGCAGCAGTAGATGCTGGCAGGTAAGCGTACGCATATGCATACATGAGATTGTCGGCAGCGCTTAAGAAACCGAGCACGACGTAGGAAAGAGTGAGTTTTAAGTTCAGAGGAGTAGGAAAGGTTTTACAAAAGAAGTACGTAGGAAATAAGATCAAAGCAGTTAGAGGCCACCCAGCAACCGCCACCCATGAAATGATCCACTTGCTCGTGCCACCATTCGAATAATAGAGACGAGAAAGAATGCTAGAAGCAGGGAAGGCCACAAGCATTGCTGCACTACTCAGAAATAGAAGAACCCAATGTGAGATTGGCTTCTTTTTGTATGCTTCCCAAGCCATGGTCCTAACGGTGGATATCTTGCTCCATAATGAAACAGAAGGCTCTGGTGATGCCTCCGCCATCCTGTCACCTAAAAATGAAACACAACCATGAGATAAGATATTGAGTATATTCAAACACACATCTTTGTTGTTCTTGAACAAAAGCCAATATATTGATAAGAAATGATGGTTGTTTTGGGGGGGGGGGGGGGGGGGGGGGTGTTGTTGAACTTTTTTTTCTTGTCAAAATGAACTGCCAAATGATAATTCCAAGCTTTTCCATTCAGTAAACAGGATTAATCACTACCAGAATGATTAACTGATAATCTTGCAAAAATAGACTAGATTGAGAACATCCCAGAAAGCAAGAGAAATATGGACACATTTAATTGTGTACACTAACTCTTAATACATTGTTCCTTGTACAGCAGATAAATTTCTCCTAGAAAACTTGTTCAAGCCAAATTATCTGATGAGCCATACGGCATCAACAGTTTATTTATAGGAGCAAATCAAGCTTACTATGGAAAATGATAAGTGTAACAATCAAGCAAACTATCAATGGAAGGAAACAAGTGTAACGGTCAAGCATAAGAGAAATCAAGGGAGATTTGGGGAAGGTTCGAGAATCCTAACATTATCTTGCCACTCTGATTGATACATCTAAGCACTACACGGGGCTCCCTATTTGAAGGGAAATACAACCCTGCCCAAATTGTTAGGAAGTACCAGCATCACAAGCTTAGCATAGCCAAAAAATTTCTTTAACCCTATTCTGGCTCAAACTAAAATGTCTGGAGAACAACTTAGCTGAGCAAACCCTGATTGCCGGATAAGATTCCTTTTGCAAATCTCTGGTTTTGCATGCTCCATTAAAGGACTTGATGACCAAAGCAACAAACTGGATAGCAAAGTTTGGGAAGGGGAAGATCACCATCTGCCAATATTATGCCGGACAAGAAAGAGAGTTTCAAAGTCCTTACAGCAAAACTAGATCTTTTCCTCCTAAGTCACTCCAGAATTACCCAAATAAAATGCACCAAGCGAATATAACTAGAATTCATCTCAAATTAACATACTTGGGAAATTGTCCACAAATATCCCATGAACACAACCAAGTCACACCAAATATCCTGAAGTTTTCTAGAATTACTACAAATTTACTTTGGATCTCTCAGAGGGAAACTTTCTAACTATTACCAGAAAAAAAAATGTACTTCCAAGATTCTGAAGAAATTATTCTTCACAAACTCTTATTAGGAGCAAATAACACAACACAAATAGTTTTTGTTCTTACTTATGGCTACCCATTTACCAAATCCAATCATTTCAATACCATAGATGCATAAATAAACACAGACCAGCACTGACAAAACTATACCCTTTTGTTTGGTTGCTGAGAAAACCATGGAAAAGAAAAAGGAAATGCAAAATTCAACAAAATTGTATTATTATGTTCATTTTAGAGGAACTTTTGTTTTCTCAAGCCCCACATACTGATAAACATTCAAAATTTCATCCTTAATTCCATTCCTGCATTTTCCCAGAAAAGTAACAGAATCCCAGGATTTCTTTAAACTGAGCACTCATAACCCAACTGTAATTCACTAAACAAACAATATTACTAATCGAAATCACTATCTATCCTGAACCCAGAAATAAAAAGACAACCAATTATTGTAACAAACATTCATAGGGAAAAAAGTTATCAACATAAATGTCGGAATATGTTACCTGGTTCCAGCAGAGGTTGCATAAGACTAACCACTACAAAGCGTGAGAGATTTTAGTTTGAACACTTGAGGGTGTGTCCGACTTTAGCCGTGTTGTAGTCAGACATTCAAATCATTCTTTAGTTATTTTATATTAAATATATATTATTTTCTATTTTTTAATACAATATATAATTTGTTTTTATTTTTATTTTATTTTTGTGGATGGCTTTTGTTCGTGGTTGAGACAGATTAAGGTATTCGGGGAGATGCGGTGTGACAAGTGACAACCACTGTCATGGAAGTATATCATTATTTACTTATTGTCCTTAATCAGCGTAACAATTAAATTAATTAATTAATTAAAGATATTAAACAGCAAGAAATTCAGCAGCCATGCATTAGAGTTATTGTCTCTGTTTGTTAACGTATTTTGAGAGTATTTTTTATTTAAAAAAATATTTTGATGCTATATTTAAATAAAAATTGTTTGTGTATTTTCGAAAGTGAACGGTATTTAAGTTGTTTGTTAATATTTTTTTTAAAAAAAATAAAAAGGACAAATTTTAACAAACGAACCTAATATACTGCGCACAAGGACGTATTCCAAATTTGAAAGAGCGAGTAAAATTCATGGAAATTTGGTACTAAAATTCTATTATTTTGCACTCATCCTCTCGAAGTTTATTGAGTTTGCTTATCCAATTTGTTTTCTTATAGGTTTTCCCAAATTTATGTTGCTTTTCATTTTATAATTATTAGAAAAAAATTTCTCAACAAGAAAATGTAAGAAATAGTATAAGCATTGAAGCGAGGGAGACATCATTATCTCCAAGTGAAATGGATAAGATGTTTTTTATGGTCCAGACTCCATTTTTTTTATTTTATTATAATGTACATGGTGTTATTTTATTTAAAAATTTTAAATGATGTGACAATATATCTGCCATATATTACTATTAAATTTGTGAAATTTAATCTACACTATGAAATAGATGAATCGAAGGAGATCATGAATTATGGCATAAGGTGTTTATGTTTTTGTTTCAGAAAAATGTTATTGAGAATAACTACAAAAAAAAAAAAAAAAAAACAATTTTTGCTGTTTTTTCCTTGAGAAAGTGTTTGATAAACTGGTTTCGAAAACAATTTCTAAAAATATAAAATATACCCAATTTAATTTGGACAAAGAATTATCTGAAAACAGTTTTCTGTTTGGAAGAAAATCGATATTTGTTTAAAGTGTCTACATATTTTTGTTTACAATTTTTTAATACCATAATCCATCCCTCTAAGCAAAAATATATTTTTCCAGCCTAAAGCCTAAAACTCGATTGAACAATACTTGCAAATGGGGAGGCAAGGCATGCCTACTTACCAAAGAAGGGGTAGGTAATGAGTGTATCCAATGCATTGAGCCCAATTAAATATTAGAAAGAAAAAGAAAAAAAAACCCAATTAAATAATTTAAATGTAATGGTAAATAATTGTCTCTTTACAATATGTTAAATTGATATATGTTATTAAAGCATGTGATTATCACTTGCATCTTTAACAATGTATATGAGAATCCAAATGTTTAAAGGACAAATATCAGTTTAATAGGTTGGGTTGAAGGAATTTCTTTAAACTCAGTTTGGAAAAAAAAAAATTATCCTAAATGACATTTTTAAGATAGTAAATACCACTAGAGTGCTGTTAGAGGTACTACAGTTAAGTTTCCTTACAAATTAACGTGACAATTTATAATTTGTAGAATGATTAAGAGTATATGGTTGACAAGTTAGCCATTTACTAATTAAATTAACAATTTTTTGTTTATATATAAGCTAAAGACAGTGGTACATACTATGCTTAATGTAGCACCGATTTTATTTGCTTAATCATTTAATCGATTATGGACTACAACATCAATTTGTAAGGAAATTAGTGTTCAGCTTAATTATTTTATCACTTATAAACTATCACGCCAGTTTATAAGGAAATTATTATAAGAACAATAATACATTGAGCATATTCCATACCACTACCACGTCTCATAAGACAGCTTGTATTAGGGTCACGTTTGGGTGCATGATTTTTTTTATATTATAATATATTATTTTTTACTATATTCAAAATTACGAATACCAAGAAAATATTTTTTTGAAATTATGTTTGGATGGTTTAAAAAACTTGAGACAAAAAAAAAAAAAAAAAAAAAAAAAAGAGTAAAACTTGAGTAGAATTCAAATTTAGCAAAACAATCCAAACATGTATTTCAAAAATAATAAAATAAAATAAAAACAAATGTGTTACACAAACATGCCAATCCAAATTAAATTTCACAAACTATGTGTATTATATATTGTGTATATGTTGAGCTTCTATATCCTTGGACCTAAAATGGAAACTGAGCCGGCCCATGAGATTGACCATAATCTTAAAACAGTCGTTTCTGGCCCAACCTGAGAATACTACTTGTCGTTTACTCACAGAGTGGGCAATCAGCTGATCACCAATATCCAAAGGTCTTGATGGTGCTACCATTTTCCCTTCCCACTCATGATCCTTAAGGATAGAGCCCTGATTGTAATCACCAGTAAGATACAATCATGTATAGACTTTCTTCTGATTGAGATCACGTTCTAATTTGGACCGTTCGTTTAAAATAAATGGCTCAAATTTCGTTATGTCGTACGTTGTTAAAAACTTAAAAACGTAAAAACTTCTTCTTTCTTTCTAGTAGTCTCACTACCATTATCGTCGATCTCTCACCACCGTCAACATTGTGGACGGTCGGCCACTCATTTGGTTGCTTTGAAAGTGGCCAAACCACCTCTGTGACCACCCGTAAAGCAACTAAAGGAGTAACCGACCATCCAAAATGGTGGTAGTGCATGACCTGGTGAAAGACAATAGTGACAATGTTACAATGAGGCTGGTGAGGGTGGCCGGCCGGCCGGCCGGCAGGACTATTGAAAAAAGAAAAGAGATTTTTAAGTTTTAGTATAATTGTATGACGTGGTAGAATGTCAACTTTCTTCTTGCTATTTTACTGACCATATTTTCAGTATTTAATTGTGATGTTACAAAGCATGCATGTGATCTATCGTGGTTAATTGTACTAAATATATCCTTATTTTTTTAGACAATAATATAACATATGACCAGAGTTTGAGACGTAGCTGCATGAAACTTTAATTGAAGAACAACACGATCGATGTATGCCTTATAAGGATGAGTCATATATATATATATATATATATTGGTCAAATATTTTTTTAGTATTTGTGATTTGATGCAAAATCAAACACATCCTTTGATCTCAAAAAGTATCGCGCAGCAAATGGTACATGTGGACATCTGATAAACGTAATTGATCATTTTGTCCATTAAATCAAGCTCTATTAATTACAATATAATAAGTGTCACATACATCACGTCATATATCCAATTCAACAGGATTTAATCCGCGTATTGACACGTTAATGTCACATGCTTATAATTTGAAACCACGTTAGCTCCATATGGATCGATCGAAGAATTATCCAAACTAAAAATTAACCCTACCCAAGACTTTCCTCTCTAACATTTTTTTTTTTTCAAACCTCTCTAACTTTTCTTAATGGATGCAATGATAGAGGGCTTGGGTTGAAACTCATGGAAGCTAAAGGCATTACTAAATGCAATCATATGCATGCCTTATTGCGATTGTCAAACATTGCGTATATCAAACTAAAGGCATTAGTAAATGCAATCATATGCATGCCTTATTGCGATTGTATAGCTATCCTAATGGCATGCATTTTCAAATATGGGAAAAAGTGTAAACATGATTTCTAATCACCTCTTGGGACCTAGAAACTCAACAAAATGATATAGAACATCTACCATTTTTTTGTAGCCACTAATGTTCCTTACCATTTCCACCTTGCATAAGGGAAAATTAAAAGATATCTTTGATTCCCATACGAATTTTGTGTCACGCTGGGGTATTACAATTTTTATTATAAAGTTATTTACAAATTGATGTGACTGTTTATAATTGGTGAAATAATTAAACAAAAAATTTGGCTCATCGAGTTAATTAGTTAGTAGTTGACTTGTCAATTATATACTCTTAATTATTTCACAAACTATAAACTCCACATCAGTTTGTAAATTACTTTATAATAAAAAATTATAACACTCCAAACATTTTTCTTACAAAAATCATTTAATTGGTGGATTCGTTTATTGTTAGAATTCTAATAGAGTAATACTATAACACTTCACACCCATGTTCGTACCGAATGACATGTGTGTGATAAATGAGCGTGAAATAGTAGCATTATTTTATATTCAATATATTGATTCAAAGGCTGCTGAACCATGTCATGTCAACATGGGTCGGATAGTTATGTTTTCTAATATTTCTCTAATTTTCATGGTAATAATGAAGAAAAACATCGTTCTTTCAATAGAGAACGATGTGATAGTTTCTTTTAACCCTTGGATCAGTATTTATTAAAAAAAAATAAAAATTAACTCAATAGCTAATGGACACTAGCACATCAATCAAATGAAATGAGAGTTGAGTATTTATAGTCACTCTTATGTAGATATAGATAATTTTGTTGGACCGGGTTCAATTATTATGCATTACTTCTTGATTCTCTTTTTATTCTTTATTTACCTCAAAATTAAAATAAGTTAAAAAAAATAATATAGAATTTCTTAAAAATTTGTAGAATCTTCCTAAATTTGTAAAAATTCATTTGTGCACTTTTGTTTGTTTGTAGGCCGTAGCACAATATTTTGCCAAATGCCGAATTTTATTTTACTGTTAAAATTTTGTTTTGTTGCATCTAACGGTGTACAATGTACCACGTCATTAAAATTTTAAATGACTTGACAATATATACATACTATTAGATATGTAAAATTTAATCTAAAACATAAAATGAATAAAATCTTCGTAAACACCCTTTACTCATGAGATTTTTAGTTCTCATGACATCAAATGTGAAAGAGTCTTTATAAAATCACGTATCCTCCTAACAAATGATCGAGAAATAAATTTTATTAAAACTCTTTATTGCTAGGATGACAAGGGCCTCGATCCTGCCCATGTGACAAAAAAAGAGCACCAATTCTTCCAATTTTAAATTCAACAACCAAATTCCTAAGAATAAATGTTGTGCCACTTTTTGTGCATGTGTCACTCAACTAGCGCACCACTTCACACACAAGACATTACAAGCAGCACCTTTTCCAACCTTTAAAATTACACACAAAACACACCCACCTAAACACTGCTCCCTGTGCCCGAGTCAAACACCCAGTGCCGTGCTGCCACATACGCCGTCAAAGAATCCGTCAAGTCAACACAACCGACGGTGATCCCCGCTCCTGATGTAACGGAGAAATCAATGGCGGCCGTTAAACAACCTGAGTCAATTCCAGTCAAAGACACATATACCCCCACAGTCTCTTCGCTTTAAAGCGTTAAATAAATAAATTAATAAATAAAAATAAAACCGTCTCAGTCTCTCTCAGTCTCTCTCTCTAATCTTTGCCGGTACACAGAATCCGAGACACGATTCGGGGTTTCGGGCATAGTTTCGGGTTCGGTTTCGGACAGTATAAAAACAGCGCACGAACTGTGCGGAACTTTACTCTCTCTCTCTCTCGGTGTGGGAGAATCGGACATGGCTGATAACGAGAGCTTCGAAGCTCTCCGAGTAGACAATCCGAAGCCACCGGAAGAAGAAGAAGAAGAGGAGGAAGACGAAGAAGAAGAAGAGCTTGAAGAATCGGAGGATGGCGAAGAAGACGAAGAAGACGAAGCGCGAGTCGGTGACTTGCAAGCCGGCGAGTTTCGAGGCTCGGGAACGTTGAAAACCCTAGCGGCGCCTTCTTCGCGTCAGTTGTCAGAGAACGGTCAGTGTGCGGGTAGGCTTTTTTGTTTTTTGTTGTTAATTTTTTTTTTTTTTATTTGGAAAAAAAATTTGTTTTGTTTTGGTAGAATTATGATGAAGGTGATGAATTTTGTGGTTGATCTGACAGGATTGCAGGGGAATTCTACTTCGAAGTCGGTTGGCGGAGCTGAATTGAAGGTTAGAATTTGGAGTACTCATTTCTGGTTTAGTCTTGATGCATTTGGTTTCTGCGCAGTGCGTGTTTTATTTTTCATATTTTTGCTGGCTATCTGTGTTTTACGATCTTTTAGCATTGGTGAACTCTTTATGTGCGTTTGTGTGAGATTTGCTTAGATATTTATTCAACTGGGAAATTTTGTTTGAACATGTGAAGAATTCAGTGCATTTATGTGTGCAAGTGTGCTGGAGGAAATGTTTTTTGGTGTTCTTGCAGTGTTTCTTTTTCTTTGTTTAACATTTAGGGTCCTGAAAGTGGTTGTGACTACGAATTTAGGTGTTAATCCATCCGTATGTAATTGAAAAAATTCTTATAGCTTACAAAAGAATTTAATTGGAGAAGTAGATGATCATAATCAACAGGGTTCTACTTACCTAATGATTACCAAGCTTGGGAAATTAGTCAAGAGCAAGGAAGGATCTCACAAAGCTATAGAATCATGCAAAATCATTCTTGTTAAAGGTTGATTTTGTCCCCCTCCCAGGTGTGATTCCTTGCTCGGTGCGAATGGGCCTTTTGACATGAAACCTCCCAAGAATAGACCATTGTGCCTTCCTTCGTGAGGAAATACTCTCAAAGTACAAAGGACCAATTCCTTGCCAGATGAATGCTTTATTTTGTGTCAGAGTAAGAGAGTATGCTAATCGTGGTTGCTGGAAGCAGTTGAGACAGAATTTTAGTGTAGAAAAGAGTAAAGTTGCTAGATTTAGACAGTTTGGACCGAGTCTAATGGACCAAAACCTTCGGCCCAAAAGCAACATCCAAACAGTAATGGTAATAAATGTCTAGTCTAGCTAAGCTCAATAACAGCTGGAGAAGGAAACAAACCAGATGGAAAAGGAAGAAAAATTAATGGGCTCAAGTAAAAGGAAGCCCAATTCACTCCCATGGATGAGATGAGACAAGGTGGGGAAGGTGGGGTGGAGCATGCATCTTTGATAGGCTCCTATATCTTAAGATACCAAAGGAAATCCAGGAAAACTTATAGGCTCAGGAAGAAACTCATTCCTAATTAATGTGAGACTCAAGAAAAACGCAAGAAGCACGAAAGTGTTTGGAGCGCATTAATTACATGGTCTTTTGGTTCTTTTTAGTCGTCTAGTTAAGTTATTCATTGTTTTATTGGATGTGTGTATAGCTGGGGTAGACTGAGTCTCTCCCAAAAGATGTAGGCTATCTTGTAGGATGTATTTGCTCGGTTTTGTTTCTTTGGTTTTCTCCTAGAAAGTGAATATATTGAGTCCACACTCAAAAAGCAGCATAAATTTTATTTAATAAATATATGGGTTGTGGGTTGGAATCATGGGTAGGAATGGCACAGTGACATTGTGGTTGACTGGTGATGGATATGTGAGAGGAGTGAGTAGTTTGTAGATCGTCTACTTTATTGTGAGATTGCCAGTACCTTGTGGAGTGCTATTTTCAGTTGCATTGGGTTAGCTTGGGTAATGCCTAGAAGAGTAGTAGACCTTTTTGCTTGTTGGAGTGGGTTGGAAGGCAATCCTCAGAGTGCAATTGCATGGAAGATGGTTTCGTCCTGCTTTTTGTAGTGTCTTTGGAGGGAAATAAATGATAGATGTTTCGAAGACCATCCTCTCACGGTGGTAGGGCTAAAGTCTTTGTTTTTTCAAAACTCTCTACCAAGATTTTAATTTGGTTAGTTTTCATGAGTATTTGGGTTGCGCCTTTTGCCTTTTTCAAAGATATTTCGATTACTTAAAAAAAGGGGAGAAATGGCACGCTGACATCCTAAAAAAAAAAAAAAAGTTGGAATCTTGAGTTAAAAACTAGAGTCAGAAATCCAAAGAAACAAAAAAGTGACCAAGGATGAGACTTAGGGTGGTCATATCTGAGGCAGAGTATCATGGCTCTCCTTCAATATCTCCTCTCTTCCAACTTTGGGCAGGAATTAGTATGATCCTGCAAAGATCTACACCTTATGTAACTTTTAGGAGTGCAACCGAAATGCTCAAAGATAGGCCCCCTAAGGAACAAAAATGAATTCCTCATATTGGAGGCCAGTAAGTGGAGAGACATCAGTGTGGATAGTTATGCGCAGAGAAACTTGTTTTAACATTGACAAAAAAACTTGTATATAAACGAATTGTGTAAATGATCGGTTGAAGTACAAAATTTTGTAATGAATATCTTGCTGAATATTTAATATTTTATTCGGCAGTAATATTTATCTAAGAATTATCGGAATGCTTTAGGATTTTATTTCCATGTATAAAACGGAGATCTCATATAGAAAAGAGAAGCAATAGAAGCCAATTGTAAAAGTATTTCATGTTGAGATAGCCCAGAAGAGACATCCTTGTTGGCCACATCCATTTATGGTCTTAAGATCCTATGAAGAATCCACCAAATATGATAAAAAGGGCAGCCTTTTTCTCCGTAGATGTAGTGCAAATACCATGACCTGGCAGAATAATTATCCACCCAACTAATCACAATGAAATGATTGTTGCTCACTACAATTTGTTTCATGTGAATCCCTTTACATGCCCTATGGCTTCGCAGAAGATCCATTAATATCATTCTGATATAACACCCTACATTTCATGTAAAAAGCAAGTATGACGTAATGTGAACGATTCATGGAACAGCCCCAATTCACATTTGGCATAAGATTCTAAGAACGGAACTACTGAAGTTCAACTTAAAGATATCCGTTAATATTTGATTTGGGGTCCAAGTATGACGAATCAAAGGATTAGGTGGGAATTGGGCTACGTTATCATCCTTTCTCT
The DNA here is from genome assembly GCA_028654335.1 of Alnus rubra. NCBI lineage: Eukaryota > Viridiplantae > Streptophyta > Magnoliopsida > Fagales > Betulaceae > Alnus > Alnus rubra. Next base: position 753,968 of record JAJPGS010002451.1, on the reverse strand, counting down.
AGCAATTATTAGATAGGCATATAGCCTTGGAGTTAATGATTGGTGGAGGTCCACAAGTAGGCAAGTTATCTAGATTTTTCTGAGACATAGTTGCATGAGCTAAATACATCTTCAGTAATTCACTCTTGCCATAAGTAAAATTATTTATGAAAGCATGCCAAAGGGATTGTAAGAATAGAATCATGTCTCGAATGTACATATTAGAATTGTAAGGCGATAATCGGTTGTAGGGTGCTGCCAAAAACATAACAGTCTACAGTCTCAAAACAGAAGTCATGATTATACTAGGACTCCCACTTATCAAAAAAAAAAAAAAAGAGATTAAGCTAGGACTCCCATTCCCTTAAATTCTCTGCTATTTTTCTTGCTCCAAATGCACCATATCAAGCATAGAGGCATTGTTCGATTTTTGCCTTGGTTTTCATCCCTACCACATGACTGCTTTATGGTAGATCTTGGTATAGCCCAAGTGATATGCTAAAAAGATTATATAGGTGATGATAACTCTCTAGTCATTGAGCAATGTGAAAAAAGTGATTCAACTTTACCTCTATCTTCATTCCGGATTTTTTTTTTTGGAGGGGGGTGGGGTTAAGATTTGAACCTAACTTATTAAAAAGAAAAAAGAAAAAAAAAGATTAGAACCTAAGACTTGTGCCGATCACAACCCACTGCTTTACTGGCTGATCCAAGGCTTAGGGGATGGTTTTTGCACTTTTTCTACCAACTAGCTACAAATAGATGCCTCCTATTTGCGCTCTTGACTGTTAGAATCCTTCCCAAAGAGCGCACAATATTGCGCGCTGACTCCCAAATGGAATTATTCACTGAATGTTTTATTTTAATTCTTGATAAAACCCCTAACGGGAGCCTGAAAATAAAGTCATCTTTAACTCTATTCTCATGTTCTTCTTGATCTTAATAAAAATGCTGAGCTATGGATGCAAGTATGAGCTCAGAACATCATTAATATCAACTTGGTATTGAATTTTTATAGCACTAGAACTAGTTATTATGTTCCATGAGGTTTTGACATCAAACTAAAATGTTAGGTGTAGTTTGACTTTTAGAGTTTGGTCTAACGTGGCTTCCTTGGAATTCCATTTTAAATATTACTATTTTTTGCGCTCTAGTCCGTACTTAGTAAAAGGCATATTTTCGGGTACCAAATTTAAAATGAAGTTGCTAGAATCCAAAAACACTATTTTTTACTAGCAACCTTTCCTTGATTATGAGCATGGTTATGTGAAACATTCATCCAGTCAGACACGTCTTGCAAGAGAGTCCCATCTAAAGGGAGAGAAGATAACTTAGCTAATTATTTAGAATTTTCGTTTTCATGGTTTGCATTGTGTTTTTGAATGTCATGTGTACAATCTATTACAAACTTGTTTTTGATGAGGAGGAACCCCTCCAAGGCAGGACCACTTCGTGTATCCACCCCTATCAGGTAAACCTCGGACCCATGTAAAGCGCCCCCTCCACACGAATCAGGTAATACTTCGGCTTTGTCGGCTGGCTGGCTCCAAAGAATTGTTTGCACCCAAGGGGATTTGAACCTTAGACCTCATGAGACTACCACAAGGACCAAGGCCCTATTACAAACTTAAAAGCCATATGTGTACTCCAAAACAGAAATTTTATATCCTGGTCAATTTTCTTGAAGGCAGAGGCCAAAACTTGCTGTGAATTAATGATTTCCCCTTATAAAGGTTCTTGAAAATTGAAATCAATCCTCCTGTCAAATTTTCTTGTATTGGTATTAGTTGTGACCTTGTACAGTTTTGTGGGGAGAGCCGTCTTATGATATATGTGGTTGGCACATGCCTCCTACTTATGTGGGCTGTGGTTTATGTTATTCGAACCATTAAGTTTGTGGCATGAGCTCCGCATGGCAACCATCAAGGAACCAGCTTCTCTTATACTTATGCTGATCTAGATATATCTTGTATAAGATCATGTAAATAGTTTATGCTTCTTATTATATTTTCGTTGCTTATTATTTCCCAGGATCAAGGTGGGGAGTCCCAGAATCAAGTTTTGGCAAGTGTGACAGTCCAGCCTGTTGATGCTCAGACAAAGAATCAATTTCAGTTGTCTGTATGTCCAACAGCATCTGAACTATCACCAACTTCTGTTACACAACCAATTTCGTCTCTTCCAAGCCCAACTCTACCAGAACAAAGACTTTCACAGGCAAAGAGCAACAAGGAATGCATCCCAAAAATGGACCAACAAAATTCTTCTGACCTTAAACCTATATCTGTTGGCTCTGCTGTGAAAACACCATCTTCTGATGGTTACAACTGGCGGAAATATGGTCAGAAGCAAGTGAAGAGTCCTAAAGGTTCTCGGAGTTATTATAAGTGCACTTTTTCTGAATGTTGCGCAAAGAAAATTGAATGCTCTGATCACTCAGGTCATGTAATAGAGATTGTTTATAAAAGCCAACATAGCCATGATCCACCTCGAAAGTTTAATTGCACGAAGGAAAATAAGCTTGCATCATCTGCTAAGCCCGTTATAGGGAATGGCGTCACAGAACATCCCATCCAAAGGCTTAGTGAATCCGAGCCACCCACAGCTTCAAAAGACACTATAAAAGAAACACCCCCAATTGCTGAAAGAAAACGACAGAACTCAAGTGACTCTGATGGGAATTGTGAAATTAAGGTCAAGGAGGAGCATGTCAATGAACCAGAACCAAAAAGAAGGCAAGTGTTGCATGGTTTTGGTTTCCTCAGACTTTGTTTCATACATGATACTAGCTTTTTGTATTTTTGTGGAAAGGATTGATAATGACTGGTTTTAATGTTCTTTCCTCCTTTTTGATAACCAGAGTGAAGAAAAGCAGCTTGGCACATACAAGTGCTCTAATTAAACCTGGCAAGAAACCTAAATTTGTTGTGCATGCAGCAGGAGATGTAGGAATTTCAGGTGATGGATACAGATGGCGCAAGTATGGACAGAAAATGGTGAAGGGAAATCCTCACCCCAGGTGTATGCCTAATTCATTTTTTAACAATTGTTTGTGCACCTGATACTGCTATCTGTTAATGTTATACTGCTGCAGTCTGTATGCTTTTAGGTAATTCATAGTGTGAGTATAAATTGCAGCAGTTTAAATTCTTCTTATTCAGTGTTCCATAGTTAAAAAAAATTTGATGTCCCATAGTTGGTAGCCCCTCCCACGATGCAGTTTTCTTTATTTAAACCTTCAGATTGTGGTAACGTCATGAAAGACTCGGAAGAACTGAGATGATTTTTGTGCCTTTGTCTTCAGCAGAAATTGCACAAATGAAATAAGGCCCCATTTAGATCTCAAAAACTACTAGAGAAAGGAAGGAAGATGTTTCCATTGCTTTATGAATGGCTTTTTATTAACCCTGAGGGGTTGGCTCAAGTGGTAAGGGCCTTGGTGTTTGTGGTAGTCCCATGAGATCTAAGGTTCGAATCCCCTTGAGTGCAAATAATTTATTGGAGCCAGCCCGACGGCGAAGTCGGAGTATTACCCGATCCGTCTGGAGGGAGCGCTTTACACAGGTTTGAGGTTTATCTGACAGGAACGGGTACACAGAGTGACCCTGCCTTGGAGGGGTTCCTTGTCATAAAAAAAAAAAAAAAAATGAATGGCTTTTTCTTTAGCAAATTTAACCATTTTCCAACCCGTCCACAGAACTTCACAAGATCCAAATGAATCACAAATGTTTAGGATTTCAATATCCTTGAATTTTCAGGCTTGTGTTGGGAGTGTGGTTTGTCATAGAACCATAGTATCAAACATTCATTCATTTTACTCTTGTATCTGGCCTCAAGTTATATATATCAGCAGTTAGCACAGCAGTCTATATTTATCATGATGATTTCTCAATCTGAATATCCTAAGGATAACACATTGGAAATCATTCTATGCAAGTGCCATTGTACTACTTAGAAAATTGTCAAGTTGCTACAGATGACTGTCCTGCAATTTGCTCCAGAAAACCTCATCGGGTTTAAGTGCTTTGTGTTATGTCATTCTCAAACTAAGTTAAATTTTCTTCTGAAAATATGGTTTGGATTCTGTAATGGGGTAAGTTTTTTTTTTTTTTTTTCCTCATGTATTGAGATGTACCTCCTGTTGGTGGATGATGCAATCCACAACTGCAAAAGGACTGCTGGAACTGATTTGGAAGACGGGAAATAGAAGAAGTAGATGGGTATTGAGAATAAATCTCAAGAACAGATATATTTAATCAGCAAAAGATGCTTTACATTAGCCCTAGACCTGAGTTTTATAGCACTACATCCTCAGGAAACAACTTGCATTGTAAATACTTCCTAGTTCCCAGAGTTTGCCGTTATTAGAAGATCATGTGCATATATGAGCTAAACTTCTTTATGGATCCATCTGCAAAATTCTTCTTAGGAGCATGCCGTGATTAGAACAAAATTTAAATTAGTCTGTTTGCTTTCTCTGCATTTTATTCTAATTAATTGCTTGAATAAATTTTCAGAAACTACTACAGATGTACTTCTGCCGGATGTCCTGTCCGTAAGCACATTGAGACAGCTGTAGATAATGCGAATGCCGTGATTATAACATATAAGGGAGTACATGATCATGACATGCCTGTACCAAAGAAGCGGCATGGCCCACCAAGTGCTCCTCTTGTAGCTGCTGCTGCCCCTGCTTCCATGAACATTGTGCAATTTAAGAAAACCGACTCACTACAGAACCAAGTGTCTTCGACCCAGTGGTCGGTGGACACAGAAGGAGAATTGACTGGAGAGGCCATGGAACTTGGAGGTGAGAAAGCAATGGAATCAGCTCGCACTCTTCTGAGCATTGGATTTGAAATCAAACCTTGCTGAGAGGCCCAAGGGAATAAAAGATGATTCATTGGCCTCTCTTTTAGAAGATCATGGAGCTGTATCTATATGAATTATTGAGTTGGCAGGTTTGATTTTTCTTTTTCTTTATTTATTCTAGTTTGTTTCTCTTCTTTTCTTTTCTTCTCACCCCTCACAACAACAACAACAACAACAAAAAAGAACTTTTGCTTTAGTCTTTCAGTGAACAGTTGTGCATATTGGTATTGTAATCTCATGTTTGGAACAGAGTTAATAGTAGTTTAACGATACAGAATTGGCCCTTTTTTCTGAAAAGATTTTTTAGGTTGAGATTGGCTCGTCGGCATCTATTTTAACGGCTCCAGCTCAGTCGAAATAGATCCAAAAAAGAGAGTATTGCAGCTACTCCAAGTTGGTAGTCAAGTCTGTAAAAGAGAACCCCCAATCTGAGCATTTTAAAATTATAATGGCGATCCATGATATTAGATGCAATTTGGTAATTGGGATGTATTCTTATTGGGTGGATTTCAGCTTATTTAGTTGGATAGGGGATAGCTTTGAGGCTACTTTCAGGTGACGGTTGTGCTGGTTATGATAGCTCTGTCGTCATTCTAAACACAAAATTGGGGCAGGTTGCGGAAACTAAAACGGCATAGTTAGCCGACACAGGAGCTAATAATATATGGAAGCATCTTTCGCCCGCGTCGAATGATGTGATTGTAGAGGCCAAAAGTTGGAAGCATCTCTCATGTTGGATTGATGTTGGCACTGTTGAAGCTGTTACTGGTTTTGAGGCTATAATTGTTAGATGGCATTGAGCTCATTTCAAATTCTATTGATAAATGCTTTGCAAGGGTGTTTGTTTGGGCTTCTTCCTCTTCATGTCCTGTTGTCTGGTTGGGATCTCTTTAATCCTAGGCCAATTGTCTGTCAAGAAGCTTAGTTTAGTGACCATGCAATGTGTTTCAATCTTAGCAACCATTTGAACGTATCTAGATTTAGACATAAAGCATAAAATAATATTACTAGATAACATGGTTATCTAGTTTTCGGTTGCATGACCAAAAGACGACTTCAAGTGGTAGACCCACAAAATGGCATCACAACAAAAAGGAAGTCACAAAAACAAGCCTAACATTTACTCAAGCACTACATGGGACCTAAGGTCAAGGGCTTCTATAGGCACGTCTAACCATTCAAGTCAATTCAATTTATTTTGCACCAAAATCAAAGCACGTCACATTCCTAATTCCTTGGCTTTAGGGTCAGAAAAGTGTCGGCCCACATGTTATTCAAATCTTCCATGTAAATGTGCGTACAAAAATAGGGAAAAATAGGGTGAGTCACGAGAAATACAGAAAAAGCAAGTTGGGGTTTCCCTTGTTTTACATGAAATGCATTGAAGAAAACTTAGGGTTTCCCTGGGTTCTTCCTACCATGGCCGAAACCAAAACCAAAACCACCCTTTCCATTTCTCTCTTTTTTCTTTCTCTTGTGTACTCGTGGAGATGCATGCATGGGTTTGGTTTTTATGGTCCTACTTTACCCATTTCAAAGGCTTACGTTTACTCCATCAAGGCATCAAACCACATTTCAAACTTTCAACTCATATCGACAAGCAAACATCATTCACTAGTGTTCATGCACATGATGGTTTGGGTTTGATTTCACACAAGCATGTCAACCATGCTTGAGTGGATGACGTTACATACAAAACATTGAGCAGACATCAAATGATCAACAATAGAAAATATAGATAAAATTCATATTGATCGGAGTCTCACTGATCAATAATGAAGTTTTGGTAGAGTTTCACAACTAAGGAAAAGAGGAGTCACACCTGAAACAAAGAAATCTCGTCTCAATAGCTTACTCAAAAAGTACAATACTTTCATTTATTAAATAAACTTAGTTACATTTGTTATATATATAGGCAACCTCTTATATATTTGATAAACTTAAATACTACTAGGCAAACATAAATAACAAATACTTCAGTAGCTTATCCCACAAATTTAAATAATAAGATAATAAAGATAAACTCCTTTAGCTTCAAGACATGTTTCACTAGTCATTTAGAATTTTTGTGTAGGATTCTTCGTCACATTGTCTTTACAAATAACCGTTTGCGTACAAAACACCATTCAAATCAACCTAACAACTTGGTTACACTGATCAAAAAAAAAAAAAATACAAACACTACACAAAAAAAGGAAGTTAATCCATCTTCACGCACATTCAAGGTAACATCATACGATCAACCATGTTGTCACTGACACCTCTTGAAGTTAATTCACTCATAAACAAACACAATACAAATAGATCCATGAACACGCAGCTATTTTATGATAATTCCTCTCATTGCTTGGTATTCGATCTCACCAATCACGATTTCTTTATGATATTGAGGAATTTCATTCTCCATTTTTGTCTTAACCTTCCGAACTTCAATTTCAACCATTGTTTCACATCGTGCAGCTTCTACATTCAAATTTTGGTGCCTTTCCCACAAACGACTTTCAACACTTTTGCCATGCTCATATATGGCAAGATCCATCCCGTAAAAAAAAAAAAAAACCACAGGCCCGATTAATCTGCCAAACTCAAGACACATACCAAGTATTTAAGGGTAAGCTTAGATTAATAGAGGACAGTGGTTGAAATTTACTCATAAGTATATTGCAGTATATTGCAATTTTAATGATCATATGGCGAGCCTAAGGGTTGAGGCAAGCATGGATTAATATAGGATTATGGCATAATTTGATACACAAAATTACCCATCTGAGTAATGCTACTTTTTTTTTTCTTTATCATACTCAAATAATAACTTAACATTATATCATATTAATGCCTAACAAATCTTTATTTCAGGAAATTCTTTCATTTATGTCAAATTTCCACCCCTGAACAATTAACATAGAGTTCACTTCCCAACATAACCTTTTTCTTTTTCTTTAACAACAAATATTTCAAAACTCAAAATAATATTGGAAAACATAAATCTATGAACATAATTTGGAGTTATGGAGCTCATGACCCTTCAAGTTCAAAAAACCAAGCACAAAATATAACAAAATACCAAGTAAGTTACTTACCTTGTAATTCTCGCAGCTTACAAACCTCCTATTGATTTTTTTTATTTTTTTTTCACTGTAGGCGATTCTAAAACAATCCGGCTGCTCACAAACAAAAAGTGTCTTTGCTACAGATGTTGCCCCACTCTTCGTGGAACCAGAGAATGCATTGGGATCTGACATATCCATCCTCTAAATTGTGGTTCTCCTTCAATCTTCAAAACCCTAGGTTATGGAAACTGTTGTATTTTGTAGGCTTGAAGGAGACAAAGACCAAGTTTTTGTCTTCTAAAAAGCCGAGCTACACTTATAAAAATAGTTGTTGTTTTATTTAGACAAGAGACCCACTCATTGAGGCATTTTCGGGAGTTCAGATCGTTAAAAATCACGTGCGATGCATATGGCTGACATTCTGTCCAAAAAGACGAAAAAAGTTAATAGATAGACTAACTTGCTACAATTTGGTAGTTTTTGAAGGCATTTTTGAACTTTGGAAACTAAAACCCAAAAGCTAAGGGGAGGGAGGAGTAAAGTGCATTTTTCCCTATTCTTCCAATAGTGTTGTGACAAGTGTATAAATTGCACAATCAGCTTCACCATGTTAGACGCATACCACAGTGAATCACGTCATTAAAAAACCTAAGTCATAAATGCCTCATCATTAAAAATGATCATTAACAAATCACTAAATCTCATATTCGCTGGGGAGGGGGGGTCACACAGCCACCCCTCCATTGTGGGCATGGCCACCCCCCATTTATTGTGGGTGGCCTCCAATAATAGAAGGGGGTGGCCACCCTCTGCCACAATACATTTAGGTGGCCACTCCACCACCCCCTCCCACAACATATGGGAATAGTTGATGCCACCTACCCTCCCACAAAAGAGGTGCCGGTTGTACTGCTACCCCCCTCTCACAAGAAATTGTAAGTCACATAGCCATCGCTCCCACCATATAAAAGTGGCCACACATCCACTTCATTCTTCTTTATTTTGACACGAGATTTAGTGATGAAATATTTTTAGTGACATGTCATTAACATAGCAATTCACTGTAGTATACGTATGATGTGGTGAGGCTAATTGTACAATGTACACGCGTATCACAAAACTATTGGATATGACATAACATGAAAAGTTAACAAAAGTGAAATGAAATAAGTGGTTTGATGACTGATTAAACCTTAAAGATCGATTTGATTAGTTTTAAACCTAGGAAATGATTTGATAGAAGGTCAAATCCCAAGAAATGATATAGTATTTTTCCCCCGAAACAAAAGTAGCTGACATAGGTCAAAGAGAGATAATGGTCGGATGTCATGAAATTGGGTAGGTTAGAAGGTGAAGGTGCACGTTGCCCCCTGCTCTTAATTTAGGAAGCAAGTTAGGGGTTCTCCCAATACACCACACCCACTAAGAAGATAGGGCGACTATCGCACTTAAATATGGAAAAACCCCCAAGACAGTTGGAAAGATTCATCAAAAAGCAATACTTTTCTGTTTGCCAGGATTTATATCAATTATCGATCGAAGGCCCTAAAACTCTCCTAGGGATCAGGTGGATGTGCGTCCAACAATGAACATATCAAATCAATTCTGAAACAGGAATACCCCACATCATTTGGTGATCTTGTACAAACATGTCTATCTAAAGGTAGTCATCCCCCGTCCTAAGGGGGGACAGGGAAACATTTTACTACTACTATATCATTGTCACTGATGTCACACATTAAAAGCAAAATTGAATGATCAAGTTTAAGTTCTAGCTGTAAAGGACAGTATAGGGTAGCAACTGGGGCATCAGTCAGTCCTGCCCTAACTGTAAGGTCATGGATCAGATGGGGAAGGACTGAACAGGAGTTTTGTTTCCTGTCCTTGTCCTCTGATGCCAGAATGGGTTGAAAGGAAAAATCTAATCACGAACCTTTTAAACTGTACAAAACATTGTACATGGAATTCTGAAGGCGCTCTGGACAAGCCCCATTGACAGCACAATCATCAGTTAAATTAATTCACTTTAGTAATCTACAATCTAGGAATCCATGATGATTAGGAATGCATGAAATTTTATACACAACATCAGCTCCATTACTACCCAGTGCAAGAGTAGCCGTGAATATCAACAAGGTAAACTGACGATTGAGTGTGGACCTCCACCTGCCACCGACCGAGACATTTGGTTCATCATTCTGAGGAGAAACTCAATTCATCAATGGCAATGGAGAGTTCTGATTCGATCGCGTTAGCGGGGTTTGTCTCTTCGGCCTTATCCTTGATGCCATTCTCTTCCTTACCTTCTGCTGCATCTATACACTCCTGGAATCTAAAGCAACTGATGAGATGGTCATTTGTTATTCCTGCTACCTGCATGAATGAGTAGATGACAGTGGGGCCCACGCTCCGGAATCCCCGTCTCACCAGGTCTTTGCTTATCACATCTGCTTTCGGAGTTTTCACTGGAACTTGGCGAGAGTATCGGAATCTGCTAACTATGGACTTGTGGTTCACAAAGCTCCAGATATAATTGTCAAATGACCCAAACTCATCTATGACCTGGCATCAGCAAAACCTGCAAAAAGTTAGTTGCAATGATAATTATAGCAATCAAGGAAATGTCCAATTATTGCACTTCAGTGAAAGAAAAAAAAAAGGTTAGTGGTTAACGGCTGGAAATTATCAAGTCTGATAAATGACTTGGGCCTTGCCAACTAAGAAAGCTGGCATGTTGAAAACAAGGAATAATTAGGTGCATGAGTAACTCTTGAAATGAGATATAATAATGTCAGCCTGTATACTTATAAAAAAAAATAATAATAATGTCAGCCTGTATAGATGGTAATATATAGCTTTGTCCTGTATGGTACAAATTGCACACAGATCAGGACCACAATTCAACTACTTTGTTCACCTAACCGACATGATCAAATGAGCACTAAGCACCCACTATTTGTCATTTAATTGCTCATACAAAGAAGAAGAGAACATAGCAAGTGTCCTTGACTTAAAAAGGTATGCTGACCAACCAAGGTTTTCCACTTCTGGACATCATCAATGCATAAACACAACCCATATGTATTGGACTGCCAACATCACACAAGATTTTAACACTTTTTTGACATCCATTTTACTTTGGGTAACTTCACAAGAGTAAATTTATGTTGCGTAAATTTGTTAATATGGTCTGTTCTAAGCATCTTCAAGTATATAAGTGTTAACTCACAGAGCCCTATCCGCATGCATCTTCAGCAACTCAGATTAAAAAATGCTATAAGAAAATGAGAATCTACCTTAGATATTTGGCGTGCATTCTCAATGATAGCACGTAGCTTTGGCTCTGATAAAAGGGAGCTTGCAGTGCTTCCTGGTGCTATCATCTTCTTTTCATTCAATTTTGAGACAGTGACCGGATCAAAATCTGCAAATGCTTCCCTGTAAAAAGAATATTGTCAGAAAATAGAATACAGTAAAAACACCAAGAAGCAGGGAAGGGGCCATGATTTCAAGGGACCAAGTTATCTTATAGCCAATAGTAGGAGGTGAATCTGTTGATAGATGAAAATAAGATTGAACTTTCAGAGGAAGCATACCTAAAGATATGCCTTTTGCTTAAAATGACAGGCCATGTAAGTTCAGCCAAAGCACCAGAAAGGACAAGCAGCTCAAACAATTTCCTGCACGAGAACAGGGATATTAAGAAAACAAAAAGCAACTAGAAAATAGAATTACATATAAAAAAGGGATACCCCTTCCAATCGATACGGAAGCAAGCAGTGTTGTGATTACATACTTGTCATCATGTACTGGAACTCCCCATTCCTCATCATGCAAAGCAGCATAGCATGGGTCTGGTTTCAACAAATGAAACTCTATCAGAATATAAAATCTAAAAGAAGCATAATAATACAGCTAGGCAACACCCAGGAACAATGGCTTTCCCAACCAATGCATGCCCTGCCAATTCCTGGGTGACATATATGTAACGTCTATCTCTACTTTGAATACAACTTACTGATACATACAATGTACTATTTATTTAAGTGGGAAAATAATGGCACCTTATTGTGGATGGTAGAGTCATATCTCTCCAGTTTTTGCACCAAATAAGAGCAAAACACTCAACAAAGAAACAAAAGCTAAATAAATAAACACACAACATAGTACTATAATTCATTCAAAGTGATCATAGCCATAAAACAGCCAAACAGCCGGATGCCAAAGTTTTCCTTTAAAAAGTATTGCCCCCAGTATCAGCTAAACTGCACAGTTATGCTCACTTCTCAACTTTTTATAATGGAGTACCCCCTACGTAGTTATTACAGAATGCAAATGCAATATCTAAAGGATATCGATCCAAGTTAAGTAAACTGCACGATGGGAAGTAAGAATGATTAGATGACTTTGGGCTGTGTGACCTATCATTACATCACATAGTTAAATCTTAACAAATTAGGCTTGGAACACATCCAATACAATCCATCATTGGCATGATGAAATCGTAGAAATCAGGGGTTTTACTTGACTAAAAGCTCAGTTTAGTTAGGTATTTGCAAGAACCTAGATACAAAGCCATAGTAGACAAAACAAAAACTGAGAATGAAGAACTTGATTCCAGGTCAAAATCTTGTCCAAACAAAATTCAATCTGGAAACTGACCATCACAAACATGAACAGAGTGAAGTTAATTTAACAAAGCCTTAAATCTGATTACTTCAGTCAGCCACATGTATTCTACTGAACTCTATCGAGAGCCATATCCTCCATAAATCAAAAGCTTCAGTCTATGTCGAGAAAATCATATGGTTCAGTTGTCAGTTTAGTAAGAATGATAAATGCAACTCCTGCCACTTGCATTGAGTTGATGCTGAGCCAAACCACTCCACATCTGGCTTTCCTAGCAATCACATATAACATAAAGACTTTTTTATACAAATCTTCGCCTATACATTAATAATAGAATCCAAATGTATTGCAAATTATTTTGGTTCTTATCAATTATCCAAGGCTTGTCCCAGATTATCATTTCAATGTAAAAATAAGTAATAACTTGTAAAGGCAATCCGCAGCAGATAATAAAAAGGCACATATATCTTCTATAAAACCGTAATATTTTGAAATAAGAGAGTTGCGCCAACATCAAAGAAGAAAAAGAACAAACCCGAATTTGGTGTCACCCACGCACACCTCTTCTTAGTCTGCAAACCATCAGGTGGAGACTCCAAACTACCATCAGAAGCAACACTTCTCGGCTTCGAAGGATACGGCTTCCGCCTACTCCCTACACTATTCGATCGAATCAACCTGCCAGTAGACGCCCGACTATGAAAAGAATCCGTAGAAGCATCGGAGGAACACGAAGCATTTAATGACAAATTGGAATGCAACAACTGCTCGTGCCGGCGAAGCACTGTAGGAACATTGGCAGAATGCAGCTGAGGGGAAGAAGTAGTAACCGTAGACGAGATTCGGGCTTTCTTATCTTCGGCCAATGTAGCCTCCCCAGCCGATTTCTCGACCTTTCTCAATGGTTTCAAGCCAAGTTTTCGTGCACTCAACGACCCTGTCTTGTTCCCATTCCCGGCAGGACCAAGCACTGGCCTCGCCTCCTCCGAATCAGCCACATTCATAGACCTCACTCTTGGAGCTCCCGACATTGATAAAATAGAACTCCTCCTTTGGTTCAACCCAAAGATCCCAACTTTTTGAGCTCAAATTCAACCAAATTTCCCAATTGTACCAGCCACCTTGTGGAGTTTCTTTCAAATCCTCAAACTTCCAAACCATCTCTCAAAATCATCCAAAACCCACCAGCAAAATTCTCGGAAACACACATTTTTTCTGATCGTTTGACGCTCAAAATCACTCCTAAAACCCTAGAAACCAAAATCCATTAGAAAAATATAAAATTCTCACTTCCTCTAGGTATATTCATTGACCAGGCCCCCTCAAGCTCCCAACACAGATCTCACTTTTCCACCCTTTAATTCCACAATTTTTACAGCCCCACCAATCCTAAGGTTCATTCAAAATCACTCGGTTGAAGTACTAAAACCTCAAAACCATCAAAATCCCACAACACGAAACCCCCCATTTTTCTCTGAAACCCAGATTTCAAATCAGCCCAAAACCCTAGAAAACAATACGCACTTCGAGTTTTACAAACACGAACACGAACTCCATCAAACTCAGCAAAATGGGTTCCCCTTTTTGACCAAAACTAGGGTTCACATACAGTGTCTTAAAAAAAAAAATAGCTTTTTATTGTATATTCAAAATGAGCTTCCAAGAGCCTCGAAAGACTGAGATTCCCCTGCGCATTGTGAGAAACGATAGCTTCAGGAAAAGTTGAAACTGCGTCGTTTTCAGGCGCCACTCACATGGAGAGAAAAAGCTGACACCTTGGCGTCTGCAGTGTGCAGGTCATGTACACCTACCTTCTTTTTTCCCGAGAAAATGGAAGGAAAAGTTCGAGAGAAAATGTGGGAAAGTAAGATTAGGAATTGATGCGAATTGGCGAAGAGGGTATTTGGGTGTTCGATCAAAGACACAGGAATTGCAAAATTTTCTGTGAAAATTGTTAAGAGAGAGAGAGAGAGAGAGAGAGAGAGAAAGACTTTTAAAGAGCAAATGAGTGAAAGACAGAGAGAGTGAAAGTGAAGATTGGGCTTTGGCTTTGTTTAATGTTTATTGGGAGGCAACCGGGAGAGCCGGTTTTGAGCAGTCTTTTACTGGTTATGTCTGGTTTTGGATTTTATTTTTAAGTTTTAATTTTTGTTCTATTATCTAAAGAAAAAATATTATTCTTTCCATTTTTATTTTTTTTTCTTAAAATTAGTTTCCAAGTTATGTGTCATCGTCCGATGAAACAGTGACCCCTCCATTCCCAAGTGATGGCTCTCTTAGTTACGCTGAGCCTTGACCCGAGTTTCTACGTCTGCTCTTCTCTGTCCACTTTTTTTAAAATAATAAATTTTAATCATAATTGACACATCATTTAAAAATTAAATTTTTTAAAAGTAGTTCAAAAAATTAGTAAATGTAGCACTTAGTTTATCTAAATTCTAAAGTCTACTTAGAATTGTCAACCCAAAGATTTATGTATAATAAATAGTTAATGTGGGTGGTGATTAGTTTAATGAACCATCTCACTTTATCACCCACATATTAATTCCATTTCTTATGAGGCAGGTATGAGATTTGTGGTAATTTAATGAATCAATAGGATAAAGGATATTTTTATGGGTTGCTAGAAAGCATATTGGATTTAGCTAGATAGAGACAAAGCCATCTTATTCGTTCTTGATTAAAAAAATCACTCGAGGTAATCTAAAGGGAAAATTTTAATTCAACTCTCCTGAATTTTTATCATTTTTGTAATTTCTTTCAGATCTCTTCAAAGTTTTAAAACTCTTAATTTAGTGTATCGAGTTTTTAATTTTTTACAATTTTCGTGCTTAAATTGCATGGAGTTTATATAATTGCGAGAAATCTTCAATGAGACTCACATGTTCAAATATGTGAGTCTTATTGAAACCCGTTATAATTGTCTATCCGATTGCAAGGGACAAATAATTAGAAGGGTTAAATATATTTTAGCCCTTCAAATTACCATAATTTCTCTTGATGACTCCCCAAACTTTCACTTTCTGATTTTTTGGTCTCATCCGTCCATTTATGCCGTCAATTCTAACATAAATTTGATCATGTGTACGGCACGTGACCCTTTTAGCTCAAAAATCTGAAAATACCCCTCCCTTTACCGTGGGAATTTCAAAATGTATGAGAGGTATTTTCGAATTTTTGGGCTAAAAGGGTCACGTGCCGTGCACATGACCCAATTTCTATTAAAATTGACGGCATAAATTGACGGATGGGGCCAAAAAATCAGAAAGTGGTAGTTTAGGGGGCCAAAATCTAAGCATTAGTAGTTTGAGGGATTCTCCGAAAAAAGGTAGTAGTTTGGAAGACTAAAATGTATTTAACCCTAATTAGAAAGAATCCAGTCCTTATAAGACTAATGGACCTTAAAAGCAAAATACTCCTTTATTATAATTAGGGTTAAATATCTCATTGGTATCTGAATTTTATGTATTTTTAAACTTAGTACCTCAGTTTTGTTTTATATCATAGGTGGTACCTGAATTAGGGGTAAAAACTCATTTGGTACCTCTCTTATATTTTCAGTCCAAATTTTAATGCATCGCCACGTGTCAACTGCTAAGGTTGACATGTGGCACTATATAAAAAAAATCTTTAAAAAATAATTAAAATTGAAAAAAAGAAAAAAGAAGAGGGGTGGCTAAGCCACCCCCTTGGCAAGTCTAGGGAGAAAAAAAAAATTATAGGTTTTGGCCCTTGGGGGTGGCCGGTCTGGAGGTGGCCGAACCACCCCCTAGGGCCAAACCCATCAAAACAAATTTGAGAGTTTGCCCTTGGGGGTGGCCATGGGGGTGGTTCGGTCACCCCCAATGGTCAAAACCCATTAAATTTTATTTTATTATTATTATTATTTTCTGCCATGGGGTGGTTTGATCGCCCTAAACCGGCCAAGGGGGGTGGCTCAGTCACCCCTCATCTTTTTCTTTTTTCTTTTTTTCAATTTTTTTAATTTTTTTAATTTTTTTTTAATTTTTTTTTTTTTTTTATATAGTATCACATATCAACTTCTTCAGCGATTAACAAGTGACGAAGCGTTAAAATTTGAACAGAAAATCTAACATAGATACCAAATGAGTTTTTACCCTTAATTCAGGTACCACCTATGATACAAAATAAAACTAAAGTACTAAATTTAAAAACACGTAAACTTAAAGTACCAATGAATTATTTAACCCCCATAATTACATGCCATAGTTTAGTTGGTGGAGTGCTAGGCTGCTAGCATGCGCATCATATAATGAGTCTAGTTGGTGTGAAATGCAATTAGATTTCGATTATTGGATGGTCAACTCTTTTACATGCTTTTAAGTACAATTTATGGTGAGTAATTTTGATCCTAATTTAGTTTAGAGTAGGATGTACATATGGTCTTACCTTATTTTAAAATACAATATACAAATATAGTATATGTTATATGGCATCATATAATAATTAGAGATTCATAAGTGGACACCATATAAGAATATACTTATGATATAAATAAATAGATTGAACAAGTCTATTATTGGAATTTAAAGAAATAGAATTAAGTTTTATATAGCATAGCTAGTTGTAAGTAGCTTCAATTTTGTTATAATTCATTTGTTTATAACACTTTCTTCTTTTTCATTTTGTTTTCTCTTTTTAAAATAAAGGCATTAACACAAACCAACTACAAAAACATTTAAAACCATTTTCACCTCTTTTATGTCACATAAAAAACTTTTTTAAAAAAAACAAAAAATATTAACAAAACGAAGCTAAGAGCCTAAGAGCATTTCCAATGGGTTAACTATTTGTAACTTTAGGCTAACATAGCTAAACAAAAAGTTAAAAACACACTCCATTGGATTATGTTAACTAAATGTAAAATAAATTTTTCACCCATTTGTGAACAGCATTGCACTATTCACATATGGGTCTTTTTTTTTTATTGTTTCCCCACGGGCGAAAATGACGGAAAGGTCTCTCTCTTTGGATTTGGGAGCAATATAGTTTCAATTTGAATTTCTTAGAAATGCCTCTTTCTTGGTAAAAAAAATTAAAAATTAAAAAATTGTTCAGGAACTATCGGTGTCGAACAAAGTTTTCCTTCAAATTAAGTTGGAAGAACTAATTTATTAAATTGATATATATCCTTAAAACATGTGATTTTCATTGCATTTTTAAAGAAATAACGAAGTATATAATTTTTACCAGCATAATCAGAAAGGCATGGAAGAATTACATTGTCAATTTAATATACCGAGTTAAAAAATCTACTTCTAAACCTAATTTAAAGCAAAACTTTGTCGGTATCAAATATGCGCAAACCACAAAGGGAAGATTATAAGAAAGAAAATCATGAGAAAGGTAGGTTTTATTCTCAAAGTCTACTCAAAATAGAAATCACAAGGGATATGTTCCCCAAATAGGAAAAGAGAAGTTCTCCTAGTTGTCATCACTCTCAAGTATTCTTCCTTTAAAGTTGTTTACAGTTTTAGATTTATTAGTAAAATTAGAATCACAGTTTTTCAATCCATTTTTCTATTCCCTTGCTTTTAATCTTTATGTCATGCTTTTTCTTGAGAAAAAAAAAAATAGACAGATTCTCACCCATGTTCCTTGAGGTTTCACATCAAGATTTTTGGAGCCTTGGAAGTGAAGATGCCATGTGAACTCTGATGATCTGATTGACTAATCCTCAGTCTGGTGAAACAACAAAAGTGAAAAAAAGAAAAAGAAAAGCTAAGCAGTGAGTGAACAAAGTGAAAAGAAAGGTATATCATTTGTCGTAAGTTCGAGTCATGACAAAAATAATAATAATAAAATATATATATATAAATAAAGAGAGAGAGTTTGTTTATAATTATTTTATGAAAAAAGTAAACGTAATCCTCTAACGCTATTATCTCATTGTCGATTTTCTTTGAAACTGTTAATTGTGTCAACGTCTACCCTTAAACTACCAAAACCTGTTAATGTTCTCTCTAATGACAAAAATATCCTTCATAAAATTATTGATTTTTTTAAAAATAAAAATTATTAATTATAAAAAAATTTATAATTTTCAGTTATTTTTTCGTGTTTTATTTTTAATTTTTCCTTTTTTTAATTTTTTATGTTTTTTTTAAAATTTTTTTATAGTTTTTTTTTTCGAATTTATAAGGACATTTTTGTAATATTGAAAAAAAATTATGATTATTTTTATCTTTTTGTTGGTCTTTTTTTTTTTAAACCTCTCCTTTCTCTTCTCTTTATTAGAAAGAACCCAAAACATAAAATATTTACGAAAAACTTAAAACTAAATTTTTGTTATATCGAAATAATTTTTCAAACAAAACAAAACGCTCTCTCAAGAATTTCCTCCGACCTGGGTTGAAATAATTTTCCCAAACACATTTGATAAAATTGTCATGTATTTCTTAATATATGAAAACACAAGATTTTTTAATTGAGTAATTTTACTTACTCTTCATACCTATTTATTACATCTATCTCATATCAGCCGGACGTGGTTTGTTTTAAGTGACTTCCGTTTCAACCATTTAAAAAGAAAAAACAAATGTATCAGCCACTTAAAATATGCTACGTTAGCATGTGTGAAATAAGCATGAAGAGAAGTAATACTCTTTTTAATCAACATGTGAGAAACATAAGATTTTTTTAATAAGTTATGATATTTAGTAGACTACACTACTACAGACTACTCTATGATTGCTAGTTGTATGACAGTCATATAGCAGTCTACTTTTTTAATAAAAATTTAAAAAAATCACGTTTTTCTCATATATTTCAAAAACACATAACAATTTTATAAACCGAAATAAAAGAAATTTCGCCATCCTGATTTCAAGGAAATTTAAGTCCCATATGAAAAGCATTAACAAGAGGAGGCCTTAAAAATCTTGAAGATATTGGAGTAGCACATGATGGGGATAGGGGAGAAGCACCTGGAAAGCTAATCACAGTTAATTTTTACTTTATTCCCTTTGAGAAGTTTAATCAATTTATTTACTCACCCACTTCCTTTGTTCTCGCCCTTGGAGTCAAAGCACGTAGATTTCCAAGATCATTAACTTCTATTTTCACTCTTCGTATCTCATCTTTGGTCAAATTAGTTTAATTGTCAAAATCTTTACTCTAGTCTCTTTTTCTTTTTCTTTTTTCCAAGTATTTTAAAAGGATAAGATGATGATTCTCTTTAGTAATACTTTTTAGATTATGTTTTTTGCTTTTTGTTTGAAAAGTGTTTTTTGACATTAAAAAAAAAAAAAACATTTTTGAGTATTTTGTATTTTGAATTGTTTGTTAATATTTTTTGTTTTAAAATGAAAAAAGAAAAAGTTATCAAACAAATCCAATTTGGGCCTTTCGGAAAAATAGATTGTTTGATTTGCACAAAACTTTGTTAGATGAACCGTCTCTATTAACCATTAGAGCATTCTTAGTAGCTTCATCAAAATAGCTTTTTAGTTATTTTGGTGAGTCAATTTGATGAAAACACTAAAAAACTACTCACAGCAGCCTCATCATTTTAACCAAAAAGTTTTGATGAGTGAAATTACTCACCAATTCGGATGAGTAATATTCACTCACCAACTCACTCACCAAATTTTGTTTCACATTTCTCTCTCACATGATCAACACACTTTTTTCTTTTTTTTTTCTCTCATTTTCTTCTCCCATCTCCAATCTCTCTCACACGATAATGTTCTTATTTCATAGATATGAAAGATTCTTTGTAAAAAGATTAAATAGAGAAAGAATAAAGAAATATGAAAAAATATTATTTAAATGGAATAGTGATAATAAATAATTAAAATTGTGAGGCTGTTAGGAGAATTTTTAAAAAGTAGCTCACCAGAATAGAGAAAAGTGATTTTTATCTACTTTGATGAATAAAATTTGATGAAACTACTATAAATACACTAAAAGCATTTCCTCATTGCCTCCTATATATTAACCTCCACGCCTCTCCTTTTCTTTTCCTTCCTTTTAGTGTTGTTTGTTTTGTTTTGTTCTATTATTTTCTCAGAAAAAAAAAAAAAAAAAAAAAGGTTTATTTTAAAGAAACATTAGTTCTGAATCCGAGTTGGCCGAGTAAGCCCAAACAACTTTCTTTTCTTTCTCCATACGCAATAGTGCAATACCCAGTTTGAGGGAAGCCATAGGTCCATAGTACACGGCATTAAGGGTACAAAAGAAAACAGGTCAGTGGCCACACTCCATTTGTTAATGCTTTTTATATGATCTTTTTTTTCTTTTTTTTAAAAAAAAATATTTTGATGTGACATAAATATAAAAATAGTTTTAAATATTTTATAAGTATTTTGTATTTTAGGTAATTTATTAATATTTTTATCTTGAAAAATAAAAAATAAAAAAATAAAAAAATAAAAAAAAAACATTAACAGACAAAGCCGAGCGAAACCCTAACATTGTACACGACTAAGGGACGAATGAAAACAAATCTAATCTATCGAAGAACCCGATCAGCTTTGAATCAGCAAAAACAGTAGGCACTTTGTTTTTAAACCTATGACCCTTAGTTGGTACTTCTTAATTGGGACTTTATTATAAACCCAAATAGAAAACTCACTTGCATGTGTGAAAAGAAAGAATTTCACTGTTAAGAAGTTAAAAAATTAATTTATGATGACAGACGGGAAACTTATGTGCAAAGCAATGCCTTGCTGTAACAACCCAGAAAATGATTAATCGCATTGTAATTTAAACTTTATAAAATTACTTATTAAGCTCAATCTCACAAAATAATAAACAATGTGAAACCGAACACCCGTGACACTTTTGTAATCTATCCTTTACTGAATAAATGTAATAATAATTTTATGGAATACCACAGTTGCAAGATTTTTCTTTACCATAACTGATTAAAGAGTAATGCTAAAAGCCACACTTTTACCTCACCCTGCTGATGTAGCAGCACCAGTCAACTACTATCAGGATCCTCTCTATTTCAAATTAAATTGAGAGGAGCCGATCCTTATTTTATAAGGGGTAAAATAGTCCCAAAATGTGAAATGACTATTTTGCCACTTATAAAATAAGGGACCAGATCCTCCCCATTTAATCCGTTTCCAATCAACTATTGTTACACAAAATAAAATTCAATGACACTGTAACATCAACAGAATCAGATAGCAGTGAAATGAAAGTGTGGTCTCTAGTACTACTACTACTACTAAAAAAAAAAAAAAAAAGAATCAAATGCAGGTAGTTACACTTCCTACTCATCTGCTTTTTTTTTCTTTTTTTTTTTAGAGAGAGAGAAAGTCCTTGAACTATTGGGGCAAATCCATCTTCAAGATCTACTTCTTGGGACGATGGTTTCCCTTAACCCGTGAGCTATGAATAAAGGAAAACAGAATCAACAGAGGCAGATAGGGAAAGGCATACAATCCATCAACATGAAAAGACAATAGTAATACAATGGATATGCTCGGATGTGGCATATTAAATGACTCCATTCTCTGTCATCATAAAAGGGTCTTTGCAGAAAATAAAAACAATCATGACAGAAAATGAAAGAGATCATCATTGGGCATCAAATTTTTTTTTTTTAAAAGGTAAGCAAGAATTCTTAAAAACTCTAATAAAATCCATGCCATCAGTGTGGTGAGATCTGCCTTTACTTTAGTGCCCCCACGATAGAATTGTTTACCTTACAATGCTATGCAAAACAAATGGGACTCCCTCAAAAGAGTGGGGAGAAAGAAAAGGTGAAACAAATTGCACAAATCAAACCCTAGGACATCAAAAACACCCTACAGAAAGTTCAATGTCCCGGAGTCCATCAGAATGCAAGTTAATCAACATTAGTTATGATATGCTAATTGTCTTTAAAAAGACAACGGTCTACATGATATTATCATCTTATACAACACAAAATTTAACTCCAAGTTCTGCAGTTCCACCTCCATGTGATGAACTGATATTATAAGAGCCGGAAATGGCATCTGCAAGCATCCAAACATAACCTAATAGTTAGTGATGTTCATGGGTAGCATGCTCCCTCTGGCCACTGAATAGATAGATTTAAAAAAGAATATATCTACTCATCGACCAAACTGTGCAATAGGATAAGTAACAGTCCATTCTTATACAAGTATTTCAGCAAGATCACAAGGTCAATGTTTCATTTCTGAGTATTTTGATGCTGGGAACACTAGTACTTGAATTTATACTCCAAAAAAATCTTGAACATTAATAGCATAGTATCGAAATGGCATAACCAATGCCAAGAAACTAAAGGAATTACAATTGCCAAAATAAACAGAAGAAAAATAAGAAAGGAATGTCTCCAAGCAATATTTGCAAGCTGGGAATCAGTCTAAAACATACAGTGCGTTCAGAGCAATTTTAAAGAAATGTGAATTTGAATGCTTAGAAGTGTTCCCTTAGTTTGTTTCTTTGGGGATATGTAAAATGAAATTTGCATAAAGTCACCAAGTAAGAGATTTCTTCACAAAATAAATAACAGAAAGAACAATCAACAGCCGATTCTTTAAAGCGTAAAGGGTCACCTTATAGTTTAAAAGAGAAAATATGATGGCCACTACTATTCAGCATTAAATTTGTTTGCTAGCCATGGACTAAATTA
This sequence comes from Alnus rubra, assembly GCA_028654335.1. Taxonomy (NCBI): domain Eukaryota; kingdom Viridiplantae; phylum Streptophyta; class Magnoliopsida; order Fagales; family Betulaceae; genus Alnus; species Alnus rubra. The sequence goes on along the minus strand of JAJPGS010002451.1, from coordinate 730,820 downwards.
ACATACTATTTGCTTGGACCCCCAATCAAAAAAAAAAAAAAAAGAACTATCCAATTCTTTTTTTTTTTTTTGATAAGAATTCATTAAAAAGCACAGAGGGGCGCAACCCTGGTACACAGGAAGTATACAAAAGTATTCCTAATCAAAGGAAAGAAACGAACAAGAAAGTAAAAAATTAGCGAACGACATACTACCCGGGCTATGTGTCAACACCCAATGATATAACATATTAAGCACATTTCTACAAAGAGCCCCAACCAATACCTTCACATCCTCAAAAAGCCTAGAATTTCTCTCACGACACAAGCCCCACAAAACACATAAAGGAATCTACTTCCAAATACGGTTAACAGGACCACGACCCAGCAAAGTGCCCCAACCACTTAATAAATCCAAGACACTACTAGACATAACCCACTCCACCCTAAACAAGCTATAAAAAGATCTCCAAACAACCCGTGCCACGTCACAATGAAGAAGAAGGAGAAGGTGATCAACGAATTCCCCATGCTTCTACACATAACACACTACCACAATACCACGCCTACGTAAATTGTCATGAGTTTAAAATCTTTCCTAAAGCCGTTGTCCAAACAAAGAACGCCACCCGCTTCGGAGCTTTAACACGCCATATACCCTACCCTTCCAAGGAAAAGAAGCCGCCTCGTGACAAACTAATGCTTTATAGAAAGTCTTTACTTCAAAATTCCTCCTCTTAGAAAGAATCCATACCACCCTATCAACCTCCCCATACCGGACCCAAAATAGAGTATAACTGTTTATAGGACATCTCCATCTCCACCTTCCAATCCTGAGCATAGCACTTAAAGAGAACATTCCAATGAACCACGCCTCCTACCACAGACAAATTATCCCCCTCCCAAGCATCAGGAGAACGCGCAATAGTGTACAAAGCTGGATAACAGAGCTTGAGAGGTCTGTCTCCACACCATAAATCATGCCAAAAGCAAATATGAGACACATCACCCACCTCAAAACGCAAAGACTTGGCAACATTATCCCACCCCCTTCGAATAAACTTCCAAACACGGACACCATAAGGCCCCGTCACCGGTAATGAACACCAATCTCCCCTCACACTCCCATACCTCACCTCAATCACCGATCTCCACAAAGCATCGCGCTCCTGAGAAAACCTCCAAATCCACTTTCCCCGTAAGGCTTGATTAAAATTAATAACATTACGAACTCCCAGTCCACCAGCCTTGATTGGAGTACAAACTCGATGCCAATTGACTAAATGAAATTTAGTCTCATCACCCATACCACTCCACAGAAACTCCATTTGAAGCCGCTCTAGTTTCTTAGCTACACTCACAGGAATAGAGAACAAAGATAAATAATAAGTAGGAATGCTAGAAAGAGTACTGTGAATCAACGTCACCCTACCACCCTTGGATAAATAAAGTTTCTTCCAACTAGCCAACCTTCATTCCACCTTCTCAATAACCTCATTCCATACAGAAATAGATTTGAACTTGCAAGTATAGTCAGCCACAAAAAACAACCCTTCTTTATTTTTTGTTGCTAACTACTCTACATATTATATTATTAAGGAAATATATTTGTCAATTTTGCAATGATATCACCATCTTCCGAATATCTATTCCACATGATAATATACCATCATCTTCCCTATGTATTGTAACTCTATTATAATGAATCCTAAATAAGCCACTAAAATCATTCCAAAGGAAAAGTTTTATTTCTTGTAATTGCTTACAGGACATTAACATTTTGAGAAATGATAACCAGCACTCTTTGACTGAAGGCATTTGTAAATAAGATTGTACTGAAATTTATATAGAGTAGAGCACAACTAAAGGAGAGGACAGACATACCCCAGAAGTCCCCTGCCTTGCCATGTTCTAGGTGTCACTGTTAAGTTGATCAGTGCACCCTGCCTCTTAACTACTACAGGTATTGCACGACCTTGATTTGTCTGACCTTCAGACGCCAACCTCTGTGACAAATTTTCGCCAGCTTCAACATTCCCAAATTTGACAATCTGATCTCCCAGCTGTAAACCGTCCTCTGCTGCTGGTGATGCATCAGCTATTTCGTCAACAATTGCATACGGTATACTGACAATCAGATCCACATCCATAGCATTGGGAGATTCTCTCAAAAGAACATTGTGTGATGATGCAGATGGAACAGCACTAACAAATGGCGAGTTTTGGTTGTTTAACCCATCATCATTCCCTTGCATATCAGGCAAAAAAAGCAGTCAATTTGTTGCATGCAAGATATCACTTCTTCATTTTTTATTTTATTTTTATAAGTAATCAAAATATCATTAAAAGCGAAAGGCGCAACCCGAGTACGTAGAAAGCATATAAGAGAAATCTAGCTATAAAGAGAGAAAAGAACAGGGAAATATCATTTCTTCATTCTAGTAGACACAATACTTTGAGCCCCAGTTTTACAAAGACAAGAATAAAAAAATAGAAGTTAGAGAACTTCACAGTTCAGAAGGAAAACCATTCTCAGTAATATATTGATAGATTAAAGATGTACCCTATATTTGAGATAAATGAAAAATCCATAACCAGCAAACAATAATGGTTAACAACTAGATGTGGGCATTTAAAACTAAAAAATGGCAACCAGAATCAAAACCTGCTTTGGCTAAACAGGTGAACCCTACCATAAACAGAAGCTCACCATGTCAAGCTAGATACGTACAAATACTTTCAAATGCAAATTAAGCAGGTTTTCCGAATTGCAGACTTGATCAAGTAAGATGCATTAATAAATAAATTTCTCCATCTCCAAGTGAAACAGTGAAAACCCATTTTCTTATCCTGTAAAACCATTTTGACATCATTTTGAAGCACATAAAGAACAAAATATATGTAGTTTCTGCAAAACACATAATCTGTATTACAAGTGATTGAATTAGACATGTCATGGAATCAAAAATAACAAGAAGACTAATAATCATGCCCCCATATATGAATGCACACACGTGCACTACGAGACAAAACTGCAGACTAGAATTCAGAAAGAGTAGTTGATGTAGGAAGAAAGCACTTTGAGAAGAAAGCTTTGAGAAAGAGAGGGAGAAGCTGGGAGAGAGAAGAGAAAGAAGCCAAAGAAAGGGGGGAGAAGCTCGGAAGAGAAACTAGAGAGAGAAGAAGCCAGAAAAAGCCTAGAAAGAGAAAAAGAAAGCCATAGAAAGAAGGAAGAGAGAGAGAGAGAGAGAGAGAAGAAAAGGGGGGGAGGGCAACGCCCGATTTGTCAACAGTTTTATTCCATCTCAAAAGTGCCTTTCATTGGACTACAAAACATGTTTAAATAGATCTCGACTAAAAACCCTAGGGCAACACCCATTTATTACTTGCCTAACATAGCCTAGAACAACGCCCATTTATTGAATTACCAAAATAAATAAATCATAAAATAAAACATAAATTAATACACCAAATTAAAAACCTAAATAAAATTAAAGGCTGAGGTATCCACATCAGTAGTTCAAATTAATAGACAAAGAAACCATGGAATGTCTACGACACAACTACCAACAATAAAAAGCTTACTGTTAGGCTTAACAGCTGCAAGTCATTACAAAATTTTCAAGAAACCATGGAATGTCAACCACAGCTTAGACAATAAGAAAATAAAACAAAGCCTATCTGAAAAACATTGAACATCTGGCTTACAGCTAGCGTCCAAACTTTGCATAAGTCCGTCAATATTTCAGAATATTGGCTCAAAAATCTAAATGAAGGGTATCACCAATAGCAAGCACTCATCAGGTGCAAACTATAGCTAACCCATTGCTCATTCAAGATCCATATGGAGGCTACAAATTCCACATCTTTGGTAAGTGAGAACATGTCATCTAATTCCTTTTATATGCATAAGTTGCTGCGTTAGAGGTGAGAGATAGCTCTAGGGTTAGATTCTGGCATGATTTATGGTGTGAAGATATGGCCCTTAAGAAAGCCTTCCTGTATTTATTTGGTATTGCATGCACAAATAATGCTTTTGTTGCGGGCCATGTGGAACTTCTTAAAGGTTCCCTTCAGTAGAACGTGAGCTTTGCTAGAGCAACTCATGACTGGGAGGTGGATGTCTTTGCCTTGTTTTTCAGTGTGTTGTATTTAGGGAGAGTGAGATGGGAAGGCGAGGACAAGTTGTAGTAGGTCCCTTCCAAAAGAGGGTTGTTTGGGGTTAAATCATGTTACAGTGTCATGAGTTGCAATGATGGTTTTTGTTTTCCTTAAAAGAGTGTTTGGTAGACTAAGGCTCCGTTGAAGGTGGTCTTTTTTGCTTGGTCGGTAACCCTAAAAAAGATTCTTACTACGGACAATCTTCGGAAGCGGTGCATCATTGTGGTTAATAGGTGTTGTATATGCAAAAGGAATTGGGAGTCTATGGACTGCCTTTTTCTTCATTGTGAGGTTGCTTGTGCTATGTGGAGTGTTTTCGTCAGTCAATTTGGGCTGTCTTGGGTTATGCCTAGACGAGTAGTCGACTTGTACGCTTATTAGTGGACTGTTGGCAGCACTTGAAGTGCTGCTGTGTGGAAAATGGTGCGTTTATCTTTGGAGGGAAATGAATGATAATTTTAAAGACCGTGAGAGTACTTTGGAGAAGATTAAGTTTTTATTTTTCAATACTCTACATCTTTGGACAACTGCTTTTGTTTCTCTTTTGGTGATTAGTTATCATGATTGTCTTGTTCTTTTTACTTCTACTAGTTAGGTGGCTTATTTTCTATACTCTCTATGTACCTAGGGACACCTTACGCTTTCAATGATATTTCAATTACTTATAAAAAAAAAAGAAAAAAAAAAAAATACATAAGTTGCTGCCTTCAACCAATAAAGTTTCACTGAGTAACGTCAGTTGCTAATTCTTTTCAAAATATTTCTCTTGACAGATCTGGGTAGAATAACATTTATTTCATCCAGTTACCTGATTCTTTGGGGGGTGAAGACCCAGAAGGAAGCCTTGCCGAGTGTAGAATTTCTATATTCCGATTTATTTTCTCTGTTAACTCCCTGTGATCATTCCGCAGCTCTGCACATAATAAAGAAGAAAACAAAAATTAAAAAAACCAATGATTAAAACAAAAAAATTACTAATATGAAATTGTAACACCACTAGTACTGCTGCTATGGCCGTAACAGGCAGTTGCATACTAAGCATTCTCTTAAATCAAACTGTTTTTGAATTATGTCACTTTCAGTTGCACATAATCTGAACAAGGATTGCTTAACTACAAATATTAAGAAGTTGTGATCTCCACAACTAGTTTTTCTTCAATGAACATATAACAGACAAAAAGAAGAGAAAGTTGGATGAAGAATAGTCAATATCACAGTAGGGCCCTCCCATATTAATACTATTACTCTGCTTTAAAATTAGGTACTTTACAATAGACCTTAATATTTTTGAGGGACTATGCATATAATATTCGTAACGGTTCCTAAGTTAAAACATGCACAATGGCACTCACACCACAACCCTCGTGAGAACCCAGATACTCAAATTCATTATGACAGACAACAACTAAGATAAAGGACCGTCCAACATATATATTTGAATGAATAGATTACAGAACATATCGATTAATACTCTCAAAAGAATCTAATAATGTTGATTACATTATAATCCTACTTATTTGTTATAATTCTAGACAAAGATAGATTACATATATATAATGCGGACTCGCGATACAATTCGATCAAAATACAACAAAAACCATCATACCAGAAAGACGATACCGCTCTGCTCGCACAACTGGAATGTCGATATCCGAGCGAGGAAAACCCTACATCAAACCGAACAACAAAACCCCAAATTGTAAAAATCCACAACCACTTCCATTCACTACCAATCACTCCCATACTCTAAGACTTCATTTAGCTCTCAAGTAAGCAAAATCCTCAGCACCTTGCACTGTATAACTTATATTTCCCAATGAATACTAGAACTACTTTTTTCTTTTTTAGAAAGAAACAAACAATATTAGCATTCACCTAGTTGAGATTTTATTCTATTACAATATAGGGGAATAAATTGTGAGACGCGAATTGTGTTCCCTTGTTTTGTACTCAATTTTCTCAGCAACCAAACGGAGTCCTAGTAAAAATCGATTAATTCGAACAAATTTTAGCTCTACAGATTACGGAAACAAACAATCCAATCAGAAAAGAAAAAAAAAAAAAAAAAAAAAACCTAACGGAACCAAAAAAAAAAAATTACAAAGAATAAACAAAACACCTCGGAATCGATGAGACCGCCGGAGAGGCCAGGGCCGCCGGGCTGGCAGAGGCGGCCTATGATGGCGTCCATATCGGCCTCCATGGCGCTCCTCTTCTCCATCAGGGCCATCGTCTCGGATTTCAGGTTCGTCGCCACCATTCTTTGTGCTGATGCTTTTGCGCTGATGCTTCTGCGCCGGGTGATGTTATCAACGCCCTTCTTTCAGTTCTTCGTACTTCGACTGTGTTTTGAGCGGTGAGTTTTTTTGTAATGAGAAGAGGAAATGTGAAAGTCTTCTGGAGCCTGTTGGTGGGCAGTTTGGTAAAATTGTACGTGAATAACCTTCGCTAATAGGACACGGTTTTCCGGGTTTTCCTCTCCTTTATGTGTCTAATTAGCATTTCAAAAATACATAATACTCTTTTAATAATACGAATAAGGTTGAAAGAAATTGTATTTAAAAAACATATGCAAAAGTTCAATTCTCGTGTTATTAAAAAAATATGTGTTTTTTTTATCTAAAAAAATAAAAAATAAAAAAAATTATTATTACGTAGTAAATGACATATGTCTTGGATCGGAAAAAAATTTTGTTCTTTGAAAATAATTCTTAGAATTTCTTACATACTAAAGATACCTATTATATTTAAAGATTAGGTCGGAGAAAATTTTTGCTCTTTGAAAATAATCCTTAGAATTTAATTAATAAAACTTAATAATAAGACTATAATATTGGAAAACCAACAGCTAAATGAGGAAAAATAAATAGATAAATATAAAATAAATCCACGAGCAAACACACTTTTACAAATTACTCTCCATAGGTTTTTTTGTCCTTTCAAATTTTTTAATTTTTTCAATTGGGTCTTTACATATGTTTTCGGTCGAATTTAGTAACATTCGTCAAAGCCACGTCATATTAAAATGATATTTTTTATTTATTATAAAAATTTAAAATCTTAACAATAAATATTTTTAATTTATTATTTTGATTTAAGGTGGCAAAAGGGTTGACACGACATTGATGGGCGTTAATTATTTGGACAAAAAACACACAGAAATACCCAATTAAAAGTTGCAAAAAACAAGGTTTTAAAAATGAAATAAAAATCATAAGGAGTAATATGTAAAAGCTCATTTACCGAATGATTTATTTTATATTTACAAAAAAAAAAATTAAAAAAAAAATCTATAATGTCCCTAAGGCATGGATGGACTTTTTTTAAATCAATCTTAGGGTTCAAAAGTTACCAATTTACTCCTTAAGGTTATAATTATTATCAAATAGATCTCTATATCCATCTTCTATTCAATTTTTAATAGTGATCACGCATCATATTCAATCGAAAGACGACACGTGTCCCTTTTAATGAAAAACATGAAAAGAAAAACAATTTCTATAAGGGTTGTGTGGACAACCCTTAGATTGCCTAGAATGGGTGACCAAACCACCCAAAGGCCAATTTGACCACTACCAAAAATAAAAAAAAAAAAATTAATTTTAATTTTAGTTTTTTCCTTTTTGTTCTTTATATTTATATTCATAATTTTTTATATTTTTATAATTTTTTTTTTTATTAAACATAACATGTGTCATCTTCTTACGAGTATAGCGTATCATAACCGTTAAGAAATTGACAAAAAGTAGACAAAATAATTTATTTGATAACATTCCTAACCTTAACGAGTAAATTGATAACATATGAAAATTATTTGTTAAAATTATTAGCAATTTGGACAGATAATGTGAAAGATATTATATGAAACTCACATGTCTAAATAGATTTTAGATTGTCCGAACGCCTAAATTACTAGTAATTCAAAATAAGTGCTTTGAATCATCCATACATAGGTTGTTGATCAAATATTTCAATTCACCATCAAAAGAAAGAATTACGAAATGAAACAATTATCCAATTAATATGAGAAGAAATTTGATGTTATAGGATGTCTTGTGGCAAATGTCTAATCATTCTATCAAGGAAAAATTTATGATAAATTCATGGGTAAAAGTACAATTTGATATCACTCTCACTTTTTAAAAATCAATTTTTGCTGCTTTAAGTTTTCGCAAATTTGAAATCAGCTATTCCATGATTTTTCCGTATATTTTTACAACTTTCGTTAGTGCTACATCAGTCTTTTCGCCACATCATCTTAAAATATTATTTTATTTAAAAACTAAAAAATTTATTTTATTTTTAAAAAAATGAAAATGGGGGTTTGGGGTGGCTCGCAGGTGGCAGGTCCCACCCCTAAATCCATCTAGGGGTGGCTGCGCGCCACCCTCAGCCCTAGGGGGTGGCTGTCCTTATTTCATTTTTAAAAAATAAAAAAATAAATAAAATTTTAAGTTTTAAAATAATATATATATATATATATATTAAGATGATGTAGCGAAAAGGCTGACGTAACATTAACGGAAGTTGCGAAAATGAACGAAAAACTCACTGAGAGACCAATTTCAAATCTGCAAAAAAACTAAAGCAGCAAAAATTGATTTTAAAAAAAAATGAGAGAGTAGTTTCAAATTGCACTTTTACCAACTTACATGATATGATCTTTTAAACTACCAATTTGATATGATTTAGCCCCTTTCGTTAGTCTTGACTATTATCTTTGATGTAAAATTAAATTTGACTAAAATGTTCCAAAAATGCCCTTATTTTGATCATTGAAAAACCAAAATCACCCTATGTATTGATTAATTAGTAGAAAAATACATTTTTTTTTTAAATAAATTAAAAAAATAAAAAGAATTAAACCTTTTTATTATTAGTTTATATTGGACAGAAGATTGGTCACGTGCGTGGCAATTGACTAATTTGACCTAATTCTACCCATTTTATCATCATCGGGATAAAAAAAAAAAAAAAAACTATATATATATTTTTAAAAAAGTTTAGAGGTGGTCAAAATAAGGGTATTTTCGAAACATTTGGTCAAATTTGATTTTTCATCAAAGATAACGGTCAAGACTGACAGAGGGGCCTAAATCAGATCAAATTGGTAGTTTAAAGAACTATATCATATGAGTTGTTAGTTCATAATGTTACGTCACAAACGGTTGTTAGTTGTGGAAGTTAAATAATATTTAACCCATTAAATTATCTACAGTCTGCTATGAATTTTTAAACTCAGGTTATTCTTTATTAATTTTCTGATATGAGAACAACATTGGACGACCTCCATGACATATTTTTAACCTAATATGAGCTAGAATAAAGTTCATTTATTTGCTTTTAGATCAAATTTATCAACCGATGTGTTAATAAAAAAACATAAAAAGTTATAAAGTTGAGTTTGTCAGGCTCAGAAATAAAAACAATTTTTTTTAAAAAAAAAAAAAATCATCTTTGTGAGACAATGCCCCATTTTTCTTCTTCTTTCTTTTTTTTTTCTTTTTTTTTTTTTCAATGTTTAATGATCTAAGGACAACAATTACACTACTTGAAAATCACCTGTGGGACGTGATTAATGATGTTTGAAGACCGTTTGATCCATGATTTTTTTTTTCCTCATAAATTTACTCATGATATTTGGAGACCATGATCTATGACAAATCAATCTTATTCATTATTCATATTTATAAAAGCCAAATATTTCTCAATCCAAAAGTTAGTTCTTATTCAAATATGTTAAAAAAACAATAGCAAATAGATGTTATTTTTTTCTTTGTTTCTATACCTTTGCTTATTTTACTTTTTATATTGATGCAATTTAACATTAATAATAAATTAATAATAAATCAATAGGATATCATTGTGATTAAATGAGAAGGACAAACACTCCGTTTGCTAAAATTATTATTTTCTCTTCAACGAATAACTCAAACACTAGTCTCATGTAAGGTGCTTAATTACACAAACGGATATAGAGCAAAAGAAGTGGCTGGTTGTTGGGGGGTGGGTGGGTGTAGGGCTGAGCATGGGGCGGGGGGGGGGGGGGGGCGGGGATGGGGATTTTTTGACCCCGCCCCGCAGAGGTGCGGGTTCCCCAAAGTGAACCCGCACCCCGCAGAAAACCCCCTCCACCCGCACGGGGCGGGTGTAGATGGGGCGGGGCTGCGGGGCAGGGATCCCCGCGGGTTGTGACCCATTAACCCTTGTGTTCAATTTTTTTTTTTTTACAGGGGAACAGAGCTCTGGGTTGCAAAATACAAAGAACAGAACAAGAAACCCAAATCCAAAACATCACATAGTCGGCTGAACCACACAACCAGCTAGAAACCCAAATCCAAAACATAACTCAAACCAAAAATCAACATACGGTTTCCCCAACATACACGGCCGAATCTTCACAGGGCCAACAGGAAATCCATACCCAAAATCATTTACAGATTCAAATCAAACTCATGAAAAACAAAAAGGAAAACCCTCACTAATCAACAACGAAAATCAATGGAAGCATCAGATTTAAAATAAGGGAAAATAAGGGAAAATTGTATCGTATCAAGCTGCTGTGGCCTGCTGGGCGCTGGCTGCTGCTGCTCTGTGCCGGACCGTGCGTGCCGTGCGGGGAGGTGACTAGGTGAGCCGATGCTGGGATGGGAGACTGGGGGCGGCGCAACTCAACAGAGAATCAACAGATTCCCGATCTCCTCACTCCTCAGTCTCTCGATCTCTCTCTCTTCAACAGATTCCCGATCTCCTCAGTCTCTCGATCTCTCTCTGTGTATCTCGACTCGGCGAGAAGAAGTTGAAGAACAAAAGAAGAGGAAAGAAGAATAAGAAAAGGAAGAGGCAGAAGCCGCAGACAGAATAGGGTTAGGTTTTTTCCGTGCCGCTTGGCGCTTTCTTCCTTCTTTTCTTTTCTTCTTCTTTTTTTTTTTATTTTTTTATTTTTAAATAGGCGGGGCGGGTGCGGGGCGGGGCGGGGACCCGAGAAAATTCAAGGGTCCCCCCCGCAACCCGCCCCGCACCGCGCGGGGGGGCCAAAAACAGCCCCAAAACCCGCACCATGGGTGCGGGTTTTGGGCTCTGCGGGGAGGGTTGGGGCGGTTTCTGCGGGGCGGGGCGGGTTTCTGCGGGTTTTGCTCAGTCCTAGGTGGGTGGGTGGAGGTTCCACGCCTCCCTCCCCTGGTGGTGTGTCCCCCCTTGCCCTTCTAGGGTGGGGGAGGTTTTTTGCTCCTCTCTGGTTAGAGCCAGTGAAATGTTTGTGTTTTCTAGTCTTTGGAGTTTTTTTATCCTCCGGGTTAAATTCGGTAGTGGTTGATGTTCCTCGGCAAAAGACTTCACGGGATTTGGGTTGGAAAGCGACTTTCTGGTGTGTTTTCCGACGAAGTTTCTGACCTGATTTTTCTTTGTTTGGGTTTCTTTCTTTTGAGTAAAATCTACTTACTTCGGCTGGTTCTTCCAAGACTCGCTCATCTCCACGATGGTCGCCGGCTTCTTCCGGTCCAGTAGCCTCCAGCCACGGCCGTGTTGGTTCTTCACGCACAGCGTGTGGCCTACACGCGCTAGGGAGGTCACTCCCTGGACCAGCGTGTGTGGGTCACGGCTTGTCTTTTAGGGCGCGGTTAGGGGCTTTTTGGTGGATTCGAGTTCTTCCGACGAATTTTTGCTGCAAAGGAAGTATCTGATGGTGACGTGTGTACTATACGCGCCGACGACGGCGCCACCCGACACCGGTCCTGATTTTGGCTTCTGTTTTAAGGTGTTTTATGTTGCCTTTCTTGTCTTTTCACAGCCTGCCTCTGTGATGCTTAAAAGTTAATGAACTATTTGTTGCCTTAGGTGATAGATCTTTCCCATTTTATTTGTTGATTATGCTTAAATGTAAATAGTGACTCATTATTGTCATTGTAATGATTATGTATTGCTTAAGTTGCTGTTCAAGTTAGATTAATCTGGCTTAGGGTGTAGGGGGTCTTGAACCTCTTGTTTTTGTCATTGCCCTAGGGCTTTCTTCAGTAATATATGATAGCACATGCTATTTGTTTTTTTTTTTAAAAAAAAAAAAAACTCAGACACAAAACACTCTTAAAAACATATTTCACCGGGGCGAATCTAGACGTTAAAGTGTTGGCAGAAAAAATTGGAGGTAAATAATTAATTTTGAAAGGAATATTTCATGAAAATATAAAATTTAGAAGCAATTTTAAAATTTTGGGGGCTAATGCTCCCAAGCATATATATACCTAGTTTCGCTCTGATTTTCCCTTCTATAACACATCAAAGCCCTATTTCATTTTTCTTTTCTTTTTTTTTTTAAAAAAAAAAAAAAAATTGAAGGGTGTTGGTACAGTTTCCGGTATGGTGACGCGTCGCTTGGTGATTTGCTAAGTCAGGAAATTGATCTTACTTTCTGAGATTCGTTAGGAGTAGAAAAATTGAGAAGATAGGGTAGGAGATGACACAAAGATTTAAGTGGTTCCCTCAAACCGAGGTACGTCCACTGTAGGAGATTCAGAGAGAATTCACTATTAAAAATAGTTACAAGGAGGGAATCAATCTAAGCCCAAAGCCCCGACACACTCTGATTTCCTTCACTCGTTCTTTTATCTATCTCACTTGTTTGCTCATATACCTTTCCCTTCTCTTCTTTTTGCCTATTTTTGCACATACTTGTATCTGGTACCATGATCTCTATTTATAGGCTTGTGATCTTGCTGCTTTCTTCTAATTCCTCTTGTCCTGTTTTTCCGGGAGTTTGATTCCTCGCCCATCTTCTCATGTCTGCCACTTTCCAGCACTTTAATATCTGTTTTTGTTGTGTCATCGAGTGGAGAGAGAGATTGGAGATTACTTTATGCTGAGGGGAGATGATAATGAGTGGAAAGAGGTTGGTAGAAAAGTGCATGGTCTTGGGAGGAGTGAGTGGACGGTTACTTTATGGCTGAGTAGGATTATTTTATTGAGTGCATGTGCTGTCCAAGAGGCTTGGGGAAAGTGCCGCCTGGAATGGAGAAAGGTATCGCCCATGCTGTCTTGATGTTGCTTTCCAGCAGAGTTTCGTCCTTTTGCAGGCGCCGCCAGCTACTTTGGAGGAGTGTAACACATAGGCGGAGAAGCTTAAGCCCACATGTCTTTGGAACTGATTATTTCTTCAACACTCTGTCCTTACCGTACTCTGATACATCCGCGGCAAACTTTCAACCAGACCCCGAGATGATGATGTCCGAGACGCGCGTGTTCTGGGTTGGAGATCTCGGGATATCACCGCACCATAAAGGAGTTATAAAAAGCCGAGACGTTATTGCACCGAATTGATTGGGAGATCTCGGGACGTACCACATACCGTGACCTGGAGTGTCATTATAACCCCGAGATGTATTTGTACCGAGACGTCATAATACCACCGAGATGTATGTCATTATACCCCCGAGATGTATCTGTACCTAGGCAGTCTTTTCTTTGCTGACTGAAATAAATGTCCGAGGCACTGCTCCGAGATGTTTCTGAAGCCACGTGTCTCTAGGGCTAATTTTATCCCCAACAAAGGGAAAGCCCTATTTCAAATCAAATCCAAAAACACAATAACAAACAAAATATTCCTCCAATTTCAATCGGATAATTATTATTTTTATTTTTTTAACTCAATTTATTAAATTAACGCCTATTCTTAATAAAAAATGTAGTTCTCACAGAATTTTTAATAAAATTAATAAAACACGTGAATCTACATTTTAAATTATGCACGTTAGAATTAAAGAAATTTCCTTCCAACTTTTTTTTTTTATTTTCTTTTTCTTTTTCTTTCTTTTTGAGTGAAATTTTCTTCTTTCTTTCGTTTATTATTTATTAATAGATAGTGAAATTTCCTTCTAACTTGCAAAGAACGAGAATATAGACAATCGTACAGTATTTCAGTCAAACACACATCTCGCTTTCGGTGGTGATTCTTCGATGTGATCCACGACCAGACATGACTTAACGAAGGAAGATGCCGACTGCCGAGAATTCTCCGAGCCTTCTTTTAACGCCCGTGACCAACGCCTTCTCTCTTTGTGATTTCTTCCATGGCTTTCCAAGGAGCCTCTTCTTCTTCTTCTTCCCGTAAATGGGCTCACGATGTGTTCTTGAGCTTTAGAGGCACAGATACTCGCAAAACATTTACCGCCGACCTACACAAGGCTTTGACTCAGAAGGGAATCATCACCTACATAGACGACGACAACCTTAGAAGAGGAGAGGAAATTTCAGGAGCACTTCTAGAAGCCATTGATGAGTCAAGGATTTCAGTCGTTGTACTCTCTGAAAACTATGCGTCATCGTCGTGGTGCTTGGACGAGCTGATTAGGATCGTCGAGTGTAAGAAAACAAAGCAACAGATCGTTCTACCGGTGTTTTACAAAGTAGATCCGTCGGAAGTACGGCTTCAAAGAAAGAGTTATGGAAAAGGACTGGCTAAACTTGAAGGAAGGTTCAAGGATGACAGGTTGCAGAAATGGAAGGCAGCTCTGAAAGAAGTGGCCGATTCGTCTGAGTGGCGTTTAAGGAAGAAAGGGTATTTCTAACCACTCTTGTGCCTTCATTCTAGAATTTTCTTCTACTTCTAATCTAATTTTAAGGAACATTTAATATGGAATTAAATCATTAATTTCTTTATAGAGTTAATTGGAGAACGGGAGAAATTAATTCGAACTTGAACAAAACAATAAAAAATGTAAATAATATATATATTGCCAATTTAATAAATTACCAACTAAGGTAGAGGAAACGAATATCCATTTTGGTCAAAGAGTATTATTATTATTATTTTTTTGAATATCAGACAATATTATTGAAATTCAATCAGGTTGTACATTCAGAATCTGCTACAACAACATTTTGGATAATAGAAGGACATTCAGTTATCCATGTGTTGTTTAACAGTTGTGACAGAGCATATTTAGCCAGTACATGTGCCACCCGATTTGCATTTCTACGAACGTGTTTTACCTCCACCGACGAGAAGAAAGAGAACTGGCTCTTGATGTCATCCAGAATTTGGCCATAGACTCGGAAGCTCGACTCCCTCGTTCCAAGAGCTGAGACTATGACTGACAATCTCCCTCCAGCACAATTCGACTGCCCCCCACCTCTCGAGCAAGAACTACAGCTTCCCACGCAGCTAGTGCTTCAGCTACGCCAGGGTCGGTAATGTAAAGAATCACCTTCGTCCGAGCCGCCACCACCAGACCTGCTGCATCCTAATTACCACCCCAACGCCCATTCTGTTCATCTCCTTTGAAATAGCAGCATCCCAGTTAATTTTCCAAACACCAAGAGAAGGTTTGGTCCATAAGGGAGGGGCTCCTACCAATGCTCTACCTGTTTTATCCTCAATCTTCATAGCTTGGGAGAAACCTTCCATCGATTGGTACACAGCAGCCATAACTTGGGATGGAGGAGTAAGTTTGCCCTCAAAAAAATAAAAGTGTTCCTTGTAAGCCAAATCATCCTGAGTATGGACAGAGCTTCTATCAACTCCTCAGACTCTAATTTGTCCTGGAAAAACAACAACAAACCCCTACCATCTGTATCCCCACAAGCCATCTTCTGAAGCTTTCTACTCCCTTCTTGCCAAATCCCTACGGCCATTGGACAGCTCCAGAGGCATTGAAAAATTGTTTCTGGTTCTCCATTGCAAATAGGACAAATTGGATTAGCTACCACTTTTTGGGAGAACAAGTTGAACTTTGTAGGCAGTAAGTCATGACACAATTTCCAGCAAAAATTTCGAAGCACTGGGGTGGTCGGCAGACTCCAGATGAACTTCCATAATTGTTCATTACCATCAACACTTGAACTTTCACCTTTTTCTTGGGCTCTTCTCCTCATCTTCATATGATATGCACTTCTCACAGTGAAGACACCCGAAGGTGAACCTCTCCAAATAATTTTGTCTTTTTTCAGTAAAGGGCTAATCACAACACTCCCAATATCTGCTGCCTCCCCAGGATCAAAAAGTCTATGAATAAGGTCTAAGTTCCACCAACCTGAATTGTGATCAATAAGGCTGCTAACTCTTGACTCAGGGTGCCAATTTGTGTTGTTGGTCAGTAGTAAACGACTCTTAGGAGGATTCAACCAAACATCCTTCCAGATCTTTATATCTTCCCCATTTCCCACCCTCCAACCAATCCCATTTTGCAGTATGGACTTTGCCTTCAGGATGCTGCGCCGCACAAAAGAAGGACGACTCCCCAACTTTGCATCCATAAAATCCACTCGCGGATGATATTTTGCTTTCATGATACGAGCCACCAGGGACTCCGGATTGGACAGCAATCGCCATCCTTGCTTTGCAAGCAAAGCCAAATTGAACACCTCCAAATCACGGAACCCCATACCACCCCTGTTTTTTGGAGCACCTAACCTCTTCCAACTCATCCAATGGACTCGCCCTTGATTAGTCTTGTGCCCCCACCAAAATTTGCTCATCAGTGAGTTTAGGGACTTACACAAAGTCTGAGGCAGCCTGAAAACACTCATACAATAGGTAGGCAGTGCCTGGACAACAACTTTTATCAAAATTTCCTTCCTTGCTTGGGAAAGGAATTTCTCCTTCCACCCATCTAGTTTCGCCTTCACCCTCCCGCAGATACTGGCAAAGGTTTGCTTCTTAGACCGACCTACCATCGCAGGAAGACCAAGGTACTTATCAAAACTTGAAGTAACTGTCACCCCTGCCAAGTTGATGAGGTATTCCCGAAAATCTGAATGTGTATTCCGGCTTAAGAAGATGGCTGTTTTGGCCGTGTTCAGTTGCTGCCCTAATGTTCGCTCGTAGGTTTGCAAAACCTGGGTGAGATTGGACCATTCCACTGCATTCGCCCTGCAAAACAGGAGAGGGTCATCCGCAAAAAATAGATGACTCAACTGATAACCACCAGCAGCAATGGGTACCCCCGTAAGTCTTTTGTCATACCCCGCCTTGGACAACAAAGCACTCAATCCCTCTGCCATAATCAAGAAGACATAGGGTGACAAAGGATCCCTTTGTCTCAACCCACGGGTTGGGAGAATCTTTCCAAAGGGTTGATCATTCACCAGCACCGAGTAGGATACACTCTTCACACAAGTCATTATAAGAGTGATCCACTTCTCCTCAAAGCCCATTGTTCTCATCATAGCCTCGAGGAAGGGCCATTCCACCCTGTCATAAGCTTTCCTCATATCTACCTTTACAACCATAAAGCTCTTTTTACCACTCATCCTGGAAGACATGGTATGAAGTGCTTCATAAGCTATCATTACATTATCCGTTATTAACCTCCCGGGAACAAAGGCACTTTGGTTATAAGAAATAATAGAAGGCAGCACCAATTTCAGCCTATTAGCTAGCACTTTAGCTATGAGCTTATACACTACATTGCATAGGCTAATAGGTCTATAATCAGACACTGAGGATGCATTAACCTTCTTAGGGATTAGAGCTATGAAAGTCTCATTAATCGAGGGGTTAAAGACACCCCTCTCTAAAAAATTCAGAACTGCTCCACTAACCTTATCGCCAATTGCCTCCCAATGATGTTTATAAAAACTTGCTCCAAAGCCATCAGGCCCTGGGGACTTAAGAGGCTGCATCTGTGCCAGGGCTGTATTGATTTCCTCAATAGAAAACGCTGCTGACAGCATAGCATTCAATTCTGGCTTTACCTTGGAACACACTGCAGGGATACAATCTTCAATTCCTATCACCCCCTCGGACGTAAACAGGTGCTGGAAATACCTGGAGAAAGCATCTCCAACCTCTGTAGAGCCCTTCCTCAATTGTCCTTCCATATCTATTGTGGCCCCAATAAAATTGGATCTCCTCCGGTGGTTTGCCCAAGCATGGAAAAACTGGGTATTTCGGTCCCTGTCTTTAAAACCAACTCCGCTTCGCTCTTTGTCGCCATTTAATGTCCTCCATTTCAAGGAGCTTGTTAAGTTCCCCTTGGACCTCCCTAATATGAGCCATTCTGCCAGGGAGCTCATTTTGCTACAGATCATCCAATCTCCTCGTCAGTTGCTTTATACGGCGGGAATTTCCAGCGAACTTTAGATGGCTCCAAACTAATAAAGCATCCTAACTTCGGTGAAGATCTTGAACTACTGCTCCCAAAGGGTCCCCGTCCACTGCCCCTGAATTCCACACTTTTTGGACAACTGCCAAACACTCCTCCTCTACATTCCACTTGGCCTCATAACAAAAAAGCTTCGTGGACACCCGATGTTCTGAATCAAATTTTAGCAGGAGGGGCTTATGATCTGAATTGGCAACTGGAAGAGTCTCAATAGAAACATTAGGAAAATTGGCACACCAACTTGGAGTTGCAACCGCTCTATCCAGCCTCTCCTTGACAAAATTGGAAGCTTCCCTGCAGTTACTCCAAGTGTATTTAGACCCCCGGTAGCCCAAATCATTTAAATTGCATTCCTCAAGAGTTGAGCTAAACCGCTGCATTTGAGCTTCACTGCAAATAGCACCTCCATGTTTCTCGCTTTGATCAACAATCTCGTTAAAGTCTCCCATGCATAACCAAGAGTCCCTACTAAGAGAGGCCAAATGTGATAAAAGTTTCCACGAACCCTCACGCAGATTCCTATCTAGATAGCCATAAAACCTAGTGAAGGTCCAATGGAAATTCGAATCATCCAGGGAGATATCTATAGAGATATGGCTTTGGGAGTAATTCAAGACTTCCACTCCTTTCCCAGGCTTCTAAAAGAAAGCCAAACCTCCCCTGTGACCTATGGGGTCCACCTGAAGCATTCCAACAAAATCAAACTTTCTTCTGAGACGTTGTAGCAGATGGGAAAACACTTTTGTTTCAATAAGAAACAAAAAGTGGGGCTTCTTACTCTTCACCAGATTGTGAAGCTCCCGAACTGTCTCAGGGTTCTCAAGCCCTCGACAGTTCCAACAAAGAAGACTCATGGTGATCGGCGGGGCTGATCCACAGCCACCGCCGATTCAGTGCTACGTACAGAAAGGCTCAATTCATACCTTTGACCGAAGGTAAAAAATGGAGTCTTTGAGTGTACTGATTCTAAACCGGTCCGAGTCTCGTCTCCTTCTTGCTTTTCCTTCGGAACCCCCACATTTTTAGAATAGTCTCCACCCTCCTCATCCTCTCTAGTTCTTTTCTTTCTAGCCCCCTCCAAGCCAGGCTGAACCAAAGGAGTGACGGATAAGGAATTCCCGTCGCTGTCCTCTTTAGTTTCTCTGTTCTTCCTCTTTCGGGGAAGCTTCTGGGAGGACTCCTTCAAAGTATCGAGGACCTGACGTGTGGAAGCTTCAATTGATACCTGCTAGGGAGTGGCTAGGGTCTGTCCACGTGTGTTTGAGTCTTCCGGAAAGGTGTGAGTAACTATTCCCACTTCTGCATTTTGTTTGGGCCTATACGACATCCTGGCTTGGCCCGTAATCCCTGGTGACCAACCCATTCCTCCTTTTTGGACCCTTACTGGTCAAAGAGTATTAAGCAATGCTTAAAAGCCACTTTATTTTTAGAGGGACATAATAGTGACACAAGATGAACTTATAACATTACTCCACGTAAAACTATTTGGTAGTTATCATATTTTTGGAAATTAAATTTCATGAAGAAAATCAAACTTAAATTAGAAATATGTTGATTGAAGCATTTAATATGGTACTCTAACATGTAAATTTCTCTCTAAATTTCAGTGGAGAACAGAAAAAATTAATCGTAACTTGAACCTAAAAGAAAAAAACCCAAATAATTGTTTTGTTGCCCTTTGAATTGCTAACAGATAAATCACTACTTATCTCAAAAGCTTAAGCTTATAAGAATGAGTGAATTTAATCATTTAATTAAATAGCATTAACAACTTGACAATTAAATAATTAACTAAAATGTAAAAAATGTATCGTTTAATACTACGTGTATGCATATATATTTATTTGAGTTAGGGAGGGAAAGAATATAGCCTACCATTGTCATTTGTTACGAGGAAAAAGAAGAAAAAAATATATTGTAACTAGATCATGTTCCTATATCCTTTAATGTGAAAAGTTCAACACGTTAAATGTGTCTTATCTTTTGTATTTGTAGGAGTGCGTCGGAATTTATCAAGAAAATTGTTCAATGGGTCTCAAGAGTTGTAAATCGTACATATTTAAATGTTGCTGCGAATCCAGTTGGAGTGGAGACCCATGTGCAAGAGATCAATTCACATTTAAGTATTGGGAAGAATGACATACGGATGATAGGGATCTTTGGACCTGGTGGAATTGGGAAGACGACTATCGCCAAAGCAATCTATAACTTGATCGCTTATCAATTTGAAGGTAGTTGTTTTCTTGCAAATACTAGAGAAACATCTAAGCAAGACTTTGGCCTGGTCCAACTACAAAAGACACTTCTTTGTGATATCCTTGGAAAAATTGGAAGTTTGAAGTTTGGCGATGTTGATCGAGGAATCAATGTGATAAAAAAGAGACTTCGCTCTAAAAGGGTTCTTTTAATTCTTGATGATGTAGATCAGTTGGTCCAATTAGAAACATTGGCAGGAAAACGTGATTGGTTTGGTTTAGGAAGTAGAATCATCATAACAACAAGAGATAGAAATTTACTATCTCAACATGAAGTTAATTCAATGTACAAGGTGAGGGAATTGGATCACAATGAAGCTCTTCAGCTTTTTAGCTGGCATGCCTTCAAAAAAGACAGACCTGATGATGATTACTTGGAACTTACAGAACATGTAATACAGTATGCTGGGGGCCTTCCACTAGCTTTAACAGAGTTAGGTACAGATCTATATGGTAGAAGTGTACAGCATTGGAAAAGTGCATTGGATAGGTATAAAAGAATTCCTAACAAAAATATACAAGAAAAACTTAGAATAAGTTATGATGGATTGGGTGATACCGAGAAGAATATTTTTCTTGACATTGCATGTTTCTTCAACGGATGTGATGCAGATTATGTTATTAAAATACTCGACAATTGTGGTTTCTTTCCAAATAATGGTATCAAAGTGCTTATGGATAAGTCTCTCATAACTATTGATGAGTTTAACAGATTGATCATGCATCATTTATTGCAAGAAACTGGAAGACAAATTGTTCAACTAGAATCCAAAGAACCTGGCCAGCGTAGTAGATTGTGGTTTCATGAAGACGTTCGTCATGTACTGGAAGAAAATACGGTAAGAGTCGCCAAAATTAATTTTACTTTTGTTTCTTTTTCATAAGTGAAACCTACAGTAAAAATATTGATTTTTTTTTTTTTTTTTTTTGGGTAAAAAAATGGTGAAGAAATGCACATATAGATATACATACATATGTACAAAAAAGTTGAATAAATAGAATGCTTTTAATTAAGAAAAATAAATAAAATTATCATATGCAACGGCGGTTTACCATATTTCAAAGATAGGCTTAGTTTTTATGAATATTTTTGCCTTCTATTTTACAAGTAGGTAAGAGTAATATGTAACTATGATAGAAGACAAAAGTTTGACATTTTGAATGTGGTTATAATCACTTTAGGACATTCAAATAATAGATGCAAATGGTAAAAATTTATGCTTTGATTTCGCTGACACACTTATGTATTATCTTGTCAGGGAACAAACAAAATTCAAGGCATATTGATAGATTTGCCTGAACAAGACCTCATATGCTTGAGCTTTGAAGCCTTTGAGAAGATGAAAAAGCTTAGAATATTTATAAACCATAATGCATGCTTTTCAGAAGAGCCTAGTTTTCTCTCTAATGAGTTAAGATTACTTGATTGGCCCGAATATTCTATGGAATCTTTACCATCCAATTTTCATGGAGAGAACCTTGTTGTTTTTAGAATGCGAAGTAGCTGCCTTAAGGGAATAAAGGGATTCCAGGTACAATTATTATTGTCTATATTTCTTCCTTCAAATTATGTTGTAAACTTACTTGAAGCTAATTTATTCCCTCTTTTTCTTGACAGAACTTTCAAAACTTGACAATTTTGGATTTTTCAAATTGTAAATTCCTAAGAAAAATCCCTGATGTTTTAGGGATCCCAAATTTAAAGGAAGTGACTCTTGATGGTTGTACAAATTTAGTTGAGATTCATCATTTTGTTGGATTCCTTGATAAGCTCATTGATTTGAGTCTTCAAGAATGCTCCAACCTTAAAAGTTCTCTGAGAAGCTTCAAGGTGAGATTTCCTGAATATCTCAGCCTTGAAAACTGCTCAAGGCTTAAGAACTTTCCTCCAATTGAGTCTCTAATGGAATGTGTAAGAAGCATCGACTTACGATACATTGGTATAGAAGAAGAATTGCCTTCATCCATTGGGTGCATCGTTGGGCTTAAAAAATTAAATCTACAAGGCTGCATAAACCTTATGAATCTCCCAAGTAGCATTCATCAACTACAATATCTAGAGTTTCTTTTATTGAGTGAGGTATGTCTTTCTCTCTTTTTTTCTCTCTTATATGCATGTTTGTGTGTGCCTTGATTTGTTGGTTAATTTGGCTGACAATTTGTCATATCTGTGTAATAGGGACATCTTAAAGACCATCCATTTGGCATTATACTTCTGGGAAATAAGATTCCAGATCAGTTCAGCGATCATAAAGGGGCTTCAAATAGTAACTCATGTGAAATAAATATTAATGAAGCTTGTGAAATAGATATTAATGAGCCTGCATATTTGGATGGAGAGATGGGAGGAATTGCTTTCTCTGCTGTTTTTGGAATAATGGATGGACATACGGAAGATTATTTTGATTTTTTTGTTGATATCAGCAGTGATGGTTCAGATCAGTTGTGTTACTATATTCGAGAATCTTTTAAGCTAAAGGGAGATTATTTGCAAGTTTGTTTTGGATTTGAGTCAGATTCAGTGTTCCTTAAAAATTGCAGAGTCCGTATGGTATATAGGCATAAAGAGGAAACGACAGATCATATGCTGAATCCTCAAGATCTAGGTGTGCTTCATGAGGATGTTGATGTTCATTTGGGTGTACCTGATGAAGATATTGAAAATTCGATAGATATGATGGATGGTATTCAACTTACTAAGAGGTGCCATGATGATGATGATTATGGCAACTTGGAATCCAATTGGTACCCACAACGGAAGAGACGTTCTTCAACTTTGGACATCAAAACTTCTGATAAGAGGATATGCCACTTGGTGAATCACAGCTACACCAATCAAATCACCCCTAGCACTTAAACCAGCTAGCGTCTTTTCACTTTTTCCTCTTAGGATCCTGCAATGCTTGTTAATTTTGTTGGTGGATTCAGAGGGCTGTTAGCAGCATTTGCGCCTACCTGAAAGAAAATATAATGACTTTGAATTTTTGGTGGAATAATACATATGTTGTAGTATTCCATTCCATTTAAAGAGATTACAAAGTACATGATAAATACACAGTGCAAAAGATAACAAAGGTAAAAGTTCCAAAACTGTCATGATAAATTACAAACTCTAGGAATCACTCGGGATAAATCTTCATCTCTACTCTCTTTATCATCTGCAGGAATATCCTTTGGAGAGAGAAGGAGATGATTAGTTGCATTGGTATTGCTGCTGTCGAGTTCTTATCTGGTTGATGTGGAAATTGCTGATGTGGAGCTGATGGTGTTGTTGCTGACTGAGTAGTTACATTAACATTACCATTACCATCCCACTTTTGATGCTACTAAATACTAATGGTAGCAGGCTAAGCAGTTACGTAATGACACAAAGATCCAGCATTTGCCTCCTGATTTGTCCACTTAATTATGGATCAGGTAGTCCTAGTCTGGAAACAGATTTTTTTTCAAGTTTTTGGTGTGGTTGACAAATGTGGTTCGACACGAGAATGCGCGGGACATATCCAGTATTTGACTATGAATGAGTTTGTGCAAGCCAGCCAAATTAGCTGTTTGAGGCAGAATCACTTGCTTGAGTGTTCTAACAACTGTAAGTGTTTCAGTAAGGCTTATCATTGATCTAGCCATATAGACTTCAATTTCATAATTGAGCTGTTGCTTTCATTATTTTTGTTACAAGTGGGTTTTGTGTGGCTCCAAGGGAAAGGGGAGGAGGAGATACATTGCTCTATTTTTAGGGTCTTGTTGGAGCTTGTACAGTTTTTTGCTTTGTGATTTTCATGGGACAAATGCCTCACCAATGCTTAGTAATATTGGAGCTGGAAATTTTTCTGGCAGGCATATTGCATAGATTATTAGATTTCATTTTGCTTTTGGTCGGTGTGTTTTCTAGGGTTTTAATTTCTTGCTATGTTCCTTATCTAGAGTATGTGTTATGGACCTCATTTGATCATCTTCTCTTTCAGATTTTTGCTGCCAATGTGTTATGGACCTCATTTGATTTACCCGTAACAAAATAATTCATGAAATATTTGTTCCAAATGCTCTTCAATTGCCTGCTCTACTAAAAAAAGTTAGCTTAGAACACCATCTTCCTTGGAAAAACCTACCTCCAAACCAGTACCATGCGGGGACTCCTTCTTTGGGGAAATTGATGTATTGTTTGGGAGTGCGTTTTTAAAAAATTGTGATTCGAAAGCACAGAAAAATATACGTTTTTAAATTGCAGACAAGGGGTGTGTTTTTAAAAACACGATTTTAAAAATTAAATTGTGATTATAAGGCCACTATTTTACCAAACACCCAATTGCGTTTTTTAAAAATTGCACATTTTAAAATTACAATTCCAAACGAAGGAGTCTGTTTAGGAGTGCGATTTTGCATGCCAAAAGTGTGATTTTAAATCAAATCGTATAAAATGTATCATTTGGAGTGTTTTTAAAAAATTACGATTTGAAAAAAAAAAAAAAAAAAAAAAAAAAAAAAAAAAAAAAAAAAAACATTTTTAACTCGCAGGCAATGGGTGCGTCTTTAAAAAAATGTTAGTTTAAAAATTAAACTACAATTTTAAATGTCAAATAACAATTTTACCAAACATTTAACTGCGTTTTGAAATCGATCATTTTAAAATCGTTATTTTTTTATTGCATTTTTTAAATAACAAACCTAAACATACCCTAAAGATCAACTTTATAAGGGATTCTCTCTCCTTTTTTTGAGATATATATATATAAGTACAACAGAAACAATACAAACTACAAATCAAGGAACTCTAAAGGAGAAAGAAATATCCATTCCAATATAGGAAGGAATGGTTGTAGAACTAAAAGTAAAAGGAGTGGGAATATAGCTAGAGATAAATCTAGTCGTGGCCCGATTTTCCCACATTGTGGGTACAGAAGTTTATACTTCAGTTAATATTACTAGCTATACAGCTAGTAGTGGAAGGGATGGTAGCAGGAAAATCCGAAATAATTGACAAGATACGCCAATCCTATGTAATCGTTGGATTATTGATAGCAAGATTGACTGTGAGAGAGTCACATTCAAAAGTGACATGAGATAGTTGCAATGACAAACAGAGTTGAGCATCAAGTAAAACTGTTGTTGCTTCTCCATATAGTGGGGTGCAAGGTGGACTAATCCTTGAAATAGTTTGGATAATAGCTCCAGTTGAATCCCGACAAATAGCTGTTTGCGCTGAAAAATTACTTTTGATTGCCGTATCATAATTGATCTTTAAACAACGAGGTTCCGGCTTTTTCCAAACTTGTCGTACATGAGCAGTTTTGTTTGTCCATGCTAAAAAGTGGATCCGAGATGTTTGATTGACAGCAACAGATATAGATAAAGCATTAGGAATCCAACCATCATGATGAGCTTTGTTGCAAGAGCGCCAGATGTGATCACAAGCAACCATAGCAAAAATTTGGAAAAGATATGAATCTTTAGAAGAAATACCTATGGTCCCTGGATGTAGAATACTATTTAACCATTCAGAAATTGCAGAGATACACAGAGCGGTAATGTCCATAGGCTATAAAGAATTTCTCCATATAACCCGTGCACTAGGGCAGGAGAAAAATAGATAAAGCAGTGAATCCGTTGAATGGGAATATAGAGAGCATGATGTATCCAATTGAGATGAGCTAATGGATTTTGAAATACGATCCTTTGTAGGAACAATGTTCCAAACCATTTTCTAGAGGAAAAGCTTGAGTCTATGATTAAGCTTTAGTTTCCACATGCCTTTCCAACTGACTATAGCACTGGTGAAACTGGAAGAGGCCTATTAGAAGTAAATAAATGATGAGCCATCTTGGTAGTGAAAACCCCAGAAGCAGAAGCTATCCATAGAAAATCATCTGAAAGAACTCTAATTTTAATCTTTAGGACTTCTGTCACAATAGAGGAATCAAAAAGAAAAGTTAGAAGTGATACATTCCAAGTCATAGTAACAGGATTTATAAGGTCCGAGATTGCCAATGGATGCTCCATGATCAGTCTTGAAACTCGCGGAATAAGTTAAAAATTGGGCAAAGTAGGTATCCAAGGTGAAAACGAAATTTCCAGAGAATAACCATGAGGAATATAATAAGAACCTGATTTAAGCAAAGGAACGACAAATTTGATTCCATTCCAGATATAAGACCCCGATATTAAAGGACTGGAGAGAAGCGTTCCATACTTAATATATTTTTCCTTGGAGAGAGATATCCAAAGTGCATCATGATTTGAAAGAATTTAGTTTGGCAATAAGTGAAACATTGATATCTTTCATTAAACGAAAACCTATACCACTCTGATCTTTAGACAGACATATCGAGCTCCAATATTTAAGAATAAGATTATGAGATTTACCTTTAGGGAAACCCCACCAAAAATTCTTGAAAGCATTGTCAAGACAAGAGAATGTCCAGGAACATAAAAGAACTCATAGCATAAGAAGGGATAGAAGAAGCCACCACTTAAAGCAGAACCGATTTCCCAGCTTGGGAGAGGATTTTAGATCTCCATCCTTCTATTTTCCCTTGCACCTTTTGTAGAATATCCAAAAAAGAAGACTGCTTAGACCGACTGAAGAACATAGGGAGGCCCAGATGCTTCGCCGAAATAGGTGTCTATGTATAGGGTAGAATATCCAGAATACTAGCTTTGGTAGATACTATAGTGTTAGAGCTAAACAGTATATTTGATTTATCCACATTCACCGACTGACTTGACCAAAGGTTGTATTTAGTTAAACAATCCTTGATGATACCTGCTTCCAGAGAGGTGGCATTAGTGAAAATGGCCAGATCATCCGCAAAAAGAATGTGATTTAGAGGAAGACATCCCCGAGAAATCTTATTACCCTGCAAACTCTAGTGTAGGAGCCTTGATATAACTTCAGTACCCAAAATGAAAAGAAAAGGCAACTGGGGGTCACTTTGGCATAAACCCCGAGAAGGCCGAAAGAGACCAAAATGAGAACCATTCAATAGGACAAAGAAGGAAGATGTAGAGATGCAAATCCGAATTCAGTTGATCCATTTTGGATGAAAACCGAATTTCTTCATAATAATCAGAAGGAAGTCCCACTCCATTTTATCAAATGCTTTCTCCATATCTATATTAACTGCCATAAAACCACCCCTTCCCCGTTTATTTTTGAGAGTGTGAAGCATCTCATGGGACAGTATAGAATTATCTTGGATATACCTAGCATAAATGCAGTTTAAAAAGGGAAAATAATTTTTGATAAAAGAGACTTTAGTCTATTAGCCAACAACTTTGAGATAATCTTGTAAATAATGTTACAAAGACTAACAAGCTGGAAGTGTTAAACAGTAAAAGCACCCAAATGCTTGGGAATCAAAGTAATGAAAGTATAGTTCTGTTCTCTAAGCAATTTATTAGAATAAAAAAAATTACCAATGGCCAACAAAACCGTACTTTTGTTACAATCCCAATAGTTGACATAAAATAATGATGTAAAGCCATTAGGACCTGGAGCTTTTTCCCGACCCAAACTGGTCAGCGAGTCATAAATCTCAACTTCAATAGGAATAGCACAAAGGAGATTATTGTCAAACTCCGAAATGACTGGATTAAAAAGATCAAGTAGTTCTTGAAAGAAAACCGGATTAGTAGAAGTTAACAGATTCTTAAAATTAGTGACAAAAGAATTACCAACATCAGCACGATCAATGATCTACCCCCCATTCGGGGTTTGAAGAAGAGAAATAGAATTTCGTTGTCGACGAATAAGTGTACTAGTGTGGAAGAATCTTGTGTTAAGATCGATGGCGGTAAGCCACAACTCCCTATATTTAGTCTTCTATAGAAACTCTTCTTGAAGAAGATATTCATCCCATAAAGCTTGAAGGTGAAGCTCCATAGCTAAATTAGAATCCGAATGAGGAGCCTGTTGTACATTATCAAGTAAAGAGAGAGTACTATCCAGTTTAGATTTAATATTCCCAATATAGTACTTGTTCCAAAATTTAACCTCCTTTGTTAGTTTGAGCTTTTTTGTCAAACAATAAGAAGGGAAACCTGGGATAAAATGTGACCATGCTTCTTCTATAACAATACCATAGGTTTGATCCCTAGTCCAAAATTCCTCAAACCTAAAAGGTCGTGGAAGTGAGGGAACCGGGAGGATTGTGTTCAAAAGAAGCGGGTTGTGATCTGAACTATAAGCTGGGCGATGAACAACAGAATAAGATGGAAAATAGTGAATCTAATTGCTATTAGCATGACCCCTATCAAGTCTCTCCTTAATTAAACTAGAGCCTTGCCTGTGATTAGACAATGTGAGAGGATTACCACTGAAACCCAAATCAATCATTCCAAATTCATCCATGAAATCAGAGAATGGATTTGAAGAATAAGAATCAAAAAGTCTACCCCTTAATTTATCATCAGGTGAAGTAATAGCATTAAAATTCTCAATGCAAACCCACAGGTCATTATAAGAAACCCTAAAACTATCCATAGCATCCCAATTTTTTTTTGCAGAGATTGTTGTAAGGGAGTCCATACACAAAGGTAAGTAAGCATTTAATGAGAGGATCATCCGAATAGTACCAAACACAAATAATATTACAAGAAACATAGAAATTGACGATATTTATATCTGTTCTCTAAACAAGCAAAAGATCTCCCTTAGAACCAGAGGGAGGGGCATGAACCATTAAAGTAAACCCCAGTTGATGTAAAATAGGGGTTGAAACAAAATGAGCAGTCTTCGTTTCAGATAAAAAGAGAATATTAGGGTTATATTTCATGATAAGTGCCCTAAGACTGCGAATTGTAGAGGCTTGGGCTAAGCCTCTACAATTCCAAGATAAAGCAATCATATCTCTGGAGGGGGCATGGGCGAGCCAGCCGTTGCAAGTGGTGCAGAGGGTTTAGTCACTGCAAGAGAAGATTAGTTGTGTAACACTTCTGGATTTGTTTGCAGCCTTGTACACCTTCCTTGCAAGAGTTGGAGACATTGGTGTAGTTGGTAAACCCATTGTGTCAACACGGGTTGTGGGAGAAGACTCTGCATAAGAAGAGTGTGTCACAGTAAAAGGTGCCAATTCCTTTGTAGTGGATACCTTTTGCAGAACCGGGGTATGAGGAGCTGGTGGAGTTTTATTCATTGTTGTGAGGGAGTGGGTAGCAAGCATCATCCTATCTTGGAAGTTGCTGGAAGTGGAAAGCCTTTTAGAAGGACTAGAGAAAAGCTCTGAGACTTCAGAAACAACCATTCTTTTTTGCCCAGTGATCTGACTCAACTCTGAGAGAGGTGAAGGATAGACCTGCTTTGTTTGTGAAGACCCAAGTGCAACCGAGACACTACCCTTTCTTTGGTATGGATGGTGACGGGTGGAGGACCTAGAGGTGTGAGTTGGTAAAATGTGTGAGGTAGGGGCATTTGGGTAGTTGAGGCCAGTGGGGTGGCTACTGTATAATTGGAAAGGAGATGGGAGCAATGAAATAATCGGGTTAGTGTATATGTGGGGTGGTATATGCATGGGATTTGATTGGGAGCCCGGGAGAAATGCATGTGTTGGTGGATCATGTGAATCAAAATTAGGCATTAAATTGCTATAAGGAAAGGAGGTGGAAACAAGGGGATTACTTACTTGTGGATGATGGGCCAAAGAAGAAGGGCTTTGAGGCATGAGCTCAATGTCCATAAGAGATATGCCCATGGAAGCATAGCCCTGATGGAAATGGAGCGCTGATGGACCGAAGAGTGTGAGCCTTGAGGAATGAGGAAAATCTTATCAAGGTATATTATTCTTGAATTGTTTCACTTTCACCAAGCAAAAAGAAGAAAAATGAGGAAAATCTTATCAAGGTATATTTAAAAAAAAAAATCCAATATTTCATGAGTTTGGCTTGTGATATATAAGGAAATTTTTCAACAATTTTTTTTTCATTGTAAAACATCAAATAATCAATCAAAAACTTATCTTCAATTTTATTGTGAAGCCTAGTTTGTATAATAGTTATTATTTGAATGATATTTTTCTTATATGAAGAGATTATTCATAATGGTTAAGATGTTATAAAAAAGTCTAGTCTTTCCAAAAGGCTCGCCACTTCCGGCAGCTTCCAGGATAGGATGATGCTTGGTGCCCACTTCCTTACGGCAATGAAGAATACTCCAACTTCTCATACCTCGGTTTTGCAAAAGGTATCCACTACAAAGGAATTGTCACCTTTTACTGTGACACACTCTTCTTATGCAGAGTCTTCTCTCATAACCTGTGTTGACACAATGAGTTTACCAACTGCACCAATGTCTTCAACTCTTGCAAGGAAGGTGTACAAGGTTGTAAAAAAAATTCAGAAGTGTTACACAAATCACAATATGTGGGAAGGGTCACATCATCTTAAAATCCTTGTGACTTTAATTGATAACCCTTTTTATTTCTCTTTTTTATTATTCTTTTGAAATAAAAATATTAACAAATAATCAAAAATATAAAATACACAAAAATACTCTTATTTTTATGTGACATAATATATATATATATTTTAAAAAAAAAACACCATAAAAAAACATAAACAAATGGACCTTTTTCTTTATGAGATTCTCAATTGTTGAGAAACATAGCTTAGGCCCGTTTGTCAATTCCCTCCCCTTCCCCTTCACTCATTTTTACTTTTTTTTTTTAAAAAAAAAAAACATTAACTTCAAAACATTCTTAACTTTTTTCATTTTTATATCACATAAACAATTTTTTATTACTATTTAAATAAAAAAAAACTCACTACAATACAAATTTTTTTATACTTTTCCATATAAATTATTTTTACTTTATATCACAAATTCACATCAATCAATTTTTACTACCACTTAAAAAAAATACCCCCCCTATTATGAGGGGAGGGGGTTGCCAAATGTGATTATTCTTAGAAAAGTAAGATGCCCAACTCTAATGAGAATTTCATGTTTCTAGAAAAGTAAGATGCCCAACTCTAATGTGATTATTCTTAGAAAAGTAAGATGCCCAACGCTAAGATTACATATTTTTTTTTTTTCAGCACTTGGAATAATATAGATGATTTATATTGGATACTTTAAAGGTGCCCTTATGTAAAGCATTTATTGTTTATAGTCTAAGATCTTAGATTAACTACCAATTTTTAACAGTGTAATTTTCTTCATGAATGTGTAAGGATAGAGATTTTCTAATAATTTTGCTGGCAAAATGAAGTTCTTACGAGACATGTAAGTTCATAGTGTTTTTTCACATTTTTCATCCATATTACTAATAATGCGAACAAAAAATTGCAAGGAATCCAATTTATGAATGTAGATTACAAACATAAATCGGGTTTAGTGGGCTGTCCGTGAGAGGACAGGTGGCTCCTATTTACTTGGATCGGTGATCGAACATCTCTAGTGAGTATCTGAGCAAGTGGAGGCTTACATTATTCTGATTTGGCTTAGGTGCTGTAAAAATGTGTTGTAGTTATTTCAGCTGTCTAAATTTAACTCCACTCTCTCTTTCTTTCTTATAAAAAAATATGAAATTAAATTTAAACCATTGAAAAAACTATAACACATATATTACAATTTTTTTTACACCACCAAATCCAAATCCCACATATCCTTTCATATTAGGCTTATCAACTTTTGGACCCAATTCAAATATGTATAAACTACTTGTGCAAAAAAAAAAAAAAAAAATTGTCTTCATGTCTTTGCCTTTTACTGTTTTGGTGTTTTATCCGTCCTCATCCTTAACTTCGTTCAAGGTATCGATAAATTTTTGACTCTTTTGGAGTGAAAAAAAAAATCCATTTCCTAATTGGTGTTTCGTGTTCTGGTGCTATTTTTTCTCAATTTGAATTTAGGGATAATTACATTTAACCCCCCTGATTTATTCACAGTGTGACGATTTACCTTCCAATGTACCAAAATTGGTATATGACCCCCCCGAACTTGCTAACGTGTGACAAAATCGACCTTCCATCTAATCGTCCGTTCGTTTGGACGGAAAGTAGGTCACGTGCAAGTCATGTGACTTGGGGAGGGTCTCTGTCTTAAACGGTCACGTGACCGACTTTCCGTCCAAACGAACGGGCGATTGGACGGAAGGTCGATTTTGTTACACGTTGGCAAGTTTGGGGGGTCATGTACCAATTTTGATACATTAGAGGGTAAATCACCACACCGTAGCTAAATCAGGAAAGTTAAGTGTAATTATTCCTTGAATTTATTATTGGAGAATTCATTCTTCTTGGTGTTCATGCCTTCATGGTAATTCTGTTCATTGTTGTTTTTTGTTTTTTGTGTTTTTTTTTTTAAAAAAAAGAAAAAAGAAAGTAGTCTTAATTAGTGGGCATTTCTTGATAAGCGTGCCGTGGATGAAATTGTGATAGCATTTGGCCCAGCCTTCCGTGATTAAATGCAAGACTCCATAAACTCACATGCTGTCATCTGACCTCGCAAGTCATTTTTTTTTTCCCTAAGTAAATAACATATATTTTCAAACAAATTGTGACCGTCCATAAAGTTTGTGTCTATTGAAATGATAAATTGCTTACATTAAGTATATAAATTATATAAATACTCATAAATGATAAGTTTTACATTGATTTTTTTTTTTTTTTTTTCTGAAACTAAATTTTATAAACAATTTTTTTTAAAATTTATTATTATGTAAATAGAGTTAAGAGTTCTTCCTTAATAGTTAGGCAAACTAAACTAAAAAAGGATCCAAGGAACAATAATAAAGAGTCCTATTCCACATCACATCAAACAAGGACCCTGAAGGGATAATCATCAAAGTTGTTATTAAAAAAAAAAAAGAAAAAAAAAAAAGAAAAGAAAAGAAAAAGAGGAACAGGTTTAAGGAAAGAGGACCCACACAGCAGGCGGTATTGGTTCTAGGATAATGCTAAAATTATAACAAATGCACTACTACAAGTGCACTTGGTTCTATCTAGGTGGTGATGACAACGCACGCGCCCCATCATCTTCGGCGCCTCACTCACGCTCTATTCGATCACTTTGAGGGTTCACTATAAATAGGTAGAGTCCCACACACACGAAAATGGCCGCCATTGTTGTGTCATTGGCATCCGCACTCGTTGCTTCATCTTCTCGTTCTTCTTCGTCTTTGGTCTTCGCTAAGCTTCGGTCTTCGAGTGCGCTTCGAGTTTCTTTTGCGGTCGCACCCTTTAGCTCTTGTAGAGGCAGGGTTATGGCTCACACTCTCGCCCAGGCCACTCTCGGGCTCACTCTGCCCGCTAGTATCGAAGCCCCGAAGGTCTCGCTCTCTCCTTCTCACACTCTTGGAGTCTGAAAACCCAGTATTTATTTTTCCATTTTATGTAATAATCGTGCATTTTGAATGATGGGTTTTGGCTGAAATATGTGGATAATTGAGTTACTGCTGATGGGTTTCTGAGACTGAGACCACTAGAGTTTGTCACTGTTTGTGGTTCATAATTCTAGAATTTTTGATGGGTTATAAGAGCTAATTTTGTGAAGGTTTGATATTTGTTTGCTCTGAATCCATACTCTTTTCTTTAGTGCTGTGATAGGATCACGGTATCTGATTTATTTGATTGTTTTTGAACGGCTAAAATCCATAAATCGATTGAAATACTGGAAAGTCTTTTATGTGTTTGTGAAAATTCCTGACAGGTCTCTTTTTCTGCAAAAGAGATTGATGTGACGGAATGGAAGGGAGACATACTTGCAGTGGGTGTCACAGAGAAAGACATGTCAAAGGATGATAACTCAAAATTTGAGAATTCAATTTTGAAGAAGTTGGATGCTCAATTGGGTGGTTTATTGGCTGAAGCCTCTTCCGAGGAGGATTTTACCGGTAAGGCTGGCCAGTCAACAGTTCTTAGGCTTCCGGGTCTTGGCTCAAAGAGGGTTGGCTTGATTGGGCTTGGACAGTCTGCTTCAACTACAACTGCTTTTCGGGGTCTTGGCGAGGCAGTTGCAGCAGCAGCAAAGGCTGCTCAAGCAAGTGATGTTGCCATTGTGCTGGCCTCTTCCGAGGGGCTCTCTGCTGAATTGAAGCTTAACACCGCTACGGCGATAGCATCTGGTACTAGATTTATGATCTAGTAAATTAAATTCATGATTGTCTGGGTGTTGTATATTTATGGTAAAATTTGACTAAACATGGTGGAATGGTTTGAATTGTCATAGGAACTGTGCTTGGATTATATGAAGATAATAGATACAAATCAGAGTCAAAGAAACCAGCTCTTAAGTCCGTTGATATTCTTGGTCTTGGAACTGGACCTGAACTGGAAAAGAAGCTCAAGTATGCGGAAGATGTTTCCTATGCAGTAATTTTTGGGCGAGAGCTTGTGAATTCGCCTGCCAATGTACTCACCCCTGGTTCGTATGACTTGAACTTATGAATAATCCCTCATTCCTATGTCCTGTAGTAATTTGTTAGGCAGTTATTGATTATCATATTTGTGTAATGCATTAATAAGTTTGAAATTTAAAAACTTTTATTTTCTTTGCTAGCATTTTGTTATATCTGTTGGTGTTTATTACAAAACAAGATAATTCTTGGTAATAAATATATCCAATGACTTTTCTACTTCAGCTGTACTGGCAGAAGAGGCTTCAAAAATTGCTTCCTTGTACAGCGATGTTCTTTCTGCAACAATTTTAGATGCTGAAGAATGCAAAAAATTGAAGATGGGGTCATATCTGGCTGTAGCTGCAGCCTCCGCCAATCCCCCTCACTTTATACATTTGTGCTACAAACCGCCAGGTGGATCTGCCAAAGTTAAGTTGGCGTTGGTTGGAAAAGGGTTGACCTTTGACAGGTGAATCTATGTTAACTGCTGAGATGTTTTTGACTAGTTCAGTTATCACCTTGGCAAAGGGTAAAGAATGAGAATTCATTGCCTATGATTTTTGGAATGTTCAAGATCTGATGCCTACATCAACATTGCAATTGAGTTGTGACTTGATTTATGTAATTGTTGATATATCTTGAGTATGATCTACCAACTAGTGAGTCACTCCTGTCTCACTGTGTATGCCAACTGCACTAGATGATTTTGTATTTCTTTCTTTATTGCAAGTTCTTTTCCTACTTGTTCTTATGGTTATGGATGTGGGATTTTCTTAGGAGACGTTTTTGGAATACTATTTCTTACGTGTTCTTCTTTGATTTTGATGGCTCTTAGTTATATGGGGTGTTGAATATTCATCCTTTTTGTGTTATCAGTGGTGGCTACAACATCAAGACAGGACCTGGCTGTTCAATTGAGCTCATGAAATTTGATATGGGGGGTTCAGCAGCAGTTCTAGGTGCGGCAAAAGCTATTGGTCAAATTAAACCTCCTGGAGTAGAGGTCAGCAATTTGATGTCGTTTTTGTTCTTATTTTGGTGCAATGAACATTATCCTAATTGATCAATTTGCACTGGTTTTAAATTTTTATTTGTCTTAATTTTTTGGTTATTTTTTTAAGACTTTGAGCAGTTGAATCTAGTAATATGCCTTATGTGAGTAAAGTGTCTTGTCTTTGCAGGTTCATTTCATTGTGGCAGCTTGTGAGAATATGATAAGTGGAACAGGTATGAGGCCTGGAGACATTGTCACGGCATCAAATGGAAAGACTATTGAGGTATGGGTTCTTTTGTTTGTGAAGAGATCATACAATAGTCAACTTACGAAAGGTCACACTGACTTATTGGATTGTCTCAAATTTAAAATGTAATTATAGGGCAATGGAAAATATTGGCATATGGACTGGCTGGACACTTTTCCAGTCTTTTTTGTATTCTATATGATTCAAGATATTGCTTCAAAAAGTTGTCACATTTCAAGTAATTAGATTTTTTTTGAATGAATAAATTAGAGTTAATTGTTTAATGGTAATCAAGTAATAGATATCCGAGACTTGATTTTCAGTGGCATGCTTCAGATTTTCTTTTTGTTGTTGAACAACAATAATTATAACGACATAAAGTATTCAGGTTATGGATATTTGTTGCCATTGTGTGCTATTGATGTTTACATTGCACATTTAGTATTGAAACCATCAAGTCTTAATAGTTTTCAGTAGCATTAGTGGCTTAACTTTTGAGGTTCTACATTCATGTGTATAACTGATATTTTTTGTTCTCTTCAATTGCTACTGCAGGTTAATAACACCGATGCTGAAGGCAGACTTACACTGGCAGATGCTTTAGTATACGCTTGTAACCAAGGTGTCGAGAAGGTAATACTTAAAATAATGTGTCATGGCAATGCATCAGTCTTCGATAATTCCTAGAATAATAACAGATCTGTATATTCTTCTTGTATTCAAGTTATGTGAGCACAAAATTTTTAGACTTCCGTTTATTTTATGTTTGATTAGTGGTGTCTTTATCCAGTTTCAAAGGGCAAAAAACAAGTCCACTATCCTCTAATTTTGTTGCAGAAAAAAAAATTGAAAATCAAATATCTGACTGGTATTATGGAGAACATGATGCATCATAAAATCTTCTCAGTGTTTTATTGAATCCAGAGTATCAGTTGTATTCTATTATATCCAGAACCTGATAAAATTCAAATTCATGTATACATGTCATTGTGGAATTGCACAGAAAAACAGGACATCCTTCACCCTGTTCTTTTAACTTTTTTTTCTTTTTCCTGAAAGAGTTTCCATCTTGTTAAGATGTTTATTTTGGTTTTAGGATCTGGCTCACACTACTCTTAATTGTTCTGCAGATAGTTGACCTGGCAACCTTAACTGGCGCTTGCATAGTTGCTCTTGGGCCCTCAGTTGCAGGTATTGCATTTTCTCATAATCGTGGTGGTGAACTATTTATTTTGGTTTTCTATCCTGCTGGGATTTGAGTTCTGAGAACCATACAACATTGTATTGTGAACAAATCAGGAAAAACCAACAAAAGATTTCGAGTGCAGTTTTAGGTGATGCATGTGTTGTAGACATAGAACAAGAGGAAAAGAAAAGCACACTGGTTTTGAAATTTAGTTAGCTGTAGCTTATAAGAAATAGTTGTACATCGGCAGTCCTGCATGATGTTCATGGAATGGAGTCGAAACATCATAGGTTATGTTTGCCATTTGTCTAAGGCTATTACTATGGTGGCTTTACCAGCTGGATTCACAATCTTTCATATATCTGCTGAACTCCTTTTTTTTTTTTTTTTTTTTGGGTTAAGTAATGCATTTCATTGAAGTGTAGAGGGGCACAACCCTAGTGAACCAGAAGTATACAAGAGAAATTTCCTCTAGTGAGAAAAAGAAGTACAAAAATCCACAAAATCAGAATATCTGCTGAACTCTTTAACAACATGATTCCTGGGATACCAGCTATTTATTGATGGCAAACCTTTTCTTTTATAGGTATCTTTACGCCCAGTGATGACTTGGCCAAGGAGGTATTTGCAGCTTCAGAGGTCAGTGGGGAGAAACTCTGGAGAATGCCATTGGAGGAAAGTTATTGGGAGTCAATGAAATCAGGAGTAGCTGATATGCTCAACACCGGTGGTCGGGCAGGTGGTGCTATCACTGCTGCTCTATTTTTGAAGCAGGTATATGATCCGATCATTTTCCTTCTCTGAATTATCGTTTTTTTACTTGTTCTTCAGAGTCTCTTGATCGTAACTCTGAGTTGCGGGGTCTCTTACTTCTCTATCTGCATTTTTTTTCTTCTCTTTTTAATATTTTGATTTGTATCTTTCCTTTTACAAATTAAATTTCTTCCCTACAAGGAAAGAAGTGGAGGGGGTTTTAGGGTGCATATTTGGCGATTGGGTCATCGGAGTGGGGGAATGATGTTCCCATGCTAATTGCTGCCTTTATTTTGTCTCCCTTTTGAGCAAGATTCTCTTCAATTGCAGTTGCTATGAATTTCTGAAACTTGTTGAGTTGTGCTTTTTGCAGTTTGTTGATGAGAAGGTTCAATGGATGCATATCGACCTGGCTGGCCCAGTTTGGAACGAGAAGAAACGCACTGCAACAGGATTTGGCATTGCAACTTTAGTGGAGTGGGTTTTGAAGAACTCTTCTTAGATGCAAAGGTGTTGGGTTCTCTCATACACATCAGTGAAGCAGGAGTGTGGAAAACAGATGCATCTTGGTGGGGTTTCTAATGATGTGATCAGTTATAACTTATATGAATAAAATATGTTGAAGGAGTCGAGAAGTGATGGGGTTTGTTACAGGAAATTAACACTTCTTGATTTTCAACTTAAACAATGTTCTTAGATGTCTCTAAGCTGGAATAAGATTCTCTCTATTTTATGGCTCAAATTAAATTTAAAATGACGTGGTAACATATTTACTATGTGATAGCATATACATCGTTAAATCTTTAAAATATAATTTGGACGATGAAATAGATTTTCTTAATTTTCACTAAATGGAGAGGATCCTCAACTTATATGGTTTATTTATCTATGTACTTTGTGTGTCATGTTGATGGTGGTCTTCTGTGTGTGCAAATGGTGGAGTACTCTTGGTATTTGGGGAGGTTTATCAAGGTTTGGCTAGATAAGAGAGCACTAGCCCGATAAGGTTTCGCGGCATTTTAGACTTTTAGTTAATAGAGATGAACTATTTATAATTAATATTTTATTTTATTGCATTTAATTATATATATTTAAACTTTTTAAATAATGTGGTAACATATTTGCCTATGACAACAAAAGCATGTAACATCAATCGGTTTTTTGTCTAGTGTTGTATCATGTATTGCTTGTGTTCTGCATATTGTTGTGGTTAAGAGGAATATTATTGTTCACACATTTCATACCGGTTGACGTGATGTGTTTAAGTAGGGTGTTTTTTTTTTTTTTTTTTTTTTTGTTTTGTTTTGTTTTGTTTTGTTTTGTTTTTGTTTTTACTTTCATTTAGTGATTAACATAGGAGATTGTTTAAAACGCAACTGAATGAATGTAATAAATGAGTATGATTTGTATGAATAACATTATTATTTTTTTTTTTTATGAATTATATCAGCTAACAAAAATCAAAGAAGAAATAATCTATTAAAAAACGAGACATTGAACGCAAAACTACTCGGAGCAAGTGTCATTCATATTGTTTAAAGTGTTAAATTATCATTTATTCTAAAAATATAAGTTCAATAAAGAAAAAGTTATTTTAATTATTTAAATACTATTTTAATAAAAATAAATTTTGTGCTCAAGTAGAAAATGAATAATTCTAAATACCATTTTATATCTTTTCTGTGTTCTTTTAAAAGTGACGTAGCTTTTAAAATTATAATTAAATTTATTTTAAAAGTCCATATCAATTTTAAGATTTTGAGAATACAAAAAAGACATGAGGTGATATGTCACATTACACGTGAAAAAAAAAGAAAAATATTAGAATACATAGAAAGTAATGCTATAAGAAGAATATAAATTCTCTTTGAATCCTCCCAAAATAGTTGTAGCTTTGAAGCTATTATTAGATTATCATATATAATATATTTAATAATGATTTTAAAAATCAAATAAATTTTAGAAGAAATAAATCATTCTTTTAGTAATACTCGTGCTTTGCAAACGAAACTTTATTGTAAATGCACATGTCACAACAACAACCGGAGTGACCCCGGAAAATATATTGACACGTGCGTATAGGGTCAATATACTGGACCTCGCACGTGCATGGTCAAAACCCAAATAAATCGTAGAAAAATTCTCTCAGTTCAGACATAAATTATAATTGAGGTTTGAGTATCTCTCTCTCTCTCTCTCTCTCTCTCTGTGTATACGCTCTTCAACCGTACTGTTCATCAGTGACTCTTCTGTTGGAGTCCACACGAAACGAATATGCGTAAAGTTGTTCACTATGCTCTTTGTTGAAAAATATTTGGGTAATTAATGATCATGTAGCAGAAAAGAAAGGATAGAGAGAAAGAAAGAGACTTGAGAGAAAATGAGTGTTTCTTTAACAGTGATGACCTTCAATCTTCATGAAGATCAGCCACCCGACAGTCCTAATTCATGGGAGAAGAGGAGGGATTTGTGTATCAGCGTCATCACCAGCTACTCCCCAATGATCCTCTGTACCCAACAAGGTCTCTCTTCCTCTCCTTACACGCGTCTATACATGAATGTTTGTGTGTGTTGTAGTGTGGATCTTGGTCGTGCTTGTTTTTTGATTGAAATGGTTGATCTGGGTCTTCATTGACCGGTGTTTTGGAGGTGGGTTTTTCTTCTTTTAGGGTGGGGTTCGGTTTTCCTGTTGAAATGCTTGGCCAGTGAACAAAGATTTGGGTGAATGATGTTTTTGATTGAAGAGTTCTTAATTCTTACTCTTCTTAATCGTACTCCTTTTGAATGATGAACTGGATTGGGTTTCAGTAATTTATTCTTTGGGGGTGCTTCTTTTGCTTCATATAGTTTGAGCTGAGTATATTTTCATAAATATTGATGATTTGGCTTTTCTTTCTTTAAACTCATTTCATATATTTTTTTTCTGTCTTTTGTTCAGGACTGCAATCCCAATTGGATTATATTCAGCAGGGCTTGCCAGGTAACTTTTTTATTGTCTCATGAATTATTATTATAGACTTATTCTAACGACCCTTGGAAAAGCGCTAGTCGCATTATACTGTCACCCCAAAAAGATTAGTCAATTTTGAGCTTTTTCTAGAATATCTTTTAAAATTCAGTTTCACCTAGTAACTAGGTAATGTGAGGCTTAACACTTATAACTATCTTTATAAACTACTTACTCTATATGGGCTACTTATTTTCCCAATATGGGATCAGAGTGTTATATTTAGGCGGTAGTAACTTTATCATCAAAGAAGTTGGCTGGAAATAATTTTCTATTAGTTT
This sequence comes from Alnus rubra, assembly GCA_028654335.1. NCBI lineage: Eukaryota > Viridiplantae > Streptophyta > Magnoliopsida > Fagales > Betulaceae > Alnus > Alnus rubra. The sequence continues at coordinate 689,532 of JAJPGS010002451.1, read as the reverse complement.
AAAATGGAGCCAGATTTATACATATATTAATTTTTTTTTGATAAGTAATTTGTACATATATTAATTAGATTGCATTTATGTGCTACTGAGAGTCTGAGATATTGTATATTCATACTTGCACCGAATATAAGAAAGTTCTATGAAAGGGCATGGTGCCCAACCACCTAATACCTGATATGATCAGATTGCATTGAATGTATAAATGCCATGCCTTTGCTTACAGTTTCCAATGGAGATAGATCCCATCTCAGTCTCAGCCAGGTCTACATAGACCCTTGTTCATTCTGATAGGAAGAATATTAATCAAGACCAAATATGGATCATAGATGTACATGTGGATTCGGGTGTTTGTGTGAGATTTGTATAGATGTTCTTGTACTAGGATTGTCATATGAGATGCATTCAATATGTACTATACACATAGATACATGCATAGATTAGTCTTTGCAGATACATAGATAAACACACACACACACACACATCATGAAACCCAAAAGATAATCTCTGTATATGTGGGACTGCAAATGTTATCTTCACCTAGCAATAGATTCAACACTTTTAGTGAGTGGGTTGTGTGATTCAAGTGATGTTTCTTGTAATAATTTGCTCATTTAGACATGGAAGTCATTCTTCTTTTAAGTTCTGATTGTTTCCTTAATCATATAGATTAAAAAGTTTGTTGTGCTTGATCCTTTCTCTTCTTATTTTGTTTACTTATTACCTTGGATACGGTAAAAGGAACTTAATGATCTGGTGTTCATGTTATTTCTGATCTTTCCCTGCTATTATCATCCTATACATGGAAATTCAGCTTGTAATTGGACTGTTTTCTTTCTTTAATATTATCTATTAGGTTATGCTCAATTTGGAATATCAAGGAAAGGATCCGAAGACACTTCAGATGAACATTGCACCATCTTCTATGACAAGGAGAAGGTACAAGATTGATTCTTTCCAATATGGCATAGATTTCTAATTTTCATTTGTCAGATTTTTTATTTTTTTTATTTTTTTATTTTATTTTTTTGTTTTTGTTTTGTTACTTCACTCTTTTATTAAATGAAGGTAGAGGTGGTAGAAGGTGGAACTTTCTGGTTGTCTGAGGCGCCTTCTGTTCCTGGAAGCATGTCATGGGGTTCTGATGTTCCATGTATTGCAACATGGGTGATATCCTTATAAATTTACTTTATCTGGCATTAAACTATCTTTTACATGGTGCTTTTATTTTTCTATCCTAGAGTATTGTATCATTTGTTTCTTTGACATGATGTTCACACATTCCAATTGAAACGAGTTGAGCCCCCAGGGTTTTCCTTCCAGATCGTCAATACAAATATGGATCAGTTCAGTCCTCGTGCTCGTAGACGAAGTGCTTTACTCACATGGCAGCACATTGCATCCCTACCTCCTAGCTTACCAGTTGTCTACTGCGGAGGATTCAACACACCAAAGGAATCAACTACAGGGCGTTTTCTTCTTGGGAGATCAAGGTTATTCATTGACATGTAGATGTCCAGCTGTTTTATGGTCCTGTCCTATTTCTTGTTTATTGAATGTTAACCACATATATAGATAATAATCCTTTTTTGAATTATGGTTCTTCTGTTTGAAAATTAAACTATGAATATGGAGTAATTAAAAGGAACTTGTGATTAATGGAAAACTATTTTGAGAAGAACAATTCATTATCTTACTGCTTCTATGTTTGGAATACAAATGCTTCTGTTTCAGAGAGAGAAGAATAAAACAAATAGTTCAACTGTTTCCTGGGACGATGGAACAGGACCTCTTATTTTCTTGTGGGCAGTCAATTTTGTTGTAGGAACTGGAATCACTTGTCTAATCCATTGAATATGATTCTACTTTAATACTGCTACTATCACATGAATGTTGGTTATCAAAATTTTTTCCTTAAAAAAAAAGCCGAAGAAAGTACTATCATATGAATGCAACCCTATTCAAGACATGTCATTTGGGAGCATTCATACATTTTTTTTTTTCCAAACTGTTTTGTGTTGACAGAAAGGGAAGTCGTGGCTCTTTAATGGTTTAGGACTTAATCTACATCAACTTTTCCATCCAGCATGTTATTGAGGACGTTGTAACATATGGAGGGAATTCCTCTTGATTGTGTATGATGGTAATAAGCAGTGTAGTCCAACTTTTTATAGTATATAACAGGAAACCTACCCGTCTCTTTGATGATAAGTTGTTAATGGTTCATACTTGTTAAAAAATAGAAAATAAAATAGCCTGGTAAAAGAATCCCCTACCATTGCTTCCTGCTATCATTTTCTTGATATGTAGTTTGAATTTTCATTATTTGTAGTTAGTACCTAATAATGCATCATCTTTACATTTTATTGCAAAATGAATGTGTTAGCCTTTTCCTGTGAGGATATGGATTAAATTACTTTTGGTCTTTCACTCTATTTGCCTCCAGAGAGCATGGTGTTGTGGGGGATATGAGGGATGCATGGCCCAATGCCCGTGTGAGGAAAAATGTTTCTCTCATACGCACTTACCATGGATTCAAAGGTATCACTTTGCTCCTTTTAGATTGATCCTTGATCATGTTATAGCCATGGCCTCACTTGATAGTATTTGGTGCTGTCAGGTGACAAACAGGGAGCTCTTGAATATCTCAAGTTGATTTTCAGAGCTCTCTGCCTTTGCTGGGATCGTCAAACTCAGGATCTACACATTGATTGGATTCTCTTCAGAGGTAGATCTCTGATTCCTGTTTCTTGTGAAGTGGTGAATGATAACATTGATGGATACTACCCATCGTCTCACTATCCCATATTTGCCGAGTTTATGCTTCCTCGTACTGTGAGAATGCTTGAATCGCCCACTCAAGAGGAAAACTAAAATGCTATTTGTTTTGAACCTTTCCCCTCCCCTTCTACTTAGCATTAAGGATACTATTCATTGTTGCCAAGATTAGGTACCCTACCCTTTTCAAGCACATTTTATATTGTTATGTAAGGATCTTCATTTGATGCGCCTTGAAATATATAATTTCGTCTGAATGTCTTGAAAGTTGTACTTTGTCTACTAACCCTCAAAAGACTCAGAGAATGGAACTTGGTTCACAAGTGATTTTTTTTTTTTCCTAGTGTTTGGAAATGACACTTTTTGCTTTTGCACTCTCTCTCTCCAGCAGTTCCAAGGGGAAACTAAAAGTACTAAAGAAGTAGAAATTTTGTTGCTAGCATATGTCTAAAGCTAAAACCCTGCCTGACCCTTTGTTTTAAGTGCGGTGGTTGAGCAAGCTGAGCTCATGAATATGGTGGTGGTTGGGAGTTTGTGGGTTCATGATGTTGGACATCCTTTTTTGGAACTTCACCATGAATAAGAAACTTGGGTCTTGCGGAAAGGATAATACAGCAACTCAGGCAATGGCCATAACTTCAGGAATCTGAGACTGGATTTTACACTAGGAATTATGCTGTTAAGCTCTGCAAAGGAGTGGCATAAGCCTACAGTCAGAGGAGGGCACTTATCCATCGATTTGTAGAGTAGAAAATCAGCTGGCAGTTTCTGAAGTAGAAACAATGATAGCGAGGGTTGAACAAATACACTTACAATCAAGAATTTTTGTCGAGGACATTATACAAATGGATAACTTCTTTGGTTGTGATTGTAGGTTGGCTTGGTACATCATCTGATGGAAAAAAAGTTGTCAAAAATAGTAGTTACCAAAAACTTCAGTTGTCATGTTGGCTCTCAACCATCCGAATCTCATAGTCGACTCGAAGTTAGCTCCCATTATTTCTTAAATTTGCAGTTACATCCCTACGTCCTCTTGGTTAGGAAAGTTCACAAAAGTCTAAACTTCTGCACCCATGATAGGACAAGATGGGCCGCGTCTAAATGCTTTACTGGTTACATTCTCGTATCCTCTCCTTCTCGCCTGTCCATTTGGCTGTGATCACCCTATACAATTACATGATTTTAAGCGTTGATTAGCATGTCGTTGTTCGAGGTTTATTATGGTTAGTGTGGGGTTATAGTCTTTCCTAAGCAAGCTAGATCAAGCTTGGCTCCTTTGCGTACTGCTTCAATTTTCACTAATCCCTCCACTAAGCAACTGATATCTTCACACTTATCTTTATAATAAACTTCATGCAGTGTACCCGGAAAAAGGCAACAGGAAACTTAATCTAAAGATAAGTGTCTGTTTTCTATTCACATGACATAAAAACCCACCAAATAAGAAAGCAAAAAAAAAGGCAATTACAAGTTAACCTCCATTTAATTGGTGCTTTGTGCCTGTGGTGGCTTGGTGGGTGGTGCAGTGACGAAATGGTGTGGTCCAACTCCCCTCCCACCTTGCAATTTTCTGTTGGGTTGTCTCAGTCTTGCCTTGTATCTCATTGTTTTGGTCTGCAGCAATCTACCAAATAATGTTGAACAAATGCTCAATATTAGTTTATAGGGTTAATTATAACTGTTATCCATTAGGGTTTCTATCGCTTGAAAATCAGAAAATAAAGGAAATAAAGAGATAAAATCGAACCCAACATGTCCATTTTCTTGATAAGTTTTATACTAATTTGAGTGGAAGGTGAATATCATCAAGTAGTCTTAAATTGATATTTTGGTTAATAAAAAAATTATAATTTAGGAAGAATATTAGGTTGAAGAGTTATCATTAGATATTAGTCCTAGTTTAGATTATTTACACATTTAAAAGGACTCTTAAATGTATCTTTCTGAAAAGGATATATAGGTCAAAATCAAGAGACCTAATTCCCCACCTTTTTTCCATTTATTAAATAGAAGTAGGATGCTTATTCCCCACCTACCTTTGTTTTTACATATTTTTAGATTGATAGTGATAGTGACCATGAGTAGGACACAAGAAAACTAAATTTAATATGGATGTTTTTTTGCCTCCCTAAAAATAAAATAAAGAATTTCGATTGTATTGATTCTATAATTAAAAAAAAAAAAAATTTTGCAAGAAATTTAATACTGAGAAACAAACGAAGAGTATGTATCATTACCTTGAGCTTGAATTCAAGTGACATCAATAATATATTATTTATCTTGGATCAAGATTCACTATAGTTTTTGAAAGCTTTTTTAAGTTGTTTAAAGCACAACTATATTCAAATTTTACCACTTTACTATTTATCACATTTATTTATTTATTTTAAAATGTGATCTAGTATCAAGCTGATAAATATGATAAATTCTAATCATTTAATCTTTAAATAATATTTAAATTTTTAAGTGTAGTTCTCTAAAAACTCTTGAAGATCATGATCATAATCCATTTTGATAGTATCGTGAAAGGAAAATGTTTTTTTTTTTTTCAAAGAAAAAAAAGAAAGAAAAATGTTTATGGTATCTTATATTATAATTATCTTAAAAATTTATGTGACAATTTACATTTTATGAGAATAAGTGCCATATAAACTGTCAGGCAACAATTTACATTTTAGTGACCAATTTAAGAAATATCACATGGATTATCTCATCTGTTTGTAAACATGATAAATACCGTGTAGACTACCATATGACCGTTTATGTTTTAGTGACTAATGTGATAAGTATTAGATAGATTTTCATGTCAATTTAGAAGGAATTTGTAATATCCAAATCTTAAAAGACTAAATGATTTTAATTAAATTATAAATAATTTAAAATATAAAAAGGAATTATAATTTTTTATTTTTTTTTTAAAAAAAATACTCCAGCTAGTGAAAGAAAAAACAAAACGATGGGTAATAACAAAGATACCAACAAACGTTGACTAACGAAGCCGTTTTCCACCGCACACAAAACGGTAATCACCGTCAGAGAAACTTCCTTCTGGTCCAATCTCTACCGCACATCACGCGGCATAACAATCGAACGGCAATCAATCCCCACGTTTTGGCGCATAAACGCTTTCTCCAATTCTCGTTCTTCTCGTGTGCCATTATATCACCGCTGAGACTCACACAGAGAGAGAGAGGGAGAGAGAGGGAGAGAGGGTAGGGCTTGTGGAGGTGGATCTAGATCTTGGTTGTGGAAGCCATGGCGAGAGGACCTCTCGCTCTTCAGCGATGGATCTGTGTGTTTCTGCTGCTCTTTGTCCATGCCGCGTATTGCTTCTATCTCCCCGGTGTCGCGCCCCAAGATTTTAAAAATGTATGTATACATGTACATGTGCGTATGTGCATGTGTTTGCGGTTGAATCTAGGGTTAGATCTTGGATAATGCTTTTTGGATCTGTTATTTATTTTGATTTTGTTTTTGTTAATTTTGTGTGGATCTGTGCTGGTTTCTTATCTTGTGAACTTAGCTTAGTGTTAATGGGTATTCAATTTGTTATTGTTGTTGTTTTTCGTTTCTTTGAAATTTATTGTTTTCCTTATTGATTTCTATTTCTAGAGCGAGTTTTAGGATTTGAAGCAAAAAAAGAAGAAAAGAAGTTCACTTGTTGTCTCGCATGATAGAGACAAAAGTGAAATTATAAGTTATAATGGGAATTTGATTTTTAGATTGTTGTCTTTAGGAAGGAATTCTAAACACTGTTTGAATCACTAAAAACTGCCGAGCAACGTGAAGTTACGTTTATTTTGAATTTGGGTTTTAGCTTGGTGAGATGTTGAGGCCCCATTCTTCAATTGGATCCACACAGGATCCTTTTTTTGGGGGAGATGCTTTTGGAAGTTGTAAAATTTTCCATGTACTTATCAAAAAAAATTTTTTCCATGTTCTTTTGTATGTTGCTGTATACCCATCCCTGTTAGGTAAACCTTGGACCCATTACACAGATCGGGTAATACTCCTGCTTCGCCGGCGGGTTAGCCCCAAACAATTGTTTGCACCCAAGGGGCTGTACTTTTTGGAGTGCAGATTTCTTGTTTTCCTACAGATATCTGTTTGGTCTCCCAAGTTTTAATTAAAAGGGGTTCTTTTAGAGGTGTACATGGAGCACGCTCACCGGGAAGTCCCGTTATTAGAATGAGAGTGAAGTTAAGGTATACTTCCAGAAGTTTGAATGCTTGTGTATTTTACAAATATAGAAAATAAAAGATGACATTGCATGAAATAAAAGGGCCTTTTTTTTAGGCATTGTTGACAATATGATATTCAGAAATAAACGCACACTCACTTCCACTCTGCTCAGTCGGTCTGCCCTCACATTGATAGAGGTGTAATTTGGTCATTTTAATGGTGCATATCGGATTAATTAATTCCTCCCATATGTTCTCATGCATTGTATGTGTTTGCTAAGTGATGCAGTCACATTCTGCTTTTGTTGTACTAGCAATGATTTCTGATTAAATGACATCATCTTGTTGGAGTTTTAAATTTTTTGTCACATTGGTTGCAGGGGGATGAGTTGAAGGTGAAAGTGAACAAATTGTCCTCTACAAAAACTCAGCTTCCTTATTCTTATTATTCTCTCGATTATTGTCCTCCAGAGAAGATAGTTGACAGTGCCGAGAATCTTGGGGAAGTTCTTCGTGGCGATCGTATTGAAAACTCTCCTTATGTGGTAAGTTAGACGTTTTAGACAATTTACTCATCCTCTCGTTTAGTCTCTTGTGTTTGGTTACTGAGCTGCTAACTGAATTTGTTTGTTTCAGTTTAAAATGAGAGAACCACAGATGTGCAATATCGTCTGTCGTAAAACTCTTAATGCGAAAACTGCAAAGGATTTCAAGGAAAAGATTGATGATGAGTATCGGGTGAACATGTAAGGCAGTACTTTAGAGGGTTTTGAATGCAAATTATGTTCTTATCTTAACAACAATGTGAATTATATTCTTATGTGAATAGAAACCGGCTAACTGCATGGTATAACATGTTTGATTATATTTGTTCCGTTATTTCAGGATTTTGGATAATCTTCCTCTGGTTGTTCCTATAAGAAGGCCTGATCAGGAGAATTCCATAGTGTATCAACATGGGTTCCATGTGGGTCTCAGGGGACAGTATGCGGGGGTAAGTGCTGAAGCAATTACTGCTTATCAAAAAAGTTCTGAAGCAATTACCATTTGTTTTAAGAAGTAATAACTTCTACTAATGTACTCATCAATTTTTTTTTTTCAAATATAATTATTTGCAGAGCAAGGAAGAAAAGCATTTTATCCACAATCACTTGACATTTACAGTCAAGTTTCACAAAGATCCAGTGACTGAATTATCAAGGATTGTTGGATTTGAGGTCAAACCATTCAGGTTAGAGTATATGATTCCTTCCTATATTATCTGTATTGATTTATGCTAATCTCTCTTCAATGGTAGTTTATGCCTGCATAAGGACATTTTATTATTTTTATAAATACAGTATCAAGCATGAATATGAAGGTCAATGGAATGATAAGACCCGTTTAACAACCTGTGATCCCCATGCCAAACGTACGGTTATCAACTCCGAAACTCCTCAGGAGGTTGAAGAGAAGAAGGAAATTATATTTACCTATGATGTTGAGTTCCAGGTCAGTTGCCATCTACACATAAAGAAAGGAATTTGCTGCTTGCCATTGGGTTTATTATGACCTTCTCTATGAATGTCTTGGCCCTTGTTTAACCTTGCAGGAGAGTGATGTGAAATGGGCATCCCGGTGGGACACTTATCTTCTGATGGCCGATGATCAGATTCACTGGTTCTCAATTGTTAATTCTTTGATGATTGTTCTTTTCCTCTCGGGCATGGTGGCTATGATCATGTTGCGAACACTTTACCGGGATATCTCCAAGTACAACCAATTAGAAACCCAAGAAGAAGCCCAAGAAGAGACAGGGTGGAAACTGGTGCATGGGGATGTTTTCAGGCCTCCGTTCAACTCAGACTTACTCTGTGTCTACGTTGGGACAGGAGTCCAGTTTTTTGGGATGATTCTTGTCACTATGACTTTTGCTGTCCTCGGGTTCCTCTCCCCCTCAAATCGAGGTGGGTTGATGACGGCCATGCTCCTACTCTGGGTCTTTATGGGGCTGTTTGCTGGATACTCTTCAGCCCGTCTCTATAAGATGTTCAAGGGAACAGAATGGAAGAAAATTACTCTCAAAACAGCAGTCACATTTCCTGCGATCATCTTCGCTATTTTCTTTGTTTTGAATGCTATAATTTGGGGCCAGAAATCCTCTGGGGCAGTGCCATTTGGAACCATGTTTGCTCTGGTTTTCTTGTGGTTTGGCATTTCAGTTCCACTTGTTTTTGTGGGTGGTTATGTGGGTTTTAAGAAGCCCACTATTGAGGATCCGGTGAAAACCAATAAGATCCCTAGGCAGATCCCTGAACAGGCTTGGTACATGAACCCGGCATTCTCTATCCTAATTGGAGGCATACTTCCCTTTGGCGCCGTCTTTATTGAACTCTTTTTCATCCTCACTTCGATATGGTTGCAACAGTTCTATTACATATTTGGTTTCCTCTTCATTGTCTTCCTCATCCTTGTTGTCACTTGTGCTGAGATTACAATTGTGCTATGCTACTTCCAGCTGTGCAGTGAGGACTACCTTTGGTGGTGGAGGTCATATTTAACTTCGGGTTCTTCTGCACTCTACCTTTTCCTCTATGCTGCTTTCTACTTCTTTACAAAGCTTGAGATCACTAAGCCTGTGTCTGGGATGTTGTACTTTGGCTACATGCTGATTGTCTCATACGCTTTCTTCGTGCTGACTGGTACAATTGGTTTCTATGCGTGCTTCTGGTTCACAAGGCTCATCTACTCATCGGTGAAGATTGATTAGTTAATTTTTGCCAAGTGAGGAGGTGGCTTTTTGGTACTAGCTGAGGAAGCACAGAATTTCCACTTGGGATGGAAAAAGTGGGGAACCTTTCTGAAATTACCGTCTGGGTTCAGTTTTGAATTTTAAACCATAGAAATTATTGTTATTGTTAGTCTTCTCTATACAGGTTCTTTGGCAGTTTAGCTCTCTCTCTCTCTCTCTCTCTCTCTCTCTCTCTCTCTCTCTCTCTCTCTCTCTCTCTCTCTCTCTCTCTCGCTTCCCCCACCTTTGTGTTTAAATTTTTTGTTCTTATTTGTCTTGTTATTATTCTGTATGAGACAATTGTGGGGGATTGTTAAGCAATCTCCTGTCCAAATGCCTATTTAGAAATGAAAAGGAATTCTTGTATCAACACTACTGGTTGTTTTTGTTTTTGTTGTTGCAAAATCCATTAGTAATGAATTTATGCTTTGATAATAAAAGTAGGTAGAAGATCAATTTATTGTGTCCTATTTTCTGCATGATGTCCTCAAATATTGGATTTTTTTTTTCCTGAGCTATTTGGAATTGTTATTACATCCGTTCTTAGCTTAGAACCATTTCTTTTGGAGGCATTAGCATCTTTCATCTTTGAGCATACACTATTAACTGTGAGGAAGGCTGGGGTCCTTCAAGATGTCAGCTTCCTGTCTTTGATCATGCAGGTTGTCCACTGTTGCTAGTTCTGTCTGCCTCGACAAGTCCCAAAGGGGACACCTTTAGAAACATCGCAGTCATTTAAAGGCCATGGGCATGTTGATCAACTTTTCTTTTGTTCGATATTTTTATGGATTTTAGGCAACAAGGATAGGGTAAAGGTTTTTTTTTAGATGAATAAGTAGATCTATTATTGACAAAAGAATAAACTGTACAGCAAGACAACAAACAAAACCAACACATTACAATCAGAGAATAACTCTGAAAACCCAACCAAAACAAACGACAGCCAACCAACTAACCCAAAACATTTACATCAATGTTCCATGTAGAACATAGGCGGACATTCTCCAAGTTCTTCTTGCAACTACCTTTTACCAGAAACCTAACCTCCCAAAAGATTAGCTTCAAAATATGTTCCTCAGTTTTGGGATGGCCCCCAAATCTGATTTCATTCCTATCCCTCCATAGCCCATACACAGTTGCGCTAAGAACCAACTGGCAGATCACCCCAAACATGGATTTAGACTTCCAGTTTCGGCAGCCTTTTCTACAATCAAATCATTCCAAACCATAGGAGGGTCCAAGACACTGCATCTCTGCAAAAAAGAAAGCTTGCTTTGGAATTGCATATGGGTGCTAAACCCTAACAACATTCTTCTTCCGCCGAAGGTGCCAGATCGAGCAATGGACCAGATTGGCTTGTCAACTAATCCAAGTTGCACTTCAAGTAGTTTACTTTGTATTTCAACAAGGTTTTCAGAATGGGCTGGCCTCCAACACCATACACCATTCTTAAGAACAGAGTTTAGTTTGGCATCCAGCTTACTATGTGAATCATAAACAATTCTGAAACCAAATCTCTCCACCAAAGCACCAAGAAGATGCCAATTATCCAACCACATATGGATTTGCCCTCCACCAACATCAAACTGAAGAAAATTTCTGGCAAGGTCACGTAGCTTCAATATTTTCCTCCAACACCAGGAACTATTTTGAGGGATAGTTACATTCCAAAAACTTTTCCCTCTCAACAAATAAGTTTGGACCTAAGCCACCCAGATAGAGCCAGAATGGGCAAACAGACACCATACATGCCTCATTATGGAAGAGATGTTTCAGGTCTCCAAATCCTTCAACCCTAAGCCATATTCCTTCTTAGGAAAGCAAACATCACTCCAAGCTATTTTAGCCTTAGCAGCACTACCTTCTCTACCATTCCATAAGAAGAGGTTGAACTTTTGATTTATAACCTTTAAAATTTTATTTGGCAGGATAAAAATTCTTGTCCAGTATACTTGAAGGCTATAAAGGACGAAAGAAAGAAGCTGTAATCTGCAGCAAAGGACAGGTTCTTAGAAGTCCAAGACTCCATTCGGCTAGTGATTTTCTCAAGAAGCACTTGGCAGTCCGCAGCTGAGAGTTTAGTGGATATCAAGAGCACTCCTAGATACCTTATAGGGAGATGCCCTTCCTTCATCTTCAATTCCTCCAACAAAAAAGCCTTCAACCTGTTCGAAACCCCATAACAGAATAGAGGACTCTATGAAGGATTAGCCTTCAAGCTGGACAACACCTCAAATTCCAAAAGAGCAAGAAATAGAGGAGAAATTAGCAGCAGAAAAGATAAGCAAATCATCCACAAAACAAAGGTGGGTAAGCTTCAACTTAGAACACCTAAGATGAAACATAAAACCCAAACCTTCCTGAGTGTGATCCCCAAAATTTTTGGAGAAAACTTCCATGGTAATAACAAAAAGGAAAAGGGATAAAGGATCCCCTTGCCTCAAGCCCTTTTCACCCTTGAAGTACCCTACCAAAGTCCCATTGAGGGAAATAGAGAACCGGGGGGAAGTAATGCACATCTTCACCTACTGCACAAATCTGGCCGGATAACCAATACACCTGAGGCAATGAATAAGAAAATTCCAATCTATAGAATCATAAGCCTTCATCAAGTCCACCTTCATTGTGCATCTAGGTTGACCATCTTTCCTATGATAGTTCCAGACCAGTTCTTGGGCCAAAAGGAGATGCTTCTACCGGGAATAAAGGCAGACTGAGCTCTGCTAACCACTGAATCCAATATAGCCACCATACGATTAGATAAGATTTTCGTGATGCACTTATACAGGATATTGCAACAAGCAATAGGCCTGAAATCACCCATAGCCGCAGCAAATTCAATAGGGTAAAGTTTTTTTACTCAAAACTGCCTGGTTGGAATTTCTTCAAATTCAATCTATTAAATTGACATGCTTTAAAGAATTTATATGCATTTTCAAATAGGATTAACAGATTGAGAATGGGTTGAAGCATATTTACTAAGAACACGCCACATGCACTAAATACAAATGTAGACTGGATTCGAGAAATTTCAAACTGAGGACTCAGTTTGAAGGAATTTTCTCCACTTTGTCTATAAGGATATGGGCACGAGCCAATGAGTTTAAAGCTCAACTAGGTTAATGCTAATGGGGCCTTTATTCTCTCAATGGAGAAAGATGCGTTGTGCTTTTCAAAAAGCTCGTCAGTAAAGATCCTCTCGAACAAAAAGAAAGTGCGTACTACACTTGTGATGGCAGTCAGCTGAGCAGATTAACTTTAAAAATACCCTTCTTTATGCCTCTGTGAAGAAGACTTTTTTTGCAATAGATGTGATGCATCCTTAATTGGACCGGTCCATTTTCCTCCTAGAAATCATCCTTTGGTTATAGTGATATTTCAATGCCAAGTAGTTCATTCCCGTGTACTTGAGTTGCGCCCATTACGATTTTAATGAGTTTGCTTTACTTTAAAAATTTGCAACATGCTGGCTTAAACACAGTTTAATCATTAAATATGAAAAAGGATAAACTTGGAGACAGTTATTTCTGCAACAATGTCTAGAACATTTAACCAACCTCAAGGGCAATCTGCTAAGGTTCTTGCCTCTTTGGTTGGATGGGAAAACAAGCAACATAAGCATCCGAGCTTTTTACATTTTCTTCCAGCAAGCCTTGCAATCGCTATTTAAAGTTTTGTGTAAAGTAATACATTGCTTTTTGCCCCTTTGAGCAATGTAAAATCAGAAAAATAAAATAAAATCAGTTATGAGCATATGAGCATATCAAACGAGTTATTTTACATCACAAGTCTGTCTCTTAATTTTTTTTAGGTAACACACTTCACAAATCAATCTGCATCATCAACAGCAAAATCAGGCTCTGGAGGCTTTTGCAGTTTCACCAATTCCCTAGCAGTCTTTGCAAGCCGATTCCGATGTACACCACGAAGAGCATTTGCTGCAAACCTGGAAGCTAAGAAAGTGGCACCAAGACTGTATGAACCCCCACCAACATTGTTGCCAGTCCCTTCCAACCCTTTTGCTCTTTCTTCCTCTTCTTCCTCCTTGCGATGAAGCTCCATATTCTTCCTCTTGGAATATCGGCGCCATGCTGCTTGGATAAAGCATGCCGCCCAAGTCCTCCATTGCTGTGAGTAGAAGCGGAAGGTGTGTTGAACCTGTCTACTGTGAAGGCGCCTAAATTGACTTGCAACAAATTTCAACTCTTCAGCTGTTAGAGCGAAAGCCTCAACCTCTGTTATAGCCTTCACAGTCCGAGTAGAAGATGGGAGGTTAGATCCCGATTTGGGATCCAGTGCCCAGGTTAGAAGCTCCTCCCCACAGAAATCAGTTTCAACCAGAAGACTACGGTTGAAGAACCCGCTCCTCCCACCATCGGTGGTTATACTCTCAAGGCGGCCGCGTATGATAAAAAGCATCTCATCAACTGGATCTCCTTCCCGGACTAAGTAAGTATGCTCTGTGAATAAGCATGGTTTCAGACGCTCACAAATGGCATCAAGCAATCTCTCATCCATACTCTCAAACAGAGGAACCTACAATTACCAGCAAAACAATTAATGCCATTTCCAAAACCAGATGCCAAAGCACCAATTACATAAGAGGCCAGTAGGAAGGAAAATGGAAACAAGTACAGATCCTATCGAGAGACGAGAAAGACAGATGCCAACTTCTCAAGAACACAATGTATACCTCCCTAATAATGAAAGAGCAGTCTTTTTCAGATGTGAGTATGGAAACAATCAACTATACAAGTCAACTCAAGAAAGCCCCTGTTCAATTAATTGGCATCAAATGCACATTAGGATAAACAAAGAAGCTTTTGTGTCTGATTCATTCAACAATTATGAACTTATTGAGACATTATCAGCTACTGCATATTTGTGATGTGTGCAAAAAATACAATGCTAAAAAATTTGGTTCCATATGCTTTGCAAATAAGAATATGACCTCTTTTTTGTTTTTAATATAAATATCCTCACCACAAAAGGATAGCTACATGAGTAAGATACCAAAAAGGGTTAAAAATTTACCCTCCTCACTAAAGCCAGACACAGGTGCCGCTTGATATCTCTTCTAAGATCCTTTGGTAGACTCTCTACCAAACTCTGTTCATCCACCCCACGTGTTTCCAACCACTTGTACTGATCATAACGTCTAACCCGCTCTTTAAGGCCCTGTGGTAGCATGCGATGATGCATCCACTGTTCTGAATCACGCCTTTTAACCCTCATCTCCTCAAGCCGAATAGTAAGCGACTGAAGATAGGTCTGTCACAGTAGCACAATACCCAGAATTTAATATTCTATTTCTCATACTATAAATTTCTTTTCCACGGTTGTGAGATTTCAACAAAACATGCATTTAGTGAAATTGGAATGGAAATTTATATATATAAAACGATGAATGGTAATTCTAAGAAACGAAGAGAACAGGCAGTGAACTCGGCTAAGGAAGATTATAGCAACTACAAGGGTTAGCTACATTATCAATTTTCACATTCACTTCTATTTGTCCAGTTCACATCTTCTGTTCATCTCTTAATAAATATAGGTTGCATTATTTGTTTCCAACGAGCATCCAATAAGCAAGGATCTTGTTGACTAGATTCAAGGCTGCCTATATACAAAAATGCACTACCAGAAACTTCAGGAGGCTCCAAGCAAAAGAAATCAATCTGTATATGAAAGTTACTAAAAAAGGTTTACCTGCATGTTGCCAATCAGAAGAGCAAAGAGGATGAGACCGAATATGGCTAGAGCTATGGAAAATATAACCTCTCCAGGATAGGTACTGGTTTGAAGTCCCTGGCCAAGTGTACTGTAGCAAAATCATGGAAAATGTAGTTAGAGTGTGGAAACTTAATTATAATTATCAACTGTATGAAAAACCTAGTTATAACTATAATTCTACTTGCATAGAAACCAGTAGAAACGAATGGATGGGGAAACCAAGGTCCCATTTTTAAACCAAGTGATGAAGTTAAGCAAAATAACATTTTCAATGGTCACACTCGCCTCAACTCAAGTTCGAACATCTTGGCACGTTGAATAGATAATATCAGACAAAAATTTGTTAAGGAAAAATGAAAAGTGTGTGATCGTGTTGAATACATAACCTAAACTCTATTCATGTATTTGGTTATAAAATGAAAAGCGTACTTGTGACACAGATAGAGAAATAGAAACAAAGAAAGTATTCCTTATTGACCCCAGCACATACAGCCTGAGAAATTAGCAAGAAAGTTCATATTACTAATATTCTTAAAAATGCACTCTATTTTCGAAAGTATATAGGTTTAGAAAGAGCTAGAGCTATAAATTTCCCTCACAAATTGATGAGAATCTTCCACAATACAAAACTTTAGAAAGCAACTAAATTTGTGCACTCTTTGCCTTAAGAAAGTTGGATAATAAAGGACTGTAGAAGTCTTTTGTGTGTGTGTGTATATATATATATGAGAAATGGTAGATATTATAATTTTATCTAATAATGCTGTTGTGACACTCCCAACCAACCATTAAATCTTTTTTTCTTTTCTTTTAATTTAACAATGATTAGTTGGGAGGGTCACGTCAACGTTGTTGAATGAATGTTTGCTAAAATTATAGTATCTAGCATTACTCTCTCTCTCTCTCTCTCTCTCTATATATATATATATATATATATATGTGTGTGTGTGTGTGTGTGCGCGCGCGTGCGCGCACTTTTAACAAAAGAAAGAAGCTAAAAACAAATGGGGCCATCTGCCTATGCTCTGGAGATTAGTCTGACTTATGGGATGAAAATATCCTCATTACCACATAAAAAATAAAAGGGAAAATTTCACTTATAACCCCTGATCTTTCATCACTTTTGCAATTAAGTACTCAAACTTTAAAAAGTGTCAATTTAGGGTATCCATCTTTCAATTTATTTCAATTTCAACCCTCAGTTAGAATTTTCCGTTAAATCCTATTAAAATTCCCAAAATACATTTTTTCTTTTTTTAATTATAAAAATTTTCAGAAATTCAGGCATGAGTTTTTTTTGCAAATTTCGTTAAATTCTGACCAACACCTAAATCCTTGCAATTTTTTTTTTCTTTCCTAAAATATGGGTATTTTGAAAATTTTGATAGGATTTAAAGGAAAATTCTAATGGAGGGTTGAAATTGAAAAAAAAATGAAAGATGGATACCCTAAATTGACACTTTTTAAAATTTGAGTACTTAAATGCTAAAAGATCATGAGTTATAAATGAAGTTTCAAAGAAGATCAATCATATTCACTAGTAAAAGCACAAAATATCAACCGAATATTACCATCTTCAACTGTGTTCATTATAAACCCTTTTCATATGTTTAAAAGCCCAATGCAGTTAATCCTGCCCATTCCATCAACTAATCTCAACTAAATAATTTTAACTAAAAGAAACCAAAAGGCCAAGAGCCTGTCACAGTTCACTACTACAACAGCTTGAATGGTGACATGCTTAAAGATCTAAATAGTAAAAGTCATTAATTTTGCTGTGGTATCACTAAATCATCAACTAGTTGAAAATTTACCAGCTAGTACTAAGTATACAAAAATAGTCACTACACATAAACTTTGCAAAGCCCTCGTACGGATTGTCAAACCAGGACAAGAATACCCCATATAAACCCAATTTGGTCTCTTTCAGTTGGTATACATTACCTACCAAAAAACTAAAAACTAAAATCTATGGTGCCACAGTTAATTTGTTTCATGGGTTTGATGCTGAAACAGATAACTTATGTGGATGTATAACTGCATTTATAAGCCAAGTTGTGGTGGAAATAACAACTTTCATTTGGAAGCATGGATGTAAGCGGAAGTATGGAAGCACATGCGCTAGTTATCCAATAATTTTTAATGTATTAGTTTTATGGGGTTCAACAAATAGATGTGTTCAGCTGACTATAGTCAATCATGATAGATGATGAAGAACAAATACATAACTAGAAAGTTTAGATGTCCAAATACTTCTTAATTATTCCTATATACAGAACCCATATCTCTTGGCCAGAGATCTATGAGCAGTGGCAGCACATCATCAAATGAGAATTGAAGGTTCACTCTCAGTATAGCATTGGTCTTCAGTGAAATACCAAACTCAAACTACCCCACTACAGGCCAAATAAACACTCTCCTACTGTTTATAAAGCAGCACCTAGTTGTAGAAAAGAAAAATTAATATACCTTAAATTCTGTAGTCCCCACCATAAACAGTAACAGTATTTGGGGACGAAATTAATGGATGAAACAATTTCAGATGACAAAGCTTTGGCATAGATGCCAAAATCAAATGGTTTGTTACTATCATTCGCTGTGCAATTTGAACTGAGAACTTTCTGCCAGTCATCGTTTACCCCGGCTTGGTTCCTGCAATACAAAGAACTTTTGCAAGCTTTAATACCAGTACCAGTACCAATACCAGAACAAGCCTCTTGCCAGCATGCGTCATTGCGTTCTACAGCTAACAGGTACCAGAATGCCCCAACTATCTGCAAAGATTCATCCAATAGATAGAAAATATGTCACAGAGACGTGCCATTTCCTTTCTTAATGAATTTTAAACAGGATTGCAGATGTTTTCTTGACAAGAATTAAGTTAAGAAGAAAATAAAAGTATATGACCATTTATTTAAATGCCAAATGTTAGGGGAAATGACATTCTCCTTTTTCTCTTTTTGTTTCTTTGATAAGACTTCGCAAAGAAATTTCCTCGTCATCCAAAAAAAAAGAAAAAAGAAAGACTTCACAAAGAAAAACAAAAGAAAAAACTGAGGTACACAGAAAGTGTATAATCTGAAATTCAATAAGTCAATAAAATTCAAAAAGGAAGAAGGAACTCTGCTCAAGGATATCATCCAGTCATATGAAGACCTCAAAGGCAAAAGCCAAAGCATGCAGCCCAACACCATTGAAATTCAGATAATTCTTCTCACTCCAGATAGTCTCTACAAGGCAAAGTGGGATAGTTCCAGCTTTTACAGCTTTTGTGACAACCAAACTTCTGCCTCCAGCATGCTAGCAACCAGAGTTACCATATTTCAGAGACAACCCCCGTCAAGGCATCTCAACTCCCCTTCCGGTCTCTGCCAGGAGACCAGCAACGATCGCGATGAGGCTCCTGGAGAAACAACGGGCTTAACAGAAGAGAGATCGATATTCGCTCCCTTGAGCGAACCCGGAAAACAATCCACCGCACCCATTCTGACTTTCCAGTTGAGAGTGGAGTTGGGCCTGGACTGGCGTTGGCTTAAAACCTGGGAGAACTTGAACCAAATCAGGCCTGGGCCTTTAGCTCGTGCTCTAGCGGGTTGGGCTGCCAAATCTGGGCTTGATTTAAGCGCTCCTAAGCCCTTAGACGAAAACGAAGAGGCCCTCCCTAAAGCAAAGGCCTTCGATTCCTGAGGAACGCCGGGCTGACAGGAACTTTAGCCCACTCCTGCGCCCAAGTCCACAACAGAACCCCCCCCTCCCACACTCCTGGGCCAATTTTGACTTAAACCTTGGGCTCAAAAACACGGAGCCTCAAAAGAAACTCCCCTGAGCCGGTGGGTGAAAAGGATGGTGCCTTACTGTCTGGCTTGTACTTCAGCTCAATGAATCTCTCCTTTGCAAGGCCTGCATCCAAAACGGGCCCAATAGAAGCCTGATCCACCTCTAACCTCTCCAAGCAATTTTCCACATTTTTTTTAAGTAAAGCCAACAAATTCTTCAGGGATTGTACCTGAAACATCCTTGGGTACCTTGGCACTGACAGAACCAGCTTGAAATCTAGGAATTCCTGCAAATACCACAAATGCTCCTCTGCCGCTGTCTACCCTTCCCCTAAGGACTCTACTGTCTAAAAAAAATATTGGCCCTCAACGAAGTGGCAATTTCCGGAGACCACCCCGCCCTACTAGACCCTCCGCATACAACTTCCTTTCAACATCCTCTACCGGGGCCTTACCCGCTAGCACCAACGAACCACCACCCAAACTGATCATCTAAAAGCCACCAAGAGGCTTTCAGGTATGCACAGCTCTGATCCCATTGCCAGTAAGATAGCTCGAAGAAAGCTACCGTCTTTCGCAACTCAATGTCACAGCTTCTTCAGGATTGCTCAATTAGTGAACGAGAGGGCAAAGGTAGTTTAATTGAGAAAGAGGACTGTTTATGCTTTGTGGTTGGGTTCGCTAATGACAATCAGCTAAATTGGGAATACAAGTAGTCAAACACTTAAACAGTTGGGCACATATCACTATGAAATGGATCCAGCCAAGGATGGAGCAAAACTGTAATAAACAGGATTATTTGGATTGAGCAGACATGGTTCTCTCAAATCTACCGCACATGTTTTACTCCAGAATATACTATATACTCTGTTGTCTTTTCCACGACCAAATTTCAGAACAGAAAGTAAAAAGAATAAAACCTTTGAAAAACAAAGGGTCATCTGTGGTTTGTTTGAACTAAAAACCAATACTTGGTCTAAATCCAGGAATTGGAAGGGTTGGTACACCACAAAACTATATCATATAGGGAAGGATGAAAAGTATGGTACAGTTATTTTGATCTGTTGATTAGTTTGGTGATTAGTTTATACTTGGACAGTTGCGTTTTTAGCACATTTGGTGATCAGTTTTAAAGATTTTCTTGTTCTTTTTTCTCCTTCTAGGTAGGCCTTTTTCTTGCATACTTCCTATGTATTTGGGTTGCGTTTTTAATGATATTTCAATTACTTTTTTTTTTTAAAAATAAAATAAATAACATTTAGGAACTAATATGATGTTAACTAAATAAAATATTTCTACACTCATCACCTAACCTGGTGAGTTGGTCTAAGGTTTTCTTTCCTAACTCTGAGGGAGGGTTGGGTATTAGGAATTTGATGTTGCGCTATGGGCTTGATAGAGAGGATTGGTGGAGAGTAGCGATGGATTCTAAATTTGGTAGTTTATGGGGTGGGTGGTGCTCTAGAGTCTACAGGAGTCTTTGGGGTGGGGTTGTGGAAGAATATCAGGAAAGGGTGAGATAAACTTTCCAGCTTTACTGCTTTTGAGGTGGGGGATGGGTCGAAGATTAGCTTCTGACGTGATCGGTGGTGTGGGGAAATAACTCTAAAAGTAGCTTTTCCGGTTTTATATGGTCTTGCATGTGAGAAGGACACCTCTATTGTGGATAATTTATTTATGGCCCAAGGGAGCCGTATGAGGTGAAAATATCATGTACGGTTCTGTAATAGCGATGGTAACAGCGATGTTATCAGCGATGTTATCACCGACTATGATTATCTAACAGTTTAAGTACAGTTGATATAGTTGAGGCTCAATCAAAATACGGTTTTTGGGGGTGGAATTTGTGGCGTCAACCTATAGGGTTTATCGTTTTTATAATTTCTTCCCTAGCAGAATGCGAGAGATTACCTTTTGATTTACCAGAAGCAGGGCGGTTCCAACAAGTGGAATGTGAGCTTCACTAGAGTAGGACCGGATTGGGAGGTTGATGACTTTGCCTCTTTTACAAAAGTATTGCATTCCAGTAAAGTGAGAAGAGGATGTGTAGATAAGCTGTGGCGGAATCCTTCCACAAGAAGTTTATTCAGGATTAAATCCTTATACAACCCTTTGGCTTTTTCGGAAGGTAGCAGCTTCCCTTGGAAGAGTGTTTGGTGGACTCAAGTTTCTTCGAGGGCAGCCTTTTTTGCTTGGTTGGCGGCTCTAGGAAATATCGTCACTTTGGATAATCTTAGGAGGTGAAACATCATCGTGATGGACAGATGTTGCATGTGCAAGAGGAATGGAGAATTTGTGGACCACCTTCTTCTTCATTGTAAATGTGGCTTTTGCTATTTGGAGTGTTCTTTTTAATCGCTTTGGGATGTCCTGGGTTATGCTTAGACGTGTCATTGATTTGTATGATTGTTGGTGGTCCTCTGGTAGGCCAAGGAGCACTGCGATGTGGAAAATGGTGCATACGTGCCTATTTTGGTGTTTATGGAAGGAAATAAATGATAGAAATTTTGAGGATAGGGAGAGTTCTAGGGGATATTATTTCTATATTTTTTGAAACTTCGTATCTTTGGATTGTGGCGTATGTGTCTCCTTTGTTGATTAGTTTTAGTGATTTTCTTTTTCGTTTTGCTCTTTCTAGTTAGGGTTGTTCCTTTTGTATACTTCTTGTGTGCTTCGAGGCACCTCGCGCTTTCAATGAGATTGGTTTTATTACTTATCAAAAAAAAAATATTTCTACCAGTTTGCGGCAAATCTTCTAGGATATACAGTTGGACCTTGCTACAAAGAACCATTTCATTCCTACATTGTACATGAACCAATCCTCCTTGTTTTGAAAAACCACAATGGCTTTAGGCTTCAATTCCTTTTTTCTGCCAAAAGTCTATCCACACACAATTGTTTAGATATGTTTATTTGACGCTCCTACATTATTCCTGCCTTTTGCTTTTACATTGATTTAAATTTCATGAAAACTTCTACATATTTCAAAGCATAATTAATCTAAAACACTTTTAAGCCCTAAATCCATCATCATTGCCTCCCCCATGATTATAAAATATATACCTCGTTGAAAATACTAACGTTACTAGTAAGTTTGAATTTCATGATTTGCTCTCAATTTATTCAATTTTGGCTTATATCAGGAAAATAGATGATTGCAAGGAAGAGCATGGTATGGCACATGGATCGCATTTGCACTTGTTGCCATGATATCAGCCAAGAAGAGACAACTTGCAGAAAAGCTCAATGTTGCAGCTATTTTCCCATAAATAAATTTACACTGCAACGAGGCTAACAAGGTTTTGGGAATAGTTCATGCAACCAAAATAAAACCTTAAGTAGCAAGAAAGGTGCATCCAGTTAGTCAACAAGACAGATTCACAACAGTGGACTTCAACTATGATAATATGCTAACAAACCAATTAGGAACTTACATGACTAGCGAGCATGTATAGTAGCAAGTAACATGCAGCACCTGCCCAAGCAGTTTCAGCAAAGACACCCTCTGTCCTTTTCAGTTCTGAAGTCAAAGGTAAGATTCGAAGAAATCTGGGAAAATATTGAAGCAAGACAATGAAAAACAAGGCTTGTTTTGTAGCCAGTACATCTGAACCATCTGAATTCTGAAGAAATCTCCATACAACAATCTGCACAATTTTAAGAAATGACAAAAAAAAGGGTTTATTCTAGATACAACCTCAAGTCCTGTAAATCTGTAAGTAGGTATTACAATGCCAACACACTTTTCAGGACTTCTATCAGTATCTATTGTCACACGTCTTAAAGCAGCAATAAACAAGCATCTCATATAGACATCAAGTTCACTTGATGTCAAGAACCTATCATGAAATTGGGGCCAACAATTGTAGCCACATCTTGGCTGAAAACTCTAGTGAGCTCATATGTGCATCTGGGCCTGTGAGTAAGTCTAGTCAAAAGGACCATATATGCATAACATTTTATTTTAGGCATTTAAAATGAGAATTTCCATATTTTTGGAATGAAAGTTGTTAAAATATCCAATCCAGAAGCTTAACCCATTACGTGGAGAGGCCCAAATGAACCTGGCAAGTGGAGTAGAAACAAATTAACAAACAAACAAAGCGGACTCTAATATTATGTTAGAGGCCAACTAGCCCATACACTCATATCAATACAAAACTCAACCATTGCATTACTTCTCTTAACTAAAGGATTTAAACAAAATTTTAATCAGCAAAAGCAAAGATTTTCACATAAGAATCATTCTGTTTCCAACAATTCATGCCCCTAGGAAAGTATTTGGAAAGTAAAGGTCCCCCGAGAGTGGCTTTCTTTGTGTGGACGGCAACGTTAGGGAAAATATTAACTGTGGATAATTTACGAAAGAGAAACATTATTGTGATGGAGTGGTGCTTTATGTGTAAAAGTTCTGGAGAGTCCATTGACCATTTGTTTCTGCATTGTATGGTGGCTACAGAATTGTGGAGGACGATTATGCAAATGTTTGGGGTGGAGTGGGTAATGCCGCGGTCAGTGAAAGATATGTTGGGGAGTTGGAGGGGGCAAAAGGGTAATCAGACATTGATAACGATTTGGCGTATGGCTCCATTGTGTTTGATGTGGTGTGTTTGGAGGGAACGAAATGCACGCTGTTTTGAAGATTGTGAGATTGATTTGATGAACTTGAAGAGAATGATGCTACAAACAATGTTTATGAGGAGAGAAAAATTTCAGCTTATGCATGAGTGTTCATTTTTTTGAATTTATAGATAGGTGCTCTCGTTTTTCTTTGAATTAGGGGCTTCTTGTATACGTCCTGTGTACTATGGGTTGCGCCCCTTTATGCCTTTTGAATATACTTCACTTATAAAAAAAAAAAAACAATTCATGCCCCTAGGAACCCCTAACACTCTAGCATATCTTTCCAATTCTATTTTTAAAATTGAAGGCTTGTACGTGTATATGAATACAATATCAATTATGCAAAAACACATGAAGAAAAGAATAATAAGTATCCAACAAATTATAAAACACTAGAGCAGAAAAAAGAGAAAATGTGATTCATTAGATATTTACTACAACGGAAAATAAACAGAAAAACGGATACTATTAAATAAGTGTTTATGAGAAACACGTATTACTGCAAAATTGTCAAGTAGAATGCAAATAGAGGGCAAATAAGAAAAAAGAAGTAATATCAATATAGTAATACACTAACATAGTTAACATGGAAATCATAAGAAAACAACAGTCAGCTGAACTGTTTTTGATATGTTTAGCACTACAAAGGTAAGATGTCAACAACATATAAAACAAAGATGGAAAACGCACAAAATTTGAGAGCCAGAAGCATATGAATAAGGTGGAAACATGCAGCCTGGTGAATAAATAAATGGAGTGAGAGCAGTATGAACTTTTAGACCTGTGGTAGGGGTAGTACAGCAAGAAAATCAACGATAAAATACCGCCGCAAGTATCGCCTGGCTATTTGTGCAGGATCTATCACAAGTTCACCCCGTCCAAAAACCCGAGATGATGGGGCAATATAAGCTGTTCGGAATTGGAGAGCCATGTGAATGAGATAGAAAGCATCAACAATTGTCCGCACTGTAGTCACTGTGATTGCTAACTTTCGATCTATACCAATGCAATTTGATGACTGACTAATGACTGGAAGATAATAAAAAAGCGGGTCTACAGATACTGCCATAATGCACGATACAACAGAAAGTTTATTCCACAAAAGGAGGAATTTGTTTTGAGGATCAAATATCTTCTTCTTTGAAGCTTGCAGATCTTCTGGGAACACTGCCCGAGAAACCCCAAATCTAAGTGATCGACCAATTGACTTAAGTCCTTCAGATCTCTTTCTCATTCCTTTCTTGAAAGATCTAGATGTTCCATCTCTTGCATGACCAGCAGGGCGAAATCCGTCAACATTAAATCCGCATTTATTCACTCCAATATCAGAAGGTGATGATAATGTAGATTCTGAGTCATTTAACCTAAAAAATAAATAAATAGCACCACCATGCACAAAATAAGATGCTTTTTATACTGTAGCAGTGAAAAATGTAGTTCATACACAATTAAAAACATCAGCCTTGAATTTTCATCACAATAAATAGATGGGAGAGAAGGCTAGGGTTAGAGGAGGGGGGCAATAACCCTGCTTTTGACATCAACTACAATCCTTTTCCTGCTAAAGCAACGTCTAAGACTTCTTTTTTATAAGTAATTAACCCCAAGGGGAGGGGAAATGAGAGAATCAAACTAGTAACCTTTGCTTCATGAGGCATGGTCCCCGATTGAGCTACCCCTTGGGGTAACATCTAAGACTTTTATTTTTAAATATAAATATATCTAAAATTGTGAAAGTGAGTATCAAAAGTTGCATAATGAAACTGAAATTTTTCTTGGTCAACATATCGAAGTAATGAACAGTACAAAAATAATATAGTGAAAACAAATTTTGAAATTATATCGAAACTTATAGCCTTCCCATCATCCCATGAACCATGAAAATTTTGGACAACACTTAATCATATGAGAGGACTGTAGATGACTCATACCCTGACATGTCATGAAGTAAAACTTGCATTTGTACCCACGTGTGATATCTAAACTCTAATAACAGCTTTAAATACTTCCCAAAAATATATTTTTAGACCAGACTAACAAAACCTAATAAACATAAACGTATAAACAATTTAACTTTCTTAACCTTCATAAGTTTGCAACCATAACAGTGTGTAAAACTATATTTGGTACCTTGCAAATTTCTCCCGTTGGCCACCCATGTATTGTGATGTGTAACCACAATCAAACATTCTTTACAACTGAGTACATAAAACCTGCAACCAAGGAAATAATTCAAGTTAAAGTATTCATCCCAAAAAAGAAATTCAATTTAAAGTGCAACGTCCTATTAATCAAATCAACCCAGGTACTTCGGCTATATGACAAGGTTAACGCCATGCGACCAAGGCAACATTACACCAGAAGTCCTTTAAGTTCCAACCATGCACTCAAGACTTCTTTACCACGTGATCATCTAAAAATTCCAGCATGGGGGCAGGTTGAATCAGAGTTTCAACAAGAGGTCTCTCTACATGTCTCTTTAATATTTTTTCAGAAGTTCACCCTCCCTATACGTTTTATTAAGTGCCATATCCACTAAGAGCATCAAGTTACATAAACACAAACATGATACGAGTTATTATACATTACTAGTGTCAAAATAACAAAGAGCCCGCCAAATAGCTAGTAAAAGCCAAAATTCATTTTCTCCATTTTTCCACAAGCAAACTTGTCTAGCATCTGCATCAAGTAGTCCCAATCAACATGTTCAAATGCTTTGTTATCCAATTTACAAATTATCCCTTCAATAGCAGATCATGTCTTGCCATCCATGCACTTGTTCCCAGTAAGGAAAAAATCCAACTTTTTTCCCTCAACAAAGGCATTTTGCAACACTAGCTTACTACCGTCCTTCTCAACCAGCTAGCAATCCTTAGTCAAAAGTTTTAAAACACTTCCCACAAAGCTAATGGGCCTAAAGTCTTCTATGTTCAAAGCACCACTTTCTTCGACAAGAGCAGCAAAAGCAGCATTCAAACTTTTCCCAGGAAAAAACCGCATGATAACATTCTTCACCAGCACCAGCAATTTTAAAGAAACCCATGGTAACCTATCTAGACCAGATGACATATTCCTAGTAAAATGTCTAACTAACCCACGGCCTCTCTAACGAACCACTGTCTTGATTTATCAGCAAAAAGGAAGTATATAAACACAAGGTCTCCACTAAACTGCGACTCTACAAATATTCTAATTGATCATTCTTCTCATCTAAGAGAACAAAAGTTCCCGTTCCCAATAAAGTTCTCTCTTTTATGAAGATCACGAAAAGACTTTGTACTTCCACCCCTATCTTCGAGCTGAACAGCCCTCAATTATCCCCTCTTTTCCAGCACAGACCCTCGGGTGGCTTTACTCTTCGGAGTAGCGCACTAATGTAAAAGTCAACACTTTTACTAACACCCATTAGTGTACAGGAAATGCCCTCTAATTCAATTACCAAACTGCATCTTATTTCATTCTCTTCAATAATCTTATCATCAGGAAAGCCCCAAATTTTACGAAATACTTTTCCAACAAACTCAAATCTACTTGCTTCCTCATTTTTTCTTTCTGGGCATCCAAAAAATTATCTATGTTATCACTGCAGCACACAGAATAAGGACTCTCTAATGCATTAAATCTCAATCATCAGCTTACAAAAGCAGATTTCTCTCGCTTCCCACATCTTACTAGCACAATCCAACATTCCCAAATGCTTCTTCGCACTATCAAGCTTTCTTTCTACCATTGACCACTGGATTTCATAAAATTGCATCTAGAAGAAAAGCCAATAACATTAGTGATTATGACCCAGAAGCCGTATTTAAGATTAGGACAACTCTACTCCAGCTCCAAACCTCCAGATTCCCAAGACAGCTCCAAAATCTAATCTACTTCAAACATTCATGCAACAAAGCTACACTAAATTCAAAATCTGACACAAAAGTTTCCGTTTTCAAATATATTCACACACATAAATATACATACACATACACACTTATTTCTGTTAGCAACAACGATTGGATGGAAAAGAGAGACCAAGAGATTAAAGAGACGTACTTTGAATCACCTGAGGCTCTTTAGCTCATTGTCTGAGTTGGAAAAGAAAGAAAGCCTGGTACCCAGAGACAAAAAGAGAGAAATATCTTTTACCCAAAAATAATTGAAAGGAAAAGAAAAAATTTTGAGTCTATGGATTTTCTATATGGAAGTGGGAAATGACTGGATCGGCCCCTGCGAGTGCGCAAGTTGTTTGCACGGCACAGTAGGAAGGATGGTGGCTCCTGCCTCTGAATTGACTGCAAAATGTGAACGTTTTGAAGAAGTCAAGATAGGAAGTCAAATGTGTTGGAGAGTTGGAAAAAATTTAAATAAAAAAAAAAATATATATATATATACTCTCTTTTTATTTTCACATCAAAATATTTTTTTAAACCAAAAAAAAAAAAAAAAATACCCGTCTAAAAGCCATTTCTAGTACTTTCTTTAATTTTCATTTGTCTTTTTGATCTTTTTTATATTATAATGTATTGCTTGTGATGTCACCAGTGCAGTGATTTTCACGAAAGAGTAATACACACTCCATCCCCAAATAGATAAAATATCATCACTAATACATATTTTAATTAGCCAATTAAATGTTTTTAATGTTAGGCTATATATTTTTTCAACCTAAAAAGTTTAGTAAAAATAATTTTCGTACCAATCAAATAATAAACATGGATTTTTTTATATTATTTTTAGAATCTGAACCAAAAAAAAAAAAAAAAAAATTCAATGATTTCTCGGGAAAAAATTCTCTTAGAAAACTGTTTACGTCAACACATCAACATAGGTTTCCTGTTTTCTCGAGAAAAGAAGAAAAAATAAGCTTAAGTTTAAGAGTAATATAAGAAAGTTAAATAAATAAATGATTTTATTTGTTAAAATTTCCTTTTTTTTTTTTGGACAATCTAAAATGAAAACATCTTGTCCGATAAAACTTTTTCCTTTTCTCTTTTTTTTTTTAATAAAAATATTAATAAACAACTCAAAATACAAAACACTACAACTATTTTCACTGAATCAAAATATTTTTTTAAACAAAAATAAATCATTTAAAAAAACATTAACAAACATAGCTTATTTGAGGATAGAGAAAATAATAACAAAAAAAAAAACAATTGCTCAGCTACATTAAGAATGAAACAAAATAATTAGGGAACAAGATATATACTTTCCTCAAACTACTATTCTATTGTTAATTTGTCATCTAAACTACCAATCGTATCAATGTCACTTCCCATAAACTACCAAAAAATATTAATGTCTTTCCTAAAGCTAACAAAAATATAAAAATAACCCTAAAAAAGTTTTAACAAGACAAATATATCATTATAAATTCAGGGGAAAAAAACAAAAAATAAAAAACAAAATTTTTTTAAATTAAAATTTTTAAAAAATGATTTTTTTTTTAAAGATTGAAAAAAAAAACATTTTTGTTCTTTAAAAAACAAAAAAAAACAAAAAGAAAAAGAAAAATAAAAATTCAAGGAATGTCCCAAACTAAAAATTATATAAAACAAAATGTTAAAAAAAAAACACTAGTTTGTACTTTTTTTTTTCCTTTTTTTATTTTTTTTTTGTTTTTTTGTTTTTTATAATTTTATGAAGGGTATTTTTGTTATGGGATAATTGCACCGTTGGTTCCTATGGTATACTATAATTATTTTTCACTCCCTAGGGTTTAAAAAGTTCATGAGAGGTCCTTGTGATATGCAATAATTACAAATCGATCCCTGACGTCAAATTCTGTTAAAATTTTTAACAGATTCCGTCAAATGCCACGTCAGCGCCATGTGTCGTCATCTTATTGGTGGCACGTGGTGCTGACATGTCCAATCTTAATAAAATAATATTAATTTATTAAAAATAAATAAAAATACATATTTTTTAAAAAAAAAATAAAAATTCAAAAAAAAACAAAAAAAAAAAAAACAAAAAACAAAAAACAAAAATGGGGAAAAGGGGTGGCCACACGCCACCCCCAGAGGCCGCCTGGGGTGGCGCGCGGCCACCCCAGGCCATTGGGGGTGGCCGTGCGCCACCCCTTCAGCTTTTTTTTTTTTTTGAATTTTGAATTTTGAATTTTGAATTTTTTTATAAAAAAATAAGTATTTTTATTTATTTTTTAATAAATTTATATTTTTTTATTATGGTGGACACGTGTCGCCATCTTATTGGTGACACGTGGCGCTAACGTGGCATTTGACGGAATCTGTTAAAAATTTTAACAGAATTTGACGCTAGGGATCGATTTGTAATTATTGCATATCACGAGGACCTCTCATGAACTTTTTAAACCATATGGAGTGAAAAATAATTATGGTATACCACAGGGACCAACGGTACAATTATCCTTTTTGTTATTAGGGGGATATTGACATGAACTTGTTTGGCAAATGATTATAATTGTGGAATATTTGTTTGAATAATAATAAAAAGTGATTGATGTAATATAAAGTATAAAAAAGTTTGGAATTGATTTATAAAAAAGTGAAAAAGTTTTGTTTTGTAGTGAATTTTTTTTATTTGGATAATAATAAAAAGTTACTAATGTGATATAAAAAGTGAAAAAAAGAAAAAGAATTTTTTTTTTATTTAACTTTTTTGAGAGAAGTGAAAAATATAGAAGGAGAGTGAGAATTGTTTGCCAAACAACCTCATTGTTTGGTAGTCTAGGAGAAGACATTAACACAATTAATAGTTTGGAGGGAACATTGACAATTGGTTGATAGTTTAATATATATATATATATATATATTCTAAATAATTAAAGAATTTTTCGGAAGCACTAAAAACTAAAAAAACCAGAAAAGCGTCACATTTTACAAATCTTCATAACAAATTACCAACTTTTTAAGAACTTTTGACCTTGTCTGCCATTACTCTCTCCTTAAAAAGCACGAAAACTCGACGTCAGTATTGTCTTATTTGTGGCAATAATTTGGTCTTTCTCTTTACTCTTTAGAGATTAGAGAACGCTTATCTTGTTGATTTTCTCAAGTAAGTAAAATCAGTTGCTTTTGCAATACGATCATCTATGGAAAATGTAAAGACTACCCCTTGAGTTCTAGACGTCAATTATATCATTATTTCTTGTTAACATAATCAAATGGTATATTTCCCTGGGTAAATCACATTACATATTTTACCCTAAATGGACGGTCCTATTAGCGTTTGTTATTGATTTGGCTTGGAACCGAACCCGTGGGTTTGTGACACGTGTTCCTCGTGTATTGTAATAAACAGATGTCTCAATTTCAATGAGTTCAGTTTCAACTAAAATTGGACCTATGCCAAATCTTTTTTTGCCTTGAATGGAACACTATCAAGACATTATCAGCTTCTAAATATTTGTGATCCATGCAAAAAATACAATGCTCAAAAATTTGGGTCCATGTGCTTTGCAAATAAGAATATGACCTCTTTTTTATTTTTGTTTTTAATATAAATATCTTCACCATTAAAGGATAGCCACATGAGCAAGATACCAAAAAGGCTTGAGAGGTCATATTCTTATTTGCCAAAAAAAAAATCATGACCAAAATTCATTAAAACTACTCACGTTTGTCACTTAAATTGGCAAAACTTAATCACTAGCATATCAAAGAGTTTTTTGAATCTGGTTTCATCTGAACTTTAGGTGTTATGCATGTTAATGTAAAAGGTAATATGTGTAGGTTGTGTAGCTAGTAACTTGGCTTCAAACTAGCCTGAAAATATCTTTATATTGGCTCTGTTTGTTAATACTTTTTCAATGGTATTTTTGTTCAAAAAAAGTATTCTCTTGTGACATAAAAGTGAAAGCAATTTTATGTGTTTTACGAGTATTTTATATTTAATGTTGTTTATTAATATTTTTGTTTTGAAAATAAAAAATAAAATGGAGGAGGAAAAAGTTTTAGCAAACAAAGTCTAACTCCAATAATTTCTCTTTCCAAATGGATGGGATTTTTGTGAATGAAATGTTACCTCACCCATACCCTTTGGAACTTGATATCTTGAACATACTTATCTATCTTAAAATTATAGATAACTCTTTATCTTTAAATTAAAAAAAGAAATGACAATATTCAACCCTCCTTATAAGCCTAATCTTTTAGTACTCCATAGATAAGTTGGTTTCATTCTTGACAGAGATTAGACCCATTCCACGCTAGTCAAGGATTGGTTCGGCCACCTTCAACTGTTCACTAAGTCGGTCGAACTACCTATGTAGTCAAAAGAGGCGGTTCAGCCACTCCGGTAGCTTGCTTGGTGTGCAAGCCATCCTCCCTGTTTATGTAAGTTCACCATACTTGGTCAAACGTTGGAAGGATGGGAGAGATAATGAGAAGCAAATCTATTAAAATAAACAAAAAAAAAAAAAAAAAAAAAGAGAGAAGAAAATGTATTAACTTTAATCCGTTGATTACATTGTCATTGTTTATTTGTTTGTTTTCATTTGGTGGGTACTGGGTAGGGGGTAGCGGGTATCTGAGGGTCCAGATCTCCAGCTGTCGATTGTGTCCGAGATAGTAGCTGTGTGTGTATGTTGGTGCAACCACAGCTTGCATTCACAACTTGTATATTACCAAAATTTAATCTGGAATAAGTAAGAGTAAGATTATCAACAGGAGCACAGAATGGCAAGGAAATTCTTTCGAAGCATATAAAACTCAAATAAGTAAGAGCAAATTCAAATTAGGCACAATAATATAGTATGGATTACCAAAAAAAAAAAATGAAATAATAATAATGACATTTACTTTATATAAGAAATGAATAATTAATTGAGTAGTTCGTGATCAAGCTCAAGTTCGTTTGAAAAATAAATAAGTCAAGCTTGAACATATTATCTAGCTTGGTAATAAGCTCGAGTGTTTGAAATAAAATTAAATGAACCGAGTTTGACATTCAATAGTTGGCTCGATTACAGCCCTACACAATAACCATTAAAATACTGCTTGCAAACTGAGCCACATGGGAAGACAGAAAACTGGTTCCTATACGTGCAAGAGCAACAACTCATCTGAGAAATAGTAGGTGGGTTAGCTCTTAAATGAGTCTAACAAAAGTATATATATAG
This sequence comes from Alnus rubra, assembly GCA_028654335.1. NCBI lineage: Eukaryota > Viridiplantae > Streptophyta > Magnoliopsida > Fagales > Betulaceae > Alnus > Alnus rubra. Next base: position 656,583 of record JAJPGS010002451.1, on the reverse strand, counting down.
ATATATATATATATATATATATATATATATATATATATATATATATATATATATATATATTACTTGTTCAGTTCTCACATAAAACGGCCATTAATACATTGCTAATGGAATGAGTCACAAATCACAGTATATGGGTTTCAGTTTCATGTGGCAGTGGGGCAACCAATCTGAGAAGACAGTACATCAAGATCTCAACATCATCTTCTACTTTAACAGGTTCAGTTGATTCCAACTAGGCTGGCTGTCTTGATATAAGATGCTCCAGTATTGCATATTTTCCTTGGAGCTAATTCTATTTCGTGGTCAACGAAAAAGCAAGTCACTGTTTCCTGTGGAGCAATGAAAGAGGTGATCCAGTAGCAAGTAGCAACGCTATAAGCATACCGTGAAGTTCCTCGTGGGGCTCCATGGTCGTATGCCGCCATTTGATTGTGAGATCGCATGTGTTTATTGATTGAACGAGATTCAATGAAAGCAAGAGTGTCTTCAGAATAAGAATACATGTAGCATTGTATACCTACCAGTAAAAATACCAAACTGAGAAATAGAAACTGTAATAACCCCAATGGGTCAAAATTTTCAAGGATATATTGGAGAGAGAGAGCATTTTTGCCTTCTTTACACCTTCATTTGCGTTTTATATAATTTGCAATCAAACCAGTCAAACCATCATATGTTCAAACATACAATCTTTGCTTTTCTTTTTTTCAAAAATCAAAACAACATTCACTACTTCCATTATTCGTTATATCTGTAATATTGCTATAAGCCCAAATACTTGCATGATAACAGATTGCAGACAAAAATGCAGCACTCATTAATATGGAAATTAAACTCACCTTACTTTTCACATGCTATGACGGTGATGGAAAGACTTAAATCAGAGAAAAAAGCAAGGACAATGGATTCATACCTTCCAGTTTATATTTCTTTCAGGTTAAAGGATCAAGTGTTGAGCCATTGAAATCAAGCAGAACTTGTTGCAGTAAATATCTGGTCATTGGCGATTGAGCTCATCTGCGATTGTGTTTCTAGCCTCATTGCATAGCACTTGTGCATCACTTCCTTCTATAGGCTTATGAATAACAACTTTTACATAGCCTTCATTCAAGATCCCCTCCATTCCTGCAGGCATGATTTTCCCAGTTCCCATAAGGGTAATAGGTACTACTGGTACTTTGGTTTTTGCTGCAACACTGAATGCACCTTTCTACATATCACCAACAAGATAAAACAATAAATTTCCGAGAAAATACTAGGGTTCCAAATTTCCTCTCAAAGCATCCTTTTTTTTTTAAAAAAAAAAAAAGACTAAAAAGCACCTACTTTTCCATCTTTACCCTGTGTTCCCTAAATGAACTTACCAAATCAGTCCATAAAGATGATACGAACATTATATGAACTCACCTTAAAAGCACCTAATTTTCCATCTTTACTCCGTGTTCCCTCTGGAAAGAAAAAGACGGAGGCCCCCTTCACCGTAAGATCCATGCATCGCTTAAGACAATCCTATATGAGAAAAAGTAAAACTAAGTTTCAAATTCATTGTTTGAGACTAAGATGATAAGTTCACCTAGACAAATTGGATAGAAAAGAATTTATTATTGCACAGGATACACTGCATATAACCTAGACAGACAATAGAACAAAACTGCAATCAGAAACAATGCAAAAGAGGAAGGAGCTACCAACTGGCTTCTAACATCCAAGCGCTTCAAAGGGATGACACCCATCAAAAACATGGCCCACCCAATAATGGGATAGAGGAATATTGAAGTCTTGCTGATGAGCTTAAAGCTTCTTCCAAGAGTGAGAAGACAATAGATGTCTAAAAAACTCTGGTGGTTGGAAACATATACAGCAGGAATATCAGGAGGAGGCAGATTCTCCAGTCCCTCATACTTGATCTTGAAAAATGGAGTGACTGTAAAAGTTGCCCAAGTTTTGGCCACAAAATGATGAAATCTTCTTCGGTATCGATCAAATAAGAGAACAAATGGATGAGCCACCATCATCAGCACAAACAGAAAGATGGCATTGACAGCAGTGACAGCATAAAAGCACATTCCTCTAACCTTTGAGCCTAACTTATATTCTGCATTTCAGAGATGTTAAAACAGATTAGGCCAATAAGCTTGAACATATTTTTTTTTTTATAAGTAATAAGCTTGAACATAAAGATGGATAATGTCTGAAAAGGCTTTAAGGAGAAACCTGATAATGGGTGCCAAGCATCAGGGTTCCCAGTTCCAGCAAGTTCAGATCTAGCAACTATGTATCTAGACAATTTATTTGGCTTATGCAATATATTATCATAAGACGGTCTGTTTAAACCCTCTATGGGCTTAAAATAGTGCCACGATACACCACGATTTTTCCTTGGAAAGCATACATAGCCATTTCGAAGAGCTGCAGAAGAAAAGGAGCGCAAACAAGAAGATTTAAAAGATTATGGTTACCAAATAAGGAATCAAATTTCATAAAAGCAAATAATTAGCATTGCGTTACACTTTCTACAAAATCGCGAAGATTATACCTATAGACTAAGCAACAAATTTTTATATGATTCATGATTAAGCCAGAAAACAAAAGGGAAGAGTGCATTCAGGTATTTTTTTCACAAGGATCAGAACCAAAATCAGCATGATGAGGATAGGCACGAAAGCGGACATTTTAATCCGATGCTCTGATGACAAAGTAGAATAGCTTGTAAGGGGAACAAACAGGAAGACGAAATAGGGGCTATATTTTTCTTAAATGGCATCTGTTGAAAGTACATCTAAATTACATAAATGATATTCTGTGAGTATGATCAAACAAATAAACAATGAGAAAATAGATCACCTGCGGTACCATAATTTCTAATAGTATCACTCAATTCACCTCAAACTCAATTGAGCCTTAATCCCAATTAATTGAGTTTGGTTATCTTTTTACACCACTTTGTCCCATCTCCAGAAATTTCTGATGATATCAATGATTGCTATTATTACTTAATTTTCATGATCCTGGCAGTTAGGCAAGAAATGGAGAACGAGCCACATCACTGATGGCAACTGAAAGAACATAAAATTTGAAATGCAGCGCATCATTAACCATTTATTTGGGCACAAAGCATATAAATAGTATGATTATCTGCTAGAGATACATTTACTTACAGTTAGTTGAAACTCCTAAAATCGCCTGTTTACACGGAGAGCACACTGTATAAAGTCCTTTCCGAGCGCATGACTGCTGTAAGAAGGATCATAAGCAACAAAGTCATGGAACAAAATCTATAACAATAACAGCACTATCGAATCCAAAGCAAAAATTTCATTTCTTACAATTGCTAAATACTAAATAAACATTTGGGGACATGAAATTTCATTATTAAAAACACATGTCGTGGAGGAAGGTCGTTCAAACTGGCAATGCATGGTGCAGGGGATTAATGGGTTAGCTCAGCTAAGTGATAGGGCTAGGCACATCAAGCTTGTTTCTCTAGTTTTGGGTCCATCAATGACAAAATTAGTATTAATAACAACAAAAAGATTTCGCTCCACAAATGGGAAAGCAACTTCAGCGCACTCAATCGGTGGCAACTGCTTATACTAAATTACACATTGAAGAACACCATCTAGGCATCTATACCTGTCACACACACATGCTGTGAAAAAAAATAAATCATCTTCATTATAATTATTCCCTTGAGAACAACCTTCTCAATCAACCAAAGCACCAAAACAAATGCAAAGCTTTTTTTCCTACTAACAAACACCTAATATTCTGCTTGGTTGCTGGGAAAATGTAGGAAAAGAAACGAAATCAAAACACTCAGTTACAATTTCATTTACAGGGAACACAATACACGCATGAGTAACAAAATTCAGCTTTCTTTCATTTCGTTCGTTTTCTCAGGAACCAAACATAGGGGAAACAAAATCGACAGCGTATAATTACCGGTAACAAAGACGGTGCTGCGAAAAACCTCGATTCCTTATAACCTGAAAATCGAACCCACAAGAGCGAGCAATTCAGAGACTGAAAAAAAAGTTGCGAGAGAGAGAGAGTGAGAGAGTACCAAAACGATGTAGCATTGGACGTGGTGGGTGGGAAGCGACTTCCATAGATGAACTGTCTCCCGGTCTCTATCTCTGAGGTTGAGAAAACGACGTAGTATTGTAAAGGTGAGAGTGTTAGGGTTTACGGTGAATTGTTAGTGCACATTTCAAGGCAGAAATATTCCCTATCTGCGAATTGCTTGGGAGTGAGAGTGACTGGGATTACTGACTTCTTCTTCAAGGCAGATATATTTGACACTTGTTTTGGCTGGAGGACCACCCTAAACCTTAGGGCTAGGGTCACACTATTCGAATCTTCAACAATTTGCTACGTTGCAATTTGGAGAATAAATATAATTTATTATTATTATTTTATAAAACTCATTTATTAGGCCTTCCAAGACCTGTTCAGACGAGTAAATTTCTAACAAAATTGCTAGTCACGTTATGTTATGGAAATATGTTTACCATAAGAGTAATGCTAGGATCACAGAATTCGAATCTTCAATAATTTGTTGCCTTGCAATTCGAACAATAAATATAAAGCATCTACGGGCCTTCCAAGACCTGTTTAGACAAGTAAATTTCTAACAAAATTGCTGGCCACGTTTCGTTATGAAAATATGTTTAACATAAGAGTAATGCTAGAAAGAAGCTAACACCTTAATGGTTTTTAGTCCATACCATTAAAGATAATTACTTCACTTTTAAGTATAAATAATCTTATTAAGTTGTAGGACTCTTTGCACTCTTTACCATATCATCCATTTAGTTTGTATTAAAATTTTCCATCCTTCCAAAAAAAAAAAAAAACAAAAAAATAATCCCATAAAAAAAAAATTGAACCAATGTGTGATGTGATGTATAATCTAAGTTAAAAAATGCTAGACCTATAAATTTTTTTATAATTTGTCGACATGTGATTGGAATGTACTAAATTTTTTAATAGCTAATGTATCTCCAATCATATGTTAATATGTGTCAGCAAATTGTAAGGAATGTAAGCGTGGTATTACTATCTAGGTTGTAAACATATAGTTTAAAATTGGACAATTGAAACCCAAAAATTTGAAGGGGAAAAAAAAAAAAAATGTTTTTGTAGCTTTTTTGTTATTTACTCATAGTGGCCTCCCTAAAAGATATGCAACTCTTGGAAAAGTTGCACCTATTGTGAAGAGACACCATTATATCTATAAAAGAATGGAATGGTGGTAATTGGTAAGTTTCTAACACTTTTTCTCCCTCAATAGGTTATCTCCCATGAGATCAACACTCTCACATGAGATACATGTAACATCACCATCTTCAAAATCTTATAGAAATAGGTTTAACAGCTTAACTTTATGTGTTTCACCAGCTCTATAGTTTTTGGCATATCGGTTAGGTATCAAAACTTTCCACGTTCCATCGGTCGGCTCTAGTGCTTTTTCCATTTTTGATACCTAATCGATAAGTCAAAAGTTTCAAAGTTAATGGAACAATATGAAAAATTATACTCTATGATATAGGAATAACATTTAAATGATAGGGTTGTTCAACATTTAATCAAGTCTAATTAAAAGTGCCTCGATTGGATGATTAATCATGATAAAGTCTTATCCAATTTAACATATGGTGGTTGCGAAGAGAGAAATCATTAAAGGATGGTTGGAAGTTTGGAACTCAACATGTGAGTAACATAATTTACATGTATTTTCAGGTTCCAACTATAAATTTCAAGGTCACATGCCATGATGTTAAAAAAACCCCAATATTAGACCAACCATTTGATGTCTTGTCCACCGTGCTCATTAATTCACTAATTTCGCATTGTAACTGTTTTTCAACAATCCTGAATTTGATCAAGTTCAAATACTTCAAACATTCCATTAAAGAGGTTAACGTGAAATATTTAATTGAAATGTGGGTAAAATATAGAGTCAGTATTCGAACTCAAGAATTTTACTTTGAAACCATGTTAAATCACCATTTGTCTAAAAAATTTAAGGGTTCATTTGGATTTGCGGTTTTAAAACGTACGATATTTAAAAGTGCAGTTAAGCGTTTGGTAAAATCGCATTTTATGCTTTAAAATCGTGCGTTTTTAAAAGCACACCTCATTATCTGCGAATTGAAAACACATTGTTCTATGTTTTCAAACCGCAATTTGACCTTTAAAATTGCAGTTTAACCTTTAAAACGGTATGTTTTTAAAAAAACACACTTCTTTGCTACGGATTAAAGATATATTTCTTTTTTAATGTTTTCGAACAACGATTTTTTAAAAATGCACTCACAAATGATACATTTTTCACAATTTTGTTTAAAATCACACTTTTGGTTTAAAAAATCGCAGGGCCAAACGGACTGTAACTTGTTAGAAAATGCCAAATTTAATTAACCTTTAACAAAATCGATCGAGTGGTCTGAATCCCTGAACTTAATTCAAATAAGAAAAGTTTTGACATAATATATGAGACCCATCATATAGCACGTAATGGAAGCTTTATTTGTGCTACATCTTAAGGCAATAGAAGAAAAAACATAAAACCAGGCATATATGAATGAACAAGGACATCTACTGGCGCGGGTGGGTGTTGTCTGGATGGGCAACTCCGACGGAAACTTTGGCAACATCAACGGCAGAGGCTTCCGGCTTCTTCTTGGAGTACAAGACCAAGTAACCGAGGGCGGCGGTGAAGGCAAAGCCACCAATGGCCATTCTGATCGGACAAAAAGGCAGTTTTTTGCGTTGGTGAAGTGCCTCAGTTGAATGCCGCCCCGGGGAAGGAACCTTCATTGCGTCTGGTCCTGCCATAGCCTTTATCTCTGGTTTATCTATTTGACACTTCCGAATCCTCTATATATATTCTCTATCTTTTTCTGCAAAACTGTGTCCTGTGTGTGTGCTTTGTATATGTTATGAGGTACTTATGGAAGTTTAGGCAGAAGAGAGTGGGGGGAGGTGACGAGGGTGCATGCATGCATGGAAGAAATAAGAGGCGAAGGTGAATGGTCAATGGACATTTGGAGCATGTAGGCTTGAAGAGATCCAAAGTTTGATATGTGGTGGTTGACCTTTTACAAGCAGTCTTTGACTTGATCCATATATGTTTGATCAATATATATGGTGTCAATTAATTGTTTCATATGACCTTTTCCTTCTCACAACCACGTTTTTAGGGGTGGGAATTTGACTAAGATTTATTATTATACAATACAAGATGCAAACCTTTCTCCATTCATTCTACATGTGTTTGGTCCTTAGCATTAGGTCAATTAGAGTTGATTGAATGAGAAATGTTATATTCTTAAACCTATCTCATATTAAGCTGACTCAATCTGACGCTCATACCTCAAATTAGGCCCCACCAGGATTATAACAATACGTGCCGATACCCATGGAGGTCCACTCTATAACAGCTTTCATTGAACAACGTGACATGGTACTTGCTTTGATACCAATATTAAGTACCTAACCAATATGCCAAAAGCTTCAGCATTGATGGAGCGCGAAAATTAAGCCCTTAACCCTGTCACATACTAGACTGGCCCAATTTGACGTCCATACCCCATATTAGGCGTTACCAAGATCATAACAATGTGTGCCGACGCCACATAAGCCCACTCTATGGCGGCTTTTATTGAACACGTGACATATTGCTTGCTTGCTCTTATATCAATGTTGCATACCAAACCAATATGCCAAAAGCTCCAAAACCTTAAATCTATCTTGTACTAAGCGGACCCAATATGAAACCTATACCTCAAATTAAGCCTTGCTAGGATCATAACAGCCTGATTCTAGACTATTAAACCACATTTTCTTAAAAAATTTCACTGTCCAATATACTTCTGGTTATGTCATAATTGAATTGTAAGGACAACTGGCACTGCTTTGGTCCTTTGTATGAGAGATATGAGTTTAGAATCATATATGATTTTCAGAGCAGTCTGGAGGCAAAGTTAAATTTTGTCATTAGGAATGGGCATTAGTGCTGGAGACCAGCTAGATCAGATGAGTTGGTGGATTTTTTTTTTTGACATGTCTACACAAGAGGGGGGAGGGGGGAGGAGGGATTCGAACTAATGACCTCCGCTTCATGAGGCGTGGTCTCCAACCGATTGAGCTACCCCTTAGGGACGAGTTGGTGGATATTCAGAGTAAGCTTTCGGATGTGCCTCCAGGTGAAGTGGATAAACCTATATGGACTATCTCTCGGAAAGGAGTTTATGTAAGTGCAGAAACATGGGAGTTTATGAGGAAAAGGAAGTAGAAAGTCAGTTGGTGGAATATTGTTTGGTTTCCTCTAGCTATTCCTAAACAAGCTTTTATTCTATGGTTGGTTATCCTTAATAGACTAAACTACAGGAGAAAGGCTTGTGACTTGGAGTTTTCAAGGAGATACGCAGTGTTGTTTTGCAAGAATGGGATGAAAAGTTGTGATTATCTATTTTTCTCTTGCAGCTTTAGCTCATGTATTTGGAAAACCTGCATGAACCGTTGCTTCATACAACATCCTCTTCTGGACTGGCAGGGGGTGCTTGATGAAGCTTGCAGAAAATGGAAAACTAAAAAGCTGCTAGGCGTGTTGTGCAGGTTGATACTGAGTTCTACAATGTATCGCATCTGGCGAGCGAGGAATGAGATCAAGGTTCTAGGACACTCAAAAATGGAAGAGCAGATTCTTCGTTTGATTTTCTGGGAAGTTCGAAAGAGGATCTCTGGAAAAGGAAAGTTCATGAAGGATACGGAGAATGTGACTCTTTGTAAAATGTGGAATATAGAAGGGACGATTCTAGTTCCATTAAGGATATTTGGGTTTGTTTGGTCTTTTAAGACCTTTGTTTGTACTTTATTGGTTGTTTAGTAATAAAATGTTCACTTATTCATAAAAAAAAAAAAAAAAAAAACTTAGGCTACAATGTCAATCAATGGTGGAATGATCGAACTAGGTCTCTGTAGAATCTTCTTATTCAGATGAAAGACAATTTGCATATGACAGTTTGTATTGCTGATCCCCATCAAATGGAAGTTTCAAACTTCTGCACTGAATTAGTGAATTCAATCTTAATATTCTGCAGACACTATACATTGTATTCGAAAGAGGAGTTTTTGGGGGAAGCAAAGAATGGCCTCAAACTACCATTTCAGCTTCTTTAAGGTCTGAGGGGATTCCCACATCCAACCTCATAGTTGATTTATACTCATCCGGCACAACAGCACCAGCCTGTATGCACATTTCGACTACAGCAGGAGCTTGGCCATAGAAGTTCCTAAGCTCCCGATGCAATGTCGGTTCGTTTACATCAGGAACATGCCACACATATCTTGGCGGTATGAAGTCATCTAGCACCGCCGCCTGCCAACCATGTTGCCCATTCCGCTGCTGGTGCTTGTGTGCCCCACAGTTCTGTGCCTTGTGGCCGCTAGGACCTACATGCACCTCAGGGCAATACCCACAAACCCTTACCGGGTACATCTTCATTAGCCTCTTGGCTCCTCTCCTCATCTTTTCCCATGCTCCTAGGGTTTCCTCAGCAAGCCAAGCGGTGTCCATTTCATCAGATGGGGCTACTATCTCTGAATCGGGTATTTCATTTAATAGTGGTTTCTCAGGAACTTCTGGGACAGGATCTGGTAGTTCACTTTCATCTGCATCAACAAATTCCTTTTTGCCAATGCTGATGATCGGCTTTCTTCTCCTTTTTGCTGGATATTCAGGAATATTTACACCGGCTTGGATGCAGAGTTCAACTACTGCTGGAATCCGAGGAATTGAAAATCTTTCCTCATGAGGAATACGCTTTCCAAGGCGGTCATAGAGGTGGTAAGCTTCCACCGGCAAGACTATGTCATCAACAGTTGCATTTGTCCATGCATGAAGGCCCTTGCGGATGTTAGCATTTTGGCCTCTACAAGATCTGAATGGATGTCCAACAGATCCCACATGAATTTCATTACAGCAGCTGCATAACCATTGGAAAACAGAAGTCACAAAAATGTACTCACTAAGAAGGTTAAATGACTTAAATACATATACACATACATACATCTTGTATTCCATAAGTCAGGGTTCGTTGTCAATTTGGTAGTTCCATCCAACCCCCTTTAACATGGTCTAAAATGTCATGCGACATTACACATGAATGCTGTTCGCAATCAGAAATCATCGAGCTAGTTTTAAATGTTCTTTCAACACCATTTTCTTCACTTAGAGCTCTTGAAGAACATACCCGAAACAAGTTGAAGGCCAAGGAAACATAAACTAAACAGTAATACTATAAAGTCAAAGAAGTAGAAGAAGAAGATTGCCAGGCTGTCTGCTACAAGATTTCTGCCATATCCCTCTCTTATTGCCAATTCTTTTAATTTATTTTCTCCTTTTTTCTATGATTTTTTTTTTTCAAGAGAAAAAAGAGCATCAAAAGAGTGACTGTTTTATGCTCACGTGCAACAGCACATGAAATCTGACATTCCTATGATTACGGGGATAGACAGGACTAAATTAATAACAATTCAAAATTCCAAGGTTGACATCACTAAAATTGAAAGTACACAGACCAAATTGACAACAATTCAAACTTAGAGAGATCAAAAGTATTTTAGGCTAAAAGAACAAGTGTAAGTTCTACACGAAGTTCTAACAGGCAATAATTTTTTCCAAGGTTGCTTAGATAACAATAATATAATTTGTTCAAGGAGAGTAAGATGTTCACTGTTGAACAAGAATTAGTAGAATTGCTCATATCAAGTAATCACATGCAATGTACCAATCAATAAAAACATAGGGATAAATGTACTTTTAGTCCTTGTGGTTTGAGGTTTTGACAAATTGCTCCCTGAGTTTTAAAATGTGATTAATCACTCCCTAGGGTTACCCCAAAAAATAAATTGGTCCCTATTGTCAGAAAAACTAATAGAATTCGTTAAATTGACAAGTCAGCACCAATTAAATTGTGACATGTGTCCGGTTTGCTTAATCACTACAAATATAACATGGTGGACTTGACAACAAGGTAAATTAAACACATTGGACTCCATGTAAGCTCCTTCTCTCCACGTCAGCAAGATAAATTAAAACAACAAAAAAAGACAAAAATCAGTTCTTCATCATCGTCCCTGAAATCCCCTCAAATGCCTCCCCAAATCCCCTAATCTCCCATCAGACACCACCCAACGAACTCACCCTCTACCCAAAATTTTTCAAATAGTCACCCTAATCGTTGATTTCAATCATCTCTGTGCCATTTTCGTTGGGTGAAATCGGTCTCATACCCATCTCTTATATCATCATTTTCTTGAGTGATAGTGAAAACAAAAGGGTGGGACATACAGATGTATAAGCTAGAAAATAATTGAGAGGGAAGAAGAGAATACACAAAAGAGAGTAAGAGCAAATTTGAGGTTTGTAGTTGAAAAATAAAAGAAGAGGAAAAGAAAAAATGACAAAAAGAGGCAGAGAATGAAAGGACATAAGATTGAATTCCGTGTTAAGCGTAATATCTTTGGTAAGATATTTTATATGAGATCTCAGTCATTAAAGGTTTTTGACTCTTTGTACATTGTCGACTACGATTGCCTATCTCTTCGTTGGTGACTTCAGAACTTGGGGAGGCATCTGAGTGGAAAGGATTTCAAAGACGATGGTGAAGATCTGACTTTTACTTTACTCTTTTTGTTGTTTTAATTTACATTGCTGACGTGGAGTGAGGGAGCTTACGTGTTTAATTTACCTTGCAGTCAAGTCCACCGTGTAATTTTTGTAGTGACTACGGAAACCGGACACATGCTGCTATTTAATTGGTGTTGACATGTCACTTTAATGGATTCTGTTAGTTTTTCTAACGGTAGGGACTAATCTGTTTTTTTGGCTAACCCTAGGGAGTGATTAATCACATTTTAAAACTCAATGAGCAATTTGTTAAAATCTCAAACCACAAGAACCAAAAATGCATTTATCCCAAAAGAAAGAAAAAAAAAAGGAAAAAAAGAAGAAGAAGAAGAAGAAAGAAAGTAATCACATGCAATGATAGTGAATCTAAAACCAAGTAAAGATGCCTAAATTGTCTTATCAGCAGCTAATTGGGATATCTGTCAACATTCTGTTGCATCACCATACTACATCCAACACGCAGAACAGTTATTTGCCGTGTACTTAACAACTAATGATTTTGGATCACCACATGAATTTGACTTGCCATGGTTTAGCAAATACTGATTATATTTTTTGCCATAAGCTCCAAGAGTCAAATTCTGCCATTAGGGAGGATACTCAGAGGAATCAAGGAATGAAATTACCTGCAAGCATGCACACGCACCACCTTCAAGAGTTTCTTGAGATTGTTAATCAATTTTATCCTTGCATTGAACACGTCATAAGCAAGTGGCACCAAGCTCTTCACAATCAGCCCATTCTTTGGAGGTGGGACAGGTTTTTTAGGCTGCCCTTTACTTTTCTTAAACCTCTCCCTGGCAGCCCGCCTCAGCTCTAGAACAGGTACAGGAAAAGGCTTTTTCTCCTTCCTTGAATAGTAGCGAGGAAAATCAGCATTTTGGGGATTTTCACTCCTAATGACCAAGGCATATGATCGACACAACTTAAGTGACGGAATTCTGGACTTCAGTGGAAGTATAATTGTACTGGTGCTATGCTGCAAAAGGATAAAAGGAGGCACATGAAGCATAAGCTTTACATGTAAAGTTCCTTAAATAGTTACAGTTATTTAGAAAACAGAGACTTACAGTTATACTTTCAAGCTGAGATTCAGAAATTGGAAACACTTAAATTCTCGAGCATGGCCCCTCGAGAAACACACAAACAATCAGATTGATTTTTCAAAAACTTTTAAAAGCACATCTTAGTGATTGTTACAGCAGACCCTGCATATGTTCTAATATGAGTCATGACTAAGAGTGCGTTTGGCCCCTCAATTTTGTAGGCCAAACACACATTTTAAAACAAAATTGCGAAAAGTGTCCCCCTTCGGAGTGCGTTTGAAAAATGTGGAAAAAATCCATGTTATTAAAAAAGCAGGCCAACCCGCGCATTTTTAAAAACGCAGGCCAATCTGCATGCTTTAAAACTGCTAAACCAAATGGACACTAAATGCATAAGTAGGAGCAAGTTAATTGGCATGTTGGGAAAGCTGCAAAATTGGGGGAGCTGTAAATAGCATTACCTATTAAATCTTTCTGTTTGTCAGATTTTAAAAAATATGAAACTCACTCTCAATTTGTCATGTTTGCACTCAAACTTAGTGCCTACAAGTTTCTAACAAAATACAAAAACAATATTACCATATGGTTTAGACAAACTGCACATAAACCAAAACTAGTTCGAAATCAAACTAGCTCTCATTTCCGGATTGCTTCATGTACAAAATATTCCTTCAACCCAGTCTACTAAATTGATATATTTTCTTCGAGCACGTGAGGCGTCAGAATTACATACTCCATTAATCCTATTAAAAATACACTTGAGAATCACATGCTCGACGTCAGTTTAATAGACTAGTTTGGAGGAATTTCCTCCATACCCAGACCAAACCAGTTCTATGGTTCGCCAGATACCCACATTATAATTGGAAGCAGAACATATGTTTCTCAAAACGCCAATGACATTACCTACTCCACAGGATTTATCCACCATATTAGATTTCACATTTACAACTAAACAGAACTCACCCATTAACGGTCTCAGACCCTCAGCAGTAGAGAAACTGAGAAAGCTAGCCACACAACCATGGGCTAATAAGAGCCAAAAACACAGCAACTAAATCCCATTTTATGACCATTAAAGCTCACCCATTTACAACAAAATTCCAACCAAATGCATACACAACAAACATGGTCTGTGGGATTCCAAAGGGGGGCATACCTGGAAAGAGTGAAGTGAGCCAAGACCAGCTGGGTGCCGGTAAGGCTTCAGGAGTTGCGGATTGTTTAGGAAGGAAACCTTAACTGGACCCGCTACTCCTTTACCACGCAGCACGGCCAAAGGGCCATGGGGAAACAGATTTGGAGAGCCAACGCACTCCACCATATCCCCTCAAACCACACACAAAAGCTTAAAATCTTTGAAAGAAACACTAAATTGGAGTGGGGATGGGATTCTGTGGACTCCTGGGCCAGATAGGGTGCTGATGAGTCAGTGATGACGAATGGACGATTCACAAAATGAAAATAGAGTATAGTTGTAATTTGAGAAAAATGATAGGGGTATTTTGGTACTTGTGAACAATATGAAGGCCGTTGCTGAACGGTCCGGGCCGGGTCGGTAAGGGCGTAGATTGTAAGAGATGATGGTTGCATTGCGGACAAGGATCCTCGACGGTTTAAGTAAAATAGAGATGTGTTATTTTATAATTAAAATTTAATATTATTGACCTAACAATATATATGATGTTATATATATATATATTTTTTTAAAAACATGCTAATATATTCATCATGTGACATTATATATACTGTTAGATGCTACAATATTAAATTATAATCATGAAATGACTTCAATCTATTTCTTTTGAAATTGACAAAATACTGTTTTTCCTATATTGGAACACATTTCACTCTCAATCAAATTTTAGAATATAATTTTGGACCAAATGGATATCACGGGAGATGGGAAATGCTGGAAGTACAGTAATTTTTATTATAATTCTTTTACAAACTAATGTAGCAGTTTACATGTTAAGGAAATGACTACTATGTGAACTAGTGGTGTATATGCAGATGCGGTTATTTACAATAACTGCAGCCACATCCATAAAATGCGGATGTCACTTTTTGATATTTACATCCGCATGTTTTTACAAACGCATCCATGCGGTTATTATCCGTTATTTGTATATTAAGTAACGAGCTTATATTAGTCTTTTTGACCTTTTTTATGTCTCTATGAGAGCCTATTTTAAGCGATTTTAAAAATAACATGGGCTGAATTTTAGTGTTTCAAGCTTGTTTTAATTTTTTTAAAGCATTGATGTTTTGAAAATATTTTAATTTCACATTAAATATTTTTTTTTGTTAAGTGTTACACGAGAAAACAATACAATCAACCAAACCCTCTACAACACTTGCTGCACAACAAAACTATCATCAAATAACACAAAACATAACTATCTATTTAAAATAACACAATCAAAGATACTCCAACAGCTAGTAAATTATCGAACATACTCATACACAGTTACACACTTTGATCATGTGTTTACACTTCCCACTCACAGTGATCATATATTTAACTCTACATCTACTTAATAGAAATAATCCAGCAAACAAAAAATTGCAATAAGAAGAACACAAGACCTTTAAAGAACAACCAACACCTAAAATTTCTAAATTTTTTCAAGAAAACCAACATCCAATTGGTTGAAAACCCAAAGAGAATATTGAAACCCACCTAAAATTTTGTCTGAGCCGATGGAAAAGCAAAGACTGCGAGCGAGAGGAAGAAGATAGTGACTCTGGACTCCAACGGCGTCATGAGAGTCTAAGATATGAGAGAATTAGTGATGAGAGGCGAGAGGAAGAATATGATGGCTTTAGCCTCTGGCAACGTCACAGTGAATTTGTGAAGTAAATGAGTGACATGTGAAGAAAAAAACTTGAAACAATGTAATTATAAGCTATATCTAATCCAAAAGGTATGCAAATATTGATTTTTGAATGCGAGCGGTTAATATCCGCTCACATGTACACTCCTAACGTGAATTGTCACATAATAGTCCATATTTTAGTGGTTGATCACATAGTATGTGTCACGTAGACTGTTACGTTAATTTGTAATAAACGTCATGTGGATTATTATGTGGTAGTCCAGATTTTAATGAATGACATGGTAAGTATCATGTGCACTAATACATCAATTTTTGAGAGCTTGTAATAAAATGTGTAGTGTCCCTAATATTACTCTTCTCATTGTCCATATTATAAAATAACATTGACTTTTAATTATCATGAATATGGATTAAACCTAACCTAAGAGAAATTCCTAAGTAATAAAGAGTCATACAATAGATTTTTTTTTTTTCATCAAAGTGTAGCGTTTGACCTCGTGATATACGTACGTAGATAAACCCTCTACGTCTTGATCGCTCTCAAACTAACTCCAATAGAATCCTATTAAATGATCAAGTTATCATTGATATTTTTTTGGAGGAGGTTTCTTGTGAATCAATTTGAGCTTTTATCCAAAAACGCCATTAGGTTAAATAACAAAACCTTTATTCTCTCTCATGCGATTTTTTTCCCTGGTTTCTTCTCTTTGTAGCCATCACAAGGAGAAGGGAAGGGTCTTATCTCTTCCCTCCTTTCCTCATCCTTGTACTCTTATGAAGTTTTTTTCTTTATTTACAGTTTGCCTAGAGCGTTTTTTTTAACACTTTTCATCTCTCATGAGGTTCTATCCGTCATCCAGTACGACTTATCTTGCCCAAAATCAAAGCTTAGTATCAAGGCTCCACCACCGTGCTGTTCGTATTATCCTCCGCGTTGAAAATCGGTTTTGTCCATGTTCTTAGATCTGGTTTTTTAAAAGCCAAATCTACGTTTCAATCCTAGCCTCCGACGCTTCATTCCACCATCTCCACTGGCATTCTAGCTCCCTATAGCCCCCAGATTTTTCTCCATCTGATCTCCACATGCCGCCCCTCATGAAGCCTTACTCCGCTCCACCTGATGCTCCAACTACTGATTTTTGGGGCTTTTTGCTGTTTTTTCTATTGTTTAGTTTTTTAGTGTATTTCTTATGTATTTTCATAGCTATGTTTGTGTTTTGCTACTTCTGTGTTGTGTGGGTTATTGTCTCCCAGACCTTATGTGGTTTTATCTTTTAGGTGAGACTTTTGTAACTGAATTTGTGTTGGTGCCACTCTTTTCTGCAGTCTTGGATTTGGACTCTAATAGTGTTTTTATCGCTTCAGCCTCCTCTATCTAGTGGTTGTCGTTGTTTCCAAGTGGGGGTTCAGATAGGTCTACTTTAATCTGTGCCCCTTTAGCTTTTGTAACCGTCTTGTGCGGTCCCTTGAGAGGACTAGATTATTTGTCTGACCAATTTCCTACTATTTGTATTTATTTCAGTACTGTTGTAATTTGTTTTAAGTCTATTGTTGGGTAGCCCACCTCTTTTTCAATTATAGGATCGTCCACTTCTTTCTTTCAAATTAGGAGTGGAAAGGATCCTTCCATGTAATTCTTTCCTTATTCAATATATATATATATATGTATATATTGTGAAAATACTCATCACACATCCCATTTCTGGATATTTGTAAATAATTTTCTTACATTTGCTAAATTCTCTTTTTTCAAATTCCATAAGGATGTTATATTCAAAATTTTATAACAAAACTCATCTTGATAAGATGATTGGTAGTAAAAATTTTATGCGGAAACTACATTGATCTTTTAGAATTGACACTTGATTTTCTGTTAATTTGGACAAAAAATGCAACACATGACCCACACGTATTTGAAATTATCCATTATACATCCATCAAATATGTGAACATACAATTATATCTCTTAGATTAAAAAGAATTAAAAAAAAAAAAAACCTCCTTTAGCCATGGAGACCCAGGTCACTATTGTGGGTTTTTTGGTCGTTGAGAACAATGGCATCTACTTCTGTTAGGGAGAGAATTACTTAGAGAGTCAATAAAGGGCAAGTAAATATACATATTATGATACAACTTCTAGCCCAAAAGGCTAAGCTAATGAGTTTGGGACCATATGGGTATATTAACTATTTCTCATTCACTTGTGAGTCTTTTTCACATTGACTCAACTCCTCCTTGTGAGTTAGTCCTTTACTAATCTAAGACTGTAACACGTACTCCAAGAGCCACCTCACTATTTTTACTGGAGTCAAACCAAACGCGTCAAATTAAGACACTCGTATCAGCAACAGAAGTAACCATAACTTTAGTATCAATTGTTAGAGAAAGAATCATTTATGGAGTCAACAACGAGTAAGTTAATATACATATTAGGACGCCACTTCTAGCCCAAAAGCCTAAGCTAGTGGGCTTGGGTCTAGTTAAGTATATTAACTACTCATTCTCTTTATACTATACCAATTTGTGACATAACATCATAAGTACACTCACAACAAATCTCCTCCTCGTATGTGAGTCATTTACAAATCTAAGAGCGTTATGTGTACTCAAGAGCCACCACACTCTTTTTACTGTAGTCGAACCAAACGCGTCAAACCAAGACACTCGTATCGATAATGGAAGCTAATCATGACTCTGATAACAATCGTTAGAGAGAGAATCACTTAGGAAGTAAAACAAATAGTACATTAATATACATATTTGGACACCACTCTAGCCCAAAAGCCTTAGCTAATGGGCTTGGGTCCACTTAGGTATATTAACTACTTTTTTGTTTTATATTATACTAATGTGGGACACAACACTCACAAATGTACCTACAACAACATCTCACCCTTAAGGAGAGAATTACTTAGGGAGTCAACAAATATGAAGTTAATATACATATATATTAGGACACTTTTTCTAGCTCAAAATCCCAAGCTTATGGGCTTGAGTCTACTTAGGTATATTAACTACTCAACTTCTTTATACTTATTCAATGTATGACACAACTCTCACAACAAATCTCCACCTCACTTGGGAGTCTATTCCACATTGACTCAGCTCCTCGTTGTGTGTGAGTCGTTTACAAATTTAAGAGTGTCATGCGTACTGCAAGAGCCACCAAACTCTTTTTACAGGAGTCAAACTAATCACGTCAAATCAAGACACTCATATCAGCAACGGAAGCTAAATATGGCTCCGATACCAATTGTTAGGGAGAGAATCACTTAGGGAGTTAATAAACATATTAGGACAACACTTCTAACCCAAGAGTGCTAATAGGATTTGGTCCACTTAGGTATATTAACTACTCTTTTGTTTTATACTTTACCAATGTAGGACATAATACTTATAAGTGCACTCACAACAATCTCTCCATCATTTGTGAGTCTCTTCCACATTGATCCAACTCTCCCTCGTGTTTGACTCATTTACAAATTTAAGAGTGTCACAAATACTCCAAGAGCTACCGCACTTTCTTTACCGGAGTCAAACCAAACGTGTCAAATGCCAAGACACTCGAATCAGCAACAAAAGCTAACCATGACTATGATATCAATTGTTGGGGAGATAATCACTTAGGGAGTTGACAAAGAGTAAGTTAATATACACATATTAGGACACCACTTCTAGCCCAAAAGCCTAAGCCATTGGGCTTGGGTCCACTTATGCATATTAACTATTTTTTTACTTTATACTTAATCAATGTGGGACACAACACTCACAAGTGCATTCATAATACCTTACATGATTTATTTATTTGTTTATAAGATGTAAGGATATAATAGATAATTTGAGTCACGAGTGGATTATGTGTGCATTTTCCATAAAAGTTAATAGAAAATACTAATAAATGGGGAAATTGAAAATGTTGATAATTTGAGGAGGTCGAGTTTCACTTTTCAAAGTTTAGCATGGTGATTGCAATTCGAGTTTCAAGGGATAAGTGTAGTTTCTCAAATTTTATGGTCTTTCTTTGTTTGGATTTAATGGTAATACCAAATTTTTGAGGACATCGTCAGATTAGTTTGATTTTATATTGAACTCTTGCCAAATTAATTAAGTGTCAACCTTTGCCAATGTGGTTCATGCAAAATTTCACATATTCTTTTCTTGTCCCCTTATTTAATATGATCCTCTGAATTTTATTTGAAATGAAGAGTCATTTTATGCTTGATATTTTATTTTATTTCATTTAATACTATACATGATATCATGTAGTAAATATGTTGTTATATAATTTAAAAAAATTGGAAAAACTTCACAAAAGAGTATCAAACTAAATCACTTTTTCAATTAAGGGTACTAATGTTGTAAAACGTTCAATTGAGTGTATGAATTTATCAAAACTGTTCAATGTAGGGTATTCCGTTACCCTCCGTTCTAAATCGATGATAGAACCCAAAACACATGCATTTCACGTGATTTACTTAAGCATTTCTTCCCTTTATGCCCCTCAGAGCTCTCAAAAAAATTAACTAAAAACAAAAACCATGCCACCTTCAAAACACCCCGTTTGAATAAAAAATCACACTCTACGTCATTGTCGTCTTCTTCCCGCGTTTCTCGCATAGTCAACCCAGTTAAAGATCAAGGCCACTCTGGATCTTGCTGGACATTCAACACCACTGGAGTTGTTGAGGCAGCCTACTCTCAGGCATTTGGGAAGGGAATCTCTCTCAGAGCAGCAGCTTGTGGACTGTGCAATGGAAGGAGTGCTTAGCTGAATCAGTTGCCTGGGATTCCCTTACGTGGTTTGCTACGTACCCTCATTGCAATGGCTGGGTATCTCAACAAATATGGTCTTCTTTTTTTAAAAAAAAAACAAAATAGGTTAGTGATACTAGCCTAGCTACCACACGTATCACCAAGGCAATTCCCAAAGATCATGCAGCCTCTCAACATGACATATATGCTGCATATCATGCACACTCAGCCAAAGACACCTATGCAATCACCACAAATCATGATGTAGAATCCAGTGCCACTAATGCTCAGATCATCACAGAAATGCTTCATCGTTGTGGACTCTGTCACTGCCTCTCAGTATGAAGTTCATGAAAACAAGATCTTAAACCACGGCATCCATTGTTGTATCTCTTCTTCATTCACACAAAAAGTCTTTCACTCTCTTTCATGTACAAAAAAAAATTCATACCGTCATCACATCTCTCTTTAAGACGAACTCCTCTAGTACCCACCCGCAAAAAACCGGTCCCATATTTCCTTCTCCAAATCTATAGCATCTGTTCCTCCATCACCCCTGTCCTCATCCTCGTCTTCACCACCACTCGGCCTCTTCATATCTGCCTCCAACTCCGCGCACGTGGGCCCAACAACGGCACTCCCGGGCCTGTATGGCAACAGGCCCGTCATCATATGCTTCTGATTCTTCTTCTTGATCAAACGATGACGTTTTCTCTATTTCCAGGCCTTTTTGCAAAGGCCCGTCGGGACCTTATAGACGGCCAGGACGAGGAGGTTCATGATGCTGCACGGACAGCACCAGCATACCGCAACGCACTCCGTCGCCGTTCCTCCGGCCATCTCCCCCAGCCGCCTCCTGTCATTTATTAGAAAAATAAAGAGAAGACAGATTTTTGTCTGTTGAAAGACGAGACACAGAGACGAGACTGAGAGACTGATAATGAGGAGACTTTGAGGAAGAGCTGATGAAAGCTCACTGGTTCTATGGCTTGACGGAAGATCCAGGAAAAATGATGTGGGTTGCTGCCAATGAGAAAATAAGAGCATGGAGTGAAGAAATAAGAGAAGAAAGAAGATAGAGAAGGAAAAATGACATGGGTTGCTACCAAAGTAAAGTTTTGCTTTTTTTTTTTTGGTGAAGAGAAAGGAGATGGTAAGTATCAGACTTGGTGTTTGAAGGAAGACTGGGTGAGAAAAGGGTTGACAGTTGTAGAAAGGAAAGACAACATTTGGTTAAAGGAATGGAGAAAGTTTGCATATGTTAGAAGGAGGGATGACAGTAGATTCGGTGACATAAACAGAGAACAGAAGAGAAAGGGTGACAGTTGATGAGAAGAAGAGAAGGATAACTGAAGAGAAGTTAGATTTTTGTCTGTTGAAGGCAGAAAACAGAAAACAGAGAAGCTTCAGGAAAGAAAGAACGACCATGGATCATGCTGTTGGTTGTGTTTGATGGAGCAGTTTGAGTTTGCCATCAAGAAACAGGATAGTTTTCCTATATGCTGTGGTTTGGTTTCGTTGTGAGTCAGGTACATAAACAGAGCAGGAGAGAGAAAACGGGGGAAGAAGATGACGACGACGACAAAGAGTGTGATTTTCTATTCAAACGGGGCATTTTGAAGGTGGCATGGTTTTTGTTTTTAGTTAATTTTTTTGAGAGCTCTGAGGGGCATTAAGGGAAGAAATGCTTAAGTAAATCACGTGAAACGCACGTGTTTTGGGTTCTGTCGTCGATTTAGAACGGAAGGTGACATAATACCCTACATTGAACAGTTTTGATAAATTCATACACTCAATTGAACGTTTTGCAACATTAATACCCTTAATTGAAAAAACGCGTTAGTTTGATACCCTTTTGTGAAGTTTTCCCAAAAAAATTTAAATGAAATGACATCATATACACTGTTAGAAGAAACAAAATAAAATTGTGACCGTGAAATAACTCATCTCAATTTCCAAGTGAAATGGAAATGATCTTTATCCTCTCTTGAAATGGAGATGCATATTTTAAATGATGTTGCATCATATACACCATTAATGAAACAAAATAAAATTTTGACCGTAAAATGACTCTCTCCATTTCTAGTCCCTGAAAAAAATAAAATTATAAGACAACCAAACAAAGGAGTTAGAGAAATGCTATAAACCATACCAATATTCTACTTTCATCCTACTATGCTGACGTAGCATGGTCTAATAGTAATTGGATATGTATATATCGAGACGTGCTATACATCTTTTCTTGGTCCTTCTCTCATCCTCATACTTTTTAAAATCACTATTGGATCTGTGTAGCCTATGTGTGTCTCACAGATCTAATGATGATTTTAAAAAGTGAGAGGATAGAAGGACTAAAGAAGGAAATGAATCATTTCTCATATATATATATACTATACTTTGTCATGTCAACATATTGAGATACTTGTAAGATATTAATGTGATATATAACATTTTTCAGAGTTAATGATCAACGTGTATAGAAAATCCAAACAATGCATGCAAATTCAAAAATTTAAAAAGAAAATACGTGCGTGTAAAGATAAGAAAATTAAAATTAAGAAATCAATTCATATATGTGTAATCTTACATAGATGTTATAACAAGCTAATCCATAACATGTAATTAGCCTTTATTTTCCAAAGTTCACATCTCTCTTTGGATCTTTACCAAAATAAAGCAAATCAAAAACAAGAAGTTCACATTGATCTCTACGACTCTACCTATATTTCAGAGCAAGACCATCCTCACCAAAGTCCCTACTCCCATGAGAAATATTCCCATAAACCCACCCCTCAATTCATGAGGTGCACCACTCGTAATTGGGGGATCCGCTATGGACGTCGTCGGGGCTGGTGTTGGAGCCACATGGGTATGGTTATGCTTTCCATTTTGCACTTTATCAGAAATGACAACCACAGTTAGCCTCTGGCCAAATGCACAACTATCATTACCTTGACCGCCGATGAAGTAGAACGGTCCTGACCGGTCCAACTCAATCTTGGTCCGGCCGTCGTCGTATTTTTCGATTGGCTTTGTTTCGTTGTTGCAGGTCTCGTAGGCTTCCCTTGTCACTCGTAGTACTGAGTCAGACTTAGGATCATACTCAAAGACTACGTAAGTACACAAGAAAACAAAGAATTAGTGTTGGATGTGATAAAAATAATTTTAGAATTATTTATAAAATAATTAATTTTATTAGAATAAGTAGTGATTTAATATGGCATTAAAGCAAAGACCCTAAATTTCTGTCCATTTAACTCTCTTTTGAAATAAATAGTAATTTAACAAAGAGTATCATAGATAGTTAAATCCTACATCGGGATATTCTAACATGTTATATGGATTACACGTATAAGATATCTATAAACAAATGCATGATAAATTTTTTAGCACGAGTGTATTTGGCCTTATGATTTCTTGTGCTCAATCACGTTTAAACAAATCACAGAAAGTGTCCTGTTTAAGACTGCGTTTGAAAAATATAGCAGATTAAAAACGTGAAAAAAAAACAATTTACATTTTCAAACTGCAGGCAAGATGGTGGTTTAAAAGCCGAACGATTTTAAAGGATTTACAATATTTTTTCAAATGCTTGACTGCATTTTTAAGAATCGAATTTTTATTAACTGTCTTGAAATAACTATTTAACGTACTTTTTATATCACATGTTTTGAAACCGCTAAATTAGACACACAGAACCTGATGGACACTTAATTGATAAATAATAGTATGATATGGAAGGTATATACTAGAGCTAAACTGGGAGAAAGTACCAAAAAGAAAAAGAAAAAGAAAAAGAAGACAAAAAAGACAAAATCCAGACGGAAAAGAATGAGAACATACAAAGAAATGAGAATTTTGGAAAAAGAGAGTTGTAAAATGTATAAGAAAAATAAGACTCATATATATAAATGAGAAAAGCTAGAGGGAAATCATGAGATGGATGATTATATTACTGAGAATATCGCCGACAAAGAATCGGTTTGTCTGAGCCCACTCTTGGAGGGATCCTGCAGAAGATATTGGAATTTCCCATGAACAATTGTTGCCTCCAACCACGTACTCTCTGGCTTCCATGGAAGTAAACAGCAGAAACATGCTGAGAATCCAAAATGGGATTGTGGTTCTCAAGGAAGCCATTGGTTCAATCACAGAGATTCAGACGCAGAAAGATGAATATATTGAGAAGAAAACTCTATTTAATGCTGAGAGTACTTGAGGCATTGTTTTGGTTCTTTATATAAACCCATTTGGTCGGGATCCAAATGGCTATGACGTTGGTTCGGAGTAACATAAGGCTACTCAATTTTCAAAAGCAACCCTAGCTTGCATGCTACTACTAATTAATTAATCCTCCAATTAATGAAATGATCATCATAATATTATTTTGATTGCTATTAAGGGTATTGTAACTTTATTATAAATTACTTATACCCTTACTTAGGGATAATTGCACCGTTGGTCCCTGTGGTATGCCATAATTATTTTTCACTCCCTATGGTTTAAAAAGTTCATGAGAGATCCCTGTGGTATGCAATAATTATGTTTTACTCCCTGGGTCGATTTTCTGTCCACAATTTTGACGGAATCTGTTAGCCCTACACATCAGCGACATGTGTCCATCTTAATAAAAAAATATAAATTTATTAAAAAAAAATAAATAAACTTATTTAAAAAAAAAAAAAAAAAGGCAGGCTTGGGGTGGCTGGGCCACCCCTTGGAGGGTGGCTAGGCCACCCCCTTGCCCCCATTTTTGTTTTTTGTTTTTTTGTTTTTGTTTTTTTTTTTTAAAAAAATAAGTATTTTTATTTATTTTTTAATAAATTTATATTATTTTATTAAGATTGGACATGTCAGCGCCACGTGTCACCAATAAAATGACGACACGTGGAGCTGGCGTGGCATTTGACGGAATCTGTTAAAAATTTTAACAGACTTTGACGCCAGGGATCGATTTGTAATTATTGCATACCACAAGGATCTCCCATGCACTTTTTAAAACCATATGGAGTGAAAAATAATTATGACATACCACATGGACCAATGATGTAATTATCCCTTACTTATAAGTGGTAGGAAATGTTTTACCTATATATCAACAACCTATCAATGACGACAATATTGTCACTGCTAAGGGCATATTTGGGCAACACATTTATTTTTATTATATTTTATTTATTTTTGAAATACATGTTTGGGTTGTTTTGCCAAATTTGAATTCCTACTCAAGTTTTATTTATTTATTTATTTTTTCAATTTTGCCTTAGGCTTTTTAAACCATCCAAACATAATTTCAAAAAATAAATTTTATCAGTATTCGCAATTTTAAATATAGTAAATGATAGTAGAATATAATATAAAAAAAATCGCACACTCAAACGTACAGTCCATTAAAGACAAAATTTCTTGTATTATTATAAAATTAAATGACATGAAAATTTTTATAGTACTTTTCAAGTTAGTCACTAAAATGTAGATAAGCATGTAACAAATTAAGTGATATGGCAGTGCACGTTTGCAATTATCATTTTCGTATTATTATTTTTTACCAATTATTTTTGCAATGACAAAAGAGTAACCATGACTTGATTAATGGCTATAAATGTTGACATTCTATTAATTAGGTCTTGCTTGGTAATTGGTATCATGGAGATTAATGGGAAGGACTATTTGGATTTTATGCTCCGTTTGTTTCGGCGTAAAATGATTTCTGGAAAATGATTTCAATATTTTTCGGTGTTTGGTAGAAGCGAAAATAATAGTCAACTAGAAAATTATTTTTATTTGACAAAAAATGCTTAATAAATTAAGAAAAATGAGATTTTTTTTAGACAATAGGCGCATTCGACCCTCTTTTAAACGATGCAGTCAACCTTCACGTTCAAGTAAATTTCTGGCAGGATTTCGGCCAACTCAGATTCTAATGAAACTGTCCGGATTCCGTCCTTTATCCCGGAATCTGGCAACAGTAGCCGGAATCTAGTGAAAAAAGTTGCCGGAATCCTGTCGGTCAGTGACAGAATCTCGTCACCGGTGATTTTTATTTTTATTTTACATTAATATTTCTATGTTGTGAATAAAAATTGATTTTTATAAGTTAATATGATTGAATGGAAATATAAAAAATATTTGTGATTTTTCGTACGCGCCAAACATCGGAAAATGTTTTTTTGAAAAATGATTTCTTTGAAACAATTTTACGATGGAAACCATTTTACGTCGAAACAAACAGAGCATTAATACTATAATTCATCAATTCTATTGGCTAAAAACCCTCTTTTTGGTTCAATTATATAGAATAAAGTACGTACCGGAGAAATTTCACTTGCCTCATTGATATGTGATTAATTGGTTTTGCAATGTTGACATTGAATTATCAAAAGTTGCAATGTGGGTATTTTATATTTTATTCCGTTTTAATTTCACCCTTACTAAAGCTGGAACAAGACCCATGACCACCGTTGGTCAGCTAGACAAAAACTTTTTATTTATTTAAATTTTTAGGAAAAATATAAAATCAGTCTTTATGGTTACATTGATTTACAATAAGCTCTATGTTGTATAAAAAATTAAAAATGTTATGAGAACACTCCCTATGGTATGCAAAGATGACAAGTATATAAGTCCATGAACCTAACTTCCATCTAATTTTTTGACAGACACCGTTAAATGATATGTTAACGCCAATCAGAATACGACACATGCTAATAATAATAAAAATATTATAAATATACAAAATATATATAAAAAAATTATTATTATTATTTTTCTAAAAAAACAAATCCGGCAACAGGGCTCGTCCAAATGTTCAAATTCCAATTAATAAAAAACCCATTCACACCAAGCGACAAATGTCACCGAAGAAGCAATTTAGCTAGCAATTCCGGCCGGCGACATGTCTGTAATTGGATCTTTCATTAAACAAATAAACAAATATATATATATATATATATATATATATATATATATATATATATATATATATATATAATGGAGAACTACGTATTTACTCGATAACATACCATCATGTATAGGAGCTTTGCATCACTAATCTTTAATATATATATATATATTTTTTAAAGTAAATAAATAAATTCAATGGAGCTTTGCATCTACGATTCACTTAACAATTACCAATTCCTATCTACATTTTGAAAGGGCAAAACTATATATATTTTTTTAAAAAAGAAAAAATTCCAACTCTCTTGTTATAGTATCAACAGTTAACAAATATTTGCTGTTAGTAAATATTCATTCTGGTTCACATTTTTTTTTTTTTTTTTTACACAAACTCCTAATTATGTGAGCAATCATGGACCAATATCCAGCACAGCACCACTCAGAAGCGCAAATAGCCTTTGAATCCATGAGCTAGACACAGTTAAGTAGTGGCTACAGCTTAAACATTCTCCACTTGTCAAGTACTTTTAGCATTACGAATTTTTCTCGGACCTTGTTTTAGCTCATACTACTATAATCTTTCTTGCATACAAAAGGTGTCCAATAAATTTTTTATTTTTTATTTTTAAAAAATGAAAACTATTTGTCACGGCACGTACACTTTGTGTTCGTGCAAGAAACATTACTCTTAGAATATATATTGCTTGACAATCCTCCCACGGGATCAATTACGTACCCGTAAAAATCTCGAATTTAAATGTTTAAGTTTATATGCAAATCAATATTTCTTTTTCATGTGTATATAAAGATGAAAAAAGTTAATTTAAATAATGTTTTCCTTGTAAAAAATGTAATTTAATTTAACCACAGTTAGGTTCTGGCCATTCTCACACATCCCCTTAATTAGCACCACCGATGAAATAGGATGGTCCTGACTGGTCCAACTCAATCTTGGTTCTGCCATCAATCATCATCGTATTTTTATAATGGAATAGCTATATACGGCGCATAATAAATGTAACCTAAGTACGCAAGAAAAATGAAGAAACAATAGTGTTTGATGTGATAAAAATATTAATTAAATGATTAAATTTATTATTTTTTAATCATACTATTGGAATAAATAATGATTTAATATGGTATCCAAGCAGCCCTCACTTCATTAAATATTTCATTTATTTGGCATTGTTGTTGAAGAGAGTAATTTTCTACAAGCTGGTTTATAAGAGTTCTTACAACCTAGCATCTATAAAAGTAACATGTATCAATTAGAATGTGAGAAACACATTTTTTTTTTCATGACATATGCTTCTCACATGGTTTTTTAATAACATTAATAAGAAAACATTTGCTTCTCACATACTTAAAGACCTATGTCACTTTTTAGAAGTAGAATTGTAGGAAATCCTACAAACTAGTTTGTAAGAAATTTCTATTTGTTGAAATAATAATTAAATTATTAAGCTCACTATTTCCTATAAACTTGTGAAGCTTTTGAAATACTGGTAATTTAACAAATATAACCACTTGTATTAAATAAGAGTAACTCTCTCTCAAAAAATAGTTTGGTAAAATATAAAAACCTTATTCATATATAAGTTACTCATATCCATTGTTATTTTCTTAAGATTATTAAATTTGAATTAATAATGCTACTCTTCATACTAATCTATCACACCCATTTTATATCGTAACATGTTTTAAGTGATTTTTTTTTTTTTTTAAGTGGCTGACATAGTCACATGGAAGCTATTTAAAACTTGCAATGTCAGACAATATGAAATGAGTGTGATAAATGAATGTGAAGAGAAGCACATACTCTTAAATTTCTAGTCAATTAAAGCAATTGAAAAAACAGTGAACCGAATTACCCCTCGAGTTATTTCTTTTATTTTTTTTGAGAATAAATGCTCTCTATTTAGGTTTTTGGTGCGACCAAAGGGCTAGGGTTTCTATTTTGACTTACGATATCGATTTTGTTTTTCTTGGTTTGTGGGTTTAATTGCTGGGTTGGGTGCTTGAATGATGTATAGGGCTATTGACATGCAAGTGCCAGAGAGATCGAGAAGAGGAATATGATTAAGGGAGATGATTTGCTTTGGTGACATGTTAGATATTCATTCCCTAATCATCTCCTACCTATCTTGAGTTCTACAAATTTAATGGTGAATTTGAAACTTGATTATATGGATATGAGTAGGAGATGTCTAGGGGATAAATTTGTATCATTTTCATTTGCTTTGGGCTATGGATACTTTAGTGTTTGAAGACACATCAATCCGCTCAAAATTTACCTTACTAAAAACAAGGAGGTATTTTAAATTTAGTGATTACCCTTCTGAAAAAAGGCCTTGCAAGTGCGTTTAGTCATTAGCTATACACAAGATAAAATTATATATATATAGAATGAAATCGTTGGAATTGGGTAGAGTTTCCGATACCGATGCCAAAGTAATGGACCTTAGATCAATTCAAAGGCGACGAATTTAACAACCTATTCCCATTCAGGCCATTCCAACCGAGTGTTTGAGGTTTACATCCACGACCTTCATTGGCACCTTAAAAATGATATGATCTATGTTATTAATTCGTCCTAATATATTTTATATTGAAATTCAAATAATATATATGTAATTTAAATGAAATTAGTCATTAACTATGAGCTAGAGCTCATCACCGATGAGATCTCAAGAAGAACAATGCTCATCACATGAAGATTTGAATAAGAGTAAAAAATCCAAATACACATTATATATAATGATTATTTTTGTTATTTTTGCATATTTCTTACATATCACTTTGTAACCTCTTTACTTGCCAAGAAGATTGTAAAAAAATTAGACGAAAGTTGGGTGTATGGACCTATTTGTTATTTTTTTCATACCATAGGGTGCTCTCATAACATTTTTATACTACAAGGAGCTCATTACAAATTGGTGTAACTAAATAGACTTATTTTGTAATTTTTTTCAAAGAAAAAGAAACAAGGGTATTTTAGGTATTTTTCCTTCCTATATTACTATTAGGATTTAATAGAAAACCCAAACGGATCGGTGATATTACAAAAATTTTTAACATGGAAACTTAACATTGCCAATTTTTAAACTTTTAGAGTATGATTGCAAAAATGCTGAAACATCATCGATAAGTAAAGTTTCCCGTAAAGTATTTAAAAACTAGATGTCTCCGACATTACAACTTTTGATAATTCGAGGTCAACATTGCAAAATCAAAAGAACATTCAGAAGGTGTAAATGAAGTTTCCTGCAAAATAATTAAATTAGACGACTTATGATAAGAACTATGTAAAATAAAACTATTTAATGGCTTTTAACATGTGCTAGCACATGATTGGAGATACATCAACTACTATTTTTTTTTAACACACTCCAATCACGTGTTGACACGTATTAAAATTGTAAAAGAGTTGTAAAATAATTGCAAGTCAAACATTTTCATTAAATAATGCTACATAAATTATAAAGAGCAATTCTAAATGTCACTCCCATGTCCTCCATAATCCAATGACGATTTTAAAAGCCATATAAGTTTTTGGAGGGACACATGAGGAAAACGAGGGTGACATGTAGCATTATTCAATTATAAATAAGGTAGGTATATAGTAATGCTACGCTTACAACTCTTGTAACTATTTTATAACTTATTGACACGTATCAATGCGTTGTAAAGAATTGTAAGACTAACAAATATATCTATATTTTTTTTAAAAAAAATTGTTAAACAACCAAACAAAGTAGTTAATGATCAACATGTGAAACCCAAACAATTCACAAAAATTCAAACAATTAAAAGAAGAATACTTGCGTTTACAGATATATAAGAAAAATGAAATTAAGGGAAAAATTCACTTACCCATTGATGTTTCGACACTTTTACAATCATATCATTAAAATTTAAAAAGTTGTAATGTCAGGTTTCCATGTTTTAAAATTTTGTAATGTCACCCATCCGTTAGTATTTTAAGTTAATTTTTAACAGAGGACGCCAAAATACGCAAAATGCTACTATTTAAAAAAAATTGCAACGCTGACCCACTAGGGGTGAAAAGGCGGGCGGTTAATTACTGCCTACTATTCGATAACTGCCATAAACTGCTTAACTGCCTAACCGCTTTTGTAGGCGATTAAAGAAAACCACTAGTCGCCTAAGGTGGGGTAGTTAGCGGTTTTGTAGACACACACACACACGCACACAAATTGATTTCGTTTCATTATGAGTTTTAAAAGACATCATACATCCGGCAAAAAAAAAAAAAAAAGCCCAAAAAAACCTAAAATAAGCTTAAAAAATAGGTCTAATGAAGGCACAATACCCAAAAATAGGCCCAGATTTAAATAATGGCTAACCGCCTAAGGCGGAGCAGTTGTGATTACGATTATAAAAATAGAATAATCGCCTAAGACTATTACAGTTACTATTAGAGGCAATAACTACTAATTAACTGTAACCGCATTTTCACTCCTATGACCCACGTACAAGTCCACAACTGGGTCCAAAGTGGTTTTTAATTTTTTTATTTATTTAATTAGGGCAATTTGTTTGTTTTGTTTTTGTTTTTGTTTTTGTTTTACGTACAGGGATATATGAGACATTTCACTTGTTTACCGTTTGATTTAATCTTAAATCTTAACACCGTAAGGGTGTAATTAAAAAAAGTCTAAACTTGGAAACCCGACATTACAAAACTTTAAATTTTAATTTAAAATATGATTACAAAAGTGCATAATCATTAGAAGATATATAAGTGAAGTTTCTCTTAAAATTAAGAAAGCATTTCATTATATGTTTTACATTTGATATAAGAAGCTAATCCATATAACATGTAATTAGCTAGCCTATATTTTCCAAAGTCCACGTCAAACATGTAATTAATCCATATATATATATATATATATATTATATCAGATATAAGAAGCTAATCCATGTAACAAGTAATTAGCATTTCCCTCTATTTTCCAAACTTTACATCTGTCTTTGCAGGGGCGGAGCCAGGGGGTCGAGAGGGAACACATGCCCCCCTCAACCCCTAAAATTTTTCCTTAATCCCTGTAGATTTTTCTTGGATATCTTGGTTGCCCACCCTC
The DNA here is from genome assembly GCA_028654335.1 of Alnus rubra. Classification (NCBI taxonomy): domain Eukaryota; kingdom Viridiplantae; phylum Streptophyta; class Magnoliopsida; order Fagales; family Betulaceae; genus Alnus; species Alnus rubra. Next base: position 624,242 of record JAJPGS010002451.1, on the reverse strand, counting down.
AACCACTCATCAAGGGACATCTACATTAGACTGGCAAAGCTTTTCCAAGACTAAGAGAACCAGAGTTTAGTCTTTCATGCTTTTACCATGTTAGATCTTTAAGCTTTAGACATTTTTAGGTTAAATGTCCTTTCTAAACTAAGAAGAAGAAGAAGAGAACACTGTGCACAACACTGGGTTAATTATTTGTGACAAAACACCCCGTTTAAATAATTCTGGCCCGAGTCCAAAACGCCCAAAACGCGTGTTGCGTGTACAGTATTTCATTGGGTGTCTATTTTAAACTTTTAGTCTTTTAAAGTTGTGTTTTGCAGCTTTTGTTGACTTAAAATCACGTGTTGCGTGTAAAAGTAGTGTACTTTAGTTTTTTATATATATATATATATACACACATGCACTTTAGTTAGTTTTTTTTTTTTTAAATAGTACTTTAGTTAGTTTTAGTTGCCGAGTTCTTCATGCGTGTTTCAAAGTTGTAATTATTTTTTCTCTCTTGATCTTTTAATTTATTTTTAAATGAAAAGTTATGATTTATTAGAGTAATGATATTTAATAAATTGTTATATAATTCTCATACAAATTGATAACAGTAAAAATTATCCTTTAGATTAATACTTACGAAATAAAATAAAAATTTAAGGGCTGATTTTCGCAGCCACACTATCTTAGTTATATATAATAGTCGTATAGTATTTTACTAAATAACATTATTCTTGATATTATGTTTTAACTCCGCCAACATAATAATATTTTAATTGTATGAAATATAGAACTATAGTTATCTGAACTTCTAGAGAGCAACAATGATTCTATTGAACTTCAATCAAACTCTAAATGAGCCCGTGTCGAAGTAGATTTAGCAAATATGCCAGTAGATGCTTGCTTAAGAAAAAGATTTCAAATTATCATCATAATTATAGAGACCAAATCCGAAGAGCATATCTACAAAAAGAACATTGTTAAATTATTTTTATTGAATTGTTTATTTATTTTGTTAATAACATTCTTTAATATTTTCAATTAATTTTGGGTCACTTTTATTGTTTAATTTTGCCCTCGTGAACCAAAATCCTAGCTCCGCCACTGCGTCTTTGGATCATTACTAAAATAAAGCAAACTGAAAACATGTGATCCATATAATTAACATGTACGTACGTAATCCATATATGTTTTACATCATATATAACGTGTAATTAAACTTTATTTCAAAAGGATCACATCTATCTTTGCATCTTTACCATATAATAGACCCACCCCCCTCGATCCATGAGGTGCGCGCACCGGCCACTCGTTGTCGGAGCATCCTTCAGGGAGGACGGTGGGGCGGGTACTGCCAGAGCCACAGTGCTATGCTTATGGGAGTATGGCTATGAGTTTTCCTATCCAACGCAAACCTGTTAACTGGCTGATGCCCTGAGGGATGACAACCACCGATAGCTTTTGGCCATTCTCACAGAACCCCTTAGCACCACCGATGAAATAGAATACTTCGGATCGGTCCAACTCAACCTTGGTCCTGCCATCGTCATATTTTTCAATTGGCTTTCTTCCGTTGCAGCTCTTGTAGTCTTCCTTTGTCACTCGCAGTAGCGTGTCAACCTTGGGATCATACTCAAAGACTAAGTACGCGAGAAAACAAAGAAACAATATTAGTATTGGATGAGATAAAAATAATGTTAAACATATTAATTCAATGATTAAATTTACTACTTTTTAACTTACACTTTTGGAATAAGTAATAATTTTTAACTTGATATTAGAGTAGAGTCATAATTTTAAATCCTGATTCTACAGTTCAATTCATTAAATATTTAATGTGGTGTATTTTGATTGTTAAAGGGAATATTGAAAATATTAATTAAATAACTAAATGTAACCTATCTTACAAACTTACGAATTGTTTTTGGGATAAATAAATAGTATCAGAAATACTTAAATCCTACCCATATATTATACCTATAAACAAATGCAAGATAAAAATTGTACGTGGCATAAGTGCGTTTGGCCTTACCATTTCTTAGGTCAAACACGCAATTTTAAATAAAATTGTACAAAGTGCATATAAAAAAAAAAAAAAAAAGCGTTTGGAAGTGCATATGAAAATAATGATGAATTAATTGAAAACGTGAAAAATTCACGTTTTAAATCCGCATGTAGGAGAGTGCGTTTTTAAAGACTGAATCGATATTTTAACAAATATTTAATTATAATTGTAAAAATTATATTTTCATTAACTACGTCCTAAAATTGCTATAGTCACTGAATTAAACAAATTAAACGACGTGATGGACACCTAATTGATAAATAATAGGATGAAAGGTATATATATACTAGAGCTAAATTGGGAGAAAGTGCAACCAAAAAGACAAAATCCAGCAGGAAAAGAATGAAAATATACAAAGAAACCTATGAATAGTGCAAAATAATGGATGAAAATATTACTTGGGAAAAGAGATAGAGTTGTAAAATGTGTAAGAAAAATAAGGCTGATCATATGAGAAAAGCTAGAGGGAAATCATGAGATGGATGATTACTGAGAACATCGCCGACAATGAATCGGTTTTTGTGAGCCCACTCTTGGAGGGACCCTACAGAAGATATTGGAACTGCCCATGAACGTTTGTTGCCTCCAACCACGTACTCTCTGGCTTCCATTGAAGTGAACAGCAGAAGCATGCTGAGAATACGAAATGGGATTGTGGTTCTCAAGGAAGCCATTGATTCAATCCTGCACAGAGATTCAGACGCAGAGAGATGAATATATTGAGAAGAAAACTCTGGTTAATGCTGAGGGTTGAGGCATGGTTTTGGTTCTTTATATATATATAAAACCATTAGGTTGGGATCCAGATGGCTATGATGTTGGTTCGGAGCTAGTGCATGCTTATGGCTACTCAATTTTCAAAAGCAAGTACCCTTGCATGCTTCTGAATGCGTAGGGGTACTAATTAATTAATCCTTGAATGAAATGGTCATCATAATATTATTATAGAATTTGGCAGCTATATTACTTATCAATGGAAATTTTCTTCGCAAGAATTTCGATCAGTTTTTATTTTTCTTTATTTTTTATTTATTTATTGTTTTATTTTGTTTTAGAAGCAATCTCCACGGTTAATTTTTGTATAGAAAGATCTTCATTACTGGTTTTTTCACTCGATATATGTCAAACTCATTATTTTGAGTGCTATTACGAGTATTACATATTTTACTAGAAATTGATGTGACATTTACTATGTCAATAACTCAAATATAAACTGTCACGCATATGGTAATTTACATTGTATTTACCCGTTTTACAAACTGAGGTGACGCCATTAATTACTTACTATATATTTTCCTATTATTATTTTTTTACCAATTGTTTAATTTGGTTCCTAATTGGTCTAATTAATTCATATGTCGTAATACAACTTGGACAGGTAAAACGCTATATATGTATGGGCCTCCATGCATGGCCTATGGAAGATAAGGTTGAATTTTTATATTTTTTATTCTCTAATCTTTTTGCAATGAAAAAAGAGTAAACTAATGATTATAATTGCTAGCAAAAGTTACAAAATGACACCTTTGGTTATCCAATAAAATCCCAAGGCAAAGTGATACTCCAATATCCGTAGCTCGTTATAAGCTGCAATAAGAGGTAATAATATTATTGGACCACTCGCACTTGGGAATCACATTTGGTCATCCATCACCCGATCAATATTAAATTAAAAGAACCTGGTTGTCCGGTTGATGAGTGGACCAGTTTGGCATGATCCGGATGAACCGGGTCAAACCCATTGAAACGGGTTGACAGATAGGGCCAAATAGGCCTGATAATGGGTTATATAAACCGGTATTAATTAGACCAGATTGGTTAAAAGATTTGGGCTGTTGAATGGGTCAGTATGGCCCGAAACTCGTGGACCGTTGAAAGGGTCGGTCTGGCCTAAAACGAAGTGAACCGGGTCTAACCCTGTTGGCCGAGTTGGGCCCCCATTCTGGATCGGTTTGGCTTGAAACGGGCTAAATTGGTCAAGAATCCCCTGGAATTGGTCTGAACCAGCTGTAAAGGTATCTAAACCGGGATGAACCTTTAGAGTATTCCTAGCAGCTTCCCTTCCCTTCCCCTTCATTTTCCCTAAATGTAGGGAATAAAACTACTTTTTGCTTCCTTATCAAAAAAACATCCCACAGCAGCTTCCCTTCATTTTTCCCTATATCATTAAAATATTATTTTGTTACTTTTACTTTAATTAAAAGTAAGAGAAGAAAGAGATAAAGTAAGAGAGATAGATTATATTTTTAGAATAAACAATTGAATGGGAGGTGAATAGTGCTTCCCAATGCATTGGGAAGCACTGTTCACTTCCTAGGGAACAGATAATTGTAGGGAAGCTGCTGTGGAATGGTTTTTTTGACTTTCTTAAAATTTTCCCTAAAATTTAGGGAACAGATCCCTTGTAGGGAAGCTGCTAGTAATGCTCTTAGGAACCAGTATCTAACGATCTGAACAGGAAATAAATGGTCCGAACCAGATTGACAAATGTAGCGGATCTGAACAGGAAATTTAATTATACTATCACTATTTGGGTCCTTATTTAATTGGGGGCCTTAGGCAATTGCCTAATTTGCCTAGCTTATCAGCCGACTCTTATCACGTCTAGGTTCAAACTCTATTTTAATAGGTAAGGTCCAACACGTGAAATATTTAATAGAAATAAGAGATAAATGAAAGAGATATAGTTCAAACTCAAGACCTCGACATTATGTTAAATCGCCACATTTTTCTAAAAGCTTAAGCTAATAGAAAGATGTAAATTTAATTATTTAATCAATAATTTAACACATAAATTAAGACACTTTGCTTACAGCAAAGTCGATATTCAGGCATGTAAGGACACTAGTAACAGCTTCTCTTAAATTTTCTTTAAATTTAGAGAACAAAACTACTTTTTTTTTTTCTCATGATATATGCTATTTAGCAATCTCCTAACATTCTCGGCTGATATGGCATACTCAATTCCACGTCATCTGACAATGCTAAATAGCATTTCTCTTCAAATAAGCTCAATAATATCATTTTCCTATACCATTTAAATATTCTTTTAATAAATGCTAGAGAAAAAATAATATCATTTAAATATTATTTCAAGTATTTTTTTATATTATTCTTCACTCCTTTCTTTTTTTTTTGGTCGGATGAATATTCCTCGCTACTGTTTTTTTTTTGGTTGGCTGAACGTTCCTCGCTACTCATCTGATGGGTTTCCATTACTAATACGTATTACATAATTTGTTACACGATATAGACTTACATTATTATTATTATTATTATTATTATTATTATTATTATTATTTTTCCATTCAGGAGGAGAAAAAGGAAAAAATTACAAGAAAATAAAAAACAAATGTGGCAAACCCATCCTTAGAACAGTTAGAAATGCGTCAAATAAATGACTAGGCCCATCAAAATAAGGAACTGGTACCTCCAAAGAAGGCGGTAATTAATACAGGCAAAGTTTTGTAAACGGAACCAAATACGGACCAACATGTTACAGGAAGGGTTGAAATATCCTTCAACCTTATCCAAATCTCTGCTGGGAAAAACAACACGACCAACAAAATAGTCCGTTGAGGGTAACAAGTACGGCCATCAATAGTTGGATTTGGGGAATAGAACTGTCAAAAAAGGTAAGAAAAGGCAAGCACAAAATTGTTTCTATATTCTTCTGGATGACATGGATGTAATTTTTTAATTTGTTGATTACATTTATGTCATTCCAGATGGATACTAGAAAAATACTAGAAGAAGCTCTAGCATTCCTCATTTAAGATACCCGTGAATTAAAATGAGCCCTGGTATCCTTATCATCATTTAAATTTGAACTAGAGTTATCTTAGCTTCAACAAGCTGCAATAAGAGGTAATAATATTACTGGAGCATTCGCATATGCTAATTGCATTTCGTCATACAACACCCAATATTTAATCCATAATATCATGTATAGGTGTTTACAAGGAACTTTGCATCACAACTAGAAAAAAAAAAAAATTAGTATCACTAAATTTAATTTTTTTTTCTTTTAATTTTCTACACAGCTTTGCATCACTATTCACTTAAAAACCAATTTCTATCTATCCCTTATAACCCTTTTCCTTTTTCAAATAGAAAAAAAAATATCTATCTTTCATTTTTGGAAGGGCAAAACTAGGATTGAATGACTTTCTTTATTATTATTCCAACTCTCTTCTTATATAGCAAGTAAAAAATGTAACCTCTTTTGATATATTTTTAATCAAGTAACTTACAAACAATTTTTGATCCACTATGAAGGCGACCAATGGGACATATTAATTGTTCAGCCCAATTAGTATAGTAGATCTATTAAAAGTAAAAATGTTACACTTTGGTCCTCACTTTCCATATCCTTTACAATCAATGTTTCATGTATCTTTTATGGCCTTAAACCCTAAGGTACCGTTTGGTTCGCAGAATAGACCACTAAAATTGAATGATTATTTATATGGAATAGTCATTTTTTTGTTTGGTAGGGGTCTATTCCTTAGAATATTTATTCCCATTGGAATACCCATTCCTTTACAAAGAGGAATACATATTCCTCTAAAAAATGAGAGGAATAACTATTCATTGGGGTGAATGCAATATTTTCCAAAAAAAATCATTTATTTTATATTTTATTTAAAACAAAAAAACAAAAAACCAAACCCTTCACTGGCTGGCCGGCCACCCCATATATGGAGCTGGGGGTGGTGCGACCACCCCCGGCGCTTTTGGGGTGGCCGCGGCCACCCCCGAAGACCACTCGGAGGGTGGTTGCGGCTACCCCCGGCTCTTGGTGGGCGGCCGACCACCCCAATGGGTGGTCGGCCACCCTTGGGTTTTTTTTTTTTTAATGATTTGATTTTCTTCTTATATTTTATTTTAAAAAAATGTGAGTTTTTTTTAGTAATTTTGATTGAATTCCAATTAAAATATATGAGTTCTTACCAAACTAAAAATTAGAAATAACTATTCCATTCCCCCATCTTCTATTCTTAAGAATAGCTATTCATTTTCTTAATGGAATAGTTATTCCGTAAACCAAACGAGTCCTAACTATTCTAACAGCCCATTTAACCAAGTAACTTCTTAGAACTGAAATAAGCCTAACAATTCTTACAACTAAATGGCTCTAACCATTATTTGAATGACCAGACTTTCAATTAACCTACTAATATGCTATAATTATTCACCCCAATAACTATAGTAAATCTAGCTATTACAGGAAGCCATTGATTCAAACACACTATGAAGGTATTGACAACTACTGATGAGGGATAAGGCTGGGTGTTGGCTCTTTTATGGCGCTTAGGTTTGATTAATTTGGGACTCAGCTCTGATATCAATTGGTTCAGAGTATGCGAGGCTGTTCATGAGTGCCACGTGTGAAACACACCTCTTGAGATTATTGCCATAGTTTCAATTAAAGTGTATTTTCTTCCTTTCCCATTCGCTGTATGACATAATATATATATATATATATTAAAATTTAAATAATGTCATTTCATTTAAAATTTTACATAACCTGAAAACATATTCATCATGTGGCAAATAAAAAAAAAGGTTGGTCTAATTAAAAAAAGTTACTTGTTTCCCATAACTGCTTATCCTAAACCGAAGATCAAAGCGTGCACGCAATTTAAATGATGTCATATCATTTCAAATTTTACATAATTTGAAAACATATTCATCATGTGGCAAATAAAAAAAAAGTTGGTCAAATAAAAAAGATTTAGGGGTAATTACCTTTTCCCCCCATGAACTACCGGTCTGTCTCATTTTGCCCCACGAACTACCACTTCGACCAAAAGAAAGCATCAAACTACAATTTTTACACACTTTGCCTCCTTCTGTCAGTTTAATTCATGCAAAGAATTAAATGCCCTAACTCAATTTTAAAAATGACCTAAATACCCTCATCTTAAAAAAAAAATGAAGAAAAAGGGGTGGCCAGGTGGCTCGCGGCCCACCCCAGCCTAAGGGGTGGCCGCATGGCCTCCCCAGAACCTGGGGTGGCCGTGCGGCCACCCTAGAAAAGCCTAGGGTGGTCGGGCGGATACCCCAGAGGCCATGGGTGGCTCGCAGCCACCCCAGAAATGACCTAGAGTGGCCGCGCGGCCACCCCAGGTTTTTGGGGAGGCCGTACGGCCACCCCTTAGGCCGGGGTGGGCCGCGAGCCACCCCAGAGGTGGCCGGAGACACCTTTGGGGGTGGCTCGCGGCCACCCCTTAGGCCGGGGTGGGCCGTGAGCCACCCCAGAGGTGGCCGGAGCCACCTCTGGGGGTGGCTCGCAGGCCACCCGGCCACCTCAGGGGTGGTTGCCGCCACCCTTTTTCCTTCAGGTTTTTTTTTTTTTAAAAAAAAAAATTAATTTAAATATTTTTTTTATTAATTACTGTAGAGGGCATTTTGGTCTTTAAATCAAAATTAACGGAAAAAAAATGGCATATTCCATCCAAGTTAACGGGATTCCTGCCAGAAGGGGGCAAAGTGTGTAAAAATGGTAGTTTGATGCTCTCTTTTGGTCGAAGTGGTAGTTCGTGAGGGCAAAATGACACAGGCCGATAGTTCATGGGGGAAAAGGTAATTACCTCAAAGATTTACCTGTCTCCCAAAACCACTTATCTTAGACCCAAGATCAGAGCAGTTGATGAGCCAAAATATCATTATGCTCTTCGTTTATTGGAGCAGGAAAAAGCGATAACTAATATGTAAGAGGGAGGTATCCAAGGGGAGCGATGAAGCATACCAACAAACCTAAAAACTCACTCAGAATTCAAGAAACAATACTTGAAAAGTTAAGCAAGAGTACTAGAGGGTACGTGGCACCAAATATATCTCTATCTCGATTGGTATGGTAAGGGCAGATAGGAAATAAACCCACAAAATTCAGAAGACAAGATTGTGGGTAAGGATAGGGAAGATGCAAGGCGGTGAGGAAACTATGCCCACAAACTTGATTCTCCGAGCGAGGAACTAGAGGGGCTCAGACTGGTTCTTAAAGGCGACGAAATCTGATTCATAAACTTTCATGTATGTTTTAGACCATCGATTTGGTTTTGATTTTTGATATGAGGGTTGGTGGGTTTCAAAATTTCTGCTAGAGGGAGTGACCGTTTGACCTAGTAGGACTGGATGGTCACAAGTTCTGCACGTTTGGAAGAGAGAAAACTGTGATCTGGTTCACGAGCCTCTCGTGAATGAGCTGCATGCTCTTTTGTTTTGCTTTTACTTGACTGTGGGAAGTGATCGAAGAAAAATGGCGACGGTGGATGGCGGCTGTTGGAGGCAGTAGCCAGCTGCGGCAGTGGCTGAACTTGGCCAATGTGGGCCAGTTTGGCCTGAAATGGGTGGGCCTACTGGATTGGGCTTGTTGGGTTGAATTTGTATGCCCGTATAAGAACCCGACTGTCCAATTGATGAACGGCTAGTTCGGCCTGGACCCCTTGAAACGAGTTGATAGATTGGGCCAAATAGCCTAAAAATGGGTTAAACAAGTATTGGACCGGATTCGTTGAAAGATTTGGGCCGATATGGCCCAAAACCCGTGGACCATTTAATGGGTCGGTCTTGCCTAAAACGAAGTGAACCAAGTTGATTGGTTGGCTTGCTAGGCTTAGCCTTTTTGACAGGTTTGGGTTGGCTGACCTAGTCTGTTGAGTTGGTTTGGGTTCCCATTGTGGATTGGTTTGGCCTAAAACGAACTGAATCGATCAGGAATCCCCTGGAACTGGTCTAAACCTACTATAAAGGTGGCTGAATCGAGATGAACCTCGAGGAACCGATGTCTAATGATATGAACTGAGAATAAAAGGTTTGAACTGGATTGACTCATATAGCGCGTGGATCCTACGCGCATATCAGGTTTCAGTGCGTGGCGAGTGCAATTGACGCACAAAAGATCTGCCAGCGTGTGAGCACGTGAACCACACGTGCGGAGCAATTAGGTAGCACGTGTGGGCGCGTGGAGCCTCAAATGCTGATGATTCCGATTGATCTAGAACGGTCGTTGTGAGATATGTCGTATGACGAGACCACCGAGGCGATTAACTGAGCGTGGTGGAGCATGGTTGCAAGGGAAGAATGTTTGGGCAGCTCGTTGAAGCACATCTAGATGCTATTGGCGGCAGATATTCCACAGATAGGTAGATCTATACCTCACAAGCTTGATTAAGGGATTATTTTTTCATATTGAGCTGGGGTGAAAGCGTAGAAGAGACTGGCAGTGCCTTCAGAGGCGTGAAGTGGCATTTGGACGACTTGAATTATGAGATAGTCGTACAGCACACAAAGGACACTTGAAAAACATGACATTGAAGTTTAGAAAAAAGTGACTCTGATATCATGTTAAATATTGAATAAGAGAATATTAAAAAGAGAAGAGAGAGAGCGGAAACGCGTATGGGCTACATCTCGTATTGTTGAGTATATATAACCATGTTACGTAGCTCTAGTTATAGAGCAACAATGAGTAGTAGCAAAAAAACCGTAGACTAAACTCTAGAATACATAAAGAAAAAAATAACTGAAAGAATAATATCAAATCCCAACGAGGAGAGGTCATCCTTACATATATAAATCAAGTAATCACAAATTTTTCATATATGAGTGAGGATTGCTTTATTTACTTGATTGCCCAATTCGCCCTCTTCGTATGGTAATTTCAATTTATAAAAAATGCTACATAAAAAACAAATTATGACCATTTTAAATAAATTTGTATGGAAATGGAACAAATGCTAAATCATAAAGAAAAAACGAAACATTGCAAAGCAAGCCAAACAAAAATTATAAATACTGAGACTCCTTTCATATATGTAGTAGCTTCATAACATGACTTAGGAAAGTTCAATTCCGGCCTCCTCTTCTACATAATTCACAGAAACATAATAATATTGAAAATAAAAGTTGACATTTCCCCCTATACTATACTTTCAAAGAACCACATTTCCACTAAACTCACTAATATAATTCCCACAAGAACACCAATAAACCCACCCCTCAATCCGAGAGCGCGCACCACTACTGTCTAGTGGCAGAACTGTGGTGATCACGGAGTCTGTGTTGCCGGAGCCGACTTTGATGCTGGCAGTGGAGACGAATGCTTGGGCAAATTATATCCATGGGATAAAACGATCACAGTCAACTTAATTTTGGCCTTTCTCACAGCTTCCCTCAGCTTTACTAATGAAATAGAAGGGTCCTGGCCTGTCAAGCTCAACCTTGGTTTTGGTATCCTTGTATTCTTTGATTGGATTGGTTGCAGCTCTCGTACTCCTCCTTTCCTCCTTTCCTCCTTTGTCACTTGCAGTACCGAGTCAATGTTGATATTATATTCAAAGACTGAAGAGTCAAGAAAATGAGGAAATTGTTGTTAGGATTGAGATAAAGTTGAACATCCCGAAAACATTATGAAGAGAAAAAAAAAAAATAGTAGAAAATCAACCATTGATTTTTCTTTTTAAAAATTACTGTCACATCATCTTAATTTTATATTTTATAAGAGTATCACATTCTAGTAAATAACATTACCTAAAAAAAAAATTTGATCATAAGAAGTACAGCATCAGAAAATGAAAACTCAATTCTTTTTATTTTTTAACTTTTTGCTGCATAAGAATTGTAACAAAACACAAGTCTTCATGAACTGGATTTTCAATTCTCTGCATGTGCAGAAAAAGCTAAATAAACTGAAAATAAAAAATAAAACTCAGTTGATAATTAATGCAGGAAAATGCAAGTAAATCAAAACCCGGCCACATGGAAAATTATGTAAAGAGAGAGTTAAAATTATTAAAAACTAGTACAAATGGCATGAAAGAATTAAACTTTACAAGAAAAAGAGAATTGAAGCGAGATGAGATATTACTGAGAAAATCGCCAACATTGAATCGGTTTTTCTCAACCCACTGATTGAGAGATCTGAAGAAGGTGGCCGACTACTCCATGAATTTTCCTTGCCTCCAACCATGAAACTGTCTACCTTTGGAGAAGCTAAGCAAACAAAAGAAGAATGTCAGAGTTGGAATAATAGTTCCCAAGGAAGCCATTGACTCAAACACACTTTGAAAGTATTGACTATAACACCATACTACGTTTTGGCTCAATCAACTCATTTATATAGGCAATTATCATGTAGTATATCTAAGCTTTACATTTTAATTAGTTTGAAAGTTAGTATATCCTTTGATTTCGTGCATTTTTTGTAAACACGATCAATACGTTATATACCATCCATGTTAATTCGATTTGATAAATATTCTAATTTCTATGATTAATACTGCTTATTAATACAATACTACTTATTAATTTCTATGATTGATTGATACGAGTTGATTTTCTGTTACGATAAATTGCGGAAACAATAGCTGGTCCAATAGCTGCTTCAGCGGCTGCAATAGCTATAACAAAAATTGAAAAAATATTTCCTTTTAATTGGCGATTATCAAAAAAATCAGAAAATGTTACAAAATTTATATTAACTACATTCAGTATAAGTTCAAGACACATAAGGGCTCTAACCATATTTCGACTTGTGATCAATCCATAGATACCGATAGAAAATAAATAGGCACTTACAACAAGTACATGTTCGAGCATCATTGACCAACTCCTTATCAATTTCGATTCATTTCAAGATAACAAACAATTTCATGGGTTCAATTGACTAGATAGAATATAAAAAGTTTGGTAATAGAGTGAAGTACTTGGTCAAGTTATGTGTCACTGTTATATACTTTGAATTGATTTTATCTGTAACTGCAGAATCCTTTGATTTGGTTTCATTCGCAACAGCCTCTTACTAAAAATGACAACAATATAATTGTGGTGTAAATTGCACACCTGAACAATTGTTGTCTCTTTATAATTATAGAAAATTTACAAAGCAACAAATCAATACAAAAACGTAAATACTAAAGAATAATCATTACACAGCACACAAACTTTTCAGTTTTCATGCCACTCTTTCACGTTACAGAGTAAATGCTAGCCTACAAACCTTTCTCCTTACTCTCTCTATACATTATAGAGTAATGACTATAGAATTAAAGAAATAAGAAAATATTAGACTTTATATATATTCCGATGCCTCAAAAGTACTTACTCATCGTGAAACTGTGGGTTACTTCATAGAAATCCAAGATAAGTCAATAACCAGATGTAGACTTAACGATCATCAAGATACCTGGCTCTGTTAGCATAAGAGTATGCAAAGAGTTGGGTGAATGAGCACCATTTAATTAACAACCAGTGATCAATTGTTAATTTTAAATACCGCAGACCAATGCAGATAGAGTTATCATTATTTGAATTCGAAATAAAATGAGTGCTGGTATCCTTATCATCATTTGAATTTGAACTAGAGTTATCTTAACTCAACGTACAAGTTGCAATAAGAGGCCAGGTAATAATATAATTACTGGACCATCCGCATATGCTAATCGCATTTGGTCATCCAACACCCAATATTTAATCCATAGTATCATGTATAGGTGCTTCAAAAAAAAAAAAAAGTTTTTATCACAAACTTTAATTTTTCTTTTCTTTTCTTTTAATTTTCTACGCAGCTTTGCATCAGGATTCACTTAAAAACCAATTTCTATATATCCCTTGTAATCTTTTTCCTTTTTCAAATAGAAAAAAAAAATAAAAAATCTATCTACATTTTTGGACGGGCAAAACTAGGATTGTATGACTTTCTTTATTATTATTCCAACTCTCTTCTTATATAGTAAGTAAAAGATGTAAACTCTTTTGATATATTTTTAATCAAGTAACTTACAACTTACAAGCAATTTTTGGTCTATATACTATGAAGGCAACCAATTTTTGGCCAATTAGTATAGTAGATCTATTAAAAGTAAAAATGTTACACTTTTGTTCTCATTTTCCATATCCTTTACAATCATGTTTCATGTGCTTTTATAGCCATAAACCGTAACTATTCTAACAGCCCATCTAACAAAGTAACTTGATTCAAACATACTCTGAAGGTATTGACTACATTCTACTAATGAGGGATCGATAAGGCTGGCTGTTGATGAGTGCAATGTGTGAAACATACATCTGGAGATTATTGCCTTGTTTCAACTAAAGTGTATTTTCCTTTTCTCATTCACTCTGTGGCATAATATATATATATATATATAAAGAAGTAAAGTGTCTTTTTCGTGTTTCTTAATGACTCAAAATAACTTTACGTTTTGGCATATTAATGAATTATTATTTTTGGGTTTTTTTTTTTTTTTTTTCTTTTGTTATGGGTTCTTAGATTATATATTGCATTTAACAAATGTAATATTTCTTTCTCAAGGAAAATTTAAGTGTTAGTTATGGAATCAAAATAGAGAAAGAGCCTTACTACTCATGCAGGATTCCCTATGCAAAGTTGGATACTTTCAAGTGTTAACTCTCGATGCTCACCCATAAAATCTGACTGTAAGGGATGACAATTAATAATCAAATATTTGAATCAGTCTCTAAGATGATAGTAAAAATCATAATTATATGAAATTACAAATAAAATTACATATAGTATTCACAAGTGATTTTTACTGTCACATCAAACTACTATTTATAACTAATAAGATTAAATGTCATCATGGTAAAATATTTAAGTTTGAACTCTATCAATTGTGGACATTATTATAAGTATATTATTACGGGTTTGGCTAGTGCCAGTTTCAGAATACAAGAGACATATGTCCGAATCTCAATGAGTTCCATTTTAATTAAAATTGGACTCAAGTCAAATATGAGGATGAACTATACTGTACGTACTGTTATGTTCGCTAGGGTTAATTGATGAAACCATTTTTTTTTTTAAAAAAAAAAGTAAGAATCACAAATAAACATATTTGTTTTAATTTTTACCAATTTCGAGGGGCCGTGCTCCATCATAGTATTCTTTTGTAATTATTGGTTGTATTATCATTTTTTAACTCATGGATTTAACCAAACACTATTAGAAAATTAGGAGAAATATCATTTTATTTATTTATTTATTTTTATTACAAAACCTGGTGATAACTTGGTTTCTAGCTACTTGGGTCTCCCAAAAGTTCAAAATATCCAAAGTGTTTTGATAAGTGGCCCTAAATTTTGCTTATATTAGACGTTTAAACCAATAGGAGCGCGGTTCCTCTCCAATTTAATTTTCTCGTGTTTCCTCCAATGCAAGTTCTGGATTATACCACATCAACTAAATAAAATCTAAGGGTTATGAGAGAATTTGGTTTTGGATTTGGATGTTTGAATTTTGGGTTTGTGATTTGGGTGGTTGGACCATGAGTGGCTGACAGTTATAGGGTCTGTAGGTGTACATGGTCAGGAGGCTTTGATCTGTCGTGCACTTTGTTGTTGGTGGGATTGCGACGCTACCCGACACTTGGGTGTAGTGAAGGAGAGAGAGATGAGATTCTTCGTGGGTTAAAAGAAGTTGTTGGAGTTGTACAAGATTAGGACAGAAGTTGTAAACGTATCATATCTCTTTATTTTGAACTCTTAGATTTTATTTAGTTGATGTGGCACAATCCAAACCTTGTATTAGAGGAAATAGGAGAACACTAACTTGGAGGGAGCTCCTAAATTGATATTATATTTTCTTGGATCGATGTTCATATATATTTCAAAACATTTACAATATGTTTGAGGCTATCTCAATGTATTCTACTTCTAGAATAGGCACGCTTTTAAATTGGCCCTTTGATGCATTGCCACAATAAAAATGTCACATACTCAAAATAATTTTGCCTTTTCAAAATTCGATAATATATAATGACTTTACAACGACAACAACTATTATTAGCATGGCCCTGATATACGCCTGTTATCATAAGAGAAGTCATCAACAACTTAGCCGGGATATTACCAATTTGATAATTATTAAAGTATTAATTAAATAATTAAATTTATTATTTTTATAAGGTTAAGTTTGTTAAAATAACTAATAATTTAACTTGGTATTAGAGTTAATTTTGAATTCGAACTATAACTTTACAATTTACACCATTCAAATTACATATTTTAGGTGTTGTGCAATTCACTTGTTAAGGGCTTAAGGCACCATTTGAAATGAGAAGGCATCATTTGAAATGAGAAAAGTGTTAAAGTATTAATTAAATAGATTGATTAATAAATGGAATTTTGAAGTCAAATTTTTTTGTTATTATTGCAACTAAGGTGTACATAATGTCACATCCTTTAAAATTTTAGATAACTTGAAAAAATCATATTCACCATGTGGCAAATAAAAAAAATAAAGTTGGTTTACCTGTTTCCCAAAACCGCTTATTCTAGACCGAAGATTAATCTCTTGATGAGCCAAAATATTGGAGCAGGGAAAAGCGATAACAAGAACATAAGAGGGAGGGATCCGAGGGGAGCAATGAAGCGTACGTACCAAAAACCTAAAAAACTTGGAATTCAAGAAACAATACTTAAAGTTAAGCAAGAGTAGAGAGTGGCATCAAATATATATATCTCTATCTTGATTGGTATGGTAAGGGCAGATAGGAAATAAACCCAAAAAATTCAGAAGACAAGATTGTGGGCAAGAATAGGGAAGATGCAAGGCAGTGAGGAAACTATGCCTACAAACTTGACGCTCCGAGCGAGGAATTAGAGGGTCTCGGACCGGTTCTTAAAGGCGACGAAATCTGATTCAGAAACTTTCATGCATGTAAGTTTTAGACCGTCGATTAGGTTTTGATTTTTGATCCAAGGGTTGGTAGGGGTTTCAATATTTCTGCTAGAGGGAGTGACCGTTTGACCTGGCAGGACTGGATGGTCACAAGTTCTGCATGTTTGGAAGAGAGAAAACTGTGATCTGGTTCACGAGCCTCTCGAGAATGAGCTGCATGCTCTTTTGCTTTTGCTTTTACTTGACTGTGGGAAGTGAAGAAATTAAAAATGGCGAAGAAAAATGACATGAAAACTCACATTCTTCACGTTTGAACTAACCATTTTCGTATTAATTAATTAAGCAAAATTTACAAAATATACCTTTAGCCATCCAACACTGATACTCCATTGCTTGTTGGTGGCAATAAGATCGAGGTAATAATATTACTGGACCGTTTGCATAGGTGAATCACATTTGGTCATCTAACACCAGATCAACATTTTTTTTTGAGAGGAAGATCAACATAAAGTTACAAGAAAAAAGAATAAAAAAGTCTTCTTCTTTTATTTTTTATTTATTTATAAAAAGTTAATTTTTTTAATTAAATTAACTATTTTTTATTAGCCTAAACTTTTAGAATAAATCGTAATTTAACAACAGAACTTGATTAATGGTAATGAATGTTGATATTTTATTACGTCTTGCCTGGTATCATGGAAATTAATGGGAGGATCCATTCGTATTTTAATTCTCTAGTTCATCAATTCCATTTTCTTAGAAAAACTCTTTTAGCTAGGTTTAATTATAAAGATCAAAGTATTTGGAAAATTTCACTTACCCCTCGATATATCATTGTTTTTGCAATGTTGAACTTTGAATTACCCAAAGTTGCAATGTGAATATATATTCTATTTTTCAACCCCTTTTAATCTTACATTTACTGTTAGGGCTTTATGTTAACTCTAACGGTTAACATGTTCAAGACAGGATCACACCACTCTGTTTTACCTCATTTGCTTTTCTAAAAATTTATTGAGATGTTTCATAATAAGATTCTTATTTGATAACTATAGTTATTTGTTTGCATAGCACAATATTTTTAAATTTTTGTATGATAAATATAGTCTAAAGTAGCTTTTAGTTCATGAAAAGCTAGAATTTATTTAGTTTGCATTTGAATTGTTGAAATATGATTTTCGGTATATGTATGTTTTCTCATCTTTATAAGGATTTTTCTATAGAAAAAATAGGTGAAAGTGACCATTAAGAAAATTTACTAATTCCTATGCTTACGTTGAGCAAGCAACCTTTATATGGTGCATCAATTGAGTAATGTTTTTTATACAATTTTAACAACTTTTTTAAGATCAACTATTAGATCTGTTTTTTTACATGTAGGCCTTAAATTTTCAATGGAAGATTTTAAAAAATAGTTGTTAGAATTGTATAAAAATTGTATAAGAAACATTATTTAGCTTGCTTCAATTTGCTACCATATTTGTTGTTAGATATGAAAAAAAAAAAAGAAGAAGAAGAAGAAGTTATTGTTAGTGCTAGGAGAACCCCGACAACAAGCTTGGTTACGATGGCGTTACCAAGCTCGAGGCTACTTATGGCGGATGTAAGAAGTCAATAACTTATAAATAAAAAGATTTGCTTGCATTTTTCCGACATGGGATCGATAATAATTAACGAACACTAAAGTCAATAATCTGGGTTGCCTCTTTCACTCTTTTATTTTCTCTCAAAAGTCATGGATGGCTTTCAAGAAGCAATTTTAGATCATGGCAAAGTTTTGTGCTTAGACTCCGAGACTTACAAAAAATCGATTTTGAAACAAATAATACTTGGATTACTTCTTAATGATATATTTCCTACATTCTTACAAAAAACGATATAATTTTTAATATGTTAATTATTTGTCTTTTAAATCTTTTGGTAAATAAAATGGACAATGTTCCATCCCTACACACTGGTATAATCTGACTGTTTGCCACCTTAGTTTCGTGTTTTGCAAGTATCCATAATATAGTTTGATCATGCAAAAATAGGTATAATCAGTTACAAAAATAGAAATAAAAACAAATAATATAATTTGTGATTTTCTTTTTCTATCTAATTCCTATGGTTATGAGCTTCTTATAATTTAGGTACAGTTCACAAGTTTTGGCAGTCATCAAAAATATGTATGACATGATCTAACAAAAATAACAATTGCATTCCACTTGATCACAACAAAATGATTGTAACACAAATCCTTACAAATAATATTCGGTTCACATATGTATAAATATCTTTTAGTTTTCAACATATGTATGGTGAAACTTTTATAATGCAAAATTTTATTTACAATACGAAAGTTTTACTTACAAACTTGATTTATTGGAGGAAATCAAATGTTTGTATGACAATTTCAATGCAAGAAAATCATGAGCCAAAGATTCAAGAAAGGAGGAAGGTCAGTGAAAGGATGAAAACTCAGAGTCGGTTCTTGATTATTGGCTAAAATCGATAACCAGTTCTAGGGTAGTCGGTTATTGTAAATTGCCAACAGGCGGTTAATCTGCTACCCTGATTGCTATCTGGTTACCCAGACCGGGTACCAAATCATTGTTTGGTACATCAAAAATTTACCATTAAATGCCCCTAACAAAGTCGTACATATATAGCTTCCTTCAAGGAGCTTTGCATCTCTAATATATATATATATATAAACTCTTCACAGCTTGTTTGCATCACGATTAACTTAACAACTAATTCTAATATATATTTTTTCAAACCTAAATTCTTGGGTTTTTATTTTTTAAAGATGAAAACCAAAATCTGATCTTATTATTTTTTGTAAGTGAAATTCGTACGTAGAATATTCAATTAAAATTGTAAAGACAGGTTTGGAACTCAAGACCCCTATACTCTCTCTATTAATTGGATCGTCTAAAGATACTGTTGATCACATTCAACTAATGCAACAACCAGATCTCAACCATACGAGGAAGAAGATCATGAAGACCAAGTCAACACATAGATAAATTTTGAATATTTGAATTCTATTGTATTGTTTAACTTATGGATAAGATCTAAACTGATCATAACGTTAACATTCCTATATATACAACCACTGCCACTGAATTAATTAAACCGAGATGATCGAACCTTGTGGGCAGCAACATACAACTCTCATATATGTTAAATTCAGACTTGATTATTTCAAAAGCTTTATATATATATATATATATAAAGGATATTTAATCATTAATTAATAATCTAATATTTACTGATTACTTAAAAAAAAAAAAAAAACCAAAGAAGAGTTATATGCATGACCCAAATGGCTATATCGAGTTTTCTCATTCGTGAGCCAACTATTTGCTGATCTGGATCAAAAGCTATAAACTGAATTTTCCTTCGTAATGCATGCTTTTCTCGTTCACAACACCCATACAAATTCTACTTTAAAATTTAAAATCACCTCCATCTACGCAAACCCTTTGCATCTCTCACTCACTATTTAGAACAAAATCTTAACTGAAACCAATTTAATGGAAGAGCTTGCAATATTTTGCTATCTTTTGTATTTGTTAAATATATTGAAGAAGATAATATTAAAGAGAGGATTATGTGCTACATCTTGTATTATTGACTATATATAACCGTGTTACATAGCTATCTATTTATAGAGAGAGAATAAGTAGTGAGTAAGAAATCCTAGAATACATAAGAAAATAAATAACGTAAAGAATAATATCAAATATTCTTAACATCCCTCTCAAACACAAGGTGTAGAAGAAAGAAAGGGAAATGATTTTTATTTATTTATTTATTTTTAAATTTTGCCAGAAAAGTTGCTTGAGATTGCTGAAAAAGTAACTGGAAAGTCACTAGAAGTTGATCGGAAAATTCACTAGAGAAGCTGCCGAACAGTACTGATGGCGGTGGATGGCGGCTATTGAAGGTACATAGTAGCCAGTTGCGGCAGTGGCTAAACTTGGCCATTGTGGCATTGTGGGCTAGTTTGGCCTGAAATGAGTGGGCATCCTGGGTTGAATTTGTATGCCCATATTAGAACCCGGCTGTCCAATTGATGAGTGGGCTAGTTTGGTCTGGACCCTTGAAATGGGTTGACAGATTGGGCCAAATCAGCTTGAAAATGAGTTAATGTGGTATTGGACCGGATTCGTTGAAAGATTTGGGCCGTTATGGCCCAAAACCCATGGACCATTTAATGGGTCGGTCTTGCCTAAAACGAAGTGAACCAGGTTGATTGGTTGGCCTGCTAGGCTGAGCCTTTTTGACAGGTTTGGGTTGGTTGGCCTAGTCATTTGAGTTGGGTTGGGTTCCCACTGTGGATTGGTTTGGCCTGAAACGAACTGAATCATCTAGGAATCTCTTGGAACCGGTTTGAACCTACTGTAAAAGTGGCCGAACCAAGATGAACCTTGAGGAACCGATATCTAACGATCTAAACTGAGAATAAAAGGTCTGAACTGGATTGATGCATGTAGCACGTGGATCCTACGCGCATATTAGGTTTCAGCACGTGGCGAGTGCAATTGACACACAAAAGATCTACCGGCGTGTGGCAGCAGATATTCCATAGATAAGTAGATCTATACCTCACAAGCTTGATTAAGGGATTATTTTTTCAGATTGAGCTGGGGTGAAAGCGTAGAAGAGACTAATAGTGCCTTCAGAGGCATGAAGCGGCATTTGGACAACTTGAATTATGAGATAGTCATACAGCACGCAAAGGACACCTGAAAAACATGACATTGAAGGCCAAAAGAAAGTGGCTATAATACCATGTTAAAAATTGAATAAGAGAATTATTAAAAAGAGAAGAGAGAGCTAGAGCGGAAACACATATGGGCTATGTCTTGTATTATTGAGTATATATAACCATGTTACATAGCTCTATTTATAGAGCAAGAATGAGTAGTAGCAAAGAAACCGTACACTAAACTCTAGAATACATAAAGAAATAAATAACCTAAAGAATTTTATCAAATCCCAACGAGGACTATATAAATTAAGTAATTACAAATTTTTCATATATGAGCGAGGATCGCTTTGTTTACTTGATTGCCCAATTTGCCATCTTCATATGGTAATTTCAATTTATTAAAAATGCTACGTAAAAAACAAATTATGACCATTTTAAATAAATTTGGAAGGAAATGGAACAAATGCTAAATCATAAAGCAAAAACAAAACTTTGCAAATTAAGCAAGCCAAACAAATTATAAATACTGTGACTCCTTTCATATATGTTGTTGTAGCTTCATAACATGACTAGGAAAGTTCACATTCGGCCTCCTCTTCTACATAATTTATAGAAACATAATAATATTGAAAATAAAAGTAGACATTTCCCCTATACTCTACGTTCAAAGATTAACCACATTTCCACTAAGCTCACTAATATAATTCCCACAAGAACACCAAACCCACCCCTCAATACAAAAAACACTTAAAATCGACGCGTGTCTACAGTACTGGTTACTGTAGACACACGGCTAGATGGCAGCATGTGTCTCTGGCCACGTGGCCATATGTGGCGTAGAAACAAAAAATTACATGCGGCTAATTGGCCGCGTGTAATTTATACACGCGGCCAATTGTTTCTACGCCACATATGGCCACGTGGCCAGAGACACACGCTGCCATCTGGCCGCGTGTCTACAGTAACCGGTACTGTAGACACGCGGCGATTTTAAGTGTTTTTTGTAGTGATTGTATGACTTTCGTTATTATTATCCCAACTCTCTTCTTCTATAGTAAGTAAAAGATGTAACCTCTTTTGATATATTTTTAATCAAGTAACTTACAACTTACAAGCAATTTTTGGTCTATTACTATGAAGCCGACCAATTTTTGGCCAATTAGTATAGTAGATCTATTAAAAGTAAAAATGTTACGCTTTGGTTCTCATTTTCCATATCCATTATAATCATGTTTCATGTGCTTTAATAGCCTTAAACCGTAGCTATTCTAATAGCCCATCTAACAAAGTAACTTTTGACTACGTACTACTGAAGAGGGATAAGGTTGGTTGTTGATGAGTGCAATGTGTGAAACATACATCTGGAGATTATTGCCTTGTTTCAAGTAAAGTGTATTTTCTCCTTTTTTTTCCCATTCATTGTGTGGCATTATATATATATATATATATATATATATATATATATATATATATATATATAAAGAAAGAAGTAAAATGTCTTTTTCGTGTTTCTTAGATGAATCAAAAGACCTCTTTAAAAAAAATTATGACTCAAAATAACTTTACGTTTTGACATATTAATGAATTATTGATTTTTTGGTTTTTTTTTTTTTTATTTATTTTTTTTTTTCTGTTATGGGTTATTAGATTATTGCATGTAACAAATGTAATATTTCTTTCTCAAGGAAAATTTTAGTGTTAATTAGGGAATCAAAATAGCGAAAGACTATTCATGCGGGATTCCCAATGCAAATTTGGATACTTTGAAGTGTTAATTCTCAATGCTCACCTATCAAATCTGACTGTAAGGGATGACAACGTACAATAATCAAATATTTGAATCAGTCCCGAGATGATAGTAAAAATTATAATTATAATTATATTATATGAAATTACAAATAAAATTAAAGTAATTTTTACTATCACATCAAATTACTATTTATAACTAACTAGCATAAAGCGGTTATTTTTATTATAATTTATTTGAAAAGTCTTTAAAAGATTATTAGTAATCAATTTTCTTTTCTCACTCATTTAACTAATTGCTGCTAAAAATATATACAAAAAAAATGTTTATAAGATCATCTTAAACAGTTCTTTACTCAATAGTATAACCGCATATATTAAATAAATTTAAAAATTCATAAAGTTTAATCCTTGTAAATTGGAACATGTTAAATAAGTGTTCATATATATGTAGTTTAAAATGAAATGAACTATGTTGTTGTACGAACATAAAAAAATTGGATTACAAGAAATTTATGTCCTTAAAAAAAGAAAAAGAAAAAATAGTGATAGAAATATTGATAACCCAAAAATACAAACATGGCATGAATGAAAACATATGATAATATAAAATCGCATAAAAAAAATATATAAAAACAAATCATAATCCATTATAAAACCTTAAAAGCTAATGTCGGCCATCAATTAAGAATGTAATCAATCTGCATTACAAAAGAAAAAAAAAAAGCCAAAAATTCTACTCAATTAATAACAACGCAAACTAAGAAATCGTCTAAGAAACTCTCTATCTTCCTCTCTATGAATTTAGTGTAAAATTTACAAAAAAAAAAAGAAAGAAAAAAGCCATTTGAATTAAAAAAAGAATAGAAACGGTTGTACAGAAAAAGAATATAAACGGTTTTGAAACATCAAAGAAATAATTAAGCATTGAACTTCATATGAGATGATTTATTTGATTGCAAAAAAATAAAAATAAAAATAATTATAAAGGAAATAAAGATAGCAAGTCAAGCACCCAGCTCTGCTAGATTCATATCAAAATAGATGAATTACATCTATACAAAGTGAATCGCTTTCTTTACCGATGGTCATTGAAGAAGAACTTAAGTCTATCTTTGATAGCTTCAAACTTTCTGAGTAGAGTTTCTCAGTAAGATACAAACCTCCATCTGTCCAACCATATGAAACCATAATCAAGTAAGTGAAACCTAAAGTAGCAAAGTACAACATATTAATAAGTCGAACACCTAAAAATAACATGAGTCTGATCTATGAATTATCCTAACAGTAAATGTTGACAAATCTGAAAGAAATAAACTTCAAGTGCAATGTACTTGTATAAATGCAATTACCAACATCTAAAGCACCAGTTTTCAAATTCAACATTTTATTTTGTTGCAAGTAAAATTACATTAGAAAATATGAATGTGCGTGAGAGAGATGCCAAAACTTAAACCCGAGACTACACATGATAAAAAAAATTCCACCAAATCGGGGAAATTCAAAGTAGAGGTTTGAGCCAAATAAAATTATCAACAAAAGCATATATATGTATACAAATACAATAAACTCTAATTAATAAACAACATATACCTTACCACAAACATTGCCGCAAATATCATCGGATTTCTTGTTACAGTAATGGCTTCCTGTCTCGCCCATCATCCACCACATGCTTGCTTTCTCTCTACAATATCACAAAACTCTGTCCTTGCAAATACTCAACGAGTAATAAAAGGGGATCCAAAAAAATTAGATTGACCAAAATGCCCGCCCCAGCACCGTACAATGCGTCCAAAACTGATGGCAAAAATGAAAAATTTCCCAGATATTCAGCCCTCTGATCTCCCTTCGTTACACTAAAATGGATGCTCCACGCTACTTTCTTCGATTCGATTTTCGCAGATAAAAAAGAATATGCCCAAGAAATTTCCAAAAATAACAAAAAGGAAATAAATTGGATTTTGGAAAAAGAATAACGGGCCAGTAAGTGAAGGAAACAAAGGAAAAAGTTGATAAACTGATAACCCACTACTGACCCACAACCCATATAGCCCATGACTCCATTATCCAACTAACAACCTAACTGACCCACACTACTTCAGCCTCAATCCACGCCCCGTCTGGAAGATTGCTCAACAGGTGATGTATCGCACATTGTTGTCCGAAGCCCCTTTTTTTCATGGTTCTTGTCAGGAAACGTCTAGAGCTCATAGCAGAATAGCGGAGAAGAAAAAAAGAGAAGAGAAAAAGAACATAAGAGAAAGAAAGAGAGGGAGAGGGAGCGTCTATGAGAGTTTTATTTTTATTTTAATTTTTTAAATCACATCTGTGAGAGTTACAGAGAGAAGGGTGAGATGGTTAGAGAAAGAAAAGGAAATCAGAAGAAAGAGAGAATAGCGGAGAAGAAGAAAGAGAAGAGAAAAAGAACATAAAAGAGAAAGAAAGAGAGGGAGAGCGAGCGTCTATAAGAGTTATAGAGAGAAGGGTGAGACGTCTCACAGTTAGAGAAAGAAAAGGAAACGAGAAGAAACGCACGTTAAGTCAGCATTGAAACACATAAACTGCAGTCTAACTAAATGGCACAGTTCAATTTTAAAAACAATGGGTTCAATAAACACAGTACAGTTCAACCTTTCAAAATAATCGGTTCATGCCACGTTTACAGATTTTAAGCTCTCTTCAAGAAAAAACTCAGTTTTATATAAATATATGATAAGATTAAATGTCATCATGGTATCATATTTAAATATGAACTATCAATAGTGGACATTATTATAAGTATATTATTAAGGGTTTGGCTAGTTCCAGTTTCAAAATACAAGAGACACATGTCCGGTTCTGATCAATGAGTTCCATTTTAATTAACATTGGACTCAAGTCAAATAGGAGGATGAACTATATCGTACTGTTATGTTCGCTAGGGTTAATTGATATAACCATTAAAAAAAAAGTAAGAATCACAAATAAATATATTTGTTTTAATTTTTACCAATTTTGAGGTGCCGTGCTCCACCATAGTATTCTTTGGTAATTATTGGTTGTATTATCATTTCTTATCTCACTTTTTAACTCATGGATTTAACCAAACACTAATAGAAAATTAGGAGAAATATCATTTTATTTATTATTACAAAACTTGGTGATAACTTGGTTTCTAGCTACTTGGGTCTCCCAAATGTTCAAAATATCAACAGTGTTTTCATAAGTGACCCTAAATTTTGCTTATATTAGACGTTTAAACCAATATATAGGAGTGCGGCTCCTCTCCAATTTAGTTTTCTCATGTTTCCTCCAATGCAAGTTCTGGATTATACCACATCAACTAAATAAAATCTAAGGATTATAGGAGAATTTGGTTTTGGATTTTGGATGTTTGAATTTTGGGTTTGTGATTTGGGTGGTTGGACCATGAGTGGCTGATAGTTATAGGGTCTATAGGTGTACGTGGTCGGGAGGCTTTGATCTATCATGCACTTTGTCGTTGGTGGGATCGCGACGCTGGCCGAGGCTTGGGTGTAGTGAAGGAGAGAGAGATGAGATTCTTCGTGGGTAAAAAAAAGTTGTTGAAATTGTACAAGATTAGTACAAAAGTTGTAAACGTATCATATCTCTTTATTTTTAACTCTTAGATTTTATTTAATTGATGCGGCACAATCCAAACCTTGTATTAGAGGAAATAAGAGAACACTAAATTGGAGGGAGCTCCCAAATTGATATTATATTTTCTTGGATCGATGTTCATATATATTTCAAAACATTTACACTAAGTTTGAGGCTATCTCAACGTTTTCTACTCCTATAATTAATAGGCACGCTTTTAAATTGGCCTTTTGATCCATTGCCACAATAAAAATGTCACATAGTCAAAATAATTTTGCCTTTTCAAAATTTGATAATATATAATGACTTTACAACGACAACGGCTATTATTAGCACGGCCTTGATATACGCCTGTTATTATTAGAGAAGTCATTGATAACTTGAGATATTACCAATTTGATAATTGTTAAAGTATTAATTAAATAATTAAATTTATTATTTTTATAAGGTTAAATTTGTTAAAATTACTAGTGATTTAACATGATATCAGAGTTGATTTTGAATTCGAACCATAACTTTACAATTTACACCATTCAAATTACATATTTTTGGTGTTGTGCAATTCACTTGTTAAGGCAGCATTTGAAATGAGATAAGTGTTAAAGTATTAATTAAGTAGATTGATTAATACATGGAATTTTAAAGTTAAATTTTTTTTGTTATTATTGCAGCTAATGGTGTACATAATGTCACATCGTTTAAAATTTTACATAACTTAAAAACATATTCAGCACGTTGCAAATAAAAAACATAAAGTTGGTCAAATTAAAATGATTTACCTGTTTCCCAAAACCGCTTATTCTGGACCGAAGATTAATCCCTTGATGAGCCAAAATACCATTCTGCTCTCCGTTTATTGGATGGAGTAGGGAAAAGCGATAATTAGTACATAAGATGGAGGTATCCGAGGGCAGCCATGAAGCGTACCAAAAACCTAAGAAACTCACTCGAAATTCAAGAAACAATACTTAAGTTAAGCAAGAGTAGAGGGTGGCATCAAATATATCTCTATCGTGATTGGTATGGTAAGGGCAGATAGGAAATAAACCCACAAAATTCAGAAGACAAGATTGTGGGCAAGGATAGGGAAGATGCAAGGCAGTGAGAAAACTATGCCCACAAACTTGATGCTCCGAGCGAGGAATTAGAGGGGCTGGGACCGGTTCTTAAAGGCTACGAAATCTGATTCAGAAACTTTCAAGTAAGTTTTAGACAGTCGATTAGGTTTTGATTTTTGATCCGAGGGTTGGTAGGGGTTTCAATATTTCTGCTAGAGGCCTAGGGGGTGACCATTTGACTCACAAGTTCTGCATGTTTGGAAGAGAGAAAACTGTGATCTGGTTCACGAGGCTCTCGTGAATGAGCTGCATGCTCTTTTGCTTTTGCTTTTACTTGACTGTGGGAAGTGAAGAAAAATGGCGAAGAAAAATGACATGTAAACTCACATTCTTCACGTTTGAACTTACCATTTTCGTAGTAATTAAGCAAAATTTACAAAATAAATCCTTTGGCCATCCAACACTGATACTCCATTGCTTGTTGGCGGCAATAAGATCGAGGTAATAATATTACTGGACCATTCGCATAGGTGAATCACATTAGGTCATCTAAAGCCAGATCAACATTTTTTTTTTGAGAGGAAGATCAACATAAAGTTACAAGAAAAAAAAAAAAAAAGGTCTTCTTTCTTCTTTTAGTTTTTAGTTTTTATTTATTTATAAAAAGTTGATTTATTTAATTAAATTAACTATTTTTTATTAGCCTAAACTTTTGGAATAAATTGTGATTTAACAACATGACTTGATTAATGGTGACGAATGTTGATATTTTATTATGTCTTGCTTGGTATCATAGAAATTAATGGGAAGAACCATTCGTATTTTAATACTCCAGTTCATCAATTCCATTTGCTTAAAAAAAAGAGAGCCCCTTCTATAAGGATGGGCTGTAAAAGTGATGTTTTACAGCTTCCAATAAAAAGTTGACACATCATTTAAAAAGATTAAATAAAATAGATATGAAAGCGCCCAATCTTATGAATAATTAAAAAAAAAAACACTTTCCAGTTTTCCCTTTCAACAGCCCAACCACCCCTAAAAACCCATCACCTCCTCTCTGCCCAAGGCCACTACCGGAGGCCACCACCATCATCTTCCTGAAGCTTTTTTTTTTTTTTTTTTTTTTTTTTTTTCAATTCAGACCACAAACAGAACTCTAGAAGCCATATATATGTTTAAGGGGAAGGGATCTTAATTCACAGTCCTGCTTGAAACCTCTTGAGCACCCACTCTTTGTGAACTCTATCTTTCTCTCACTCTCTCCGTAGTTATGTCACACAATGACTTCCTTTCTTGAATCCCATCAAGAACCGTTTGGTTCTTCTTTCTTGATTGGATCAGGACTATCTCTAGTCTTTCTTTATCGAATCACACCTATGGATTCCGCCGGAACAATGAGGAGAGAAGATAGAGTTTTGGGGCCAGAGTGAGAGCCCATGCACGCCTTGGAGATCAACTTGATCTCAGCGCAGAATCTCAAACCCCCATCGATACAGATCTGACCGTTTTTTATCAAACCAGCACAGATCCGACCGTTTTTGGCCAAACCGGCACAGATCCGGCAGTGACTCTGTGTGTGTGTTCAACATTTTCTCTATGATGAAATCTTATATTGTAATGAGACTATCAATGACTGCTTTGAAAGCAGGAGATGCAAAGATGAAATCTCATTACAGCTTTTCGTTCGCAATTCCATGTGTTCAACATTTTCTCTATGATGAAAACAACCGGTAGATGATATGATACAATCAAAGGATTCCGGCTGCAGCGTTGGCTGTTGGCTGGGAGAGGTGTGGTGGTTTGTGGGTTGGCTCATTAAAAGGAAATAAGAAAAGTTATCATCCGGTGTTTTAAGCTCTAATGTATTTAGTGTCTTTTAAATGATGTGTCAAATTTTTATTAAAGGCTGTAAAAGTAATGGTTTACAGATGGTCCTGATTAAAGGTTTTCTCTAAAAAAAAACTCTTTTCGGTATAGATCAAAGTATTTGAAAATTTTCACTTATCTCTCGATATATCATTGTTTTTGCAATGTTGAACTTTGAATTATCAAAAGACGTTGCAATGTGAATATTCTATTTTGAATCTCTAGCTTTTAATGAATATGTAGAATTACTCCTTAATGTTAGGGCTTTATATATATATGTTTACTCTAACGGTTAACATGTTAAATATCTCT
This sequence comes from Alnus rubra, assembly GCA_028654335.1. Classification (NCBI taxonomy): domain Eukaryota; kingdom Viridiplantae; phylum Streptophyta; class Magnoliopsida; order Fagales; family Betulaceae; genus Alnus; species Alnus rubra. The sequence continues at coordinate 594,264 of JAJPGS010002451.1, read as the reverse complement.
TATACTCCTATAAAATTTAGAAAAAAAAAAAAATACAAATTTACTATTAATTAAATTAAAATTAAAAGTTCTAGAAAATAAAATAAAAAATTAAAGGGAAAACTTCACTTAACTCTTGATGTTTTGGCACTTTTGCAATCATACTCTCAAAGTTTAAAAAGTTACAATGGCAAGTCTCATGTTTTAGAAGTTTGCAATGGCATCTCTGCTATGAAGATTTAGGTTTAAATCAAGCCGTAAGCAATTAAAATGTCTTTTATAACCATGTAAAATTTATAAAAATAAAAGTTGCCCTTAATTTTTTTTAAAAAAAAAAAAAAAAAAAACACACACACACACAATAGTCGTTGGAACTAGACCCATGGCCACCGTGGGTCTGGCAAGGCTGTGGGTCACATGACCCACGAGTAGACCCAAAGCCGTGGATCAGCCAGGCAGCAAACTTTTTCTTTTTATTTTAATATAAAAACATGAGTATTTTGAATATTTTTTCCATCCTTCGTTAGGATTTAATTGTTCCAATATTTAAACTTGGAGTATATAATTACAAAAGTGCTGAAACATCAGGGGGTTAGTCAAGTTTCCCATAAAGTATTGAAAAATTAGATGACATCAATATTGCAACTTTTAATAATTTGAGGTCAACAAACCAGTGACACCTTGGGAGGTATAAGTGAAGTTTCGCTTAAAGTTTTTACATTAGATGACTTATGATAAGAACTATGTTAAATAAAACTATTTTAAATTCTTTTATAACTCTTAAAATGTGTTAGCACTTGATTGGAGATACATCAACTACAAAAAAAAAATAAAAAAATAAAAAATTAATACCCTCTAATCACCTGTTGACACATATTAAAATTGTAAAAGAGTTGTAAAATGATTTGAAGTCTAATATTTTTGTTAACATAAATTATAAATGACGTAGATGTAGAGTAATTCTGCTGCTACAACTCTTATAACTTGCAAACACGTATCAACTTGTTGTAAAAGAGTTGTAGGTCTAATCATTTTTTTTTTTTTAAAAAAAAAGGTTTAAGACAACCAAACAAAGGAGTAATGATGATCATGCGAAACCCAACCAATACAAGCAAATTCAAACAATTAAAGATTACATACATATGCAGATATATAAGAAAAAATAAAATGAAAGAAAAACTTCACTTATCCCCTAATGCCTAACACCGTAACACGCATACGTATGTGCCTCTAGACCTATGGAAGATCAAGATGGTTGCAATTTTATACATTTATATGTTCTTTAATTCTCTAATCTTTTTGTAATGACAAAAGAGTAACTATTAGCATTCACTTATGATTGTAAGTAGCATGCAAAAAATAGGAAATGACAACCTTTGGTTATCCAATAAAATCGCAAGGCAAAAGTACTGATACTCCATATATAGTTCGTTAGCTTCAATAAGAGGTGATAATATTAATGGACCATTCACATGTGCGAATCACATTAATTTGGTCATCCAACACCCGATATTTACTCTATAATATCATGTGGACGTACTTTCCAATATATTTCTTTAAAGGTACAAATCAATCAGATTTGATTATCATATTTGTCTATTTCAATTCTCGTATAGCTATGATCAGTCTTCTTTATTGCAAAATTATTAAGGAATAAAGGTAAAATATAACTTTAATTTTATCCTATAGACGTATGTCATAGACCAAACCCTGTAAATTCTTATCTCTATTTTTGTTCCACACTTTGTCTTTAAGTGAGACCCACGCGCACGTCTCACTACAAAAATAGTATTGGTCATGGCCCTCTCCATCTTTTAAAAAATTTCTTTAACTATAGTATATAAATAGCTAAATCCATATATTTTGGCCAAAAATAATTAAGCTTAGCCCTAGGCCTATTATAACAAAAATTATTTTATACCCAAACCTTAATCAACACAAATCTATTATGAGCAACGACCCAAATGCTTCATATATTAAAAAAACTTACGAATGGGCAATAGCCTTCGGGAGCAACGTGAGAGATTTTTTAATGCAACGTAAAAGGGATTTTTTAATGCAACGTGAGAGATTTGATTATCATACTTGTCTATTTCAACGTGAGAGATTTTTTAGACTAACAATTTTTTTTTATTCAATGTTGGAAGGGGGAAAAGGGGAAAAAAAAAATAAAGGCGACTAGGTCATCCTTAGAACAAATGTAAATTATTCAAATAAATTACTCGGCACATCAAAGGGACTACTACCGCCAAAGAAGGCGGTTAATGTAGGCAAAGTTCCGTAAACGAAATAAACTACAGACCAACACAGGCGGGGCGGAAAGGGTAAAATATCCTTCAACCCTGCCAAAATCCCTACCGGGATAAACAACACCACCAACAGTTGTTGGTTGAGGGCAACAAGTACGACCTTCAGTAATTGAATTTGGGGGATAGCATTGTCAAAAAGCGAAAGAAAATGCAAGCAAAAAACAGTCTCCAGCATATGAATAATTCAATGACAAACATGGAGACAGGTAGCCACAAAAAACACATGGAATAGAAAAATACACAAAAAAAAAAAATCACAGCAAAAAAAAACCCACAAAGCATATTGTCTGTTTTAGATAAGCGTGAATTAAAATGATCGAGTGCTGGTATATATCCTTATCATCATTTGAATTTGAACGACAGTTATCCTTAATAAAGCTACAATAAGAGAATAAGAGGTAATAATATTACTGGGACCATTCGCATATATATATATATATGCAAATTGCATTTCGTCATTCAACACCCGATATTTAACCAATAGGGAAATGATTTTTGAATATCACTTGTATATCTTTGGTACATTACTTTTTTAAATTAACCAATAGATCTGTAGAACCCACAAGGATTCATATGTGAGTCCTACAAATCCAATAATTAATTTAAAAAAATGATGTATAAAAAATGTATAAGTGATATGCATGTAACATGTCGCTAATCCATAATATCTTGTATAGGTGGTTTTAAGGCAAGCCGATATTTAATCCATAATATCTTGTACGTGTAGGTTGTTTCAATGCAAGGAGCTTAATTTGCATCGCAATTAGTATAGTAATGCTACGCATATAATTCTTATGAGAAATGATTCCTACACTCATTTCTCACAACAGCTCCACAACAAGCTGACGTGGCTGATAATATTTTATTATTTTTTTACAAAAAGAAATGAAAACAAAACAAAAAAATAATAAAATATTACCAGCCACGTCAGCTTGTTGTGGGGCTGTTGTGAGAAATGAGTGTAGGGATCATTTCTCAATTCTTATAACACTTTTATAACTTGTTGACACGTATCAAAATGTTGTAAAAAAGTTGTAGATCTAACATTTTAAAAAAGGGGTTTGATTCCTACACTTTACCGGTACAACAATTGCACAACACCCCCTCACATGAGGGTGAGCCCCACACACTGGGTCCCACCCCATGTAAGGGGGTGTTGTGTAGTTGTTGTAGTGGTGTTGTAAATCCATCATTTTCCTTTAAAAAAATATAATTTATAAGACAACCAAACAAAAGAGTTAATGATTAGGAAAATGTTAGATTTACAATATCAATACAACAACTGTACAACAACCCCTCACATGAAGGTGGATCCTATACACTGGGGCCCACCCTCATGTGAGGGATTGTTGTGCAGTTGTTGTGATGATGTAGTGCAAGAATCAAATCCCGATTGATTAACATGTGAAACCCAAGCAGTTCATCCAAATTCAAACAATTAAAAAGAATAATACTTGCTTATATATACATATATATAAGAAAAAAAAAATTATGGGAAACTCCACTTAGGATGTGTTGGGGATTGCGATTTCGTAGACAATAAGTACGATTTTAAACCAAATCACAGAATATAAGTCGTTTGGAAACTGCGTTTTTAAAAAATTTGATTTGAAAACGCAAAAAATCCGCCTTTTCAAATCGTAAGTAAGATAATGTTTTTTGAAAATTCATAATTTTAAAGGCAAATTTGTGATTTTAAAAGTTAAACTGGGATTTTGCCAAACGCCTAACTGTGTTTTTAAAAATTACTTTTTCAAATAGCACATCTTAAAATCGTTATTTTAAATTGCACTTTTTGAAATCGCAAACTCGATCAAACGGACCCTTACTCTATGATGTTTTAGTACTTTTGTGATTATACCTTTAAAATTTAAAAAGTTATGATAGCAGGTTCCCATATTTTACAATTTTGCAATGCCACCCATTTGTTAGGATTTTTGTTAAGTCCTGTATGAGGAAGCCAAAATATCACTGTTTAAAAAAAATTGCAAGGCTGATCAACCATAGTGACCCACGGCTGGCTTTCATTTTTTTAAAAAAAAATTAAAAAATAAAATAAAATAATTAGCAAATTAGGGTAATTTTTGTATTTTAATAAGTTATGCAGGGGTATAAGTCTATAAGAGACATATCACTGCTTGTTTACCGTTTGATTTCATCCTAAATCTTAACGGTAGCTAGGGATCTAGTAATTGGGGGCTAAAAATGGCAACCTGACATTATAAAATTTTAACCTTTAAAAATATAATTACAAAAGTGCCGAAACATTAAAAAGTAAGTTAAGTTTCTTCTAAAATTAAGAAAGCGCACAATTCATATATGATGAGATATAAGAAGCTAATCCACATATATAACATATAATGATTAGCCTTTATTTTCCAAAGTTCACATGCCTTTGGATCTTTACCATAATAGACCCACCCCTCAATCCACGCGGTGCACCACTCATTGTCGGAGCATCCTCCGGTGAGGACGCCGGGGCGGGTGTTGGAGCTGCAGTGGTATGCTTATGACTTATGAGAGTGCGACTATAAATTTCTCATCCAATCCTTAAATCTTGACCATAAGCCTTTAGATTTGACAACAATCCTAAACTTGTGGTCATTAATCTCACATTCCCTTTCCCTACCATCGATGAAATAGAATGGTCCTGACCGGTTCAACGCAACCACGGTGCAGCCAGTGTCGTATATTGCAATTGGCTTTGTTTTGTTGCAACTCTCGTAGTCTTCTTTTGTCACTTGCAGTATGGTCATATCCTTGGGATTAAAGTCAAAGACTAATTAAGTATGCCAAAAAACGAAGAAACAAGATTAGTATTAATTGGATGTGATAAAAATAATGTTAGAGATATTAATTAAATCATTAATTTATTATTTCTTAGCTTATACTTTTGAAATAATTAGTGGTTTTTAACATGCATGATATTATAACAGAGATCATAACTTTGAATCTTGACTCGATAGTTCACGATCAGTTTATCAAATATTCCATATACGTGGTGTACTTTGCTAGTTGAAAGGAGTATTAAAAATTTAATTAAATGATTAAACTTAATCTTTTTTTCTTATAAACTTATGGAGTTTTTGAGATAATTAAATGATAATTTAATAATTCGTATCACGAATACTTAGATCTTATATTGGGATATTCTGACATGCATGTTATATAGACTATGTACGCATATATATATATATATATATATATATATATATATATATATATAAACAAATGCATCATATATAAAAATTGCATGCAGTACGTTTGGCCTTACTATTAATTTCTCAAATCAAACACGTATTTTTAAATAAAATTGCAGCAAGGATCTCATCCAGGAGTGCATTTAAAAAAAAATGACAAATTGAAAATGTAAAAAAAATTCATGTTTTCAAGACGCATGCAAAGGGATACATTTTTTATAAAAACATGATTTTAAAGATCAAATCGCAATTTTATCAAATACTTAATTGTAATTTTAAAAATTATATTTTCTTTAATTAACTCCGTCTTCGAATTGTTATTTGTTCAATTAGTGCATTTTGTTACCTCTGAATTAAGACAAAATCCAGATTGATCAAAAGAATGAAAATATACGAAGAAACCCATGAATATATATGGGGCTAAATAATGGAGGAAAATTTTGGAAAAAGAGAGAGTTAATGTAAAATGTATAAGAAAAATAAGACTCATATGAGAAAAGCTAGAGGGGAAATCATGATGAGATGGATGATTACCGACACGATCGCCGACAGTTAAATGCATTGGCTCAGTCCACTCTTCGAAAGACGTCCCTCCAGTTGATATTGGAGCTGCCCATGAAATTTTGTTGCCTCCAACCACGAACTTTCTGGCTTCCAGGGAAGTAAACGGCAAAAGCAAGCTGAGAATCCAAAATGAGATTGTAGTTCTCAAGGAGGCCATAATTGATTCAATCACAGAGACAGATGAATATATATATTGAGAACAAAACTCCAGTTAATGCTGAGATTTGATGCATGGTTTTGGTTCTTTATATAAATTTTTAAAAGCAACCCATGGATGCTACTGGATTAATTATTTTGAGTACTACTATAGTATTACAACCTTTATTATAAAGTAACATTAGAAGCTACTTTTTTATCTCACAACTATTCCATAATCTGATATGATAATCTCAACTAATTCTTGGATCAGTATTTATTAAAAAAAAATTTAAAAAAATCAAATTTAGAGTAATTAGTTGAGACTAACGTCAACAATATTGTAGATTAATAATTATATGATAAAAATGTAGTTTTTCAAATGATACTACTCTTTATTAAAATTTCTTACAAACTGACGTAACAGCCGATCTACTTAATACTTACTACTAAAATATAAACTACCATACGGCGATCTACATTACATTTACCACAGTTTACAAACCATCGTGACGTCAACTCTTACCATTTTCCTGTTGTTTTACCAATTGTTTGGTTCTTTGATGGACTTAATTCATATATATATATATATATATATATATATATATCGTACGTGTTACAACTTAATTGGAAAGTTAACTCGCATATATATGTATGTGCCTCCAATATGACCGATAGAAGCTGGTTGAGTTTTTTATGCATATATATATATATATATATTTTTAATTATTCTCTAAACTTTTTACATTGACAAAATGATACATTTGGGAATGGCTAATGGGGAACTATGTATTTACTCTATACTATTATGTGCTCATGTATAGGTGCTTTCAAGGAGCTTTGCATCACGATTCACTTAACAACCAATTCCAATCTACATTTTGTGAAGAAACTCGTAATAAATTATAAATTGTGGATGAAAACGGAGAAAGAAAAGAAAAAATAACATAAGGGATTTATGAGTGCGCTACGGCCAAAAAGGCTACATCGATCTTGGTCTTATTATTTGATGATATTTTCAATAAAAAAAGGTCATATATATTTATAGGAGGTCGAATTGGAGTTGGTAAAGATCGATATGATAATATGAAATTAGATTTGAATACTTGCAATCAAATCCAATTACCTAAAAGGTATGAAATTACAATCAAATCTGAAATCAATTACACTTTTAGTGACAAATTTAAATGGAAAAAAAAAAAAAAAAAAATCTCTACATAGAATGAGGTGTGATCAATACAATGTATGAAAGATGTAAGAAATCTTTTTTTTTTTAATTCCAACTCTCTTGTTTTTTATTATGTTGACATGATAAATGCCAAATAGACACTAGTTTGTAATAAATGATATGTGAATTGCCACGTGGTAGTCTACATTTTAATGGAGAGAAATGATCCCTACACTCATTTCTCACAACAGCCTCACAACAAGCTGACGTGGCTAGTAATATTTTATTATTTTTTTACAAAAAAAAATGAAAACAAAACAAAAAAATAATAAAATATTACCAGCCACGTCAGCTTGTTGTGGGGCTGTTGTGAGAAATGAGTGTAGGGATCATTTCTCTTTAATGGATGACTTGGTAAAGGGGAGTGATCATTACACTTACACTACACAACAATGACACAACACCAAGGCACAATGGAGTGGGGCCCATGTGAGTGTTTTAATCATTTCTCCTTGGTAAATATCATGTAGACTGTCAAGTCAATTTCTAAAGAACTTATAATTAAATCTGGAGTATCCTAATAATTATATTCTTCTGATGGTCTATATTATAAAATAACATGGACTTCTAATTAACACAAATATGTATTAAACCTTGTTGGGACACAATGCCGCTCATTGCGACCAATTGGTTTTATGTGAAACGCAATTCACTGTCAGACAAATGGTATCAGAGTCCGGAAGTCATGAAATTAAGTCATAGGATCCTCATCGTGAGGGAGGGATTGTTGAGACATAATATCGCTCCGTGTGACCATCTAAAAACAGGCATGTTGGGCACAATGGCAAGATCAATAAAAGATTTGAGTTTACCTCCCTTACACCAATTAATTTTAGGTAGAATGATAGTTCACAGTCCGACAAACCTAACTTAAGAGAAATTCCTAAATAATAAAGAGCCATCCAAAGGTTTCTTATTCTTTTTTCTTTTCCATCAAATTATAGTATTTGATTTCATAATTAATATACGTAGTTAAACCCTCTATGTCTGGATCGGTACTCTCAAACTAGCTCCAATTAATAGAGTTGAGGCATGGTACCCAGATGGCTATGGTGTTGGTTCAAAAACAACCCATGCATGCTTCTGGATTCGTAGGGGTACTAGCTAGCTAATTACTTGATCCTTGAATGAAATGGTCATCATAATACTATTATAGAATTTGGCTTTACTTATCGTTGGATATTTTCTGTGCAAAAATTAAAGTTGAAATCTGTAAGACTGGAGGAGAATTATATTTCAGTAATATATATATATTTTTTTTCACTAGAAGCAATCTTCACTGTTAGTTTTCATACAAAAAGATCTCTAGCTTGTGGTTTTTTCAGTTGAGGTAATTAAGCCAAATTCATTATTTTGAGTGCTACTATGTGTCTTACAACATTTACTATAAACTGACGTAATAATCAAATTGATATTTATCACGCTAACCACTAAAAATTATTATAACTTGCTATGTGGCAATTCACATTGCATTTACCACATTTTACAATCTCACATGACACCAACACTTACCATTTTCATATTATTTCTTACCAATTGTCTGGTTCCTAATTGGTCTAATTAATTTATATATACAACTTGGACAGTTAACACGCTACGTAGAGTATGTGCTTCCATGCATGACCTAGATCAGATAAGGTTGAATTTTTATACATTTACGTATTTTTTTATTCACTAATCTTTTTGCAATGACAATATATATATATATATATAGAACATTCGCTTATGGTTATAAGTAGCTTGCAAAAATTACAAAATTACATTTTATTTTATTTTATTTTATTTTTTGTGTTTAAATTACAACCTTTGGTTATCCAATAAAATCGCAAGGCAAAGTGATACCCCATAGCTCGTTAATTAGCTGCAATAAGAGGTAATAATTAATATTATTGGACCATTCGCATAAGCGAACCACATGGCCATCCAACACCCGATATTTACTTTATAATATCATGTATATATCGATTCAAAAAAAAAAATATATCATGAATATATAGGTGCTTTCAAGGAGCTTTGCATCACTAATCTTTTTTAAAACAAAACTTAAAAAAAAATCTACGCAGCTCTGCATCACGATTCACTTAACTACCAATTCCTTTCCACCTTTTTGGAAGGGCAAAACTATATATATGATTGTATGACTTTATTATTATTATTATTATTCCAACTCTCTTGTTATATACCAAGTAAAAAAAAGTAAGCTCTTTTGATATATTTTTAATTGAATAACTTACAAGCTAGCAATTTTTGGTCCATTATGAAGGCGACCAAGCTAGATTTCAAGCTAGGTTTTTTTTTTTTTTTTTTCCTAAAAGAAAAAAAGATTAAAATCGAAATCTCATCCTACCATTTACAGTTAAATCATCATTTAACTAAAAAGCTTAAATTAATTAGAAATAATAAATTTGATAATTTAATTAATATTTTAATACTCCTATTACGAGTTGATTAAACTCTATCTCAATAAGTAAGACTTACGTACACATGAAATATTCATGAAATGAAGTAAACTGTGAAGTCAAATTTGAAACCAACGTAACACATACCTCTGCTCTCATTTATGTTAAATCATGTCCTATTTCAAAAGCTTAAAATGATTATCGCTAGAAAAAAGTAGATTTAATTATTTAATTAATAACATTTACGGCTTAAATCAAACAATATCAGTAGTACTGATGCAAGAGGTGCCCTACAAATTCACTTGAAATTTAAAATCACCTCCATATATGAAAGCAAACCCTTTGAATCTCCAACAAAATCTTGACAAATCACCAACAACTCCGTTAGAAAATGATCAGATAACAATAACATCTGGAACAACCTGCATTTCATGGTATATTTTGAGGAGCAGTCTTTTCACACTTTCCCTGATATGGTAAACCCTTATTTCAAAGTGTAAATAATTTGATTTTTCCTGTATTTGTGTGTGTATATATGTATATATTTTGTTGTTTTTGTCGCATAGATTAACTTTGCAGATGTTATACATGCAGCTACCCATGCATAAATAATATGCATAGTCTAAAAATCAGCAATGGGAAGTGGTTCCATTTGACAGCAAAAAACAAAAAGAGAGCCTTTATATCAACTTAAAATCCAGTTTGACAAATGGCACCAATTTAACATTTTTTTTCGGACTTTGCTGGGTCCTTGCTTCGGATGATGGGAATTGAATTGAAATTCATGAATTTGGCAACGTGGTGCAGGAAAATATATATATATATATATATATATAGCAAATGTGCTGTAGTTTTTTTAATAGTCCTAATAGATATAAGAGACAGTACATATCTCAATTCCAACAAATCCAATTTTAACCGTTGAAAAAGTCGTAGCTGTGCGTATTGAGACACCATACTCCAAGCCTCCAGATAGATAAGAAAATATTTGAAATTCAAAATAAGGATGATAAGGAAGATATGGATTAGCGAGATCTTATTATCACAAGATAAGAGATCCTATTCAAAAGAAAAATAACAAGTTTGTTATCAATTTATATTTATCAAAGTAACCGTTTTAACTATCGATGATCACTTCGAGTTCTCACAAACATCAACTGAGGAAATGGAACAGATGCTCAATATATCATCAAGCAAAAATGAATTGAAACAGATGCTCAATCATCAAGCAAAAATGAAACATTAATTCATAGCAAGCGAAACAAATTATACATACTGCAGCTCCTTCCATACGATACGTAGTAGCTTCATAACATGATTTAAGATCATGTCCATCTTCTACATAATTCACACATACATAATAATATTGAAAATAAAAGTTGATATCTCCCCTCTATACTCTTTGTTCCTCAAAAAAACCACATTTCCACCAAACTCACTAATATTCTCACAAGAATTGCAATAAACCCGCCCTTCAATCCAAGAGAACCACTAGTACTGTTTGGCGGTGGAGACTGTGGCGATGGAGGCTGTGTTGCTGGAGCAAACTGTGGCGAAGGAGCCTGTGTTGCCGGAGCAGACTCCGGCGCCGGTAGTGGAGGCGAATGCTTCGGCGAATGGTATCCATGGGATAAAACGACCACAGTTAACTTCTGGCCCTTCTCACAGCGTCCCTCAGCTTTACTGATGAAATAGAATGGTCCTGGCATCTCCAACTCAACCTTCATTTTTGGATCCTTGTATTCTTTGATTGGATTAGATTTGTTGCAGCTCTCGTAATCCACCTTTGTCACTTGAAGCACTGAGTCAGTGTTGGGATTGTATTCGAAGACTGAGGGTCAAGAAAATGAGGAAATTGTTGTTAGGATTGAGAGAAACTTGAACATCAAGATAATGAAGACAAAAAGACAAAAAAAAAAAAAAATGTTATTTGGTGGATACGATTGTGATGGTCATACAACTAAGATCAGTTAAAATCAAGCCTTATATTGTTCTTTTTGCATGTCCTTAGGGCATGTTTGGGTGAGAAAAAAAAATTCAAAAATTTTTTAAATACTGTTTTTCAAATATTAAATTCTACTCAAATTTTATTTAATTTTGTCTCAGATTTTCTAAATCATCCGAACATAATTTCAAAAAACAAATTCTCTCAATATACGTAATTTTTTTTTTTTTTTTTGGAATAAGAATGCATCTTCAAGCCTAAACTGGATTTTCATATTCTCAATGGTTACCTGTGCACACAAAAAGATAAACGGGAAACAAAAAAATAAACTCTGTTGATACATAAATAGTTGTTCATGCAAGTCAGAATTAAAAACCATAATTAATTAATGCAGGAAAGGGCAACTAAATCAAAGCCCATATGGGAAATTATGTAAACAGAAAGTTAAAATGATTAAAAAGTAATACAAAAGGCATCAAAGATGTAAACGTTACAGGAAAAGGGATCTAAAATATATGTGGAGTAACAATAATTAAGAGAGAGAAAACTGAGACGAGATATTACTGAGAAAATCGTCAACATTGAATCGGTTTTCCTCAGCCCACAGATTGAGAGAATCTGAAGAACGTGGATTAGTCCAAGAATCTTCCTTGCCTCCAACCAGAAACTCTTTGCCTTCAGAGAAGGCAAACAAGAAAAAGAAGAAGGTTAGAATTGGAACAATAGTTCTCAGGGAAGCCATTAATTCAAATACGCTGATGAGGTAAAAGGCTGGGTTTTGACTCTTTTTATAGCCCTTAAGTTTGGTTTGGGACTCGGGTCGGATATTGATTGCTTCGGAACATACGAGGCTGTTCATGAGGGCCACGTGTCAAACACAAAACTGCCTTGTTTCCAAGTAAAGTGTGTCTTTGTCTTTCTTAGATGACTCAAAATACCCTTTACGTTTTGGCATATTATTGGATTATTGCATTATGGTTTTTTTTTTTTGGTTCCATTTTTTCTTATGGGTTATTAGATTATTGCATTAAACAATTGTTTCTTTCTCGGGCAAAATTTAAGTGCTATCTAGGGAATCAAAATAGAGAAAAGGCGTTACTATAAATGTGGGGCGAACATCCAAAAGTTGTCGTTAATAGTTGACCTATTAAGGCCAACATCAAAAAGCTTATGCCGATAGAAAAATATATATTCAATCATTTATTTTATATTTTAATACTGAGAGGCTCTTCGTTGTGCACTTTGTTGCCGACAGGTCACGACACCAACCGATACATACAAGGGCGTAGTCAAGGAGAAAGAGATATGAGATTCTTTGTGGGCGAAACAAAAGGTTCGAATTTGTTTTAAACCCTCATATTTTATTTAATTAATGTGGCACAATTCAAACCTTTTATTAGAAGAAATAGGAGAAAACTAAATTGAAGGGAAGCTGTTCCCAAATAAATATTATATTTTCTTGGATGTTCATATTGCAAAACCTTTATAATAATAAAAAAAAGTTTGAGGCTATCTCAACGTTTTCTTCTCCTATAATAACCACGCTTTTAAATTTGGCCCTTGGAGTGAAGCATCATCCATTGCCACAATAAAATGTTACATAATCGAAATAATTCTGCCCATTCAAAATTCAATAACATATATATATATATATATATATATATAATGACTTTACAAGGATAACAACTATTATTAGATATATACTAGCTAGCTCATAACCCGTGTGTGAGATTATTTATTAATTATAATTTAATTTCAAAACTAAACACATCTTCATTATATTTTTCATTATATGTTAAAAAAGTTGTGTAAAAAAAATCTATCAAGCCTATCTCAATAAAAAGGCATGGGTTTTGATTATCAAAGCACTAATAGTAAGAATCTCTGATATTTTTGGTATAATATCCATTATATTTCAATAAAAATAAAATTCATATAATTCTGAACATTTAAAGAAAATAGAGAAAAATAAATAAGATCTTTTTTTTTATGCATAAAAAATAAAACAAAAATCTTTTGCTCAACATTTAATCAATGAATCAAATCATCTTACATGAGGTTCAATGCTTAATTAACTCTTTGGTGTTTCAAAAGCATTTCAAGAGATATGCTCATTTCTCATTCCAAGACACAACTCTTGACCACATTGGTCCCCTAACTAGCTTTAGGGTTTTTTTTCTTTAAAAAAAAAAAAGGTAAAGGTAAAAGTAAAAGTTGCCACGTGTGTGATGACCCATTTTTTATTTTTTATTTTTAAACATACAAACAGATCATCACAGTGACACGACTACTTGTCACTCAGCTAACATATGATACACACACCATTATATGTACTTGATATTTAAAGTTACATCTATGCAGCGGAACATATACAACATAATCAGGATAGCAAAATCTGGAAAGCACATCTATAAACATAACCGTTAATCACAAAAGAGTCATTTACAACTCTATTTGTTTAAGGCTTCTAAACATATTACTTTAATTACATACCAAAAGATCGGCTCTACAAAATACAAGGGTCACGTAGGACACGAGCCAACAACAAAAGACTACCAAAGTGGGACGTCAAGTCCATGCAGCCACGAACCCAACGATATGCCTCAGTCCCAGTACCCCAAATACAGAGCTACCAGGTCATCGTCTACATAAACTAAACCTGCAGCCAAAGCATCAGTATCTGTATGATTATGGGGTTAACCACATCCATACAAGTGAAAGTATGAATTCACCACCTTAGCAATAAATTACTAAGGTCTCATCAGTATAGTATTCACTGGTTTTCTCATAAAACAACATTTTACTTAATCTTTTGTTTACTATAACAATTATTGTTTTGTTTATGAAAACATGTCTCTTGAAATCACATCATAGTAGATAAAGTAAACACAGACATAACATAACAATATTGTTCATATTCTAATATGCTCACATACAAATTCATATTATAACTCAATCGATAATTCATAATTATATCTCAATCACCATAAACAACGTTATGCATGCTTATTTACCAACTCAATCTACAACAATAAAGTATAGTGCCAAAGGGAACATAGGCCCTACAGTCCTCAACAACTAAGACTGTGCCAAAGGGAACACCGTACCGACCCTACGATCCTCAACAACTAAGACTGTGTCAAAAGGAACACCAATCCTACTGTCCTCAACAACTAAGATTGTGCGAAAGGGAACACCGGGCAGTGTCTTCCCTACCACCAAAACACAATATGCAAGAACAGGACAGGGTACTTGTTCTGGGACTCTTTCCATACTACTGAAGCTGTAAACAAACTTACTGCGGCGAGATCATACAGTTCTGTTGACGAATACGATGCCTATCCAATGGATATCAGTCATCTAGCTAAGCTTTAATCATGGAGCTCCAGATCCATCTCTACTGGCGGCCGTGTGATTCATATATTATATCATATGAAAGTTTTTTTTTTGTACCTTGAATCAACTATAGTGATGCATTGCATGATCATAATATGAAAATTACATAACTATCATATCATTAATGATACCATAATAAACGTGCGACTTATTGATACAGTGGAATTCACTTGTTTGCGTGGGTTGGGGCTTTGGTTGTTGGAGTGAAAATACAGGAACCTCTCTACTTCCATTTTTCACTAAATAATTGAAGGCAACTTCAAGAAGGTTTTAGCTACTTCTAAGGGTAGATTTGTCACTAATAATTAATAAAGGGCAATTTTTTATTTTATTTTTTTAGAGTTTTATGTAAAATTTTATCTTCTATATGTAGCCTATATGCCACATGTATATATGATTTATTATATTTATTAATAAATTGCATATATAGTACGGTGTATGGAATTATCTAATGGAATTAGCATTAATTTGCAAATTGATTTGATATCAATTTCATTCAGTATTTATTCCTTGATGAGAGGAAGAATTACGGTGAATTTTAATTTGAGGGTCCTTGAACTAGCCTATAAATATAAAGCATGTGTATTCCATCGATCAGTAAGGCATTCAGTAAGCGTAACTCAGAAGATACCTCTTATTGTATTGTTATTTTCAAGTTCTTGTTTCAGAAGCTTTGATATGCTTGAACAAAGATGGCTAGAAGTAATCCTAAAATATTTTATTTTCCATTGCATATTTGTTTAGCATAATAATATTGTCTTTATGCTCACATTTTAGTGTTAATTTTCGTTCGCCTTGTGAAGTTCACAGCATGAGATTGTATTAGTTGGGATCGTCAATTTCCATTGAATATGAAAAAACTCATCACAAGTGGAGGGTCGTAAATACACTCTCAACTGAAAAACACGAAAAAATGTCATGAATGCTTGCTAAAATTAGGAGACATCATGATTGATTACACAACGAACTGGTCCCTTCATTTTCGTAAATCGAGCTTCGTAGATCACATTGGCATAACCAAATTTAAGATTAAACGGTTAGATTTTCATAGATCAAGAATTTTCCAAAAAAACCCAAAGAGAAAAAATGAAAATATAAAACTAAGGGACATTTTTTCTCAAAAGAGGCACCTCTTTTAACTGTGAAGGGCCGACTGGCCCCTTCATTTTTGTGAAGGGCCATTTGGCCCTTCATTTTGTTTAATGTGTGCGCCCCACACTTCTTTTTATTTTTAATTTTTATTTAATTGTTTATTTCCTTTTATTTTCTTTTTTCTTTTCTAATTTCTTTTCTATTCTTTTTCTTATTTTCTTTTCTTTAGACTTTAAAAATATTTTCTTTTATCTTATTTTCTTGGCTACCATTTACAACTCTATAGGATAACTTTGTTTTATTTTACCACACTAAATAAACTTATTTTTATTTAATCCTAATCAACCTATTAAATATTTTCTTGGACATTACAACGTGGGTAAAAGTGGTCAAGATTTGTGTCTTAGGGTGGCAATGTATCATATCTCACATTTCAATTCCTTTTGTGCACAACAATCAAATAAAATTATGCTTTTGTTTGCTTTCAAAAGCAGAATAACACTTTCAAAAAATAAGTAAAAATCTTGTAAATCACATAAAAGAAAAAAAAAATCTCATAAAACATTTTTCCGAACAATGTGATTTACTCAGATTTTCATTCATTTTTTAGAAGTGTTTTTTCTTCTTTGGTAGGAACCTATTAGTGCATCCCTAGTAGCTTCATCAAAATACTTTTAATTTTTAGCTATTTTGGTGAGCAAATTTGATGAAAACACTAAAAAATCACTCTCAGCAATCTCATCACTTTAACCAAAAAGTTTTGGTGAGTGAAAATACTCACCAATTTTGATGAGTAATATTCACTTACTAACTTTCTCACCAATTTTGTTTCTCCTTTCTCTTTCACATGATCAGCACAATTTTTTTTTTCCCTTTTTTCTCCCATCTCTCATCTCTCACACACGATGATGTCCTTATTTCATGAACATGAAGGTTTCTTTGTCCCTGATATAAATTTTGTGGTTCTTTTATTTATTTTTTCTTTCTTTAGAAATCTGAGATATATATATATATTATTTAAATAGAATAGTGATAGTGATAGTGAATAGTTAAATAGTGAGGTTGCTGGAAGAATTTTAAAAAAGTAGCTCACCAAAGTAGAGAAAAGTGATTTTTAGCTACTTTGGTGAATAAAATTTGATGAGATTACAAGAAATGCTCTTATATATATGGGAAAAGCTTGGTGCACAACCTGTTGTGCAACGATCAGCCCCCGATATATATTGTTTGTGTGATTTGGAGAGAGAGAGAGAGAGAGAGAGAGAGAGAGAGAGAATCTGAGCGAGGGAGAGAGCAATTGGGGTTGTGATTTGGAGAGAGGAGGAGCAAGAGGAAGGAGAAGAAGGAGAAGAAATTAGCATTTTCTTATCCAATTCATTGGAAATTTCCGACAACATGTTGGAGGGTCCATCCTATCTTGTGTCGAGGGACTTGCGGAGCTCATGTGAGCAAGAGAGGAAGTGGATTTATAATAAGTTTCGTGTGATTGAGCTCTCAAACAGCAATTTCCGATTGGAAGATGGAGAAGAACTTCCACTGAAGAAGTCATGCAACGTGCTCTCAAACAGCAACTGCCATTTTGAAGATGGGGAAGAACTTCCACTTAAAAATTATTCATGCAACGCACTCTCAAACACCAAGCGCCGATTGGAAGATGGAGAAGAAGTTCCACTACTAAAAAAGTCATGCAACGTATCAGATACTCATGAGGGAGAGGGGCTAGTACTTGAGGGTTTTCCTGATATTTTTCTTGTCCCAGCTGATCACCAACCAGATGACCAGCAGCACACGGGGCATCAGTCAGACTCAAGTTCACTTATTCACCAACTTGGTCGTGACATCTCAATTAACTGTATTATTCGCTGCTCTAGGTCTGATTATGGATCAATCGCCTCACTGAATCAGAGCTTTCGGTCTTTGATTCGGAGTGGGGAGTTATATAGGCTGAGACAGCAAATGGGTATCATTGAGCATTGGGTTTACTTCTCCTGCAGTCTCCTTGAATGGGAGGCATTTGATCCAAGTCATGACCGCCGTCGGATGCATTTGCCTAGAATGCCATCAAACGAATGCTTCATGTGGTCAGGCAAGGAGTCGTTGGCCGTTGGCACTGATCTTCTTGTTTTTGGAAAGGAAATAACTTCCCACGTTATTTATAGATACAGCATTTTGACAAACAGGTGGTCATCCGGGATGAGGATGAATACATCCAGGTGCCTGTTTGGTTCTGCCAGCCTTGGGGAAATTGCAATTCTAGCTGGCGGTTGTGACCCACATGGCAATATCTTAGACTCGGCTGAGCTTTATAATTCGGAAACAGGGACTTGGGTGACCCTTCCGAACATGAACAAAGCGAGAAAAAAGTGCTCTGGGGTGTTTATGGACGGGAAATTTTATGTTATTGGTGGGATTGGAATTGGAATTGGAATTGGCAACTCAAAATCACTTACATGCGGTGAGGTGTATGATCTGAAGGAAATGAAATGGACTGTGATACCTGACATGTTCGTTGCACGAAATGGAGGGGCTGAGGCACCTCCTCTAGTCGCTGTTGTAAATAATGAGCTGTATGCAGCAAATTATGCACAAAAGGAGGTGAGGAGATATGACAAAGAGAGGAACTTATGGGTCACAATTGGGAGATTGCCTGAGCAGGCAGTCTCGATGAATGGTTGGGGATTAGCATTTAGAGCTTGTGGACATCGGCTAATTGTTATCGGCGGACATAGGGCTTTAGGTGAAGGGATGATTGAGCTTAATTCTTGGGTCCCTAATAATGAAGGCCCACCACAATGGGACCTGCTAGCCACGAAGCAATGCGGCAGTTTCGTGTATAATTGTGCTGTGATGGGATGCTGATCAGGTTTCCGGCCGGTTTAGGCGATACCGTTATGCCGTACGTGTGGAGTACGTCCTAGCTTTCTGGATAAATCTTGGTATGGTTTTTCGAAGGATTTTTTTGTTCCTTTTCTGCCCAACAATCAAATAATTTTTTTTTTTTTTTTGTCTTATTTTACTTTCAATAGCAGAGAAAGTGCTTCCAAGAAATGCTTGAGAATATGAATAATCACAAAAATAATAATTAAAAAAAAAAACTCTCATAAAACATTCGAATAAATTTAAACATAAGATCCTTAATTTTAGTATAATTCATTTAAATTAAAACATGTTAAAATATGTTTTCCCATACGAGCAGGGGCGGAGCCAGCTTTTATGTTTTGAGGGGGCTAAAATGAAAAAAATAATAATTTGGGGACCAAAATTATAAATGTTTTAAAAAAATAGGGGTAAAAATTAAATTTTATTTTATTTTTTTAGTTTTTTTAGTTTATTTGGGGGGGGGAGACGTTTGGCCCCCGAGCCAAAGTGCGGTTCCGCCCTGCATAAGAGTTGTTCAAAATAAAAGAAGTGTAAAGAAAAAAAAAATAATAAAAAGAAAATTTGGATCCCGATTATAAAAAGATTAATATAAATTAACAGAAATTTAATACTTAATTATCTTTTTGGCGTTCCAAAAGAATTTTTATCCATTTTCTTCGCAACAAATAAATAAATTTTTGCCTTTTATTTGCTTTGAAAAGCAGAAAAAGCGCTTACAAAACATGTATGAAAATTGGGTAAATCACATAAACGACCAACAAAAAATAAATAAAAACTTCATATAATTCTGAATATTTGAAAAATCAAAGAAAAAGAAAATTCCTAACAGCTCAACCAAAAGTTACAAACAAAACTGAAACATATGCCATTGTAGGAGAACACCAGGAGAACATCAGGAGATGTTCTAGCATTTCTCATATATATATATATATATATATATGATTTTTTTTTTCTTCCTATATATGGGTTTCTCAGTACGTGGTTTAGGTAACGTATATCATACTATATATATATATATAAATATATGGATTTGTTATTATTATCTATATATGGTTTTTTTCCCCCATTATAAGGGATTCCATATATGAGTTTTTAAATTAAATAGTACCGTATTAACAATAGCAATATGATATTTTTGCCACCTCAACACATAATTCTTGACCACCTTGTCTATGTGATAAGGTGGTCCCCTAACTAGCTTTAGAGTTTTTTTTTTTTTTTTTTTCACTTATATTTAATATAATGGACCGATTTAGTACTTAAAGGATCAGTTCACTCATTAAAAATTGTGAGTTCACGCCAATTAAATATAAGTGAAGTGGTCTATTTATTATATGTTAATATGTTTATGTACGTAAAAATCTGGAAAAAAATTTCCTACAAACCGGTTAATTTGTAAGAAATTTCATACAACCCACATATAAGATTGATATGTGTAAGGATGGAACTAAGGTGCCATGCCCCCCTTCATTCCAAAAAAATAGGTAAAAGGATATTTAAAAAAAATAAAAAGGCATAGAAGGATTTGGCTTATATATATATATATATATATATATATATATATGATACTCCGGTTACCTGAGAGAAGTATTCTACAACTTTCAGATATCACCAACTTGATAATTATTAAAATATTAATTAAATTTAATATTTTTTTATAAAGATTAAGTTTTTTTGGATAAATATTGATTTAACATAGTATCACTATCACGGTCACAGTCAAGTTCTGAGTTATTTACGTCATTCTAATTACATATTTCACTTATGGAACCTAGCTCACTTGTTAAGGAAGTATTAGAACATGAGGAAATTAAAGTGCTATAAAATATTAATTAAATAATTAAATTTATTATTTTAATAAATTTAAAATTTTAAGATAAATGATAATTTAGCAGTAATCAATAATGACCGAGCCCATTTCACCTCCATATAGTTAGAACGATAAATATTGTTGATTGGTATAATTTTGACCTGTCATTGAAACTTTTTTTTTTTTTGAGGAAAAAAGATTATCGCTTTTCATTGAGATAAAAAATCAATCGTCAAGTACAATACTCCGAATATGAGAGGGCGTTCCTCTATTCAGACCTTATCTAAAGAATATAAAAAGCACAGATAAGGAGGAATGCCCATCTCACATTCCTCTATTTCAGACCTTCAAGAAAAAAAAGAAGGTTTCATTCGGTTCTCTAAACCAAATATATTTTGCATTTCATCCATATGTACTGCTTAATTACCCAAATATAGGACAATAGTCACAGTTAGGGCTGAGCATGGGGCGGAGGGGGGGGCAGGGATGCCCATTTTTTGGCACCGCCCTGCACCCCTGCGGGTTGCGAAAATCGCACCCGCAAACCGCACAAAATGGGGAGAACCCGTGCGGTGCGGGGTGATGCGGGGCGGGGGTGCGGGTATATGCGGGTTTTATACCTAGGTCTAGAAACATCTAGATTTTCTCAGGAACCAAACAAGAAAATTAAATTCAAACAATACCACTATACCAGATTCAAACAATAAAATCACAAACAAATCACAAAACCCAGATTCAAACAAATCACAAAAAAGGGTTGAGACTCAGAGGTCATTGACCTTAAGATCGGCGACTCGGCGACGACGGCGAGGCCTCTTGATGCGAGCGTCGACGATCTGCCGGCCGTTCCCGGTCCCCTCGTCGACGATCTTCTCGCCGTTCCTGGTGACTCAGCGAGGCCAATCAACTTCCATAATTCCATTTGAGCAGATGTAGCACGCATGATTCGGTAGGAAATCGTGAAGAAGAAGAAGAAGATGCGAAAGGGTGTGTGTGGCGCTAGGGTTTACGAAGAAAAGAAAGGAAAAATATGAAGGGGGGGAGGGGGGTGCGGCACTGTAAATGTATTGTATTTTATTTTATTTTATTTATTTATTTATTTATTTTAATGTGCGGGGCGGGGTGGGTCCCCGAGGTTTTTAAAAACCCCAACCTGCAACCCACCCCGCCCCGCATGGGTATACCAGTTTTTGACCCGCACCCGCAAAAAATCAACTAAAATCCGTGATTTTTGGGGCGGGGCGGGGCATGCGGGTTGGGGCGGATCCGCGGGTATTTGATCAGCCCTAGTCACAGTACTACAACTCTATGACTAAGTTTTTAATTACTTTTCTCTCTCTCTCTCTCTCTCCCTCCTTATCTTTTTTTATTCATTTCTTTCTCTTTTATTATTTTTTTTTGAAGGAAAAAAGATTATCACTGTTCATTGAGATAAAAAATCAATCGTCAAGTACAATACTCCGAATATGAGAGGGGCGTTCCTCTATTCAGACCTTATCTAAAGAATATAAAAAGCGCAGATAAGGAGGAATGCCCGTCTCACATTCCTCTATTCAAACCTTCAAAAAAAAAAAAAAAATGGTTTCATTTGGTTCTCTAAACCAAATATTTTTTGCATTTCATCCATACGTACTGCTTAATTACCCAAATATAGGACAGTAGTCACAGTACTACAACTCTATGAATAAGTTTTTAATTACTTTTCTCTCTCTCTCCCTCCTTATCTTTTTTTATTCATTTCTTTCTCTTTTTTTTTTCTTTTTTTTTTATATAAACAAATCAATAGAAAATTATTAAAATTGTTATTTTAATTAAATAAAAAAAGAATTAGATAAGCGAATGTATGACATTTTTGAAAAGTGACTAGTTAAATGATCATCAGCACAATAGAAGTAGCGATCTAGAAATTATATGTACTCCAAGTTGGAGCCCATTATATCAACATGCATCGAATTGGACCAATATCTATCCACAGCATAGATTTGCATTTCTTCTTGGTATGATTTTCAATTAAACTGAGATCCTAATATATATATAGAGAGAGAGATAGAGAGAATCACATGAAAAAAGAGGGATTTAAATTGAAAATAAACACAAACTTCAAAAGAAGAACTTATATTTTAGCCTAAAATTAAATCTCGATAACGTAATGACAGAGAAATGGGACCCAGGTAAGCTATTAACTTAGACACAAAAGACAATTGAATTTTTTTTAACAGGCTATATAGCTTTGTTTTTTAAAGTCTTCTCTTTTTCAAAATAAAAAACACCAACAAATAATTTAAAACAAAAAACACTTATAAAACACTCAAAATTGTTTTTATAATACCTTTTCAAATAAAAAATAAAAAGCACCTTCCAATCGAGTAATGTTATATATTCTTCACACTTATTTTATACGTAATGGATGTAACTTTAAATGATTTTTCATATCAATTACTTGAAAAAGAAAAAAAGGAGAAAATTTTCACTTATAACCTTTGATATTTTATCACTTTTGCAATTAACTACTCAAAGTCTAAAAAGTGTCAATTTAGGGTATCTATTTTTTTCATTTTTTTTTTCAATTTCAACATTCTGTTAGAATTTTCCGTTAAATCTTGTCAAAATTCTCGAAATACCCATCTTTTTTTTTTTTAGGAAAAAAAAAATTGCAAGGATTTATGTGTTGATCAAAATTTAACGGAATTTACAAAAATACCCATACCTGAATCTTTAAAAAAAAAATTATAACATTTTTTTTAAAAAAAAAAAAATTAATAATAAACATAGATGCATTTTGAAAATTTTGATAGGATTTAACAGAAAATTATACCGAAGTGTTGAAATTGAAAAAAAAAGTTGAAAGATTGATAACCTAAATTAACTATTTTTAAAGTTTGAGTACTTGATTATAAAAGTTATGAAAGAATTGATAGATTTCTAAGTGAAGTTTTTCAAAAAATAATAAAAAATAAAAGTGCAAGAAATGGCATTACCCAGACAAGATCCTCTCCGGTTCATTTGAATCGGAGAGGATTCAGTTAGTTTTATTTAAATGACAAATTATCCTTTTATATTTTTATGGACAAACTCATCTTTCAAATAACACTAACCAAATATCTCATAAAAAAAAAAAAAAAAAAAACTCTAATCCATTTAAATCGGAGAGAATCAAATACGCATTACTCCCTCCAAAACGTTAACAAACTTTTGTCATTGAATGATGCATTTTCTTTTCCTTCTACTTTTTCCTATTAAATCAAGGACAGGTTAAAAGAGAAGCCGAGGTTTGAAAATGGGCCCACCAGAAGAGGAACGTTAAAAAGACAGGTAGACCCAAAAAGGAGGGGCGGCAATCCCAAACCACTCTCTGCACCTGCTTCCAGAACCTGCCGTAACGGCTAGTTTTCTCTCTATAAACATCCCCACAAAGGCCTCCATTTCCTCATTCAACTCTCTCTCTCTTTCTCCCTCTCTAAAGAGCTCAAAGCTTTATACCAAATCCACCATGGCTTTACACACAGCTCTACTATCGTCAATGCTACTTATATATCTCTTCGCCTCCTTCACAGAAGCAAGAGAATTCTTGGTTGGAAGCAAGACCAACGCATGGAAAATCCCATCCTCTGAAGCCGAATCGCTCAACAAATGGGCTGAAGCCTCACGTTTCCAAATTGGAGACTCACTTGGTATTTTCTCACATTTCCTTCATCTGGGTTCTTGTTCATTTGCTTCATGAATTTGCATCATCATCAGGGTTGTCTTTTTTGCTTATTTTTTGATTTGCAGTTTGGAACTATGATCCGAGCAAGGACTCTGTGCTTCAAGTGAGTGAAAAGGACTTCGAGAGTTGCAGTACTTCGAGTCCTATAGCTGTATACAAGGAGGGAAGCACCAAGGTGAAGCTTGATAGGTCAGGGCCATTCTATTTTATCAGTGGAGCTGAAGGCCACTGTGAGAAGGGCCAAAAATTGGTCACTGTTGTCTTGTCTGTGAGGCGTCAATTCTCTTATGTTTCTCCAGCACCTTCACCGGTAGAGTTTGAAGGCCCCGCTGTCGCTCCGACGAGTGGTGGTGTGAGTCTTAGGGGTGGATTGATGGTGGTCTTTGGGTTTCTGGTGGGGTTGGTGGTGTTGTTTTGAGGAAGACATTATTTTTGTGATCGGTAGGATTGATTCAATTTATTGGTAGTAATTGATTTAAAGGAGGGGATATTTGTTGTTCTCAATTTCTATTTGTTATACTCTTTTGAAATTATATTAAATTTCGATATTATTCTTTACATGGTGTATAATACCGTAATATGATCTTTGAAGTAGTTATATATCATATTTTTATCTTATTACGCTTACATGACCGTTGGAATCTCAAAAGGTCCGAAGGTCGGAATCTCAAAATGTTGAAACTGCCGGTAAGAAATATATGGGTTAAATATATTTTAACCTCCCAAACTACCACCCTTTCTTCGGATGGCTCCCCAAATTACTAATGCTTAGATTATGGCCCCCCAAACTACCACTTTCTGATTTTTTGGCCCTATCTGTCTATTTATGCCTTCAATTCTAACAGAAATTGGCCAAAAACTCGAAAATACCCCCCCTTAACCGTGAGAATTTCAAAGTGTATGAGGGGTATTTTCGGATTTCTATTTAGAATTGATGGCATAAATGAACGGATGGGACCAAAAAATCAGGAATGGTAGTTTGGAGGGGCAGAATCTAAGCATTAGTAGTTTGGGGGGTCATCCGGAAAAGGGTGGTAGTTTGGGGGGCTAAAATATATTTATCCCAAAATATATTATTCTCCATATATTTAGAGATTTGTTTTGAGAAATATATTGATTGTAATTATACTCCATATATTATATTGATTGTAATTATCTCAAAAGGTCAAAAATCAATCAAATCTACAATATATTTCTCAAACCAAATCCCTCAATATATGGAGAATACATTCTGTAACCGTGCCTAAGCTATCTATTAATTCCTTTATCCATCTCCATTGCAAGAACCGAGCATCTTCCTTTCAGATCACAAATTTTTTGTATGTCAAACATACAACGCTCCATAATCACCCTGACTAAAACTTCAACACAAATTCTAAGAAACAATTTCGTACTTCTAAAAAGGGCAACACATTTAGCGTATGTTTTTCTCTTCCCAACGTTTAGAAAGTGCAAAACTTTTTTGGACATTTTATCTTTTGCTTTAACCAAGATTCAATTTGTATCTTTTACTTCAACCTCACCACGTGTGCACACCCACACACACACGAGGGAGGGAGGGAGAGAGAGAGAGAGATGACAATGGAACACATCAGATAACTATTACAGCCGCAAGCAGCTGATTCACCTCCAGCAAGTTCATGGGTAACAAAGGGGACGACATAGAAGTTCAGTAGCAACATACATGTTCATAACTGACAGACGACACAGCACGCAAATAAGGATGAGACCAGCAAACATTTTCATTTAAGGAGGGTCTTGACAATTGATTTGACATTGAGTTTCTTGAGATCTGTATATGACTGTCCACAGCCAACAAACATGACTGGTGCCCCAGATATGTAAACCATTGAAAGTGCAGCTCCCACCTACGCCATGAATTTCAGTTATAGATCAAATCTAACTGATGAGCAGGATGAAAACAATCAAA
Source organism: Alnus rubra (assembly GCA_028654335.1). Taxonomy (NCBI): domain Eukaryota; kingdom Viridiplantae; phylum Streptophyta; class Magnoliopsida; order Fagales; family Betulaceae; genus Alnus; species Alnus rubra. The sequence continues at coordinate 567,691 of JAJPGS010002451.1, read as the reverse complement.
CCACCAAAAATTTCAAAACCCCATGCAGTTTGAGATTGGGATCTTCAGCAATTTATTGACTAAATTGCTTGCAATTTGGAAAGCACATTGTAAGATAGCCACTATGGCTCCTATCTGCCCAAATAAATTTTGAGATGTCCGACCACCTACTCGGGCAGATGAATTCTATGTGTGCTCTCTCACATGTGCTGCCCATATTGCAGGCAAAATATTGTTAAAGATATTTATCCTGCAGTTTGAAGAGTGTCTCTTACCTTATCGTCAATGGTATCAAACTTGGTGAGCAAGATCCCATCTATCAATCTAGTATTAGGTGAGGTCGAAAGGTCAGCTAATTTCTGCAACCACAACAGAAGTGTAGCTCAAATAACTCAATTATAGAATGATTATAGAACAAATAATCTTTAAAAAAACAAGAAAAATCTGCGCAACAATAGATGACAATCCGGAATTCAAAATACAAACCTGATTGAACTTTGAAAGCTGATCAACAGCATCATTTCCAACCAGTGCCTCTCCAACAAACAAGACCAGATCTGGATTGTTAAGGTAAATAAGCTTTGAGAGTGCTCTCATCAACGGTTCATTATCCTGAAAAGTAAGTACATGTATCGAAGTATGTTATCCTGAAAAGCTACTACATCTATCAAAAGAACACGACAGCAAAAGAGCAAACATGTCAGAAAAACTTATAGCCCTAATTATTTTTTTTGTTAAGTAATAATCCAATCTTATTATAGCCCTAATTATCTACGAAAGTTAAGAGTAATACATGTAGCAGATTGCTGTAGATACCACTAAATTTTTATGATAAATTACTAGCTATGCGTGATACCTGCATTCGACCAGCTGTATCAACAAGAACAACATCAGAACCATTGCGTGTTGCCTCCTGGATTGCTTCCTTTGCTACAACTGCAGGATCTTTTTCATAGCCCTTCTCAAATATAGGGATCTTACAAGAGAAAAAGATAACAAGTCAGATATCACCATCCAGATTGTAGTAAGTATTCATTTTATTGCATGAACAGAATTTCTCACCACCAAGTAAAGAAGCCAGAGATCCTGGTAACCATATGCCATAACATCAAAAATTATACCTGGAGTCTTCGTGCATGAGTCCGTAGCTGCTCAACAGCTCCTGATCGGAATGTGTCACAAGCAGCCATCATGACACTGACCTTATGCTGCTGAAGCCAGTAGGCAACCTGCAAAGTGATTTTACAGAGCAACTATCTGATCAAAAGCTAAACCAGTTAACCTATTTGGTCATTGTATATAAAACTGACACACACACACACACAACCAATGCTACAGAGATCTAGGGAAAAAGCTAAACCTTAGCAAGATTGTTTAATTTCCCACCTCCATTTACTCAATTTACTTTTTATTTTTGGTAAGTTTCCCAACTCCATTTACTTATAAAAAACCAATCAACAGCTTACCTTGGCTAGATTAGTAGATTTCCCAACTCCATTCACGCCAACAAAAACAACAACATACGGCTTCCTCTGTTCCTTGGCAGCATGCACGTCCCTCAATATGTCAATAGAGCGCCTAGGAGTTAAGATTCGTACAAGAGCTTCTTCCATTGCTGCCTGCAGTCAATGTTTCATGCCATGGTCTTAATCTTATCACAAAGTAAGAAATAATGAGAAACAACTCGGAGGAGTAAAGGGATGACTTCACAAACCTGCACTGTTGAAGATACCCTTGTGAATGAAGCCAACTTTTTCCCTTCAAGACTTGCTGCGACTGATTCACAGAGTTTCTCAGCTATCTCCTCAGCCTATGAATGTCATAGCACGGAACTTTAAGTAGCAATCTCAGCATGTTTGAGAAGTACTGGTAGAATAGATATGAAGCATAGGTAGATAACTGAAGCAGATAGCGAAACATACCACATTCTTGGTCATAAGCCTATCCTTGAGAGCTTTCAAAGCCGGTTCCAGGTCTGACCTCTCCAAATTTGCTTTGCCCGCAATACTGCGCATAGGAAAGTGAAGCAAGAATCCAACAATGTCAATAAAATTTTCTACAAAAATGGAAATGGTAATGTGATAGTGCAGTAGTATAGCCATTTTTACGCTGAAGACCTGTAGTTGACAGTTGATCCATGAATATTCCAATATACAATGGCAAAGACGAAACTTTTAGCAACCAATAAGATCAAGCATAACAAAGCCTTCTTGTAAACTCCGGGTTTTTAAAAAATTAGTAAATAGAACCAAAAATGAATTCAACAATTTAAAGAGAATTATTACAGCTGTTGTTACTATTATTATTATATCATTATTATTATGATAAGCAATTGTAGAATGAAAGGAAAGGAGGAAAATAGATGAACCCCGAACGCACCCCAAAAGAAGTACTCTTGACTCCAGGGTTGTTTATAGGCACTCATAAACAAGATTTATAGTACAGGGAGCAATCTGAATTGAAAAATAAGTAGATTTCAACAGAAGTACATTAACAGATGAAAAAAAAATCAAATTTATTGCCCAACATTTGACATTGAATTGTCAGAAAACAATTTCCTGGATGAAGATACTTGCATAGGAACCACTAAGTTTTTTTTTTTTTTTTTTTTTTCAATAAAAAAAAATCTTGCAGGAAAACTCAAGCAACATCCTACAACTAAATATGGCTTAAGCAACTAAGAACTACAATAGTGACCCGAAGTTTTGTAAACAAAATTACAAGTACCAAAACTAATTTAAATCATAAATGCACAAAGCAATAACCAAGTACTGAAATCAATAAACTTACCTTTGAAACATTGACGAAAACCACCCCTTCTTCTTGGTTTCAGGCTTGTTGTCCTTCCCCACATCCTCCTCATCTTCTTCATCCTCGCTTTCACTGCTGAAGATCTCTTCCTTGTCCATCATACTTTCACCATGATCCGCTGCAACAACCTCTATATTGTCCCCATTCTCACCCACATGATCTGTAAAATCCAATTTTGCCTGAGGAGGTGAATCATCCCAAACTCTATTCTTCTTTGTTATCTTCTTCTTTGACTCTTCCTTGGAGCCCTTGCTAACAACAGTTTCTGTTTTCTTTCCACCTTTAGCTCTAAGCTTCTGAAGCTTATTTACATCAAAAGCCCCAGCATCGGAACTTGTATTTCCTATACCGTTAGCAGCACCATTCACCTTAGTTTTTTCACTATCAACATGATAACCATTGGAGTGTCCATTCTCCAATTTATGACCTTTCCTATTATCACCATCCTCACCATCATTGGCCAAATTACCTTGGCTCTTTTTCTTACCAACTCCTTCAAATCCACCATTTTGCACCTGCCCTTGCTTCTTACTATTATTTAGAGGCTTGCCTGCCACCTGCTTTGATTTCTTCAAATCCTCGGCCCGAGCCTCAGCCTCCTTTCTCAGTTGCCTAAAAGTTTCATCAAAATCACCATAGTCCGTTCGTTTTGGATCATATATCTCTGAAAACCCATGCTTTATCATCACAAGCAAATCATCCACATACAATAGATGGAGAATCCGCTGATACACAGCGACAAATACAAGGCCAAGCTCGTTATGGAAGGTCCATTTGAGCGTGTATGCAGCACCTGGGGCATCATAGTTGTATGATGCTGCACCAGATCGCTCTTCCAAAAGACAAGACCTGATCAAGGTGTCAATTGGTGATCCTTTAAGAGCATTTCCAAGCTCTTTACACGTCCAGAGGATTAATCCTCCTCGGGTAAATATTAGTAACTGCTCTAACATCTCCTATACCTGTATACACCCTGCAATCAGATCCAGCAAATATCAGAATACCAAACCCAGGGATTCAAACATATTTTTTTTTATAAGTAAATAAAGGTTTATTGAAAGCATAAGGTGCCCCTAAGTATACTGGAAGTATAAATAAGGAAACGCCTAAGAAGGCAGAGATCAAACATGAATTGGAAAGAAAGGAAATTAATTTTTTTTTTTTTTTTTCTAATAATCTCCATGCAAAGCTAAAAGAAAACCCAACATTAAATCTTATATTTTCTACTTTTTTTAAATTGTTTTAGATCTAAGAAGCACCTCCCCTAATCATGCCAAATACAACCATACATCTAAGATGAAGGGAACGATTTCATATAACAAATATAATATAAACCACAACATTTACTATTTCAATATCTGTTTTTTCCCCATTTTATGAGAAAACAACAGAGAATTGGTGCATATTGATTTAAAAACAGAGAGAGAGAGAGAGAGAGAGAGAGATCGGGGACGCCATTCAAACTCCAACCTGTAACAGGTCCAAAATTCGAGTCCTTTTCCCACAATTTCACGGCCAACAAACACAACCATTTAAAATATAAATAGCCCCTAAAAGCGAGACGAATTTAAATTCGAAGCCCTAGAAATTAACGATCATGGATTCAAAAATAATTTGAAACAGAAATCAGATACATCAAATTCATACACCAAATAAGACGAAATCCCCACAGAATATTTAATCATTGAATCCATGAATTTTAATAAAAATAAGGGAATTTGAAGCAATCAGAGACGAAAAAACGAATACCTGCCTTTCCTCGGAACTCTGAGAAACCCTACGAAAGAAGAAAACCCAAAAAAATGGAAGGAAAAAAAAAAAAAAAACCAAAAATGGAAAACAAAAAACTGCCACAGAGAGAGAGAGAGAGAGGAAAAGGGAATCAAAATGAGACCTTGTGAATGTTCCGCTCTATATATATAATATATATTATGCGGTTTTAGTGTCATGGTGTAAAAGGTAGGCGGGTTCCCTGACCAAAGTCCAAAGTCATTTGACGGTGAAAAGTAAAACTTGGCGACGCCAGTAAAAGCCTTGAGATTCCCCGGACCCCCGGTATTTTCCCGCCGTCTTTTAAGCGGTTAAAAACACTAAAGAGGAATACTAGGTATCCAAACACATGTTTTCAGAATTTGGTTCTAAACTGATATGTCACAATTCTATGAGATTATGGTACACTTTTCAAAATGATAGATCTCATGAGATTGTGACACATCAGTTTGGAACTAAATTCTGAAAACAAGTGTTTGGATGCCTAGCATTCCTCAACACTAAAATAAAAGATGAAGGATTTTTGTTTTTGGAAAGAAATCTTCAATTCAATTTATTAAATTTATATTTTAAAATATGTAATTAACAGATTATATATTTTTACATATATTTTAAAAAGGTCTTTGAGAATCACGTTTTTTTTTAAAATAAAATAAAAATTGATAGAAACCATTCTCTTACCTATCTTTTATGCAAGCTAACTGTGTATCTCTTTATGGTAAAGGGGTAAATTTATCATTAAATTTGTTGGACCATATATGGGTAATAACTCTCAAATAAAATTTAGGAAGTTTTAAACCTTTTTAAATTTAGTAATTGAGTCTTCATTTGATTTATAGGTGGACATGAGTTTAGGAGTAAAAACTATTTTAGTACTTCTATTACATTTTTCGTTCAAATATTAATGGCCCACCACGTGTCAACCGCTGAGGTCGACATGTGGCACTATATAAAAAATAAAAAATTATTAAAAATTAGTTAAAAATAATAAAATTTAAAATAAAAAAAATAAAAAATAAAAAGAAGAGAGGAAGAGTCGTGGCTGAGCCAGCCACCCCTTTGGCCGGTTTGGGGTGGCTGAAAAGGTGGTTGAACCATCCCCAAGGGCCACGAGGTGTTCGGAAACCGGCCACCACTCCCTTGGCCCTTAGGGGTGGTTCGACCACCCCAAAGGCCCAAATCCTCTAAAAACAATTTAGAGGGTTTGCCCATAGGGGTGGCTGAACTACCCCCGTGACCATTCCCATGGGCCACGAGGGTGGTTCGGCTACCCCAAGGGCCAAACCCTCTAAAAATATTTATAGTGTTTGTCCGTGGGAGTGGTTTGGGCCACGAGGGTGGTTCGACCACCCCTAGATCGGCCAGTCTGGGGTGGCCAAACCACCTCGTGGCTACTTTCGACCACTCCTAAGGGCCAAAACCCTCTTTTTTTTTCTTTTTTTTTTTTTCTACCATGGGGTGGCCGACTGACCAAGGAGTGGCTGAGCTAGGGGTGGCCGACTGACCAAGGAGTGGCTGAGCTAGCCCCTTGCCAAAATAGGCCACCCCATTGTGGCCAAGGAGCCACCCCTTTTTTTTTTTTTTCAATTTTTCAATTTTATTATTTTTAATTAATTTTTAAAGATTTTATTTTTATTTCTTAATTTTTTTATATAGTGCCACGTGTCAACCTTGTGGTTGACACGTGGCAGACCGTTTATATTTAGATGAAAAATGTAACAGATGTACCAAAGTGGTTTTTACCCCTAAACTCAGGCCCACCTATGAAACAAATGAAAACTCAGGTATTAAATTTAAAAAAAACTTAAAATTCAGGTACCAATATGATATTTAATCCTAAAATTCAATGTTTTTTAAAATAATTAAAAATTTAAAAAAATTCCTATATTTACACTAAAAAGAAACCTTTTGGGGTAATTACCTTTTCCCCCCATGAACTACCGGCCAATGTCATTTTGCCCCCACAAACTACCACTTCGACCAAAAGAGAGCATCAAACTACCATTTTTACACACTTTGCCCCCTTCTGTTAGTCTAATTCATGCAAAGACGTAAATGCCCTAACTCAATTTCAAAAATGACTTAAATACCCTCGTTTAAAAAAAAAAAAAAAAAAAAAAGACTAAAGGAAAAGGGGTGGCTGCCGCCACCCCTGAGGTGGCCGGGTGGCCTGCGAGCCACCCCCAGAGGTGGCCGGAGCCACCTCTGGGGTGGCTCGCGGCCACCCCGGAAGCTGGGTGGTCGCGCGGCCACCCTAGAAATGACCTAGGGTGGCTGCGCAGCCCCCCAGGTTCTGGGGAGGCCGTGCGGCCACCCCTTAGGCCGGGGTGGGCCGCGAGCCACCCCAGAGGTGGCCGGAGCCACCTCTGGGGGTGGCTCGCAGGCCACCCGGCCACCACAGGGGTGGCGACAGCCACCCCTTTTCCTTCAAGTTTTTGGGTTTTTTTTTTTTTTTAATTTTAATATTTTTTATTAATTACTGTAGATGGTATTTTGGTCTTTAAGTCAAAATTAACGGTAAAAAATGGCATATTCCATCCAAAATTAACGGAATTCCTGACGGAAGGGGGCAAAGTGTATAAAAATGGTAGTTTGATGCTCTCTTTTGGTCGAAGTGGTAGTTCGTGGGGGCAAAATGACATTGGCCGGTAGTTCATGGGGGGAAAAGGTAATTACCCCAAACCTTTTTTATTTTTATTTTTAAAAAATGTCTTATAATCATTTATAAGAATCAACCATTACAACATGAGAAATGATCCCTACACTCATTTCTCACAACAGCCCCACAACAAGCTGACGTGGCTGGTAATATTTTATTACTTTTTTACAAAAAGAAAATAAAACAAAACGAAAAAATAATAAAATATTACCAGGCACATCAGCTTGTTGTGGGGCTGTTGTGAGAAATGAGTGTAGGGGTCATTTCTCATCTCAAGTGAGTCACTTTCACCAGACATAGGTATGGGTCAGAGACATAGGTATGGGTCAAGCACCTAGTAGCCAGAGCATGTCCGGAATGATCCCGTAGCACCAGACCCACGCCCATAATTATGTTCTTCCGGTCGACGACGGCATCGCAGTTCAATTTAAGCACACCTGGGGGTGGGGGAGACCAGCAAATGTTCCGGGTGAGAGATTCTTGAATGGGGGGTCCTCAGTTTTGCTTGGGCTTCCCGGTATTCTGCCAAGGCTTTAGTAGTGCATTTAATCAAACACTTAGGGGGAAAAACCAATCCCCCACAGATGATGTGGTTTCTCCATTGCCACAATCGATGTGCCACCATAGCTATCCACTCCAGTTTCCTGTTCGAGAATTTGGCATAAGTAGCTAAAAATTGTAAGAAACTTGTCTTCATAACTTATGCACTTCTGCATGCGCTTACTCCCCTCTGCCCATACTACTTTTATGCCTCACACCACAACAGAGAATAGCCTATAGTTTCTGCCGATATGCCACACATAGGACAACTCGGTTGATCAACAACTTTACGTCTGAGCAACTTGTATTTTGTAGGTAGGATGTCATTACAAGCACGCCAAAGGAAAAGTTGAACAGCTCACGGAACTTGAAGCCTCCAAGTAGTTGACCATGCCGAATCTAACTCTGGGTTTGAAGAACCACTTCCCTGGAACCGGCCACGTCTATCGACCTCAAGTTGATAAGCATTTCGAACAATGAAAGTGCCCGTTGATGTTCCTGCCCAAATGATTTTGTCAGCTTGCATCCGTGGGCAAATTGCAATACTATAGATGAGCTTAGCAATCTCAGGAGGGAAAATGTGTTCCACTAAAGGTATGCTCCACCGGTTTGAATTTAGATCAATTAATTCATGTACTCTAGCTTCCATGTTGGCCCTTGGGCATATAAACTAGAGCATGTATCTTGTTTGTGTGTTGAGAATGAACCCACTTGTCACCCTAGATCCGAATATCATTCCCATTCCCCACTTGCTACATGATTCCCTCTTCCATAAAATTTTTTGCACCCCAGATACTTCTCCCGCCCTAGTTGAGATCCAAAAAGGTAGTCTCTAGATAATATTTCTCCTTGAGCACCTTTGCTGCCAGTGAATTAGGATTTTGGGGTAGCCTCCAGCCCTGTTTGGCCAAGAGAGCTGTGTTGAAGCACTCTAGCTCTTAAAACCCCAAACCACCAGAATCCCGCCTTCTACCGAGACCTTTCCAATTAATCCAAGAAATCTTATGAGTATTCTCCTTAAAGCCGCACCAAAATCTTCTCATCAATGCATTGATGTCCCGAACCAGAGTTTTAGGTAGCCGAAACACGCTCATAGAATCCGTTGAGCTTACTCCGAATTTGACCCTCAATACCATTAAAAGAGGAAATCCTGGATCGGCCAATGAGTGCTGGGAGTTCGAGATATTTCTCATAACAATTGGTAACCTAAATTCTAGCAGCATTTCTAATGAGCTCTCTATCAACCTCCTTTGTATTACGGCTGAAGAACACTGAGGTTTTGGGTCGATTGATTTGCTTCCTTGAAGCCATCTCATAACAGCCAAGAATATCTTGTATCTTGCCCCATTTGCTGAGATTCGCCCTGCAAAACAACACACCATCATCCGTGAAAAATAGATGACTAATTTGCGTGCCCCCTAGGAATAAGGACACCCGAAATCTGACCTGTAGCAGTTGCATGGTGTATCATGGAACTCATGGCTTCCGCACACATAATGAAAAAATAGGGAGACAATGGGGAATATTCTACCATGCGGTTGGCCATTAATAAGGATGGAATAAGAGACCGTCCTTGCGCAGGCCATCAGCAGATCAATCCACCTATTTGCAAACTCAAACTTTCGAAGCATCGCTTCAAGAAAATCCCACTCCACCCGATCGTAAGCTTTACTCATATCTAACTTTAAGGCCATAAAACCCTAATTCCCTTTCAACCGATTATCCATTGTGTGCAAAGTCTCAAACGCCACCAAAATGTTATCCGTAATTAAACGTCTCGAGATGAAAGCGTTTTGTTTTGGAGAAATGAGTTGTGGAAACACAACTTTAAGCATATTTGCTAAAGCCTTTGCAATGATCTTGAAGAGCTCCTTACAAAGACTTATAGGCCTATAGTCGGTCACCTTGGATAGGTTAGAGACTTTTGGAATGAGTACAATATTTGTTGAGTTAATCCCCGCATCAAAATGGCCCCCATTTAAAAAACTCAAGGCTGCAAAAGTTACCTCATTTTCTACCGTTGGCCAGGCCTTTTGGAAAAAACCCACAGAAAAACCATTAGGACCTGGAGACTTTAAGGGATGCATTTGAAATAGGACCTTGTTGATTTCCTCCACTATAAAAGGTTGGAGCAGCCATTCATTCATAGGACCAGTAACTCGGCCTCCCACATGCGAAAGACAAGCTGCAATACCTTCCGGCCGCTGAGTTGTAAACAACTTCTCATAGTAGGATATAAAGACCCTACTAATCTCCTTTTTATGCCTCCAAGTGTTGCCTTGCTCATCAATAATACAACGAATACCATTAAGCTTTCGTTGGTGGTTTGCCCATGAGTGGAAAATTTTCGTGTTTCGATCCTCATTTGATACTAGTTCTATTTAGCACGCTAGTTCCACTTCACATCTTCCCTAGCAAGAGTTTCATCTATTTCGGCCAGCAAAGCTTTGATAGACTCAACCGTATCCAGGTTTGCATCTTCTTGGAGTTCCACCAGAAGCTTTGATTTCTTTTTGAGTTGTCCCTCTCCATCTTTCAATTTCCTGCGACTCCACTTCGTGAGGGCATGTTGGCACTTGGAGAGCCTACTCTGTACCAAGAGCATGGGTCCCCCCACCCCCGGGCTGTCGTTCTCCCAAGCTGAGGCCACTACGTCCTACCACTCATCATCCAAGGTCCACTTCTCTTCAAATTTGAAACCTATTCGGTAGGAGTACAGCTCAAGAGATTGCACACAAAAGGTCACCTGAAGAGGAGTATGATCCGACGTCCTAGTCGCCAAGACATGGATTGATACTGTTTGAAATCTAGAACAACATTCTCCATTAGCAACAGCTCGGTCAAGTCGTTCCTTAGTAAAGTTGATGTCTTGTTGGAAATTGCACCAAGTACATCTGGACACCAAAAAGCCCAAATCTCCCAGTTGACACTCTTCCAAAGCTAACCGGAATCCCTCCATTTGGCCTTCCCTTCGAACTACCCCTCCCACCTTTTATGATTGCTTCGGCCACCACTTCATTAAAACCGCCCATATAGAACTAGGGGCCAGGTTGATAGGGTTTGAAGTGCTGCAAGAGTGCCCAAGAGTCAGCTCGATGAGCACTATTTCGGATGGCCATAAAAGCTAGTGAACCGCCACCCTGGATTCCCATCCTCTGTTTTGATAACAACATTCATATGGTGTTTAGAATAATTGAAGATCTCTAGCTCCCAAGAGTCCTTCCACAGAAGAGCTAAACCACCACTCCTTCCAGTAGCTTCCATAATAATTAAACAAACCTTCAAAATCGAGTCTAGATCGGAGACTTTCAAGAGGCGCCTTTGTACACAAAGTCTCCATAAGGAACACAAAATGGGGCTTCTTCTCCTTCACCATTTGGTGAAGATCGCGAACTGTTCGAGGGTTCCCGAGCCCTCGGCAGTTCCAACTTAATAGACTCATTGTGGCTGGCAGGGTTGGACCACAGCCTCGACTAATGCCAAAGATGGTTTTGCATCATCCGATATCTTTCAATTGGACCCCCAATGAACTCGGATTATCCACAAGGGGTTTGGTCCATTGATGTTTCCCAGCAAAGAGCTCTGCACCACTCGAGGATGCCTCTACTTTAATATCCCTCACTTGCCGCTTCCAAGACTGAAGAGAAACCCCACCCAAGTTGATGGAGGGGATTGTGATATCCGAAGGATCCTGTGGTAGGAAGGAACCAGTACAAGGTTGTCGACTTGGCTTAAAGGAATGGGCCAGGGAGGACACTCCCCTAAAGCTTTCGGATCAGTGTGGCTTGTTGGGAACGTTTCAGGCTCCACATAAGGTCTTCTTTCACCCTCGAGGTGTCGCACAACCAAGAAGGGCCTAACACCATGTCCTACATGCAGCGAATATTTCAGAACAATGTCCATTGTTAAGACAGAGGATCACAAGGATCCTGCAGAAGCCCAAGAATTGTGCAATCAACAGCACAATCCCACACATTCGGCAATCAGAAGCAATTAGGCATAATCACAACCCTGTGATCATGCACGGCCTAATACTGACTTATCACCCAACGGCTAGCTTACCATATTACGCAGATCTTATTTTCTTTCCTTCTCTACATTGTACTCTTTCCTCTCTCATTTTATTCTCACCTTATTTAGTTTTTTTCCTTATTGTAAAATATCATCGACCATGTATATTTCCTTGTAAAGCCTATACCGTAAAACTCTATATAATGAATACAATTCACAGCTTGGAGGTTTCAAGCTTCCAAGTCATTTTCAATCACTTGTTTTTGCATGGTATCAGAGCCTCTCACGGTTTACACCAAAAATTCATCACCAAATGGCCGAATCCTCAAACGCTGCTGCTGCCACCAATACAGCATCCAATGATGCTGCAGTCACTACTGGCCTGTTCACAATTCCGAATATCCACTCTCATATCGCTCCTAAGTTGCAGCTAGATGAGAAAAATTATACCAATTCCAGCCTATACTTCGCACCAATAACCTCATGGGTATTGTTGATGGCACAGAGCCATGCCCACCAAGGTTCATTCCTGGTCTTACTAAGGACTCTCCTAATTAACTGAACCCAGAATTCACACTATGAGAAAAGAAGGATCAATACCTTCTCAGCTGGTTCATCGCCACCTTCCGAAAAGGTGATCTCAATTGTCTATGGGTTAAATACCTCACGACAGGTGTGGTCTGCCTTAGCAAACAGGTATGCTGCCCCCTCTAAGACCCGTATCCAGGATCTAAGACGTCAGCTTCAAATCTTGCGCCAAGGAGACAAACCATGTCCTGAGTATGTGCATGCTGCTAAGTCCCTGGCTGATCAACTGGCTATGGTTGGAAAGCCAGTCTCTGATGAAGATCTCATCTCCTATCTCATAGGTGGATTGAGTCCACGTTACAACGCCTTCATCACATCTTTCACCCTGATGACAAAAGATGAATCGATGTCCCTTGAAGATTTCCAGACCTTCCTTCTCAGTCATGAGCAGCTGCTCAACAATCAAGCTGTTGACACTGAACCTAGCTCATTTGCAATGCATGCACAGAAGGTGCATCCCAATAACCGCAAGCCTAGGTTCACCAACAATCAGAGGTCGAATCAGCCCCGATTCTCAAATCAGAAGGGGAATTTTTCATCCCCACAGAAGAAAGTCTTTAACTTTGCAGGAACCCCTCCTCAAGGTAAGTCAAATCCTAGATCACTTATTTAAGACACTAATCGTCCTCCATGTCAGATTTGTGGCAAGAGTAACCACCAGGCTCTCGACTGCTTTCACCGAATATATTATGCCTACCAAGGCAGACATCCCCCAAGTGAGTTAGCTGCAATGGTCTCACAATCCAATGCCCTTCATGGAGAAGATGACTGGCTTACCGACAGTGGCGCCAATAATCATATCACTGCAGACTTGGAGAACTTGTCCATCCATCAACCATACAATGGAAATGAAGCCATCACAGTTGGAAACAGGGGTGGGCTCTCTATAACTCATACTGGTTCTATTTCTTTACACACACCAAAAACCACTTTGCACCTTAAAGATATTCTCTGATGTCCTCAAGCATTCGCTAATCTTTTATCCATCCAAAAATTTTGTAAGGATAACAATTGTTTCTTTAAGTTAACTGACACTTACTTTCTTGTGAAGGGCAACCTAACCGGGGAGATTCTTCTACAAGGGCCTAGTGAAGGTGGCCTCTATCCAATGAATTTAAAGAATTTCTCTAAGAATAAGCTCCAAAAATTCACTGCCTTCCTTGGAGCAAAAACCTCTTCTTCTATTTGGCATAGATGCCTAGGACATCCACACTTGAAGATTTTTCACAAAATTATCAGTTCAAATCAGCTCTCTGTCACAGACTCTAAAGTTGAACCTTCAGTTTGTTGTGATTGTCAACTTGCTAAAAGTCATCAATTACCGTTTCCTAAGTCTCAAACTGTAACTTCTACTCCTTTAGAGCTTGTACACAGTGACATATGGACTTCACCTATTTACTCAATAAGTGGATGCAAGTATTATGCAATTTTTGTTGATGATTTCTCTCGTTACTCTTGGTTATTTCCTCTGAAATATAAATCAGATGTGCTGGAATGTTTTATTAAGTTTAAATGTTTGACGGAAAACTTACTTTCCTGCAAGCTAAAAAGGCTCCAAACCGATGGGGGAGGCGAATACACCTCCCACTCTTTTAAACAATATCTATCCACCCATGGCATTCTCCATAGAATTACATGTCCACACACATCACAACAAAATGGAATTGCGGAAAGAAAGCATCGACATGTCATTGAGACAGGTCTTGCTTTACTAGCCCAATCCCATTTGCCTCCTATTTATTGGGTAGAAGCATGCATCACTGTTGTTTTTTTAATAAATCGCATGCCTTCCTTAATTCTGCAGAATCACACACCCTTCACTAAACTTTTTAAGGCTGAACCTGAATATTCTAACCTAAGGGTCTTTGGTTGTGCCTGTTACCCACTCCTTCGACCCAATAATAAACATAAACTAGAATTTCGCAGCAAAAAATCTATTTTTCTAGGCTACAGCTCGAACCACAAAGGCTACCGGTGCATGGATCCTACCACTTCAAGGGTCTACCTCTCCCGAAATGTGGTGTTTGATGAAACATGCTTTCCTACCAAGGAGAAGATTACCACTTCACTGCCTACCAGCACCTCTTCCTCATCTTTTGGTAAGGTTCTTCTCCCCTCTCATTTCTTTTCAATTAACTCTATTACCACCGATCACACATATGACACCCCTACCTCTCCACCTAACCCTGCCTCTAGCTCTCCTTCCGTGGACCCTTGCCTTTCCTCTCTCCCTACCCCTGCCTCTGCTTCCCCTGCTGCCAGTGTTGAACCTGCTGTTTCTACAACCCTGCAGCCCCTGGTGATGTCCCTGCCCCTTCATTCGGCACCTCTCCCAGATTGGACCTTATTCCCCACACCTCTCATAGGGTCACTCGTTCCCAAACAGGTACACTCAAATCCAGAACCTTCCCTGACTTTCATCTCTACAATGCTACTAAGCATCCTCTCCAAACCTTTGTTGCCAACACCCTTCCTCGTGAGCCTTCCACCTATCTCTAGGCTGCTGCCCATCCAGAGTGGCTTGCAGCCATGGCCCTCGAATTTCAGGCCCTTATGGACAAACGGACATGGACTTTGTGCCCCCGGCCACCTCATCGGACGATCATCAAAAATAAGTGGGTCTATAAATTAAAACAAAAGGCCAATGGCTCTATAGACAGGTTCAAGGCCCGACTCGTTGCTAAAGGCTTCCAACAAAGAGATGGCATTGACTATACTGAGACATTCAGCCCTGTCATCAAGCCAGCCACCGTGTGCCTCATCCTTGCGCTTGCTCTTGCTTTCAACTAGCCTCTCAAACAACTCGACGTGTCTAATGCCTTCCTACATGGCGTCCTAACTGAGACTGTCTTCATGGAACAGCCCCAAGGTTTTGTTAACTCCTCTTTTCCTGATTATGTTTGTAAATTGGACAAGTCTCTCTATGGCCTTAAACAGGCCCCTAGAGCTTGGTTCCAACGCCTTTCGGAGGCTCTCCTTGAACGTGGTTTTGTCGGCTCCAAGGTTGATACTTCCCTGTTTTTATTACATACTTCCTCTGTGCACATTTTTCTTTTAGTTTATGTTGACGATATTATTGTCACCGGCAATAATCTCTCTGTTATTAATGATTTAATCTTAAGCCTGCAATCAGATTTCAAGCTAAAGGACCTCGGCACTCTCTCCTTCTTCCTTGGCGTTCATGTTCACCGCAACCATCAACACCTTCATCTCAGTCATTCCAAATACATTGTGGATTTGCTCCGGCGCATACATATGGATGGGGCCAAACCATATCCAACACCTTGCACCTCTGGTAAGCGTCTCATTGCCTCTGATGGGGACCCCCTCCCTGATGCTTCTCTTTACCGCCACATTGTAGGTGCCCTACAGTACTGCACACTTACGAGGCCGGACATCTCCTTCTCCGTCAACCAGCTCTGCCAATTCCTTCATTGTTCGACCATTGCTCATCTCAGCGCTGCCAAACGTGTCCTCCGCTACCTCAAGGGCACTCTCGATCATGGCCTGTTATTCACCAAGGGCCCCTTGCGTCTTCATGCTTACTATGACTCCGACTGGGCAGGGGACCCTTCTGATCGCAGGTCCACGGGGGGCTATGGCATCTTCTTGGGCTCCAGCCTCATCTCTTGGCAGGCCAAGAAACAGCCAGTAGTCTCCCGCTCCAGCACAGAAGCCGAGTATCCCTCCCTCGCCATCACTACTGCAGAACTATATTGGCTCCGGATGCTTCTCCAAGAACTTCAAGTGCCTCTCTCGATGCCTCCACAACTCTGGTGCGACAACATGGGAGCTATTGCCTTAGCCTCCAATCCAATCTATCACGCGAGAACTAAGCATGTGGAAGTAGATTACCACTTCATTCGTGGAAAGGTCATTCATAAAGATATAACCATCAGCCATCTCTCTACTCACGATCAATGTGCCGACATTTTCACCAAAGGTCTTACTGCTGCCCGGTTCAATTTCTTACGCAACAAGCTAATGATCGTTGCCCCTCCCGTTAGCTTGCGGGGGGCTGTTAAGACATAGGATCACAAGGATCCTGCAGAAGCCCAAGAATTGTGCAATCAACAACACAATCCCACACATTCGGCAATCAGAAGCAATCAGGCATAATCATAACCCTGTGATCATGCACGTCCCTTATATCACGATCCTAGAATCATGCACGGCCTAATACTGACTTATCACCCAACGGCTAGCTTACCATATTACGTAGATCTTATTTTCTTTCCTTCTCTACATTGTACTATTTCTTCTCTCATTTTATTCTCACCTTATTTAGTTTTTTTCCCTTATTGTAAAATATCATCGACCATGTATATTTCCTTGTAAAGCCTATACCGTAAAACTCTATATAATGAATACAATTCACAGCTTGGAGGTTTCAAGCTTCCAAGTCCTTTTCAATCACTTGTTTTTGCATCCATAATAGCCACATCTTCTTTCAGAAGGTTTGGCCCCCTTAAAACCATGCCTAACTGTCTCACAAAGAGTCGGTTGCAATCGTTGAGCTGGAAGGTCCTCAGAGACATCGTGTGACCCTCCAAAATTAGTGCCGTTCAGTAGAGTACCCTGAACTGTTGTTTCCACTAAAATCGGGGGTAACCGAGGTTGCATGGTCACGTTGCTAACATTATCGCCCATAGAAACTGCATGTCCTGCAGTTGTTGCCTTTCAATTCCCATATAACTGTCAATGGCAGTTGCCACCTTCACGGCCACTCCCTGCCACCCTCAACCTGTCTCCGCCACCCTGAAAGGGATTTCAGTGGCTTTACCAGACAGACCACCCATCTTCGGGCAAAGTGCACGGGGCCAGCGACCAACCTCCGCTAAGCTGCATGGTTCCACATTAAGAACATTACTGGTAGTTTTGAAGGTTGTCTTCTTATCAGACCCGGCCTCCTCGACCAACACCGGGACGTTTAAACATTGGTGCGGCAGGAAATCAAGTCCCAAACGGCCAAACTGCTCATTCGAGGCCTCTACTTGACGGAACCCCATGAAAGGCCCATGCAACCCACTGCCCCATGACGTATAACATCACACGTAAAGCAAAACCTTGGAATGCGCTCATACTGGAACGCAATCCAGGTGGTCTCGCCATTCAATTTGAGTATCCGTCCTCATGCAAGAGGTTTGGAGAGATCCAAACGAATCTTGACACGAAGATACTCTCCCTAGCCTACGCCCACCTCATCCATTTCAACTTCAGCAACTTTTCCCACCGAGTTTCCAAGCCGGAACCCCATGGATTCACTCATACAAGCCAGGGGAAAATTAAACATTCGCACCCAAAAATAAGCCTTCTCGAACTCCATTTTGGCTGGTGCGATAGTTCCGTTAAAATCCTCACATTAAACAAATTCCCTTCGAAAACCTATGGCTGACCCTCAAGCACAAGTGACTTATCCCAACCATGTTCAAATTCCATAAGAAAAAAATTGTCCCCCAGAACTTTGAAACTAGTGGAACCTAAAGGTTTCCACCCCTTAATCAGAGTAGAATTGAGAGCATCTTTTCCTATAATACGGCTGGCAAACAATTTGCCAACCAAACAAGAACGACCCCTGTCAACAATATCATGCATACCCACTTCTACTTCCTCAACCTCCAAACTTTCCTCCTTCGAGAGAGAGATGTTCCGCCATAGACTTGGTAAGTCCTCCGCCATAACACACCAGCAGTGATGATTTCCCAAAGAAGAAATAATCCTCACAAACAAATCGCTACAAAACTTCTCAGTCCACAGAATGGACCAGAAAAAACTACTCTCTCCTCTAAGGTTTCAGAGTCGCCCTAGAGAGAAAAACAGCCGGTTCCCCACTACTAATTATCCATCGTGTATTGACAGAGAGAAGTATTGAGAAACCTTTTTTTTTTTTTTTTTTATTATTATTATTATTAAAGGTAAAGATTGTTACCATTTTCGTTTAGCCAAGATATCTCTGATTTAAAGGTTAAGATCTTTAATTTATAAGAAGGTAAAAAAATATAGTTGATTGAGTCATTGCGACTTCTATGGAACAGTATTATTTGTTCATGTGATATTTAAATTTAGCCATAAATACAATATAGAGGGTTAAATGACATCCCATAAGTGGCGCGTGAAAGTCTTGCTTACATAGAAATTTGTCAATTTGTTTGACTATTTCGATTTATATCTGGCTTATGTGCTGTAGTAAAACATCTGCTGTATCAATAAAAAAAAAAAAAAAAAAAAAAAAAAAAAAAAAAAAAACCTGCTGTAATAACAACCAAAGGTTGAGATTTAACCAATAATAATTTTAACCAAACGTCATCGTTCTTAAACGTCCAAGCAAATGTTTGTTCACCCGTGACGAGGAATGCAAGAGCTCTTTCTAGTGTTTTTCTAGGGTTTTTCTATGCTTACATGACATACTTTTTTTTTTTTTTTTTTTGTAATAAAAACATGAGAGAGAAATGAAGTTGTAATTTTTTTTTTAGGGTTTAATACTTTTATGGTACTTGAGTTTTGAAAACTTTATTTTTTTAGTACATGAGTTTCCATTTGTATCGCAGATAGTACTTGAGTTTTGGGAAAAGACGGACTTGGTACCTCTGTTAAGTTTTCCGTTTGATTTTTAATGGTCTGCTAGGGTTGACACGTGTCACAATATAAAAAAATTAAAAATAAAAATCTTTAAAAATTAATTAAAAAAATAAAAATAATATTAAAAACTTAAAAAAAAAAAAAAATTGAAAAAAAGATGGTGGCTTAGCCACCCCCTTGGCCACCATGGGTAGAGGTGGAGCCAGGAATTTATCCAAGTAAGGACGAAATTCGAATAATAAAATATAATGATAAAATAAATTTTTATTCTCATTATATACTTTATTTAGATGTAGAAGAAGACATTTTAGAATTGGAATCTGAATATTTTTTTTAAAAAAATGCATCAATTCTTTTTGGCCTGCCCATGATGTAATCTAAGATTTTTCGGAAACCTAAAAATTTATTTATCTATTAATTTTAAGTATTTTTACACTAAAATACTCATGACTTATGACACATATTCCAATGATATTATAATTAAACTATTACAATATTATGATCACTATTAATCTAACTAATCTTTAAAAAATATCTTAATAAAATGACCAAACAATAACAACGTACCTAAAAGTGACAAAAATTTAATAAAACTTATTGACACTAGCAAAATCCCAAAGTATGATGAAAACATTTTTAAAAGATGCAAATGTTATTCTTATCTGAATAAGAAAACAATCATAATAAAAAATAATAGTCAATAAATCACATAAATGTAAAATAAATAATCATAAAAATTGTTACTATAAAAATATTTATAAATTCATGGATACACCACAAGTGGACAATACTAAGATTATTCAAATAGTCAATACATCTTTACATCTACAAGACACATACACAACTACCCATTAAAAAAAAGTGTACATATGTAATCAAATATAAATAACTACCCATTAAACAAAATCACACATATTGATAAATTGTAATCTAACAAAAGAATGAAAAAAAATGATGTATGATGATTGGGTAATTGTGTTAAGCGAAAAAGATGACTTTTACAGTTATATATATATATATATATATATATATATAAAGAGAGAGAGAGAGAGAGAGAGAGAGTACTTTTATATTCTAGTACTCTATATCTCTAGACAGATCGAATGATGAGTCCATGACAAAAGACACGAATCTCCATAGAGTCCATTACTGTTTAGTTGGAAGATACATGTTGGGATTTATGCAGAGAAGTCAATAGATCTACTTTCTTTCCTTGCGCTTCTCTTACTCCATGGACCATAAACCATACTACAAACATACAATATTTATCAAAAAATAAAAGAAAAGAAGAAGATACCAGACGGACAAGATGAAAGACTCACCACAATTTGCATAGCCCAACGGTTTCTTGAGGGATTTTCTTTCAACTTTTAGTTCAAAGATAGCAGCAAAGGCTTACAAAAAGAAGATTTGGAAAATGTTTATAAGTTTGTTTAATTGTTTGCTTTAGATCGGTATAATTGCTGCATGAAGAGAGAAGAATATTATACGGCTGTAGGTTATAGCTAGGTTAAAAAGTTTGATTGGGTAAATTGTTTTGAATTTGTGAGATATTAGCTCAAATTTGAAGTTAAGGCTGGTTGATTTGACTTAAACTTGTGGGGGCGAAAGTGGACATGACTTAAAAATAGACATATAATTTTTATTTTTTAAATAAGATGTAGGAGCGCTCGCCCCCATGTAAATTCTCCCCTAACCATGGGGGTAGCCGACCACTCCTATTTTGGCCAAAGGGGTGACTGAGCCACCCCCTTAACTGATTTTGGGTGGTCGAACCACCCCCCATGGGTCACGGGGATAGTTTGGCCATCTCAATGGCAAAACCCTCTAAATGGCTGGCTTGGGGGTGGCCGAACCACCCCATGGGCCACGGGGGTGGTTCGGCCACCCCCAATGGCCAAAACTCATTTAATTTTTTTTTTTTGGTCTGCCATGTGGGGTTGTTCGGTCACTTTTTTTTTTTTTCATTTTTTTAAGTTTTATTATTTTTCATTTTTTCAATCTTTCAATTAATTTTTAAAGATTTTTATTTTTATTTTTTAATTTTTTATATATTGTGACACGTGTCAGATCGTTAAAAATTGGATGGAAAACTTAACAAAGGTACCAAGTTTGTCTTTTTCCAAACCCCAAGTACCATCTGCGATACAAATGAAAACTTAGATACCAAAAAATGAAGTTTTCAAAACTCAAGTACCAAAAAAGTATTTAACCCTTTTATTTTTTTTATATTAAAAATAGGGTGTCATGTTAGTATATGACTAATAATAAGATGGTCGGAGTATTGAATAGTTAATAAAACACACACACACACACATACACCCACCCACGTTTGTGTTTTGTTGTACCTTGTCTGCCTTCGTCTTCTTGAAGCTCTCTCTCTCTCCCAATGGCATAACTCATCTTCTCTGCCGGCGCTGACACTTTGCCTTTGGTGTCGGACGTCGCTGGGGCTACCATGGGTGGGCAGCTAAAAGTCTTTGAAATGGCACAATTCATCTTAAACTCTATAGCACTCCCCCTCATCAACCCACCAGACCCAAACCCCATATTTACCAACTCAAGCATGCACAACTTAGGCCACCCATTTTCCAAACTCTAGTCGGGCTTCACTGATTGAGTCACCACCTCCCCGAGCAATGAGTCACCACCCACAAAACCCTGAAAGCTCCCAACTTGACCCG
Source organism: Alnus rubra (assembly GCA_028654335.1). Taxonomy (NCBI): domain Eukaryota; kingdom Viridiplantae; phylum Streptophyta; class Magnoliopsida; order Fagales; family Betulaceae; genus Alnus; species Alnus rubra. The sequence goes on along the minus strand of JAJPGS010002451.1, from coordinate 546,070 downwards.
CCTAACTTGGCTCCAAAGACACCACCAAACTCACTCCCCCAAAATATGCATTCTGCACGAAACAAATTAGCCCGCGAAAAAGCAAATGTACCATTTTCCATTGAAAACGGCGTCAAGTCATGGATTGAGCAAACGTTTGCTTGGAGCTTTGGACATTTAAGAATGACGACGTTTGGTTAAAATTTTTGTTGGTTAAATCTCAACCTTTGGTTATTTTTACAACTTTTACTACAACACATAAGTCGAATCCTTAAAATTATCATTGCAACTGTGGGGCCTATGTGTATCCTCACATGGCCCCACAAATTCAATGATAATTTTGGAAGTTGGAGTAAGGCTGGGTATCGGTTAAGTCGGTGATGATATGTTTATTTTCACCTATCTAACTAAAAAAGTCGGTTAATTAACCAATTTCATATTAACAAGAATAAATTTTGACTATTTCAATAAAGTCAGTTAACTCAATAAAGTTGATCAAAATTTCAGTCAGTTTGTCGTGGCCTTTTTATATTGAGTCAAGCCTATTTGTAAGGGCAAAAATAGGTTTTTTGTGTGTGTGTGTGTGTGTGTGTGTGTTTTGCCCAAATGGTTGTTTTTTGGGGGCTAAACAAGTGTTTATTAGACATATTTTTGGAATAAAAAAGTTGAAGGTCAAAGTCACTAAAAAGAAGATTATATATGGATATGGTATTAGACAAACTATTAAATTATTTTTTTTCTATTTATGTTGTAGTGGACAAACTTGTGTATGACATTTTTTTTTTTAAAGGATCTCTCAAAAAGATCTTGTTCAAAAACAAAATCTACATTAATTATAGTACATTAGCATATGTATGTTTGGAATTGCAATTTCGTAGACAAAAAATATGATTTTAAATCAAATCGTAGAAAATGAATTGTTTGGAAATTGCGATTTAAAAACGCAAAAAGCTGTTGTTTCAAATCGCAGATATTGAGGTATTTTTTTAAAACGTTAAATTTTAAAGAGACAGAAATTTCTTACAACCCACATATAAAATTGACTGTGTCCTTTAAACATGTGAGAAACACATGTTTTTTTTATTAATACTATTAAAAAAGCATGTAAGAAGCACATGCTATTTAAATAACATGTACTTCTCATATGCCAATGGACACATGTCAATCTTATATGTGGATTGTATAAAATTTTCTACAAACCGGTTTGTAGGAAATTTCTATCAATTTAAAAAGCTAACTTGCGATTTTTTCAAACATTTTACTGTGTTTTTGAAAATCATTTTTTTAAAATTACTACTTTTAAAATTACACTTTCTGAAACTACAAACCTAAATGGACCCTACGAATATTTAACCTTCCCTTTTTATTTTGAGTAATGATTCACTAGCTACCATCTAAATATACAACTTTTCATCATCTTGTCTATGTGGCAAGGTGGTCCCTCACCTTAATTTATTTTTAAAAAATAAAAAGAGAAATGATCCCTACACTCATTTCTCACAACAGCCCCACAACAAGCTGACACGGCTGGTAATATTTTATTATTTTTTTGTTTTGTTTTCATTTCTTTTTGTAAAAAAACAATAAAATATTACCAGCCACGTCAGCTTGTTGTGGAACTGTTGTGAGAAAGGAGTGTAGGGATCATTTCTCAAATAAAAATACTCAAAAAGTAGTGAGAGACCACCTTGTCACATAGGTAAGGTGGTGAAAATTGTATATTTAAGTGGCATTGAATCATTATTCTTTTATTTTTTCTTTCAAACATGACTTTTTTTTTTGAGAAAGTCAGTAGCCTTTTTGTCATAGCCTTTTTTTGAGAAAGTCAGTAGCTTTAAGCTTTTTTACTGTATAATGTGCAAGTATGTTATGTGAATGATTTTTTGAACACGCAAGGAGAATAATTGTTAGGTTTTGGAATCTAGACCTTAGATTCTGAGGGAACTTAGACCTTAAATTCTGAGGGAACGTAAACCTTAGATTTTGAGAGAACCTAGACTTGACTTTTTAGATTCTGAGAATATATAGGCTTTTTCAAATATAAGGCTTGAGATTAATTTCTACTTTCTCTTTATTTAATTGATCATCTTTTAAATAGGGGACTACATGATTACACAACTTAAATTGAATCAAACTAAAAGACTTGGATAAACTCCTTCAATGAACAACAGAAACCTACTACTAAATAACTTATATACCATAGTGCTATAAATAATTAAAAGACTCACTTAGATAGATAACTACAACTATCATTAATTATTTAATTAAACTATTCATAACTTAAGATAACTTTTCATGATATATTCTATCTTAGTAAAGTCTTATAGCATGCAAATTCTAATACCATAACAAAAACCCTATAAAAATATATCAATTCTCATTAGTAACATGTCACATTTTTAATATGTAGCATTTTTTATGCCATTAGATGTATGAAAAATACTTAAATTCACATAATTTGAGAATTTTAATTTTTTTTAAAAAAAATAAGTGATCATGATCCGTCCCATGCAACTTATTCAAGCAACTAAATTATAAGGGATAAAAATATCGAGAAAATAACCTTATATTATTTGGATTTGGGTTTTAAAAGATTTCGCTGAATCCATTTGGAATATCCGTCTTGTTGTTTGTTAATTAATATAGATTATTTAATTAAGATAGAGTAATATTTTTTGCACAACTTTCATATAACTTTTGTACAACTCTAACAACCTTTTAAAAAAAAAAAAAAAAAAAAAATCAACAATTGGATATTTAGGGCCAACATTTAGAAAAATAGATCTAATGGTTGATCATAAAAAATAAAAAAATAAAAAAATTGTTAAAGTTGTACAAAAGTTATTAAAATATGATTAAAATAATCAGTGTGAAGATTTGTTTATTAAGCTTAATTATAAAATGCAGAAGTTGCTTAACCACAAGCTTTGCAATGGCTTTCGATGCAATCTGACTTGGATGACAACTCTTTTTGGTTAGATAACAAATATTGGAATTTTTTCTTTAAAACATGAATTTAAATTCTATATATTTATTAAAATAGTTTCATAATAATAATTATTTCAGTTAAATGATTTAGATTTTATTAACTCAATCCACAAATAACCTTATTAAGAAAGATATGAGAAATGCTATTTTGTATTTTCTTTATTCTTCTTTCATTATTTTTCGGTGATGTGATGTACGTTGTGAATTCACCATTAGATTTTGTTTTTCTTCTTATTTAAGAATTGTAAAATATGTTACAATTATGTGGACATTGATTGGATTAAGAAGGTACCAAAAGTTTACTCCCAAAAACACACCAATTCCCAAAAGCTTTGAACATAAATCCAAATAAAATTATTTGGAGACTGATTATAAAATAGCATAAAATCAAATATAAATAAATAAAAACTGCAATAACATATATAGGAAAAAGCAAAGAACCCTACAACTCAAATAATGAAGCTAAGCACTTGGAAAACCAAACCTAAACCTAAACAACAACAAAAAACTCGTAATTAGCCTAAACGACATGCAATTTATTTGAATGAAAACGAACTGGCAACACCTAATAAAACCATTCATGGCTGACTTGAATCTGAAGAATCCACAAAAAATTGGGGCTGAACCATAACCACTTTGTTTTTTTCGGACGATTTTTTCGGGTCATAAAATATATAACAGAGCTCGGCGACGGTGTCATAAGGCTCAACTCCCGGATCACATGCGATGCCTTTTTCTCGTCGGAGTCCGCAGAACACTTTTCTAGTATTTTCAAACGTGTTCATCCAAGTACGGCTACTTACTCCATCGCCGTACATACAACCCCTTAAAGAACCTTTAAAAGTAATTTTGGGCAGCGGAATTTCAGGCGGCTCAAAAGTTGATATTGGAAAAGTTTGACCATCAAAAGTGAATATTGGTGTAGGTCCGGTAGGTCCGATTGGAGGAGAAGGCAGCGGCTTGCTTGGAGAAGGCAGCGGCTTGCTTGGAGTCGCTGTTGGAACAGCACAACTATCCTTCAACCAACTAAACAAAAGCATATCAGCTTTAAAAGCTATAAATTTAGAAGCGCAAGACTCATAAAATTCATGGTAAATCTTGCAGCATCCCGAGTTTGCTCCAGCAAGCACTTTCCCCTGGTTTACAAAGTATTCAAAGTTTTGGCGAGCGCATGGTTTTACTTTGTCCTCCAACTCTGAAACACATTCGTGCTCGTCTGCATGAACACAAGGCAAAGAGACTGAGCAGCAAATCATGAAGAATATAACTAAAATTTTATTCATCTTCATCTTCATTCTCAATCGTCAATCGTCAAAACCAAATAAATTTTTACTTTGGTAGACTCGATGGTATTCCCATATATATATGCATATATATCATTTCAGATGATAATTGTATACAAATGGGTTTCTATTAAGATAATGATAAAGGTGGTCAAGTAAATCCGTGATGAACTCAATTACTATTATAAAAAATAATATATATATATATATATATATATATATATATATATATATATATATATATATATATATATATATATATAGGAGATAAAATTTGTTATATTTAAGTTATATCATATCATTATCCATGGTTTCAAAAATCTGTTACAAGATAAGTTTTGGAAATCAATTGAGTTGAGTTTTCAAAAATCTGCTGTTACAAGATATGTTTTAAAAAATCTCTGCTCTAATCCAGATGATGCAGATCGAAGATATTCAAGATCAATCATCAAGTTCAAATTTAAATTCTAAATTTTAGAATGGATGAGTTTATAACAGAATATTTAAATCTTAGAGTTGATCCAGGTGATCTGTATAGTCCCTGCATAAAAACACAAAAGAAAAGGACCAAAAAGAAATTTAATTAAAAAATATTAGCTAATATTTGATGGATTTTCTGTACGTATAATTCTTTAAATGTAAATTATTATTATTTAATTCAATAATTAAATTTTTATTATATAAATAATTTAATACCAATTGGTGGTTGATAGGCACATCGATTTGTGAGAGTCTCTTTGTGCACTTATGATCAACTTGTTTGATGTTTAGAAACTTAGTTACAGTTGTTCACAAGTACTACAAGATGTTTAGAATTCTTTGTAATTCTGCCTACTTTAATGTATGACAGTATATATACTTGTATTTATATTGATCTTAGAGTTTATCACTTGTAAGAAAGTTTAATAGACTCCTATTTCTATCTATACAATGAGTTTGGAGGCATAGTTTACTCCAACTCTACTTCTTGAGTGTTATCTGAATTGATGATTGGAGGTGCTGCTTGATGTTTATCTTGAGATGCAGCACCTTTGTCATTACCTTGAGTTGTTGAGTATAGTTTGATCCAATAAGTACACAGCAAATATCTTAATACAACCTAAAGTCTATGTTTTTACAATTTTTGTATGACTAGGTGAATGTTCTGGACAGCTCTAATCCCTTTTCAATTCAAGATTTTCTTTCCCTTTTAAATTTTAGATCATGAATTTATAAACTCAATGTGACTGAAATTTCGGTTTGATTTGAATTATTGCAAATCACCAAAGCCAGTTTTGGTTCCTCACAGTTTGAAGCTCATGTTGCAAATCAACAAATTAAATGGACAAGCAAAACAAAAGATAGGGTTAGATACGCTTGAACTCCTATGGTTTAAAGACTTTATTTTTTGCTCCTTGTAGTTCATTTCGTTTTGTAGATAATACCTCATCTATGGCTAAAAGCGGAGATGATACTTCTGTCAAACTTTCGTCTAAAAATTTACGGAAGTCCACGTCAACACCCCTAAAAAGCTAACACATGTCGTATGCCTAATTAAAAATAAAAAACTGAAAATATTAAAACCTTTTTAAAAAAATAAAAGCTTTAAAAAATTGGAAGAAAAAATGAAAAAGAAAAGACAAGTGGCTCAACATGGCCAATTTGGGGGTGGCCGAACCCCCCCATGGCCTTTAGGGGTGGTTGGACCACCCCCAAAGAGCAAAATGGGGGTGGCTAGGGGTGGCTCGACCACCCCCATTTGGCCAGGGGGTGGGTTTGGCCACCCCAAACCGACCAGTCTAGGAGTGGTCGAATGTTATATGCACAAATGTCAAAGACAATCTAGATAGTGCATTCCAGTCAGTGCACAGCTGGATTCTATGTTATTTCAATTCCTTCAAAAACGGTGTCGTTCTGTACCAATTTCAGAATATTATGAGGAGAAGCAACATGGGTTGGATGCTGGCTAATGTAATGGGTCAGTATGTGTATAGCCTATCATGGGCTGTAGTAGTGGAATGTGCAGTGAACTGAGTAGGGGGGGTTAATCAGTTACCTTAGTATTAATGGGTTTAGCAGTTATTTTATTTAGTTGTATTTAAACCAGATTAAACTATTGAATAGATCATCAAATTACTCAAATTACTCAAAATCTTAAAGTACGAGGAATTGGCCCCTTGAAGTGTTGAAACAAAACTTTCAATCACAAAATCCAATCTCTAAGAAGTAGGCACATAACACCAAATCACTCTCGTGGTCCATGAGAGTGATTCGGCCACCCTCACAAGGCCAAAGAGAGATAAAAAAAAAAAAAAAAAAAAGGATTAGAGTTTGGCCTCTGGGAGTGGTTCAGCCACCCCCAGACTGGCCGGTTTGGGGTCGCTGAACCCACCCCTAGGCCAAACGGGGTTGGCTGAGCCAACCCCATTTTGCTCTTTAGGGGTGGTCGAACCACCCTAAGGGTCATGGGGGTGGTTCAGCCTCCCCAGACCAGCCATAGGGGTGGCTTAGCCACCAGTCTTATTATTTTATTTTTTAGTTTTAGGGAAAAATATATATTAGCCTCCCAAACTACCACTCATTCTCCGGATGGCCCTCCAAACTACCAATGCTTAGATTCTGGCCCCCCAAACTACCACTTTCTGATTTTTTTGGCCCCATCCATCTATTTATGCCGTTAATTCTAACAGAAATTGACCAAAAACCCAAAAATACCCCTCCCTTAACCGTAAGAATTTCAAAATGTAAGAGTGGTATTTTCGGAATTCTGGTTAGAATTAACGGCATAAATGGACGGATAGGGCCAAAAAATCAGAAAGTGGTAGTTTGGAGGGCCAGAATCTAAGCATTGGTAGTTTGGGGGGCCATCCAGAGAAAGGGTGATAGTTTGGGGGGCTAAAATATATTTTTTTCCTTAGTTTTATTATTTTCAGTTTATTAATATTTAATTAAGCATAGGACATATGTCATCTTCTTAGGAGTATTAACGTGGACTTCCGTCAATTTTTGGACCGGAAGTTGGAGGGCGGTACAATCTCTGTCTTTAACCATAAACGAGGTTTCATCTACGATACAAAATGAACCACATGAGGCAAAACATAAAGTCTTTAAAATTCATAGGGGCAAAAACATATTTAACCCTAAAAGATAAGAATAAGGATGAGATCCAAATTCAGTAGCAAATGGCATAGGCTTTGCATGGTTCACAATTTGCTTATACTTGTAGAATGATAGATTCCGGATTTTGTTTGCAAGCTTTTTATTGATAAGAAACCTTTTTTTTATTTTTTTTGAAAAAAAAAAAGGCAAAGATTGTTACTATATTCGTCTAGCCAAGATATCTCTAATCTTAAAAATGGTATCATCTACCGTCTATACTTATGCAATGGTCTATAATTTCAAATGATACAAACTGATAATTTATAAGAATGTTAAAAAATATAGCTGATTGAGTCATTGTGACTTCTATGGAACATTATTATATGTTCATATGATTTAAATTTAGCCATAAATACAATTTAAGTCATTAAATGACATTCCATAAGTGGTGTGTGAAAGTCTTGCTTACATAGAAATTTGTCAATTTGTTTGACCATTTGGATCATTTCTATATATATATATATATATATATATATATATATATATATATATATATATATATATATGCTTGTTTATGTGTGCCTAGTTAGGGAAGTTAAATGCTTCATTTCTTTTCATAATCCTTCTTTCATTTTTTATTTTTTTAACTTTTCAAAATCACAATTGCAACTATGGGGAATTGTATAATCCAACATATGGCCCCACAAATCTAATGATTCATGATAATTTTGAAAAGTGGGAATAAAGCTGTGTATAGGTTAAATCGGTGATGATGTGTATTTTCTCATATCCAACTGAAAAAGTAGATTAAGTAATCGACTTCATATTGGCAAGAATAAATTTTGACTATTTCAATAAAATCAGTTAATTTGGTACAGTCGATCAAAATGCTGGTTAGTTAAGTTGGTTTGTCGTGAGCTTTTTATACTAAGCCAAGCCTATTTGTATGGACTAAAATAGCTAGGTTGTTTTTTGGGTTAAACAAGTGTTTATTGAATATGTTTTTAGAATGAGATATGATACACTGCCATCCCAAGACACTATTATTAATCACTTTTGCCCACGTGGTAACTTTTACATTTATTTTTTATTTTTTAGGAAAAAAAAAAAAAAAAAAAACCCCTAAAGTTAGCTAGGGAACTGCCTTGGCACATGAGTAAGGTGGTTAAGAGCTATGTCTTGAGGTGACAAAAGATCATATCTCTTTTATAATAAACAAGAGATGCAGAAAACTCGAGATCAAAGTCACTAAGAAGAATATTACATATGGATATGGTATTAGACAAACTAGTAAATTATTTATTTCGGTTTATATTGTAGCGGACAAACTTGTGTTTTTTATTTTTTTTTTAAAGGATCTTTCAAAAAGATCTTATCCACAAACGAAATCCACATTAGTTTTAGTATGGGTGCGTTTATGATTATTATTTCATTGACAAAAAATGTGATTTTAATTCAAATCACATAAAATGAATCGTTTGAAAATTGCATTTTTCAAATTTGCGATTTGAAAAATGCAGAAAGATTCTTTTTTCAAATTGCAGACAATAAGATTTTTTTTTTTAAAACAAACAGAATTTTAAAGGCTCACTTGCGATTTTGCCAAACGCTTAATTGTATTTTAAAAAATCGCATTTTCAAATCGCGTTCAAGCTAGTGCACAGTTGGATTCTGTCCCAAATATTATTTGTCATTTTAAGAATAAATTTAATGGGATAAATGACAAAAATTAAATTGACAACAGGAAAATATAATATGACGCACAAAGAATATTTTATGAACCAAAGAAAAAAGCTATATAAAAGAAAAATAATAGAAAAGGAATTGGAAATTGAATAAATGAGAAAAATGAAAAATTAAATTCGGCGTGTCCAGATGTGAATTTGGTGTGTCTGGACAGCCTTTGATGGTCACGCGTCCGGACTGTGGTTAGTGCCCGTCTGGACGGCCTTTTTAAATGGCGCGCGTCCGGATAGCTTGTGATGCCCGTCCATACGGGGTTCGAATTAAAGAGGGCAGAACGTCATTTTCTTCTTGGCAGCTTTGTTTTCTTCTTATTTTCTCTCGGTTTTTCCACCTAAAAACCGTGATATCTTAAATCCAGCCATCCAATCTTAGATCAGACTTCGATAACGTAATCGTCGAAGCCCGATCTACGTTTTGATCGAATATTTTGAGGTAAATTGCTAAACTCGCATTTTTGGAGATTTTTAATAAATCTTGTAGAAATAAGTTTAACTTGGCATTTTCTCTAGGTTTGGTGTGGTTTGGAGTTACTAGGAGCTTCCCGAGCATTTGGTCTTTTGCTTGGCGAATTTTTGGTAAGTTTTCCAAATACATTAGTTTTGGGTATTTTGTTAAAATAATATTTTATTGTGATTAACCCTAAGTAATGCTTTTGGGTTAGCAATATTGGGTTTATTAAAGTAATTAGGAATTATAGATAAATATTTAGGAATTTTAGAGTTATATGGGTAAAATTAGCAATGTGGCTTTTTGAGCGATTCAAAATGCTACCTAGTGTGATTATTAGTTAGAATGTTAATTAATACAATGTATTGTATTTTTAGCGGCACTTTATAGTTGAGCTTAGAGGCGTTTGGATATTGGGAGTACAAGCAATCTGAGGTGAGTATTCTACTCACTGAGAAATTATATTTTTATGTATTATGGATTTGTAAAATGCATATTGTTTCATGAATTTGAACCAACCATATGATGAAATATATGTTTTAGATAATTTGATTAGTTTGATTATATTCAATTATATTAATGATGTTTAAGAACTGATACAAGAGTGAAATGTGTTGAATTGAGTTAAAGTGTTTGAGTGTTGCGGTTGGGATTTAAATTATGCAAATTGTTTGAGAACATGTCATGTTGAAACTGTTTATGTTTTGAATGATTTCAAAGTATTTGATGAAATGTTGGATTTGTTTAGTTTTAAGAGAACATGATTTAGTAACAGCATGATTTTATAGCATGATACAGTAGTGAAATAATTACTGGTCAAGCACAAAGCATAGAGCATGTAGTATAGAGCATACATCAACATCAGTACATCAGTAAAGCAACAGTATACACAATTAAACAGCAGTTATCAGCATCGTAGGGGACCCAAGCCACAGTAGACCCAGTTTCATGCATATCATGTATAGCATTGTTTTATGAGTGATGTTTTTATGTTATGAGTAGCTTTTACTAGACGTGTCGATATGCATAAATGTCTTAAATGAAAAGCGCTTATGTATATTTCTATCGGATGGTCGCATTTGTTAAGATGTCATACATTGAACTTGAATGTACATGACTGCCCAGGTGCGAGTAATGACATGTCTATAAGTAAGAAGGTTAACTGTTATTGTTCTTCAGGAAAGACGTGTTAGCATAATTGAGTTTAACTCTAGTGCTCACATGATCTACAGACGTTCAAGGCACGAAATACGATTAGAGATGGTGTTGCGAGTGTTTTGTTGAAGGATGTTATCCTAGTATGGAATAGTAAGATGTCATGTTTTATTGCTTAAGACTTATGTGTAGACGTGATATCTGTGTTGGAGTGATCGTGTGCACATATGTCTGAGCCTCCGATGAAAAATATTATTATAGAGGGGTCTATATATAAAAACTTCCAAGCGGTAGACTGAAACTTCTATATATGTTCATAGCTATATAGTATGTTTTAAATGTTTTCTGGATAGTCAGTGTTTACTGTATTAGCTATTGGTAAATTGTGGCTAATATAGTGCTCGCATGACTAAAAATAAAATAAAGATTGGTTCATTGTGAAAACTTAGTTAGTTTTATATCACTGAGGTTTTAGTATGTTTTATACTGAGACGGTTGACTCATTCTTTCACATATGCGGATGTGGATACCACCACAACCGTGTAGATGATATTCCTGTGATTGCAGGTACTCCTGAGGCGGATGATGATCCGGTAGCTTACTATTTAGGTTACTACAATTGAAGCCCGTAGCGACAGTCGTAGTGGGATAGGACTACGGTGTCCTTGTTTAGAGTACTTTTGTATATAGCTTGTGACGTATGTGTCACTCATTATTTTGTATAAGTCATTCTTTTGTAATAGTTATATGTAGTTAAGCCTTAAATAGATAGACTTGTGTTATGGCCACTTTTGTATGGATAACAAGTTTATTTATAGTTATGTTTTTCCGCTATGTTTGATGGTATCATGATTTATTCTGCTGTAGATGTAACTTTGTATATCAGGTGCATGTTATGGGGCATGTGCATATCTTTACTAAGCGACACGTAGTCGTACCACTGTGATAACTCGTTTTATGTTTGTAAAAAAAATAAATAAATAAAAAAAGGGCCGTCACAGCAAATGGTATCAAAGCAGTTAATTCTAGGGTATGTTAGGAAAAACGAAAAGCAGAAACTTAGGGTTGAGTTAGAGTCTAAGTCTAATAAAAGGGCCTTAGGATTCTAAAAGCTTAAATATGAATAAAAGAAAATTTTAGGGTTCTTGTATGCATTACATAGATATTGTGATACATTTAGCTTTTCTTGCGCAGTGTTGTTTAAGTGGCATTCCATTGTCCAGACTAGAATATGTCGCCGAGACGACGCCAGGCTCTACGCCACTATCAGGATGAGGAGTCTGTTCGTGGGTGCGGTGGTAACGCACCACCACCTCCTTCGCCCATGCTTGATATGGGTCAGTTTGTGACAGCCTTGATTGCTACTATACCTGCACAAAGAGAGCATATCGACACTGTCGGGTGTTCCTCGGCACTTTTCAGTCGACATAACTTACCTGAATTCTTCGGTGAGGAGGGGCCTATGATGGCTGGATTACTTCTCATGAGGACTTGACTGAAATGATGAGCTGCGCAGAAAGTTAGAAGGTAGCTTATGCAGCTCTAAAGCTCAAGGGTGAAGCTAATTATTGGTGGAAGTCCAAAAAGTTCCACCTGACTAGAGAGTATGGGTAGGGTGTTCCTATCCCCTGGAGTAATGTTTATTGCACAACTTTTACACAACTGTAACAACTTTTTTTTAAAGATCAATCATTGAAGGAAAATGTTAGATTTACAACACCAATACAACAATTGCACAACAACCCCTCACATGAGGGTGGGTCCCACACACTGGGGCCCACCCTCATGTGAGGGGTTGTTGTGCAGTTGTTGTATTAGTGTTGTGCAAGAATTAAATCACATCATTGAATATTTAGAGCCCACATGTAAAAAACAAATCTAATAGTTGATTATAAAAAAAATAGTTAGAGTTGTGCAAAAACATTACTCAAAACATACTAAACTAAATAAGCTAGCTAATACATAAGAGAACTGATTCACGTACATCACTTTTACAACAAGTTTACAACAGCCCTCTTACATGGGGTGGGCTCACAGTGTGTGGGACCCACCCCATGTGAGAGGGCTGTTGTAAACTTGTTGTAAAAGTGATGTATTTCTATCATAAATGAAATTTTATTTCTCTTTTGGCTTTGTCTTAAAATTTAAAAAGACGAGAAATATACTTTTCAAACAAAAGAAAAATATTGTTTATGATAATTAAGGAAAATTTTATTGTAAAATCTTAAATTACAAATTTGAAATTTTATTTGAAAAAATAAAATCTTAGTTATCTAATGATAATACATTTTTAAAAAAAATTCTTAAGTAATAAGTATAATGTGATCTTCATGTCAAAAAAAAAAAGTATAATGTGATCTTGAATCTTAAAATATGATCTAACTTTTTTTTAATAAAAAAAAAAAAAAAAATCTTAAGTAATAACTAATAAGTATCATTTCATCTTGAATCTTAAAATGTGATCTAACAACTTTTAAGTATCTAATGATTCTATGGCACAATGCTAGCTCATATAATCATGTGATCTAAATTATAATGATAATACATATTATTCATATGAACTAAATTCTAATGAAAATATTTAATTTGTAATTATAATTAACACATCAGTGATTATAACTATAATCAATTAATTTGGAACTATATAAATTACATTATCATTATATATGAATAATATGATTACGTTTCATAATTGTCATTATATTAAATGATTAACGTGAATTCATACTTACATATGTAATCTATATATTTAATTATTGAATTTAAGTATGATTAATAATTGTTAGATACTTAGAATCTTAAATCATACTTAATCATTGTATATAAGTATCTAGAGACTTAATGATTATATTAATATGAATTTTTATACTTATTTGATATTAGGTGGCTATAATTTATACTTATACTTAATTTATGTGTATGTTATGTGTTACGCATGTGTATATATATAAAATGTTCCATGAATTATGAATTACATAATATCATATGACTTATAAGATTATTTATGAAAAATATGATCTAAGTAGGATCGTATGATTTAACAATTCATACGATCTTAGATTTTAGACCACGTGATCTAATGATTCATAAGTATATAATAATAGAGAATTGCTAGAACATCTCCTGGTGTTCTCCTGTAATGACATAAATGTAATTAAAAAATTACATTTATCTCCTTTTGGATGGCATAAATGTAATTCCTGGGTTTGGCTGCCCCGAAGTGGTTTTTCTCTTGATTGAGTTTCCACTTCGTCAACAAAAATCTTTGTGTTGTTTACTTTCCGCATTGATATTTTTGTTGCACACATTTGCCGTTTATTTTTAGAAGTCAATTTCAATTTTCAATTGGTATCAGAGCTTGGTACACTCTGAGAACATTAATTTCTTGAGTGTTATTATTTTTGACTTTTTTATTTTAATATGTCTCAAACTCTTAATTCTGTTCCTGCCTTTGATGGTACGAACTATGGCTATTGGAAAGCACGAATGCGGTTCTTTTTAAAATCTATTGATTGTTGGAGTATTGTTGAAACTAGTTGGACTAAACCAGCAGATACAACCCTCGAGGCAGTCCCTTAGAAAAACGCACGGCTTTCCAATGATAAAGCCCTCCATGCTCTGTGCCAAACACTTTCACCATCTGAATTCGCAAAAAATTCAAACTGTGAATTAGCCAAAGAAGCATGGCAAATTTTGGAAACAACATATGAAGGCACAAAACTTGTAAAATCTGCCAAACTTTAAATGTTGATTTCGAAATTTGAAGAGATTAAGATGTTGGAAGAAGAGACATTCGGAGAGTTCTACTCCAAGATGAGTGACCTAAGAAACTCCATGGTGAGTCTTGGGAAACCTATCTCGGATATAAAACTCATCCAAAAAATTCTCAGATCTTTTCCCGAGCATTTCAAAATCAAGGTAACAACAATTGAGGAAAGCAAGGATCTTGAGGAGATGAAGATTGAAGAGTTGGTGGGATCTCTTCAAACTAATAAGTTGTCTCTGCCCCCGGTCAAGAAATTGAAGACCATTGCCCTAAAGGCTTCCAAAAAGAAGGTAGAAGCTTCATCTGAAGATGACTCTGAAGATGAAGAGAAAGTTGTGGCTACATTAGCCAAAAATTTCAGAAGACTGATGAAAGACGATTGGTTCAAGAAAAAGTTTTCTGAAAAAGTAAAGAAGCCTCTCAGAGAAGCTGAACTTGAGGAAGAAGAGAAGAAAGATCCCAGAGGACCCCGATGTTTTGAGTGCTCAGGCTTTGGGCATATCCGGGCTGATTGCGGGAATCTTAAGAAGGGCAAGGGGAAGGCATATAATGTGACTCTCAGTGATGAGTCAGAAGAAGAAGAAGCTCCAGAGTCTAAGAAATTTCTAGCCTTTGTGGCTCCGCTCGTTGAAAAAGAAGACTCTTATTACTCGGAGCACAGTGATAATGGGGAAGAACTCAATGAGGCCTACAAGACACTCTATAGAGAGTTTGAGAAGCTGGAGGAAGGTCGCAAGCAGCACCTCTATGATCTGAACAGTCTGCAAACTGAGAAGAGTTCGTTGCTGCTCAGAGTACAAGAGCTCGAGCAAAAGCTACTAGAGATGCAGCTCCAGCTAGAAAAAGTCAACGATGAGAAGCTGACTCGTATGCTATCCATCCAAAAGAGCCCAACTGACAAGACTGGTCTCAGGTATGTAGCTCCCTCTACTTCAAAGACTGTATTTGTGAAACCTACAGTCCCAAAGCCTCCTGCTGAAGATAAAGGGAAGGACAAGGTCAATGATGATGTCCCAGGAGCTCAAAAGCCTCATTTCATCAGAAGACCTCCTATATGCCATCACTGCGTTCTAAGTGGGCATGTTCATCCTCAGTGCTCCCTCTTGAAAGCATAGAAAGCCAAAGCAAAGAAAGAAGTACCCATACAAGCTCATCATGGCACTAGATCTACGGCCCAGCATCAGACTCCATGGCATCATGCACCTTATCAAGCACCATGGGGACAGGCACCAAGGCATCAGTATCAAGCCCCTTGGTCTCATGCTCCTCAGCATCAGCTGCCTTAGCAGCGGTTTGTATACTAGCCAATCACAGTGGCGCCTACAAGAACAAACCCAAGCAGTTTAGAAGGCCTCATAAGATAAAAGAAGAGCAATACTACAGTGAGCCTCCTACCTGGATGCAGAGCATGATGGAGTGGATGATGCAGTCTTGCCAGCAATCACTCACTGGAAAGCAAGCTTGGGTCAAGAAGGACAACCCTTGATGGGGAACAGACGCACCTAGCAGGTTCGGGTGTTCATGCCTAGGATTTGGTTCCTAATCCTATGGCATCAGGTTTGATTGCTTATTTCACTTGACATATCATTATATGCAATCTAGGAATCAGTTGTGCTTGCCCCCTATGTCTCTTGAGAAAGCTTTATAGGTACTTTTTGGGGAAGACAGAAAAAGCAGGTCGAGCGACTGTTTTTCTGTATTGGCATCATCGAGCGTACACATGTTTGATCTTACCTTTGCATATGATGTCATTTCCATATTGCATTTTTCTTTTTGTTTGTTTTGTTTTTAAATAAATAAAAAATAAAAGAGAGAGAATTTGTAGGATATTTTTTCTCTTGGCTGATTAGATATTGTATGTATTTTCACCTGATATCTCAATTCTGTGAGCATTAATCTACTTTGCTTGGATATAATTGAGAGTTTATGACTATATTGGCCGAGTGTTTTTCCTGTTTATGCAAAAGTAGGATAGCTTCTTTCCTCCGCAATGAAAATGTGCACTATCCAGGGCTCCCCTAAAGGTACATCTTTCCTTCTCTGACTTTTTGCTTTTAGAAATTTTGGATAAGAGAAGAGGTCCTTGATAAGATGGTCAAATTGACCACATGCTAGTTGAACCTAGAACCTAAAAACTCTGGCACTCCCTACAGTTTGCAGCACCATAAGAATCAAGCAGTACATCATTTGAATTCTGTGTTTTTAAATCTATATTCATTGCTTATGTGCTAAAATTTGCCTTGCCCTCTATGCGCAAGTAAAATTTACCTTGTTCTTCATGGTACAAGTAAAACAATTAGGTGCTGTATCTTAGGGGGAGTGTATCAGATGAGGGTGGCTAGGCCCTAGTAAGTTATAAGGTTTGACTTTTGGCTAATCTGTCACTGATTTTCTCTCATGTCTAAAAAATCTAGTTGCTCTTTGTCATGTCATCGAAAGTCATACCTTGTGGGAAAAGAGTCTTCACACACATTCACACACATTACATGAGTTGAGTTGTCTATTTGAATTTTTAATGATCAGGAAAAATATTTGTGCTACTTGAAATCTCAACTCTCCTTTATATCTGTTTAATTTTGAGATGCTCTTTGATTGTGTTATCAGTTGATTATACATGCGTGTTCTGACACTGACTTGAGAAAATTTGATTTTGTAAAATTTTTCTCAGTTTTTCTTGTGTTTCATTGTGAAGCGTCCGGACGGTCTCTTTTGGCGTCCGGACGGGTGGAGCATGGTAGTCCGGACGGTATTCCTTGAAAGTTTGGACTAGCATGGACCCTAGACGTCCGGACGGGATCTGTTTAACATCCGGACGCGCGCGGTCCTCATCGGGCGGACGATTAATTTAAATCGTTCGAACGCGCATGACCAGTCTGCTCTTTTCCAAGGCAGCGCGCGCGACCAGTCTGCTCTTTTCCGAGGCAGCGCGCAAGACTCATAAAATTCATTGTAAACCCCGCAGCATACTGTTTCGGTGAGCACTTTCTCCCACTTTAGAAAGTATTCAAAGTTCCATGTAAAAAAATATTTTGAGGTGAAGAATGAAAGTGACGGTTATGAGAGGTACTTTTAGGGATAGGGTTTTGATAATTAGGATTTTTTTACATGGAAGACTAAAATTGGGTTTTAAATATTAATATAAAATATTAAATATAAAAGTTGAATTTAAATTGATAAAAATTATTAAATTTAAAAGCAAGTATTTAATAAAATATAGAAGCGGTTATTTAAGAAAACATAAAATAATATATATATAAAATTAGGTGTTTATTATTTTTGTCCAATTATTCATTCTCATAGGTAATAAAAGACCATTTTACCCTCGAAAGAAAGTCGGAGTTATTACACAGTGTGCCATGACAACTTGGGTCAAGGATCACATTTTGAAGGTTAATTCAAATGGAGTGTACCTCCCTCTAGTAACTGCCACTTGAAAGTTCAATTTAGACCCCAAACTACACCTAGAGGGAGTGAATATATAGGTGTTGTCACAATTTAAAACCAATTCAAATTATTTACTAACACTGATCGTAGAGTGATCTACCACACAATAGATAATCAAAACCAAATAAAGCGCGCATATGGCAAAGAATACACACAATTTTGGTTATGAAGTGGATCAAACTTTTTTATAAATTATTCAAAGGTAACCAAAACATAAATCGTAAGTTAACCCAAAACAAAATTGACAAGCATTATGGGGTCCTTGGAGACAAGTGAAAACAAGGTTGATGGTTTAAACTCTGGGGGTGATTTGAATGATGTAGTTGTGATTCATGCACGCAGAGGCATATCCTCTACATCTGAAATTCTAAGGCCCATGGCCATGGTTAAACTAGTCGTGGGTACCAATTGGATTCCAAGTTTCCCCCATCATCATCATCATCATCATCATCAGGGCCTCTCTTAAAAAGTTCTGGAATTTCTCAAAGCTGATTGCAATCTTCCAAGTAAAGGTGCTTCAATCCAACAAATCTATTGAACCATGTAGGAAAGCTGACAATAGTGCTATTTGATAGATTTAGATATTCCAAACTGAAAGGGAAATCACATTGAATCAAGAAATATTTCCAATGACGTGCATCCACGCACATATACCTCTCTTATATTTGGTGGAAGTTCTGGAATTTCTTGAAGTTGCTTGCAATCTTCCAAGCACAGGCGCTTCAATCCAACAAATTCGTTGAACCATGTAGGAAGGCTAACAATAGCCGTTGGCTGTATTGCCATGATTATATCTATATTATAGTCTTTATAGAGTCTAGGCTGAGTCTAGCTCTAATAATGAAACATTGATTTTACAACCCAACTAAAAAGAAAGAAAACCGGTGACTTGGTTAATTTAAATACCAGGGGCCGGCTTCTCTGCCTCTTTGCTCGCCCTTTTCTCTGCCTATCTGCCATTTTTCTCTGCCTCTCCAAGTCTCCAAGAACCTTCGTGCTTCATAATTCCTTTGCCAAATTAGGTTTTATTGTTCTATTTGTGCAATTTATTTTATTACAGTCCCAATATATTTTTTTTATTTTTTATTTTTTTATAAATCGTGCTTGTTTAATTTGTTAATATTTTTAATCAAACAAGTCTACTAGAAAATATGCATCTGATCTAGATATGAAAAACTAAAAAAGAAGAAGAGAAAAGTAGAAAAGCTGATTGAATCTCAAAGAGGAGCTCTAAATAAATTTGTTATTAGTAATAAACAAAATAGTGAGGATAATTTCTGTCAAAATCTCATAAATGGACAAGAAATTCATAAAAAAGAATTAGATAAGTGTTTTTTTTTTGTTGCATACTTCCAGTATTTAAGGGCACCTTACACTTTCAATAAAACTAATTTTAATTATAAAAAAAAAAAAAATCATCGAAAAGAATTAAAAGAAAATGAAAATACTAGTATGTATTTACCTCTATTATTACAAATATTTTTATCACTCAGGCCAATGGAAAAATATTAATGCAAAATTAAGGGATTTATTAGTAGAAAATGGTCCAATAAGATGCATTAATATAGATTTTCCTAAAGATGAGAACTCTAGGCATTTTTCTAGTTCATATTATATACTAAACTTATCGAATGGGGAGCAACATAATAGAATGGCTAGTCAATTCAAAAGATTTAGATAGAGTATTATGTTTTTGTTACAAGTTGTTTAATTCAAAACCTAATAGAATGCAACTAGCTAGATAATGAAGGAACTAATGACTTGGAAAAATCTTAGTGCTAAAATTAAAAAGTCATGAAATCTTAGTGTTTAATATAATAATAATATTAAAATAAATATTTTTTTTTTACTTACAAAAAAATTTTAAGGCCCCATTTCAAAGTTTCGCCTTAAGGCCCCAAGGCCTCTAGATTGAAGCTATAAGGGCTGTGGATACCCTGATAAAATAAATAAAAAATTAAAACAAATTAAAAAAAAAAAAAAAAAAAAAAAAAAAAAAAAAAAAGAGAGAAGAAGAAGAAAACGATGGAAGACAAAAAAGAAGAAAGAAAAAGCATTGGAGAAGAGAAAGAAATAGGGAAGAAGAAAAGAAGAAAATAGGTGTGAATAACCTAATAGATATTTCTTCTTAACAGATCGAACAAGGACTACACATGTAACCGTAAGTGGGTCGTGCATGTTGTCCCATGCAACTCGATCATTCGAGCAACTAAATATTGTAGGGGATACAAATCTCGAGAAAATAACCTTATATGATTGGGATTTAGGTTTTAAAGGAATTAATCTGGATTAATTGGGCAAACTAGATGTATCCATTTGGCCAGGGATTTGCCTGGACCCACGTACGCCTTGTTGTTTGTAACTTAATATAGATTATTTAATCAAGGTATGAGTAAAATAATATTGTGCAGATTCGTTTATAAGCTTATAAAATGCAGAAGTTGCTTAACCACAAGCTTTTTGCGATGGCTTTAGATGCAATCTTACTGATGTCAACCCTTTTTGGTTAAGATAACAAATATTGGAATTTTTTCTTTAAAACTTTAATTAAAATTCGATAGATTTATTAAAATAGTTTCATAATAATAATTATTTTAGTTAAATGATTTAGATTTTATTGACTCCACATATAATCTTATTTAGATATGAGAAATGCTACTTTAATTTGTATTCTCTTATCCTTCTTTCATCGTTTTTCATTAACGTGGATTTGTTAATTTACCATAATATATTTTTTCTTCTTCTTCTTAATTAAGATTTGTAAAATATGTTATATTTATGTGGACATTGATTGGATTAAGAAGGTACCAAAAGTTTACTCCCAAAAACATAACAATTCCCAAAAGCTTTGAACATAAATCCAAATAAAATTATTTGGAGAATGATCATAAAAAAGCATAAAATCAACAAAAAGAAAAAAGAAAAACAAAACAAACTGCAATAACTTAGGAAAAATCAAAGAACCCTACAACTCAAATAATGAAGCTAAGCGCTTGGAAAACCAAACCTAAACCTAAACAACAACAAAAGACTCATAATTAACCTAAACGACAATTTATTTGAATGAAAACGAACTGGCAACACCTAAAAGCGTTCATGGCTGACTTGAATCTGAAGAATCCACAAAACGGGGCCAAACCCGAACCACTCCATCTTGTTCGGACGATTGTTTCTGGTCATAAGAAATAAAACAGATCTCAGCGACGGTGTCAAATGGCTCAACTCCCGCATCACATGCTATTCCTTTTTCTCGTCGGAGTACGCAGCTAACTTTTCTAGTATTTTTTAATGTTCCAATCCAAGTACGGCCAGTTTCTCCGTCGAAGTACGTACAGCCCCTTAAAAAACCTTTAAAAGAAATTTTAGGAAGCGGAATTTCAGGCGGCTGAAAAGTTGACATTCGAAAAGTAGGAGCACCCCAAGTAACTATTGGTGTAGGTCCGGACGATGAAGAAGGGGGCGGCTTGCTTGGGGTTGGAGTTGGATTTGGGGTTGGAGTTGGATTTGGGGTTGGATTTGGGGTTGGAATTGGGGTTGGGGTTGGATTTGGATTTGGAGTTGGATTTGGATTTGGATTTGGGGTTGGGGTTGGATTTGGATTTGGAGTTGGGGTTGGATTTGGGGTTGGATTTGGGGTTGGATTTGGGGTTGGGGTTGGGGTTGGGGTTGGGGTTGGGGTTGGAGTTGGGGTTGGATTTGGGGTTGGATTTGGGGTTGGGGTTGGGGTTGGGTTGGGGTTGGAGTTGGATTTGGGGTTGGAGTTGGGGTTGGATTTGGGGTTGGGGTTGGGGTTGGGGTTGGGGTTGGATTTGGGGTTGGATTTGGGGTTGGGGTTGGAGTTGGGGTTGGGGTTGGATTTGGGGTTGGATTTGGGGTTGGGGTTGGAGTTGGGGTTGGGGTTGGGGTTGGGGTTGGATTTGGGGTTGGATTTGGGGTTGGATTTGGGGTTGGGGTTGGGGTTGGGGTTGGAGTTGGGGTTGGAGTTGGGGTTGGAGTTGGGGTTGGATTTGGGGTTGGAGTTGGGGTTGGAGTTGGGGTTGGATTTGGGGTTGGGGTTGGATTTGGGGTTGGGGTTGGAGTTGGGGTTGGATTTGGGGTTGGGGTTGGAGTTGGGGTTGGATTTGGGGTTGGATTTGGGGTTGGGGTTGGGTTGGGGTTGGGGTTGGAGTTGGAGTTGGAGTTGGAGTTGGGGTTGGATTTGGGGTTGGAATTGGGGTTGGAGTTGGGGTTGGAGTTGGGGTTGGATTTGGGGTTGGGGTTGGATTTGGGGTTGGAGTTGGATTTGGATTTGGAGTTGGATTTGGGGTTGGGGTTGGGGTTGGGGTTGGATTTGGGGTTAGGGTTGGGGTTGGGGTTGGGGTTGGATTTGGAGTTGGATTTGGGGTTGGATTTGGAGTTGGATTTGGAGTTGGATTTGGGGTTGGATTTGGAGTTGGATTTGGAGTTGGAGTTGGAACAGAACAACTATCCTTCAACCAATGAATCAAAAGCATATCAGCTTCAAAAGCTATAAATTTAGAAGCGCAAGACTCATAAAATTCATTGTAAACCCCGCAGCATACTGTTCCGGTGGGCACTTTCTCCCGCTTTAGAAAGTATTCAAAGTTGCGTTGTACGCAAAATCTTACTTTGCCCTCCAACAATGAAACACATTTCTTGAAGTAATCTTGTGAGTCGAGCTCGTCGGCATGAACACAAGGCAAAGAGACTGAGTAGCAAATCATGAAGAATATAACTAAATTTTTCTTCATCTTCATTCTTGATCGTCAAAACTAAATAAATTTTTAGATTGGTAGACTCAACCCTATTCCTATCTATATATATATAGAAGTAGGTTTGCCGATGTTCTCAGTTCAGATGATAAACTCAATTACTATTATAAAAAGCAATAAAAATCTTTTTTTTATAAGAGATCAGATTTTTTAAATTTAAGTTATATCGTATCATTATCCCATGGTTTCAAAAATCTGTTACAAGATAAGTTTTGAAAATCGATTGAGTTGAGTTTTAAAAAATCTGCTTCAGATATTCAAGATAAATCATCAAGTTCAAATTTAAATTCAAAATTCAAGAATGGATGAGTTTACAACAGAACATTCGAATCTTAGAGTTGATGCAGGCTAGGCCTCATTAATGTGAGCGATTTCAAGGTCTTATATATGTATAGTCCTCTGCATAAAAACACAAGAACAGGACCAAAAAGAAATTTAATTAAAAAATATTAGCTAATATTTGATGGATTAATTAATAGCTTCGGCCATTTCAAGCTTAATTAATAGCCATCAACCTCCCATTTCCAATTTCTGCTTGATAGAGTAGAATATTTCGTGGGCCATAATGACATTGTCATGGATGGACCTCCCTTTGAGGATTGTAAGGGCAGCATCGGGGAAAAAAAAATAAAAATTCAAAAGGGGCCAAGTTCTCCATATTATTTTGGTCCTTTGTTGACTCATTATTTTGGTCATTGTTAGTTCAATTATTGACCCATACCCATCTTTTAGCATTTGTAGTATTGTTTAAAAACCCAAGCTCATTTTAGTTTATAGTTGGCTCTTATTTTGGCCCATCTTTTTTGGCATTTGTGGTATTGTTTAAAACCTATTCTCATTTCAGCCCATAGCTGGCTCTGATTTTGGCTCCTAGTTAGCCCATCTTTTTTGAAATTTGTGGTATTGTTTAAAACTCATGCTTAGCCGTTTTAGCCCATAGTTGGCTTTGATTTTGGCCCATAGTTGGCCTATTAAAATTTAAGGTGCATATCCGATCACCATCGCCGACTTTCTCCAGTCATCGCCAAGGTCGTTGGCCGTCATTGATCATTGTTATATCTAACAAAAAGAAGAAAAACTTATTGGAAACTCAAGTTTCCAGATTATTTCACCTTGAGTTTGAGGAGAATGTTAGAGTATATTAGAGGATTTGATTTCAGAGATTTATTGTGATTATTGTTATCTCTTATAAATCATCAAATCTAATTGATTTGATTACTATCAAATCTGATTGATTTGATTGTAATCAAATCACATTGCTTATCTACCTTAATTCTCCTATAAATAGGAGTTTCATATATTGTAAAAATATTTAGGAATAAAAGCATAATGTAGTTCTTTGGACTTTACCATGTGGACGTAGGTCATAGATCGAACCACGTAAAATTATTGTGTTCTTATTTTATTATTCCACTATTTATCTTTAGTTTTTCATTCTATTATGTTTTCTATCGGTTACAACATCATAGACCAGAATCGAAAAAAAAAAAAAAAAAAATCCAATTTAATTATTATTTGTACCATGTTTTTATACCATATGAAAATGAGAAAACATGTGATTTACCTAACAAAAAAACAAGAATTCTAGCAGGAAGATTGGATACTTGTTACTCCTACTTTTGTCACTCGAATTTGCTTCAGCATCACGGAATGCTGCATCTAGCTTCTTATTTTCCAACCCTTCAAAGGGCCTTTTGAGACATCAGAACGTGAATGAGGCTCCTGTAACATTAAATGCATATGCACACAATCAAAGCACTTATATCACAATAACACCTTCACAAATCAATTTTAAACAAAAGTATTTCCTCTATATAAATAAACAGAAAAGAATCAACTAATAAGTGAGTGAAAGATTTAAAGAAATGGGACCCCAACGAATCACATAGGCAAAGCAGTAATGGAATACACACAAATAGCACAAGATAATTTATTTTATTTTAAAAAATATTTTAAAACTAATGGAATACACACAAATATTATTTTGTGAAACTAACATGGCTCGTGGATTCTAAGCATGGTGTAGTTGGTTTCACAACCTGGTTCATTCACTTGAGCAATATTAATTTCTACTCAATGCATTGAAATTCTAAGGGTAAGAAGCAATAATATTATGTGTACAACCAAAATTCAGTACTTGTAATGAAAAAAAAAATTAAATTACAAAATAGGAGCCTAAATAATCCAAGCACTTACATTATTATAACTCAAACTAGTGACTCTGCCCCAAGTTCTGGGGGCGATTTGATTGATGTAATTGCGATTCACCAATAGGCAGAGTACAAAAGCAGGTTCCTGTTGGTAGAGTCCATCACATGGGTGTTAAGAACTGAGAAGCAATCCATGTCTTACCTTCTAAGTTTGCTTGCTTAAGATTAAGTACATTGGGTATCATTTCATTCTCAAGTCTCAACAGCTATAAAATTTTCTGGAGCGAAGATTGCCTCTTTTGTTGTGGGTACCGATTGGATTCAAAGACGTGCAGAGTCTTTTTGTAAAACCTACCTATCCTGTTATTTGAAAACAATTTTACAAATGATTTTACGAAAACGAAGCCAATTAAACAGTCGGACTCTATTGTAATTATGGTATAATTTTAATTTGGTTTTGAAATTAAATGCATTCGACTTATTTGATTCTTTTTTTTTTATAACATATATGGATCCACGTACATATATTTGCATGGAACTTTTCAGCCTTCACTACAAAAATAAGCTCATTAGCGGCGACACAACGTCAGCGACATGTTGCTGCTAATGGAGTCATTGCTAGTAATAGGACACAAATGATCAATAGCGGCAACATCAAAGGGTCGCCGCTAATGATATAAAAATAAATTCAAATAAAATAAAATAAAGAACAAATCCCAAAATATTAATTATCAATGATTCATTTATAATTAAGACTAATAGCCTAAAAGTCAAGTAGACTAGATCATATACCTAAACAACACCAAACACAGTAAATGCTAACTATTAAACTCAAAAAAAAAATCATAAGACAAATCGTACCCACATCTAAAACCCGAACACATGCATCAAAATAAAATATGACACAAACATAACAGAGACAAAGATAGAGAGAGTGTATATTGAACAACCAAATCTAAACAACCATTGTCCCATACCTACAATGAACCCATACCTCCTCCTTCTTCTTTAATCTTTGCCTTCTTATTCTTTAATCTTTGTCTTCTTCTTCTTCAATCTTTGCAATCACTCACAAAAACCTAAAGGATGACCTTAATTATATAATCAAAGAAGAAGAAACCAATTAATTACATGCATACCAAAATAAGTATATGAATTTGATTAGTTAACGATTTTATTCCATTTCAGCAAACCAAAAAAAAAAAAAACATTCATTTTGGTCATACTTCTTGTGGCCATATTCTTGTAAAATGTATTAAATAACTAACACATCAATGGATGACTTGAACTCTATCACTTATATCAATCTATTTTTTGGGCACACCAACAAGCTATATTAATCCATTAGCAAGGCTGTCCATATTTGTATATTTGTTCAAATTTTTAAGAGTTTGATGTCATTCAAATATCCAATAGTTTTAAACTTCCTACTAAATCATACTAAGTTAAAAATTATGTAATGTTTCTTGATCGAGTTTTTATGACCATAAATCATATGTAATGTGAGAATTAATAGTTAATTCCACCACATTCATGCCAAACACAATCATAACTCAAATTAATGTTCACATTAGTTTCCAAATAAAAAGGAGAAGCATAATTTCAGCCTTAAATCTTCATGGAAAAGAAGCATAATTTTCATCTAGTAATTCTAGTTATCAAAAAGAGGCAACGTTTTAGACAAAAGGGTAGCCCCACATTGGAATCTCTCATGTTTGAACAAAGTCACATTGGAGTTCCGTTTTAGACATGTACTCCTTGCTATAACAAAGACACTTTTTTACAAGTCCTTTTTTCTTTTCTTTTTTTCTATTGGTAAGTTACACATAATAATGGTCTTGAATCCACGACCTCACCCTCTATAATCAGCAGTTTAGCGAGAGGATTGATTAGATAGTTTAATGATAACAAAATTCTTGCATCAACATAACAAACAATCAACTCTACTTAAACGAATTAGTTGTTCCAAAGTTAGACATTAAGTGTATCAATGAAACTGCCTATATCCTCTGCTTCCAAATTCCTATCCTATACATAGTCAATAGCCAAACACTTCAAATAATTTGTACTTAGCCTTTTAACTCTATGCAAGCATCCCGCTTGCTACATTTCACAGTACTTCCACTAATAAGTGAGTGGCAATGGGATTGAAATAACTTACCATCACTTGAGCCCTTTAACACCGCAATTTATTGCTTATCTTTCTCTCTTTCCATCCTGCATACACTTAAAAAGAAAATTGAGTTACATAATTTTACTCCCTTGCTTTGTTTTTTCAAAGTTCTTTGACCTTGATAAACATGTCAATGGAGATTTACTATTCAAAGTTTTTAAATGGAAAATTGTCTTAATCTCTTATGACACGTTTGGGTGTTCGAAACTTGCAATGTTAAAATCTTATTTGTTTTTGAAAAATTGCAAATATCAATAGAATTTATTTTTGAAAAATAATGCACCCAAACATCCCATAAACATTGTAATACAAACCATAATTGTTTAAATCTTTTACACCTTGGATAAAGTCCTCTCAAACCATCTACACATATTCAGTCAAAAGATGTTCTCCGTTCATGAACGTCGGTTGTGGAACCTCGAGCAGCAGATGATTCCCTATGTTTGCATCCAGAAATGTTCCAATATGCACATCACCTATTTCTCTACTCTTTTCTTGTAGCAAGTCATGCCTTTCCAACTATTTGTAAGACTGAATTGTACTGTTGAACCAGATCTCATCATCATTATCATATTTATGATCATCAATAGATATGAGAGACTTATCAACAAGCACTTTTATACCATAATATCGAAACCACACTTGTCTACTATTTTACTGACATGACCTAATTCTTCCCCTTTGAAAAAACATGCAATATCAAGGAAAGTATCTTTCACAGTGTCCTCCAACCCATCATAACTTATTCTAAGTATTTCTTGAATTTTTTTATTAGGAATTCTTTTATACCAATCCAATGCATTTTTCCATTCATGCAAGCCCTTACCAAATAGATCTGCACCCATCACTACCAATGCCAACAGAAGGCCCCCAGCATAACTTATTACGTGTTCTGTGAGTTCCGCAAAACCGTTGTTAGGTTTATCTCTTTTAGAGGCATGCCAACTAAAAAGTTGAAGAGCTTCATAGTCATCCAACTCATTCACTTGGTATATTGAATCAACTCCATGTGAAGTAAGTAAATGTTTATCTCTTATTGCTATGATGATTCTACTTCCTAAACCAAACCAATCACTTTTTCCAACTAGCTTTTCTAGTTGGACTAACTGATCCACATCATCAAGAATTTGAAGTACCCTTAAATTGCGAAGTATCCTTGATTAACATTGTAAACCGTTTACTAATCAAAAAAAAAAAAAGGTTATCAACCGTTAGACTTGAACAGGGGCGGAGCCACCAGGCCCCCTCAAGCCCCAAGGTTCTCCCCAAAAAAAAAAATTAAAAATTAAAAAAATTAAAAAAAAAAATTAAAATTTTGCCCCAAATTTTATTATTTTTTCTAATTTTGGCCCCCTCAAAACTTTTTTTTTCAATTTGGCCCCCCAACTTGGGGGGCCGGCTCCGCCCCTGGACTTGAACCCCCCCTAAGATGATCTTAGAAGTTTACTTGGCAAATGGATTAGACCGTTTTGACTGGAAGTTTCTCTAATGTTTTCAAGAAAACAACTATGTTCAAACTGAGAAGCAATCAAGTTGTAAATGGCTTTAGCGATAGTTGTCTTACCAATTCCACAAGTACCGAAGATCCCTAACATGCATGTACAGTCATTATTCTCCATATCGAAAGGCAACTTCACATCTTGTACTCGGGACTGCATTCGAATTGGATGTTGGGCAACTTGGAAGTATGCCTCGTTTATTGTTATCAAATTCACCCATTCAATAATTTCACGTTTAAATTCAGGTTCACTCCTACCAATACAAAAGATAACCAAACATATAATGGGTTACTTTCATATATATATATATATATATAAAGAATAGAAATTATGTATCAAACATGCAGGACTAGCAAGAAAAGTTAGTGGTACAGTAACTATATATACCTTTTTAATTCAATATAAATCATATTTTACTCAAATAGAGTGTGGAAATGTAGGAGTTTAATGATAAATTTGGCCTCGATAATTACATAAATAAAACCTTTTTTTAAAAAAAAATTTACAATATTAGCGTCGACTTAGATGACCTATTATCAACGTCGACAAGCTAGAGTCGACACTAATGATCACTATTAGCGTCAGCATTTCATTTCGGGTGAGTTTCACGTCGACTCCAAATAATTATTAGTAGTGACATTTGTTGCTACAGATTCGGTTTCAGTACTGTAGTTTAAAACTACAACACATCTGCTATAAAAAAAAAAAAAAAAAATAGAGGGTCCAGATTTATTTTTTCTAAACACTGTCATTTCACTTAAGTGAAACAAAACTGAAGTACGACGTGCAACAAAACGTCCGTTTGAAGCGAGAGACGTCTTGCTTCAAACACGTGGAACAACAATAAAAAGCACCCTACACACTAGGGTCCAGATTCACGGTAACCATATACACAAGACTCTGATTTTCTCGGTGGCAGTGGACTCTTCAACTTGGCCGGAGATTGCTTCGAATTCCGGCGCTGGCATCCACCGTCGTCGCTGGCATGTAGAGCTTCACGAACTGCTCGCACCTCGCCGGAACGGTCGACCAATACGGCAATACCCGGCATTGTTGGTCTCGACGGATAACCTCCAGCTGTCACAATAGAGATCATCGTCTATCTGGATCTTGCGGTCACCGGAGGCCAATTGGATGATCGAATGGGAAACAGCAGTGAAGACAAGGCAGAGGAGAAAGAGGATGGTTGGGACGACGGATTGGCCGGAGGCCATTGCCGAAAATCCAAGGAACTCAGTTTGGAGAGCCTGAAAATGGGAAACAACAGTGGAGACATGGCAGAGGAGGAGGAGGATGGTTGGGACGACGGATTGACCGGAGGCCATTGCCGAAAATCCAAGGAACTCAGTTGGGAGAGCCTCGGCTTGAAACAGGAAACCTTGACGCCGGAATCCTGTTTCCTGTTCCGCTTGAGAGGATTAGAAGCAAAACAGAGCCTTTCTTCAGTTCTTGGTTTTGTTTACCTAAGAGAGAAACCAAGCAAGAGAGAAGGAACAAAACAACGTTGAAAATGATGAAATAAGAGTCTGCATGTTGAAATCAGATTGGAGAGTTTTCCAAAAAAAAAAAAAGAGAGAAAGAAATCGATCATTTTGGAGAAAGAAAGAGAGAGACAGTTGAAAAAGTGAGGAGAGCTTCAGAGTTTAGGTTCAGGTTCAGGCCATTCACATTATAGAGAGGGAGTGTGAGAGAGCGACGGAGACAACTCACACAAGAGAGTAATTTTTCTTTTCTTTTTCCAAGCACTTTTCCTATCTTTAAACGGCGTTAGAAGTTTGTTTTGTAGTGGGACTCAAATAACACACTTTTAAGCTAAGTGAAATCCAGACCCATCATTTTTTTTTTACAGCAGATTAGCTGTAGTTTTAAACTACAGCACTTAAGCCGGATCATGTTGCTACTAATGGGTCATCATTAGTATCAATCTAAAGGCAGCGTTGATGAGCATTAGCCTCGACATTGACACTAAAGACGAAATTTTTTGTGGTTGACTATAATTAATTAAAAAAAAAAAAGAGAAAGAAATTGAATAGTCTAGAAGGCGCAAGAGTGGTTAGCAGTACTTGTTATCCAAAGGCTTCCCAGACAAATTCACCACTTGTGTTAAAGCATTCTTAGTGAGCTATCCAAGTTTTCTCCATATTTTAGCTAAATAATCTACCTTTGTTTACCAGTCCCAATAACTTATGCTTTGGTTAAGCTTTTTGTCCCTTGGTTGCTTCCTTCTCAAGATCTTATCCGAGTCTGCTAGTATTCAAGTTGAAAATTTCCCAAGTGAAGGGCGAAATATCTCCTTTTCTCCAGAGCCTCTCTCCCTCTTTTTTTTAGGCGTCCGACACATATTACCTATTTTGTTCCTGCCTGGGTTCTCTTAAGGACGTTAGAGTCTTTCAGCTATTAGGGTTGTGGAGTTTTTGTTCCCTCTCAATGTAGATCCGATTGTGGCCCTTGTGGGTGTGTTTTCTCCTAGTCCTTTTGGACTATGGAGTGTTATTTTCTTGTTTCTTTGTTTTTCTGAAAGGAAAGCTCGTTCATGAGGTGTTGATGGGGAGGGGCTGTCCCAAGCGTGTCGACGGCAGAACTTTGGCCGTGTTTTTCAAAAGGCAGATTTCATGGCTGCCAGATTTGTATTTTTTCAATGTCTTATGTTGGACACGCGCCTTCCAGTCTTGTTCGACGTTGTCTTCTGGTGCAGCAGCCGCTTGCTACTGTGGTGTGGAAAATTTGTGATTGGCGCATGGTCACCACGTGCCTGGGTCGACTTCTCTGATTGGGTCGCACGTGATGGCCACAATCCGTATTTTTGGTTGTGTCTGGTGGCAATCGGAAGCTTCTGGTGAACATCTGTTGTTGGGTGTTTCTGGCAGCAGCGCATGTGTTACACGCACCATCTCCAATGGCGGTTCTCTATTCCGGCAGCTCTGTTTGGGTTTTCCTGTGTTGTAGTTGTTTGTTTGTTTTTTCTTGTGGCAATTTGCTCTATGTTACGTAACCTGGTCATTGCTTTTAGCCTAGAATGTGTGACCTACTCCCAGTTCACGAACAGTTTTATGTCAACGCATTCTGTTTGGCTAGGTTTATATTTTGTAGCATCTGTCTGTTTGTACCGAGTCTTTTTGGCTTAGGTGGGGTATACACCTTGATAAGTGTGTCTTGTGTACACCTATATGGTGGTTGGTTTATGTACCCTTATCTTGATTGAAATATGTCATAATAAGGCGCTTTTCATATTAGAGAAATAAACTCTAAATACTTGAAAACTCTAAAATGATATGGTATCTTTGTTATAACACCAACCTTACATAATAGTGATTTTATCAACAGAATGTAGCAAATAAAAACTAACAACATGCTACTACTTTCATATTTATACTAAAATAATACTTGCAGAGAAAGTAAACATATTCCTAGTACTAGAAATAAACCTAATCCTAATAAAAAAAATAATAATTAAATCCTAGTAAGGAAATGAAATAATTGAAAATAAAGACATAATCAAATCAATTAAAATCTTCTACAAATGAAATCCCTAGCTTGGCGGTCACTTCTTTTCTTCTTATGCTCCGTTTGTTTCGGTGTAAAATAGTTTCCGTCGTAAAATAATTTTAGGGAAGTCATTTTTCAGAAAAATATTTTTCGTCGAAATCATTTTTCGGTGTTTGGCGCGTATAGAAAATTACAAATATTTTGTATATTTTAATCTAATCATATTAATTTAAAAAAATTAAATTTTATTCACAAAATTAAAATTATTAAAATAAAATAATATAAAAATATTTTTTTAAATTTGGCATATACAAATTCCGACAAAAGTTGCCGGATTCCGGCAAACTTTGCCGGAATCCGGCACAAAACGGCCAGTTTCCAGCCAGCTGGCCTGAGATTCGGCCAGAACAGCCGGATCCGGCCAGATACCGGGGGGTCCGGCCGTTCTGTCCAAATCTGGCCTCTTCGACCAGCATCCAGGCCAGACGGCCGAAGATCCGGCCAGAACGGCCAGAGCCGTCCAGGATTTCGGCCAGATGGCCTAATCTCCATCGTTCTGGCCGGGATCCGGCAAGATAGCCGAAGATCCGACCACTCCGGCCAGTCTGGCCGGAATCCGGCATGGTATCCCCGGAATCCGGCGATATCTGCCGGACATCGCCGGATTCTGGCTTAATTTGTCGAATTCCGGCATCGACCAAAGTCGAAATCTGACTTATCAAAATTTAGCAATAGTCAACCGCTTTAACGTAAAGGTTGACTGCGTTGGTTAAAAAAGAATTGACTGCATCTACCATTTACGGAAAATGATTTATGCTTTTAAAAAGCGTAAATCATTTTTCGAAATTTATTAAGCATTTTTTGTCAAACAGAAATCATTTTTCGGTTGACCATTATTTTCGCCCCTACCTAACACCGGAAAATATTGAAACCATTTTTCAAAAATCATTTTATGCCGAAACAAACGGGGCACTAGTCTCAATCGCCTATTAGCATCGTTTGCGCTTGGCGATCGCCCCTCAATTGAGCCATCGCATATGAAACTCTCAAAGATCACTTCTTGGATAAGGCTTGGCGATCGCTACTCGAATGGAGGTCTAACGATCATTGTTTGGGAACGTCCTACATGATTTTATTTTATGTTTTAGAGAAAGAAAAAAAATACTAATAACATCATGTTTGAATTTTCTTTTTGATAAATTACCTTACCTCTGCCCGAATAAGACGCTATCCCTTGTTTAGCAAAGTTTAGCAATGATATTGTTTTAAAATTCTTTCATTCCACCATTTTAAGTTAACCATTCCACCATTTTTGTTTGAAAATTCTTCCCTGGGATATTTCTTTCATAGTTGTGAGTGGAAATGACCATTCACACGCCTTAAGAAAGTTGGGTGATCTTTTCATGGCAATGAGCTCACAAAAATAATAGGTGACATTTGTATTCTTTTTACGAGGAATGTTACACAGTCTCAGTTTTCCACGTCTATTTTTACATTTTCTAAGATAGCTTTGAAAACCACTATTAAATTTAAGATTGATTTTTATTGAATTTTAATCTAATAATAATTTTAAAAGTCACTTAAAAAATATAAATAAATGTTAAAAAAAATAGAATGCGTGTAACGTTACTTTTCTTTTATTGTCATATAACCAAAGATGGAATAGGGCCAAGATACCATAAGGTTTAATTTTGGAATTTGTTCATAGTTATAATTAGAGACAAAATCAACAGCCCCTCAAAATAGAAAAGTGTTGTACATCCCCTTTTGGTCCTTCTCTCATCTTTTCACTTTTCGAAATCCTCATTAATTTGTGGGGTTCATATGTAGGACCTATACATGGACCCTACAAATTCAATGGTGATCTTGAAAAATAAAGGAAGGACCACAGACCGAAATGAATTATTTCTCGTCAACTATTAAAATGTGGATGGTTATGTAGCAATTTAAGTAACACTTTTTTAGTAAAATATGAATTTCCACTTGAGTTTGTAAAGGAACTATGGTAGTCCAAGCATAGTCCTATTGAAAAATCATAACTTTGTAACATTTTTTTTTTTGGGGAAAACGTCACTTACAAGTCTTGATCTTTCATCAATTTTACAATTATAACTTCAAACTTTAAAAAGTGTTAATTTAAGGTATCCATCTTTCAATTTTTTTAAAAACAAATTTCAACCCTTCCACCTAAATTCGACATTAAATCAAACAATTGGCAAGTAAAATGTCCCTTATACTCGTAAGATGTTTATAAAATTACAAAAATACATTGATTTAATAATTAAAAATTATTTTTTTAAAAAAAATAAATAAATAAAGTCTGACCCACTGTAGGTCACATACGTAACCACACGTAGAACAAACTCCACACAATTTCAGCCAGTAAGTGCAATGTGGCCTCAAAGATGACTTGCAATTACCAGCAAAGTAATCGGCCATTTGGTAAATTGCAAATTCCCCATCAAATCTCATAAATTTTGTTCACTCTTGAAAGAGACTGAATATGGTAAAAGAAACAAGAAAGGGAACAAGCACAGAACAGTACCGACAATTTCCAGAAACTCAAACAACAGCAGCAGCAGCAGTTGATTCCGAGCCTGCCTAATGAAATAGCCATGGATTGTTTGGTAAGAGTACCCTACAAATTTCTCCATTTATTCATAGTGACGATGTAATCAAGTTTTTATGTTAGAAAAACTCATTTTCTCCTAATTTGTAGTTGTTGCTTAAATTAAAAAGCAAAAAAAAAGATAGAAAGAAGGAAAGACAGAAAAAAGCAAATTTGTGAAAAAATTCTAACTTGACCTTGAAGAAATGGAATAATTCTAGCAGAGTTTATGTTCATGTTAACTTTATCCCTAAGCTATAAGGCCACAAAACTAAAGGTTTTTTCAGAACACTAACTTGCCACAGAATTCAATTATAATCGCTTGGATAATTTAACCTTAAACACTTAACAAAAGAGAATTATAAAGAGAGGCTATGAAGAGTAAAAACACTAACATGACATCTGAAGTGGAAGTTGCAGCATGTGACTCTCCTGCCAGACTATGCAAGTCCTGCAAAACACACAAACCCAGAGTAAAAGGAAATCCTTCAATATGTCTAGCTGGTCAAGAATTAATTATGCCATTGCAACAGCCATCTTCGATCGAATTTGACTTGTACCATAATATTTTTTCTCCAAATTCGTTTGATTAATTAAAATGTTGATGATTATGTTAAATCACCACTTATTTCGAAAACTTAAGCTGATAGGAAGAGGCAAATTTAACTATTTAATCAATACTCTAACTCTCCCCCTTACGTGTGGGTTCAAACTCTATTTTTACGAGATGAGACCCAACACTTCAAATATTAAAAAGTAAATGACGGAATCAAGATTCGAACTCAGAACCTTTCTTTAATACTATGTTAAAGCAGATAGGAAGAGGTAAATTTAATTATTTAATTAATACATTAATAAATTAGTCTTCAAACGCTAATTAAACTAGAAAATTTATGTCCCACAATGCAAATGTGAAACTTACATAAACAGCAATGTCGGTCCCTAACTAGGCAACAAGCAGCAAGCAAAGAAGGAGAATGAGGAAGAAGATTGCCTCTTTTGTTGTGGGTACTAATTGGATTCCAAGTTGTCATCATCATCATCACCATCACCGTCACGACTTCTCTGAAAGTTGAACTAAGATGGCTGAATTATATATAGGAAAGGACCTCTAAAAATAGATTCGTTGACCAAAATAGATGATCTCAACGAGAATTAAAAAATAAAGCATATCTTGTAGGTGCTCTGTTCCAATAACAGCATAGAAAGCAAATCTTGTCTAATTGTCTTCTCTGAATCCAAATGCACAGGCTTATTGATATCTATTTTACACAAATTAGTATATGAAACCTCTTTATGATGGCTAAAGCAATCAGGAATCCTGCATAACACACAAACCCAAAGAAAATGAAATCCCGAAATATGGCTGTCCTCCAGTATTATTCATCATTGCTGATGAATTTATTAGCCAATTATTACAAACCAAAAAACTATAGAAGCACAAACAAGACCCTCAAATAAAGCAATATAAATTTCAAGGGGTAATAAAAATGCTCAATTGAATGAGCCAGGTTGTGAAACTATCATGGCTCGTGGATTATAAGCATGGTGTAGTTGGTTTCACAACCTGGTTCATTCACTCGAGCAATATTAATTTCTACTCAATGCATCGAAATTCTAAGAGTAAATGCAAAATAGGAGCCTAAATAAGTCACGCACTTACATTATTATAACCCAAGCTAGTGACTCTGTCTCAAGTTCTGGGGGCAATTTGATTGATGTAATTGCGATTCATCAAGAGACATATCCTCTACATCTGAAATTCCTTAGCAAATCAAAGGAAGAGTGCAAAAGAGGGTGCCTGTAATTATGGGCTTTGCGCATGGAAGGACAAGTTTGCCATGTTGGTAGAGTCCATCACAAGGGTGTTGAGAAGCATCTCATGTCTCACCTTTTGACTTTGCTTAAGATTTTGCACCTTCAGTATCATTTCATTCTCACATCTCAGCAGCGAAGAATGCCTCTTTTGTTGTGGGTACCAATTGAATCATCTTCTAACTTCTTCTAAAAATATTGCTAATGACGCACACCCCTCCGCCATCACAAATTGTACATTTGAA
Source organism: Alnus rubra (assembly GCA_028654335.1). Lineage (NCBI taxonomy): Eukaryota > Viridiplantae > Streptophyta > Magnoliopsida > Fagales > Betulaceae > Alnus > Alnus rubra. The sequence continues at coordinate 509,436 of JAJPGS010002451.1, read as the reverse complement.
GGAAGCCCCAAAATTTCTCGAAGTTGCTTGCAATTTATCATAGTAAGCACCTCCAAATGTTGCAACTGATAAATGCCACTTGGAATATTCATGAGGTTTGCGCAATTGTCTAGAGATAACCTTTTAAGCCTAGCGAGATGACCAATGGATGAAGGCAGTTCTTTTATACCAATACAACCATTAAGAGATAAGTACTCTAAATTTTGCAATTAATGAATGCTATTTGGAAGATTCGTAAGGTTTGTGCAACCACCTAGATTTAATGCTTTAACCCCAACCAAGTAGCCAATGGATGAAGGCAATTCCTTTATACCAGTAAATACAAACTTAACATACTCTACACGTTCCATTTGACACTCAATTTCAGGAAAGTTCTTAAGCCTTGAGCAACCCCCAACGACAAGACGTTCTAGAGATCTCAACTTGAAGCTTCTTGGAAAAATCCTAAGATTATAGCATGAATCAAGACTCAAATCAACGAGCTTATCAAGGAATCCAATAGAACAATGAACCTCAACTAAATTTTTGCAACCATCAAGATATAATGCCTCTAAATTTAGAATCCTTGAAACATCAGGGATTCTTTTAAGGAATTGACAATAAGAGAAATTCATGGTTGTCACGTTTTGGAAATTCTGTCAAGAAAAAAGAGAAAATAACTTAGTTTGAACTTGGAAAGAAGTTTACAACGTAATTGAAACCAAGAAATATTAAAAACAATAATTCTACCTGGAGTCCCTCCAATTCCTCTATACCAGTAACTACAAACTTGACATACTCTATACGTTCCATTTGACACTCAATTTCAGGAAAGTTCTTGAGCCTTGAGCAACCCCCAATGACAAGACGTTCTAAAGATCTCAACTTGAGGCTTCTTGGAAAAATCCTAAGATTATAGCAGCAATCAAGACTCAAATCAACGAGCTTATCAAGGAATCCAACAGAGCAATGAACCTCAACTAAATTTGTGCAACCATTAAGATATAATGTCTCTAAATTTGGAATCCTTGAAACATCAGGGATTTTTTTAAGGAATCGACAATAAGAGAAATTCATGGTTGTCATGTTTTGGAAATTCTGTCAAGAAAAAGAGAAAATAACTTAGTTTGAACTTTGAAAGAAGTTTACAACATAATTGAAACCAAGAAATATTAAAAACAATAATTCTACCTGGAGTCCCTCCAATTCCTTGAGGTAGCTATAACGCATATTTAACTCAACAAGGTTCTCTCCACAAAAATTGGATGGCAGAGATTCTCCAGGATATTCAGGCCAATCAAGCAATCTTAACTCATTAGGGAGAAAATTAGGCACTCCATAAAAGCATGCATTATGATTTATAAACATTCTGAGCCTTTTCATCTTCTTGAAAGCTTTGGGACTCAAGTGTATCAGGTCTGGTGCAGGAAAATCTATCAATATGCCCTCAACTTTGTTTGTTCCCTAGCAAGACAATCTATAGTTAGGTGCACTAGCAAAATTCTAACATAAAGTTCTCCATATTTTAACACTTGGTAAAACTATAATTCTAGTATTGTATGTGTATATTATACTTTGCAAAAACAAACAAGTGTTTATTGGAATGTCCCAAAGTAACTAATCATAACATTCTTCAAATGTGTATACAAGATGCATGGATTCCACACCCAGTATAAGTGTGTTTACAAATATCATTTTTATTTGGGTTTGAAATTAAATTCATTCTACTTAGTCGATTCTTTTCTTTTTTGTAGCATATATGCATCAACATTTATACATATATCTGCATGTAAAAGTACTTTTCTACCTTTCTTCATATATATATATATATATATATATATATATATAGCCCCATCAACTATTAGCTTAAAAAAAATAATAAACCAACAAAGTGACATGCGTAACAGTTTGATACATCAAATTATCATTTTATGTTAAAAGGCCACTTTAGTAGAGATGGCTGTCGGCTTAGACGAAAAAGTAGTCACACGACCACTTTTTTGTTATTCTTCCTAAAAGTACTCAAATTTTTTAAAAGGAAAAAATCTATGATAAATTCTTGGGTAAATACACGATTTGAAATCAATTCTTTACTTTTTAATATTGAAAATTAGATGCATGGGTTATCAATTATTCTAAATAGATCCCTCCATTAATTTACCATCCAAGTTTACTGTAAACCATTAGTGGCTGCCACGTCAACATTTTTCCTTAAAATAATATTTTTGGTTTTTTTTTTAAAAAAAAAAAAAAAAAAAAAAACCGACAGCTTTATCTTCTTCTTCAACCTCTAGAAGCCTCCCACCAATGGTGAGGTCCATTTGCAGACCAAAACCGTTCCAAATCCTGGAAACCATCGACCACAATTACATGATTCCAGCTGAACATCTATACGAACCAGAGATTTTTTTTTTGCCAGAGGAATAACGGTGAAATCAGTGATGACTGATGATAGCACACGGAATCGGATTACTAATTTCTCGGATCCAGCATTGTGAATCGAAAAGTCGTCAGAATAGTTTTTTTCTTGGGTCAGAATACCATAGGAATCAAAGAAAGTCAGTCGATCTCACCTCCTCAAATTCACCCTCGAATCAAAGCGAAAATTCAATTCCATCTTCACCTCTCACGTCTATTCACGCGCCACCACAGGCTTCATCGTCGAGAACCAAGATGAACCCATCATCCTCATCTTTGACCTTCATCTCCATCTCTGTCTTCTCTTTGTTGCTCATCTGGCCGTAAATTTAGCTGGCCGACGACGATGCCGCGGGGATTCAGCTGGCCGTAAATTTATTTCAGCAATAATATTATTATTAACTGGAATTATGTAGTTGTAAGAGCACTAGCAGCAGCTTCCCAACCATTTTCCCTATATTTAGGGAACAAAACCACTTTTTGTTTCCCTAAAAAAACACACCCCACAATAGATTCTCTTAATTTTCCCTATATCAATTAAATATTATTTTTTACTCTTATTTTATTATTTTTTCTCTTTCCTACTTTTATTTTTCTATTCATTTCTTCTTCCCTCTCTCTCTTTCTCTCGTCTTCTACCTCCCACCCATAAAAAATACTTTAGGATCAGCAGACATTTCCTCGTCAAGTGCAGAGTTTAGAGCGATCTCTCACCGTCATCTCTTTCGCTGCTGATGAGTAACTCCTCAACGCCGACGCAGCAGAACAAGTCCTCTGTAAAAACTGTCCCAAAATCAGAAGAGAAGACCTCCGGAACCGACCTTTTGCCTCAAAATCCCCAGTATCTTTCTCCCTTCCACTCAGTCTCTTTTGGATTCTGCGAAAATGAATCGTTTGTTCTAATCTCTCGATCACACCTAATTACCCAAAATATCTGTCATAGCTATTTATAGATCACTACTCAGATATCAGTTTTTTATGGTCTTGATCGTGGCAGTGTTTAGCTCAAAACCAAAGATTTTGAGAAAAAAAAATTCAAAGTTCGTTAAGGTTAATTTTGGCTTTCCCTTTTCGACTCTAGGCTGATTGATTTCTTTGAAACTATATATATTCTCCGATCGTTTATTTTGTGTTTTTGAAAGATACCCAAAAAACCAGTCGAACTCGGCGATGCCGTCAAGCACTGCAAAAACAAGGCGTGGAAGGACAAGGAAGGAAAACACAGAGAGAGAATTGAGAGAGAGAAGCGCGAGGAGAGAGGACATGCGTTGCAGTCTTGCAGAGTTTGTGTGAATATAATAATGGATTTGGTAGCTACAGTGCTACCCAATGTATTGGGTAGCACTGTAGCTACCCAACCAAATTATCTAAATTTAGGGTGGCTATTGTGGAACGTTTTTCATGAGTTTTTGTGAAATTTTCCTTATATTTAGGGAAGGGAACCATTATAGGGAGACTGCTGCTAGTGCTCTAAGAGCACTAACAGCAGATTCCCAACCATTTTCCCTACTTTAGAGAAAATTTAGGGAACCAAACCATTTTTTTTTTCCCTATAAAAAAACACCCTACAATAGATTCCCTTAATTTTCCCTATATCAATTAAATACTATTTTTTACTTCTTTTTTTTTTTTTTCTCTTTCCTACCTTTACCACTAAATTATTATTATTATTTTTACTTTTTATTTTCACTGTATCTCATTGTCACTCTTCCTCATTTCCGTCACCGTTGGCCTCCTGAGTCTTGAATGGCCGAGCAGTCTTCTTCGTCAGTCGTCTTCTTCGACAATCCCCGGAAATCCTTAACATAAACGAATCCGGCATGGCCGTTTTCCTCTTTGGCGTCGTTTAGGTTGCCGGTGTTGGAGGCTTCCTCAGGGAGTTTCCTGAGAGCGAGCGGATGGCGTCGCTCAGCTTGTCGTGGAGGACGGGGATGGGCCCGGAGAGCTGGTTGGCGGCGACGAAAGGTTGGAGAGGAAGAGCGCGCTGGAGAGATTAAACTTGGAGAGGGACGACAACTCGCTGGCGATTATCGCCTTGTTTTTTTCTTGGCTCTGCTGGAAAGGGCTGTATCGGCAGGCAATGGAGCGGAGGAACCATGAATCGGTGAAGTGGCGGTGGCCGTGAGAGTGGACAGGCGCATCTTGTTGACGGACAGTGTTGCAGTGGCGGTGGCCGCGAGTCTTGCAGTGGGCTACAAGGGGGAATTTGGTGAAGAAGAAGAGGGAAGAGGATCCGGTGAGTGAGGGTACAGCAGGAGAGTCAGAGAGAGAGAGAGAGGTGTTTTTCTCTATTAAAATATTAGATTGGGTAGCAACAGTGCTACCCAATGTATTGGGTAGCACTGTAGCTACCCAATGTATTGGGTAGCACTGTAGCTACCCAAGGATGAAGATGCATAATAGGGCATCTGCTGTGACATACTTTTTTGTAATTTTTTTCAAATATTCCCTATTTTAGGGAATAGAACCACTTATAGGGCATCTGCTACTAGTGCTCTAATTGATGATTTCTTGGCTTTGGAACGGTTTTGGTCTGCAAATGACCTCGCTATTGGATGGAGGGAGGTTTCAAGAGGCTAAAAAAGAAGATAATGCTGTTAGTTTTTTTTTTTTTTTAGATTTTAATTTTTAATAAAATAACAAAAATATTATTTTAATTAAAAATGCTGATGTGGCATTAACGGTTTATGGTAAACTTGAATTGTAAATTAATAGAATGATCTATTTAGAATAATCGAAAACCTAGGTTTTTAATTTTCAAAATTAAAAAATGAGGAAGTGATTTCAAATCGTGCGTTTATCACAGATTTTTCTTTTATAGAAAACTAAAATTGAAAATTAATTTTAAAAAAAAAATAAATAAATCAAAACTAAAATGGAATTAAAAAAATTAAAAAAAAAAAGAAAAAAAGAAAAAAAGAAAAAGCTTTAAGTGTAAATTTGGTTTTCCAATGGTGAAATAAAGACATTTTTGGAATATCTTCGTCGAAGCGCATAACCACTTCTCCATCACTAATGTCAACACTAATGGAGTGACCTTTTTGATACAAAATGGTAGTTTGATGTATCAAATTGTGACAAATGTCACTTTGTATGGCTATTTTTTTTCACCCCCCCGCCCCAAAAAAAAAAAAGCTCAATGTTTTTCTACTAGCTTTTTTTTTTTTTTTTTTATGAATAATATTTTTCTAGCAGTTTAACTTATGAGAAAGAAACAAATGCAAATTGTAAAGCATTTTTAACATAAGTCTTACCGTATGTTCTTTTAGGACATGACGAACATCTTCATGAAACCATAATTTACTACGTTTACCAGGTTCGTTGGGTGATTCCAGTCGAACAATTTCTCTACCCATTTCTTGCAGCAAATCATGCATCACCAATAATTCCCAAAATGACTGAGTTATGAGACACTTATCCTTTAACTCTTCGATACCACTATCTGAGTGGAAACCACAATAGAGTAGCATTTTTTTGACATATTCTACATTCTTTCCATTGAAGAAGCATGCGATGTGAAGGAAAATATTCTTTGCATTTTCATCCAATCCATCGAAACTTATTCTAAGTCTTTTTTGAATATCAATGTGAGGAATTTTTTTGTACTCGCCCAATTTACTTTTCCAATAAAGTATATCTTTACCTTTTACTGTCGAGCCTAGCACCACTAAAGCTAGTGGCAATCCTCCAGCATAACATACTGCATCTTTTGTGACTTCCACATATCCATCATCAGGTTTGTCTCTACCGAATGCATGACAACTAAACAGTCGAAGAGCTTTATTGTCATCCAATTTATTCACCTTGTAGGTTAAAACTTGATGCTTACTTAGTAAATCTTTATCTCTTGTTGTTATAATGATTCTACTTCCTAAACCAAACAAATCACCTTCTCCAACTATATTGTCTAATTGGTCTAGATGATCTACGTCATCAAGAACTATAAGTACACTTTTTAGGTGAAGCCTCTGCCCTATCAAAGTAATTCCTTGATCGACATTTTCAACCATTGGACTTGAATTTTCTAGGATCTTATCAAGAAGTTTCTCTTGCAAATGGATCATACTCTTTTGGCCAAAAGTTTCTCTAATGTTATCAAGAAAACAACTACCTTCAAAATGTGAAGCAATCAAGTTGTAGACGGCTTTTGCGATAGTTGTCTTACCAATTCCACCAGTTCCAAAGATCCCTAGCATGTAAGTACGGTCCCTCTTCTCTATATCTAAAAGCGACTTCACATTTTCTACGTGCAACTCTATTCCAACTGGATACTTGGCAACTTGAAAGTATATCTTTCTTGCTAATATCGAATTCACCCATCCAATGATTTCGTGAATAAATTCAGGTTCATTCCTACCAGAACAAAACGATAACAAAACACGTAATGAGTTACTTTCACAATATAAAGAATATAGGAAGAAGATATAAATACAATGATTTCTTTTTTCCTTTTTCTCCGCAAGTAATGACAATGGTATGCTATGAATTATGACATAACACCCCAATTTCATATTGGCAAGAGATAAATAACTTACATAAAGTTAGTGGTTTATAAAGATATTCATGGATGCTAAGTTGCAAATTGCCTAATTACTATGTGAAACTAGACTTTATAATGGATTTTAGAAAGAAAAAATTAATAATAATAATAATCTCCAAATTAACTAGTCCTTTTGGGATGATAGCTCAGATTTAGTCTATTTAGATAGAGCTTTTTTCTAAGTCATTACAAATGGTATCAGAGCCACATAGTAACATCAGGCTATGTGGTACTGGAGCACCACATAATATGACCTTGACGAAGATATCAGAAGTTTAAGAGTAAGAGTTTGTAACACCCCGGTTCTATATTAGGAATAGGTGAATAGCTCATATAGATTGAGTGATTTATAAAAATACTTATGGGTGATAAGTCTCACATTACCTAATTACTAGGTGAAACGGGGCTCTATAATGGATTTTAAGAAAAAAAAACTTCAAATTGACTAGTCCTTTTGGAATAATAACGCAGATCTGACTAGCATTTTTTCTTAAATCGTTACATAATAATACATATGATGTAAGGGATAAAAAGTCTAGAACAATCTAGAAGGAAAGGTGCAAAAGTGGTTAGAAATACTTGTTCCCCAAAGGCATCCCAGACAAATCGGCCACTTCTTTTAGGGCTGTCTTCCACCTTTGCACCTTTATTACATCATCCTTGAACTTTTCTTCAAGTTCAGCAAATGCTTCTCCAAAACTATTGGTTTGATGACGTACTTCTGACGGATCTACATGGTAGAACAACGATAGAACCTTCTGCCTCCTTGTTCTTCTACACTTGAGGATCTTCATTAGCTCGTCTAAGCAGTAACTGGATGATGCATAGTTTTTAGAGAGTACAATGATTGAAATCTTTGAATCTTCAATGGCTTTGAAAATTGCTGGTGAAATTTCCTCTCCTCTTCTAATCTCTTTATCCATGAAGGTGTTGATTCCCTTTCGGTGCAAAGCATCGTATAGATGGGCAGTAAAAGTTGTTCGAGTATCTTCACCTCTAAAACTCAAGAACACATCCCATTCCTGAATGGAAGAAGAGGAGGAAGACGAAGAAGCTCCGTGGAAGGCCATGGACGCAGTTGCAAGAGAAAAAGGTTGTTTTTAGCTAAACAAAGGATTATTTTAATTAGTTTATCTTCTTGAATGAGGACAAAGGTCAAAGAGGAAGGTACACCTAATTGGGGGCAAGCATAAAGGCCAATGCCCGAGCCATAGACTTTGGGACGTAATGAATGGATGGTTGAGGTCATGACTCAAGCCTGGGAAGTGGAGGTCAATGGGGGCATTCACATGATCACATCACATGGCCCCAGTGAAGAAATTAAGCCGGCCATAAAAAAGGTCAGTGACACGTTTGTCTCAGGACCTCGCATTTCTTCGGTTTGCATGATGGCGTGGTTGACAATCAAGCTTGCCATTCACATGTCCATGTCTGAGTGCGCAAGTAATTGATGATGATGACGAAGGTTGTATCATTGTCATTGCGATCAATCGAATCAGAAGCACAAAAGGTAACTACCTATCTTATGATTAGGTATAATCATACTTAATTACTTTATTATGTTAATAAAAAATGCAGCTTATCTTTTTTGAACTTCACGGTGGTCAGAAGTTTAAGCCAACCACGAGATCGAGCACCGTTCATCTATTGCTTCTGAGTTCACACCCTCCATCTCCATATGGCAATTTATTTTGACCAACCTTTCCAATATATATATATATATATATTAAGTATTAATTAAATAATTAAATTTATGTATTTTTATCGGTTTAAGCTTTTGAGATAAGTGATAATTTAACATGATATCAATGCATAGGTTATGAGTTCGAACTATATCTCCTTTATTTATCTTACATTTCAATTAAATATTTTACATGTTGAACCTCACTTATTAAAAGAGAGTTTGAATCCATACGTGAGAAGAAGTGTTAAAGTATTGATTAAATAATTAAATTTATGTATTCTTATTAGCTTAAGCTTTTGAGATAAGTGGTAATTTAACTATATATAATTTAATTTATTAAAGGATGGTTGAGGTCATAATAAATTAACATTTTAAATTATCCATTCATATGTCTTTAACCCATTTTCATGGGAAAGGGAGGTGACATTTGGGAGTATGGAAATGTGTTGATCTTAGTGATCACTTATTAGGCTATTAAGATTAGGATTCTCAACAATTACTATTCAGATAGGTTCTTTCACAATTGTCTACTTAAATGGCAATCAATATGGACATGCAACTATATCGGGTCTCAATGCCATAGATTATATATGTGAGAGATAAAGAGTTTAGTTCAAGCTAGTAATTACACCACTTAACAATTTTCAATTAGACTAATATTTCTTGTCATGCAATTTAAATTTCACACCAATTCAATTTGTAACTCATTTTAATAGATTCTTGTAATATTAAAAAGAGTGTTGTTGTGGACCTATAACTATTAATACAAGTCTCACAAAACCTGACATGAAAACTAGTTCTTGTGACACTCACCGCATCAACCACTAAAACGTAAAATATTGCCACGTGACATTTACCATGAAGTCATATTCCAAGAAACTTATCATGTATACATTTGAGCAGCATAGTAAACTCTATTATATTACTTTGAACATATTCCAATCCTTACACTAAGAGCCTCTCCCATATATTTATCACCTGATTCACTTCTGATCATGAGCTCTAAACCCGGCCACTCACTCCATGGTTTCCTGAAAATGATATCAAGGAAAGGTCTAGCTAGCAAAAATCAAAAACTCTACTAACAAAGAAGCAGAAAAATGTAGGGTTGCTAAAATTTAAGGAATTTAGTTTGAAAAGAGTGAATCAACTTCAAGTAGCACTCATTTGGACAGCCTTAAAAGATGTCGTTCCAACATTTTCTAAGTAGTAGATCGATCGAGATAAGTATATGTATTATTAGACTGAGATCGATGAGCACGAAAACAAGTACCAACTTCAAGTGTAACAGATTAAGTGGGATTAGATTTGGTAGTAATCTTTTGAAGTAAGCCTATTGGTTGGGCCATTGAGGTTTGATTCAAATGAATAGCACTTCCTTTTCCAGTCAGAATATGATAGAAAGTGAAATCATGATTTCAAGAATATTCATCAAGTGATGTATTTTCTTATCAATCCAAGAACAAAAGGCTATTGGATTCATATTCATCAAGTACGTATTTTAGCTAAAAGTACCAAGTACTTCAATCAAAGAATGTCATTCTTCATATATATCATACAATCTTTTTCATTTAAGCAAAAAAAAACAATTATTAACAGCCATGTACATATGCTCGTCAATAACAATCCTAAATTTAATTTCCTCATAAAATCTCTTGTTTTGCACCATACAATCTTTTGTTTAAGAAAGTAACAAACTGTTTCCAAAGATGGAATCAACTAATGCAATTAATTGCACGGTTAATCCCAGGCAACGGATGCATGCAAGAAAGGTTAACAATTAAAGGCCGAACACTTGTGAAAAAAATTTTATGCTTAAGTACTTAGCACGGATGAAATGAAAGATGAATTGCCCAAAAGAATGAGAGTTAGGATAATCTTAATTAGATAGATGGTTATGCGAATGTAACTGAAGTGATAACCTAATGAAGCACCAGGTTCTAGGCCCTGTTGGCGGTTAGGGCAAGACTAGGGTGGTTGTCCTTTGCACCTTAATCATAATGTTCTTATGCTTTGGGGCTTGTGGCTTATGTTCAATTCATTCGGCCCAAGTTTAGTGCTTCTGAGCCAGTACTCGTGATTTGGGCTGGCCAAGTTTAGGGCTACTATCATTGTTATAGTAGGATCAAAATCCTACCTATCTTCATATCGTTATAGTCTTTCTCTTTTTTTTTTTTAATTAAATATGGGAAAAGGATTATAAAGGTAGATCTTTCCCACTTCTTATCCTAATGAAAGAAAAGATAAGAGATCGTATAGGAATACTTCTAAAAACATGATTGGAAGCGGCCCACTTAGCTAAATAATGTGTACGAAAGTTAGTACTGCGAGACATTTTCAAAACATTCCAATTATAAAAGGAAGATAAAACTAAACTAATATCTGAGATATAATTAGCAAAAGACCAAGAAGATAAAAGATGAGGATTGTTGATAGCAAGAATAGCGTTATAGTCTCGAATTAACTTATTATTATTTGAAAGATAAAAAATCATTATCTCAAGAGAACTCTTTTTTTTTTTTTCCTTTTTTTTTTTTTGGGATGAATCAAAGAATTTTATAAAAGCTCAACCATCTATACACGCTAATAATCACTAGCCCATAAACCTCAAACAGAGGACGCTATCCAGAACGACCTATACAACCATTACTACTGGAAAACAACACACCTATACCAGAAACTTTTGTAAATTTCAACTAATTACAAACTCTATACATTTATCTAGTTTCTTAAAAAATCCCTTAGCAAGGATTCAAGTACAAACTTCCTATGTAATCTGTTTAACAATAGCCTCCTTAGTTCTCAAATTGTTGTTGTGCACCAAAGCATTTATTTGTTGCCAATGATGATAAATGCATGCATCTAAACAAAGTTTACCAAGACTAGTCTGTAAACCCTTCCCCCAGAGCTTAGCAATGCTCCAAATTATAACCTTCTCCCATTCAGACGGAATGTCAGTGAAGAGACACGTAGACATTAGTGTCCTCCATATCGCCATCTTGGATCGAATTGACTTATACCGTAATATTTTTTTCTCCAAATTCGTTTGATTAATTAAAATGTTGGTGATTATGTCAAATCACCAATTATCCCAAAAGTTTAAGCTGATAGAAAAAGGTAAATTTAATTATTTAATCAATACTTTAACATTCCCCGTCACGTATGAGCTCAAACTCCCTTTTTAATAACTAAGACCCAACACGTGGAATATTTAATTGAAATGAGAACTAAATGATGAAGTCAATGTTCAAACTCAAAACCTTTGTTTTGATACCATGCATGTTAAATCACCACTTATCCTAAAAGCTTAAGCTGATAAGAATACGTAAATTTAATCATTTAATAAATACTTTAACAGATTAGTCTTCAGACGCTAATTAAACTAGAAATTTTAAGTCCCACAATGCGAATGTGAAACTTAACTAAATAACCGCTTCGTTTATACACTCCTATAAACAACATGGTTGGTCACTAATTAGGCAGCAAGCAAAGAAGAAAAATGAGGAAGAAGATTGCCTCTTTTGTTGTAGGTACCAATTGGATTCCAAGTTGTCGTCGTCGTCGTCATCATTACCATCACCATCACGGCTTCTCTGAAAGTTGAACTAAGACGGTTGAATTATACACATATAGGGGGTAACTATTAAAATGGATTCGTTGACCAAAATAAATGATCTCAATGAGAATTCAAAAATAATGCATATCTTGTAGATGCTCTGTTCCAATAACAACATATAAAGCAAATCTTGTCTTCTCTGAAACTAAATGTACAGGCTTATTGATATCTATTTAACACAAATTAGTATTTGAAACCTCTTTATGATGGCTGAAGCAATCAGGAATCCTGCATAACACACAAACCCAAAGAAAAAAGAAATCCCGAAATATGGCTGTCCTCCAGTATTATTCGTCATTGCTGATGCATTTATAACCCAATTATTATAAACCAAAAAACTATAGAAGGACAAACAAGACCCTCAAATAAAGCAATATTAATTTCAAGGGGTAATAAAAATGCTCAAGTGAATGAGCCAGGTTGTGAAACTAACATGGCTCGTGGATTATAAGCATGGTGTAGTTGGTTTCACAACCTGGTTCATTCACTTGAGCAATATTAATTTCTACTCGATGCATTGAAATTCTAAGGGTAAGAAGCAATAATATTATGTGTACAACCAAAATTCTCTTGTAATGAAAAAAAAAAAAATAGAAAATAGGAGCCTAAATAAGTCAAGCACTTACATTATTATAACCCAAGCGAGTGACTCTGTCTCAAGTTCTGGGGGCAATTTGATTGATGTAATTGCGATTCACCAAGAGGCATATCCTCTACATCTGAAATCCTTAGCAAATTTGCCATGTTGGTAGAGTCCATCACAAGGGTGTTGACTGTTGAGAAGCATCTCATGTCTCACCTTTTGACTTTGCTCAAAGATTTTGTACCTTCAGTATCATTTCATTCTCACATCTCAGCAGCGAAGAATGCCTCTTTTGTTGTGGGCACCGATTGAATCGTCTCCTAACTTCTTCTAAAAATATTGCTAATGACACGCACCCCTCCGCCATCACAAATTGTACATTTGAAGGAAGCTCCAAAATTTCTCGAAGTTGCTTGCAATTTATCATAGTAAGGACCTCCAAATGTTGCAACTGATAAATGCCATTTGGAATATTCTTGAGGTTTGTGCAATTGTTTAGAGATAACCTTTTAAGCCTAGCGAGATGTCCAATGGATGAAGGCAGTTCTTTTATACCAGTACAACCATCGAGAGATAAGTACTCTAAATTTTGCAATTGATGAATGCTATTTGGAAGATTCGTAAGGTTTGTGCAACCACCTAGATTTAATGTTTTAACCCCAACCAGGTAGCCAATGGATGAAGGCAGTTCCTCTATACCAGTAAATACAAACTTAACATACTCTATACGTTCCATTTGACACTCAATTTCAGGAAAGTTCTTAAGCCTTGAGCAACCCCCAACGACAAGACATTTTAGAGATCTCAACTTGAAGCTTTTTGGAAAAATTCTAAGATTATAGCAGCAATCAAGACTCAAATCAACAAGCTTATCAAGGAATCCAACAGAACAATGAACCTCAACTAAATTTTTGCATCCATCAAGATATAATGTCTCTAAATTTGGAATCCTTGAAACATCGGGAATTTTTTTAAGGAATCGACAATAAGAGAAATTCATAGCTATCATGTTTTGGAAATTCTGTCAAGAAAAGAGAAAATAACTTAGTTTGAACTTTGAAATAAGTTTACAACGTAATTGAAACCAAGAAATATTAAAAACAATAATTAATATTACCTGGAGTCCCTCCAATTCCTTGAGGTAGCTGTAACACATATTTAACTCAACAAGTTTCTCTCCACAAAAATTGGTTGGCAAAAATTCTCCAGAATATTCAGGCCAATCAAGCAATCTTAACTCATTAGGGAGAAAATTAGACACTCCAGAAAAGCGTGCATTACAGTTTATTAACATTCTAAGCCTTTTCATCTTCTTGAAAGCTTTGGGACTCAAGTGTATCAAGTCTGGTGCAGGAAAATCTATCCATATGCCTTCAACTTTATTTGTTCCCTAGCAAAACAATGTATAGTTAAGTGTACTTGCAAAATCCTAACATAAAGTTCTCCATATTTTAACACTTGGTAGAACTATAATTCTAGTATTGTGTGTGTGTATATTATACTTTGCAAAAACAAACAAGTGTATACTCCATCGGTTTGTCTTCCTATATTGCTTTTCTTTCTGTTTTTTTAAGATTTTCAAAATGAGTAATTTGTTTATTGGAATGTCCTAAAGTAATTAATCATAACATTCTTACAATGTCTGTACAATATTGTGTGTACAAGATGCATGGGTCGCACTCCCATTGTGAGTATGTATACAAGGTATGTGTATAAAGTTTTCAAAATTTGTTTTTGATTTTAGATTTTTTAAAAGATTTCTTAACAAAGTAAACATTGAGAAATGTTGTATGTATGGTCCACAAATAGAAACTCATCGGTTAATAATGAAAAATATTATAAAAACCAAAAATGAAAAAGAGTTTTTAAACAAGAAAAAAAAAAAAAAAAAAAAAAAAAAAATTGTTGGACGTCAGCCTCCACAAGCGGCCCCTATCCCTCCACTTAAGAGGGGACGTGCATGGGTCTCCCACACCCCCCTCCTTCTGTGAGTGGAATGCAGGGGGTGGGTCTCTATCGCCGTTTCCATTGAAGGGGCGACCTCTAGTCATGTAGGCTGGTTTTTTGTTTTTTTTTTCATAAATAATAAGATCTAACTCATCTAAGCTCTACATACTTTTGAAAAAAAAAAAAAAAAAAAGTGTTCATTAAAGTCTTTAAAACTCCTAATTGGAATTTTTTTTTTTTTTCTCGAGGCGGGATTAACCTTAAATGTTCTCCTTCTATTATGAGCATCACTAATATTTACATACATATTCAACCTTGAAGTCCCAATAACATCTAACTTCAAGTAAAATTGTTATTTTGTAAAATATCAAACAAAATTTTTATTTTGTAAATCTCAAGAGAGGTCTGATAAATAGACTATCCCTCTCATTTGAAACAAGTTTACAAATGATTTTATTAAAACACAACCAATTAAACAGGCGGACTCTATTGCATGTAATTATGGTATATGTTTCATTTGGGTTTGAAATTAAATTCATTTTATGTGTGTGTGTAAAAAGCCCCCTCAATTACTAGCTTTAAAAACAATAACTAAATTAAAAAAATAAAATAAAAAAATAAAAAAATCAACTAAATGACATCCATGATAGTTTGATACATCAAACTACCATTTTATGTCAAAAGGCCACTCTGTTAGAGATGGCCGTCAGTTTAGACGAAAAAGTAGTCACGCGACCACTTAGAGAGAGAGCAACCCAAGGGTGGCTGAACCATCCCCAAAACCAAATTTCTAGGTGGCCGAGCCACCCAAGAGCATTAGGAGTGGCTCGCAAGCCACCTCTCAGCCTCTTGTGTTTTTTTTTCTTTTTTTTTTAGTTAAGTTTTTTAAGGGTAAATTTGGTTTTCTAATGGTGACATAAGGGCATTTTTGGAATATTTTGGACAAAGCACATTACCACTTCTCCATCCAAACTGACAATCAACACTAATGGAGTGGCCTTTTTAATACAAAATGGTAATTTGATGTATCAAACGGTCACAATGTTACTTTGTGTGGCTATATTTTTTCCAAAAAAAAAAAAAACTCAAAATTTTTCTACTAGCTTTTTTATTTTTTATTTTTTTATGAATAATATTTTTCTAGTAGCTTAACTTATGAAAAAGAAACAAATGCAAATTATAAAGTATTTTTAACATAAGTCTTACCGTATTTTCTTTTAGGACATGACGAACATCTTCATGAAACCACAACCTACTACGTTCACCAGGTTCGTTGGGTGACTCCAGTCTAACAATTTCTTTACCCATTTCTTGCAGCAAGTCATGCATCACCAATAATCCCTGAAACGATTGAGTTATGAGACACTTATCCTTTAACTCTTCGATACCACTATCTGAGTGGAAACCACAATAGAGTAGTATTTTTTTGACATATTCTTCATTCCTTCCTTTAAAGAAACATGCGATGTGAAGAAAAATATTCTTCGCGTTTTCATCCAATCCATCGAAACTTATTTTAAGTCTTTTTTGAATATCAACGTGAGGAATTTTTTTGTACTCTCCCAATTTACTTTTCCAATAAAGTATATCTCTACCTTTTAATGTCGAGCCTAGCACCACTAAAGCTAGTGGCAATCCTCCAGCATAACGTACTGCATCTTTAGTGACTTCCACATAACCATCATCAGGTTTCTCTCTATTGAATGCATGACAACTAAACAGTTGAAGAGCTTTATTGTCATCCAATTCCTTCACCTTATAGGTTAAAGCTTTATGCTTACTTAGTAAATCTTTATCTCTTGTTGTTATGATGATTCTACTTCCTAAACCAAACAAATCATCTTTTCCAATTATCTTGTCTAATTGGTCTAAATGATCCACATCATCTAGAACTAGAAGTACACTTTTTAGGCGAAGCCTCTGCCCTATCAAAGTAATTCCTTGATCGACATTGTCAACTATTGGACTTGAATCTTCTAGGATATTAACAAGAAGTTTCTCTTGCAAATAAACCATACCTTTTTGGCTAAAAGTTTCTCTAATGTTATCAAGAAAACATCTACTTTCAAACTGTGAAGCAATCGAGTTGTAGACGGCTTTTATAATAGTTGTCTTACCAATTCCACCAATTCCAAAGATCCCTAGCATGCATGTATAGTCCCTCTTCTCCATATCTAAAAGCAACTTTACATCTTCTATGTGCGACTCTATTCCAATCGGATACTGGGCAACGTGAAAGTATATCTTTCTTGCTAATATTGAATTCACCCATCCAATGATTTCATGAATATATTCAGGTTCATTCCTACCAAAACAAAAAGATAAAATAAATAAATAAGTAAATAATAATAATAATAATAATAAAACAAAACACCTAATGAGTTACTTTCACAATATAAAAAATATAGAATATGATATAAATAAAATGATTTCTTTTTTCTTTTTTCTCTGCAAGTGATGACAATGGTATGCTATGAATTATGATATAAGACCCCGGTTTCATATTGGAAAGAGATGAATAGCTCATATAGAATGAGTGGTTTATAAAAATACTCATTGATGCTAAGTTCTAAATTGCGTAGTTACTAGGTGAAACTCGACTTTATTATAGATTTTAGGAAAAAAAAAAATTCAAACTGATTAGTCATTTTGGAATGATAACGCAAATCTGGTTAGCGTTTTTTTCTAGGTCGTAACAAATGGTATCAGAGCCACATATTAATGCCGGGTCATGTGGTACTGGAGTACCACATGACATCGCTTTGACGAGGAAGTTAAGAGTTTAAGGAAAAAGTTTGTAACACCCTTGTTCTATATTTGAAAGAGATAAATAACTTACATAAAGCGAGTGGTTTATAAATATACTCATAGGTGATAAGTCTCGCATTGGTTAGTTACTAGGTGAAACTGAGCTTTATAATAGATTTTAGGAAAAGCTCTAAATTAACTAATCCTTTTAAAGTGATAACACATATTTAACTAACGCTTTTTTCTAGGTCATTACATATGATGTAAGGGATAAGGAGAATCTTCCCCTCCCTAAATCTCTATCCTCCTAGTGACTACAAGTCCTCCCCTTATCAGATGGAAAAAAAAATTAAAAAAAATCTAGAACAAGCTAAAAGGAAATGTCCAAAAGTGGTTAGAAATACTTATTCCCCAAAGGCATCCCAGACATATCGGCCACTTCTTTTAGGGCTGTCTTCCACCTTTGCACCTTCATTACATCATCCCTGAACTTTTCTTCAAGTTTAGCGAATGCTTCTCCAAAACTATTGGTTTGATGACGTACTTCTGACGGATCTACATGGTAGAACAACGATAGAACCTTCTGCCTCCTTGTTCTTTTACACTTGAGGATCTTCATTAGCTCGTCTAAGCAGTAGCTGGATGATGCATAGTTTTCAGAGAGTACAATGATTGAAATCTTTGCATCTTCAATGGCTTTGAAAATTGCTGGTGAAATTTCCTCTCCTCTTCTAATCTCTTTATCCATGAAGGTGTTGATTCCCTTTCGGTGCAAAGCATCGTATAGATGGGCAGTAAAAGTTGTACGAGTATCTTCACCTCTAAAACTCAAGAACACATCCCATTCCTGAATGGAAGAAGAGAAGGGAGAGGAAGATGAAGATGAAGAAGCTCCGGGGAAGGCCATGGACGCAGTTGCAAGAGAAAATGGTTGTTTTTTGCTAAACGGAGGATTTTTTTTTTTTTTATATAGATAACGGAGGATTATTTTAATTAGTTTATCTTCTTGAATGTGGACAAAAATGAAAGTAAAACTAATTGGGGGCAAGCATAAGGAACGTACACGTAATTGGGGGAAGCATAATGCCATAAAGGTCAATCCGTCAATGCCTTATGGCTCTGGCCGTAGACTTTGAGACGTAATGAATGGATGTCTTTTTTTTTTTTAAAGGATAATGAATGGATGGTTGAGGTCATGACTCGTGCCCATCATAATAAATCAACATTTTAAATTATCCGTTCATGTCTAAACCCATTTTCATGGGAAAGGGAGGTGACATTTGGGAGTATGGAAATGTACGTGTTGATCTTAGTGATCACCTGTTAAGACTCGGATTCTCAACAACTACTATATATTTAAATATGTTCTCTCACAATTATCTACCTAATTAATTAAACGGCAAACAATCCGGACATGCAACTATACTGGGTCTCAATCCCATAGATTATATATGTGAGAGATAAAGAGTTGAGTTCAAGCTACTAATTACACCACTTGACAATTTTCAATTAGACTAATATTTTCTCTCATGCAATTTAAATTTCACACCAATTTGAGATTATTTATTATTCAATTTGTAACTCATTTTAATAGATTCTTGTAATATTAAAAAGAGTGTTGTTGTGGACCTATAACTATTAATACAAGTCTTTCAAAACCTAACGTGAAAACTACTTCTCGTGGCACCCACCGCATCAACCACTAACTTGAAATATTGCCGCATGACATTTATTCATAGTGTTCTTTATGCTTTGGGGGCTTGTGGCTTATGTTCAATCCATTAGGCCCAAATTTAGGGCTTCTGAGCCTGTACTCATGATTTGGGCTGGCCCAGTGTATTGGGTGTATCAGTGTTATAGTAGGATCAAAATCCCACCATTCTTCATATCGTTATAGTCTCGAATGAACTTAACTTAATATTATTTGTTACATAAAAAATCATTATCTCAAGAGAACTTTATATGCGCATTACAATATAATAATAAAATATGTATTTTGCTAGATGATTACTAGATATCTTAAAACAATGAGCACCCATGTCTTCAAAATTACATTCGGGGTGCTTGTCATGTCATACTCAGAAGTTCAAGAATTATGCTTTAGAGCATTAACACCAGCTTCTTTTTAATTTTTTTTTTTTTAAAAAAAAAAAAAAAAAAAAAAAAAACTATTTTTTGCTTTCCTATCCAAAGACATTACTCCACAATAGCTTCTCTTATATTTCCTTATATCAATTAAACATTATTTCTTTACAAATATAAGTTGTTACCTACCCTCACATTTTTCACAAAATTTCAACATAATTCTCAATAAAAGGCAAAAAGATGAGATAGGAAAGAGAAATATTTTGTATTAAAATAATGGATAAGAAAGCTCTTTTGGTTCCCTACAAATTAGGTATAACGGTAGCATTTTCAATGCTTAAGAAACCGATCGAGTATTTATTGTGGGTGATTTTCTGATTATGATTATATTTCATAAATAAGCTATATAAATAGAGCTTTTTGTATTTTTTAACTTATAAATTGAATAAGAGCAACCATGTAAACATGCGTCATAAACCAAATAACGTAAAATCTTTTATCACTATTTTGTTTTATTTCCATTATTGCTTGTATTTTTTCATTTTATTATTATTATTTTGGGTCTCTTCCCTCTCCCATGTCTATCTTCTTGATTGTGGATATAGAGAAAAGTACAGCAAATTTGAGGTAAGCATAAGGGTCAACGGCCCGTGCCGTAGCCGCTAGTACACAATGGCTGGAGCCTGGATGCATGGTTGAGGCCATGCCCGTATCATAGGAAATCAACATTTTTAAATTATCCATTAATATGTTCACCCTGGAAAAGGGAGGTCAACACTTGGGACTTCAAGGGTAAGGAAATGTGTTCATCTCATCAAATTCCATCCGTCACATATAAGGATCTGAATTCTCACAATTATTAATTTGTCTGAATTACTTACAATTTAATCAAGAGATTCTCTCATAATTGCATGCATAAATAGCAAACAATCTGAACAGACAATTGTAGTCCCGGGTGTCAATCCCATAGATTATATATGAGAGAGAAAAAGAGTTGAGTTCAAGTGATTACACCACTTACAAACAATTTTCAATTAGACTAATATTTTCTTGAGTTTACTATTAGATTATATGCTCTTTATATATCTCATGAATATTAAATTTTACACCAATTTAATTGAGATTATTTATCATTCAATTTATAACTCATTGTAATAGATTTTTTATGATATTAAAAAAGGAATGCTAGATATACTGTAATTCTATCAAATTTTTATCTAACAATAATGACGTAGCACTCTCAACTAACTCTTGACTTAATCATAGTTAAATATCTTTTTTTTTTAAAAAGAAAAAGAAAATGATCTAATGGTCGGTTTAGAATGTCATATTATAACATTGTTGGATAAACATTTACTAGAATTACAATATCTAGCATTTTTCATTTAAAAGAGAGAGTTGTTGTGGTACTACACCTATTACTATAAGTCCAGGGGTAGAACTAGACTTTTAAGTATAAGGGAGAAAGAAAGAAAAAAAAAAAAGAAGAAAAAAATAATTTTGGAAGGGATGTTACATATATATACAGTAAAGGTAATTTTAAAATTTTGGATGGTTAATGTTCCGTAAACACCTTACCTAGTTCTCCTCCTCTATAAGTCCATCACTAACTAACGTGGTAGTCTATATATATATAGCACTCATCATATCAGCCACCAAAATGTGGACTGACACGTGGCACTTACCACGTCAATTATTAAAATATGGACTGTCACATAACACTTAGTTTAATAAAATGTGAAATGTCAGGTGAATTTGTTAAAATATTATAGTAAAAGCGGTAGTACCCATGCATGCATTTATCTAATTAAAAAAATCATACCTTTGTGCCTTTTTTAACAAAGATATAATTTTTAATTTCATTTATCTTGATATTTGACAACTTCAATAAGTTAAATACAATCATATAAATAATCGTTTATTTAGGAGATGGAAACATATTCACAATCTTCTTCAGAATAAAGAATGAAGGAGAAGCTTCCTGGACAGTACAAGAGATGTTTTGCACGCTTGCATGCACGTGAGGTTTGTGTTAGGCATTGAAAAATGGGACTGAGGAAACAGCATTTCAGAAATCATGGAAGAGATCTCATCTATAAATTTATAATGGTAAGAATTTTAGAGATCGAAGAAGCAACTATAATATTTAGGCTATAATTTACATGTTAAAATATAGAGAAAATATAATATATTTTTCATATATTCTAACAATATTACTATTGGAGTATTGAATCCCCGGCCCATTGTCAGTGCATGTGGTGCTCATGGAGAGATCTCATCTATATTGGTCAACAAGTGCAACTATATGTATATATGGGTCAATTAAAAATTGTGATCATGCATTAGGTCATAAATGGGGGAGGGAAATTTAGGGAGAAACCTATCTATTTGACTCTTTGACCAAATTTGGGTCTGTTTGGGAAAAATAAAATTAAAATTAAAACTTTTTTTTGGCCCAACCTAATTCACACAAAACTCTTTTCAAATATTAATTATGTAAAAAGATTTTCAAATGTAACCCTCATACAAAACACTTTTTAAGGTTAAATACCTTTTTGTCTATTGGGTTTTAACAACTTTATTTTTTCTCACTTCGATTTTATTTTCGTCACATGTGGTATCTCGTTTAGGCAAATGATATTTGTACACACTTTTTGGTACCCACTTTGTACATACACTTACATTTTGTATGTGACCTATGCGTGTGAGATGAGTCACACATACATGAGTTTCACACCAAATGTAAATGTGTATATATGTACATATAACACATCTCCCTCGTTTATAGGCATATATTCAAATAGTACATCTGTCCATCTGCGATCAAGAAAACTAATAGAATTTCACGTCAAACTATAGGTCTTCACAGCCAGAGACCCACGAACCCATGGTTAGGCCATGGGTCTCCATAGCTACGGTATGGCAGTGAGAAATCACTACCAGTCATGGGGGGTTTTATTCATCCACCCTAGCTAGCATGTTGGAATTAGGATCCTCTCCAGTTGTACTTCAACGGAAGATGAGCCAGCCCTTTATGTTGAGGAGTATTTTAATAATTTTACAATATAAAATTATCAAAATACCTTTCAACATACGAGACTGACTGCTCTCCCGTTCCTCTCAACTAGAAAGGATTCAAGTCCATCATGTTGGGGGCAATGTTGCCGACGTGGGGTGTGTTCTAATTATGTGGATATATGCCAAGTGGGACTGCCACATTAGTTTTTTTTTTTTTTTTGTGTAAATACCACTTTCATTCATCAAGAGCAGATTACAAAAAATGAAAACAGAGGGGTGGGAAACCCCAACAATAACTCAAATATGAAACAGTCATACCTATCACAAGAAGGAGGGAATGGGTGTTTTCTCAATTCCTGAAGAACCAAAAATGTCCCGGCCCTATCAACCTTGAAAAAATCCAAGGAATTGTCCAAACAAGTTGGACTAAAGACCAAATTAGTTATTGACCGAAGAGATAATACTCCTTTTTGTTTTTGTATTTTTTCACCATAGCTAGCAGGTAGCAAAGGACAACCTTGCTCTTTAAATTATTCATGACAAACTATATATATAATATTATATTATATAGATGTCACAGAAAGAACCCTTGCTTCTTTAATTTGCTCTGTAATCTACTTCAAGGCTGTATAGATGTCATTCTTACGATTTTTTTAAGCAAAACTAATGCAACCAGATAGACTCCTATTGATTAATGAAATAATTAAGTGCAATATTATACCTTTTGACGTGTGATGTGCAAGAAAGGTCAACATATAAAGCTTGTCTTTTAGCTAGCTAGGTCTGACAATCAAATTTGGTGAACCACTTTCATCACAAGTCTATGTATAAAAGATATGATCACATCCACTAAACAGACAAGTTTCTTCTTAATTTCACCACCCGCCAAACGGGAGATCAAACCAATTTACATATTAATCTACTAAATACATATTAAGGTTGATTAACAGACATCTGTCCAATAAAGGAAAAATAATCAATTATGTCGTTTTCCGAAGTTAGTTTGGCTTTGTTGTTGAATTTGAACGTGACTTGCACCATCCATATATAATATATATATGTTTTCTATCACTAGAGAAATGAGTTGATATAGACATCTTTGTAGGTTAATGATCGAGCACTCCTTGACCAGGCCTCCAACGTCCTTTGTCTTGTGCCATTTCCAAAGAATCAAAGCTGCAAGGCCGATGGGTGGTCACAAGACTTGCAACCCCACATCAAATTCACCTTTACTATCTCTTTCCTCTCTTGAAATTTGGGACCACCAGGTAAAGAACACGTGTTAATATATTAATTAAATGATTAAATTTATTATTTCTTATTAGTTTAAAGTTTTAGAATAAATAATAATTTAAAGTGGTAAAAGAGTACTGATTGTATATTGTGATAAGCATCTTTCATTTTGCTTGAGGCGGCGTTGGCGAGAAGTCTGACATACATTTATACTTGTTTTGTTCAACTATTGGAATATTAATCAGCTTCAAAACATAGATCTTGAGTTCGCATTCTGACTTCACAATTTACCTCTATTTTAGTTAAGAGAAATGTTACATGCACTTTCACATTATCTGATGCGACGATCATGAATGGTAATTGCCACTACTACGCTATAATAAGGTGGACTTAGCAGTGCATGTAGCATTTTTTTCAGTTAAATATTCAACATGTTAGGTCTCTCTTATTGAGGGAGAGCTCGAACCTACAGCTAAAAAAGAATATTAACTAAATAAATAAATTCATTATTTTTATTGACTTCAACTTTTGAAATAAATTATGATTTAACCTAGAAAGAGAAGCTTTGGCTAACCTAAACTCAAGCCAAGCTCAAATAGATAGCTAGGTTAGTTGTATTGCTCAAAAGCTGGTAATAACTTTTCTTTTCTTTTTTCCCTGTTTTGAGAAAGGAAAATGATACAAATTTGCATTCTTTATCCATCTTCTATTCAAATCTATCATTGGATTTGTAGGAATAAAGATGATTAAGGAATAGATGTCTACCATGTCCATTTAAGAAAAATGTCTAGAATTTATTTTTATTTTTTTTTAAAAAAAAAAAGAAATAAAAAGGAAAACCTGGCCCATTTTGCCTCATTAACACCGCAAAGAAGCCTCTCAATAAGTCAGAGCTCCTGACTCTTCTGTCGGCCGCTTGGTTTTGTGGTTTTCTGTTTGTTTGTATTGTGTATTCTTTTGTTTCACCTGTACAGTCTGCCTGTGTTTTCCTCATATTTTATTAAAAAATTTGTTGGCTTGATGCTAGATCAGTCCTCTTTTATTTGAAAGTGAGCGTTAATGTAAGAGATGCTCAAATGTAATTCAGTAAAGTTTGATGTCTCTGCTCAGACAATTGTGTTTTAAGTCAGAAGTCAGAGTTTAGAGGATCTATGTCCCTTTTTTCATTATACACTTTGCAAATTTTATAATAGCACATGCTATTTGTGTAAAAAAAAAAAGTCAGAGCTCCGGTGGCTGGCTTGGCACATTGTATCTTTATCCTTCAAATTTTACATCTCTTTTGATGCATTTATGATGCTGCCTTCTTGGTTATTAACTTAGCTCTGATCAGGCCAGGTTTCAATTGACATTTGCCTTGTAGGTCCAGCTACTCTCTTATCTCTCTCTCTCTCTCTCTCTCTCTAAATCGGGAGAGATATAGAGTGAGAAGGTCCACAGAGAGCAGCCCAACTTGCAGTTGTGTAGTAATGCAGCAACATCAGCTGGAAGGCCAACCCTACTAACCTATAATTGAGTCATCAATATATCTCTTCACTCAGTTCTATGTATTTTTAACTCTCTCGATCTCTTCACTTCACTTGAAGAACAGAGAGAAACAGAGCACTGCGCGCACCCATTATGGAGGGTCCAATGGCATTCCTAATTCTCTTCACGTCCTTACTCTTTTTCTCTTCAACCACTGCCACCGCCATTGCTGCTGTCACAAAACAGCAAGAGCTGGATCGAATTTCTGCTCTCCCTGGACAACCACCGGTGACGTTTTCTCAATTCTCCGGCTACATTACGGTCAACGAGCAACATGGCCGAGCTCTCTTCTACTGGTTGACCGAAGCCGCTGCTTATCCTGAGAAGAAACCGCTTGTTCTTTGGCTCAACGGAGGCAAGTTTTATCTTCTTTCTCACATTATTTTTCCACCCGCTAATCCTTCTCCTTGTAATTGACCTTGATTTTGAACTGGGTTCAGATGAAACTACTTTACATATATTCATCTAGAAAGTGAAAATTGAATAAATAATAAATAAAAAAAAAAAAAAAAAAAAAAAAACTAGAAAGTGGAAATTCGATGTCTAGCTAACCTTACTATAGGAATGAAAACAAAGTTTTTCTTTTCCTTTTCCTTTTCGGAGGGGGAACACTCTATATTCGATACTTGCAGAAAACCATTAAATGCAGTGAAGAGTTCTCCTTTTCAAAGTAACTAATTAAACATTGACAAGTTGTAAGGAATGCAAGGACAATATTTAATGACAACCCAAGAATTCCTTTCCAAAAATTAATTAACTACACATATTCTGAAATATTTTGAAGTGTTTATTCTTGATGTGATAATAAAAATTATTATTAAATCAAATAATAAATTAAATTAAATATAACGTCCAATAGTAGTAAATGAATGTTGGTAGTAATATTATAAATTTTACTACGAATTTTTTATAAATTGATGTGATTATTTATACGACAGATTTGACATAAATATTGTTAAAATTTTAAAATAAAAAAAAAATAAGAAGAGAGATACAGAGACGTGAGTATTAAGAAATTCTAGTAAAAGTTATTTTTATTTTACTTGCATTTTACTTTCCTACAATTATCAGTTTAGTATTGGCTTATAAAGACAAATTAGGTCATTTTGGTTTGGGTTTTGGATATTAATGGTGTTGATGGCAAAATGATTGAGCAAACAATTTCTGGCCGCCAATAAATGAGCCATTAAACAATATCTTGCACGTGTCACCACCCCACGTGTCGTACCTTGTCCACAAGTTCAAAGACCCTTCTACAATTCCATGCCTAGGTCCTAATGGCTAATGCAGTGCCCATCAACCATGAGAGCACATTAGCAGGCAGGCAGTAACCCAGGCTAATGTGCGCCAACATCGCCATCAATCGGGTGAGTGAGTGTGAGTGACAGTGAGAGTGCGAGTGAGAACAACTGGGTGTGTAGTGAACGAGTGCACCCACCATGGAGAAAAATACAGCCACATGGGTCCTCGTGATCTCTCTCTGTCTGTATATAGGGTTTATTCCTTCCAAAGCTGACGTTTATTCTCTCTTTCCTCTTTCTAAAGCACTCTCCCTTTACCTTACTGATTTTTTCCTTTTGTTTGTCTGTCAATATGGTTGTGGCCTGTGGCCTGTGGGGGAAAAGAAAACACCAATTGCTGCTACAAAGTGAACCAACTTTTTCACTCGAAAACTTTTCTGATCTTTCCATATTGTCCCAGCAAAAAGATGCCTCTCTCTCTCTCTCTCTCTCTCTCTCTCTCTCTCTCATCCACTCTCACACACACTGTAGTGTGTACCTCCATCTTTGAAGCACGCGCATTCAGAAGCCACAAATGGTGATAATGATGATGAAGATGTGGGGTTATTAAGCTTTATCCTCTTGTTGGGACCCCGAAATGTGGGAAAAAAACAAGAAGGAACTCCAAATTACCTTAGGATATCATTATAGTAATGTTATTTAATAAGAATCTGTTACGTAATTGCATATAATTTGCTTAATGATATGGCAGTAAAAGTCAATTATTAGATGAGCTTTTGTTAAAAAAATAAAAACGAAAGTATATTTTTACTGTTACATCATTTTATTGTATGGCAATAGAATAACTAGAAGGACGTGCACTAATCTCTTTTATAGTGAATTTTTACTTGAATTTTAAAATTTTTTTTTAATAAATAAATTTAATATGTAAAATATTTAATTAAATTAAGAGATAAATTACAGACACATTATATTTAGAGACACAAAAAATTGAGAATCATTTTAGGAATCTATAATAACGAGGATTTTTGTTCAATGAATTATTCATGGTAGGTAGCGGTAGATAGATATATAATTTCTGTTTTGCCTGAATTTTCTTGATCCTGGTTTCCATGTTGAGATTGTGTTTCCTTAAATATTAATTATGCATGAAATAGTGCATGGAAGCTGACATCTCAAAGAATAAAATATGTGAAAAGCAATGGCTAATTTTAAATGGGTAGGTGCTTCAACGTTGATTATTGCAGTGACTGGCATATAGTGTACATGTTTTTGTGAAAAAGTTGTACAGATTTTATGTAGTCAAATCAACACCTAATATGTTTCCAGGAACTTGACTATTGAGCTGCTTCGATAGATTTGTCGGTGCTGGTTTTGCTTATCTATTTACGTACACCTAGCAAATTAAAAAATAATAATAATAATAATAATAATTTTTCTTTTCATAATCATTAATTTATTGTACTTATTTTAATTAGACCAATTTAAATTATTTTAAATGATTTCTCATATCAATCACTTAAATATATATGTTTATAATATAAAAATCGAATTAGATAATACAAATAGACTTCAACTACTGACAAAGTGATAGACTTCAACTGTAACTATGTCATAGTCTTCAACTATGGTTAAGTCACAACTTTCAACTGTAACTAGGTGATAGTCTTCAATTATAATTAAATCATAGTCTTCAACAGTAACTAGATGATAGTTTTTAATTGTGGGTAGGTGATAGTCTTCAACTATAACTTGAATTCTTAATTTCCTGATATACTCTAACAAAAAATAGCTAGCATTACAGATGAATTAAAAAAGTGGGATATATATATTGAACTTTAATTGTGATATTGAAAAGTTAATCCTCTACTAATTAAGAAGATAGAAAGTAAGTTTGGGCTGTAAAAACAATTTAGGAAGCTTCAATCATAATTTAATTAAAACAATAAAATATATGTGCTTTGTATTCATGATCTTGAAGTACGTACGCAGACTTTGTTATCTTTTACAAGATTTATGGTCTCAAAAGATTGACCACAATTATGTAATAATAAAAAGAATAAATTGTGCAATCATGCATGCAGGGCCAGGCTGTTCATCAGTAGCATATGGTGCATCAGAGGAAATCGGGCCATTTAGAATTAACAGAACCGGTGTATCTCTTTATCTCAACAAGTATGCGTGGAATACAGGTAATTAATTAACAAGCCACCATTAATTAATTATTCATTTTGTTCTTTTCATGAATGTAATTATATTGTGGATAATATATATATAAAATATAGCATGTTCATGTGCCACAATCCTCATCACATGGGTCATAGGTTACATCAACATGCAATTCTAACCTTCTTGGTCAAATGGTTGACAAACTTCTGGTCTAGCTACCAATCAGACCATATGTCAAAACAAGAAAGAAGAAAAGAAAAAAATGATTAAGGCACTATGACCATGCATGGCTTTTATGACTTTTTGTTTTTTTAACTTTTAAGTAAATAATTAAGAAAAATATTTAAGTTCTACAACTTTTACTATAATTTCTTTACAAACTTATGCGGTAGACTACATGAGTAGTACTACTTGTTGCCATATGAATGAAAACATTTAACAAAATTAATGCTTCATTTATTTTGACGTAAAATGTTTTTCATCTTTTCAACGAAATTATTTTCAAAAAAATAAAAGAAATGATTTCCATGAAATTATCTTTCGGAGTTTAGCTAGTACGGAAAAGGAGCAACGGCGGGAAACAGCCAACGAATTCCGACAACCTCTGGTGGTGTAAGAATGAGAAGTTCAAATTCGAAAAATGGTTTACAAAATTCAAAAATTGAAACTATTTTCCAAAACTACATTAGCTTTTTGATCAAACCGAAAAAATAAAAAAATATTTTAAGCCGAAACAAACGGAGCGTAAATTGTTTTAGTGCCTGACGTGGTAAGTTTCACGTAGACTATTACATCAGTTTGTCTTTGCTATGTTAAAATATCTAATTGTAATTACTTTTTATGCTTACAGAAGCAAATATTTTGTTTCTTGAATCGCCTGCTGGTGTTGGTTTCTCTTACTCAAACACAAGCTCCGACCTTAAAGATTCTGGAGACAAACGGACGGGTAACAAAAATCATTGAAGATTGATTATTATTGTTTTGTTGCTATAAAATTATTTTGTAATTGAATCCTAAGAGTACTTACCAATTTTGTGGCACAGCTCAGGATGCTCTAGTCTTTCTAATTAGATGGATGTCACGGTTTCCACAATACAAATATAGAGAATTCTACATTGCTGGGGAGAGCTATGCTGGTATATATAAGCTTAATCAACAACTAGTAATTAATTATCTATTAATTACTACTTTCTCAAAAATTCTTATAACTAATTACATAAGCTAATGTTTTTACTCTTTTCTTATAGGGCATTATGTTCCCCAGTTGGCGAAGAAAATTGTCGATTATAATAAAGCAAACATGCATCCCCTCATCAACCTTAAAGGCTTCATGGTAAGTAATAAATAACTCAAACAATTTGACTACCACTAAGATAATTAATTATCTGTCGGGTGTTGCTAGAAGTAGTAAAGCTTTTGCCATAAGTTTCTTATGAGCTGATTATATATGTGATAATCCACATTATGTGGCATGCATTTATCACGTTAACTCATGACAGTGATCTACGTGACACTTATCACATTTTACAAAGTGACATGAAAGTTTACATGAAACTTATTATATTGGAGAAACTCCACTTAACCCCATTGAACTTCCATTACATTTGCAATTGTCTCTGCCCAAACTTCAAAAACTCTTAATTTAATGTATTTATCTTTCAATTTTTTTCAATTTCATCCATCCCTTAAGATTTTCTGTTAAATCCTAATGGATGAGTGTCAAAATTTTCAAAATGCCCATTTGATAAAAATTACAAGGATTTAAGCGTTGATAAAGGTTTAACGGAATTTACAAATATACCCACGCTTGAATCTTTGGAAAAAGAAATTTTTTGGTAATTTTGACATGATTTAAAGAAAAATTCTAACGGAGTGGAGAAATTGAAAAATAAAATAAAAAATAAAATAAATTATGAGTTTTTAAAGTTTAGAAGAATAATTACAAAAGCGGTGACCTGCAATATATTCAAAGTCTGTAAACCAAATTTGTAATATTGCAGGTGGGAAATGCAGTAACAGACAACTACTACGACAGCATCGGAACGGTTACATTTTGGTGGAGCCATGCAATGATATCCGACAGAAGCTACCATTCAATTCTCAAGCATTGCAATTTCAAGGACGATAAAGCATCACAGGAATGTGATGATGCAGCAGGTTATGCCATGAACCATGAGTTCGGAGACATCGATCAATACAGTATTTATACACCTTCTTGCTTGCCGTTGCGTAACGGTACAAATACAACGAAGCCTCTACGGCTCAAAAATACTCTTCTACGTCGAAGGATTTTTTCTGGGTACGATCCCTGTACTGAAAATTATGCAGAGAAATATTATAACCGGCCGGATGTGCAAAAGGCAATGCATGCAAATGTTACTGGAATTCCTTACAAATGGACTGCTTGCAGGTATACCTAATCTATTAACTCTTTTTTTCTTTTTCTTTTTTTAAGAAAACTTTATTATTATTATTATTATTATGAATGGAAAAAGGAAATGCAGGGGTTTATGTGATTTATATCTTATTGGAAAATATGATTTTGTATGGGGCAGTGATGTTCTTATAAAAAACTGGAACGATTCTGAAAGTTCTCTGCTACCCACATACAAGGAGCTGATTGCAGCTGGTCTAAGAATCTGGGTTTTCAGGTAAAGGATCTGATCAAAACTCTAAAATATATATCTTCTAATTTCTGTTCTTTCTTATTTCTTATTCAATCCTATCGATCACCCTTTCCTGAAGATTAAGAACAGAAGAAAAAAGAGAGATGTGTAAGGAGAAGGTCAATCAAGCAAGTGAAAGTTAACAAAAATGCTCTTATTATTATTAGTTTTTAAGAGAATTTGATTAGGAAAACAAGGAAGAGTTATAATAAAGGCTCTGACTCTGAGCAAATTGAAAGTGAAGGTTTGATTAGGTGACAGCCTGCTTTTCCTTCAGGTAAAAAATCAATTTCAGATAGTCTAGTCACATAAATGACACATCATCTGCTGACTGTAGCCGATTGATTTGAAGGTTGAGTGCTCGGCTGTGCTTGATAAGACTCCTCTGTTCTTCCACCGGAGTTGGCTTTTTAGGATATGGCTTAGGTGCTGTAAAAAAAATTTACAGCACCTAAGCCTAATCTGGCTTTTCAAATAAACAAGTCTCTCTTTTTTTAAAATAAAAAATTCAATTTCTATTCAATTTTTTATATCTTATCAATTACCTTTTTCTAAAAAATATCTATATATTTTTTATATCACATCAATTAATTTTTATCAAATTTTTTAATTTTCTTTTACAAAAAATTCAAAACTTCTTTTTTTTTAAAAAAAAAATAACAATTTTTACAATCAACCCCAAAACAAAAAATATTTTTTAAATTAAACACATCAATTTAATAAACAGATTTGAATAAAAAAATAAATTAAATCCAATTTAGAGGAAACTGTGTTAGTAATGTCTTTGTTTATAGCCGTACCCCAAAGCAAATATGCCCTAATTGCATCAGACTTTTTTCTTTTCGTTCCATGAATTAAATGCAGGACTTTTTAATTTCATAATTTAAAATTACAAGCAAAGAGATGGGGGGAGATGGAATGTTAATGCTATTGCTTCTACTTTGATGCAGCGGAGACACAGATTCAGTGGTTCCAGTGACTGCCACTAGGTTCTCTCTCAGCCATCTCAATCTCACAGTTAAAACTAGGTGGTACCCATGGTATTCTGGTGGTCAGGTAATCACAAAATTTCATTCCAAAATCAATCAAAAGTTCACATCTTCCTCAAACAAAAGCACATATGTCTTGGATTTTGTGTCTTATGCACGTAGAACACAAGTTAAGAGTGTCACATCAATAATTAGAAAGGCCCGTATACAAATACACAAACCAAAGTACAATACGAATTGCTAGTAATTCAGATAATAAATGTGAGATAGTTAATAAGAGATCTATCTATCCATACAAGTTTTGGGTTGCCTGCCACTCACTACTGGGGATAGCTAATGAATTCCATAGAAATTCTCACACATTTGCTACCATCTCGGGATTCCAAACCAAAGCAGTAAGAAAGAAAGATTTGATATTCATAAAGAAATGTTGAAAAAAATTGCTAATTAAAGTCCTTTTTATAGGTAGGAGGATGGACAGAAGCCTACAATGGGTTAACCTTTGCTACAGTGAGAGGTGCTGGGCACGAAGTTCCACTGTTTCAACCCAGGAGAGCATTCACTCTTTTCAGATCTTTTTTGGCAGGGAAAGAATTACCACCAACATCTTGACAAATTACTTGGAGATGATTATAATTGTTCATCTTTGAGGAAGTTCTTTCTATAATTGTTTCAATTAACTTGGAATTCCACATAATGGTGGGGTAGGATAGGAATCATTCATTCAAATTAGTATTTATAATTTGAAGGACAAAATTGTTACATTTCTTGTAATGGACTGATGCAAATTGAGTTTCCCGTTAAGGAATTGGATTAATATTGTCACACCCCAAGTTCTTCAATGCCAGCATGAGATAGATTTCCTTGCCTAGGGCTAGGAGTGCATAGCTTTTACTACAACTCCCATATAAATATATGTAAGTGGCCGTCGATGACAAATCACGTTTCAATAGCTAACATAGCAAGTGTGATGAATCGTTACGTTAATTTGTAAACGTGAAAAATATCACATGGACTTGCACGTAAATTTGTAAATACTTGTATTAAAATTTATATTGCTCTTAGCAACATTCTTTTCATATTCAACTTTAATTACATAATGTGCTTTCTTCTTCTTTTTCGCAATTTTAGCTGAATATGCTTTTAGGCAGCTTTTTAAAGGATAATGATCTCCCGCAATTTGCTGCATATGGCTAGCAATTTGAACAACACATGTGAATTCTCTTACATGTGACCTACCTGCCTTAGTAAGTGACCGAACCCAAAATTGATTTCAACGGGTGGGTCTCATATAGACTCTCTCACTAGCAATTTCTAGAAATCCTTATCCCTTTTTAAAACCTTGGTATTGTCCATGTATGTCATAATCCAATTTCAAATCTTCCTAGGTCCAAAAAGTATATTTGGAAAAGAAACAAGAGCCAATTTTACAAATGAAAAAACACACCCTTTGCATTTTGTAGAAGTCAACAAGTGGAAAATTAGCTGCACAGAGGTTCCAAATGTCTCTACTCTTCAATTTGAATAAAAATAACATTGTTAGATTCAAGGTCATAGTACAAGTATTCCTTCTCGGTTCACATACAAAATTGAAGTGCATCTCAGATACCAGTGTCTGAGATGAAAATATAATTACTTCAATCCTTCACCCATGCCAGGAGGCATTCCCAAGCTCTGAGCAAGATCACTCATCCTCTCCTTCATGGCCTGAGATAACAATAAGGCTGAGAATTTCAGTTCTATAGCAAAGATGGAAGAAGAGTTTCAGAAAATTCTTTATGCAAAAAGCTGGGAATTCTCACCTGGACACTCTTCTGGTGTGCATCCTTGTATGCCTCGGTAACTAAAAGTGAAAGTTTCTGCGCATAAAACAAAATGTAATTGTTTTAAGTCTCAAACAGTAACTCGTACATAAAATTAATCATTTTCCCTATCTGGAAGGATTACTGAACCCAAACCAATTGGATACTTAAAACTATTTCCTCCATTTTCAAAGATACTGCCCAGTTGGAAGGATGACCAAACCCCAAGTTAAACAACTATATAGTTTAATTAAACAGTTTCCCCCATTTCTAAAGGTGTTTCCAGATATGCATTCACTAAATGAGCATATATTTGAGCCTAAAATCAAAAGGTCATCATTATGAAAATGTGGAGCTTTAAATCCAGCTTAGTTCAAGAAAAAAACCTCTTGCCAGGAAATTCTCCATGATTTTTGAGTCAAAGACTGAAACCATAGTCAGTGCCAGCAGTTGCATCCCCATCCGGGTACAAGGACAAGGAAATGAAAAGGCGAACAGAAAATATAATTGCTTCATGACCCATTTTGTTGTCTCATGGGATTTGAATGGTCCTAGACGTTCCAAGAAGTCCAAACAATGGGACACACAAGGAATAGTAGTTATCATCATAAAAATTTTGGGAAAAAAAAGCTTTGTTCCATGAATTCTAAAACACTGATTCCATCCCATCCATTATGCTGATCAGTTTTTTATGGCCCCACTAAAGATGATGGTTTTCATATTATATATCATATACAAGATATGAATGAAATTGTTTAACTTGTAAGGGAGAACTAAACAGGCACTTATAACAAATTCCAAGGTGTGCTAAGATCACGCTATAAGACTACATTTTTCATTTTATTTGCCAATGGTCTTTCGATCAAATGGCATCACCTGCCCCATAAAAAAGGGCTGGAGTGGGAAGTCATAAGTCCAATCCCGTAATGGTGTATAACAGTATGAGTTGTGTTTATCTATTTATAATTTTTTTGGCAGAAAAATACTAATAGAAAGATGAAGTCAAAAGAATGTATGAATTGGATGTACTTGCCTCTGGTCCTAATTCCATTGCAGCCTCAGTGATCTCTGTGCGAACAGGTTGCTGGTTTCCAGACAGTGTTACCTACAAACATAAGTTAAGAGCTATTGTGAAGTTCACTTAAGAAATAAATTAAGGCGTGCAATAATAAAAGGTGACTCAAATCATTTGAGGCAGTTCCTAACATCATTAAGATGGGAAAAGCAGTCCTGTCATAGAATTAAGCAGCAAGTGACGTTCAAAAGCTAAAACAAACATCCATGAAAAACAAAATCATTCCGCAGGGTACTTTGACATTTAGAATCATCACTCTTTCTTTTCACTATATTGAAAGTATATCTTATGTCATGTACAGAATCATAACAAAGATAATCAAATTACGCCAACTAAAATGTTTACATGATCTTACTGTTTTGCACAATGATTCTGATCTAACTTTTAAATGACTCTATCCACAAAGACAGAAATTTGCCCTCAAATCACACTGAAAACAAATAATATAAACAAATTTTCCTTTTTCTTTTTCTTTTTTTTTTGGATGAATCAAAGCTTTATAGAACAAACCAAACAGAATACAACCCTCCAGTGAAAACTGGAACACTTCCAAAAAAAGGAGAACAAAGATACTGCTACCAACAATAGCAGAGAGCAACACCTAAACCACTTACACTCTGCAGCAAAAACTACTGCAAACCAGCAACAAAATAATTCAACGGTAAGCCAAAAACAACTGCAACAATTACAGCAGTAGAGAACAGAAAAACAGACGCAACAAACTACAGCAACGGATGTAAGTTCCACCTATACACAAGAGCTAGGTGTTTTGACAGATTCTTAAACTTCCCCTTAGCCAACATCCTTGATCTGACCTCCCACATAATATTTGCAGATTCTTAAATTTTCCATGTTTTGCGAGCTTTTTCTAAGGCAAACCAAGTCAAAAAGCTAAAACAAAATTTTTGTCCTCGTTCAAACATGAGCAAATGATTGACCTAATAAATGACTTTACCAGTTCACCTAATGAATGTCCAAAAGCAAATTACGAACACTCAAGTGCAAGCACACACACAGACAGCCACAGAGAGACTAAATACCTTGATTAGCTCACCTTCACAGTAACCATCAAACTCTGTTCTGCATAATAAAATGATAAAAAAGAAAATGAAGAATTCACAGATACAGAGGTAAAAATTCAGATGCAATAGGTGTAACATATAATCCTACGCAGCAAGTTCTTTTTGCACCCGTACTGCCTCAACTTGGACAACCATTTGTGCCTTCTTCACTGTCTCGTAAAGATTCTGCATGTTTCCAAAAATTCCTGCCTGCAATCAACAAGCAAAGTAATATTAGTCTCAGTTCACAGATATGGGTCCAACTCCATGTCATCATGCAAATAACATACACAACACCAATAAAATTGATTCCCTATAAATTTGATTTAAGACTCTGAACAAATCCTTTTTCACCCTGTATTACCCGTAGATCTCACTGTCAAGGGAACAAATCATCATACACCAAGGTATAATTCCATACCTGTTCTGCTACGGAGAATTAGAGAAGGATGAGACACATAAGCGTTCAGTCCCAGGCTACACCAAAAAGAGTATTCCGACTCCTCAGGCACTTATAAACCATATAATTCAATACTTTATACGACTTATTTAGGTATTGCAATATCATCTAAAACTTGGCACCTCTGAGGAATTGCTTTATGATTCAATACAACAATATAGAGTGTATTCTTGTCAAAGTCCAAGAAGCATCCATGTAATAAGAAGTTCCTGTTTAAAGCAATTCCTCACTCCAACATCTAGAGAAAGAAAATGAAAGCATCATGTTATTGTGACAATAAAGAAACTCAGATTTTAAATTCTCTACCTCACGAGTCACAAACTAAAATGAGGCTCCTAACAGCTCCTCTTCAAACAATTCTTTTTCATTCGCTTTCAAATCTCATACACTATTGTCCATGAGGAAATTAATTTTTTTCAGGGATGAAACTTAAAACCTATGATGCAGACGACTAGCAACTATCCAAGATCTTGCTCAGGCATGGTTGTGATTTTAAAACAGAACACATTGTATGTCTCTGTGCATGTGTCTATGTGTATATACTTATGGAAACCAACAGGGTAATACAGAAATTAAATTGAAGTAAAAAAGACAAATGGCCTTATATTTCTCCACTCTTTAAGAAAATAAAGGCAGGCACTTCCACGAGTTCCAAAATAGGTAACAGATAAAGCCAAACAAACAAGCTTCATCTTATCAAAAACCCAACATACCAGCCGTTGTTAGGACAAATATCCTTACATAAGATAGCTTCAAATGAGTTTCAGTATATGCATATGTTATTTCCTTCCTGGTTGTCTCACTGGCATGCACCAGAGAAATCTCTGACTTACATCAAAATTATCACAAAACTCAGTTTAGAGGTTTTTCAAGGCCTTCAATACGCCCCACAAACAAAGTTCCTCTAGATGTTCTATAGATAGTGTCAACTTATGCGATCATGTTTAGAACCGACATATACTGTTTGCTGAGAAGAAAAAGTAAACTCCATTAACCTTTGAAGGCGTGTCTTCCCCCTTCTCATTCTTTTCCTTTTTTCCTCCAAATAGACTGTACACACGGAGGGATCTATGATTATGCCCATATTTTCCATGACGACGCCGAGATAACACCTGTGTACCCACTAAATTGGCATTTGAAGTTAGGTTACCTGTAATGAGCAGGACACGAGTAAAGTTACAAACAACTCTTTTACTATCATAAATTATTCAAATACACAGTTCGGAAAGCTACAATCATTATAAAACAACTAGAAGTTGCTAACTTAAGGAATTATCCATTACAGAGAAGTTGAAGACCAAAATTCTCTTTGGCATAGTGTCCTAAAGCACATTCAACGGACATAATAAAAAAAAAAACTCAACACAGCATCAATACATTTGATTAGAATTAACATGAGTAAGAGCCATGTTTTCTTTTCATACCAATTTCAATTAGATTTTCTCCTCATTTCAAAGATTGTTGGGTCATCCCACATTCTTTGTACAGAGATCTTTGTTAAATCACCACTTGTCCTAAAAAGGACAAGTAATGATTTAATAATCTTTAATGTCAAAAACACGTTTTTTTTAAGGTTCTTAGTTTTCTGAAACTAAAACATCTACCTATTGAAACTTGGGATGCAATTAGAAAGAAGGAGGTTCGGGTAAAATGGTGGAAGGTGGTTTGGCATTCAGTGGCAATACCTAAGCATGCTTTTCTATTATGGCTTGTTTTCAGGGATGCTATGATTACTAAAAGCTGAATGTGTGGTTGGGGATACATGGGAGACTGTCTATG
The DNA here is from genome assembly GCA_028654335.1 of Alnus rubra. NCBI lineage: Eukaryota > Viridiplantae > Streptophyta > Magnoliopsida > Fagales > Betulaceae > Alnus > Alnus rubra. The sequence goes on along the minus strand of JAJPGS010002451.1, from coordinate 470,816 downwards.
TCCTTTCTGTCGTAGCCAAATTGAATCAAGGGAACATCGCTTCTTTGAGTGTAGTTTTAGCTACCGAATTTGGAAGGAAATCCTTGGCATTTGTTTGATTTCAGATCCAAAGAAATCCTGGGAAGAGGTTGCAGATTGGAGTGTGCTTGTGATGAGACAGGATTGCCTAAAAAGTCGATTGTGTATCTTGAGCCTTGGTGCTGCGGTCTATAATTTGTGGAAGCATAGAAATGATATTCTACATGGGAATGCTTTGAGTTCGGAAGAGATGATTATAGCCGAGATAAAGTGGGAGATTCAGGCTCGTATAATGGCTAAAGGTCCTTATAAGAAGACTTCCATGAATTTGCAGCTTGCAGCTTTGTGGAAGCTTCACAAGATTTTCTCTTAGTCTGTGTTTTTGCTGCTGTTTTCATGTGTTTGTTTCATTGTGATGTTTTTGGTGTTATGCAGATGTTGCTTCTGTTTTGTCTTGTTTGTAGGGCTTTGTGAGATTGTTTATCTCATGCCCTTTGTAATGTTTAAACCAGTTATTTTTCTGGTGTGAAATTCCTTGTTGTTTGGGCTATAAAAGTTTTCATTCATCAAAAAAGAAAAAAAAAAACATCCACCTATTGTGTAAACCAGTCATTTTCTCAAATAACCTATTTATGCCAGGAGAAACTGCTTTAACCCCACCTTAGACCCATAATGGTGCTCAACTTCATGAAACTTTGAACCACAAAATACCCACATCAATATTAACAGCTCAACTTGATGCAAGCGATCAAATTCAAAAATGCACAATATACAAAACATATCCATAAAACAAATTCAGGTGAGCAATACATGATTTGTTCCCACATAGACCACACTGCACAAAAGAACCCAGAATCCCATCCAATACTTGCATCCATATATTTTCACACTTGGAAATATATTCCTTAATTTCCTAAGCTTTCTCGGCAACCAAACAGGTGATAAAGAATACAAAAATAGAACCAGAGAGAGAGAGAGAGAGAGTTACAGAGGGAGGGAGACGAAGGGCAAGGCTTTACTCCTTGTAGGTTTGAAATCTGACCAGTGAGAGAAATCGTCGACGCCATTGCTCAAAGCTTTGAGAGACTTCTGAGCTTTTTTGGTTTTTGTTTGGAGAGGATAATGTGTAGGTTTTCTCTTTTTCTTTTCTATTTTTCTTAGAGACTGTTAAGTGCCATAAAGAACGGACCAATTCTAGAGGAGCACGTAGACTGAGAATGGGATAAAGTGGTCAAGTTGGTAGAGAACACTCTCTCCCGATGTTCCTAAATGCTTACTCCTGACGTGTCATTTAAAAAATATTATTAAATTTTGAATGAATTATTATTAAATTTTTTATCTAATGATGATTTGGAATAAATACCTAAATGGTACCTGAGTTTTAACTGTTTTTAAATTTAGTACCTAAGTTTTATTTTGTATCACAGATGATACCTAAATTATGAGTAAAAACCCAGTTGATACCTCTGTTAGATTTTCCATCCAACATTTAACGTCCGGCCACGTCATTGCCACATGGTGCCTTATTAACGCAACACTTGTCATCCTGGCCACATCATTTGCCACGTAACTGTCATCTCTTGTTTGTCATGCCACATATATTCCTAATTAAAACAAGTTTTAATTAAACACCGTTTTCTTTCGAAAATTTATTACCGTGGGTTAAACTTATTGAACGACAGAGTTTGCGAACATAATTTGAACATTGCGAAAATCGGTCAAAACTAGGGTTCATCGTTCATCGGCCATTTCCCCCCAAATTGCAGAACCATCGGCCATTTCCCCCCAAATCGCAGAACCATCGGCCACTCTCCCAAATTTCTCAAACACTCTCTGAAATCTCCACTATTTTCATCGGCCACTCCCCCAAGTTGGGTTGTCCTTCCATTTGAAAAATTTGCATGCAGATTTTGTCTGTATGTTGAAGTATATTAATAACTCACTCAATCAGGAAGTACTTCAATCATAAAAAATGCTTACTCTTGAATTGTAGGTGGTGCAACCCCAAAATCTTCTTCCAGGGTTATCCGTAGTCCAGGAGGTCTTCAATGGTGCAGGTAAATCGCAATAACAGTAATATGACCCCTCTCTGCGGGTCACCGACGAAGATCCAGAAGATGACTAAATCCAAAGAACAAACCAAACATTAATCTAAATCCAAAATAAAAACATGTTTTTTTAAATCCAAACGAAACAAATGTAAACAACTAACCTTCTCTATACCACCAGAAACTTCCTTCCCTTTCCGATCTCGTAGGCGACTTGATGCCATCTCGTTTGGAACAACCGGTATCATCCACAGGGAGCTAAAAATCGGCCTGATCTGCTGCAGATTCGGTGTTTCGTTTGGAAAGAAACAGTCGTACCCAAGTTGTTTAGGAATCAAGGATTTTCGGCATTTTTGGGGAATTTCGTCCACGAGAAGTTAAATTCAGCATGATCTTGCGATGATTCAGATTTGGGGTTAGGGAAGAACGGTCGACCGGAGCACCAGATCTGGTTGGTGTTGGTTCTGCGATTTGGGGGGAAATGGCCGATGAACGATGAACCCTAGTTTTGACCGATTTTCGCAATGTTCAAATTATGTTCGTAAACTCTGTCGTTCAATAAGTTTAACCCACGGTAATAAATTTTCGAAAGAAAACGGTGTTTAATTAAAACTTGTTTTAATTAGGAATATATGTGGCATGACAAACAAGAGATGGCAGTTACGTGGCAAATGATGTGGCCAGGATGACAAGTGTTGCGTTAATAAGGCACCATGTGGCAATGACGTGGCCGGACGTTAAATGTTGGATGGAAAATCTAACAGAGGTATCAACTGGGTTTTTACTCATAATTTAGGTATCATCTGTGATACAAAATAAAACTTAGGTACTAAATTTAAAAACAGTTAAAACTCAGGTACCATTTAGGTATTTATCCCTGATAATTTTTAGTAGAGTTGGCACAACGAATTATCTTGTCAGTTTCGGATCAATTTGGTTGACTCTTCAACCCAAACTCGATACGATTAGTTAAACGGGTTCAAACATAAAACTCAAACAGTACACGTTTATAAGGGTCATAAACAAGTTAACTCGTTTAGTCTAAACCCGAATCTTATAACTTCGTGTCGTGTTCGTATTAGATTTGCAGGTCGTGTCAAAAATTGTTAACCCTAATTTTTAGTGTTACATCAATGATTGTGAGAGTAAAAGCACATGCAACATTACTCAAGTTTGTAATCATCACTAATCGGTATTCAAAGAATAATGTTATTTTTCACGCCAATTTATCACACTTATTTGACATTATTTGATGTGACATATTTTAAGGGGTAAATATTTTTGTTTTTTAAGATGGTAACGTGGTATAAAATCAGTACGGTAAATGATGATAACTCTAATCAAAATGTAATTATTTGTAATTTTCCAAAATATATTTAACAATAGGCATCTTGACATTAGTTTTTGCTAAGAGTGGTACCTACCTTACTACTCTTATAAAATAAGTGGTTAAAAACACATAATATAGTCTTTAAATATATATACACATAAATAAACGTAACAATCTTGTACTCTGTTAGATGTAATAAAATAAAATTTAAAATGTAAAATGTAAAATTGTTCTTTTCCATTTTAAGTGAAATATAAAAGATCCTATTTTGCTTAATTTTTTTTTTTGTTTGAAAGGCCTTAAAATATTATTTAATGGACTATAAAATAATTTCTTTTTCATTTGACTTTAAATGACAAGAATCTTCATCAATTTTTTGCATAACATCGATCATGAATAGAACTTCTTTTTTCTTTTTTTCTTTTTTTCGTTAAATATGGCCCTGTTTGGTAACTCTTGTGGAGAGAATTTTTTTTTTTTTTTAATATGAATAAAATGTAATTGATGTGATATAAAATAGAAAGATATTAAAAAAAAATTATGAAAAAGTGAAAATATTTTGTTTTGTAGTGAGTTTTTTTTTTTAATTTGAATAATAATAAAAATTAATTGATGTGATATAAAAAAATAAAAATAAAAAGTTAAAATATTTTGATATTGACTTTTTTTTAAGAAGGAAGCAAAAAGAAAAAAAAGAGAGGGATTTATCAAATAAGGTCACGTGTTGAAAGGCCCAAAAGCTAAATCAAGAAGGGAAGAACTTTAAGCCCACTAGGAGGAACTTGTACAACGTACATTTGTTGGAAACTTCCTTTAGCCAATCAGTCTCCGGCTCTGCATTTTGTTCGTAGAAAAAGATCCAGTACTCAAAAAATAAAAATAAAAAATAAAAAATAAAATCTTGAGAGTGTTTGATAAGGCATAGAACCGAGCTATGAATAGAACAAAGTAAAAAACGCCCAAATCAAATTGCATGGCATTGAAATTTACTGAATAGCATTATTGTAAAAAATGCCCTGAAATTTACATTCACTGTTTCGAAGGGCACAATGGAAATTTCAACGTTAGGGAGAGGGGTATTTTCAGGCTTCTTCGCTACAAGGGGCACGTGCACGGCACGCAAACCGGTTTCCATCCATTTACATGGCACAAAGTAACGGATGGGGTCAAAAACCAAGCAAATGGTAGTTCGGGGGACCGGATTATTGGTAGTTCAGAGGGCCAACTAGAGAATGGGTGGTAGTTTGGATAGCTTTTTTGTATTTAACCCTTTAAAAATAGTAATTTAAAAAATGTACGGTTTTTAAAAATACAATTAAGTATTTGACAAAATTGTGTAAACAATTATTTTGTTTGGGAGTTCATTTTTCAAAAGTGTTGGTTTGAACATTTTTAAATTGCAAGCAATGACTAAACGTCCGACTTTCAAAATCGCAATTTAACATTTAAAATCAAATTTTTTAAAATAAGCATCGTTGCTTGCGATTTAAAAATGTTCAAACCGAAACTTTTTAAAAATGAACTCCCAAACAAAATAATTGTTTAAAAACACGCGTTTAACCTGTAATTCTGCTTTAGTTTGGATTATTATTATTATTTTTTTAATTGTTTTTAGGAGGAAAGGAAGTCGTCTGAAAAGTCGTCGTTTAACACCATTGATCCACAAGTCGTTGCCTAGTAAATTCTTTTGGCAAGCAAGTGGCCAAAGAAAGATCCTTCCGTGGGGGCAGATCATACCTGCCAACATTCCCATTCTGCTGCTTGCTAATTGACTTGTTCCAACTTCCAACCCCAATGGTCTGGTCTGGTCCTGTAGGAGTTTTATTTTTCTTTAGAGAAATAACATAAAGAGCACTTTTGCAATCATTTTGATCGGACGCAGGTCCCCTAACAATTCCATGCTCAAAAAGAGGGCAGGGAAAAGTATAGGTCGCACCAAGAGGTCTTTGATTGGGCAGGCTTCTCTGTTTGGACAAGAAAGCCCTCTTTTACAAACGCTCAAAGAGAAGGAAACAAGGCCAATAACAAGATCCCAATTGTAGGGTTGTAGGGGATTTATCTCAGTTCATTTTGATCACACATGATTGAGCTGCTAAGACAACTGTTAGAACGGTTTTTGGGTGGCTAAATCGGTGATAGAGCTTCTCCAAAACAGATAAAGAAGTTATCGTAGTCCGTTGGCCCCTCAGCAGACCGAAGACACTCTGATGGTTGACTATAAAACAAGGCAAATATCAGGATCCTAATTGTAGGGTATCTCAGTTCATTTTGATGCCGGTGAGTGCTAAAGTATTAATTAAATGATTAAATTTATTTATTCTTATAAGCTTAACTTTTGGGATAAGAAGTGATTTAACATAGTATCAAAGTAAAAGTCTTGAGTTTGAACTCTGTCTCCGTTAATTCATCATCCAATTTCAATTAAAATATTCTACATATTAGACTTCATATATGAAAAGAAAATTTGAACCCACACGTGAAGAAGAATGTTAAAATATTAATTAAATAATTAAATTTATCTATTCCGATAAACTTTGCCGCCCTTTCTCATGCCTTGGCCTTTTTTGCTCATACAAGAATTAACCTAATTTGCCGTGCCCTTCCAACTCTCATGGACTTTAAACCTGCATGATGTTAATCTACCACCCTAAACAGGTGTACTTTAGCAGTGCTAATGGGTGTATGATTTAAGCATGCATCTGGAAGTACCTTTCTTTTTCTTGTTCTTTACACTCCCTCTCTTTTTCAGGACAAAGACGAAGTCCACCTCTCCTTTACATCACACTCACTTGTCCATGTCACACAACATTGACAACAATACATCTCTGTGCTCAGGAATTAACTAAGAAGAGCCAAAGGAAGTTGCAGAACAAGGGAATTAATTAAAAGCCACTTCTCTCTCTAAACTGGAAATACAGTTATATACATATGGAGATCGAGTATATCTGTCAAATTTTTTATACGACTTATAAATTTAATATAAAATAACGTATTACGGTCAAAGTGTCTGACTTATTTAATTAAATCGATCGGATTAAGGTCGACCTATATAGTTTTATACACATTATCCAACACCACCTGAACCTGACACACAACTGTTTAGGGCCGATAATTTTTTAACACGACTTACAAATTCGAAATGAATTTAACAAAAAATTAGTGAGATAGAGTCCATGATGAATGTGACCCATTTAATTAAATTATATGAGCTCTCTTTTTCTCTCTCTCTCGGTCATAAAAGGACCAAAGGGTGCTGCTCCCCTACAAGATTGTTTACAGAAGGGAATCAAACTTGAAGAGAGAGAGAGAGACCCAGCAGCTTTTTCTCTTTCACCCCCCCTGAGATTAGGTTGTGGTGTCCACTCCTCTGAAGGGCAATATGTTAAATTCCGTTTACTTAATAGAGCTCCTACCATGGTGGGTATTCACAGTGTGTCCACTACGGCACTAGCACTGACTTCAAGCAGGCGGCATTTACAAAATTGCCCCTTATCTTCTTTAAGCAGTAATGGGTTCATGGAAGTGGTAGAATACTAGAATCTGAGCAAATGGTTGGCCCCAACATTACCCCAAGAGGCTGAGAAAGCTTTTTCCATCATCTTTCCTAAGTGGATGATGGATAATAGGCAGGTAGGTGGAGGTGACACGCAAAAGTCCAGAAGGTAGGTGTAGATGGGAACTTCGCTAATCTGTATTCAATAGTTTTGACAATGGCACATGAAGTTACCAACAGACCCTTCCAAAAACCATTCATGGATTGGACAAAAGGACCAACTTTTTTGGTTTCTGGCTGGAACCAGAATTGGGTCTTGTTCTACTTTATCTGCTAAAATGCTGGAAAGCTTATTGGATGTAAAAACAGAGAGAGAGAGAGAGAGAGAGAGGAGACAGCATCCTTAACATCAAAGCAAAGACCAAATATGGTTATACCTGTAAATTCGCACCCAATTTGACCCTAAAAATAAGGTTGTACCAAACAGCATCAACTGCAAAACAGCACATCAGATAATATAAACAGCATCATGTATCTCTCCCCCCATATAGCTCCTGCTTTTTTCAGCCCTCCTCATCTCTCTCTCTCTCTCTAAAGAGACTCTCTGTCTTTCTCTCTCTAACACAGAGGCCAACAACAAATACGAAGAGAGAAGAAACATGGAAACTCCACGCACCCCCCCCTCCCTATCAAAAAACAAAGGAAGAGTCCACACCACCCAACTCTCTCTCTCTCTCTCTCTCTCTCTTTCTTCAATGGCCCAGCTGGACCAAAATTTATGTGGAAGGAAAAACAAAAAAGAAAGAAAGAAAGAATGGGAAAGAAAAGAAAGAGAAGATAGATAGATAGATGTTTTCAATTGTCCTCCAACCAAACCTATCTCACAGGGTCACAGGGTCACAGGGTCACAGCCTCGCTTACTCTCTCTCTCTCTCTCATAAAAACATGTTGCCAACAATACCCTTCTGCAACCCCCCAAAAAATCCCCATCTTCATCACTGTCTCTCAAAAGAACATTATTTTTCACCGAGTTATGTGGGCTTTTTTGGGTTTCTTTGTCTCGGTCAGAGTTTCACAGAGAAAACAGGGAAAGCAAGAACCTTCTTACCTCTTCCCTTCTCTATCTCTCTTTTCCTATTTGTCTTTCTTGTTTCTTTCTCTCTATTCTGTCTCTCTAGCCTCCTCTCTTTCATTATTTCGTACCCATCTCTCTTTCTTTTTCATTACCCATCTCTCTGTCCCTCTCCCTCTATTTCTCTCTCTGTAATTGTTGGTTCCTGGCTTTTGGGTTCTGTTTTTCTGTGATCTGATGAAGAAGATGAAAGGGGTTGTTGCTATGGAGTCTTCTCCATATGCTTTGTATAAGGACCCAAGGAACGGGTTCAAGCATCAAAGTCTTTTGCAAGACTTTGAAGAGCTACAACAGGTAATTTCATTTGTGGGTTTCAATAGATTTGTAATTTCTGTTGTGGGTTTCATCAGATCTGATGTCTTGTTTGATTTTCTGGTGGGTTTTGTTCATAGGTTTTTTGGGTTTCCTTCATTTGGGTTCTTTATGTGTGTATGGTTGCTTAGAAAACGGAGTAGATGAAAGAGAAATTAATATTTTGGATATTATGTTTGATATTGTTATTTTTAGTTTAAGAAAAGCTAAAGATCTTGCACAAGCAAAGCCAAAAGGATTGAATTTCCTTGAGTTTTTTTTCCTCCATGGGTTTCTGGTTTTATTTGCTTGATTTTCTTACCCTAACCTATGTTTGGTTGCTGAGAAAAACTGATAAAAAGGAAAGAGAATTTATATAAGATGTTTTCTTTTGGTATGTTTGGTTTCAAATATAATAAACTTTCATCAACTATGCCTAATTTTGTTTTTTCTTCTTTTTTTGGTTTTTTTTTTATTCATATCATTGTCTATGTTTATGTTTATATTCCAACCTTTCCATCATCCAAACTGACCATTAGGGGAGAAACTGTTGTTATTTACTAATCATGAGTTTAATCGATCTTTCCCTGGGTTGATACCTTTGTCTATTACACTTTGTTTTTCTCCATTTCCGTCTTCCTGCTATTCTCTGTGTTTGTGGTCAGTATTTTTACCTTGTATATGAGCTTAGTTTTTCTCTTTATATAGAGGGTTCAACTACTATTTTTTAGGCTTTTTTCTTACTCGTTTTGGTTACTCCTTGTTAATTTTTTCCCCCTATCTATTTGTGTTCTTCTCTTGCTGATGTTGATAATATTTACCTTGTTTGGTTTGTGAGGTATTGGTTAGCGTTAATTTATAGTCTTATGGGGGGCTTTAATTTTCTTGAGTTAGCCAGAGATGGATTTGTAATATTGAAGTATATTTCAGGAAACAGAGGCCATGAAGAAGAAACTGCAGATGATGAAACACAAAAAAATTACCCTCTCAGGGGAAGTCAGGTATAAATAATGGTTGTGTATTTTTTGGCGGGTTCTGGATAAAGTCGTCCACATTCATTTATCAATAGAAATTTATAATTTAGGCCATGATATATTCTTTTTAACTGCAGCTTTTTGAAGAAACGATACAAATACTTGATGGCGAACCGGTCTTCCAACCCGCAACCAAAGCAAGACTTTGTGCATCCAAAGAAGTTTGATATTCGAAATACTAGTGCTGCAAAGGGAAAGAGTTACAGTAAAAAAGAAGCTGCATTACGACCCCCTGTTCCAGTTTCTGATTTAAACAGAAAGGAAAGGATTTACAATGGAACAGAAACCGCCTTGAGGAAACCTGCTCCGGTCTTCGACTTAAACCAGAAGGCTAGGACTTTTAATGGAAAGGAAGCTGCTTTGCAAACTTCTGCTCCAATATCTGACCTGACCCAGAAGGAAAGGATCTACAGTGGAAAAGATGCCACTAAGCGAAACACTACTCCGGTCTTCGACTTGAACCAGATTTCGGTATTTAGCGACCCGGGCGAATTATGAGCTTCAAGTTCTTGCATTTGGTCATTGTGTTATGAGCTAATGTTTTTATTATCTTCTCTGTTTTGCAGAGAGAGGAGGAGGAGTTGCAGGCTGATTGTGAGCTATCGAAAACAGAGGAGCCTAAGAAAAGTTTACTCAGAGGTGGGAGTGATGAGCAGCACAATGATATGAAATTATCCATTTGTAGGAATATCGGGAATGGGCCAAGTCGAGCAGGGAAAAGGAAGATTTCATGGCAGGATCAGGTGGCTTTAAGAGTTTGAGATCTTTCTTCAATTGCTATTGAAGATCCTATATTTTGGTGGGGTAAAAATGGGTGCCTCACCTTGTCATGTTGTTGATGTTTCCTCTTGTATCCCTCCAATGTAAAACTTAGAAGTAGTCATATATAGTGAATATATAGATGAAACGATAGAATTGATGATCAGGAATCAAATGTGTTGACATACACCTCATTAGTTTTTATAAATGCCCGGAGAAGTAAACTAGAAGTAAATTTGGAATTTTGCCTTTGTTTTTGATGTTTCTCTTTTCTATGCGTTGTTTGTGAATGCAAGTGGCCGGCTTGGTTGTCTTCTAAAAGGAGTTGGAAAACTTTTAACCACGCCAGCCTGCTGGGCTTGGACGTAGGGGGAATAGTTTCAACATCTAGTATTCAAATGGAACGTTGTTGGCAACTCCTTGTGATCATCATGTTTTGTTGCATCCAACGCTATACATGGTTTTGTAGTAACGTATATACTACTAAATTTGTAAATCTAATTTATCCTCTCCAATACATTTGAAAGTAATCGCTTCTCAGGTTCGGGTCGTATTGGAATGGACCAAGATCCTCTCTAATTGCTTTCAACTAGAGAGGAGCCAGTCCTTGTGTAGGTATAAGATTATATAAGTCAATTCTAACCAGACTTATTTAATTAAACGGGTCAAATTTTTCAATCCTAATTTGTTAATTTCGTGTTATATTCATGTTGAATTTGCAGGTCGTGTAAAAAATTATTAGTCCAAATGTTGCGTGTTAGGTTTGGGTTGTGTCGATGCATAAATTTAAAATTATATATACGTCAATTCTAATATGACCTATTTAATTAAACGGATCAGACTTTTCAACTATAACCTCATAAATTTCGTGTTGAGTTCGCATTGAATTAATACCAATTGAATATTTGTTTGCTGTTACTTCACCAATTAGAGGTTGGTGGAGGAAACCAGCATATGAAGTCATTGTTGTACTTAATTGTTACTTAGGATGGTGGGAAAGCAATGGCCACTAAGAAGGTTGGTGTTGGTTTTCTTGGAGAAGTAATGGAATGATAATGTTGTTTTTCTTTTTTCTTCCCGTTTTTGTTGAGTAATAATTTTGTTTTCAGCCAGCGGAGACCCAGGACTTTTATGTTACTTTCCTGTTAGCACATTGGAGATTGTGGAATGAGCGGTAATAAAAGAAATTATTGTTCTACATTTTAATTAATTTGGGTGGAGAAAGCAATGGCCACTAAAACCTGGTTTACTGCATTTCACACCTGATTCGCACATCCTGTGAGATTAATCGTGAGGGGGTCGGTTTATGTCTAATTTCTGTCGAAGAATGATTTTTTCCTTTTTCATTAGTCCTCTCCCTGTGCAAATTCACAACTGAATTTGTAGGACCTAATGTGAATTTCTATGAGTCTCACAAATCCCTTATTTCCGTCTGAATAAAGAAGATACGCATGGACACGTTAGGTAGAAAATCTTGTCATACTTCCATTTTACTCCCACCTTTTATGCGCTGAGTAGGCATTACCATGGCAGACCAAAAAACAAATTACCCAACCTTCAGAAATGGTGGCACCACCACGGCGTGATGGACGCACCACCACGGCGTGATGGATGCACCACCATGCCGGCCAGGAGACAGTGCGAATTTTTTTTTGGCTGACATAATGCCACGTCAACGCATATGGGGTGGGAGTAAAATGAGAGTATGACAAGCATTACCCCTAAAACTAAACATAATCCCAGAAAAAGAGTCAACAAAAACACATTCCCCAAATCCAAGGTTGGTTCAAAATACTTGTTGGAGGTACTATGCTCCTGTATTATTCACCAATGCTGAGTGTTTGTTGCTTACGCATCCAATGAAAAATTGGATAAATGGCATTCACTCAATTTAAATATTAGTGTGTAGGCTGTGGCTCTGTGCTCTTCTTGCTGTCTTTAAGAGCCCAAGAATAGCATAAAATATTTTCGCAGCCGTGGCTGGGATTTGGATCATAGGGTATTGACATCAAATATCAATTACACATCCCCTGAGAACTCATTAAGCACAGGAAATGAAGGCAAGCAGATGAATGAAAGCACAAACATGGAAGAGCTAAAGCAGCGAGAATGGAGTTTACTACTAACAGGAAGAGAAGAGAACCAGCCAGAGCACTAACATGGGAAGACAAGCCAAGAGATAGACCAAACTCTAGTGTTGAGTAATTAAGCACTGTTATCATGCACAAACTACAAAGAGTAAAAGGGCATATATATATATACATAGGTTAATAGAGCTTACTCTCATCAGGACAGGAGTTGCTATAGAACAAGGACCGGCATCATATCTACCTCAGAAGAAGCCCCTTCACATGAAAGTCAAGTACAAGCGGCTTTGACCAGTGGTCTGAAGACTTCAGAACACCTCTTCTAAGTTCAGCCTGTCAAATAAGAAGCTTGCCTTGTTGCACTAGGCATGCTACACTCTCAAGGACAGCAAAAGATGATTCAATATGCTTTCTATCATGAGAGAATCTAAGTACTGAAATACAACATGGGGACATCCACATAAGCAGATGGTACCAGACTCATTTTCAAGCATGGAAAAAGAATTTTTCCACATCAATCAGGAACATTATAAGAAAGGATGGAAGAATTTAAAGGGCCGTCTAGAACCGTTGCTATGTAGAATCCATCACAATCACTGTCAAAGAAAGAAACCAGCGACAATGAACATTTACCCTGGCAAAAACATATTCTACATTCATCTAAAGTTTCCAAAGGTATAATAATTTCCATTCACAACATCAAAAGCTAAACATGTTTAGATGACAATTTCGGTTGAGCATTATTCAGGCTTTCCTTTGATCAACTCGTAATGTCAAAGTCCCTCTCGGTAACTGTTGTTAAAACTTCAGCTCTTGTTTAATTCAAGGTTCCTCAATTTTCCCCCACCCAAAAATAGTATAGTCAGAACAGTCAGAATATCATAACTGAGTTTTCTAGGTTGTTAGATTAGGAAAAAGTACATTCTACCTGTCGCATTTGGTAGGTTAAGTTTATGAATTAAATTGTGTGACTCTGCCTTTATAAATAATAATAAGATGTGCGTTGGTGATTAAGAAATATTGCCCTGCCACTTATTTTTCTCAACATAGTTTCAAGCACTGTCCCAATTAAAAAACAAAAACTTAAATCTTTTTCCTTCACGAATCCCCTTTCCTCCTTTCCCAAACACACTAGTTCCTTTCCTTTCCCATTCCCACTTAGTTCCTTTTCCTGAGAGTCATGTACTTTATGCTAATCTAACATCGGTTATCAAATGATACATGTCCTTAACCTCATCAAGCTTAAGGACTTTCAAATAATGACAGGATCTAAATAGAACAGTCCTATATTTCACAAGCAAAACAGAAATAGTGCTCGCAACCCAAACCTATATCTGGAGCGACAAAACTGTAAACGGATCAGATATGTTTCTTCTTCCCTCATCTCCACTAATTAATTTGTACTGGAGATGAACCTGATTTTTCTTCATCTGCAATAACAGTTTCTGCTGTCTTTTCATTTGCTTCTTTGGCCATTACATCTTCACCTTCTGCATTTTGAGTAGCATCTGACTTATTCTTTGGCCACTAAATCTGTATCTACTTCCTTCTGAGTATTAGCAGGTGCTGCCATGAAAGATGTGGTCACATCAAATCCATCGTTTTGACCAAGTTCCTGAAGCGTCAACCTGTGCCTTTTCCCCTTTTTATGACCCTCCATCACCACCTGAGAGTAAGCGCCAATTTGACACATTTCACACCAAAACTTAAATTTCTTCCTCTTAAATTCTGTAATTTTCTCAGCTCCCTGGTCTGTTGCCATGCCATTTGTCTTAGAATCTTCTGCATTTTGGTTTTTCTGCAGCAGAACCTGCTCATTATCATTCTTCAAATCTTCTGTAATCTCCATTTTCTGGTCTGAACCATCCCCTGTTTTATTCTGGTGAAGTGATTCCCCTCCTACTCTTGCCTGCAGTCCTGAGCTTCTGATATCAGTGGTAGCTGTAAGCTTAGAAGGCTTTGTAGTTTCCTTTGGCAGTGGTGTTGAGCTGGCAATTTTTCCCATTGTCTGAGCTATAAGCCGTGCTTCTTTGGCCTTGTGCTTCTTACCTTGAAGGTGTTCATTGAAACCTCTCTCGCTTGTGGCACTGACCTGACAGAGGGCACAACTCCACTCCTCCTTAGGTCTCTTCTTCAAACCAAATGGTGGGAGCTCACTAGTGCTCCCTGCAGGTGGTGTCACAGCTTTCCGCTTTGTTCCAGAAAGATTTGGGTCGGGCTTAGCCTGCAATAGAATACTCAAAAACAATGCATAAAAAGGAACTCCTTGAAAGCCTCAGCATCATTTCCCATGTGAACTTAACCCTCAGCTTTTGAAAAATGGACTAAATATAACCTTTAATTATCTTGTTTTCAACAATTTAACAAGAAATACAATGTTTCAGAAGTTTTACCAGATCTGAACAGTCCAGAAGGAGGGCTAAAAAATTAGGGATTTAGCATGAAGAATTTATTCATTAGAGAGTTGGGAATATTGCAAATAACATGTCATTTCCAAGAGGGGAAAACCAGGACCTACCCATGAGATAGAATAGCTTCAAGTAGATAAACAGTTCTATTCTTAACAGTGAATTTGATATAGCCATACTTTTCATGAATATAAGTAACCACACAAAATCCATTTTTGATTTGTATTACAGCTTGTCCCTTTAGAAAGTGATGTATATTGCATGTAAGTACTGTCCAAAATTGCTGATTACAACCCATGTGCCAGGAGAGAGGAGGGCGTGGAACTTTTTCCTTTTTATGAGAGAAGATAACTGAGAAAGTACAGTCAAACAAAACCTATAACAATAATAATAAGAGTTTGTATCTTCACCTTTGTCAATATTACAATTGAGGAAATACTAAACCTTTAACCATAAGATTAAAGCAAGTTCATCATAATGACAAAGTCCCACTTATTTAAAGTTGTAGGATTAAGAATGTCAGTTTTAACAGAGTTAAGTATTCAAATCATAAAGCATAAGATCTTTGAGAAAATCGGAGAATTGTATCAGAAAGGATTCATAACTAAGATTTCTAATAATTTTGGATAAAGGATCAAGTTATTTGATTCAATTTGTAGATCATAGGATTTCAACAACTTGATTTTTATAATCATAATTGTCAGTATCTTATGATTTACAATAAGAATCCTTTGAACCTTGGCCAAAATAATTAGAAGAATAGTTCTAAATCCTTTGCGAGAGAAATCCTTCCATTTTCTTTCTCAATTTATGATCCACAACTTGAATCTTGAATATCATCAAATTCTTACGTTTCAAATGCAAGGGCACATTTGGTATGCGGAATAGTCATTCTTTTGTTTGGTTGCACACCATTCCTACAAATAGTCATTCCCATGGAAATAGCTAGTCCCATAAATAGAGGAAGCTATTCCTCTAAAAGATGACATAAATAACTATTATTTGAAGAACAAAATGGAGTTTAAAACCCTCTTTTTTTTTTCTTCAACACCCCCCCCCCCAAAAAAAAAAAAAAAAAACTTGTTAATATTCTATGGGTGGCCGGCCACCCATAATATATATATATATATATATATATATATATATATTGGGTATTTTAGTAATTTTGATTCAATTCTAGTGAGAACATATATATTGTTACCAAACAAAAGAATAGAAATAGTTTTTTCATTCCAACTTCTTATATTCCCAATAATACCCATTCCTATTCCTAAATGAATGACAATTCCGTGTACCAAACGTGCCCTAAATATTTTGTAAATAACACTTTTTTGGCCTGTAAATTACAATACAAAATTGTAGTTATGCGGTGAAAAGAAGGGGCGGGAGGAGTTAAGAATATTTCTGCTGGTTCTATGAGGTTACACTGCAAGCTGTTGAGTTTTTTAGCAAAAGATAATTCTTCAAAAGTACTTAAAATGTATGGACAAAAGTGAGAGCGTGACGAGTAGATATCATTGTTGAGCATATCTTGAAGCAAGGCTTCTGCTGAGACCTGCTGCATACACGCAAGGTAGCTTTCTCCAAATGAACCCACAGATGAAAAATCAATACCCAAGGGCCATCAGAGGCATCGCACTAGATTATTTTATGTCCAGATCACAAGAAAATCTGTATAACAAAATGTCATAGCAAACATTCATATGACAAGAGTGATCGTGGAAAATAATCTACCTAGTCAATGACCATGATGCCCCTTTAGGACTGACATTTGAAGTGCTGGTCCAAAAGTAGAATGGGTACCAGATGCATACATAGCAAGCCTAAATAGCAAATACATGTTGTGTGTATATGCTATCATTACTCAGGAAAAACCACCCATGCAAGATAGATTAGTTAACATTAATTGATTCAAACATGAAATTTTACAAGGGGTTTCATTCAGAAGGGAAAAAAAAGGAAAAATGAAAAACAGGTTGGGGTTTCCCCAGACTGGTTGGGGGAAAAATATAAAGCTGGCCGGATGCTTTATTTGGCCTTTGTTTTCCTTTCATTTAGGTAACAACACACACCAAAGTGTTGTCACTGCTATATAGACAATTATCATATTTCTTCCATTCTCCTATAATTTGATTTTCATTAGACTTCAGGTTTCATACTCCACATCCCTCAAATATAGAGATCTCTCCAACAATCTCCCCTTCAAATTTCAATGGTTCTGGTCGATTCTCTGTTTCTGGATAACCAAGCCAAAATGGTGCCTTTCAGTATGGAGTAGACCACCAATTTCAATTACTTCTTTATAATGTCTATATAGGAAATTAGGGTCTAGTCCCCCATAAAAACAAGGTGGCAATAGAACCGGTATAAGATGAAATGCCTAATGAGTTTGAGCAGGCTTATGGGCATAAATATAATCATCTATGCAATGAATAACCACTGTGCCATACATGCATGCATGGAGACTAGCATGAATAGACAAACACATACGACTACATGGATATATGCATACATTCACATATATCACATACATCAAAGTCACAAATCAACCAAGCAAAGAAATGAGAAAAGGAAAAAGAGAAAATTACAAGAATTTCTATATATATATATATATATATATATATATATATATATATATATATATATATATCCTCCAAATTTAACAGTATTTCCCAATATCAGAAAAAGCTTTATGACAGATACATTGGCAAACTCTTTTACATCAGGACCTAAACATAGAAGTTTCACCTAAGCGGCACTAAACCCAGAAGCAGTTCAAAATGGAAAAACAGATTAAGACAGCATGCACCCCGATTCTGATAAGAAACGCAATAAACAGAACTAAAACAATCACATTGATAGATTTCCTAATATTTTGCACCATAGTTCCCAGAGAAAAATCAGCTTATGTATGAAAAGCACCATAACATAAATCGAGCATATGACACTCAAAATTAACAAACAATAAGGTGATATAAGATTGATAACTAACCAGTACGATCAGCTTATCCTTGTTAATCTCCCGGGGAGGCTTGATATCAAGCGGCATTGCCTCCAGTATCCGCGGCATCATCGGAAACGTATCGAATGCACCACCGTAACCAGGAACTGCGAAACTTTCGAATGGGTGCATCAGCGGCGGCAACCTCGGGTCAAACCGCATTGCGAATCGCTCCTCGAACAACAACCCCTCGGGCGTGGCAATGGAGGCAAGCCTCCGCATTGCCATCTCTCGCTCGATCATCAGCGCCGTCCTCACCTCCGCCTCGACCATTCGACGCCGAGTGATATCGGCGACGATTATATCTTCTCTAATCCGGTCCTTCTCGAGCTCCCACTCAACCGCTTCACGAACGTCACTCGGATTTCGCATTGGTCCGGGGCCTGTTCTCGGATCAAAATCAGTGATAAAAGTCAGAATTCTAAGCGAATGTGTCGCATGTTTGGTTCTCCGGTAATTGTGGGAAACGAAAAGGAATTATGGGTCTTAAAAGATCTTTGATTTTTCAGTAACTGAACCTCATCCGAATCAACTAAGCTGAACCAGAACAGCGTAAGACATAAGATTCAGACATTTTCCTTTCTTTTTCTCAGCAAACAAACAGAAGAAAATAGTATCCCACAAAAATTAAAGAAAAACAGTTCGATTTACCCTGAAAACAGTTTGAAATTCAAAACAGCACAAAGCACACAATCAAATTAAAAGGCTTTATTTTCTTTTCCTCTCTCACATTCACTCAGCAGCCAATAGACGCATATAGAGTAGAGGATTGATTTACTTGCGGACCTCTGAATGCGTGCTCGGTAAAGTAGCTGACGCTGGAAGGAGGGTTGGGACATATTGGCGGTCGGTCATCGACGGCTCGAAACTTGAACTCCATTTAACTGCAGAGAGAGTAGTGTAGAGAGAGCGAGAAAGAAAGGATTTGAGGCTTTAGGGCTTCGAGGTCCGCCTCCCACTGGATGGAAGATAATTTAGCAGTTCTTGAGGTGGCCGTCGATGGGGAGCAACCCAAACAATATATAGCGCCTGTATATTATTGACTTTTTGTGTGTGGAGAGGAGAGGAAGGGAGATAGATCTGAAAAGTTGAAAACTATGTGGAGTCGCCGTCACATACTCCTAACTTTAATAGAGTTAGAGATTCTCGTTGTCGTTGGCCGGTCAAGGGCAAGTCAAAAAGTTTTTTTGGTAGTCATTTTAAATTTTTTTTTCCAAGAAAATAAAAAATAAAAAAACAATTTGAGATGATCTCAAATTTTTAAATTTTTTTTTTTTTTTTTTAAGGGAAGATGTAATCATTTCATTAAACACCCAAAGGGTAACATAGTTACAGTCATAAACAGACTCAGACCAAGTAAGAGACTCATAACAATACAAATGTCTCCTTACAGTTACCCTAAAACTCAGATTATACCGATAGTTGCTACAAATAAACCTAATCCATAGAAATGTGCCTCTGCGTTGACATTTGAACCTCTACTTGCACTATGGAGTCAGTCACAAATCATCTAAGACTAGGCTAAATCTAACACAGAGCAAACTATCAAATACAATCTGCAATCAAGAACAGGAAAACACCCAAAGAAAAAGCTGTCGTCGGAATAAAGCACCGCCGAAGACGGCGCGTGTTCCACACGCGCCGCCGCCGGCAACTCCCTTGCAGCAACCGAACACCTAATCCACCGAAACCACCAAGCACGGCCACAGAGGCGGAAACGTGGTCATCACGCGCGGCCCAAAGAGTGACTAACCCCTGGCGCGTGAGGACCACGCGCCGGTCAACGGTGAGTATATTGGCCGTAGCTAGCAGCGGCAGAGCCGGAGGACGACGGCGAGCAAGACTGGGGGGCGCGTGTCGGCTAGAGAGTGGCTGAACAGAGCAGATCTAGAACTAAAAAATGATAAAAACATCTCAAATTTTCAATTGAAGCAATATTGCTTAAACTTTTATAAAAAATAAATGTTAGGGGATTTACTCCAATTATTTTCGAGTCGTTCTATGTTAACTTGACATAAAAAAAAAAAAATATTAATAATAATAATAGAAAAAGGATCGGTTAAAAGCTGTAGTTTTTTTTTTTTTTTTTAATTAAAAAAATAATGTCAATTTAGCACAGAAAGAATTACTATAGATGCTTTAACATTTATCATTATAAAATTGTAGTGTATTCATTTTGAACCATAAATGACAAAAATACCCTAGCATAGAGCACGAGATCCTTTCGAAAGTTGCAAACATCTAGAAGAGGTCCACGCTTAGCCCAATCTAATTTTTTGTTGATAATAGTTTATTGTTTTGTAGACTATCGGCGCTCATTAACAAATCCAAATCATCAGCTTTTAAAAGCATAAAAGATAAAGTATGAAATAGTCTACATAACTAAAATGTCAAGTTCCTCTCACAAACAGAAAAATAAATTTTATTTAAAGCAGTAATCTAATCTATCCTTAGGCTTTGACATTATAGTTAGGAATTATAAAGGATTTGTAGTAGCCGCCCGAAGAACCACTAAAAGCATATTTGTAAAGTTGGTAGTAGTAAAAGTATTGGCGGCATTACATGTAGCAGAGCTCAATTGAGAATTATGATTCTAGGAAATCATATTGGAGGGGGTTTCCATTCAAATTGTAAATGTTGTAAATGCAATCAGTACAAATTGAAGCAAATTTGGCCATATTATGGGTGGGATTAGAATTGTGTTGAACAAGTTGAGACAATGGCAATTTTATCATGTGAAGAGGAAAGCAAATTATACTGCTTATGGTTTAATCAAATTGGTAGTCACCCATGTCATAGATTAAGTTTGGTTAGAAGAAATGTTGAATTGTGTTTATGATATATAGGAGAGCAAAAGGCTCTTTGTTGATGTTTATTAATAAATATAGAATATTTCGTTTAAAAAGAAAAAAAAAAAAAGAGAGAGGGTCTTGATGGACCTATATGCCTGAACAATTTGAAATATGTTCGGACAAATGAGATTCATCCAAGTTCTTTCTCAAATAATTGTAAAAAAATATATATATAAAAAAAAAATCAAATCATTCATAAAAGTGGTTAGTTTATTTTTACCTTTTAAAGGCTCCCTTGGCACTCTTGAGCCACATGGATTGTGGCAATGAATAAGTAGTACATATAGCATTTTTCACGAGTTCTTTTTTTTTATTTTGGTTTGAAAAGAGTTATTTATGCAGTAAAAAGTTGAAAAGTATTTTCAATGAGATTCACAATTGAAAATAGTTGTCTGTAAAAGTGTAAAGTCCACATAATCAAATGGTTTGACAAATAGGGTTGTGCATGAATCACTTCTCTAATTCTAATGGTTCATTTCATAATAAGTCGTGAGAACTCCCATTGGAGCTCAATTTTAGCTGAAAGTGAATGATTTCATCTCGTAGTTGTGGTATCATGAGCAATATGGATTCAGAGAAAATATGCTCCCAACTGTATGGGTTTTATTAAATGAAAGTTTATAAAATAAATACTTGGGTGTTAATTGTTAACCAAATTGCTGAGAATAAATCAGAACATAGAATAGCATCCACGTCCGGTTCTTAAAAAAATATTAAAATGGGACGAAAACACTGTCTGATTCACTAAATTGCAAAAAAATATTTAGTGCGGGTGAATAATACTCATCAAATCTTGTTTCTGCTTTTGCGCCCCTTTTTTTTTTAAAATAAAATAAAATTATGGGAATGAATAAATAAAAAATTATTAAAAAAAATATTTAAATGAAATAGTGAAAGTAGATAGCTGTGAATGCTCTTAAAAATGCTAAATACTATAATTTTATTCAATATTTATCCAACAATGCTGACACGACACTATTAAATTAATTAAGAGCTTCATATCAGCATTATTAAATATTAAATGAAATTATAGTATCTAGCATTATTCTTGCTTTAAAAGTCCTTGTTCTCTTTTCTTCTTTATTACCTCAACCAAATATAGAATATTAAAAGAGCCAAGAGAAACATGGTCACTAAGATAGTGAAGAAGAAAAATAAATCGAAAGATGTTAAACCATTACCCCCCATTATTTAAAGGGAAAATAAAAAATTGATCCTTGGATTTTCACTCACGTAAAAAATGGTGCCAACATCAATTTTTCCATCCAAATTGTTAAACGAATTTCTGACAGCAAGTCACCAACTACCAAATTACCCACAATTTGTGTGAAGTTTCAATTATATACAGCCAGCAAACAAAAAAACGCAAGTGTGGAGGGAGTGGAGCCACCTACTCCCCTGGCAGAGGTGGTGGAGGTGCGACCTCCACCCCCACACAGAGGTAGAGGGAGTGGTTTATTGATGTGTCAGAAATTATGTCGGTAATTTGGATGTAAAAACATATAAAGGCGGACAAAAAAATCATGCATTTCTCCAATGCAAAGGAATACATAATAATTTTATAAAGTAGGTTGAAAGAAATTCCACAAACCCACTTTGAAGAAAATTTATGTCTCCTGAATTATTCCATTTGGCATTCATTAGACAAGTTGGGTAGGGGCATCTGATTGATTGCCCAAAAAAAAGTGTTGTTTGGCAAATGACTTCACCTATTCATCCAGTATTTCCAGGTAAATCACTTGAACTATTTAGTTTCCCGACTTCCTTAATGAAAGAGTACTCATTTCTTTTCACCCCTTCCCTCAGAAAACAACAGTGGTTTATAGGAATGTTAGCAACAGGGAACTACCAAAAAAAAGGTGGGGAGGGCGAGAGAGAGATGACAACCTAAGACTTAATATCAGACCTAAGCAACTGCAGCTTGTCTTGCACCAGAGGCATTTCTAATGTTGTGCAAGAGACTTTAATTTGGCTCCTTTCCATCGACTATGGCTGATGGAAAGGAGCCAAATGTGCAGTCATGCAATATGAAAACTGTAGTACTTCCTTCTGAACAAAATATCCATCATGTGAGTACAGCATTTGAGGGTTGTTGACGCTTCTCTATACTTCTATTAAAGCAACTTCTAGAAGGCAACACACATGTGAGAAAAATTTGAAAACAAGAATGATGCTAAACAGATTATGAAGTGTTAACTACAGCCCAGAAAGTACACAAGACATATACTGAACCAGAGAAAGAACTACTCATGTTGGTGTTGAGTGCAACAAACAAACTTTGTAAATCCTTGAAAAGTTTTTAACGGTACTAGATTATACATTTATACTCTTAACAACGCCAATAAAATTCTATCATGTCAAAGTTATGATGATATGCTGCAGTTTTGTACCAGTAAGATCAGATTTCTTTATACTAAAGGCTATAGTAGCAATTCTAAAATGCAAAGCAAATCAAACCCCAACAACAATAATGATTATGACAATAACAATAACAATGATGATAATAACTGATGTTTCTAATACTTATACGTTGCACTTGGATTTGAGTGTTTAAAATCAAAGGATTTGAAGAAAGATTGTCAGTATAAATTGCTTGATATGAATTCTAACAACACAAGACCGATGGATTTGAGTGGTTTTGCTTCAACAAAGAAACTTGTGCTGTGAATTTGATATAACATCTTACACCTAATCAGACCAAATCTACATATAAATAAGGCTTAAATCCTCCATCCAAGTGAACCAATATCATATTCATTTCATCATATCAAAACAAGTTTAAACAACAATACATAAGACATCAGTTTGATAAAACGTCATCAAAGCGTACATATAGGCAATGAGAATGCCAGGACTAGGCGTAGAGAGGACGCCTGTATTCATCAAAGAACTGATCGCGATCCACAAACACGATAGCATAGAGAGCATAGATTATTCCAGGAATGTAACCTAGAATAGTCAGGACCAAGCAGATGAAGAACTCAATCTGTAAAAACAACAAATCGAGAGGTCAGCCTCGGATTTGGTCACAATGCAAATGAGGCAAAACACAGAGATAAAAAAATGCGTATTTATTTTAATTAATTATAATCTTGGAATATTCGTAATCATGGATCTAAGAAGACAAACAGGAAAAATAAATCACTTCCATTATGCCTAAATTCCAGATAGGAACAAAATTGTATTCACTTTGTTTTTATCAAACTCCTTGGCTCCGCTTAGGTGCTGAGAAAATATATACTTTTCCTTTCAGTTTTCTCGGTAACCAAACAGAGAGTAAGAGGAATGTATATAGAGATAGAGAGAGACAGGAAAATGCGAAATTCGCCAAAATTATTCATCAGTGGACCTGAGAACAGAGTGAAATTTCTTAATATTTGTAATCACGGAGCTCAGAAGACAATAGCCAAAAAAAAAAAACTTCAATTACGCCTAAATTGGAGTCTGGAGATATGAAACAAAATTGAATTCGCATCGTTTTTTCTCCAAACTCTTCATTTCCATTTAGGTGCTGAGAAAATGTTGATTTTCCTTTCCGTTTTCTCGGCAACCAAACAGAGAGGTATAAGATAGTAGATACATAAATAGAGAGAGAGAGAGAGAGAGAGAGAGAGAGAGAGAGAGAGAGAGAGAGATACGCTGCAGCAACCATGGCGGAAACAGACGCCCACGGGGGGGAGCAAGATGGCGAGGATAATCTCGCAGAGGATTTCGCAGCGACTCGGCATTTTCAGCTGGTGCTCGTGATGTCGAACACAGACAGAGAGATATAATGAGAGATCCGCGGACCACAGTGGCGAGGGAACTCTTAATGGAGAAGGAAACAAATAGGGATCTGATCTTTTACCGTGAAAGAAAACGCAAGCGGTGGTGAAGAACGTTTCGTTGACCAATCAAAGTGTTTTTTTTGATATTTCAGCAACGACGTAGTGGAGCCCTCGTAAGTCGTAAGTGGTCCTTTAACCATTTTTTAGGGTTAAGATGTCTTTTTGGTTGGATCCGGATTCTCAAACAATTTTTTGTCCCATTTTTTGTCGGGATTCTATCCCTTCTGGCTTCTGGTTGCCTTTTTTTTTTCTTTTCTTTTTTTAAGTATTTTATATTTTAAGATGTTTATTATTTTTTTGTTTGAATATAGAAAAAATAAATAAATAAAGAACATAAATTTTAACAAACATATCCTTTAGGATGTGGATACTTTTCATGATAAATTATTAAGTTTTTGTTAATATTTATTTTTTTAATAATAAATATTGAGGTGATTAAATAGATAAATATTGATACCATAATATAAAAAAATTTAAAAAAAATAATGGGATTTCCGAAGTAATTGAATATTTTTTCTTTTAATATTCACCAAATATTTTTTGGTGATTCTAATCTTTTATCGTCGTAACTTATTTTGTTAGGATTAATATTTATCTCTAAAGTTATAAACCTTCTTTTCTTGTTTTTTTTTCTCCCATTTTTTCTATTTTATTTATGATTGTATTTGTTCTAGCAGTTTTATATATATATATATATATATATATATATATATATATATATATATATATATATATATATTTTCTATTATTGATACGAGAAAGCCTCCAATATATTGTGGATATGTTCTTTAAATAATGTTATTAACCATTTTTTTTTATTTGGTCATTATCCTTGACTGGATCAATGTCTGAACAAATAACAACTTTCGTCTCAAAAACACTTATCATTTTCACTTTTTAGAAATATTAAAATATATTTGTCAAGAGGATTGATTCTTACACTATACAGATACAAATATCATTTTTGTTACCCAATATGTACCGGGGTTGTGAATAGTTACATAAGAATTGTAATTTTATGTCCAACTTGGAATTGGGATAAGTGTTTTTCAAGTTGTTACGTTGCGTTGTGTGTTCAAAATAATTGGATTAAAAAATAGATAAAATTAGAGAGCTACACGTGTGTTGCCAGGTGGGTAGAGAAGCTGAAGGCTGAAGCTGTCCACACCGAGTAAGGATAAGAATTTTTTTATTCTCTCAATATTTTAATGTGACTTTTAGGCTAATTATTTGGTCAAAATTAGTTGTGATATATTCTAAATTTAATAATAATTTATATTCTAAAGTCAATAATAATTTTAAAAACTATTTTAACATTCAAAGAAGAAGAAAAATAAATCCTAACATTAATCATGTCCACACCAAAAATAACATGTCCAACCCACAAGACTGAAAATTGAAAACAAATAACAACCTTAACCAGACCGCTCTCAAACCAACAACCCTCGAGAATGGATAACAATGAAGGAGAAGAAGAGTCCGATTCCGGGCCCGGACCCGACTGGGCCGAGTTGACCCAGGAGTGCCTGACCATCGTCCTCTCGCGGCTCACCCTGGAGCACCGGTGGCGCGGAGCCATGCTGGTGTGCAAGCCGTGGCTCCAAGCCTGCAAGGACGCTTCTCTCCACTCGGCGTTCGACCTCGAGCCCCACTTTGGCTCGGCGTTCGACTCGTCTCGCTGGTGGACCCCCGAGTTCGAGAGGAAGATAGACTCCATGCTCCAATCCATCGTCGTTTGGAGCGATGGGTTTCTCTCTGAGATTCGCACCCGTCACTGCTCTGATCGCTCTCTTTTATTCGCCGCTGCAAGGTATACAAATAATCACACACACACACACGCAGATGTATGTTGATTTTTTTTTTGCTTTGAGTTGTTGTGAGTGTTTGAATCTTTGACGGTTGTGTGGTTGAATTGGGTTTTTGTGCTTTTGCTTTTTTAACTTTTAATTGAATTATAGAATAGGCTTTTGCCTCAAGGTTTGGACTTTTGTTTCCTTACAGTGTTGTGTGGTGGGTCAATTATTTGAATGAGAGAACTGAGACTCATCCTAATTTTTTCTCTTTTTCATAGTGTGAGCTTTTTTATGTGGGTAGTTTTATTGTAATGCTAAAGTTTGAATCTGTTTGTACCAAATATTTCTTCAAGGCCTAAGCTTAGTCGATAGTGGAAGATCATGTAACATGGCTTATGTGATATGGCTGCTATTATGGTTGTCTAAAGTCAAAAAGCATGTAGGTAGGCCATACGTACTTACGTAGTAACGCATTTAGGATGCTAAGAATGGCAGTTGTGTGGAGTGTGGCAAGATTACGAGAGAGAAGGTTATTGGTAGTTACAGAGCAGGGAAAAACCACCTCTTTTCTTGCATAAAGGAAGATGATTAGTTTCTTAGTGAAGTCTACTTGTACTTTACAGTAATCTCAAAGTGCATTACGAATCCGTTTGTTCCATTTGTTTTTTCAGTTCGAATGTGTTGCCAGAAAACGTATGATAAAAAGAATCATGAAATTAGTTTTGCTAAATTGCACTGATTACGGTTTATTAATATGTCGGAGTGTGAATGATGGGGTTGAACTTTTGGCCTTACCTCTTTTTTGGTCTGAGTTTTTTGTTAGGTTGTTGTTGGTTCATTAGGATATAAATAAATCAATTGAAGTTTGTCATGTATTTGCATTTTCAGGTGCCCAAATCTTCAGGTCCTTTCAATCAAGAGTTGCCCGAATGTTACTGATAGATCAATGGCTGAGATAGCTTCTCGATGCACCAATCTTAGGGAACTGGATGTCAGCTACTGCTATGAGATATCTCATGAGTCCTTGGTATTGATTGGAAAGAATTGCCCGAACCTCAGAGTTCTGAAGCGAAACCTTATGAATTGGCTTGATCCTTCCGAACATGTAGGAGTTGTTCCTAATGAGTATCTAAATGCTTGTCCTCAAGATGGGGACTCAGAAGCTGCTTCTATTGGAAGCTCCATGCCTTATTTGGAGCAACTTGAAATTCAGTTCTCCAAGTTGTCTGTTAGGGGCCTTACTTTGATATGTGAAGGGTGTCCGAACCTCAAGTACTTAGATTTGTCTGGTTGTATGAAATTGACTAGTAGGGATATTGCTAATGCATCATTGGGTCTGAGGGATTTGGAGATCAAAAAGCCAAATTTCTATATTCCAAGTTCGGGCTTTCACATGGAGAGGTATGGCCATTGGAGTTTGTATGATGAGAGGTTTCAAACAGATGTCTTCCGAATTTGATCAGGCAAGTGGATAACAATATCATTGCAATTTGGTCATTTTTGGGAAATCATCTTGTGTTTGCTGGTCTATGTAGCTCTTAACTAACAAGGGTTCTGTAGCCAGGTTACAGTATATGTATATTTATTCCATGTCCAGCGCCACATGTACTTTGGTTTCTGTAATATTTGTTCTGTTTGATTTATAATACATTTGGGTATCAAGAACGATACTTTCTTTTACACTTGTATGGTGGATTGGAATTTACCAAATATATGGTTATTAAATGTCTGTATCATCATATGGCATTGCTTTTTCACTGTAAATGAAAAGTTGATCTGGTGATTAAGTGGATTCTTGTAAGCGCCTTCCATGCTCTTGAAAATAAAAATTGCTCTGCCTAGTGGCTGCTCTTGGACTTGGGCCTGCCCAAGAACTCTTCAGAAACCCTATTGTCTCTCTCGATTGTCTGAAGGAATTTACAGCCTGAATGCTGAAAAACTCTTCAGAAACCCGTCAATGGGTTAAAACCTCTTTAGAGACATGATGTAATTGCGGTCTCTTTGACTGTAACTATAATATGAGGTTTTAGGCTTTAGGGCCCTATTCAAACTTTGGTGTGGATATAAATAATCAATGGGCCCTACTCAAACACCACACTAATGGCAACTAATCGGACAATTGATAGACGGCTACAGGCTACAGCCCATCACGTGGCAAGCAATATGGACCAACTTTAAGGGGCCACCCTCTCTAGAAATTAAGTAATTGCCCTCTCTCTCCTTAAACTATTTCCATTCAATTTATTCTCAGACAAATTTATTGACTTAAATATCAGAGGCTCCCCGGTCCCTGGGGATATGGTTTTTCTATTGACTTTTTTCTTTATTTTGCAAGTAACCCATCGTCCGATCCGGCCGTACGAAATGCTGCATCAACAAACTTAATGGAAGTCGTTGAAATTATTTTCAAATTATGTCTTCCTCATCATGACCAAGGAGTAACTTCCTTTGATGTATTGGTTTGTCATTTAATGTGGTAAAGTCCATGCTTGCATCTTGTGTGTGATTAGAAATCTCTAAGATGAAAAGAATTGAGATAAATGAAGAGGAAAGAATTTTTTATTTTTATTTTTTGGGTAACTTGTAAGCCCAAGAGAGAAAGTTAGTTATTGTGTCCATCTTTCTCAATTAGGACCTACCTCTGGAGTGGTAATTAGAACCTTGTATCTTTGAAATTCACCAGCGTTTGAGCTTCATTTTTGTAAAGATCATCACAATGCTAATTGATCTGTCATCTGTGCATAAACTTGCTAAATGAACTGTCTCTACTGACCAAAGTAGAAACATTCTCATTTCTTCTCTCCTCCCTGTGATTGTGGTTCCTATTAGTAACATTAACCCCCCTAGCTAGTTCTGCCCCTTTCCCTTTTTTTGTTTGCATTTTTCTTTTGTTTTATGTATCATTTGCTCAGGAAAACAAAAAGACCAGGAGACGAAGGGTTGGAGATCTAAAGAATTGAAAAGGTTAGTCCTTAACATTGATCAAAAGAAGAGAAAAATGAAGTTAAATGATCACATCTGGCAACAATTTTTCCTTTCCCCTCTTTGGATATTAAACTTCTGTTTTAGACAACCACCCCTGCCATTCAAAAGAAGAAAACAGACATCAACAATCCAAATATAACATGCCTGAGCACCACAGAAAACCCAGAAGAGGGTTTAATTAACAAGGAGCTTGCTCCACTTCGTCTACGAGTGTTGGGGGGCTTAACGTTATTGGCACCCCCATAAACTACTTTTGCCTTTCGGAAAACCCTTAAATGATGAGCTGCTTGATCTGCCCCATGTGTTCTTTGATCACCTTCTCTGTTTGGTTTGTTGACCGAGCCATATAAATCTGAATAGAACGAAATCTAGTTAGAAATACACCGGATATCTTTTGCTTAATCATTTTATCCATTATAAACTATTACATCAGTTTGTGAGAATACTTGTTGTAAAAGTTGTAGTACCTTTAACATCATTCTTACAGTTAAGCTGTTTTGGGAGCTTTGAAGATGACCTATCTCCAGCTTTTTTGGTGAAAGTGCTTTCACATGCTGAATGCGAAAGAACTTTGAGGGACACAATGAAGAAGAGCCATATAAGTAATTCTTTCCTCATGTGCACTTTGCTTTTGCTTTCGACCAACTCTTTTAAGGTGGTGGCCGGGTGTTGAGGGAAGAGGAAGGGGTTTTAGGCTGCTAGTGATTAAGGCTCTGAGGACTTACAAGAAGAAAAATCTCATTTTATAGTGGGGTTTCTTTTGATGGGGGAGACAAAGCTCCCCTAGTATGATGAAAAAACACTGTCCACAAACAAAAAAAAACCTGGTGTTGGGTTCTTAGAATGGGAATCCAATTCTGAGCAAGAAAAAAAGTTTGCAGATTCTTTTCATGTTCGCTTTTCTTTCCTGTATTCTTCTCTTCGTTGGGTGGTGATCGGCTTCTTTTAGGATATGCTAGTAGAAAAGAATAAAGAGGCCATTCATTTTGTTTAAAGGATCAAATTCACATCTTTTTCCCTTGAAAGAAGATCAAGTGAATGGGATGCCTTGTCGGCTTGTCTTGTATCCTTGGAGAATTCTCAAAACGATTGCATGCTCTTAATCCTATTTACTTTAGATTCGGAGGATTGCTATAGTGATTTCATAGTTTGTTATGTTAGTTATTAAAAGGAGTAAAGCTAGAATTATTTAATGAGGTTGACATGCATTCTTAATCGACCTTTATTTTTTTATTTTTCAATAATAATTGATTCAATGGTTAGTTGAGGCTGTCATGTTAATATTGTGAGATAAAAATATGATTTCTAATATTAATATTATATATAACATTTTTATCTTACAATACAGTCCCAACTAATTTTTGAATTTTTTTTATTTTATTTAAAAAAAAAATGGTTGATCCAAGGGTTGTATGTGACTGTCATATCAACATTATGTGATAGTTGAATAAAAATGAAATTTCTGGCATTACTCTTGTTAAAATATTAAACTTATGTATCAGTCTTCATATAAGAACACTAGCAGTAGTTTTCCTTCAACTTTTCCTTAATTTAGGAAATAAAAACACTTTTTACTTCCCTATTTAAATGCACTAATAATAGCTTCTCTTGTTATTTCCTTATACTATTTAAATATTTTTTAAATTAAATAGTAAGAGAAAAAAATATGAAAGAGAAATCATTTAAATAATATTTTAAGAGTAATGATTCACTACCACCTAAATATACAATTTTTCACCACCTTATCTATGTGGCAAGGTGGTCCCCCACTTTAATTTATTTTTAAAAAATAAAAATAAAAAACTCAAAAAGTAGTGGAGGATTACCTTACCACATAAGTAAGGTGGTGAAAAGTTGTATATTTAGGTGGCATTGAATCATTATTCATATTTTAAATAAGGAGGTACCTAAATAAACCGTTCCTGGTTCGGAGGACAGCAAGGAGGTACCTCTCGTTGAAGTGGACGGAAGCAAAACGGCGACGTACTGTGGAGTGGAGATCGTCGATGTGGAAGGCAGAGCGATGTGGGGAGAGGAGTTGGTGCTTGACGTCGTTGTTCTGTGGGATCAGGTTGTGGCGGTCATCCTCTTCGTTAGAAGATGAATCTCTCCATTCAACATCGGAGATTTGGATCGAGTTTTCTGCATATTGGATTCAGAAGGAGAAACGGAAGTGACGGAGATTCGGAGAAGACGAGAGAGCAAGAAAGAGAATAAAAAAAATGAATAAAAAAATAAAAGTAGGAAAGAGAAAAAAGGATAAAATAAGAGTAAAAAATAGTATTTAATTGATGTAGAGAAAATTAAGGGAATCTATTGTGATGTGTTTTTTTATAGGGAAAAAAAGAGTGGTTTGGTTCCCTAAATTTTCCCTAAAGTAGGGAAGATGGTTGGGAATCTGCTGCTAGTGCTCTTAGGGCAAGGGTCATAGGAGTAGTTCGGCTACTTCCAAACTGACCATAAGGGTGGGGGAGGGGTGCTCGAGCCACCCCTCTTCTTTTTCTTTTTCTTTTTTAAATTTAAATTTTTAATGCTTTTATTTTTTTTAAAAGTTTTGTAATTTTCATTTATAATTTTTTTTAAAATTTTTAATTAGGCATAGAACACGTGTCAGCATCTTGTAGGTGTTAACATTGACTTCCGTCAATTTTTAGACGGAAGTTTGAACGGAGGTACCATCTCTGTTTTTAGTCATAAACCAAGTAACATCCACGATACGAAATGAATTACACAAGCCAAAAAATAAAGGTATTAAATCA
Organism: Alnus rubra; assembly: GCA_028654335.1. NCBI lineage: Eukaryota > Viridiplantae > Streptophyta > Magnoliopsida > Fagales > Betulaceae > Alnus > Alnus rubra. The sequence continues at coordinate 438,999 of JAJPGS010002451.1, read as the reverse complement.
CACGGAGTAAAAACGTATTTCACCCTATTTATTAACATAACATTATGATTTGGCTCTGACTAGTTGCGATGGCCAAACATCTAGCTAGCTAAAGAAAAGAAATAAATCAAAAAAGCAACGCATGTGGGGCAAGAAGAATTCTTGGGGAACCAGTAGGTGATGCAGCGCATGTGGAAAATATGAGCGCAAAGCAACCTGGCTAGCACCGTTGCCTTGTAGAGCCGTTCGAGCCATTTTATAATCGCTAATCGCATAAGGTGGTGCGAGGGCAATTAGCAAATTAGTCTAATTGCCTAAGACAATTACTGTTACGATTAGCGATGATACTGTTACCCTTTTTTCACCCCTAATAGTCCTTATTAATTATTGAGTAATGCTACAAATCATCATTTTGTTCTTTTTTTGTCCTCTCAAAATTGATGTGGCTCTTAAAATCACCATTAAATTTTTGATATATGACTATTAGATTTTAATCCAATGGTGATTTTAAGAGCTACATCAATTTTAGAAAGATAAAAGGAGAACAAGGAGATGATATGTAGCATTACTCCTTAATTATCTTACAAGACTGGCATTACAATCACAGTATGCTAGCCGGTAAAAACATGTGTGCATACAAACATATGTTCCCACAAAAACAAAAATACCAAGACAACTGTATGTGTGCAGCTCAGTTTCTTTTCATCTCCCATTGTGTGGCTTCTCTTCGCTTGCCATTCAAGATCCAAAAAATTAGAAAAGTGCTACACTTACTAAATTTTTTTCTTAAAAATTAATTTTCAAATAATGTGTCAATCATAGATAAGATTTATTATTCTGAAAAATGTGTATGACATATTATTTGGAAATTATTTTTGGAGATGAAAATTAAAAAAATAGAGCATTTCCCAAAAATTCAGGTGGTGTTTGATAACTTTTTTTAAGAATTGTTTTTTGTGTTTTGGTTGAAAGTATTTTGATATAAGTTATAACATAAGAGTAAAAATAGTTTTTTAAGTTGTAGAAGAGCTTTATTTTATTGGCAATATTTTATGAAGTAATGGATGGGCATCAACTTGGTGTTCAACTTTTGGCCACATATGATACCAACCTTATGATATATATATCATATGATTATGACAGAAATTTCTTACAAATCGATTTGTAAGAAATTTTTTACGACCCATATATAAGATTGACATGTATCCCTTGGCATGTGTAACGACCCACTCCCAATGACACAATATTGTCCGCTTTTGGCTCCCCCAAACCAGACTTCTCAGGAGGTCACCCATCTTGGCTGGTACTGCTCTCGCAGAAGCACGCTTAACTGCGGAGTTCTGATAGGTTCATGGTCATCACGGCTTTAAAAAGCGTTGTGTCATAAATAGTGCATTTATACATATAAACACATCTTCATTCCCAGGCGATATGAAACGTCACAGCATGTGAGAATCACATGTTATTTAAATAACATGTGTTTCTTACATGCTTTTTTAATAGCATTAATAAAAAAAAACATGTGCTTCTCATATGTTTAAAAGATACATGTCATTTTTATATGTAAGTTGTAAGAAATTTCCTACAAACCAATTTGTAGAAAATTTCTGTCCATATCAGATTATGTAATTGTGTATAATGATTCTGCTTATATATTATATTTGACAAATTAAATCATTACTTATTTTAAAAAGTTACCTTAGTAAGTGGTAGGTAATACATAAAAGAGTAATACTATAAGGTACACCTTCGTCACACTATTAGCAGACTTTTTGTGTTTACGTGGCAAATCTTGTAGTAGATGAATTAAATTTATCTCACCGCAAAATGTGCCACGTAGGCACAAAAGTCTGCCATAGTGTGATGAAAGTGTGCATCATAGCATTACCCCATACTTATCCTAAAGAAAGATTAAACTGATAGAAAAAAATAATAATAATAATAATAATAATAATAAAAATTGAATTTAATCTTTTAATTAATATACTAACATTATATGTTTGATTCATATTAATCTCCAAGTCCGACCGAAATTTAGATCTAAAGTACTTGGACTGAAATTTAGATCTATAATACAAAACCAATGGAATTTATCAATAATATTTACGAATGGCAAATACAATATGCTGTCGCACCCATTTAAGCAACGATATTAAAAAAAAAGAAAAAAGAAAAAAGGGGGTTAAAGCAAGAATATGATACAAATGAAGAACTTATAAACACATATTTAAGAATGTATTTAAACTATACAAAGCACTTAGGATTGTAACACAATTTGACGTGTTTGAGATAAGATCGATCTTAAAGATGAACTAAAATACTCCGCCACCCACGCACGCACAAACTAGAGCATGAAGAAACCAAGGGAAACGCAAATAACAGAGGCAACATTGAAGGAAGATATCCGACTTCGAATAGCTGAAGATTTTCTGCCACCAGCACCACGTGTTCCGACTCTCGGAACCGAGGGAATCCTCTTTTTGATGTGAACTCCAAGCTTCCGATTGTAAAATGAACTGCCTGCCAATTGTGATCTCTCTTGTTGCAGATGCTGGCCGGGAACTCTACTCATGAGGGGATTCAAAGCGCTTTCAAGAGCTGAACTTGGAAGAAGGTGAGAGAATAAGAGGAGAGCGGTGACTGAGAAAGAGAGTATCCATCTCATGTTTATCATGTCTGTGGATCGAGGAGAAAAAGTAGAAGCTTCTGGTGGACAAGGGATCGATAGCCAATGCTCAATAATGGATCGAAGCTTTACCTTTTTATACGAAGTGGAGATATTAATTAATTCGAGTGTGGCAGACTGGCAATGGTTGGGTTGGATCGTGTCGTAAATATTGGTAAGAGCGCGTAGCTAAATTAAGAAGACAAAACAAAAGCAGAGAGAGAGAGAAGAGTTGACAGCTTCGAGGAGCCGGGCCTCCACAACTGACTGAAATTCTTCTTCAATCAGATTTCCTAGTTACTACACCCCATGTCCCCATTTATAGAAGAAGAGAAAAATCAGGGATTATTGAGGAAAAAAAATCTAGGGTTTCAGCTTATCAAGGAAAAAGAAAGAATAATGATTCACTGCCACCTAAAGATACAATTTTTCACCATGTGGCAAGGTGGTCCCCCACTACTTTTTAAATTTTTTTTATTTTTTAAAAATAAATTAAGGTGAGGGACCACCTTGCCACATAGGCAAGATGGTGAAAAGTTGTATATTTAGGGAGAAATGATTCCTACACTTATTTCTCACAACAGCCCCACAACAAGTTGACGTGGCTGGTAATATTTTATTATATTTTTTACAAAAAAGGTAATATTTTATTATTTTTTTTGTTTTCTTTTCTTTTCTTTTTGTAAAAAAATAATAAAATATTACCAGCTATGTCAGTTTGTTGTGTGGCTGTTGTGAGAAATGAGTGTAGGGATCATTTATCATATTTAGGTGGTAGTGAATCATTACTCGAAAAAGAATGCTACTGTCACCTAATGCATTTTTTTTTTTTTTTAGAACATGTAACATGTGCTACGATATATTACTGAAAAAGACTGAAGGCATACAGATTGAGACAAGAGGTACAAGATCTCTGAACTCTAAGTCAGAAAGATCTGACTCAGGGGCGGAGCTAGAATTTAGGAGTTGGGGGGCCCAAATTAAAAAAAAAAAAAAAAATTTGGGGGCCAAAACTATAACAATAACAAAATTTATGAGTAAAATTAAATATTATTTTCTTTTTTTAGGATTTTTTTTTTTTTTTTGGGTAAATCCCTGGCCCCCCAAAGCCAGTGGTAGCTCCGCTCTTGATCTGACTTAAAAAACAGTTGCATATGCATTAACACTATATACATTATTAAATTCACAAACTTTAAATTATAATAATGAAATTGAGAAAATCTTTTGAAGGACCGAGTAGATTTCAACACGGAATTTGTCGCTAACGTGAATTGCTCATTCCGGCTAGAAAGGGAAAGCTACACTACAAGCTAAATGCGAAAATTTGGACCGTGCACCAGACAAAGTCACGAAAGGACGAAAGTCAAGCCGTCGGGTAAGAAAAAAAAATACGTTTATTAATTGACACCTTTCACCCATCCTCACAACTTCTACAAGATACCTCACAACTTCTACAAGATACCATTGATCTGTTTAATTTGACTCGCCATCAGAGAGAGAGAGACAGGAAGAAGGGGAGTATTCATCATGCACGTGTTTTTCTGAACGGAAAAAAAAAAAATCATTTGTTCTACAGTTTTCTTAAAGTAGTCCTAAGAAATCTTCTAAAGTGTGAACGAAAGTGATTATTATTTTCATTGGCTAAAGTATACGCAATAGTAGCATATTAATTATTATTGTCATTCCGGAAAGAAAGGGAAGATACGAAGAAGATTGCGACGGCATAGTAGAAGATATGACAGAAGTCGAGATCTAAGGAAAAGACGGTATTCGCGTCAGAGATGACCTTTATCCCGACCCCAGGAAATTTATTAGACTTAAGAAAAGTTTGAACATGCAGATTTTAATGAGTAATATTCACTCATTAACTCTCTCACTAATTTTGTTTCTCATTTCTCTCTCACTTGATCACGACACCTTTTTTTTTTTCCATTCTTCTCGCATTTTCTTCTCTCATCTTCCATCTCTCTCACACGATTGTGTCATTATTTCATGGACGTGAAGGTTTTTTTGTCCCTGACATAAACTTTGTGGTTCTTTCATTTATCTTTTCTTTCGTTCTTTCTTGAATTTGGTTGAGAAGCAAGATAAAGATATATGATAGCTCGTAGTATAAAAAAAATTAAATAGAGAAAGAATAAAGAAATCTGAAAAAGTATATTTAAATAAAATAGTGAATAGTTAAAATGATGAGGTTGCTGTGAGAATTTTTTTTTAAAAAAAACGGCTCACGAGAATAGAGAAAATTGATTTTTAGCTACTTTGGGGAGTAAAATTTGATGAGGCTACTAAGAATGCTAACAAAAAGGAAAAAAACATTATATTTTATAATTTTTTTTATTATAAGGGATATGTGTTGTAATATAATTGGTGTAGATGTGGCATTACACAGTTCCATCAAAATTTTGGAAAAAAGCTGGGTTCGAGGACCGCGCGGAGTTGTCACTATTTTTATTTTTATTTTTTTTTCACTTTTTTAACCCAGAAAACTGTTTGCAACTCAATAAGTGCATGCATAGCATTTTTTTGCTGCTTATTTTGAATTTTATTTCAAGCTTCTTTATCGTCCCTGGCAATATTAATCCTCTCAAAGATCTCTTTATTTCTTCGAAGAAAGAAAAAAAACAATAGCGTCTTGGAATAAGTTGTAAGAGCAATCACATTGGATGATGCAATTTTTTATCTTTTCTAAATAATCAAAATCCGTTTTTTCTAGTTTAGCTAATCACTTTCAAAACTACCATACAACCGATTATTTTGATTTTTATCTATCTTATTAAAATAATTATTATTATTTTTTTTTTTTTTTGTTAAAACTGTGATCAAGACGAAGAAAGTGAAGACTGAGCTTCGGTCACCGTCGAGATCTCCAAGCCAGGGACGACGAGCTCGCCAGATCGCTCCAACTCCGGCCGACTCTGAAGACCAGCACGGCGATTCGGTAGTTGTCATCGTCGAGATCTCTAACCCCCGAGCCAGTGACGACGAGCTCACCAGATCGCTCTAGCTCCGGCCAACTCTGAAGCTCTAGATGGACAAGGACGTGTACCAACCCGGCAATCCGGCAGTCGTCACCGTCGAGATCTCCAACCCCCGAGCCAACGACGACGAGGTCGCTTGTACTTCCTAGAGAGACTGCCGACAAGCAGAAGAAAGTGAAAGAAAGTGATGGGAAAAATGAAGAAAGTGAGAGAAACAATCATAAAAAATAAAAAATAAAAATCAATAGATCTGTGAAAAGTGCAACGCCCCATGTGGCGTTGCACTGTTCACAAATCTTCAACAAATCTAAACTGGCATTAGGATAGAGAAGCTAATGGAAGAGCTTTTTTGTGGTTTTTTTACGTATTGTAGATTTACAGTGAATTTTATATAACCCACTATGAATGCTTTAACGGGCATTGCATGTCGGATGGTAGAGATGAAGGTCATGAAATAAATTTTAACATAACAATTATTTTCCCCTTTCCCCTTCCCTGCATTGAAAAAATAAAAACAAACAATTTTTCCCTTTTTCTTGTGGTTCATTTCCTATGTTAGATGATACTTCATTTATGTCTAAAGATGGAGATAGTACTTCCGTCCAAAAATTTACGGAAGTCTACGTTAACACCTCTATGAAGTTGACACGTGTCTTATGCATTTAAAAAAAATTAAAAAACTAAAAATAATAAAAACTTAAAAAGTTTTAAAAATTTGAAAAAAGAGAAAAAAAGAAAAAAGATGAGGGATGGCTGAGCCACCCTCATGGCCGGTTTGGAGGTGGCAAAAACACCCCAGATTCGGCCGGTCTAGGGGTGGTCGAACCACCCCCATGGCCCATGGGAGTGGCCAAGCCACCCCACAAGGCCAAAGAGAATAAATAAATAAATAAAAGAAAGGTTTAAGGTTTGACCCTTAGGGCAAGGGCCATGGAGGTGGTTTGGCCAACTCCAAGCTGGCCATGGGGGGAGGGGCGGGTGGCTCGAGCCACCCCTACTTTTTTTTTTTTCCGATGATACGGTAACCCTTTTTTCACCCCTAATAGTCCTTATTAATTATGTTGCAAGACTGGCATTACAATCATAATAGAGAAATGGTACATGTACTTAAACTTTTACAAAATGAGCCTTACTAATTGATGTAGAACTTATTCATTGGAGATGATAAAAATAATTAATAAAAAGAAATGATAAGAGTACCAATAAATAAGCTCTACATCATCTTAATAAGATTTTCTTTATAAAAGTTTAAGGATACATAGTATTTATCATCATAATATGTTGGCCGGTAAAAACATGCGCGCATACAAACAAACATATGTTCCCGTAAAAACATGCACTCATACACAAAAATACCAACACAACTGTATGTGTGCAGCTCAATGTCTTTTCATCTCTCCCATTGTCCAGCTTCTCTTCACTAGCCATTCAATAACCAAAAAATTAGAGAAATGCTATACTTATCAAATTTTTTTCTCTAATTTTATTTTTCCTTCTAAAAGTTAATTTCTAAATGATGTGTCAATCATGGATAAGATCTATTATTTTGAAAAACGTGTCAACATCTCATAGGATAATGACACATCATTTGGGAACCACTTTTAGGGATGAAAATTTAAAAAGAAAAACATTTCCCAAAACTTAAGGTGGTGTTTGATAACTTTTTTTTAAGAATTCTTTTGTGTTTTGGTTGAAAGTATTTTGATATAAGTTATAACATAAGAGTAAAAATAGTTTTATGAAGTAATGGATAGGCATCAACTTGGTGTTCAACTTTAGGCCACATATGATACCAAACTTATCATATATGTCAGATTATGTAATTGTGTATAATGATTCTGCTTATATATTATATTTGACAAATTAAATCATTACTTATTTCAAAAAATTAAACTGAATAATAAATTCAGCCATTTAATATTCTTATATTTTCCTTTACGTTAGTCTAAAACTGCCTTAATAAGTCATAGCTAGGTAATACATTAAAGAAAGATTAAACTGATCATAAAATTAAAAAAGAAGAAAAAAAATTAATTTAATTTAATCTTTTAATTAATATTCTAACATGGATATGTTTGATTCATATTTTTAATCTCCAAGCTGCCGGACCGAAATTTAGATCTATAATACAAAACCAATGGAATTTATCAATAATATTTACGAATGGCAAATACAATATGCTGTCACACCCATTTAAGCAACAATATTAAAAATAAAAAAAAATAAAAAAAATAAAAAAAGGTTAAAAAAAGGTTAAAAAAAAAAGGATCGATATTAAAGATGTTTGAAGATGAACTAAAATACTCCGCCATGCACCCACGCACGCACAAACTAGAGCATGAAGAAACCAAGGGAAACGCAAATAACAGAGGCAAGATTGAAGGAAGATATCCGATTTCGAATAGCTGAAGATTTTCTGCCACCAGCACCACGTGTTCCGACTCTCGGAACCGAGGGAATCGTCTTTTTGATGTGAACTCTAAGCCTCCGATCGTAAAATGAACTGCCTGCCAATTGTGATCTCTCTTGTTGCAGATGATGCTGGCCGGGAACTCTACGGAGGGGATTCAAAGCGCTTTCAAGAGCTGAACTTGGAAGAAGGTGAGAGAATAAGAGGAGAGCGGTGACTGAGAAAGAGAGTATCCATCTCATGTTTATCATGTCTGTGGATCGAGGAGAAAAAGTAGAAGCTTCTGGTGGACAAGGGATCGATATATAGCTAATGTTCAATCATGGATCGACCTTTTTTATACGAAGTGGAGATATTAATTAATTAATTAATTGGAATGTGGCAGACTGGCACCCAATTGTCGGTTTGGAACGTGTAGTGGTTGGTAAGAGCGCGTGGCTAAATTAAGACAAAACAAAAGGCTTTGAGGAGCCACAATTGACTGAAAAATTCTTCTTCAATCAAATTACCTAGCTAGTTGCTACACCCAATTTATAGAAGAAGAGAAAATCAGGGACTATATATTCAGAAAAAAAAAGATCTAGGGTTTCAGCTTATTAATTAAGGAAAAAGAATGCTACTGCATGCAGTTCATTAAAGAAAGAGAATGCTTATATTAATTACTACTTATTAGGAAAATAAAATCTTGGGTTTCCTAACAGTAATGACTTTACAAAGAATAATTTGAGGCCAAAGCAGGAAATAACTTAGACAAAGAATAATGCTACTATTCAAACCTATTTTTTATCGTTAATATGATGTGTTTTTAGTGATTTTTTATATCAGTCACTTAAAAATAAATAAAAGAAAAGTCACTTAAAATACATCACATCGACCAATATAAAATGAATGATAAATAGTTACGAAAAGTAGCATTACTCCTTCATAAGATGGAATAGGTCATTTCCATTTCAAATTTATGGTAAGGATTTAAAGTTAATACATTTAATGATGTATATGATTTCACATTTTTTTAAAGATGTACTAACATTAACTTTATATACATTATTAAATGCAGTGCCAACTTTAAATCATAACTATGAAATTGACACTGCCAATTTCTTTTGAAATTGAGAAAATCTTTTGAAGGACAAGTAGATTTCAACACGGAATTTCTCGCTAACGTGAATTGCTCATTCCGGCTAGAAAAGGAAAGCTACACTATAAGTTAATGCGAAAATTTGGACTGTGCACCAGACAATGTCACAATAGGACCAAAGTCAAGCCGCGGGTAAGATAATTCTATTATGGCCCATGAACTTCTCCACTCTCTCAAATCCAAGAAAGGTCGTGGGGCCTTATGGCTATGAAGATTAATATGGAAAAAGCTTTTGATCGAATGGAATGAGATTTCTTATTAACCATAATGCTTAAATTGGGCTTTCACCCCACCTGGGCCAATTGGATAAGGATCTGTGTTTCCTCCACCTCCTTTTCGGTCCTGATTAATGGATATCCTTTTGGGCTTTTCACTCCAACCAAGGACTTTGTCAAGGTGATCCCCTGTTTCCTTTCCTTTTTATTCTAGGTACCGAAATTCTTTCCAGACTCTTTCAACAACAAGAATCTATTGGTCTTATCAAAGGAATTTCAATTTCCAAATTTTGTCCACCAATTAACCATCTTTTGTTTGCGGATGATCTAATTATCTTTGCCAAGGCAACTTCCTCTGAGGCGACATCGATCACATCCTGTCTCCATAAATACTGCAGTTGGTCAGGTCAAAAAGTTAATAATGGGAAATCTTTCATTCTCTTCAGCAAGAACACCTCTCCAGCCAGTATCTCCAGTATCCTGGGGATTATTCCTTATCGTCTGACGACTTTTACCCCTTTTTACCTGGGGCTACCCCTGTTGTTTGGATCCTCTCGCAAGATGGCTTTCCAACCCTTGATTGATAAAGTTCTTTCAAAAATTACTGGATGGCGGGCAAAGACTCTATCTCAGGCTGGAATGATTGTTCTCATTAAATCTACGGCAGTGGCAATCCCTACTTATGCTATGAGTACTTTCCTCCTACCATCTTCCCTGTGCAAGACTCTAGATCGACATTTTAAAGATTTCTGGTGGGGGTTTCCCCTCGATAAATCTAGTCATCTGAGTCTTAAATCTTGGGATTCGATCTGTCTCCCCCGCAATCAAGGTGGCCTTGGTCTCAGGAAAATGTTCACCACAAATCTGGCTCTCATTTACTACACTCGAATGAAAATTTCTTCATTCCAATTCTTTATGGGTTCAGCACTTGCATAAAAAAATACTTACATTATGGTTCTTTCTTTTCGGGCCCCTCTTCCCCTACGGCTTCTTGGCTTTGGAGAGGCATCCAAAAATGTAAGCAATATCTAGTTTCTAGTTCTTGTTTGAAGATCACTACAACTAGCTTCGAGCCCATTTGGCCTACCGCTAAGGTTCCTTCCCTCCCTTCTTATCGACCTTCTCCAAGAAACCCCAATGGTAGGAATGTTCCATCCCTCTCTATCTCTGATCTCATTCTTCCAGGCACACGGCAGTGGAACGAGCATCTTCTTTATGGCATATTTGAATTTTCTTCTGCTTATGCGATTAGCCGTTTACCTATTTCACAGGAGGTTGACTCAAGTTACCTATGGACTCCCTCTTGCTCTGGTACCTCCCTCATATCCCCATCTTCTCTATGGAAGAATATCTGGAAGTTACAGCTCACAGATCGATTTAGACTTTTTCTTTGGAAAATAGCTTGGGATATTCTCCCGACGACCACACGGCTACAAACTATTATTCCCACTTATAGACCTAATACTTAATTTGTGCCCGCTTTGTAAGTCTGGACCTGACTCTACTCGACATCTCTTCTTTCATTGTCATTTTGCGAGGATTAATTGGTGCCTTTCGCTGTGGCCGCTTGATTTTACAACTTTGGATTCCCCCAATTTACGAGACTGGATCATAATTATTCTCTCCCCTAAAGCCAATATGCATATCCCTAGTTCTAAACATCATCGCTTTCAAGTGTTTGCTACGGTCACATGCAATCTGCTTTGGTTCCACCGTAATAAAGCATTCCATTATGGGCTTTCCTTTGATGCTCGTACTGTTGCCAAGCTCATTACAAAAAAATATCACCAGCATTGTGATGCTTGGTCACATACGCTTGAACCCGTTCCAGAAAAATGGATCCGGCCACCCTTGAATTGGTATAAGATCAATTTTGATACTGCAATACAAGACTCCTTTTCCAGCCAAGTTGCTATTTGCAGGAATCATAATGGACAATTGATCAAAATAGCCTCCCAAATACAATCCAAATGCTCCCCTAATAAAGGTGAGGCTTTAGCTACCCAACTTGCTGTCTCTTTGGCTACCTCGCTCCACCTCAATAGGTTCATCCTATAAGGGGATTCTCAAGTTGTCATCCTTACTCTTCAATGTCCAACGATTGTTCAGGACTGGCGTATCACCGACATCATTACATCCACATTAGACTCTATTCCTCCTGATTCTTCTTCATCAGGACGGAAAGTTAATAGAAGTGCAAACTTTGATGCCCATTATGTGGCACATTGGGCCGCAGCTAGATTTAGTTCTAGCAGCATTCCCACCTCCTCTAGTTTTCATCCTTCTCCTGTTCCTTTTGTCGGTAGCACCGATCCCTTGTGCAATGTTGCTCTATCTCCGAAACCTCAATTGTAGTTTGATCCCATAGCCTTTCGGCTTTGGTTAGTTTTGTAACGTATCTATACCAAAAAAAAAAAAAAAAAAAAAAAAAAAGCCGTGGGTAAGAAAAAAAATGCGTGTATTGTGACACCTTTCACCCATCCTCACAACTTCTACAAGATAACATTGATCCGTTTAATTTGACTCACGGTTAAAGAGAGACAGGAAGAAGGGGTACAATGGTACATCATGCACGGGTTTTTCTGAAAAAATAAAAAATAAAAAAAAATAATTTGTCCTACAATTTTCTTAAGTAGTCCCAAGAAATCTTCTATAAGGGCGACCTTCCTACTTTAACGAAAGTGATTTGTTGTGGTTATCTCTTAAGTGTCTTGATTGCCTTACCTCCCTCATACGCAATATGCATATTAGACTCTACTCCTCCTGATTCTTCTTCATCAGCACGAAAAGTTAATAGAAATGCAAATTTTGGTGTCTATTATGTAGCACATTGGGCTTCAGCTAGATTTAGTTCTAGCAGCATTCCCACCCCCTCTGATTTCCATCCATCTCCTGTTCCTTTTGTCGGTGGCACTAATCTATTGAGCAATGTTGCTCCTTCTCCGAATCCTTAATTGTAGTTGTTCCCAGGGCCATTTGGCTTTGGTTTTTTTTTTTCTAACGTATCTAAAATAAATAAAAATAAAAAATATTAAGTAAAAGAAGGTATCCGCTTTAGAGATGACCTTCATCCCATCCCTAGGAAATCTATTAGACCTGGATTGAGATCCCCGGCAATCTCAAAGAAATTGCTCATCCACAATTTTTTTAATTTGAGCCATCCATTTAAAGTAACGGCTCTTAAGAAGACAGTTCATCGATCCACGTCCCAACCTCATCAACGATCCGTGCTTTCTCAATCCCCTAGTTTCCTTCGGTTCTCCCTCCCAAATACAGTCTGCATCTCTCTCTCTCTCTCTCTCTCTCTCTCTCTCCTTCTTCATCTTTCTGCAACTGATTCAGACCGCAAGTTTGCAACAATCAAAGACTCTTTTCACTCTAAAAGGTTTTCTTCTTCATTTTCTTCAATCCACATAGGTAGGTTTTCTTTATTTTTTCTTTTTTTCCTCAATGGTTTCCTTTCGATCTAAATTTTGGCTTATGGTTTTTTAACATTTTTTAATTCTCTACCATTCTCTGAAATTTTGAAGGCCCTCCCCGTCTTCTTGTTCGTCTTTGTCAAAATTCCCTCTTCGTCTCCGAATTCATTTCTTTTTTCTTTTCAAAAGTTTAATGCGTTTGCTATAAGCTCTGTTTGGGTCTCTTTTTGTTAGTGTTTGATGACGGAACTGTACCACTCCTTTTCAAATGGTATGATAAAAAAGCAACATTTATGGCTTGTCCAGGTTCTAGTAGCTGGTTTGATTAAACATGTTGATTATAGTTGTGGAAATTAAACTTATAATGACCCAAGCTTCAAGTCAATCTATTCGTAGTAATTGCCGTTCTTGACGAATCGCTTTCAGGAGTTAAAGAGAAACTGAGCAGACCCGGTCAGAGAAAAATGAGAATCGGTAGTTCTGTAACAAGAAAAATGGTCGACGAAAAAATCAGATCAAAAGGATTCAAGGAAATCAAAGAGGAAAAAAATTAAAAAACAAGGAAAACCTTGCTTACCTTTGTGATTGATTATGGCGTTGCTCTTACTGTAAATGAAGGGATATTCCTTTGGTGTAAACTCTCTTAAGCGTCAAAGAAAGTTATACTTTCTGCAAGGGAGAAAATGGAGAGAGAGGGAGGGACAACAAGAGATAGAGAGATGAAAGATAAACTGACCCATTTTTGTCCGAAACCAAAAAGAGGCTGGGTTCAATTTTTTAAATCCAATACTTTTTAGACGTGGCATATTCCATGCCGTTCTTGTAACGAACGGCCAGATTGTTAAAATTGTGGATGGGCAATTTCTTTAAAATTGCCAGGGATCCTGATCCCTCAATCCATGCACCTACACGGATGAGGATTCTTGTACTACCTGTGCTCCGTTTGTTTCAACATAAAATGGTTTTTATCGTAAAATATTTTCGGTGAAATCATTTTCAAAAAAAATAATTTTCTCGAAAATATTTTTCGGCGTTTGGTTCGCACAAAAAAATTACGAAAAGTGAAAATGCAATTGTCGCCGGAATCCGGCAACGTCCGATCGCCGTTGCCAAATTCCGGTGAACATGTTTGGCCAGATCCGGCCAAAATGGCCGGATTCCAGCAAGACTCATTCGGATCCGGTCAAATCCTGCCAGATCCAGCCATTTTGGCTAGATCCGGCCGGATCCCGGCCATTTTGGCCAGATACTGACCATGGCGGGATTTCAACCAGATTCGGCCTCAATCTAGTCCGCCGGCATCCGGGGACGGTGGCTGGATGCTGCCGGATTCCGGTGCCAGCAGTATTCCGATGGACGGATGTTGCTGGATTCTGATGCCGCCTAGATTCCGACGATTGACTATTGCCGGATTCCAACAATCGGATATCAAAAGTGAGTGCAAGGATGAAGAGTTTAATTTTGGAAAACGATTTACGGTTTTTAATTAAAGAAGCTTTTACGGTCAAACCAAAAATGATTTTCGTTGACCATTATTTTCGCCCCTACCAAACATCGTAAAATGACGAAATCATTTCCATAAATCATTTTACGCCGAAACAAACGAAGCATTAGTGTATTGTAAGGTTTGCAACACCTCAAATCTTAGCCCTTCATTTGTATTGAATGGTCACAATTGTGACAATCATCAAAATTAAGAAAAGGGGTAAAAATAGTGAAAAGAAAGGGGTGGTGGCCTGCTTTGAGGGTGGTCCTCGTCTAGCTACTCTGAAAACAGTTAAGAGGAATGCTAGAGCTCTTTCTAGTGTTCCTCTAGTATCCATCTGAAATGACATAAATGTAATTAAAAAAAATTAAAAAAATTACATCCATGTCATCCAGAATGACATAAATGTAATTTTTTTTTATTACATTTATATCATTCCAGATGGACACCAGAAAAACACTAGAAATAGTTCTAATATTCTTAAACAGTTAATGAGTGGCTGACCAGTCCAATCAACTATTTGAGAGTCCTACTTGTAGCATTACTCTGGCTAACTACCTCTCTTTTTTTCTATCATTTTAGCTTTTTTTCCTAATTTTGATGACGTAGCACAATTTTGAAAGTCCATTACAAATTAACTGTATGAATTTGACATCCTACAATACCTAGGGTCTCACCTAATGTGAGAGTGGGTTGTGTTGAAATTGTGTAGGAGTTGTAATGGAATCATTTTTCCATCTAAAAATATCTAGCTTACATGAAACAGGGACCTGACTATAGCCGGCAAGAACAGGGGAGGATTTGTGATCCTGATGTCAAATGGTATTAGGAATAAGACAGACAATGTGGATATTATTTGTAAACAAGTAGATAATCAGTTTCCTAATATTTTTCCCTATGAATCAATAGAAAGGATGATACATATGTTTGAGAGAGATAGAGACCTCCCTCGGGTTTAAGTCTATAGCATATTTTCCATCGAATCAGGTTAGCCAAATCCAACACTTTTTCAGATTCTTGCATATTCCAAGTGATAATAATGATCATATATTGCTGGGGGGGGGGGGGGGTAGGGAATTGGGAAACGAAGGATGAAGGGATGGACTTACATTTCCCAGAAGTAACATGCGAAGATGTATTCAGTGGAACAGATTATCAAGAATCTCCGGTTTGAGCATCTGGAGTGATGAAGACTGTCCTACTTGTTTAGCCAATTCACCTGTGACTCGATCCATGTAAAGCACATAAAGCCCATTTCTGCTTTCCAAAAGTTCCAATGCTTTCCGCACATGTAGAATTGATGCCACCCACTCTTCGAACAGCACTGCATTATCATTATGTTACATCATTTTGTAGTTGTCTATGCATACAAGATTGCTTCATTTCAATTACGGAAAAAATCAACAACAATGGTTTCTTGAGTTTCAAGATGTCAATGAAGTATTAGTAGTAGTATTGCTATTACTACGTTTTTTTTTCTTTTTGTAAACAAAGTACTATGCCACTTATGCTTATAGGTCAAGCTTGGAAAATCTATCAAGTCTTGAAAAGAAGGCTAGGGTGGTAGAATAGATGTACAAAGTTAACTAAGTTATGCGGCAACTGCGATACATACTCTTGTCAAAGCCTTCATCTCTTGACCATATTAGTAAGTAGTCTGATATCAGAAACTCAATAAGCTGGATCCTGTTATTCGCATGAGCAAATTAGACAAATCCATCGTCATAACACTCTTCCCGCCAAAAGAAAAAATGTATGGCATAATTGAAATTGTGTCGGCACAAAATTGCACCAACAAATTACTTCTGGTGCACAACTGAAAAGATAAGGCAGATCATCATGATAGTAAATGTGCTTTTGCAGAATACTTACAGTTTGAACATGCACTCGTGCGTGTTGGAAAAAGAATCATCAAATGGATCTAAGAAAAGCAAACTTTCAGCTAGTACAGAAATTCTCTCAGAAACTGAAAGTATTGCACGTTGTCCAATGTAGGCTTCACTTCCAAGCTTACGAATCAAGTGCTGAACATAGAACTGGGCATCAGAGTCGGTGTGAAGTGACTCTGTAACAGAATATTGAAACCAAAATTCACAAAGAAAAAGAGAAATAAATAAAAAATCCTAATGGAAATATCACTGAGGAAAAGAAAAGAAAACATACAACAATCTTTTATAGGGTGACAAAATTACAGTGTAAAATTGAAACCACTATATGTCTTAAGAATAAAAAGCTAAACAAAGCATTAAGCTAAATACCAACCATAAAAAACCATTACCATCTACTTTCAAGGGGGAACACATCCTTCTAACCAAATGCATAATTAAGCTGCTGACGATTCCTTCAATGAGTTCCATGTTCCTTTCAGTTGACAATAGATTCGTCAAGGAAGCTTCAATAAGGAGAACAAATATTATCAATTTGGAGAGTAAGAACCAAGACCATAAATATAAAAAGAAACAGTAGCACAGATAAGGAGAAACTTATAAGACATTAGGTGTTGAGCTTTAACTACTGCACCGAAGTGCAAGTAAAGGCGGTAGCCAGTAGTGAAACTAACCAGAGCTGACTACTTCCCTACCTCCCTGTATAAAATCAAAGAGGAACACTAACTGTAGGTTGTTGCACTTTTGCAATTCATATAATAATGGTTACGGTTTCTAATTTAAGTCAGTCTAATTGTTCCAATTACTTTCTTTCCATTCAACTTTAGGGAAAATTTTCTATTCAAACATAGGACATCACATCACTTTTCCAGTTTCGCACACTGATCTTTGCATCCATACTCTTTCGTGCCACCTGTGATCCAGTACTTCTTTCAATATTATCCTAAATAAATTCTAGCATGGAACTAAGAGACAAAACATTCCGACAAAGGATATTAAAGACAGTCATAAGTAACTCGGTATCAGCTTCCATCATTTAACTTAACTTTCTTCTTTCAAAGACAAATCCTTTAATCATGCGGACCATAGTAAAGACATAGCCGTCACCAAGAAGTGTAAATTAAAGCGAGTACAAGCATAATTAATTAAATGGTGATCAAAAGAGGTATGATCCAGTGCACCTACACCATATGGAAAATAGCAGTTGTTTACATATTAAAGGCACTTTATTTAAGGTAAGAATTATTTTTTTAGACAAAAAAAAAAAAGAAAAAGAAAAAAAAAAGGAGGTACTTATGAATACTAAAAGTTGATATTTTCATGGATAATCAATTACAATAAACTAATGAAGCAGACTACATAACTAGTAGAACAAACTGACACAGCTTAAATGAAATGCATAGCAGAATCGCAACCAGTACCTAAGATAAACTCTACAGCCTGGTGTCCCCATTTAGTTAAATTGGCCTCTCCCACCTGAAAAATAAAATCAACAATTAATAGAATAAATGAAACATTAAAAAAAAAAAAGCTTTTATTAGAAATCGAAGAAGCTTGAACAGAATAACCTTGATGTTAAAGTATTTATGATAAGGATCTAACACTTGAAATAGTTATTTCCATTGCTCATGAGAGAATTGAGAGGAATAATTATTCCTTAATTTAAGGAATACTCATTCCCTCATGGGCTATGACAATGGCTATTTCATTCTACATTTTTTCATTTTCAATAAAAATTATTTATTTTTTTTAATGGAATACTCATTTCGTTTACCAAACGTAACCTTTTTTTTTATGAATAAAGTAACCTTACTATAAGAACAATATGGAAGGCATGCAAAAAAATACAGTAAGTCAAGCAGTCTGACCGGACAAACAGTGTCACAAAGCTCCACCAGAAAATCAACGGAGGCTCTGAGCTGCTCCGTATCAACTTCAATATTCGAGTCTGCAATTATAACCAGAAAATACATTTAAAAAGAAAATAAAAAAAGGAAGCCCATTTGCTTTTAATATTACTCCAAGTTCAAATACAACAACAATTAATCAGAAGTAACCAAGTGTGTAACACTCTTCTGAATCTCCAAGAGAAAGCCACAAGCCTCATCCCCATACTCACATTCTAACGTGGCAAATAAAATCTAAACGAAAAATCTCAAATTAAGTGTATATTCCTTTTTGGAGAGAATGAGAACCACAATGCAAAGTACCATTTTGTATGGGCGTAGAAACAATTTGAATTGCGAAAACGTAAAGAACAGTAAATCAAATTATTGACAATTGAAGTAAGAAGTAAGAACCTGAAGAATGACGTCGCTGAAGTGATCCACCTGCTTTTCTTCTCCTTTCCTTGAAGCGCACTGCACAATCAAAATTTCTGAACACCAATCAGACATAAATAGAATAATCAATCGCGACAATGATGATGGTGATGATGATTTCGATGATATAACCTTGTCTGAGAAATCTCCGGCGAAGAACGTCGTTGAATCTGCGATCAGAGCCGTCTCCAAGTCGCGTAGAGCTCAATTTCCCCAAATTATCAAAGAAATAGCACTTGCAAGAAGCGCTTTGCGGAAACAGATCGCACTGCGTAGCATCTGAAGGCAAAAAACACATCACAAAACCTAAAAATCAAACGCTCTAAGAGACCGATCGAGAGAGATAGAGAAATTGAGAACCTTCGGCTTCCTTGAGATCTTCTCTGAGTCTCAGTATCTCTTGCTTTCGTTCCTTAGCCTAAACCTCCACAGATAAAACTCAATAAGACTAGCTAAGAAAAAAGCAAAAACCAAACAGAGATATGAGAAATTGGTGGCAGGACCTTTCGCTTCCATCGGAGAGCGTCGGACTCAGAAGGATTGGACCGGTTTTGAAGAAGCTTCGATCGGAGAAGAGAGATGGCCACGGCGAACTTCAGCGTCTGACCGTTGGGATCGGAGTTCGTGCTTGATGGTTGAGTTTCTTCGGTCGCTGACATTTCTCACGAGGAAAAAAGCGCGGGAGAGTACGAGCTTTATCAATTCGGGAATTGGAAATATTGAAGTCCCGGTGTGATTATAAACTATTTGCAAGTATTCTGACGCGATATGAACGAAAATTATCAGAGAATTTACGACTAAAAAAAAATTAAAATTTTTATTTTTATTTTTTTAAAAAAAAAAAAAGAAGAAGAAGAAAGAAAGAAAAAATCAATTGATAAATCTACGTGGAACGACCCAGAAAAAGCGCTAATCATATATGCGCTATCACCTCAAAAAGATTAGTCAATTTGAAGTTTTCCTAAAATTTCTTATAAAACACAGTTTCACCTAATAACTAGGTAATGTGAGATTTAGCACTCATGAGTATCTTTATAAATTATTCACTCTATGTGAACTATTTATCTCTTCCCAATATGAGACAGAGGCGTTATAAACTCCCCTTAAACCCTTGACGTCCTCATCAAGACTACGTCATGCGGTGTTGTAGTACCACATGACCTGGCATTACTAAGTGGTTCCGATACCATGTGTAAAGACTCAGAAAAAACGCTAGCCATATCTGCGCTATTACCCCAAAAGGATTAGTCAATTTGAAGCTTTTCTAGAATCCCTTATAAAGTTTAATTTTACCTAATAACTAGATAATGTGAGACTTGCACCCATAAGTATCTTTATAAATTACTCACTCTATATGAACTATTCATCTCTTCCTAATATGGGACCGAAACGTTACACTACATCTCGTTTAATCTTTTTACAACTTCCCGATTTGAAAGGGCATTAGCCTCTCAAAAAAAAAAAAAAAAAAAAAAAAAAAGTAAACCTTTTACAACCAGTTGATATGTCAAAAAATGTTTGGAGCAATATCAGCCATTTAAAATAATTAAAACCTTTTAATTACATGTTAAGTCATGTCAATAAATTGTAAAAGATTTAACCCATGTTAACCCATGTCAATACCACGACTATTCCTAATGCTTGCAGTACGTAGCACCTGGACGCAATCCAAGATTTCTCCCTGCTTCTTGAGTGTATCTCAGTGATGGTTTTGGCTTTTACCTGCAAAAACCAAGATAGTAAAGAGATGATTAGAAATTATAACTCAACACACCTTTATATCAGTTGATGATCTATCTAGAATAAAGATGAAATTAGGATGTCTACGGTCTACCTCTTCACGTCTAGGAACCCAATTGTTAGACCTCAAATCAAGAACATCACGAAGCATGAACCTTACACGTGGGACCAGTTGAGGGTTTGTGCTCAGATCCTTCAATCGGCTGAAGTCCCATAGACAATGGACAAAATCCAAGAGCCCCCATTAGTGCCATTATCAACCTGGCAGGTAACCACTTGCTCATGAGAAGACAGTTGCTTAATTGAGGTAATACCTGGGTCCCAACAGACCCAAATCCTACCCAACCAATGCATATCATAATTATGAATCAAGTTCCAACCAGGGAGAACAGTATTCTTGATATTCTGAGCCTTATCCTTCTTCACCCGAGTCTCAACTAAGCAGATAATATTTACATTCAATCTCTTGACTTCCTTCCTTACCTCCTGTTGTTTAATGTTAAGGGAGAAAATCAAGTTGAAGAAGAAGGAGACAAGTTTCCAGCAAGTAACGGCTAGTAGCCGTTACTCAACCTATATTTTCTAGATCTTTCTCAGCATTATTTTCCTTGGAGTCAACATGCACATGATCCCAAGACAGCAGACTTGCAGCCTACCCTTAGCTTATGTCTGGAACAGTCTGCACAGCAGAATTGCAGCTTGATTCCCTCCAGGATTTCTGCTGCATATTACACCTCAGTGTTTCCCGGTTGACTCAAGAGTTGTCAAACTCAGCAAACTACTTTTTCCCTTTTTGTGTTACATCTCACACAACTCTGTTTGTAAAAAGCCTTGTACAATTCTTCCCAAACAAATGTAAAACTTACTCTATAAATAATAGCAAACAGCACTGGCTTTGGTCAAGCAACCAAACCAGTTTGTCACTTGTATTTTCATGGTATCAGAGCCTTGATAGCCAACGCTCAAACAATGACCAACACCAATCCTTCCTCTGCCAACTCTGCCTCTTCCTCTCAGCAGAACACATCTCCAGCTTCCAACTCTGCCAATACTGATCCTTCCTGTCAGCAAACCACACCACCTGCTTCCAACCCCATCTCGAATCCTAACAACTCAGCTACATCCTCAAATCCACCAACTGAAATTACCTCTCCCCTTTCCACCATGCCGGCTTGCTCACAACTCTTTAAACTTGAAGGACCAAACTACCTGGCGTGGGTGGCTCAGTTCCAACCCATCCTCCGAGGCAATGATCTCCAAGGTCTAGTTGATGGCACTGACCTATGTCCACCACAATTTGTGGTTAATTCTGAAAATGTTCAAGTCCTAAACCCTGCCTATGTTACATGGCAGAAGAAAGACCAACTTCTCTTGAGTTGGATCATTTGTTCACTTTCACCTTCCATTGTATCCACGATGTATGGTTTGAAGACATCGTATGAAGCTTGGACTACTCTTGCAACACGCTATGCGTCTCAGTCCAAGTCCAGAATTTCCCATCTCAAGCGGCAGTTACAAAGCTTGCAGCAGGGAAGTCGTTCGTGCACTGAATACTTGAATCAAGCTAAACAATGGGCAGATCAATTATCTGCTGCTGGAAAACCCATAGATGATGATGACCTCATCTCCTTTGTTGTAAGTGGCTTGAACCCTATGTTTCACACCTTTGTTACCATTCATTCCTTTGCTACCCGTGATCATGATATGACTTTTGTTGATTTTCAATCTGAACTTCTGAACCATGAGATACTACTGGAAAACCAGCAACGCCCCACTATCACACCAGAAACAGGATCCTTTGCTTTGCATGCCAAGCAAAACCAGAACATTCATCACACACCTGAACCATCTCATTTCAAAAGAACTAGATTTCCTCCTCCCAGACCTACCTTTCGACCTCAACAATTTGCTCCCAGAAGCAACTTCAGAGGAAATGGTAACCAGCCTGCATACAATCAAAGCTTCAGACCTCCTCATTTTCGGCCAAATTTCTTCCATCAGCAAGGAAACCCTCAAAACCGCAACACTCAGACTCCAGCACCTCCAACACCTCAGACTCCAGCACCTCGTCAACCTTGTCAAATCTGTGGTAAGAGCAGTCACAATGCACTTGACTGCTATCATCGTATGGACTTTGCCTATCAAGGAAGGCATCCCCCTACTCAACTTGCAGCATTGGTAGCACAATTTAATGAAGGTTTTGAAACACAAGACTGGTTAGCAGACTCTGGAGCCAACACTCATATCACTGCAGATTCATCCAACATTGACAATCCTCAGCCTTTTGATGGTGCCGACACTGTAGGAGTAGGCAATGGGGCAGGTTTGAGTATCAAACATTCTGGTTCCTCATTAGTTCATAGCAAGACTTCATCTGTGCCTTCATTCCTTCTCAAAAATATCTTACACTGTCCAAATGCTTCAGCAAACCTTCTCTCCATCAATAAGTTTTGTATTGACAATGATTGCTGGTTTGCCCTCACTGGCTCTAGTTTTTCTGTGCAGGACAACCTGACGGGGGCTGTGTTGCTCCAGGGACCAAGTGAAAATGGGTTGTACCCCATTCCATTCCACTCTCTCAACTCCAACTACTTAAATAAATGGAAGGGTCTTACAGCTCACCTTGGAGTAAAAACCACGGATATGGTTTGGCACCAAAGACTTGGACACCCTTCTATCTCCATCTTCCAACAGATTTTGAAGAACCATTGTCTGCCCCTCACTGGTTCACTTGATAGGACAAGAGTTTGTGAATCCTGTCAACTTGGAAAATCCAAACAATTGCCCTTTTTTGATTCTACTAGAACTTCCACTAGACCTTTAGAACTAGTTCACTCGGATGTATGGACATCCCATGTAGCTTCTCTAAGCGGTTGTAAGTTCTATGTTCTATTTGTAGATGATTATAGCCGGTTCACCTGGTTATATCCTATCTTAAATAAAAGTGATGTTTATCAAAGTTTTGTTAAGTTCAAACTACTTGCTGAAAATCTCTTCTCCACCAAAATTCAAAAGTTTCAAAGTGACAATGGAGGAGAATATACCTCCACACTTTTCAAGCAATTCCTTGCTCAACATGGCA
Organism: Alnus rubra; assembly: GCA_028654335.1. Classification (NCBI taxonomy): domain Eukaryota; kingdom Viridiplantae; phylum Streptophyta; class Magnoliopsida; order Fagales; family Betulaceae; genus Alnus; species Alnus rubra. Next base: position 415,677 of record JAJPGS010002451.1, on the reverse strand, counting down.
TTCTCCATCGCTTGACTTGTCCCCACACCTCTCAACAAAATGGTATTGCTGAGAGAAAACACAGACATGTTGTGGAAATGGGACTAACTCTTCTTGCTCAATCTGGTCTCTCACCTAAGTATTGGGTAGATGCTTTTCTCACTGCCACTTTCCTAATCAACCGACTTCCATCTCCTGTCCTTCAATATGAATCTCCTTTTTCTAAACTTTTCCACCATTCTCCAGATTACACATCACTCCGAGCCTTTGGGTGTCTATGTTACCCTTTTCTAAGGCCATATGCAAACCATAAACTGTCATTCAGAAGCAAACCATGTATTTTTCTTGGTTATGGTTCAAATCAGAAAGGGTACAGGTGTCTTGACCCTACAACTCACAAGGTGTTTTTATCTCGGAATGTCATATTTGATGAGACTCAATTTCCTGCCAAGAGTCCAACCTTTTCACTTGGTTCCTGCAAAGTCACGGCCTCTCCAGGTAATTTCTTAGTTCTACTACCTTCTAGTTTCTCTCATGCCTCAAATTCTTCATCTCCATCTTTATCACCTCACCAATCAGTAACATCCCAGCCAATACAACCTCAAAACTCGACTGAAACACCATTTTCTCATTTTTCTGCAGCATCCGACTCTCCACCTGATTCTCTGGAAATTCCTTCTTCTCCCACTTCTTCCAACGAGTCATCTAGTCACCAAGACACTCAACCAGATTCCCCTTCAACTCTTCATCAACTTCCTCAACCTTTCCTTCCTCCTCCTCCTTCTACATCTTCTTCTCCTTCCCTTGAAGTACCACCTGATCGTATGGTGACCAGATCACAAACTGGTCACTTGAAACCAAAACAATATCCTGGTTTTCACTTGTTCTCTGCTCTTAGACACCCTTTGCATGCCCTTCACACTTGTCTCTTACCTCCAGAGCCTACAACTTTCAAACAGGCTGCCACCAAACCCGAGTGGGTTAATGCCATGAATCTTGAATATCAAGCATTGATTTCTAACAACACTTGGTCCTTGTGCCCAAGACCACCTCATCATAATGTTGTTAGAAATAAATGGGTGTTCAAAATCAAACAGAAATCAGATGGTAGTGTGGATAGACACAAAGCTAGATTAGTTGCCAAAGGGTTTGATCAACTCAATGGTGTGGACTACTATGAGACCTTTAGCCCTGTCATAAAACCAGCAACAATTCGACTTGTCCTAGCTCTAGCGGTTCAGTTTGATTGGTCCATTAATCAACTGGATGTTTCTAATGCTTTTCTCCATGGGGAGCTGGATGAAGAAGTTTACATGGAGCAACCCCAAGGCTTTGTCCACCCTTCCTATCCAGATCATGTTTGTAAACTCCACAAATCCCTTTATGGCTTGAAACAAGCTCCTAGAGCTTGGTTCACTCGTTTCTCTCAAGCACTTCTGGAAATTGGATTTCAAGGATCTCAATTGGATCCCTCTCTCTTCATTTATCACACTAGCCAAGTCCACATCTTCATACTAGTTTATGTTGATGATATCATTCTGACTGGTAATCACAAAGCTACCATCTCCTGGATTCTCAGCAAGCTCAAATCAGATTTTGCCATCAAAGACCTTGGTGAACTTAGCTATTTTCTGGGCATTCAAGCTACCCGAGATACTTCTGGTCTCCACCTTCGTCAGTCTAAATATATCATAGACCTCCTTGACCGGACTCAAATGACAGATTCTAAACCTTATCCAGCTCCATCTGTTGCAGGTTCAAAAATGTCAAAATATGATGGAATTCCTCTGCCCAATCCTACCATCTATCGCCATATTGTTGGGGCACTGCAGTATGTAACTCTTACTAGACCCGAGATAGCATACTCAGTCAATCAATTGTGTCAACATATGCATGCACCAACATCTACTCACTTCACAGCTGCCAAACGCATCTTGAGATATCTTAAGGGATCCATTGATCATGGTCTACAATACAGCAAAGGGCCGATCACCATCACTGCCTACTGTGACTCGGATTGGGCAGGCAATCCAGATGATAGAAGATCTACTACTGGTTTTGGCATCTTTCTTGGACCAAATCTGATCTCCTGGACTGCCAAGAAACAACACATTGTTTCTAGATCAAGTACTGAGGCCGAATATAGATCACTGTCCTTGGCTACTGCAGAGATGTATTGGCTGCGTATGCTTTTAAAAGAACTTCGAGTAATTCTTCCTTCTCCACCTCTTCTTTGGTGTGACAACTCTGGTGCTCTTGCCATTGCATCCAATCCAGTCAATCATGCCCGCACCAAACACATTGAAGTAGACATTCATTTTGTTCGGGAAAAAGTTCTCAATCGAGATATCCAACTAAAGCATATCTCCACTCTTGAACAACTAGCCGATATCTTCACCAAGGGACATACTGCTGCCCGGTTCTCTTTCCTTCGTGACAAACTGATGGTTCTTCCCCCCATCAGTTTGCGGGGGGTGTTAAGGGAGAAAATCAAGTTGAAGAAGAAGGAGACAAGTTTCCAGCAAGTAACGGCTAGTAGCCGTTACTCAACCTATATTTTCTAGATCTTTCTCAGCATTATTTTCCTTGGAGTCAACATGCACATGATCCCAAGACAGCAGACTTGCAGCCTACCCTTAGCTTATGTCTGGAACAGTCTGCACAGCAGAATTGCAGCTTGATTCCCTCCAGGATTTCTGCTGCATATTACACCTCAGTGTTTCCCGGTTGACTCAAGAGTTGTCAAACTCAGCAAACTACTTTTTCCCTTTTTGTGTTACATCTCACACAACTCTGTTTGTAAAAAGCCTTGTACAATTCTTCCCAAACAAATGTAAAACTTACTCTATAAATAATAGCAAACAGCACTGGCTTTGGTCAAGCAACCAAACCAGTTTGTCACTTGTATTTTCATTTAAAGGGTATGTTAAAACCCCTTATATTCCAGATAAGTATCTTCATACTAACTTGTTGTGAGAGAAACCCGTCTCCAAATCCACATCCTCCTCATGCTCACCAATTTTCGCCTTCCCCTTGTCCCGAGAAGAGATAGTCTTCTCAAAGAAATCTAGGAAGGTAGAAGGTGTTTTATCATGTACTTCACCTTCAGCATCAATCTCCATTCCTATAGCATCAAAGGAATTAGACAGCCGGAGTCCACCTTCCTTTCTCTTAGGCTTAGACCCAGAAGAAGGTTTCCGGATAGTCTGATCAAAATGTTTGGGAGTAGATTGCTTAGCTGCCATCTGAATATTCTTCACTGCCTGATACCCAGCCTGCTTAGGGAGCCAGATCTTTTTTTCTTTTTTGGCACAAGCATAAGCTACATGCCCAAAACCACCACACAGCATTTGGGAGGAAGCCAAGGATACTGCACTTCAACAGGCACAGTCTCACCATTGCTCTTACAAATGATAATCTCTTTGGGGCACTTGGATTTAGTATCAATCTCAACTAAAACCCGGGCATAGTTTAAGCTCTTATGTTCTTCTGTGACCTTATATGCATAAAGAGGTCTCCCAACCCCACTAGCAACAAGACTTAGGCACTTGGGAGTCCAATACTCCATTGGAAGGTGAAGGAGCTTCACTCACACAGGAACCGAGGTTAAGGTCAATTTCAGAACCTGCATTCCAGGCAACCACTTCCGCAGTATCAATGGCTTATTAGCAACATGCCAAATCTTGGCCTCCAAAACCGCATCACAAGTCAATTGATCATCAGTAAACCTAGAAAGAAACATTCCATTTTCCAGTGAGAAGACCTCCACCTCTCCATACTGTTTCCACATAATGGCAACAGATTTCTTCACCAAGTAGAAAGGAAGAGATTTATCAAGGAACTACCCCACAAGGCTAGACCTCCACTTGACAACCCCTTCCTCAATATCCTCATCAGAAGGATAAACCAGGGTCTGATCACCATTTTTAATTGGTGCAATATACTCCAATTTCCCCACCGATGAGTTGGATTGAAACAATCCTCTCCAACCCAAATTCTGATAGGGTTCATTTCGGATCAATCTCCTCTGTTTCATCACAATCCTCAGGGCATTTCTCAGAACAATCACTATGGACTACATGGCATTCAGAAGCCACATCATCCACTTCAATTTCCTCAACATTCCCATCCACACTACTTTAATTTCACTTCCACATTCCCCTCAACAACCACCAAATTCTCCACATCTTCAGTTTGATCAACAACCAAAATCCCAAGATCAGACGTTTCATCAGAGAAAACATTCTGGTCCGGGACACCCTTAGTCACAGGACCCCCAGAAGAACCCTTACCAAGTGTTACAACCAAACTACCTCTCCCCTGACCTCTGCCCCGTTGGTTAGGTTTTCTCACCATGAAACCCACGCACCCCTCCTCACCTCAAACACAATCAATTCAACGCAAGAAAGGAAAATATAATAGGGAAAACCTGAAGAGATGAATCCGGCAGTCGCAGTCCAATCCGCCGGTCATCACGCGCCGAGACCAAGTTGAATTGAGTCTTTCCCGCGCTTTCTCCCCAAGCAAAGTGCTGACGTGGCGAGAGCGTTTCCTAATCTATTTGGTTAAATAATTAATAAATAAATAAATAAAAAGAAAAAAAAAATGGTCATGTCTTTCATTAAACTGAAGGAGAAAACTCCATTAATTTCAATCTGAGACAGAAAGGAAGGAAAAGTGCCAGGCCAAACTTGGAGAAGCCGATGGGTGACAGCTCATTTAGCAACACCGACTTAATTAAATATAACTAGGGGAGGCCTCAATCCTCATAACTTGTCACAGAAGTTATAGTTCCTAATTATACTTCCGCCATGGGCATAAAGCTCAAACCCACAGAAATAGAAATACTCCTCCATAATCTTTACAACAAAGCAACCGGAGGATCAGAAAACGGCATCCCTGAATGCAACTTATACGGTGAAAAAGAGCCTTGGGAGATATGGGAGGCATGCAACGACAGCACCGGCACCAACAAAAAAGAGCTTTACGTCTTCACAAAGGTGAAGAAGAAGACTGTCAACAGCTCACGTCTGGACCGGACGGTCGGAACCGGTGCGTGGAAAGGGGAGGACACTGGCGTCAAGATATACGGCAGCAACAAGAGCGATGAGGGGACTACGACGAGGCTTGTTGGAATGAGAAAAAGGTTTCGATATGAGAGTAGGACGGTCCATGAAGGGCGGTGGATCATGTACGAGTATAGCCTTGATGCCTCCACGCTCATCCATGCAAAAGTAAGCAAAATAACTATTTCTTGAATATTCTTGATTTTTTATACTATTATATCTTGTTTGAATATTCTTTACGTAAAGATTAACAGCTCTGACTTAGAAATTTATCGGCTTCATGCAGTTTCAAAATTATGTGCTTTGTCGAATTAAAAAGATGGATGGAATATCAGAAAAGAAGAGGAAACTCATTGGACAAGAAGAAAACCAAGAGATCAGAAAAGTGAAGGATGATCAAAGTACGGATTCTGAACCTCAGCTGCATATTTGCAACAAATCAAAGAAGACAAAGCTCCAAAGTGAAGAAAACAACAACAATGGCGGCATACCAGCAACAGTACTGACGACAACGACAAACCCTGATGATAATACTAGGTTGCCAAATGGAGATCATTATATAATTATTGACGTGTCTGAATCTGATGACAAACCCAATATTATCGGAACTACGCCGGTGGAGAAACAATTCGATTCACCGGAATCTCCCTCGGGAGAATTTACCACAATTCCAGGAATATTGGACCCAAATTGTGATGTTGACGATGAACACACCGACTGGGCAAAAGCATTCGCTGAGGAGTTAACGGAAGGTCAAGCACACCTTATGGAGGAGACACAGACAGATGATCAGATGTTGCCCAATAATGCCTATTATCTTGAGAATTGCAAATTATTATTATATAAATAAGAGGCCAGCTTTTTGTTTTGTTTTGTTTTTTTCTTTTTCTTCTTCTTTTTGGCATGTATAAATATTGAGAATTTGAGAGAGTATCAAAGTCCCAGGCAATATTATCTCCTTTTTATTTTAATTAACGAGATAACAATGCTGTGTGTTCAACAATATTTAATTACCAACAATTCACTCGTTGCAGAATATGGGTTAATTTTGATTGACTAATCAGTACTGTCTCTGTCGCACATATATGAAATTGATTAATTTGCTCAGGCACCATTGCATGAGATAATAGAGGGTGTTGAATTAATTTAACACCGCAACGGACACAGGTGGTGACTCCCTAAGAGTTTGGATCGACCACTCTTAGTATGTTAACGATATTCCGATGAACGATGTTAAAGACAGTCAGAAGTAACTTAGTATCAGCTTCCATCTTTTAACTTACCGTTCTTCTTTCGAAGACAAATCCTTTAATCATGCCGACCATATATATAGTTAAGACATAGCCGTTCGCCAAGAAGGGTACGTAAAGCGAGTACAAGCATAATTAATTAACTTACCCTTCTTTTATTTTACATAAAAATTTACATCAACTTTGAGGGATAAAAATAATAATAAAAAAATAATTTCCAGCATTACTCGAGTTACATTGATGCAAAGAAGCCCATTTTAGAACTGAAAATGCAAAGTATGCCACATTTCCTATTTGCAAGGAGAGCCGGCAAACTCATCTATGTTCATGAACAATGATTAAGCATTTAATACCAAAATGACGTTGTTTTGAATTAGATATAGGTTATGTTTACATTGGTTTAGTTGGTTGTGTTACTTTCTCGTGTAACACTTGAGCAAAAAAGCAAAAGTAGTAATGAAATCCTTACATTTTCAAAATATTAGGGCTTAAAAATAAATAAATAAATTAAGCCCAAAACATTAAAAATCGTCTAAATTATTTTCAAAATTGTTAAAATAGGTTTTAATATGTGAATAACAGATAATAACCACAATAACATCAAATACATGATGCAAATGTTACAGTAATTACAAATAATCGTCGATGATGGTGAGCAATTTTTTTTTTCTTGATTTTCCTTGATATGGTATAGGGTTGTAAAATTGTTGTAGGTGTAGCATCACAAAAAAAAAAAAAAATTAACAAAACAATTCAAAATACAAAATATTTTTTTATTTTAAACCCAAAAAAATATTTTTTTTCAAAATCATTAACAAACAATTCAAAGAACAAAAAACTTTTCAAATGTGGATCCTAGTCCTACCACTTCACACCTATATATCACATCTAAACACTTTTTCAATTTTATTTTATTTTTTATTTATATATATAAAAAAAATTTAAAAAAAAAAAAAAAAAAAAAAAAACACTTTTAAAACCATTATCAAACATGGCTAACATTCCTCCTTTTCTTTTCTTTTCTTTTTTAGTAATTTTAAGATGCGAGTTCTCATTTTTTTTTCTTTTTTTTAAACCCAAATTTGGGTCAGTTCTAATTCAAAAGCTGGTTCGCTTCTTTGTCAAATTAATAGTAAAAATAATACAAAAGTGCAATTATATCTTTAAGATTAAGATGAAAAAAAAAAAAAAAAAAAAAAAAGGAACAAAAAACAAATTTTCTCTATGCTATAGCCTATAACCATAGCTATAATTTCACGTTCGTTTTTTTTTATAATTTGTCAAAAAGGTGGACTACGGTTTTTTTATTTTTTTTTATTGGAACTATCTTAAAACTCAAGTCTCAAAATCAATAAATTGAAAACTTCAGTTTTAAAACCAAATTATATAAAACGTCTCATTTCTTATACGTTTTTTTTTTTTTTAATGTCCACCAAAAGGGGAGGAAAAATTCGAACTAGTGACCTTCACTTCATGAGGCGTGATCACCAGCCAATTAAACTATCTCTTAGAAACTATTTCTTATACGTTTGCTACAAGAAATGCATCACACTCATTCAATATATATCACATATTCACATCTAAACACTTTTTCAATTTTCTTTTATTTTTTATTAAAAAAAAAAGCACTTTTAAAACCATTATCAAACATATATGGCTAACATTCCTCCTTTTTTTTCTTTTCTTTTCATTTCTTTTTTTTCGTAATTTTACGATGCGAGCTCTCATTTTTATTTTTTTATTTTATTTAAAACCCAAATTTGGGTCAGTTCTAATTCAAAAGCTGGTTCGCTTCTTTGTCAAATTAATAGTAAAAATAATACAAAAGTGCAATTATTTCTTTAAGATTAAGATGAAAAAAAAAAAAAAAAAGGAACAAAAAACAAATTTTCTCTATGCTATAGCCTATAACCATAGCTATAATTTCACGTTCGTTTTTTTAATAATTCGTCAAAAAGGTGGACTACGGCTTTTTTATTTTTTTTATTGGAACTATCTTAAAACTCAAATCTCAAAATCAATAAATTGAAAACTTCAGTTTTAAAACCAAATTATATAAAACGTCTCATTTCTTATACCTTTTTTTTTTTTTTTTTTTTTTTATGACATGTCCACCAAAATAGGGAGGAAAAATTCGAACTAGTGACTTCTACTTCATGAAATACATCACACTCATTCAATATATATAATTTACCTACGTGTTAGATTACTCTTACTTAATGAACAGTTCTTTTGCAATACCGGTAACAAATATGAAACTCGCTTGTCGGCAACGCCCACCTATTTTATTTGGACATATAAATGATAAATCTCACAAAAACTCACATTTGCTGCACAAATTGCTAACAACCCAAACAACGAATTGTTAGAGATCCGAATCCGTTCCTCAGCTCACCACACCTTAAGCATTAGATCCATCTGTCTTGATTGATTCAAATCGATGTGCAACCCAAGTTTGTTTTTATTGGTGGGGGATCGATCTCTGATTTTATTTTATTTTATTTTTAGATAAATTGCAACTTATTCCCTATTTGTTTTTTTTCCAATTTGATTGGACAATTTTCCTCTAAACTGAATTGCAAGAATTTCTTCCAACTGATATGTTCAAAATACATATTAGAATCATATATAGGCAGATTTAATAAACCGGATACGAAGAACCAGTTTGAAGAAAAAATTTGTTTAGTACATAAATGGACACAACCCTAACCCTAAAGTAACTAACCACAATGGAACACATAGAAGGATTGAAACAAAACCTAGCTCATCATTAACCGATACTAGTGCTAACAACAGAACACAACAGAAGTAAGAGTTAAAAGCTAATGTGAACATCAAAAAAGAGAATGGTCTCCTCCATCTTAAGTAATGGAAGGTGAAAACACAGAATTTATAAACTAAATTACTCAGTCAAGACAATAAAAAATGATGGAAAAACTAATCGAATAAACAAAACAACTGATCCCGTAATCGGGCCACTCTTCTCGAGCCATTTGGCAAATCATTAGCCAAAATACCCGAGAACAAAATCCATGGCATTTTTATGGTTTTTGATTTCTTTCCTCAATAACACACTGCTATGACCTCTGGAAAAAATATACATCTCTGATATGATATAAATCACCTGCTTTTGCAGCCCCACCACCTTATCGGCTTATCACATATTGTTGTAGTACAAATTGCTCTCTTCAAGAACGGGAGGTACATCTGGTTATGGAAATTTGATGTCCTCATGCATGCAAAGAAATGGTAGGCTTACAAGAGCAGACTCTTGCAGGCCTCAATATCAGATGCTTGTGAGTCCAACACACCTTGGCCAGATGGAGTGGAGCTAACAACCCGGAGTGCTGCTTCAAGTAAAGCTTTCTGGAACCGGTCATCTTCCACCTTCTCAAGGATCTCATTGACCACCTTAAAATCCAGTCCCCCAGCAAAAACAAGTTTCCCAATTATTTCACCAAAATTATTTGGTGCTTTGGGCAAGTCGATGCCAACATCATCCAACATTGAGCCATAGAGCAAACATCCGGTCCTGATGTCTATAGGCGTAAGAACCTTCTTATCAAGTAAATACTCCAGAAGATTCCCTACTGGTTCGACACAGGTAGGACTTTTCTCTAGTCCAAGGGAAATAGCTTCCTTGACAAACTCGGGGTGGTAAGTTGGAGACTTTAGTTCCTCCACACACTGTAACGCTTCATCCAAAAGCCGGACACTGAAATACTCCTCCAGAAGAGAGGCCGTTTTTTTCTGAAGATCATCTGAGCTCAACCTTGGAGCTGGTGCCGCCTGTGGCTTCTCAGTAAGGGGAAGTGCAGATACAGCAGGAACGGGTTTAGCAGGTACAGGGACTTGAGATGCAGGCTCTGCACCAAAACCATAGTCGGAAGGGCGGGCAGGAGGGGGCCCACTGCCCTGCAATAGGGCACTAGTCTTCCCACTGATGAAGCCAGCACTGCCCTGTGGTAAGAGCTTTGCGTTCAGTGATGGTGACTTGCCAATTAACGGTGGCTGGACACGTCCAGCAGGTAAGCCATCACCCCTCGGCATTGACCGGTTTCGAGGCACTTCCCAGTTGTCATTATCAAATCCAGGCATTCCAGGCATCTTCCTGGTTCCAGGCATTCCAGGCATCAAACCCCCAGTGCCAGGTCGGCCCATGGAGAAACCCCCTGGGCTGGTATTCCCTTGAGCACCAGAAATAATACCACGACTATTCCTAATGCTTGCAGTAGCACCTGGACGCAATCCAAGATTTTTCTCTGCTTCTGTGTGTATCTCAGTGATGGTTTTGGCTTTTACCTGCAAAAACCAAGATAGTAAAGAGATGATTAGAAATTATAACTCAACACATCTTTATATCAGTTGATGATCTATCTAGAATAAAGATGACATTAGGATGTCTACCTCTTCACGTCTAGGAACCCAATTGTTAGACCTCAAATCAAGAACATCACGAAGCATGAACCTTACACGTGGGATCAGTTGAGGGTTTGTGCTCAGATCCTTCAATCGGCTAAAGTACATATCATTTATACGCCGTGATTTTGGGCTCTCATCAAGCTGCTTACCGATAGTGTTAAAAAATTGGCATACGGCTTCAACATTTTCCTCCTCAGGACAAGACTTACTATCAGATGCAGCAGATGGTCCTAGAAGCTCCTGTTGCACATATACAAGTAACCATGAAAAAACAATAAATAATTTGAAATTATATTTAAATCAAGCCTCAAAGAGAGAAAGATCGAATTAGAACCTGAACAATGTGATGGACAATCTTCTCAGGTACCATCTTCTGCCTCAGGAGCTCTCCAATTAACCGGATATTTCCAAGCGTACGAATCTTGATCAATCTTTCTTTATCTCGACGCTCCATCTCTTGCTCAGGTGCAGTCATCTGCCTTGCTTCTTCTCTCAGTTGTTCAGCACCTTCAAAAGCCTCCTGGCAGATATTCAAAAGGACTCGCTTGAAAGTAATATCTTTACCATCAGCTTCTTCAGATGGGAACGGAGGAAGCTTTTCATTAAGATCAGAACACAGAATAGCATACATATGACAAAATGTGGGTTCCAGCACGGCCTTCTCAAATATTAGCGATATAACCCCCTGTATAGTAAATCAACTGTGAGCCTAACTTAACATGAGATAAAACTAAACAAAATATTTAGTAGAAGCATTCAGATATAGATTATTAAATTTAAGAGTAACCTTCAAGATATCAGCCGATGTAATGCCAGAGTCAATAAGTTGACCTTTAAGCAGATCAAACTTCTCCGGGGTAAGCTTGTTCAGAATCCTGCATAAGAATAGAAAACAGTCATGTCAACCTTCAAAAGTCCTTAAACCAAGGCTATGCTTTTGGGGGGGGGGGGGGGGTTAATTCCTTTTTGAAGAAACAGCTAGATAGCATAAACAGGCACAAAGGTTATTACATCTAATGCTGTTAATAAAGGGGAAGGAATAATGTCCCATCATATAATCTCATCTTCATTAAACACAAACATTTCCTTTCATGGGCATGACACAGTTGATGATTGACATGTATATTTACTGATTTAAAATGCTATCATTAGTTGCCAGTTTCGTGTCTGACACTTCTAAACTGCATTCCTGCAACAATGCTTTAATTTACCATACAGTGGGGGACCATGCATGCACTTTTTATTTGTGTCAAACTGAATTAGATTAGTTTTTAAATGGTTGTATGGGAGTTATGCATATTTTGCTGCATTATAATGTGATCAAATCTATCTATGTCCTCAAATCATGAATTGTGTTAGTTGTAGCCTATCCCGTAGTTTGACCTACGTAAAGATAACAGGTGCAATAATTACCCCTTTTTAAAGAAGAATGTTTTTAAGTCTCAAGAACCTAAAGCATTTTCCAGATGGCATCCCAGACTTTCAACATTTGAAGGAATGCCAAAAGGTCAGACAACAAATATTACAGAAATCAAAGTGCAATAACCTGTCTCCATTTTTTAACAATTTGTTAACAATCCACATTAACTATGATAATGGAGATATTTAATGCAGAAAACTAAAGATCTCTATGATATATTACCCCTTTACAGTCTTCAATACACGGTCCTTCTCAGAGAGAGTTGCCCTTCTCGCTGACCATGGCACCTCAGCCTTGACTAGAGCAGGAGCAGGTCCTCCCTAACAATGAAAACAATAAAACTAAACACCGTGCAAATAAAGAGCAACAAATACAAAAATCAGACTTCTAAAAAGTGCAAACAAAACAGAGCAAAAATTTGATTATTAAGCACAGATCATACATGATCAAGTTATCAACCTATCATGTAAGTGTAATAAGTCCAGACTTCATATCAAAATATCACCTAACAAAGATCCAAAAATAATATGTACCATGAAAGCATACTCTCAACACCTTGTTGAGATTTTAAGAATGATACTAAAAGGCAAAAACACTTATTGCCTAGAAAGCAAACATATTGCAGAAATAAGCCAGTACAAACACATGAACGAGACCAACACTTCCCTAAGAGGCCTTATGTCCAAAACTACTCACATGTTCACAATTTCAAAATAAAACAGAACATGTGACTGGCATTATATTGGAGATGTTATATACTTATTTAAAACAGCATTTCTTTGTATCGAGAATAAGGTATAGCTAAGAGCAATGAAAGAATAGTGTCCCATACTTTCTTCACTGCTCCAAAAGGCCATTTACAAGCTTTTTTCATTTGAAAAGCTTTCAATTGAACTTCATAACATGTAGCTTCAATTTAAGAACGTGCATCTTGTTCCTAGTATGAGAAGAGCTAACATATTGTAGGAGTACTTTCTATACTGTACCACACATTACAGCATCAAGAAAAAAATAAGACTATGTACTTACAGATTATGTGCAAGTAAATCCTCAGAGAGGTGCATGGTGAAAAGCTTCTATCAAAAGATTTTAAAAATATGAGGAAAAAAACCAAACAAAACAAAATCTAGTAACCGGCTTATTAAGTTCCGAGTATGTCAGCAATTCCCACGGTAATAGTTGCCAAGTGTTTGAGCAGTACTGTAAGGCAAGAAGTAATCAGACCAAGATCACAGTATACAAATCTTCCATTAATTAAATATATGTTATATCAGTAACAAGAGTTGCATGAGTAACAACACAACAATACGCACTTTGAACATAGTATACTTATAATAATACCACAAGAAGTTTTGATATGCAAGCAGAAATAAATTCCAATCAGTACAACTGTTTTAATAAATAAAAAATAGTTTATAGTGAAGCTCATATAAAGAAGATTTCAAAAAATTCAACATTACAGACCTAGGTATTAAGAAATGTAGAAATATAATATTTTTTTGTTTTGATAAGTAAGAAAATTTTATTAAAAAAGCGTAAGGCGCCCCTAAGTACACAGGATAATATTATTATTTCTTTATATATTAATTACCCCTTGGGCCCTTCCAAATTGGGAGTTGAGTTGGTCTTGGCGATTGTCTTCCTGCTGTCTGGAATCAAAACGACCACCAAACTCCTTGGCATCTCCAGAGGTAGGAAACTGTGCTGACCGGCCACGCCAGTCACGATTATCTGGCTCAGAATAACGACTCTGAGATTGAGGTGGTGGCTGGAGAAGAGAAAATTTTTTAAAAAAGAAGAAGAAGAAGAAGAAGAAGAAAAAAAGAAAAAGAAAAAGAAGTTAATAAAATGACCATTCACATACTAAGAAGTAGATATGAAAACTTCAAAGCAAAAGAAAAAACGAATAAAACCATCTTTACTATCACAAACTATGAATACAAAGATCAGTAAGAAAAGTGCAAAGCAAGTAACTTATATGTAAAGATCAGCTTTTAGCCTTCCATTAAATCTATTGGTCAGTCCCCCACCCCCGAGTGTCATTAAAAGAGTGCCTAGGTGCGCTTGAGAAAAATGCTTCTTTCCCCCACCTCAAGTGTGCTTCTTTCGCAAAGCGCTAGGTGCTCAAAGGCACGCTTCTTATATTTTATTTAAGAAAGTTTGATTCGGTTAAAAATAACCATTGGATTAGATACCAATTAAAATTTACAGCGAATTAATTATAACAACCCAGTTCACTAAACCATACACAATTTTTTGGGGGGCCTTATTTAAAGTAGCCACCACTAGCACCCATCCCCCAACCCATTTAAACAAAAAGAAAGATGCAGTTTTGTAAGAGAGCTTTGTTTCACCCAAAACAGAGAACTGATTCTTTTTCTTTTCTTAATTTTTAGTAGTCTAAAAAAGATTCGTTGTCCTTAATATTTAGCACTTTTACACTTATCAAAAAATATTTAGCACTTTTACACCGAGCATTTTAACAGTTTAGTTATACTGCATTGTGATCACCAACTCAACAAAACAATCCTGCAATGTAGCATGCCTGTCTAGCAAACTCAAAGAACAAAAAAGACTTGACATATCCTTAAAAATGTGCGCCTTATTTTAATCGAGGGCATGGTTGCACTATGCACCATAAAGCCTTGGCACTCAAGGGCGCCTATTGCTTTTAACAACATTTGTCATCCTTGTGGAAAAAGGGGAGGAGCGGGGGATGAGAACTCAAAGTTGGACATAAACTCACAGTGGTTTCTACACGTCCCCAATTTTGGTCTTCACCAAAGAATTCAGCATCAATTTCTCGTTTGATCCTTAGAATATCATCAGGGACTTCAACAGCCTGCAAAAAGCAGGTAGAATAATCATTCAAATATTAACATAGATTGCAAGAAAATGTGAAGATCCAAATTTTGTCTCCAACAACAACATGAAGATCCAACTATTTTCTTCAAATGACCCAAAAGTACAGCAGCATACATGAAAAGAATTAAAAAATAACAATTAAAAAATAACGGAAGTCATGTTTCATTATTTATTTATTTCTTGTGCAAAAATAAAACATGGGAGGCATGAGAATAGGAAAAGAAATGGAGGGAGAAAGGGAAAGGAAAGAGCATTTTATATGTACCACATCCTGCACGTAAAATACAAGAATATTGTGTGAACGTTGATGGCATTGGAGGTTGGGTGGGGAGAAGAAGCAATAAAATCAAGAATATTGTGTTGATTTTATCACCTCAAATTGACCCATTCATCCATAGCAACCAAAAGAAAAGGCAATGAAAACAAAGCTAGTACTCCCTCCATCCCATATTTTTGGTCCTCTATTCCATTTTGGGAGGTTCAAAAATATTAATGCAATCAAACAAGAAAACACATTTGAGCATCAACAGCATCGAATTAATTCATTACCTCTCTAAGCTGTAATAGCTCGTCACGATTGTACCGCACGCGCTCACGACTCTCAAATCGCGAGTCTCCAGTCTACAACAACGAAACAACTAAAGAGTCAATAAGGTTCAATCAAATTATGGTTCAATAGTCAACATACAATATAAAAAGGCTTTAAAGAGAAGTGCAAGGAAAAAGGAAGTATACGGGCATAAATACTTCAGTTAACTACCACAAATAATTAGATGATAAATTGCATGGTATACTTTGAAACACTAATTTTTACAAATATACATCAAAAACTCAACAGACTGCAATGTTCTACTCCAAGTCAAGAAGGATCAAAATACTTGGGACAAAAAATGGGAATTAAAAAGTTTTCACATAAGATAGTGAAATCACGTTCTATGTAGAAGAATCTTCTTGACATTTTGACGATCCCACGAAATAAAATTAGTAAAGATGCCAAAAGTACAACAAAGAGTCACTACAAGACTGCCTACAACAACTTCCGTATATTAAAACAGCTACACTGATAATGCTCACAATCCCCATCCTCAATGAATCTAGCCTGTAAAAACACACAGAAAAAAACTCCAACTTACATGCTAAATCACTTACAAAAGAGCCAACTGTCAAATGGCATGGACTAATGACTCATTCCATAGGTCCAACATCATGTAGACTGCAGACATAGTGTACCTAACTCTCTCATGCAGAACTGAACGGCTCTTTGATCAAAATCCCGTGTTTGTAGGTCCTTTATGGGCAGAAACGAAACTCACAACATGCCCACCTAAAGCCTACATATTAATGTCTGTCCATATTTACAGCAGGTACACATACTGAGTGGCCCACCAAGAATTAGGACATTAACCTCAACTATTACATAACATTAACCCCTCTAACGAAAGCCTCAACATCAAAATACCATTTTGATGCATTAAACGACTATTTTCCCATTACTGGTTAGTTAATAACACTAACAAAAACAACAACGCGAATAAGAAGATTAAACAGTAAAAGCGTCAGTCAGGCTCGCTTTTTTTTAATGTCCCTTTCTCACTTTGGAAAGAAAAACCCTATACGTTCTTCATCCATAAAAGCAAAAAATTTCCCCAACAATAAAAAAGTGCCAAATTTATTCCCATAATCACAAACACAAAAGTGTACTACGAATCTAAAACACACCAACCCAGTAATTGTTGGAACTAACCAAACCCATGAGACCCTTAAAATTTATATAAGATCTAGATCAAAAAAATTTAACCCCCCCCCCCCACCACCCACCACCAATACAAACATACTCGCACTAAAAGATCCAAAATTTCACACATCCTAATCCATCCATTCTTGCGCATAACCCAATTCAAACCAAAAAAACCAATATCTTTCTCAATAACAACTCCACCCCAATAGAAAAAACAACAAAAGCAAATCATATTCCAAACCATCCCAATCAAAAAAAACAAACAATAACAACCAAAGAAAATCAAGACCCACACACGTATACATCTATATATCGAAAACATACGAAAAACCCAGATCCAAAAAGAGTGATAGGGATTGGATAAAGACCTTCAGAGAGAAGGTAGGAGGAGCGCCGCCATGAGGACGCAGGAGAGGGAGATCGGAGGAAAAAGAACCGAAAGCAGGGAAAGAATTGGAAGAAGCCGAAGACAAAGAGGAGGGACCAAGGAGTCTGCCGCCGCGACCGCCACCAGGTCTCAAGCTCAGCACCGTCTGATCACCCTGCTGCATACCTCGGATCTTTCGCTCAGCGAGAACACGAAGAAGAAGAAGAACAAGAACAAGAAAAACAAGCAATCTCCGCCGTCCGATTACGAACTACGAGAGACAAGATTCAGCTGTGGGATACGCTGAATCGGAGAGGGAATAGGGGCCTTTTAGAGGGATTTATAGAGAGAGCGGCTATGGGGGGCTCTCTCTCTCTTCTGCGGGAGAGAGCTAAGAAGAGAAGAGAAGAAAGGAGGCCGGTGGAGAGGCAAACAAACCCTTCTTTAGGTGAGTGTGTGTATGCTGAATTTACTGTTTTGTCTTTTTTATATTTTTCTTTTTCTGCTGAGCTTTGGTTTTCTATTCCTTGGCGAGTTTGGTTTTTTCGGTATTCTCAGAGTAGGAAACGGAATTACGTCGGTGTCCTTGGTTGTCATGGATAGCATAATTGGATACCCTTTATTCGGTTGACGAATCTGCCCTCGTTCTTTCTAATTACATGAATATTCTTGTTGCTACCCACTCTTAATGGCTTTTTATTTTTGGCCACGCCATTAAAAAAACCAGCCTAATCCTTATAAAATCTAATGCCTTTCTGATTAATAGTAGTTTCTTTTTAAGGCCAAGTTTTTAATTCGGACAATTAAAGGTATAAGATTTCCCTTTATAATAAATAAGGCTAATTGTTTAATTTTCTCATCAGTCTCTTAATAGAGAACATGTTAGTTGTTAATAAACTCACGTCAAACCAATTGAAATGCAACACGTGACGAAAATATCATGTTATTTGTCACCATTTGCAACATCGTAAGCAATGTGTCCCGATACCGAAAAAGTAGACGATTTGTCTTACTTGTTGCAATGCATAAATTTAAGCTTTTGATTATCAAAATTAGAAACTCAAACCTTGAGATAAATAAAAATCGAAGTTTTTAATTCGAACAATTAAAGGTATAATAAGCTTTTGCTTTATAACAAATAAGTCTAGCCGTCTAATTTTGTCGTGTCGGTCTCTTAATAGATAACATGTTAGCTATTAATAAACTCACGTCAAACCAATTAAAATGTAACGAGTGACAAAAATCTCATGTTATTTGTCCCCATTTGTAACGCGTAAGCAATGTGTCCCCGCTACCAAAAAAGTTGACGAGTAGTCTTACTTGTTGCAATGCATAAATTTAAGCCTTTGATTATCAAATTACAAACTCAAGCCTTAAGACAAATAGGAATCGAAGTTTTTAATTCGGACAATTAAAGGTATAAGCTTTTACTTGATAACAAATAAGGCTAACTGTCGATTTTTTTTTTCTCATCAGTCTCTTAATAGATAACATGTTAGTTGTTAATAAACTCACGTCAAACCAATTAAAACGTAACACGTAACAAAAGATCATGTTATACACGTAAACAATGCAATCCCATTACTGGAAAAGTAGACGATTAGTCTTACTTGTTGCGGTGCAGAAATTTAAGCCTTTGATTATCAAAATTAGAAACTCAAACCTTGAGACAAATAGGAATCGAAGTTCTTAATTCGGACAATTAAAGGTATAAGCTTTTGCTTTATACAAATAAGGCTAACTGTCGAATTTTCTCATCAGTTTCTTAATAGATAAAATGGTAGTTGTTAATAAACTCACGTCAAACCAATTAAAACATAACACGTGACAAAATATCATGTTATACACGTAAGCATTGCGTTCCCACCACTGGAAAAGTAGACAATTGGTCTTACTTGTTGCAATGTAGAAATTTAAGCTTTTGATTATCAAAATTAGAAACTCTAACCTTATATAACGGGGTTTAACTCGGACTCTTATGGGATAATTTTGTTTTTTAATGTTGATAATGCAAGATAATGTTTGGAAACTACTTTAAAGTGTCAATAGTATCTCTTTTTATCTTTTTTCTTCTTCTTTTTTCTTTTTACAAGGTGTCAATAGGCTAATTATTATTATATCCATGCATCATAATTATAATTAAGGTGATAAAATCACATAAGATATGAAACACCAAATTTGATATAATGGGTATTAAATTGTTTTTCAATAAACAAAACTATCAACTTCAATCTATAAATTTCTTTATTTTCACACCAATTAAGTAGGGCAATCTTCATATTTTTACACACTTATGTCCCTTTTCTAAGTGTTAAAGGATCTGACTAAATACATTTTAAAGATATTGTCGTCGCAATCAATCTTGAAGCCCTAAATTTTGTTGCCTTCGTATTTTTCTTTACTTTAATTATATTTTTCCAACAGGCAATAACATAGGTTGTTTTGCTTGAATTAAGGTTGGTAATTTTTTACACGACCCGCGAATCCGACACAAACACGTCACGAAGTTATAGGGTTTGAGTTTAGGCTAAGCGAGACCGGGGCATAAATGGGTTAACCCACCCAACCCGCTAATGACCCGACTAGCTATATGTGATGACCCGCAAACCCAACGGGTTAACCTGCACAACCCGTTTAGCTAATCATGTTGGATTTAGGTTGGCCTAAATGGATTGGCGAGTCATTCGTGTCGACCCAAATCGACACGTTAACTCGTTTTGCCAACTCTAACTTGAACACTTAGAAGAGAATGGGTGTTTGGAAGGCTTGCTGTTGTTTGTGGAAGGAATTGAAATATAGTGCATAATTGGGTGAACATTGAGAGTTGTATGCTGTGATGAATGAGTTTGGTGTAGACTAATTTTGTTAATTCCATATATAGCTCAATGTTTGTGATAAAAATATCATATACATGCTTCTTATCTAATTTGGAATAATCTTATGTATTTATGAATTTTTTTTTTTTAATTTTTATAAAAACCATATTTTCCTCTTTTTAGAGTTGTAACCTATAATCATATTGCTATTGGTTGCGAAAAAATTGGGTAAGACTAATAATAGCAAAAAATTTATACCAATCTACAATAACTTAAAAATAAATTGTTTTCTCTCATGGATTTTTGACTTACTCATGCCTTTGATCCTAGAGAACATGGATATGATAATTAGGATAATGATTAGGGGTGTATAACCGGTTGTGGTTATTTTCTCATTACCGCAACCGCAACAATTGCGGTTATTACCAACAACTAGTTATCCGGTTATTAAACGGGTAACCGATTTTTAAGTTTATCAAAAATAATAGTGGAAAGCATACCAATTCCAAACCACTTGAGAATATAATCTCAGCATCAACAGATGCATAATTCATTCCATGAATCATATATTTCACATTTTTTCTCTGCCACGTAAAACTTGGTACAAAGGGAAGTCCAAGACACAAAGCTGATTAAAGAATCCAAAACATAAAACCCAAAATGTGAAAAATCTTATACCTGTTAATCCGTTCTCATCAATAAAATCCATAATCAAGAGTTGTTTTAATGATAGACTTCTAGCAAAAAAATGAATACTCTTTTTGGTTCATGAGAAAATACAGTAAAACAAATTCAAATCGTTGAATCTTAGAACTTTAACCATGTGGATCTCAAGAAAACTAAAATCTCGATTCTCAAACCAAAACAAGAATACCAACAATACCAAATTTCAATTTATTTTCTTTCTTTACACTCTTCTCAGTAACCAAACATAGGGACACTAAGAAAAAGAAAATAAGATCATGAGAGGGACTCGGCCTAGGAGTGTGCGACGACGTGAGAAAATAAGAAAAGAAGGGAAAGCAGGGAGCCAGAGAGTAGGCGACGACGTGACAGTGAGAGTCTGAGAGAAAATTAGGTCAAAAACTCAGAAGTAGGTTATATATTTTTAATTATTTACATTTTTTTTATTTGTAATATATATATATATATATATATATATATATATATATATATAAACCGATTACTCGATTATTAATCAGTTTCCTCAAATCCTATAACCGGTAAACGCAACCGGAGTATCCGGTTATCTGATTGCGGTTATTTTCGGTTTTTCGATTACCCGGTTAACAGTTGTTAGCAATTAATAACCGCTCTGCTTGGACACTCTTAATAATGATAATATGTTTGTCCAACAATAATTTTTGTTTCAATTTAGGGTTAATGTAAAAATTCTTAAATGGTCAAATTGTGATAGAGTAAAATCTTGTTACATAGATATAACAAAAACCTAAGGAAATCTTTAAAAATTGATTTATAAATTATATTTTGAGTTTGGATCGTTTAATGTTTTATATATGTGAATTCATATTGAAATTCTTATTTTTAGCTCCATAGGGCTTAAATTTTGAGTTTACAAGTTCATACACTGTTTAAATTATATGCACGTAGATTTAGCTTAGGTCCAGTTTGAGTTGAAAATAAATTGGTTGGAATTGAAACACATTTTTTTTTTTGTATTTGGTTCAACTTGAGTTCAATTTCAGTTAGAATTTAACTTGTCTAGATTGAAACATGTGTTTCTTATATTTTGCTATTAAACACATGTTCCAATCCAAACAAATTAAATTTTAGGGTTTAATAGGTTTGACCCCCCAGTGGGTTAAAGCCTTTATTTTTTGCCCTATATGATTCATTTTATATTACAGATGATACATTAGTGATGGCAAAAGAAGGATATGGTCCTTATGTCAAAAATTGATAGAAGTCCACGTCAACACCTCTAAGGTGTTGACATGTGTCTTATACCTAATTAAAAATTAAAAAAAAACTAAAAATAATAAAAACTTAAAAAAGAAAAGCTTTAAAAATAATAATAATAAAAAGGGGTGGTTGAGGGCAAAATAGGGTGGCCACCCCTTTGGCCGATCTGAAGGTGGCCAAACCACCTCTGTAGCCCTTGAGGGTGGTTCGACCACCCCCTCTATTTTTTACTTTTTCATTTGTTTTTAATTTTTTAATGATTTTTTTTTTAAGTTTTATTATTTGATTTTTTCTTTCTTTTTTTTTAAAAAATAAAATAAAATTTTTCAGTTTTTTTTTTTTTTTTTTTTTTTAATACATAGAACACGTGCCAACACCTTATAGATGTTTACGTGAACTTTCTCAATTTTTTGATGGAAGTTTAGACAGAAGTACTATTTTCGTCTTTTGCCATAACAAATGTACCATTTGTGAAACGAAATGAACCATAGAGGACAAGAAAATAAAATTGTTAAGTCACATGCGACAAAAATGTATTTGACCCTAAATTTTAACTAAAAGTGAATCCAAATTCAATTTTAGCTAATCAATAATAGGGAATACTAATTGCAGTTCCATATTAATGACACTATCTGGACTCAAGAATTCAACAAGGACAAAATTGGCATTGCACAAACAAGATAAAAAAGATTTTCCTAAATTCCACCGGGTTTCCTAAAACACCAACGTTTCCAAACAAGCACGAGGAGCAGCTCCCCACTCCTTTGCCCTAACTACACCGGCTACCGGCTGTGGGCCCCGCACTTCATTCTGACAGTCGGCGGTCTCGTGCATATCAACTGGCTGAATCTCAACGCGACAGCGACTCCCTCAACCCACACGCGTCGGTCAACCTCAGCTTTCAATAGCTCCGATTTGTTGCTATAACTCGGTATATATATGGTACGTACTCCCTTACGTCACCCCTTCAGCTTTTGCTATTTCGGGCTCTGTTTGTTTGGTGGGTTTTTCATGTAGATTGGGTTCACTCACTCGCTCGCTCGCTCATGTGGGTCTTTATTTATTTATTTATTTTTTAATCTCCTTGTGAAAAAAGAGCTTCGAAGGGTGATAGTGACAAGGATTCTGGGCCTTTTCACCCTGATCTGGAAAGCTCGTAGTGCTTTATGCCATTTTTGAACCAGAGAATTATTAGTTTTGTTTCATACAAAATCATTCACTGTATTTGATTCTTTCTGCCTTTGCATCTTTATCTCGTTTTAAGCTTTCTCATTGGAGGTTCTCTGCACAACCAAAAGTAATACCTTTTGTTTCATCAAAAAAATAAAAAAGAAAAAAAAGTAATACCTTTTGGTAGACCAATTCACCAAGAAGGGCCCAAAGCTGCTAGCCTGGTAGTTCCATACACCTAAGCGGCTAAGCCCAACGACCACCTTTGGGACTTGGGAGAAACACTTAAGTGCAGGGTAGAGCGTTGCAGAGAATTCCTACCCCGGCCACACTATCAAATTGAGAATTTTTATTGCCTACCCACTATCCATTACTGTGCACTCCCCCGGAGGAGATTTCGTCTTACTTGTGAGCGCGTGTCCCACCCGCGTCGACGCGTGAGTAGCCCTTAGTCGTGCATTGATGATTTTTTTTTTCTGCCTTTCGCCATTGCCGCCGATTTTCTATGGTTATCAACTACCTCATGGCACCCGCCTCCGGCAAGTGGTCTTCACGCGCCGGTATATACCATTTGTAGATGCTATTATTCAGTGTTTTTATATTTTATCTTTTTAATTTTTTTTTTGTAATTTTCTATTCTTTGTGAAACTTTTTTATTTTTTTTTGCTAGTTTTTTGTGTTGACCTTTTTCTATTATTAGTGTTATAAATACTTCTGGTTTTTGTTCTGTTTACGGAATTTTTTTCCTTTCTAAGTGCCTTCGTTGGCGTTATCAATTACTTTGATGGGCCATGTCATTTGTTTGACCAATTTCCAACTGCTCTTATAAAAGTTATGTCGCATTTATATTTTATTTTCGTATAATTTTCATTTTTCCCTGCCCCACTATAAATAGAAAAAGAATAAAAAAAAAATGACAAAAAAAAAAAGAAAAAAGAAAAGAAGAAGAAGACATTCTCTAGCTAGCTAGGAAATACCTTCTATTAGGTGGTGGGTTTAATCACCTGCATTAATAGAAAGAGTGTTGAACTAGTATTTAGGTGAAGGCTTAGGTGAATAGTATACTTTAATATACTTGGGTCTTTTTTCAATGTGGTGAAATTTTTGTACATACACAAACATATGCAAAAATTACACAGAGATAAGCCATGATAGAGCATCATCTTGTCAACATTGATGTGGTCCTATAAATTATAAGGGATAGTCAACTATAATTTTCCTCTAAAAATTATCATGCTTACTTTGGAATTCTTAAAATGGTTTAGAATATAGGAGCGAATTAAGGAACTAATTAATCTAACTATGTACTCATGCCTATCCTTGTTTTGTTTTCTTTGTTATAATATTTATGCGTTTATGTGTAATTAGTACCATAGTTTTGGTTCTTCTCGTGCTTTTTAACTGTTGTTTATTAACATATGAACAATTGAGATCCTTTTAAGTAATCTATTCTAATTGCATGCAATTTGGGTAGTTTTCTGGAGAGAAAGGATGCGGTGTTTAATTGCGTTGGTAGTTCAAAATTATTCAAAAAGTAAGGCCAGTTAAATTGCGTGCAATTTGACCAACTAATTGGAAGAGAATCGGAGATCAATGCTAATTATTTGATATGTTTCTTATGATGGATTATCTTGTGGCCGTCTTTTTTTTTTTTTTCCTGATTAACAAGAGAAAGGGGTGGAAGATCATGATATTTTTCAATCTTGATTCTTATAGCGAAAATAAAAGGAAGAAACGTGTAAATACTTCTATAACGACTATGAGAAGAGAAGCGACTCGTTTAGCGACAATATGTGTCCGTAGATTAGGTCTGACCTTGGTGGCGGACCAAGAAACATAAGAGTTAAGAGGTCAACTTGAAACTAAAGTCCCCCACCATAGGAGCAAATGACTAGTAAGTGCAGAGGGAGCAAGAGAGTCTCCTTCAAGGAGATGCAAAGAAGTGAAGGAAGAAGCCACTTCCACGGCAACAAGGGGTGTATGTGCTTCGATCACCATCTTAAATGGCAATAATGTTAGCTCTAATTAATTACTTAGCAAAATAGTTTAACGGTGTGTTCGGATTCAGAATAGAATCTATATTATTTTCATTTCAACCAAATTCTTATGATTTGATGACCTGGACCCATGCATAGAACAAGTTGTCTCCAAAAAAAATGCGTGGGTCCCACATTTAATTAATAAAATAATGACAAATTAAATCAAAAAAAAAAGTTTAAAAGAAAAAGAAGAAAAAGAATAAAAACAGAGGGTTGGCAGCCACCCCTCAAAGGGGGTGGCCTGTGGCCACCCCCATAGGTGGCCGGGGGTGGCTGCGCAGCCACCCTCAGATCCTAAGGGTGGCCGAGCGGCAACCCCCGACCACTGGGGGTGGCCTGGCCAACCGGCAGCCACCCCTTGCTTCTTTTTTTTTAAAAAAAAAAAATTAAAATTAAAATTTTAGTTATTTTTTTTAAAAAAATACATATAATTAAACAATCAATATATAATAAATAATTATTATTTAAATCATTATTCCACACAACTTTTCACAATATCAATCATTATACACAACTTTTTAAACTTTCAATCATTTCTTACAATTAAAAAATAATATTTTTTACACATTTTTTTCCTTGAAATTCACAAATAGAATAAGAATTCAATTCTGATTTTAAAAATTCAATACCCAAACGAACCATTAAGGCATTTATAGATCATCATCCATCATTGTTCTTACAATAATATAAGATTCTTCGAATGGAATATTTGTTTTCTGTTAAGCAAATTGACAGTAAAATTATCTAAAGTGCATATAAAGAATCCCCAAAATCATTCATTCAATCAATCGTGTAGGATATAGCCCTTAGAAAATACTTTTTGTTTCTTTAAAAATAGTATTATAATATGAGATAAAACTAAAAACAGTTTTTAATAACTTATTTTTAAGTTATTTGTTAATATTTTTATTTAAAAAAGAAAAAAGAAAAAAAAAGAATTTAACTAATAAAGCAAGAGATTTAGAACTTTACAATAAAATAAATATTAAAAATTATATTTTTATCTCATAACTATTTAATTTCTTGGTGTGGTCCATAGTATTTAGTGCATGAAAATTAATTAATTTTTATTAAAAACCACATTAAATAGGCCTCGCAGGAATGAGAGGCTATGAATATAATTAACCATACCAATAGCCACGTATAATTAAACTCCTCACCAAGCTGCCACCTCTTCACTCACTCTACCCACTGATTCCGCCACGTCAATCCCCAAACTCAGTTTCCTTCATACAGCCACCGGCCCACCGCCACAGAAAGTACCCCTCACATCCCCAAAATACCCTCCTTTTTGGTCACTAATTCAGCACCCAGACCAAGGGTACCCAAGTAAATTTAACGTAATCCAGCCTCACTTTTTTGAACTCAACCGCCCGACCCGCTCTAGAACCAAAAGAACAAACACTCCAGAAGGACCAGAAACCCTCCAGCACACTCTCGTACTTGTCACTCACTCTCTTTCTATTCTTCTAGTCTTCACTCGAATTTGCCTGAATCTTCCCAAATCTCTCTCCCTCTCTCTCGCAGAATCACTATAAATTCTAGCTTCATCTTTCCGAACCCATCTCAGATTTGCATACACCAAGCGCTCAAACAGTTTCACAAGCTCTGATCAATCAAACCAAAAGGCGATAGTTTTTCTTGTTGTGAGGAAATGGCGGCCAAGACCGGAAAGGCTATAGGCATCGACCTGGGCACGACCTACAGCTGCGTAGGAGCGTGGGTGAACGACCGCGTCGAGATCATCCCGAATAGGGGTGTAAATGAGCCGAGCTCGAGCGAGTCAGTGCCGAGCTCGAGCGAGCCAGAACCGAGCTCGAGCTCATTCATTACGAGCTCGAGCTCATTCATGACGAGCCCGAGCCGATCTCGAGCTTATTCATCACGAGCTCGAGCCGAGTTCGAGCGGTAACAATTAAGTCAAGTCGAGTCGAGCCGAGTTTATACGAGTTTAACATTTGTTCTTTTATTACCATTAATTCTACTTTCCATCAAAGTTAAAATTAATTAATAAGAAACATTAACTTCTCGTAGTTAATTAACCAACACTTTATTAAGGTACATTAATTAACCATTAATCAACAATTAATAAAGGAGGATTAATTAACCACATTAAGATCGAGTCTAATAAGTTGTCTTATGTGTCAGGTCATGTTGGACATTGAATTCTTATAAGAAGCACTTGTTATTAAAACATGTGATTCTCACATATTAAGGGACACATGTTAATCTTATATGTGAGTTGTATTAAATTTCTTACCTACTGGTTTGTAGGAAATTTATGTCCTTTAACTATAAATAAAAAAAAAAATGTAACAATAGTCAATATAAATATTAAGTTAAAACATTAATAAT
The DNA here is from genome assembly GCA_028654335.1 of Alnus rubra. NCBI lineage: Eukaryota > Viridiplantae > Streptophyta > Magnoliopsida > Fagales > Betulaceae > Alnus > Alnus rubra. The sequence continues at coordinate 388,267 of JAJPGS010002451.1, read as the reverse complement.
TATAATTATTATATTTTCATATGGTTCTATATATCAAATGATAATAATACCTTCTTCTTTTTTTAAAGTCTAATAATAATTCTTAGATCATATGATTAATATCTAATGGTTATGTAGCACAAATGCACAATGTCAAATCATATGATCTAAATTCTAATGATAACACCTAAATTATTATCATAATTAACACATTAGTAATTCCAATTGAACCAATCGACCAATCCTAATAACTTAATTTGGGATTATATGAATTACATTGTCATTATATATGAATAATATGATTAAGTTTAAAAAATGTTATTATAATTCGTATAATTAATATGAATTCATACTTATGTATATAATCTATATACCTAATCATTGTATCTAAGACTCTAAGTATTATTAATAATTATTAGATACTTAAAATCTTACATCATACTTAATCAGTGTATCTAAGTATCTAAATACTTAAATCATTTTATTTGTATGCTCATATGATCTTAGATTTTGAATCACGTGATGACGATGATGTAATGATTCATAAGTATATAATAATAATACTTATAAGTTATAACATTGAATATAGTGAATCAATAATTACATGTTATATGCCACAATGTTATATTATAATATGATCATATAGTCATATTATATTACATAAATAATATAATACGAATTATATGATTAAGTATTTGAATTGTCATTATATCATATGATTATATGATTAACAATTAAGTATTAATATTATTCACTTTTACTATTTTATATACATATTGATACAACCAAATAATTATAACCAATTAATATTTTTTGACTATTTTTATTTGTTACTTAATTCATGCTTATATATAGTATATTGTACAAATAAGTTATATATTAACAAATTAAAACTTATTTTTAACATATATATATATATACACATATACGAGTCGAGCCTAAATAAACGAGTCGATCCTTATACGAGCGGGTTCACGAGCTTTAATCGAGTCGAGCCGAGTTTATACGAGTTTGCATTGTTTAATAATCGAGTTTGATTTTCGTGTTCACGAATAGCTCATTTAATAATCGATTCGAGCACGAGTCGAGTTTATTCGAGCCGATCCCGAGTAAGCTCACGAGTAGCTCAGCTCGTTTACACCCCTAATCCCGAACGACCAAGGCAACCGCACCACCCCGTCCTACGTGGCATTCACAGATACGGAGCGTCTGATAGGCGACGCTGCGAAGAACCAGGTGGCGATGAACCCGGGGAACACCGTGTTCGACGCCAAGAGACTCATCGGTCGGAGATTCTCCGACCCTTCGGTGCAGAACGACATGAAGCTCTGGCCCTTCAAGGTGATCCCTGGCCCCGGCGACAAGCCCATGATCGTGGTCAGGTACAAGGGCGAGGAGAAACAGTTCTCGCCGGAAGAGATATCCGCCATGATTTTGACGAAGATGAGGGAGATCGCCGAGGCTTTTCTGGGTCAGACCATAAACAACGCGGTGGTCACGGTCCCGGCGTACTTCAACGACTCGCAGAGGCAGGCTACGAAGGACGCTGGGGTCATTGCGGGGCTCAACGTGTTGAGAATGATCAACGAGCCCACCGCGGCGGCTATCGCTTATGGGCTCGACAAGAAGGCGTCGAGGAGAGGCGAGCACAACGTGCTCATCTTCGACCTCGGCGGCGGAACTTTCGATGTCTCTTTGTTGGCGATCGAGGAGGGTATCTTTGAGGTTAAGGCTACGGCCGGTGATACCCATCTTGGCGGTGAAGATTTTGATAACAGGTTGGTCAACCACTTTGTTGCAGAATTTCGTAGGAAGCACAAGAAGGATATCAGCGGCAATGCGAGAGCGTTGAGGAGGCTGAGGACGGCGTGTGAGAGAGCCAAGAGGGCTTTGTCTTCAACCTCCCAGACGACGATTGAGATTGATTCTCTGTACGAAGGGATTGACTTTTACGCGACCATCACAAGGGCGAGGTTCGAGGAGTTGAACATTGACTTGTTCATGAAGTGCACGGAGACGGTGGAGAAGTGCCTGCGCGACGCCAAGATCGATAAGAGCAAGGTCGACGAGGTGGTTCTAGTGGGCGGCTCGACCCGGATTCCCAAAATCCAGCAGCTTTTGCAGGACTTCTTCAACGGAAAAGAGCTTTGCAAGAGTATTAACCCCGACGAAGCCGTCGCTTACGGCGCCGCAGTTCAGGCCGCTATTTTAACCGGCGAGGGAAGTGAGAAAGTCCAGGACTTGTTGTTGCTCGACGTGACGCCGTTAAGTCTCGGGCTTGAGACAGCTGGCGGCGTTATGACGACGTTGATTCCCAGAAACACGACGATTCCGACGAAGAAGGAGCAGATTTTCTCGACTTATTCCGACAATCAGCCTGGCGTTTTGATTCAAGTCTACGAGGGAGAGCGAGCCCGGACAAAGGACAACAATCTTCTCGGCAAATTCGAGCTCACCGGTATTCCTCCGGCGCCGAGAGGCGTCCCTCAGATCAACGTTTGCTTCGATATAGACGCTAATGGGATTCTGAACGTCTCGGCGGAGGACAAGACCGCCGGGGTGAAGAACAAGATCACTATAACCAACGACAAGGGGAGGTTGAGCAAGGAGGAGATTGAGAAGATGGTGCACGAGGCGGAGAGGTACAAGCAAGAGGACGAGGAGGTGAAGAAGAAAGTGGAGGCAAAGAACGCGCTGGAGAACTACGCGTATAACATGAGGAGCACTGTGCGGGACGAGAAGATTGCCGGGAAGTTGGACCCTGCGGACAAGGAGAAGATCGAGAAGGCGGTGAGCGAGGCGATAGAGTGGCTGGACAGGAACCAGCTTGCTGAGGTTGACGAGCTTGAGGACAAGATGAAGGAGTTGGAGGGGATTTGCGGTCCTATTATTGCGAAGATGTATCAGGGCGGCGGCGGCGGCGGCGGAGATGTGCCTATGGGTGGTGGCATGCCTGGTGGTGGCTATGGTGGTGGGCCTACTGGGTCAGCTTCTGGAGCTGGGCCTAAGATTGAGGAGGTTGATTGAGGTTGAAGCCTGAGGATATGGAAGAAGGCTTTTGGATGTTTTATTTTGTTTTTTTGTTTTTGTTTTTAATGTACCTTTTGTAATTAAGCTGAGGTTTTCAGGTTATAGTCTTATAAATAAAACTGTTCGAGTGTTGGTATTAATTCAGTGTTTAATAGAATTAGCAAAGTATATATATATTTTTTTAATCTTTTGGACGAAAAAATTGAGATTTTGTCCTACATTTTTATTAATTCAGTATTTAACAAAGTTCCTTCAAAATTGAATCGGAAGAACTTCATAGCATGTGAGAATTATATCTAATGTAATTTTCACTTATATTTTTAAGTACTTTAAAGATATATGTTAATTTAATAAATTGAATTAAAAGAATTAATTTGAACCAATTTTTTTTTATTATATTATTTCGTAAAATAAAAATAGAGAATTTTGTATCAAAATTCGGTAACCCGACCCGGCCTAGCCCATTCCAATCACCCACACTCCCGAAAGTCAGAAAAAGTTTTGGATAAGAACGTCTCAATTATGCGCCAAACTCCCGGCGTGGAAGTCTCAAACTATCACCCGATACGCCATGGCTGGGATTACCAGCAGCTTTCCCTTCAAGCCACTCCTGACCCGGACGAGCACCAAAACGACACTTTCACCACTCGAATCCAAGCTCTTCGGAGTCCGCCTCCTCTGCTACCCTTATGCCATCAAGTCGAACTCCAGCTCCGTCTCCTCAAATCTCACTGGCTCCATCACTGCCCGCTACGGCGGCGGTTTCCGGCCCTCCGGCTCCGGAAATTCCAAGCGTTTCCGGAAGAGCGACTCCGATGAAGATCAAGCTCTTGATATCTCCACCATTAGGTACTTACGGTTATGTGTGTGTGTGTGTGTGTGTGTGGTGATGTTAGATTGAATTGAGATTGAAGCTGGGCTGTTTGGTTTTGAAATAGGTCAGATAAAGTGAGGCTAATTGATGACAAGCAGAATATGGTGAGTGGGTTTCTATTTGGTTTTTTGTCGTGTATGTTCGCTTGGTGGCTGAGAAAATGCGGGAAAGCGGGGGAAATTGCCAAATATGATCTTTTATGGAGCTTTTAAGCGTAATGACAGTTCTTGATTACTGAGCTTATGTGATGGTTGGGAGGTTGATTTTGTTGTATTCGTAGGTAGGAGTGGTGCCTAAAAGTGAGGCTATTCAAATGGCTGTGGATGCTGAGCTTGATCTGGTATTTTCTACTCTTACTTGAACTTAATTCTTTGCTTGTTGAACAAATAATTTTATTGGCTGAAAGCTGTGGAATTTTGTTTTTGTTTTTGCGTTTAAATTAAGATTTTGATGTTTTAGCTCGATGTTGTGGTCACAGCTTTATTGAATGACCAATTTTTATGGGTGGCAAGACTCATGTGTCATGACCACGAGTTTCAATGTGCTCGTGTTAAGTGTATGTTTATGACGGCGTGTCTCAAGGATCATTGTTAATAATTTGAATTTTGGATGAGTTAATGGTTGAAGAACTATTGCATCTTTTTTTTTTTTAATAATTAGAATTATTATTTATTTTTTATAATTGAGGCAATGGTTCTTGTTCAGTTTCAGGGATGTTAGGCGTTTGGTTAATTGGGTTGCTATTGTTTCGTTTTATGAAATGCCTATGTTCTTAATAATTTAACCAATGAGCTATGACTCAAATGACAATTCCTTCTCCTATAGAACATGGTGGAGGGTGAGGTTGTTTGTTCTCAACCATTGGTTTTTTATAGAAATTATTGGCTAAAACATGAATGAGGATAGTGAAATCCATCACGAGTTACGACTAGGATTCACATGTAATGGCATCTCCATGTCTATGATGGAATATTGCTTGATAATAGATTCTTATTTCATCTTTGTGGCATGCATCAGCCGATCAGGTCATGCTTGGCCTCCAATATTAAGTTCTGGTTTACTTGTCTTCAGTATAAATGTACTGAAACTTCAATAACTCTGTAGAACGGAAACCTCTAAGTTGGTATAGGAACCATGAACTAGGTATTCTTGTTTACTTATTGAAATCCGGAGTCCAATGTCATCGTCAAGGAGTTAATTTCCTCCAGAAACCCATACTTCTGGTCAGCTAATTTACTGAATGTAACACACAACAGTCAAGGAATACGGTTTCAAGTTATGTTCAATGTGTTGCTTTAACTGTAGGAGAATGGAGGTTTTCTTTTTGAGCTCCTGGAGGGTCATATGTTATATGGATATTGCTATTCATTTCTGCAAGAACTAATTTCTACTTGCATCTTTTGCAGGTTATATTATCCCCAGATGCAGATCCTCCGGTTCTCAAAATAATGGATTACAAGTACGATGTCTTTTGCTATATATTTTTGGAAGAAGCATTATATTTTATCTTTGTTTTTATTTTTTTAAGAAAGACTTAATTCTGCTTTTATATATCCGCCATGTGTGTTTATGGTTCATCTATAGTTCAGAAGGATATTGACCAACTTATCAAAAAAAAAAAAAAGGACATTGACCAATATGTCAAGTGTTAAGCAGTAAATGAAAATAGGAAGCCTTATATCTACATGATGGGTGATTTATGGTTTGCTAAAAAACCAATAGCCTCCATTAGTGTAGATAATTGGAAGATTCCCTTCTCTGTTCACATGAAATATAAATATTCCAAGGGCATGTATGCTCTGTGGGACATGATTTCTCTGCCCTGTTCTTATGGTGGGAAGAAGAATTTTCCATTTGTTGCTTGGAATTGCAAGGAAAAAAATAACAGTAATATAGGAAGGGCAAAACTTAAAAATGGAAGAGTATTACCCTTGGACTCAGATGCAATGTCTTAGTTATCACTTTCGAAGAAATGACTGTTCAAATTTCTATACATATATTTTAATTCGATTTTTACCTCTATTTTTTTTTCCTATTATGTTTATCTTGAGGGTTATTGGACATTAAAGCCTCTTAATATTTATCTTTGATCTCTTTTCAGTAAATATAAATATGAACAGCAAAAGAAGAAAAGAGAACAGCAGAAGAAAAGTGCTGGTGAATGTCTTCCCTAATTAGAGTTTGCTGATTTTCTCTGATTTATGTTTCTCAGATTTCAGAAAAGTTATTGACCTAAGTGTGCTCTTAAATGCTAGCCAATCGTATGGACTTGAAGGAGCTCAAAATGGGGTATGTGTTGTCAGTTTCATTTATGATTCTTTCAGTTATATCTTTCTTTAATTTCTTTTTTTAGTGGTTGCTCACTAAGGTCTGTATTTATCAATAATGTTGAATATCTTTTATAAGATCAATAGTATTCAATATTCTAATGGTTTTATATATGCAGTTCTATTTCATGAAAATTCTAAAATCACATTTTCACCATGATCATCTAGTTATCTAATTTTAATCAGAACACCAAAAAGTCATGGCTAGAATTATGTCATGCGAAAAGGTTTATTACTATGGAGGAAAGGTTCATCTAAGGTGGGTGGATGCTGCGCCCTATCTTCGTTTTGGATTTTAGTTAGAGTGAGATATCTTAAAGGTATAAATGCCACTCACACGATGACATGCTTCAATTCACATAACGCCTCCTTGTAATCTATCCCACATGCTTGAGTAAAGCCTTTAGCTACTAGCCTGACATTTTCTTCCTTCCTCCAATAAAGCTTCCCTTCCCTTCACGCAGTCTCAGTCTCATATCTAATTAGAGAGATTGAGATGGGGAGACTCATTGATTATTACTTAACGTACTAGGACTGAAACTCATAATTTGTTAAATGAATTTCTTTGCAGTTACAACATCGATCAACACGACTATTCTGTGCGTTTGAAAGCTGCAAGGAAGTTTTTGAACGATGGTGACAAGGTTGCTGGAATTTTCTTATGATGTTAGTGTGTGGCTATATATATTAAGATTGTCTTGATGATATGAACAGTTTGAGATATCAAATCATGCAGGTTAAGATTATAGTGAACCTGAAAGGTCGTGAAAACGAGTTCAGGAATATGGCCATTGAGCTTATTAGACGATTCCAGAATGATGTTGGGGAGGTACTCATAATATAGGTTTATATTCTGTCTTTTCTTTTCTTTTCTTGAAGTGGGCATATATTCTAGTCGAACAGTTTGACTATTATGTTTAGTTTGGAAATCTTTAATGTCTGAAATTCCTGAAATAGGCAAGACCATGTCTACCCATCTCGGCTGTCTACTTCAAGTGGGAACCAATTCAAAGTTGCTTTCAACTACAGTGCCTTTTGGCTGTGAAATTCTAAGTAGATCAAATCGTTGATAACAATTAAGTTCTCATCAATTAGAGTTCTTTTCTTTTATTCTTTTTTGTAGATAGCCTGGTGGAGTTCAGATAGAAAATCCAGTACATTTATCTGAAATAGGATGTAACCTTGAGATTTCATAATGATTTGACCTTAGTTATAGGATCGATGCAGTCAATTATTACTTACCTAATGTTGGTGCAACCCTATTGCACATACGGAGCACTAGGTGATCATTATTCAGCAATGGTTTCTTGTCTATAGTGTAATTTTATGAGTGCCTTATTTTGTTTTTTTCATGCTTCATACTGAAGCAATAATGCCCTTTTTGTGCAATTTGGTTCTGCTCCTGATCCAGAGTTTCTTCCTTAACTTCCCACTGTCGCAATATTAAAATCCGACTTTGGTGATTGGCATCAGCTTGCATCATATATTGGGGATGTTTGGATACCTAGGACGTCAAATAGTTCCATTTAGTTCAACCCCCGCCCCCCAAATAAAAAACTAAAAAATTGAAGGATACCCATGTTGGAATGGAACCATTGCAAAAGGCTGATGTGGTGTGGTTTTCGCAAAACATTGGAAGATGAAATCCTAAAATGTGATTTTTTTTCAAATAAATGCTTGCCCACCATGTATTAAACAAGTTTTAGCTGAAAGTAAACTCAGTAATAAGTGTTTATAGGCAAACTATGATGCACATTTTCGAATGCTGTGCCAAATGAAATGGGCTTGTTCAGGTTCAAAAGATCATTCAAATGGTGAAGTGATGGATAACTAGGGTTCGCTTGGTCTGATTGGCTGGGTTCAGTCTTCTTCAAAACCCTCCCTTTAACTCCTTCCTATTGTGCCTAGTTCTTTTTCTTGGGATATTTGCTGAAATTAAAATTTGATAATGAGAAGGTTCCAGTTAGCCTGTTGGTATGTTTCCCAAGAGATTGTACTAGAGACCTAGTTTTGATTATTACTTTCACTAGGGTTGGGGGAATCTATTGGTAGCAGGTATAGGCGTTTTTCATATTTTGGACCAATTAAAAACATAGTTGAGTAAATGTGGTTTTAAGAATATTTTGTGTGTGACCTTGAGCAGTCTTCTTTTGTTTGGACGATTTTGGTTTACTTCTCTCTCATGATTCTCTTCTGAGTAATGCTACTCCTCGAATTCATTTATTATACTTAATTCACACCGGTTGATGTGACGTGTTTTAAGTGACAGATACTTTTTGCTTTTTTAAGTTACTGACATATGAATACACTTAAAATATGTTACATCAGCCGGTATGAAATGAGTGTGAAAAATAAATTAATTTTTTCTCCTAGATTCAGATATCTTTAACCCACTATCTTTATCTCTTTTTGTTTTTGCCGTTTTACTGTAATTTTGGTTACATACTTTTGAGGTTATTGTAATTTCTGTATCCCCTGTTTGGTTGATATGCAGCTTGCAACAGAGGAGGCGAAAAACTTACGTGACAGGAACATGTTCATAGTTTTGGTTCCAAATAAGGCTATTCAACAAAAAGCTCAAGAAGCACCAAAGAAAAGAGATAAGTCAGCAGTAGATGAAGTCTCGGCTAGTGTCTGATTGCGTTTGAAAGTTTCTTGTGGGGTTTTAGAGATAGAACAGTTACTATGCGATCTTCATTTTTATTCTTCAGCTAGATTGGGGATCGAAGAAATCGTGTATAGCATTATTAATTGTAGCAACATTATGGTTTTTAATCATAGAAGCTACCTTTTCAGTCTGGTATAAATTTGGAAGCGAAGCAGTTCGGTTTTGTTTGAGTGTTGGGTTCGGAGCGTGTTAAGGCATTGATATAAGATTATATAGGTCAATTATAACACGACCCATTTAATTAAACAGGTTAGACTCTTTAATTCTAACCCGATATGAACTCAACACAAAATTAGCGGGTTAGAATTAAAGATTTGTGTTGAGTTCATATCGGGTTTGTGGTTCGTATAAAAAATTGCTAGTCCTAAATATTGCGTGTTATGTTCAGGTCATGTTGAAGCATGTATATAAGATTATATAGGTCTATTTTAACTTGATTCATTTAATTAAACGAGTCAAATCTTTTTGTTATAATTTGTTAATTTCGAGTTGGATTTGCGGGTCATGTAAAAAATAGTGAGCTTTAAGGCAGAGGGACACTAGTAGGATGTGAAGTATATGAGCAATGCTATACATCTCAAAAATTTTCTACAAATTTTGGTTCCCAAATGATGTGTCACAATTTCATGTGATATATTATTTTGAGAAATGTGTCACAATCTCATGAGATTGTGACACATCATTTGGGAACAAAATTTTGGAAAGTCTAACATTTCTCGAAATATATATATGCAGTTCATTTTATGTTGCCTAAAAACAGCCTACATTTTTTGTGGTATCAATTTCAGTATAAAAGCAATTTGCACTTATGCAGCTGTGGCTATATTTTGATAGTTGCCATTGTTCATGAATAATTCTTCAAGGAGAATACGTCTGCAGGGGAAGGAGATTGATTTTTTTTTTTTCTATCGTGTTTTCCTCTTGTATTTTTCGAAGTATTTCTCTGGTTAATCCTGTTGGAGCTTCTTTGAAGGCTAGAGGTCTTTCATGTCAATGAGCTGCTGTAATTTATGTTTTTACAGTTTGGCTCCATCTTGGCTCATTACCAGAGTGACACGGATCAATAAATGTTAGAACACTAGATTGTGTTGGTGTTAATGGATAATCATTTGTTTGGGTGAATACAGATGATCAGGATCCCCATAATTGGAGTTTCATTTCAATTGCTTTCTATAACAATCGGGCAGACGATTGTGAGAGGCCTCGATGAATTCCTACCTGAGTAGGGAGCTCACCTGCTCGAGCAGATGTTCGAACAGGTGAACCCCATCGACAGAAAATAAAAAGCAAATGAACAGTAAAATAATAATAATAAATAATATAATATAATATAAAAAGGGCATTTCACAGGACATTTGTGTTTTACATTGGTCCGACGTACCTCGAAGGAATATGAATAATGATTTTTTTACAATTCTCTCACAATCTCTAGACATATTGGGTGTGACCCATGCACGAGATCCACATGCATGGGTCCACCCGATGTGTATAAATTGACAGAATTGTGTGAGAGTTGTGTGGGTGAGGTTATAAGGTAATCACTCCCTGAAAAAATATATAGTCAACTATTTTCACAGTTTGTTCAAGATATGCAGAAGTAGCTCATAATTAGTCTACTTTCACATCATGAAAAATGTATGTTCAAGCACGCCTCATTAGTCTTTTCCTTACCAGGGCTAACCTATATAACTTCATTTTTAAAGTATCGTACCTTCTTCTTCTTTTTTTTTTTTTTTTTCTTATTTCCAGCACACAAACCTGGGAACTAGAAAAAAACGTAGTTTGTTCTTTAGGATACAGTTATATTTATTTGACTACTGGTATTTAAATTGACGTAGACATAGCACCATTTAACAGTTTGAACTCTACTATGGACTTAGGGGACGATAAGGACATATAATAGTCACCGAACCCTTTTAAATGTGTGTTTTTATGCTTTATATGAAGTTATTGGGGCCTATATAGGTTAACAGATGCATGTGAATTGTGATCGAGCCTTTAGCAATAATATCCTAAGATACACTACATTTATTCTGAAAGTTTACTTATGAAATACTTTCATACATCAAAAGTTTTGGGGATGACAAATGCTATATACTAAAATTTTAATTTATTTTTATTTTATTGAGTTGATATGTTAGAGCATCTCCAACAATAAACTCTAAAATAGTTGTTAAAAAAATACAACTCTCTGCTTTAACTACTTTTTATTTTTTATTATATATATTCTCTTTAACAGATTTTCTATTATACTATCTACTTCTATTTAAATATTATTTCTCAATTTTTTTTTTTATTTTTTTCCCTCCTTTTCCCTTCTTTCTCGGTTTCTCCATAGACTTCTTCCCTTCACTCGGTTCTTCCTTCCCTTTCTTTCTTGTTTTCCTTTCCTCTCTTCCGTTCAAAGGACACACAGAGAAAGACGAAGCGAGAGCAGAGAGAGAGAGAGAGAGATTGAGTGAGGGGGGAAAACAAGAGAGAGATTGTGAGATGAGGGAGATCGGTTGTTGATTTATGAGAAGGCCCGTCCACCGGGGCCGCCACGACCACAAGATCACCAGCCCGACCATCATCACCACCCATATCGGTACTGTGCACAGCAATATGTTGACGAATGTCTTGGCGATCGAAGGCCGCCTCAGAAACTCCACCGCATCGAAGAACGACTACTCCATTTTATCCGAAATTAGCGACGAAATGAGACCTGATCTACACGGAGCATCGACGAGAGAAAGAGAGAGAGCTTGGGAGGAATTTATCTTTCTTGTTATCCGGTGATTTTTGAGAAATTTTTAGTAGGTAATTTATTAAGATTCTACTTTTAATTATTGTTTATTTATAATGATTTTGGCTGGTTGTTCATGGTCGATTGTTCTTAGCTGGTTGCGGTGATGATTTTGGTTGATTCCGAGAATGCGTTTTGGTTGTTTGCGGTGATGAGGGAGAGAAAACACCGGTTTGTTTTGGTGATGATTTTGGTTGTTCTAAAATATGGGTTTCGGTTGATTTTGTTTGATTCTTTTATTTGTTGATCGATAAACCGTGAATAGGCAACATTGTCTATTCACCGTTCATCTGTTAAGAAAAAATGTTAGAGCGGCTATTCTGCTGAAAAAAAAAAAAAAAAAAAAAGCCTCATAGTAGTCATCGACTCATCAGCTCTTTAATTTTTTTAAAAAATAAAAAAATAAAAAACAATTGAACACGTCAATTGGCTCACAAGTATTTGGTGCACCAGTATGTCAGAGAAGACTGAAGTCACGAACCGGAATTCTTTTTAGGGATAATTGCACAGTTGGTCCCTGTGGTATACCATAATTATTTTTCACTCCCTATGGTTTAAAAAGTTCATGAGAGGTCCTCGTGATATGGAATAATTACAAATTGATCCCTGGTGTCAAATTCTGTTAAAATTTTTAACAGATTCCGTCAAATGCTACGTCAGCGACATGTGTCGCCATCTTATTGGTGACACGTGTCTACAGTAATAAAAAAAATAAATTTATTAAAAAAAATAAAAATACTTATTTTTTTTTAAAAAAAATTAAAAACAAAATTAAAAACAAAAAAAAAAAAGCTGAAGGGGCAGGCCACCCCTTTGGGGGTGCCCTGGCCGCCCCCAGCCACTGGGGGTAGGGTTGGCAATTCGGGTCAGCGGGTCGGGTTCGTGTCGACCCGACTGACCCGATTACATAATCGGGTTCGACATGAACCCGACCCGATTATTAATCGGGTTGACCCCTTAAACCCGAACACGACCCGATTTCCAACAGGGTTACCCGAACACGACCTGGGTAACCCGTCTCCTTCCTTCGATTCTCTGATTCTTTGAACTCTAAAGAGTCGAAGAAGTTTCCGAGTGTAGCTGAGAGAGGGGAGAGATCAGAATTCAGGAGAGAAAGAAAGTGAGAAACACTGAGATCGTGTGAGAGAGTGAGTCCGATCGGAGGGCTGGGTTGTTGGCCGATGGAGCCAGAAACGACGCCGCGGTTGAGGACCCGAATTTCTGATGGAACGACGCCTTCAGAGCCAGAGATCGCCGGTGAAGAAAGACCAAACCCGTATGACCTGAAGAGCCGAGTAGACCCGAGAGGCAAGGAGACCAAACAAGAGCCGATCATCAGTGGGTTCGACGGAAGGTCTGGGCAAACATAGATCCGCTACCTGATTTTGGGGATATTAGATTATTAGGTATATCCCCAAAACCAAAACGCGTTAAAATCTTTAAAAAGGTAGGGTAATTTTTGAACAGAGGAAGCTTTTTGAATAGAACGACGGTGATGTATTGAGTAGTGAACACAGCAACTGAGCAAAGAGGGGAGTTTTTTGTCAAAGGAAAATAGAGAAAGGGAGAGTATCGATGATTGCTATAATACGCCCAAACGATTAAGGACAAAATCACCAGATTTCTGTGGGGATGATGGCTTCCTGATTTCGGTGCTTGTTCAGTTGTTCTGTGCTTAAGCTTCCATCAGTTCCATGGTAGATTGTGGCCGTCGATGCAGTTGAAGGTTTGGGGCAAATTGAAACTCTGAAAGTGATGAAAAGGGCAAAACTCAAAAGGCGTGCGGGTCTTAGTCGTGTTCATGGTTTAAACGGGTTTGGTCTCTCTTCAGTGTTCACTTTCAATTTTTTTTTTTTTTTTTTTTTTTTTTTTTTAAGAAATCGGGTCATAATCGGGTTGACCCGATTATGACCCGAACCCGATTATGTAAAACCCGAACCCTATATTTTCGTGTCGTGTTCGTGCCGGGTTCGCGGGTCGTGTCAAAAATTGCCAACCCTAACTGGGGGTGGCCCGAAAGGCCACCCTTGGAAGATCCAGGGGTGGCCATCGGTTCCAAGGGTGGCCATCGGGCCACCCCCTGTGGCTTGGGGGTGGCTGGCTCCTTCAGCTTTTTTTTTTTTTGAATATTTTTTTTTTTGTTTTTAAAAGAATAAGTATTTTTATTTATTTTTTAATAAATTTATATACTTTTATTACGGTGGACATGTGTCGCTATCTTATTGGCGACACGTGTCGCTGACGTGACATTTGACGGAATCTGTTAAAAATTTTAACAGAATTTGACGCTAGAGATCGATTTGTAATTATTACATATTACGAGGACCTCCAATGAACTTTTTAAACTATAAAAAATAAAAAATAATTATGGTATACCACATGAACCAACAGTGCAATTATCCCTTCCTTTTATTTCACTTCCATGTTTCAATTTCCTCCAAATTTTTTTCCTCTCCTCTCCCGCGCTGCTCCCTCCCCCACCTCACCTTCGGCCTCCGCCCACCACCACCCACCAGCAACAGCTGTCAACCGGCACCACCGTGCGCCGTGCGCTTCCTTTTGGTCAGAGGGCAGATTGCGCTGTACACCGACTTCCAAAAGCACCGTGCGACGCCGAGCCCACAGCCACCGTACACGACCGGCAAACCACCTCACGCTGACTGACGACGAACCATCGTCTCCCTGAAGGCTCCCATTCTTGTACCAAGTAGGCTTCCACTCTTGACGCTTGTTGTTACCTTAGGTTTTCGGGTATTTCGGGTTTTGGTTTCAGTATTTTTCATTTCAGATCTGATGGTTCTTTTCATTTTTTAATTTACTGCAGCCTGCAAGGCCAGGGGATCCAACCAACCACGCCCACGGCCACTTGCAGCCTTTAAGCCTAAGATGAATAACACGAAGAATGTCTTGGATTCATGATTTTGGGAATAATCAGGTAACACTCTTTAAAACCCAGCACTCTCTCCCTGATCAAGTAAATCTGGTTATAAATTATAATTAAAATCGCAAATAGGGACCGATTTTCTTAAGTCCTTTGATACTTCTTTAACTAAGCCTATAGTGTAGTTTTAGAGCAATCTGCTCTAGCTATTTAGAGCTTTATGCTCTAGTTTCTTTTATGAATGAAGATTGAAATTTTCTCAAAAATAAAGTTCAATGAAGCTTTTCTAATTTTAAATAACGTGACAATTATATGTACATCTTAGATTTTTATATACTTAATTATTAGATTTGTAAAATCTAATCTCACCATCAATAGAAGCAAAAATAGAAAGGCGCCACTAATCTTTATTTACTGCTTTCAAAACTGGCCTTAACATCTTCTTCCTATTTGCTGCAGCTAATACTTCGTGCGGGTGCAACCATGTCTGATGCAGATAAAAGGGCCCCAAACAAACCCTCTTCATCACCTCAGATTCGCTGGTCATGAACTCCTTAAGATGCTTTGCGAAGCACCCCATCATTTCTCTGATAGAATCGGACACCACGCTCAAAGAGCTGAAGCAAATCCACACCCAACTGCTACTAAACGGTCTTCTTAACGACCCTCACCCCCTGGGCCAATTCGTAGCCACCGCAGCCCTCAAAAACCCTGACAATCTTGATTATTCCAATCAAGTCCTGGACCAATGCGAGAACCCTACCCTCTTCGCCTTAAACTCTATGATTAGAGCCCACTGCAAAAGCTCAAACCCTCAAAAGAGTTTTCACTTCTACAACAGAATTCTCCACTCTACTAACAATGTCTCACCCGATAACTACACCTTCAATTTCTTGGTTCGTACGTGTGCGCAGCTCGTGGCGAGCGAGACGGGTCCGTCTGTACATGGCGCGCTAATTAAACATGGGTTTCACCACGACCCGCATGTTCAAAGTGGGTTAATTTTCATGTACGCTGAATTGGGTTGCTTGAGCTCATGTCATCGGGTGTTCGGAGAAATTCCTGAGCCGGATTTAGTGTGTCAGACGGCTATGGTGAGCGCTTGTGGGAAATGCGGTGATGTTGGTTTTGCAAGGGAGCTGTTTGATGTAATGCCTCAAAGGGATCCCATTGCGTGGAATGCGATGATTGCAGGGTATGCGCAGAGTGGGAAGTCAAGGGAGGCATTGGATTTATTCAATTTGATGCAAATGATGGGTGTGAGGGTCAATGAGGTGTCTATGGTTTCGGTTTTATCCGCGTGTACTCACTTAGGTGCATTGGATCAAGGGAGATGGGCACACGCATATATAGACAGAAACAAGCTAAGGGTGACAGTGACGCTGGGGACTGCACTGATTGACATGTATGCGAAATGTGGAAACGTAAATAAGGCCATGGAAGTTTTCTGGGGAATGAAGGAAAAAAATGTGTATACTTGGACCAGTGTCATGGGTGGGCTAGCTATGAATGGATTTGGTGAGAAGTGTCTCAAACTTTTTTCCCTCATGAAACAAGAAGGGGTTCAGCCCAATGAGGTCACTTTTGTTTCTGTTCTTAGAGGTTGTAGTGTGGTTGGACTGGTTAAAGAAGGTCGTGAGCATTTTGAGTCAATGAGCAAAGTGTATGGTATTGAGCCTCAGCTCGAGCATTATGGATGCATGGTGGATTTATATGGTCGAGCTGGCCGCTTACATGAAGCCTTAAACTTCATAAATAACATGCCTGTGAAGCCTCATTCTGGTGCTTGGGGAGCTTTGCTAAATGCTTGTAGAATGCATAAAAATATGGAACTGGGTGAACTTGCCTCAAGAAAGATAGTGGAGCTGGAGGCCAAGAATCATGGTGCTTACGTGCTCCTGTCGAATATGTATGCTGATTCCAAGAACTGGGAAGGGGTTAGTAGTGTGCGAGAGATTATGAAAGCCAAAGGTGTGAGAAAGCTCCCTGGTTGTAGTGTTATAGAGGTTGATGGTGAAGTTCATGAGTTCATTGTTGGGGATAAGACCCACCCTAGGCATGACGAAATTGAGATGATGTTGGCAGAGATCTCGAAGCGGCTGAAACTATCTGGTTATGTGGCTAACACCAACCCTGTGCTGTTTGATATAGAAGAGGAAGAGAAAGAGGATGCTTTGTGTAAACATAGTGAGAAGGTAGCGATTGCTTATGGTTTGATCACTTTGAAGGAAGGTGTGCCCATTAGGATTGTCAAGAACCTTAGGGTTTGTTGGGATTGTCATGAAGTAACAAAAATGATATCTAAAACTTTTGACAGAGAGATTATTGTGAGAGACAGGAATAGGTTTCACCATTTTAAAGACGGTGACTGTTCTTGTAAGGGTTATTGGTGAAATACCTCACTCACCTTCCCGTTCATTTGTTCAAAGGTATTTTATTTATTCTGTGACTGTCATGTCGTTTGTGATTTTTGTTTTGCCCAACTTCATAAATCAAAAGAGATCGATAATGTACTCACCTTTAAAGATTGATAAATTCTTTACTTCTATTCTTACTGATGTGAGATTACCACTCTTATATATGTAGGAATTCCATTTCCTTATTTTTTGACTTATCGATTTGGAATTCGAAAGGCAACAAAGAAACCTCTACAAGAGATGTCTTCACTAGTAGTTATTGAGGTACCCCGTTTCAGCTCCTCCACAAGAGATGCGTTCAATTGACTTCAAATAATGATTGTTGTTCTCAGTCAAACTTGGCTATGCAATCCTATCAGTTACATTATTTGCAATTCTTTCTCCTTTCCATCCATCACCATCTTTCTTTTGTGATGTTTCAACCAAACACTCTCTTTTTATCTTCTACAACACCATTTGAACGACTTTTAATCTTGCCACCAATCAACTTGTACAGATTTCTAAAAACTTCTTTATTACCCCCCTTAAAACACCTTGACTAACTTTCATAACTCCAACATTTTGTAGCCATGAGAACATTACCACCACCTTCATCTCACCATCTACTGCAGTGATCATTGTGTCCACGGAATTTTAGCTTTCATGATTTTTCTTAACTCTTCTAAATAAATGTTAACTTTCTGCACCGGGACTGATAATGTCTCATCCTTTCTTGTCGAGACTTTGATCTTGACTGCTCCCTATGAAAATTCTTCCATGACTTTTTGGACATCACCACAAATGACCTTGTTTGGGAATTATTCATTGGTTTCTCGAACTTCTCTGTTTCCAACAGAATTGTTCTTACCTCTTTTGGTTCAAGTGTCTTCTTTTCAACTAACAATGTAGTCACAAGATTGAAGAATATCAAATGAAGATACAATCGATTAAAAGCATCCTTACTCGACGACCAAGTGTTACGATCCTAAGTGTCCCACATAGCTTAAGTGCAATCTTAATAATGTGTATATAAACTCTTGAACACCTTCTTCTTGAACGCCAGTTTTCAAGAGTGAGCTTTTGTATATATCTTCTCTAATTTTTTCCAGAAGTCTTAGGGAGAAATTTCATTCCACACCACTATGCTTCATCTCTGGGGCAAGAATTGAACGAATAATACTCAATGTCTTCATCTCAAGCCCTTCCCATTAATTATCACACATAGCGGTCAGCTTCTTCAACTTTACATATAATGCCCAATGATACCAAACAAGGGGTGGCCCGTGGCCGTGAGCCACCCTAGTATTTTTCTTTCTTTCTTGTGTTTTTATCTCTCTTTTCTTTCTCTCCAGAAACCCATAGTGCAGGTCAGCTAATTTACTGAATGTAACACACAACAGTCAAGGAATACGGTTTCAAGTTATGTTCAATGTGTTGCTTTCTCTGTAGGAGAATGGAGGTTTTCTTTTTGAGCTCCTGGAGTGACATATGTCATATGGATATTGCTATTCATTTCTGCAGGAACTTATTTCTACTTTCATCTTTTGCAGGTTATATTATCCCCAGATGCAGATACTCCGGTTCTCAAAATAATGGATTACAAGTACGACGTCTTTTGCTATATATTTTTGGAAGAAGCATTATATTTTATCTTTTATTTTTTATTTTTGTGTCAACCTTACGAAATGAAAATAAGTGGATGTAATTCATGTGTGTTTATGGTTCATCTATAGTTCAGAAGGACATTGACCAACTTATCAAAAAACAAAAAAAGACATTGACCAATATATCAATTGTTAAGCAGTAAATGAAAATAGGAAGCCTTATATCTACATGATGGGTGATTTATGGTTAACTAAAAAACCAAGATAGCCTCCATTAGTGTAGATAATTGGAAGATTCTCTTCTCTGTTCACATGAAATATAAATATTCCAAGGGCATGTATGCTCTGTGGGCTATGATTTCTCTGCCCCGTTCTTATGGCGGGAAGAATTTTCCATTTTTTGTTTGGAATTGCAAGGAAAAAAATAACAGTTATATAGGAAGGGCAGAACTTAAAAATGGAAGAGTATTACCCTTGGACTCGGATGGCATGTCTTAGTTATCACTTACGAAGAAATGACTGTTCAAATTTCTATACATTTATTTTAATTCGATTTTTACCTCTTTTTTATTTTTTATTTTTTTTCCTTTCCTATTATGTTTATCTTGAGGTTTATTGGACATTAAAGCTCTTAATATTTATCTTTGATCTCTTTTCAGTAACTATAAATATGAACAGCAAAAGAAGAAAAGAGAACAGCAGAAGAAAAGTGCTGGTGAATGTCTTCCCTAATTAGAGTTTACTGATTTTCTCTGATTTATGTTTCTCAGATTTCAGAAAAGTTATTGACCTAAGTGTCCTCTTAAATGCTAGCCAATCGTATGGACTTGAAGGAGCTCAAAAATGGGGTATGTGTTGTCAGTTTCATTTATGATTCTTTCAGTTATATCTTTCTTTAATTTCTTTTTTTAGTGGTTGCTCACTAAGGTCTGTATTTATCAATAATATTGAATATCTTTTATAAGATCAGTAGTATTCAATATTATAATGGTTTTATATATGCAGTTCTATTTCATGAAAATTCTAGAAGCACATTTTTCGCCATGATTGTCTAGTTATCTAATTTTAATCAGAACACCAAAAAGTCTTGGCTGGAATTATGTCATGTGAAAAGGTTTATTACTATGAAGGAAAGGTTCATCTAAGGTGGGTGGATGCTGAGCCCTATCTTGGTTTTGTATTTTAGGTAGAGTGAGATACCTTAAAGGTATAAATGTCACTCACATGATGACATGCTCCAATTCACATAGTGCCTCCTTGTAATCTATCCCACATGTTTGAGTAAAGCCTTTAGCTACTAGCCTGAGATTTTTTTCCTTCCTCCAATAAAGCTTCTCTTCATGCAGTCTCAGTCTCATCTAATTAGAGAGATTGAGATGGGGAGACTCATTGATTCTTACTTAACATACTAGGACTGAAACTCCTAATTTGTTAAATGAATTTCTTTGCAGTTACAACATCGATCAACATGACTATTCTGTGCGTTTGAAAGCTGCAAGGAAGTTTTTGAACGACGGGGACAAGGTTGCTGGAATTTTCTTATGATGTTAGTGTGTGGCTATATATATTAAGATTGTCTTGATGATATGAACAGCTTGAGATATCAAATCATGCAGGTTAAAATTATAGTGAACCTGAAAGGTCGTGAAAACGAGTTCAGGAATATGGGGCCATATGGCCATTGAGCTTATTAGACGATTCCAGAATGATGTTGGGGAGGTACTCATAATATAGGTTTATATTCTGTCTTTTCTTTTCTTTTTTTGAAGTGGGCATATATTCTAGTCAAACAGTTGACTATTATGTTTAGTTTGGAAATCTTTAATGTCTGAAATTCCTGAAATAGGCAAGACCATGTCTACCCATCTCGGCTGTCTACTTCTAGTGGGAACCAATTTAAAGTTGCTTTCAACTACATTGCCTTTTGGCTGTGAAATTCTAAATAGATCAAATTGCTTATAACCATTAAGTTCTCATCAATTAGAGTTCTTTTCTTTTATTCTTTTTGGTAGATAGCCTGGTGGAGTTTAGATAGAAAATCCAGTACATTTATCTGAAATAGTATGTAACCTTGAGATTTCATTATGATTTGACCTTAGTTATAGGATCGATGCAGTCAATTATTACTTACCTAATGTTGGTGCAACCCTATTGCACATACGGAGCACTAGGTGATCATTATTCAGCAATGGTTTCTTGTCTATAGTGTAATTTTATGAGTGCCTTATTTTGTTTTTTTCATGCTTCATACTGAAGCAATAATGCCCTTTGTGCAATTTGGTTCTGCTCCTGATCCAGAGTTTCTTCCTTAACTTCCCACTGTCACAATATTAGAATCCGACTTTGGTGATTGGCATCAGCTTGCA
This sequence comes from Alnus rubra, assembly GCA_028654335.1. Lineage (NCBI taxonomy): Eukaryota > Viridiplantae > Streptophyta > Magnoliopsida > Fagales > Betulaceae > Alnus > Alnus rubra. The sequence continues at coordinate 367,357 of JAJPGS010002451.1, read as the reverse complement.
TCATATATTGGGGATGTTTAGATATCTAGGAAGTCAAATAGTTCCATTTAGTTCAACCCCCCCCCCCCCCCCCCCCAAAAAAAAAAAAAAAAAATAAAAAATAAAAAATTGAAGGATACCCATGTTGGAATGGAACCATTGCAAAAGGCTGATGTGGTGTGGTTTTCGCAAAACATTGGAAGATGAAATCCTAAAATGTGATTTTCTTTCAAATAAATGCTTGCCCACCATGTATTAAACAAGTTTTAGCTGAAAGTAAACTCAGTAATAAGTGTTTATAGGCAAACTATGATGCACACATTTTCGAATGCTGTGCCAAATGAAATGGGCTTGTTCAGGTTCAAAAGAACATTCCAATGGTGAAGTGATGGATAACTAGGGTTGGCTTGGTCTGATTGGCTGGGTTCAGTCTTCTTCAAAACCCTCCCTTTAACTCCTTCCTATTGTGCCTGGTTCTTTTTCTTGGGATATTTGCTGAAATTAAAATTTGACAATGAGAAGGTTCCAGTTAGCCTGTTGGTATAGTTCCCAAGAGATTGTACTAGAGACCGTGTTTTGATTATTACTTTCACTAGGGTTGGGGGAATCTATTGGTTGCAGCAGGACTGTCCCTGGGGTATAGGCGTTTTTCGCATTTTGGACCAATTAAAAACATAGTTGAGTAAATGTGGCTTAAAGGAATGTGGTTTTAAGAATTTTTTATCTGGGACCTTGAGCTGTCTTCTTTTGTTTGAACATTTTTGGTTTACTTCTCTCTCATGATTCTCTTATGAGTAATGCTACTCCTCAAACTCATTTATTATACTTAATTCTCACCGGTTGATGTGACGTGTTTTAAGTGACAGATACTTTTTGCTTTGTTAAGTTATTGACATGAGAATATACTTAAAATATGTTACATCAGCCGGTATGAAATGAGTGTGAAGAATAGCATTAATTTTCTCTCCTAAATTCAGATATCTTTAACCCACTATCATTATCTCTTTTTGTTTTTGCCGTTGTACTGTAATTTTGGTTACATATTTTTGAGGTTATTGTAATTTCTGTATCCCCTGTTTGGTTGATATGCAGCTTGCAACAGAGGAGGCGAAAAACTTACGTGACAGGAACATGTTCATAGTTTTGGTTCCAAATAAGGCTATTCAACAAAAAGCTCAAGAAGCACCAAAGAAAAGAGATAAGTCAGCAGTAGATGAAGTCTCGGCTAGTGTCTGAGTGCGTTTGAAAGTTTCTTGTGGGGTTTTAGAGATAGAACAGTTACTATGCGATCTTCATTTTTATTCTTCAGCTAGATTGGGGATCCAAGAAATCGTGTATAGCATTATTAATTGTAGCAACATTATGGTTTTTAATCATAGAAGCTACCTTTTCAGTCTAGCATTAAGATTATATAGACTTTTTAATTCTAACTCGCTAATTTTGTGTTTAGTTCATATTAGGTTTGTGGTTCGTGGCAAAAATTGCTAGTCCTAAATATTGTGTGTCATGTTTAGGTCATGTTGAAGCATGTATATAAGACTATATAAGTTTATTTTAACTTGATTCATTTAATTAAACGGGTTAGTTTTTTTTTATTTTTTTATTTTTTTATTTTATAATTCGTTAATTTCGAGTTAGATTTGCAAGTTATGTCAAAAATAGCGAGCCTTAAATTATGATCGGTAAAAAAATGACACGATGGTCTAACCATAGATCAACCACGATCTTCAAGGCAGAGGGACACCAGTAGGATGTGAAATATATATATGCAGTTCATTTTATGTCGCCTAAAAACAGCCTACATTTTTGGTGGTATCAATTTCAGTATAAAAGCAATTTGCACTTCTGCAGCTGTGGCTATATTTTGATAGTTGCCATTGTTCATGAATAATAATTCTGCAAGGAGAATACGTCTGCAGGGGAAGGAGATTGATATTTTTTATTTTTTATTTTTTTCTATCTTGTTTTCCTCTTGTATTCTTCGAAATATTTCTTTGGTTAATCCTGTTGGAGCTTCTTTGAAGGCTAGAGGTCTTTCATGTCAATGGGCTGCTGTAATTTATGTTTTTACAGTTTGGCTCCATCTTGGCTCATTACCAGAGCGGCGCGGATCAATAAATGGTAGAACACTAGATTGTGTTGGTGTTAATGGATAATCATTCGTTTGGGTGAATACAGAGAATCGAGATCCTCATAATCGGGCAGGCGATTGTGAGAGGTCCCGATAAATTCCTACCTGAGCAGGGAGCCCACCTGTAAGAGTAGATGTTCGGACAGGTGAACCTTATCAGAAGTCTCTTACAATCTTCTGTGATGTAGTGGAAGCATTTGATAAAAGAATAATCATTAACTCTAATATAAAAATGAAACAAATCATTCTTAAACACCGGATGAGTGGAAATTGAGCTGAGATTCTTGTTTGTTGGAGAATCCTTTCCTTTTATAATTTCATTGTCAAACATCGGATGAAAATTTGCTCAAGTTGCATTGACCAGACTATCGCAATCACACTCTCGTTTGAACGAGGGTGCTACCGGTCGATTTGACTATGTTCAAACGACAATACGATCGGGCCACTCGAACTTGTTCTAGGGGAGGCGGGCCAATCGGATTGCCCGTTTACAATCCCTACAATCTAGCTAAAAGATCGTATAGTGACTATATATAGAAAATATCCTGGTTTGGTTGGACTGAATAAGCTTCCTTACCTTTTACTCAAGGAAGCTAGGCATATTTTTGTATTGAAAATGCAAGGACAACTCTATTCGATCTACCAATTACCCTTTTGCATGTGCAATGTGCATGTCCCTCATATATAGAAATTGATCAAGCCACGTATATATGTACAAGTAGGAGAGGCTACTCTTTCCAGATAGAGAGACTTCAACTCACCTACCTAACGATTTGGCTTGGCTTCGTTTCTAAGTTCTTCCATTACAAGCATGCCTGTTTCTTATTCTTTTCATGTGAAAAATACACTGCTAGCTGACATTTTGAAAGCAATCGATGCAATACTATTTTTCAAGTATTTGCTTCAGGTTGCCAGATATTTGGTAGGGTGTCAACTAGGCATTTGAATTTTTAAATTATAAATTTTTTAAATTAATTTTTATTTTTATTTTTATTTTTTTTATTTAATTTATTTAATTTTTAAATTATAAATTTTTTTAAAGATTCACGCATGAGTGTTTTTGAAAATTCCGTTAAATTTTGACCTACACCTAAATCCTTGCAATTTTTTTCCTTAAAAAATGGTATTTTGAGAATTTTGATAGGATTTAACAGAAAATTTTAACGGATGGTTGAAATTTAAAAAAATTGAAAGATGGAAAAATTTGAGTACTTAATTGTAAAAATGATGAAAGATCAAGGGTCATAAGTGAAGTTCTTAAAAAATGAAAGTGCAAAGTTATCTAGGAGTTCATGATGTCACTAATAGGAACCACACTGATGGTGGCAGAAAAGAAATGAGAATGCTTTCACTTTGGTCAGTAGAAATGGCCAATCTAGCAAGGTTATGTGCAGGCCAATTAACACGGATTAAGATCTTATCAAATCATCTGTCTGAATTTGAGAGAATTCGAGTAAGTAATTGTGAGAGAGATCGGTTGCTTATGGGACCCACCTAACCGTATAAATAGTTGGACAGTCAAATTTTATTTGGTCAGGTGGGTCCCATAAGTTTTCTCTCGCAATTACTTATCTGAATTCTCTCAAATTCAGATCCAATTAGCAGTACTACAACGACTTTACGAAAATGCCAAACTGGAATGAGATTTGGATGAAGGGGAACTTCCGAGAGGAAGGGTTCTAATTGTCATTCATAGACATAGATAGGACGTGGTTGAAGAAGACAGACGCAACAAGTAGCAAATAACCCTCAAAAGTACATATTGTTGAGGCCATTAAACCTGTTTAATAGCACTGATCGAAGGATCTGTAGATGGGTCTGAAAATGTTTCACTTTCCAAATGTTGTAACTAATTTGTTTTGTCCTAAAACAAATAAAAGTTTGTTGACAAATTAAGGTGTCACGGTTTAGGTAAGAAACGACCGAGCTAGCCAGGAATTCAAAAGCCCATGATCCTTCTGTCGTCAACCGTTCTATAGCGTCGTCCACTAAAATAAAATAAAAAAAATTGCACAAATGAAAAAAGAAAATGTAATATCTAAACAATAAAAAAAATTAATCAATCACCTCCAAAATTTAATTAGGATGAAGTTTTCCTCTAAAATCAATTTCTTCTAATTCAATTTTTAGTAGTGCATATTGTTGGCCGGGAATAATTTCATTTAGACTGGTCCACCTAAAAAATTATGAGCTTTCGGGTTAGTACCGGCCTAAAGAGAATAGGCGGACGTAAAGTCGAGACTGCAGGATTTTCGGGTAGTCCTATCCTAAGATATAGACATCAAGAATTAAGTTATTCCCGAGAATACGTGACACAAGGTACATTCGGATTGAGTCCCGGGAATGTAGACATCCCGAGACTGGGAGTTAACTCATCCAGTCAAGGCCTGGGACAAGCATGTCCCGGGAACTCAGGTATCAGCCACACCACAGGAAATTTGGATTAAAAGTCACAATCCGTGTTGAAGAATCCGATCAACAGTCTTATTCCAAGTTGAATTGGGATAGGACTCTTGGTCCAACTCTAATTCCCCAGAATCTGGGATTAGAGTCATACTACAAAACGAATTAGGAAAGAATCACACTCCAAGTTTGGTAAGGAATCTGAGTACAAATCAGACTCTGATAAGCACTCCTAGATCAAGTAAGAGCATGAATTCTAATTCAAGTTGAACTCTACTTCTTTGCTTATAAATAGACTCATATCCCAACCCTCAGGTATAAAAGACAGACAGATTATTTTATGCATTGAACATATTTTTTTTCTCAGAAGCTAATTTAGGTATCGGAGTATGACCCTTGGAAGGATCTCTTAATTTTAGTTGAGAACATGCAGTTCACACCGTCAGTTTAATATATATGACTTTTACGTACTCTAAATATATATGCCAATTTAATAGATCGAGTTCAATAAATTTCTTCTAACTCAATTTGGAGAGAACTTTGCCTCAAAATTTGTAGCATATTAATATTAGCATATGATGTATTCTTCAGTCGTATTTTTTTGGCAAATAATAATAAAAAAAAATTATAGGGGTGCGATGTGACCTAGCTCAACATATTTGACCCCATTCTAATTAGGAATGATTGCTTTTGAGTGACTCCAGTTGGGATAACCGATTGTTTTCGTTTGATGTGAAAGGGAGAAATTCCCGTTATCCCTTGAATTGTCATGTTCAAGAATATTTAATGCAAACAATGAGAGATTTGTTCTTGTTTCAATACTTGGGAATTTCTTCAGCATTCAGCTTGCGATTATAAGATATATATATATATATATATATATATATATATAATATTTGTGAAAAGATTATAAGATTATAAGATATTTTGATATTCATCAAAAGAAAGGGGAAAAAAAAAAAGGGAAAAAGAGTTTTTTGTTTTTGTTTTTTTGTTTTTTTTTTAAGTTGTACTAAATTTTACATTATAACATAAATTCTAATTTTGGACTACCCTAATACTCCTTTTACTTCTGTTAATTTGTCAAATATTTAAGTTCTCTTCCAAACAATTACAATTATTGTGATACCAGAGCTCCCATTATAAATTAATTAATCTTTTTGAAGCTATAGCCCAAATTTGATTAACATTTTCGTGGGTATGTTGTTACAATTATCATACGAGTAATACCATTCTTTATGTTTATTTATCACATTCATTCTACACTGGCAACAGAAAGTGACTTTAAAACACGTCAAGTTCACCGATTTGAAATGAGTAAGAATAGTGGTATTAATTAGGTACTCTTTATTATAGTAGCATTTAGTCTAGTCATATTATAGATCTTATCAGGCTTATTCTAAACATGTAAATATGAATTAGTCCGGTGCACATGCAATATGTACGTACAAGCATTTATATATATGAAAGGAAATAAATAAAACCATTAATTTATTTAAAGAAAATGGACACCTCGGTGGTCGTTGGAAAAAAGACTGAGGGAAGCTAGGGGGTGGATGGTAGTTGAAAAATAGACGAAGCTTAACTTCAGGGCAATGGGGACCCTGCAACCAACAACACACCACCCTTTATGTGGACACATTAGGTGATGATGCCCTACCTTCATTCATAAAAAAGAAACCCACCCCTCTCACCACCTCACCTCATTCTCCCTCACTCTCACACACGTACACCGCCCGCCATGGAAGCCAGCGCCGGACTAGTTGCCGGATCTCACAACCGCAACGAGCTCGTCGTCATTCACGGCCATGAAGAGGTAAATTAATTAACCATATATGCATGCATGGAAAGAAGAATTAAACCACATGCAACCAAGGGAAAATTGATATATCCTGGTTAATTGTACGTAGTTTGTTTGTGTATGTGTTAGAACTTAGACTGATATATATATTAATCTTGGGTTTTGTTGTCTTGGTGCAGCACAAGCCTTTGAAGAACTTGGATGGCCAGGTCTGTGAGATATGTGGCGATGACGTCGGGCTAACGGTGGACGGAGATTTGTTTGTCGCCTGCAATGAGTGTGGTTTTCCAGTGTGCCGGCCTTGCTATGAATATGAGAGGAGAGAAGGCAGCCAGCTTTGCCCTCAGTGCAGGACTAGATACAGGCGTCTCAAAGGTATAATAAATTGAAAATTTTTAAAGTTGAAGGGAATGATTAAGAGTGTTAAAGGAAGTTTTCCCTATTATTAATCTTTAGCCGGTACAAACAAAGAAGCAGACTGATTTTCTTTCTTTCTTCTTTTTTGTTGGAAATGTTGTGAAGGGAGCCCAAGGGTGGAGGGAGATGAAGATGAAGAAGGTGTGGATGATATTGAGCATGAGTTCAAGGTCGAGGATGAGCAGAACAAGCATAACCATCTTGCAGAAGCGATGCTTCATGGTAAGATGAGCTATGGAAGAGGCCCTGAAGACGACGAAAACGCTCATATCCCACCAGTTATAGTCGGTGCTAGATCCCGACCGGTGAGGGAAATTAAAGCTTATGACAATATATGATATATATTCATTGTTCTTAAATATGATGTTGCTTAGATTTCAATCCAACACTTCCTTCTTACGTACGTACTGTACGTGAAACTAAAACTATTTGCATGCACGCATGCAGGTGAGCGGTGAATTTCCAATATCATCTCATGCTCATGGAGATCAGCAGATGCTATCTTCTTCGTTGCATAAACGTGTGCATCCATATCCAGTTTCTGAATCTGGTACGTATCACTCTTTCTCTCGTTTATTACGATGTAAAATATTTTTAATGAAATTATTCTTTTAAAAAAATATTTTTCGGTGTTTGCCTCTTATAAAAAACTACCGGCAACAGTCTTCGACAAATGGCAATGGTCCAGTGATTTGAGAAGGAGAAGCTCAAACTCGAAAAATGTTTACAATTTAAAAAAAAAAAAAAATAATTTTAAATTCGAGAAGCTTTTATGGTACTTTAATTAACGGAAAATGCTTCGGTCGACTATTATTTTTCGTCGCATACCATACACTGAAAAATACGAAAAATATTTTTCAGAAATCATTTTACACTTAAACAAACGGAACTTAAACAAATGGAACCTTTGTAAACTTGCATCTGTTGGAAATATCTGCAATTTTTTTTTGGATATTCATGCATATATACAACTCCCTCGATCTATTCAAAAGGTACTTCTACTTCCTTACAACATGTAGCTGCTTGCAAAATACAGGGAGTGCAAGGTGGGATGAAAAGAAAGAGGATGGTTGGAAAGATAGGACGGATGACTGGAAAATGCAGCAAGGCAACCTGGGGCCTGAACAGGACGACATTGACCCTGACATTGCCATGTGTGTACCAAATCTCCCAACTACTTTTATATCTAAGCATCCGTTTGGATTTGCAATTTCAAGTGGTTTTAAAAAAATAAGACTTTTTTATTTACAATTTGAAAATACAATTTTTTCTACATTTTTAAATAATAATAATAATAATTTTTTTTTTTTTTTTTTTTTTTTTTTTTTTTTTTTTTTTTTATAAATACTCTCAAACAATATATTTTTTGCGATTTAGTTTAAAATAACACTTTTAATCTGCAAAATCGTTTAGGTAAATGCTAACGTTTTATAATATGTGAACTGATGCAGGATGGATGAAGCTAGGCAGCCACTGTCAAGAAAAGTACCGATTGCTTCAAGCAAAATAAATCCTTATCGGATGGTGATTATAGCCCGGCTTTTTATTTTGGCCTTGTTCCTCCGATATAGACTTATGAATCCGGTTCGTGATGCCTTTGGGCTCTGGTTAACGTCTGTGATTTGTGAAATTTGGTTTGCACTTTCTTGGATCCTTGATCAATTCCCTAAATGGTACCCTATTGATCGTGAGACCTACCTTGATCGTCTTTCACTCAGGTACACCAATTTGCATGCAAGTACATCATTTAAGGGTCCGTTTGAGTTTGCCATTTAAAAACGTGCAATTTAATTTAAAATCACACTTTTAACGTGCTAAATACACTTTACAACTGCAAACTTAGAGAACCTCTATAAGGCTCACTTGTCCCATCAAATAGGTGGGCTATTCGAAACTTGTTTGGACAAGTGAGTCTCATAAGAATTGTTTCACATTTGTTACTCAAATTACTGGCAATTCAGACAACAAAATTATTGAGGGCCAACCTGACTACGATGGTTTATTGAAAGTTGATCCAATTGATGTTTTATTGTAAGGTTTAATCATATGTGATGCAGGTATGAGAGGGAGGGTGAACCAAATCAGCTGGCTGCAGTAGATCTCTTCGTCAGTACTGTGGATCCCATGAAGGAGCCTCCTCTTGTTACAGCAAACACAGTTCTTTCAATCTTGGCCATGGACTACCCAGTTGATAAGATCTCATGCTACATTTCTGATGATGGTGCTTCCATGCTCACCTTTGAAGCCTTGTCTGAAACTGCAGAATTTGCACGGAAATGGGTTCCTTTCTGCAAGAAATTTACTATAGAGCCTCGAGCCCCTGAGATGTACTTTTCGGAGAAGATTGATTATCTCAAGGACAAGGTCCAGCCTACTTTTGTTAAGGAGCGTAGAGCTATGAAGGTCTGTACTACACATGCAACCGCCATTCAATTCTCAAGTGTCAGTGTCGGTTTGGTTTAACAGTTTCAAAACGTTAGATTTGAAAAAATAGTAATTTTAAAATGCAATTAATGAAAATTTGATTTTTTAAAATGAAGTTAAGCGTTTGATAAAATTCGATTTGGCCATTCAAATCGTGCGTTTTCAAAAACAGAACATGCCCTGAGCTATACCAAGGATTCAACACTTTCCGCGATTTCGTTAAACATACTAAAGTTATGGTTTTGTGGTGTTTGGCAGAGAGAATATGAAGAATTCAAGGTTAGGGTAAATGCACTTGTGGCCAAAGCTACAAAGGTACCTCCAGAGGGGTGGATCATGCAAGATGGGACGCCATGGCCAGGAAACAATACCAAGGATCACCCTGGTATGATTCAGGTGTTTCTCGGTCACAGTGGAGGAGTTGATGCTGAAGGAAATGAGCTTCCTCGTCTTGTCTATGTATCCCGTGAGAAAAGGCCTGGTTTTCAACATCACAAGAAAGCTGGTGCCATGAATGCTCTGGTAATATAATTTTCAAGCACCCTCTTGCCTTCTATGATCAAAACGTACTCCCTCACCTTTTGAAATTTCATATTTATGTGATCCTTCTTTTGATGCTTTGTAAATTTTCAGGTTCGGGTCTCTGCTGTGCTCACCAATGCCCCTTTCATTCTAAACTTGGACTGTGATCACTATATCAACAACAGCAAAGCCGCGCGGGAGGCCATGTGTTTCTTGATGGACCCCCAAACTGGGAAGAAGGTCTGCTATGTCCAATTCCCTCAAAGATTCGACGGCATTGATACAAATGATCGATACGCCAACAGAAACACAGTCTTCTTTGATGTAAGTCACTGCTAGAATCTCACTGTTAAAATGACCTTTTTCCTGCATTGTTCAAATAGGAGATGACATAATGTTCCTTACCTCTTTGCTTGTGCAGATCAACATGAAAGGTCTAGATGGAATTCAAGGTCCTGTATATGTGGGCACAGGATGTGTTTTCAGACGGCAAGCTTTATATGGCTATAACCCTCCCAAAGGTCCTAAGCGGCCAAAGATGGTAAGCTGTGACTGCTGCCCGTGTTTTGGACGCCGAAAGAAGCAAAAGTATGCTAAGGACGGGGCAAGTGGAGATGGTGCAAGCCTACAAGGTTTTTGGATATCTCTATCTTGTTAATTATACTTGAACAAAGCTTTTTGGAAGAAATATATTAAACTGACATGCGTCTGAATATGAATTTGCTCCCTCCTAGCATATATCTTTTCTTCACTAACTTGCAGTCATATTTGTGTAGAAATGGACGATGACAAGGAGCTATTGATGTCCCAGATGAATTTTGAAAAGAAATTTGGGCAGTCGGCAATTTTTGTGACTTCGACCTTAATGGAACAGGGTGGCGTGCCTCCTTCCTCGAGTCCGGCAGCCCTGCTCAAAGAAGCCATTCATGTAATCAGTTGTGGCTATGAAGACAAAACAGATTGGGGTCAAGAGGTAATTTTAACAATTCTATTCAATGTGCCTCCAGATTTTTTCTATGAATTCCAAGTGCTTGCAGAGATGGTAGATGTGGTTGTATACAACTGAATTGAGTCATTTTCACATGTGCAGCTTGGTTGGATCTATGGATCAATCACAGAGGATATCCTCTCGGGTTTCAAGATGCATTGCCGTGGTTGGAGGTCTATATACTGTATGCCAAAGAGACCTGCATTCAAGGGTACAGCTCCCATCAACCTGTCAGATCGGCTAAACCAGGTGCTTCGGTGGGCACTTGGTTCCATTGAGATCTTTTTCAGTCACCACTGTCCTATTTGGTATGGCTACAAGGAAGGGAAACTCAAGTGGCTCGAGAGATTTTCCTACGTCAACACAACAGTCTATCCCTTCACCTCCTTACCTCTCCTTGCCTACTGTACCCTCCCTGCTATCTGCTTGCTCACCGATAAATTCATCATGCCACCGGTAACATTATAACTGCCATTGTTTTATCATATCATAGAATGATGATTAGTTAGAAGATATTTGGACCTAAGATGATTATGAACTTCTTAATGGCATCTAAAAGCACAGAACATTACATGAATTATAACCATCTCCTTATTTATAAGAGAAATTAATCCATTCCTTAATCCTATGAAAATCAGATTAATGGAATAACTAAGTTTATACCTCCAGAATGAGTTTCAAGTGTTTTTGCTATGTCTGCTGATAAAATTATTTCTCAATTTGCTTCATTATCCAGATAAGCACTTTTGCGAGTCTCTACTTCATTGCCCTGTTCATGTCAATCTTTATTACGGGCATTCTTGAGCTGAGATGGAGCGGAGTTACTATTGAGGAATGGTGGAGAAACGAGCAATTCTGGGTCATTGGTGGTGTGTCAGCACATCTCTTTGCTGTTGTTCAAGGTCTCCTGAAGGTTTTAGCTGGAATTGACACTAACTTCACTGTCACATCCAAGGCAACAGATGATGAGGATTTTGGAGAATTATACACATTTAAATGGACAACCCTTCTAATTCCTCCAACTACAATCTTAATCATCAACCTTGTTGGGGTTGTCGCAGGGATCTCAGATGCCATAAACAATGGATACCAATCATGGGGACCTCTATTTGGGAAGCTCTTCTTTGCATTCTGGGTGATTGTCCATCTCTACCCATTCCTTAAAGGTCTGATGGGGCGGCAGAACCGGACACCAACCATTGTTGTCATATGGTCAATCCTTTTGGCTTCCATCTTCTCCTTGCTTTGGGTCCGAATTGATCCATTTGTGTTAAAAACCAAGGGACCTGACACCAAGCAATGTGGAATTAATTGCTAAAATCTCCACATCTCTGGATCGGAAGATACATATAAAATCTTGTTTTTATGTGCATGGTGTATGAATTGACAAAGGGGAAATGCACAAAAATGAATAAAGAAAGAGTGAAATTTTTTGTGTAGTGTAAATGCAGTTTGTACCCAGTTTTGTAACTGATGTAAAGCCCCTGTTGCTTATGATACTGAAACATTGCCGATTTATTCACAATTCATGCATCAGAAACTTTGAATTTTTCTTATTTAGTAAATTTGAACTACTGGTGTCTAGCTCATGAAACCTAACACAAATTGAGAAACATGAAAACTAATGCAGTAACAAAGCTAAAAGAAAACTGAAAAAGAAAAAAAGATGGCAAATACTGTGAAGAATAGAAAATGAGATAGACGGTGACGTCTATATTGGCAACAGATTTCTGTTTCATTGTCAAACACAAACTTTTAAAATTGGTTAAAACTCCATCATGCTAATTCGAGTGAAAGTTCAAGTGACATGTATTGTACCTCATATGGTTTACTTTCAGTGCTTCCCCAGGAACAAAATTGTTCCACCATCATTTTCCTCAGATGCGAAGCTTTATTTGGGGACCATCTAAGGGGAAAAAGGAAGAAGAGCAACTGCAACAAGCACTTTCTGTCTCCTTACGAAAATACAACACATGCACATCTAAGGAAAAGATCGCACAACAGTTTGACATGTGTAGAACCATCTAACATCACCTATATTTCCTGCAAGATATTAAGAGGATCTGACCTATTTCAATTTGAAAGAAAAAAAAAAATCCTTTAACACACAATAATCAACAAAAAATCCATCAACTCACAAGCTTCTAACCATTGTTTATGATATTCCAACCCAATTGTATACCAGAAAGATAAATGAATTCAGGGTTTGATCTGTTCACTAAGATAAGGATATAATAATCAGAAACAGTATAATCTTTTCTTTTCTTTTTTTTTTTTTTTAAATATTTATCACTCAACTTTTTAGTGTATTCAATTATTCAAAAAAATAATTCACGGAAAAAAGAGAATATACAGATAGACTAGCAGAGAAACTGACTCTCCAATTTTGGGTCTGGCAGAATAAAATTAAAATGAACACGGTTATATACACATAAAGGACACAAAACATGTAATAAGCTTGAAAATAGTTAGTTGTTTCTTGTAGAACTATTATTTACCAAGTCTCTGTGAAACGAAATCAAAATATTTCTTCAAAGAAAATAATGGAGCAAAAAGCATGACAAGAACAATTAACCTGATCAATATAGCAATATCCTGATGTAGCTTCAAATTTATACAAAGAAAAAACAGTGGCTTAAGATTCATATTAAAACCCAGATGAATCCAAATTAGTGGGTAAAAAACATAAAGCTGAAAGAGCTTGCCAAGTATAATTAAGGAGAAGTGTTGGCTTGGGGTGAAATTGGTCTTCCTCATGCTTTGAGGTAAGGAAATTACACGAATGTATTACTTATATGCAGTTGTCACTTTCCATATTAGAGCATAAGTAATAATTAAATTCATCTATTTTTTGCTAGAATCGTTTGAGTATCCTAGTGAACAACTGGGTGTGAGATGCCATGATGATGCATCTTAAGATGCGGTCTAATTTCTTTTACAGTATGAAACTGGAAAGGTAGATGCTTGTTCCGCCTTACATACCTTGACCACTGTAAAAAACAATTTTTTCACCAATAGTCTCCACAAGAACAGATGCCATCTTTAAAATGATGAAATCTATTAGCATCTCTAACCACAATAATTCTCTCTGTAACCTTGGATATAAATTTAGTTGCATTATGGCAATCTAAACAAACCCGGAGATTCTTAATGATTCTGATTTCAGTTCCAGGTTCAGTAACAATAAGGCCAAAAGCAATGGCCAACTTCTCACTATGAACGTTAACCATTAGCTCCTTCTCTTCCTCCTCCACATCATGCAAAGCAGTGACAGTCTGTGATTGATATCCAGCCTCCCTCATCTTTCCAGTCAACTTCTCTAGCATTTTGTAGATTGCTGTTGCTTGAGGATGGGATCGATCACCAGATGTAAAGACATGGGCTGTCTCACCAACCTCAATTAGAGTGCACCCAGGAGTCTTTGTCAACTTTCTTTTCTTGACTACTTGTCGTACCGAAGCAGCCTTTAGAAAACTCCTGTCAGCTGAGTAAATATTAGAGAGTAAGACATGATATCCAACATTTTCTGGTTCCAATTCAAATAGTCTTTCAGAAGCCACACGGGCTAGGTTTGTGTCTTTGTGAATCATGCAAGCACCAAGTAATGTACCCCAGATAGCAGGACCTGGCTCAACCGGCATTTTCTCTATAAATTTCAAGGCCTCATTTAATTGTCCAGCTCGGCCAAGGATGTCAACCATGCAGGCATAATGCTCAGGTAATGGTCGAACCCCATAATCATGGACCATAGAATGGAATATGTCATTTCCTTTCCTCACCAAGCCAGCATGACTACAAGCATACAGGATAGAAAGAAAAGTAACCCCGGTTGGGGAAACTCCAGAATGCAACATCTCATTAAAGAGCTTTAGTGCTTCATTCCCGTGTCCATGGAGGCCATAACCAAAAATCATGGCGTTCCAAGTTACCACATTTTTATCCTTCACCAAGTCAAATAATCGCTGAGCCTCCACAATGCTCCCACACTTTGCATACATGTCAATTAGAGCAGTTGAGACATATATGTTAGACTCGAGATTTGCGCTTTTAATCAAGCCATGGACCCATTTTCCAAGACTTAAAGCTCCAAGCTGAGCACAAGCCGAAAGAATACTTGTAACTGTAACAGGATTTGGATGAAATTCGAGCATCATATCCCGGAAAAGAGAAATCGCCATCTCTGTTAACCCATTTTTGGTATAACCAGATATCATAGCATTCCAAGATGCCAAACTTTTCTCTGGAGTTTCATCAAAAAGCCGCCGTGCTAATTCAATTTCGTTTACTCTACTATAAACAGTAGTTAATGCAGTTGAAACAGAAGCATGTGAAACAACACCAGATTTAACACAGAAACCATGAATACAGTGAGTGAGCTGCAGATGCCTGAAGGGTGAAAATACAGGAATCAACCCCACCAATGTGCTCGAATTGACTTTCTGCCCAGAAGCAAGCAGTTCCCCAAATAGCATCACGGAAGATTCAGTCTCGCCATTGCAAGTGTACCCAGAAATAATTGCATTATAAGATATCAAATCCGGCTGACCAATCTGCCCAAACAACCACCTCGCCTTATCAATATCCCCACATTTTGAATACAATGAAACCAAACCCGTAATCACAAACACATCACGTTCAAACCCAACTTTCAAAGCCAAGCACTGAATCCCCATCCCCACTTCCAACTCCTGCAACTCCGCTGCTGCTGGAAGCACAGTCGCCAATGTCGTCGAATCCAATTCCACAGCTCCCTTAACCATATCCCGGAAAACTCCTATCGAATCTCCGAAATAACAATTTCTCACCAACCCAGATACCATCGTATTCCACAGAACCGTATCCCTCTCGGGCATTAAATCGAACACCTTCCTCGCCATCTCAACCCGTGGAAACTTAAAATACATGTCAACCACTGCGGACCCAACAAACAGATTGAATCCCAACCCATCAACAATCGCATTTGCGTGCAACAAAATCCCCAATCTCTCGAACTTTAAATCCGAGGCAGCCGATACGGCGAAGGCGTAAGTATACTGATCAGGCTTAAGACTAGTCCTTGTTCTCAAATGGGTATAGAGCAAAATGGCAGACGGAGGCGAGTCGTTGGTGACGAAGCCTTTGATGAGGACGTTGAAGAGGAAAAGGTCGGGCTCGGGGGTGGAGAGAAAGAGGCGGCGGGCGTCGTGGATGGCCCTGAAGTCGGAGAGCTTGTGGGTGAGCTTGGTGAGGGTGGGGAGGTCGTGGTGGAGGCCGTGGAGGATGATCTGGGCGTGGGTTTGCGAGAGGTGGGAGAGACTAGCGGCCTTGTTGAGGAGGTCCAGGAAGAAGTTGCGGCCGCGTGGTGCACAACTGGCCGTCGCTATGTTTCTGCTAATCATTATCTGTATGTGGGCTTCGGAATGTGTTTGATAGTTTTCGTATATCGAGTATCTCAAACGGATTAGAGCGGGAAACTCTGCCTTTTTTTTTTTTTTTTTTTTTTTTTTTGTTTTTTTGAATGTCTTTTTCCTTTTAGGGGTAATTACCTTTTTTCCCATTAACTACCGGCTTATGTCATTTTGCCCCCACGAACTACTACTTCGACAAAAAAAGAGCATCAAACTACCATCTTTACTGCTTTGCCCCTTTCCGTCAATCTAATTCATGCAAAGACTTAAATGCCCTAACTCAATTTCAAAAATTACCTAAATATCCTCATTTTAAACAAAAAATTAAATTAAATAAAGGGATTTGGATGAAGTGCAATGAGCTATCCGAATTGGATGCAATACAGGCAGCTAATGAGAGGGAATCCTGATAGACCCTATCTGCTTAAGTAAGTACTAGACAGCCCGAGGTGCAAGGCCTACTTATTCGGACGGGTATGCCCCATACAATACGGGAGGCAGCTAATTACAACCAACCCCCATCTTTTTGAAGAGACATTCCAATAGGTACCCTATCACAAAAGCTTAGAACCAGAAGCCACAGGTCATTATTTTTCTAGTATCATGATACCAATTTCGCAGTTCACGAATACTTAAATATGCAACTTCACTGTGAATGTTAATACATGATGGCCAAGAAGGCTTATCAAAATTAGAAATGTAAACCTGCATCCATGAATAAACAAGAAGATATTTGCTTCTAAAACACTTTCTTTTCTAATCTTCCACCCTTTTAACTTTACCTCAACATTTAATTTCAAACTTTTTTTTTTTTTTGCTTCCTTTGCATTTTCTTTTCATTTGCATAATACAAAAATTACAAGTGGAAGGATGGAGCCAATAGCTCTTTGTAGTGGAGAGAGAGAGACTGAGAGAGAGAACGCAATAAAAATTCTCATCGAAGATTAAAAAAGAAAAAAGACAAAAGAAATAAATAAATTTACATTCGCAATGAACCAAACAGACAAGACGGCAAGTCGTATCTGCGGAAGAGACAAGGCGGTAAGTTGTTAGCTTAGCGGCAGTCATGGTCAAGGAGGTGTCTTGATTGCCAAGATTGGCTGCTTACCCTCCAAATCTTGTTCCATTTGTATGAGATGGGTCCTAAGGCTGTATTCCTCAACCTGTTTCAAGCCAAAAGTGCTCAGAAATTCTGCTTTGCATTCAATGTTGAAGAACAAGGACAACGCGTATTTGAAAAACAATAGTAATAATTCAAGTTACAAGCTCTATTACGAGTCATAGTGGGTGCAGAATGAAATTTCCAAAGAGATGAATTGCTACTAAACCATGGCAATAGAAGACAATCTATGCCAGCCAATTTGATAGAAGACATTCACCTGCATAGCTGCCAATGAAGCCAATAGTGCTTCACATTCATCAAGCGTGGCTTTCTCCTGTGCTGCCACGACAGCAAGTTCATAAACCAGACTGTTCATGCCCTCCACCTAGAACACATGAATGTAGACGGTAGCATTCAGCATCAAGAATTAAGCACTGGATGTGCAAATAATTATCAGCAACCCAAACACATCTTGACGTAATACTCGGGACTTTGTGTACCCACTACAGTAGCTCAGGCCTTGCCACTTGGGTGTTGGCTCAAGTAGTGAAAGAGGGAAATGCTGTTGGGGTGTATATCTAAGTTTTAAATCTTACTTAAAAGTGAAGAGGGGAAAAAAAGTAAAGAAAAAGGAGCAGCACAGTCCTAAAACTCAAAAGTGATAATGAAAAAGCTCAAATGGAAGTTGACGCATGCGCTCTTATACATTAAAAAGAATAAAGATGGAAGCAAATGAAGATCTTATCCATTGACTTTCTCTGCCTTATTAAAGCACTATAATCCAAAGAGACTTGTTGAGTGACAAAGAAGTGGAGGAAAGATAAATTTAAGTTATGCATTTCACATGCATTACAATATAAGCAGAACAAAACCGCATCAACACAAATCTCACCCTTGAGAGCAAAGAGCATATAGATGATCCCATTGCCTGCATCACATCAACTGCCGAGCAAATAGCAGCCTTCAAAGATTCAATATCTGCCTGTAAAAGTACAAATCTAAAAATGAGGTAAAAGAGTTGTCTTTCCGGAAATGAAATTCAATGAATTTCTACAACCTAACATACCCATGCCCCTCCAGTTACTGGAAGTCGGAGAGTGCTTGCCTCTAAATCTTCCACAGCCCCAGATAAAGAATCAATATGATCTCTTTCAAGTAAAGCCCAATTGTCAAGGTAGGCCATCTGAACCAATCATCATACATGCAAGCACTTAGAAAAGGCGTCACTTAATAACTGACATAATAGATAAGTAACAAACTACATTCAGACATAGGTTCTGTAATGCTGGAAAAACAAGACCAGCTCAGGACCCTCTAAAACACTGCAAATTCACAGGACAGAACCTAATTTCATCAAAGGCATCCCATTTGCATAGTGCACGGACTAGATGATGGTTTAAGCAGAATTTTGTCAGCAACATAAAACTAATTTCTCCAAAACTGCACAAAGCACTTTAAGTGCATCATATTCAAATCTCTTATAGATGCAGATGCAAGTTCCCAACACGAATTTAGCACTCAATGCACACATGACCTCTTACCACAAGAGGTAAGCCTGAAGCCTTAGTAAGGCCTTTAACAGGAAAGTGCTAGATATTTTATCACTATCCCTTTTCAATAAGACTAGATTTACTTATTAAAAAAAAAGCCTATCCTTTGACAGACATCCACTTACTCCATTCTCACTCTTCTTGGAGTGCCGTGAATGTATTGAGGCTTTCCGAAGGATGGTTATAAATATTTTCCGTGTATAGGCTTCATAGAGGTGTGTTTTTTTGAAAAGAACATTTTAACTTTTAGCTATCATAAGGAACTGAAAAAATATGTATTCTTGACAAAAAGAAAACAGTAGATTAATTCTATGAAATAGAAGTTGTTACTGAAATAATAAAATCAAATAGAACAAGAGGAATTACTTGATCATTCAAAACTGAGTTCAGCTTAAGCTCTAGCTTCAGCTGTTGGAGATTGATCCTTTTCCTGATCACTGAATCCCACAGATCTAGTGTAGTGTTCCAAACGTTAAATAGAGTTCTCTGCACCATCAGGTAGTGTTTAGATAAAACATATAACGTAAAAGAAAATTCTGTTTTAACCCAAACATCAATGCTTAACAAGTAAAGACAAGTATGGCACAGTGACACTACAAATTTGAATATTGAAAGCTATAACTAGAGAATACCAGATATTAACTTCACTTTGTGATAAGTAAAACATTTTTTTTTTTATAAAACTCTCAAAAAGTACTCCAGTCTTCTGTACAAGACTAAACCGCTTAACCTATCACAACAATTTTGTTTTTCTTTATTTTCTAACCTTCTATACCACTACTGTGTAAGTCATACAAAAATACTCTGTTGCATCATAAAAACAAAACTAATGGTTAGGGACTGAAAATCAATGAACAAGAGAATCTGAAGCAAATGTGTGTTTTCACAAGGGCGCGCCTGTGTGTATACAAGTCATCAGGATTATTTGTACTGAAAGTATGATACTATACGATAGAACATGAAAACTTGTAGAAAAATCTAGAAGACCTACATTATCAAAGAGTTAGCTAATTCCACAGAGATCAAAATCCTACCTCTGTTGATACTTTCTGCATATAAAGTACAGCCTCTGCCCGGGCATTTGCAAATCGCCATTGCAAATTTCGATTGTGTAGCAGCCGCAGCTGATGAGCATCTTCTATGTAGCTTGCACCCTTTTTTCCTTTTTTAACATCCGCAATAAAACTGAGCACAGAAGTAGTAGTATGAGATTGACTAGAAGGACTGCCTGGCCGAAGCCGAGATGGACTAATCCCTCGAGGAGGAGGAGTTGATGGTCTTGTCCGAGATGGACTGACACCTTTACTAAAAGAAGATGACACCACTAAGGTCCTACTAGGTGATGGCCGTCGTGCTATAGGAGAAGGCAAAGATTGAGATCTAACTACAGGTGTTATTAATGTTGTTCTATCTGATAAACTTGTAGAAACAGACTTGGGAGGTCCAAGTACCCGCAGTGTATTATCATCAATTGAATTTGCCTCAAATCCTACTCTAGAACTTCCATCAACTGATAATAGCCTCGCAGCATCACTAGCAGACTTTGGTAAAGGTTTACCCATACCATTAGATGCAACCATTCTCCTCATCGAAGATAACCCAATTCCCGGAACTGGGGTACTTAAAGCCTTGATGACTGCCCTGTCACCAAGATCCACACTCTTGCTCAATGCATTGGAAGATACATTCCCACCAATTCTACTTGGCCATCGATGCTGATCTATCATTCGGATATGTAAACCATCAACTGGCCTAGAATTCTCAGACTGATCAGGCGCATTCTTTCCTTTAAGAGGACTCCTCTTCCTCTCTGGCGTGGGTTTTCTTGGAACAGTAGGTGTTTCCACCTGTTTGTGTGCCACATTCGATGACGGCCGCAGAGTGCGGTCTGAAGAAGTATTAACTGGTTTCTCCTTCTTGCAGATAGGAATTGATATGGAATCAGACTGAAATGAAACACTCAAACTACGCATTGTGGAAGGCCATAAACTCTCTGGCGACCGACCATTCCCTATCCTTCTGGATGACAATTGTATATCTACGGCTGAATCATGGACTGGTGTGGACGGCCTAGATGGAGAAGGGGGTGTGGAGGGCCGCTTCCTCTCAGCAGACACGGCTCTCTTAGGTACCAAATGGGATGATGGAGAAGGCAATGTTCTTGTGACGTTTGGAGAAAGGAAACGCCGGGGACTGGCAGGCGTTGCCGGAGAAGGTGACTTGTACCTGGAACTAACTTCCCTCGTCCGAAGGCGCCGAGTGGTGACTGCATTGTTCTTTTCAGCCGGAACCAACGGTGGTCTTGGGGTCCCCACCGCCGTGTGCTTCCGCAATGCTTGCTCTGACTCACATACATCCATCCACACAACACAAATT
Source organism: Alnus rubra (assembly GCA_028654335.1). Lineage (NCBI taxonomy): Eukaryota > Viridiplantae > Streptophyta > Magnoliopsida > Fagales > Betulaceae > Alnus > Alnus rubra. Next base: position 346,277 of record JAJPGS010002451.1, on the reverse strand, counting down.
AGACCACATTGACTCGATTTTTCACATAACTAAAGCACATTTGACAGCCTTGGCATTCATGTACACCCCCAAAATTCAATGGAATAACACCAGCTCCTCAAAAAGAAAGATCCTTTACTCTGCAATAAATCTGCCACAAATGCACAACCAAAAGTAAGAGAGATACTAAAGCAAAGAATAACAAACCCATAAAAGAGAAAAAGAAAAAAAAAGAGAATTGGAAAGCATACATCTTTACAGAGACCCAGATCTGACTGAGAATGAATACGAGATTCACAGCTAATAAACGCAAATGGGTCTTGTTTTTTCATCAAAATAAGCCCAAATCCAAGCAGATCAGGGCGTGAAAAAGCGGTTAGAGAGTGAGAAAACAACATCAGGTACAAATGGGGTCACAGAAATTTGAGGAGAGTGCCACGACGTGCAGTAAACGGTTATGATTAGAGGTCTGCATTGCAAGGGAGGGGTCCCCTTCGGAAATTGAGGAGACCAGGGGAAGGGAGTGAACAGACGTAGCGGTGGGTGTAGGATAAGAGAAGGAAGGGTGCGCAGGATAAGGGTGGTGATTCTTTTACTATTATTAATCTATTTTCCCTTTTGTCCCTCTCACGGGAGTGCCATGGTCGGCTGGGCTGGAAATGGGGCTTCACTCACAACACAACACACCCATCACCATATCAATTCAATGAAAGTGATTTTAAAATTTGCACCCAACAACTTTCTCTCTCATACTTTCTTAGAAGAAACACAGAGATGAATTACACAATTACTTCACTAATAACTATTAATGGGTTTTTTTTAATAAAAAAAACCATTTTTTTTCCCCAGGAAATAAAATAAAATAGTAAGAAAATCCTTGAATTATGAATTTTTGTCTGTATTCTTCGATTGGTAGAATAGAAGTTTGGAACTTGCAGCCTGCAAGTGCTAATGTTCTTAGGGAAATGGAAAGAGACAAGGGGGTCCACGTGCAAGGGAGATCATTGTCCATTCCCATGAATTTACGTTGCACACAGTCAACACAGAAATTGCAATTAAAAAAACTAGCATTAAAAATGATTAACGATACCTCATATTATTTATTCGGTGAAAGTCTGAAAGATTTGATTAGAACAAAAAAACAAAAAATAGTTTCCTTTTTTACCATCTCGGATTAATCTGCAAGATTTAGGACCAGAAATCTATGAAGCTTTTTTGAATTTTGATACTGTGGATTTGACAGGTTATGTCTCTAGTATTGAAGACACGCTCAACGTTTCATTGCTCTTGCAGTCTCTCTCTCTCTCTCTCTGAAAGTCTTAGAAATTCTGCACAGAGAGAGAGAGAGAGGCTACTCTCTCGTAAACTTTCAGATATGTTCCTAAAATAGAAACAAAATCGATTCTGTTTTGTTTTTATTCATCAAGTATAAACTTGAATCAATTTTTTTATAATTCAATCCGGAATAAGTTTCAAAAAGAATATCGAAAATTTGAAATAACACCGACAGAATCAGATCAATAATTAATTGAGTTAATCCATTTTCGTTCAAATTTATGATCTTCATCTCTATAAACCAAAATAAACAAATCCAACCAAAAAAAAAAAAAAAAGTTAAAAAAAAAAGAGTAAAATCTGACCTTTACCGATTGCCAATGCCAAATTTATCTCCAATCAGAAAAAGCTCCGAAACGCTCTCAAAGCAAATCATCCAAAAAGACCAAACCCACCCCCCCAAAAAAACCCCTAAATTTACCAATAACTACTCCAAAAAGAAAATATCAAAGGCTTCGATCTCTTCGTATCACCGAAACGACGCGCCGAGGGAGCGGAGGGAGGAGTCGCCGGAGGAAACGGATACTCGCCGTGCTTTGGAGGGAGGTCGACTTGCCGGCGGAGAGTATAATATTCTATTATTATTTGTATATTTATTTATTTGATTATTTGGGAAAGCGGTGAGATAGAGAAGGGTAGGCGATGGATTTTAAAGAAGAGAAAAAAAGTAAATAAAAAGAAATTAAAGAAAAAAGAAAAAACGGTTTGATTCAGTTGGGACTTTGGCAGGGAGGGATGACAGTCAAGTCACCAGGGCGTTGTTTTCGCGCCACCTACTTCTATTGCCGTTTACTTAGTAAATATTAAAAATTAATCTCTTTATTATTTATAAATCAATATGGAGTATTTTTCTTGTAGATCTCTTCAAATCTTAATCATCATACATTATTTCTTAAATAATACCATTATCTAGGAATTTTTAATGTTCATTAATTCAATAATAATATATTCTACAATACTTTTATTATAATTTTGTTACACATTCACAAGACAATCCATATTTTATAAAAATGATAATCGCCTGCGACGGAACAATCTAAATTTTATAAAAATAGGTGTCATTTAGAATACCACATTAGAGTTTACATTTTAATAACTAATGCGATAAAAAGATAAACGTGTAATAAAAGCCATAATACGTGTAACAATATTCATTATATATATATTGAAAGTTAATTAGTTATCTATTATGGCTTTAACTTCAAAAAAAAGTTTTGAGTAATGCTATATACTACACTTTCGAAAAATATTTTTACCACAAGTGGATTATCGGTTTTTTTTTTTATTATTATTATTAGTAGATATTCTCCATTAGAGTGTGGAGATGAATATGTAGAAAAGCAGTGTATTGACAAACGACTTATAGTCCGGATCATTTTAAAGCCCATTCAGCATACGAGTAACAATTTTCAGGCACATGATGATTAATCGCAGCAAGTTTGTCATCTCACACTCATTATACAATGCTGCTATGACAGTGCCCACCAACCATTAGATCAGCTATCGTTAAAAAAAAAAAAAAAAAAAAGGTTTTTATCTTTCATCTCCTTGATTTGTTGTTGGTTAAGTTTCATGTACACTATGAAGTATTGAAAATTTGAATGTTAATGGAGTTTTTATGGAGCATATTTTTCATGTAATAATAAATAGAACTTTTGGCATTTGGGTCTTGGGACATTTATTCTTTAAAGAACTTTGCGGCTTAAGGTCAAAGCATTTTAAGATTATATTAAGCTTATATAGTCGTAAAATATTAAATGTAGTAATGGCATCCATACGCCATGACTAGCATTTATAAGAGAATTGATGGAACTTGTGGGGAAGGTTGCTAGGCTACTACTGCTTCCCTAAATTCCCTTTAATTGATGGAACTTGTGGGGGAGGTTTGGTGAGTCTTCAAATCTTTGTTAAACAAGAACCAAAAAAATAAAAATAAAAAAATTCTCTAAAATTAAATTGGAAGTTTTTTGTTTTTTGTTTTTTTTAACACAGTCTATTACACGTCTTTAGTGTTGTGTTTTTAATATTGGTAAATTTGGTGTCAAAACATAATTGTTTGGATCAATAAATTTTGGAAAATATTATGTATATATTATTTGTTCCCATATTAGGGTCTTTTATATCATAGACTTCCATAATAGAGACATTGTAAATTCAAGAGATTTGTTGCAGAATATTAATTCCAATATGAAAAAGGTCTGATCAAGGCATGAATCCGCACATAATATCTCTAAGAAGGAAAGGTCCTGGTAAAGGAAATATCCGGGAGACTTTACAGGTCAGAAAGTCGGTTTTTCCTACAACCCGTCCGAACGCCTAAATGCCAAAGTTCGGACGACTAGCTCAAAAACTCAAAGTCCTATGAAGGTCCGAAATGGCTCAGCGGATGCGAGCCACATAGAGCATCTGTTTGCAAGAAGTCCGGATGGCTCAGCAGACGTGAGCAAGAGAGAGCACCCGTCTGCAAGAAGGTCCGGACGCTGATGCGATGACTGCGGACGAATGAAGTATTTTATGCAACCGTCTTGACGCTAGGGTTGCAAGTCCAGACACACTTCAATTTTTCAAATCGCACATTTTAAAATCTTACTTTTTGAAGTTACAAACTCAAACACAACCTAAAATTAGTGACAAAGGACAAAAACAGTTCATTTTATTAATATGCGGTCAATTTTTAGGCGTAAAAGCTCCTAAACCTTAAGGTGGAGTTGGTGTTTTGTTTTATAAACCTATCATTTTCACCATTATTTGTAGCATAAGCATAATTAAAGATGACACAGTGTTTTAATTATTAAAAATCTAAAAAAAACACGACAATTTAGTGGTTTAAGATTGCTAAAATAGTTTCGAAAATATTATAATTAAGATTAATTACTTTAATAAATTCTAAATATATCACGTAGCATTTGACTTTTACTAATCTATGAGGGGTCATGGAAATAATAGTTTCCATAGGATTGAAAAATACTTGAGCACTATAATTATTACTACCATCTCCTTACAAACTCATGTAATAAGTGTAGGAAAGTATTGTGCGGCTGATGTGAGTGAAAAATTAGGAGACAAAGTTTGACAGATAAATTTAATTATTTAGTGACTGATATGATAAGTGCTACATAGACTGTCGTATTAGTTTATAAAAAACTGTAATACTTTGTTAAGATCCTAGTGTCACATATAAGTTAAGTCTATTCTTAATCATGTATATATAAGCTCTTGGGTAGCCTCTCTTTGTAAGCCGGTTTTTCAAAAGTGAGTTTTACCCAAAATTTATATCGTTTGGTATCAGAACTAGCCAACACGTCAAGTATTGGATCGAATGCAGTTCGTCGAATATGGAATCAAATGGGTTATAGCTTTGTGATTGAGCCACAGAGGAGGCAAGCGGAGCGTGGTATGTTAAGATCCTAATATCCCGCATCGGTTAAGTCTAATCTTAACTTGAGCACCATTCCCTTGCAAGTTAGTTTTCGAAAGTAAATTCTATTCAAACTTTGTATCATACTCCTAAAAACACTCATTAGGATTTAGGGGTGTACATGCAAGCGAATATTAACTACCCGAATATGCTATCTGCAACAATCCGATATCCATTATCCATTATTCGTACATGCGGATGTGAATAGCAGTTTTTTAAGGTATATGGATGCAGTTAGTATATATAATTTATATTTTGTATATTTTATATATACATTATATTTAATAAATTCATCAAAACGGCCATTTGATGTTTAATACCAAAATGACGCCGTTTTGGATTAGGTATAAGTTATGTTTATATTGGTTTGGTTGACTATGTTGCTTTATCGTATAACACTTGATTAAAATGACAAAAGTAATGTGAAATTAATATATTTTCAAAAGATTAGAACTAAAAAAAAAAACTTAAACAAGCCCAAAACACTAAAAACTAGCCAAAACTATTTTCAAAATCTTTTAAAAAATATAGGCTTAAATAGAGATCCAAAGAATGACTAAAAGCATAAAATAGGCCTATTATTATCTAATATGTGAATAGCAGATAATAACCGTATTTAATAATCACAATAACTACACGGATGTAGTTAGTAAAAAATATAATGCAGATGCAGATATGTAAAAGTGATACCCGCATGTACACCCGACAGAATTTAGGCATAACATTTTGTCTTGCAGTTGGAGTATCTTAAAAAGTGTAACCCAAATTCAAATCTTGTAGATCCCTTTGATATCCACTATCAGAGGCTTAAATTAATCCCCATGACTGCCTAACATGTATGGTATGAAAGGAGTACAAGTGTCCAAGAATACGTGCCATCAACTAAGAAGAAAATTAATGGAAATGTCACCATTTTTTTTTTTTTTTTTTTTTTTTTAAAGTTCATAATAGGGATTGAAAAATCGTATCAACATCTTTAATATATGTTAAAAACGTGTCTCATTATGAATCGCAAAAGCATCACTTAAATTGCATTTAAACACCACCCATGACGTTAAGAGCATCTATCACAACTAGATCTTCATCCAACGGTATACAATTTATATGGTTGCTTTAATGACAGTCCATATCTTGAAAAATATATATATAACAAGCAATTATGTTGAGTCTAAAGAGAAATGTGACACCCACATGAAGGTAGAGTAAAATTTCACATTTATTTGATATAAGTTGATGTAATATGCTTTAAGTGACTTTATATGTCAATAAAAAAAAAATCACTTAAAATATGTTACGTCAATGAATATGAAATGAGTATGATAAATGAGTAATGCTACACATCATCCCATTGTCCTTTTTTTGTCCTCCCGAAATTGATGTGGCTATTAAAATCACCATTGGATCAAAATATAAGAGTGATATATCAAAAATTCAATGGTGATTTTAAGAGTTACATCAATTTTGGAGGGACAAAAGAATGATAAGGGGATGATGTGTAGCATTACTCATGATAAATAGGTGTGAAGAGTAAAATTACTCATAAAGTTAGTCTTATATTTGCTAAGTAAATTTTTCATCATATTTAGTGAGTTAATAATAAAAGAGTTTATGAGTGTCAAGTCATGAGAAATGCTACATACGCTCATACTCTTAAATACACACTCTCTAACGTGGCAGTAAAAATTACTGTGATAGATTTTAAATCTAATGATAATTTTTAATGCCATATCAAAGAGTGTACATTTGGGAGCGTGAGAATTTCAAGTTATACCTTAATTTTTACTAACCGAGACTGAAATTTATAAGTAACTATAAAAACTCTAATTATAATTTAACTAGTTTTTTTAAAATAACAACGGTGCAAATGTGACTAACCCTCTCCTTGATCTTTACAAAAAAAAAATATCAAAGTATTCAAATGCAAACCCTAATTAGCACTCTAATTAAATTGTGTTTTTGAATTTAAGAATCCCATAAACAATAATTGAAAACTAATAATTTTTTTTTCTTTTCTAAGCAATAATTCAAAACCAACATGTTGTAAAGGACACCCAGACCAAGCATATTACTCAAGGAACAAAACTAAACTTGGGATATTCTGTAGTTTTACTTTTCTTAAAGATTAAATAGAAATATTATTGTTGAAGTAATAGAAGAAAGAAGAGAAATGCTAGAACATCTTCTGGTGTTCTCCTAGTGTTCTCCTGGAATGGCATAAATGTAATTAAAAAATTACATCTATGTCCTTTTGAATGGCATAGATGTAATTTTTTAATCAAAAAAATTACTTCTATGTCATTCTAGGAGAAAACCAAGAGAACACCAGAAGATGCTCTAGCATTGCTCAAGAAAGAAAGTGTAGTTATGCCCTTGGTCGTGTAATTCTAGCTTGAGCCAAGGAGGAGACCAAGATCATTTGGAATTACCATCTGTCACCATCATATATAGGACGAACATTCTCTTCTCTTGCTGGAAGCAATTCCCTTTGTCTTGTCTTCCTGTCTCTTTTACACTCCCAACTTTTTTAACCATCAAGACTTACCTCTCTTCCAATTTTTTTGCTTATTTATTTTATTTTATTTTTTTAATGCAATACAGGAAAAGGAAAAAAAATTAAACAAATGGGTTTTTTCCGCTATTAATCCTAACAGAAGAGAAAAAAGGAAAAGAATTAGGAATGCTTCTAAAAATTTTGTGGAAAGCAGCCCGTTTTGCGGGCTGATATGTTATAAAGTTAGTACTACGGGAGGTCTTCGAAACGGTATAACTTCAAAAAAATTAGAGTTGTTGAATGTCTCCAATGATTCGAGTAGAGTTATTCTCCGAACTAATATGTTTTTAAAGCATGTAATTTTTTCGTGCTTTTTTTATAAGATGAAAAATGTTATTTACACATCATGGGCACAACAGGGGTACAACAACCCTTTATATGGGGGTGGGTCCTACACATTGGGACACACCCCATATGAGGGGTTGTTGTGCCCCTGTTGTGTTCCTGATGTGTAAGTAATAAGTCTCATATAATAAATTTTGGAAAATGTTAGATTTACAACACCAATACAACAACTGTACAACAATCCCTCACATGAGGGTGAGTCCTACATACTGGGGCCCACCCTCATGTGAGGGGTTGTTGTGCAGTTGTTGTATTGGTGTTGTACAAGAATCAAATCTCATAAATTTTTTGTAACCCAAATTTGAAGTCCCAAATAAATTGTTTAATTAACTTAGGAGAATTAAGTCCCAATTTGACCGATTAGATGGAGAAAGTTTTGGGGCGTAATGTCCGCTCTTGTAATTCACTATTAATATTTTGACCAAACTAATAATAATAAAAATAATGATTATATAAAGTAATAAGAATAGAAGAGGAAATTAAAATATAATTTATTTTCAGTTAATTTAGGGAAGTTATGGTTGACAATACAATTAAGTAACATCCCATCCGGTCTTTCAGGAACCGTGCAAGGATTTCTTCTCTCTTTTTTTTTTTTTTTTTTTTTTTTTTTTTTTTTTTTGTCTTGAACTAAAAGTATTTGTCCGAGGTTTGGCTAACCTCTTTTAGGCTATCTCCGGCAAGGAGAGCTACTTTAACCGATAAGTTAAATTTAGTTATTTTTTTTTCTCATTTTCTTCTTCCAGCAGAGTAGCTATTCTAATTTTTTTGCTAACTTCATGAACAGTAAATAGCCACTAGTGGCTATTCACTGTTCACATATCTACTATTTTTTTATTGTTTTTTTTTTTTTCCTCTTCCCTCTTTCTCTCACTCCTCTGTCGCCCTCTCTCTCGCCCACCGGAGAAGACGAGGTCCGACGCCAAGATCCGACCGATCCTCCCAAAGCTCCGGCGCCGAACAAGGTTGTCCTTGACGATCCAAATGTCGACGCCGTCTACGTGCCCCTACCCACCGACCTCCACGTATGCTGGGCCATTCTCGTCGCCCAGAAGAAGCAACGCCTGCTGCTCGAGAAGCCACCATTCTATCGCACCAGTTCTGGGTCTTGAGTGTGGGTGGGCAAGTGGAGGTAGAAGTTGAGGGATTTAAGGAAGGCCCGGTAGGTGCAGACGTGGAGGCCATCGATGAGCTCGTCCTCGTCGGCACCAAGCCCGACAAGCTTCGCGGCGAGATGCTCGACCTCCAACACATCGTTGCCTTCCTCCCCCACACCAAAATCCACACCTCCATCGACTACGCCGTCACCATCGAATCCGATCTCTGCATCGTCACTGCCGGAGATGGGTTGGGGTTGGGGGTTGGGGGAGAGCGAAGAGTGAGAGGGAGAAGTGAAAATAAATAAATAAATAAATAAAAAGATTAAAAAAAAAATATTTTAAGAAAATGAAGAGTGGAATAGAGATTATTGTTGGAGTGTTTTTAAGATAGCCAGTGGTTAAAGTAGAGATTTATACTTTTTGAGTAGCTATTTTAACTCCAATTGCTGGAGATGGCCTTAACAAGTCAAATTTGAACAATCTTTTAAAATTCGACTCGAATCAAGCTCGAGCTTCTATTTTATGTATTCGAATCGAATCTGACAACTCCAAACTCAACTTGACTCAGCTCAAATACAACCCTATCAGATCATTGAACATATATCAACAAAGTCAGGAGAGGAACAGTATAATCCCATAGAAAATATGGGCATAATTTTTTTATTTTTTTTTTCCTATTCAAAGATCGGATACAATTAGTTGTTTATGCAATACGAGCAACTTCACTGAAAGGCCATATGTAAAGCCTATCGATCTGAATAGGTGTTCAAAACACAAACAACTTGAGGTGCGAGGCCTACTTAATTCTTATCCAAATGAGTGGGCTTCACACTAGGGGTGAAAATAACCGCCCGCTAACCGCTAACCGTCCATAACCGTTAACCGGATAACTGCAAAACTGTTAAAACCGCCTAAAAACCGGTAACTGGTAACCGCCCTACAAAGGCGGTTAGCGGTTATAACCGCTAACCGCCTTTATATATATATATATATATATATATATATATATATATATATTTTTTTTTTATAACCAAAACAGTGCCGTTTTGGACGTTTACATTCGTCTCCCTCTCCTCCATGCCGCCACCTCTCCATCCTCTCAAATCTCTCATCTCCATCCTCTACCTCTCGCTGGCCCCTCTCTCTCTCTCTCTCTCTCTCTCTCTCTCTCTCTCTCTCTCTCTCTCTCTCTCTCTCTCTCTCTCTCTCTCTCTCTCTCTCTCTCTCCTCCATGCCTACGGCAGAGATTGATCATTGCTTCCATAGCGTCAGCCCACCCAGAGAAGAACACGACTCCGGTGACGGGACCCGATGCTTTTGTGTCCCATACAGTTGTAACGGAGCTGTACGACGAATTTTTGACCTCGGGGACGCCCGGCGGGGCAGGGAGGCCGGTCGAGTTCATTGTTCGCTGGAAAATTGGGACTGCGCTTGTGGTACGAGTCCCTGTATTGCGTTTGATTTCTGTGTAGTATTTGATTTCTGTGTGTATTCTAGACCATGGCCGATTGGCTAATGACCCCTATTTTTTGATTTCTGTTTTGTATATATATATATATATATATATATATATATATATATTTTCTAATTTCAGAAATTAAAGCCATGGCCGGCGACCCTTGTTTTGTAGTTGTAGTTGATTTTTGTGTATTTCATTTGCCAAACGGTTGCCGGTTGGCAGTTGCTGGTTTATAACCGCCAACCGCCTAGGCGGTTGGCGGAGGCGGTTAGTCATTTTTGGTAACCGCCCATATGGTTGCGGTTAGCGGTTTTTCCCAATAACTGCTAACCGTAACCGCATTTTCACCCCTACTTCACACATGTCCTCTATGCGAGATTGCTCATATTATATACCATACGAACAATTGATTCCATCTTAGCACAATCTGTGTATACTTTTTGCCATATAAAGTTATGGTTGATAATTTTTTACACGATTCACGAATCCAATTAATATAAGCCCAAAACAAAATTAATGAATTAGGATTGAGAGATCTCACATGTTTAATTAAATAAGTCGGATTATAGTTGATCCATATAGTCTTATACTCATGCATCATATCAGCATAAGAGCTAACAATTTTTTATATGATTCACGAATTCAACATAAACCTAATTTGTGGAAGGCCGTGCAACTAGTAATGCTGGAAAAAGTCTGAACAATTGACCAGAAAAAAAAGAAAAAAAAAAAAAAAAGGAAAAGTCTGAACAATTCATGGATAGCCAAGGTTAGACGTTGTTGTGATTAGACTGGGGAGTTTGTTGAATCCTTTTCATACGCAATGTTCCTGGTTGACCAAAACTAAGACGGCTAATAATAAGGCTACTGTACTGCTAGTAGTATTGGGTTTATCACTGTGCTTCTGGAATTGTCAATGGCTGCTGGTTTAGGGTTAGGTTTGGGCGGCCTTGTGGAAATCCTAATGCTGTAGTGAACAGACATGAATGCAAGTCAGATTGCTTTAACTTCTACCTAATTTTATATTTTCTCTCTTCCTATTTTTATTGGTTAGAATGTTGTTGTCAATTAGACACCAACTCAAATGATAAAAAAGATGAATTTAAATCTGGATAAGTTTTGGTTTCTATTCTTAAAACACACAAAAAAAAAAAAAAAAAAGATAAGGATGTTGTACATGAGACTGCTTGTCGTATTGTGCAATAGACAACTTTATTGTACGGGATTTAAATACAGTACCTCAAAACAATATTTATTTTTGTATACGCTCCTTTATTCTTTTACTTTATCATTTTATTGGTTTCATTTCTTCTTCCTAATTTTTTTTTAAAAAAAATAAAAAATTACGTGCCCATTTAAATACTCTTAAAAACTCAAAAACAGTATTTCCTTTATGTCACATCATAACATTTTTATAAACAAAGAACACTCCAAAACACGTTAACAAACAGATCATGATTGCTAAAGTGAATATGTTTGATCAGTTTGAATTTTGAATAAGTCTATGAATATTACATAGAAATTGTTTGAGATACTACAACTTTACTTACAATTTCTTTACGAAGAACTCACGTGTCAGTTTACATGGTGTTACGGGGAGCCATAAAGGTAAAAAAAGAAAAGAAAAAAAGAGCAATAAAATTTGACTACTAAATTTAATTGTTTAGCAACCGATCGACGGGCTATATGCCATGTTGAGTGAAACATCCATTTGTTAAAAAATATAGTACCTCTAACTGCACTCATATTATATTAGAAAAAAGGCAATTACATAAATTTTTCTTATTAAATACAAATAATAATTTGGAAAGAAGTGGTCTAAGTACAAGAGGGGTAGAACCATAGAATTATTTTTATTTTTATTTTAATAGAAATTTGAAAATGAAAAGAATGTTATGACCCACCACATTCGGCAGAAAGGTGGAAAACCCATTTACAGCTACAAAACACAGGTGTGGAAAGTGAAGTTTGGGTCCACAAAAATGATTAGAAAAGTTTGAACCTATGGCTATGATAGGTTGATGGAAAGCTGGCCGTTTAAGCCAATTGGCCCAACTCACCTCAAGCAAGAAGTAACAAAGGTGAGTTGCAAGCTTGGGATGTCTCATTGTTGCAACATTTAGAAAATGAAACAAGAAAGGTTGGAGTTATTGTGGCATTAATTTGAACAAAGGTTTCCTCCTGTTAGAGCCAGTTGGAGGAAATTCTAATAGTTCAGTATATTAAACCAAACATATTTCATTAGAATACGTGTGAATCACACGCATTTCTACTATAAACTGACATCTGTTCTTAGAATATGTGATTCTCACATACATTTTTTTGTGGAAAGGAGGGGCACGCCCCTCCATTTGTTTTTAAAACGGAAACATTACAAGCTAGGCGTGTAACTTCAAAGCTGACAGGCGTTATGCCTACCAAATTCATTATCTGAGGAATAACCCATGGGCATTACTCTAGCTCCTATTCCTCCCCATCATTGTATTTTGAAATTATAGAACTCTCTCTCTCTCTCTCTCTCTCTCTCTCTCTCTCTCTCTCAATGTATTTTGAGTGTTCTTAGGCCGTAAGTTTTGTGAGTATTTGATCGCAGTGCAAGTGAGATAGTGCTCTATTCCGCCGTGCATATTTAATATTCTAACATTTTTTAAAGATGAACGTGAAAATTATATGCTCTAAAGACATGTCAATTTAACCTAGCAAATTTTGAACCTACTGGAACATATTCTTCTTGATTTGTAATTGACTTGACCCTAAATTGGCTAATTTCCAATCAGCAGCCTGCTCTTAATTTGTCTGTGTCCCCTGTCTCATTTTTCTATCATTTTCCTTTCTTAGATAAAAAGGGCACAGAAACAATGAAACAAAGCCGTCCTTCCCTTGGAGTAAAACCTGTAACATCATGGATGTTATGTGAGGTGCATAGAGCTAAGGTAAAGGGCCAACATTGATGCAATGTATCCCAAAGAACAAGTTTCCAAATATTGACCTTAATAATTTCGAAGTTTGAAGGAAGGCTGGTCTGATGGAGTGGTCTTGATTGCTGCCACATGATGATTGGGATGTATGCATGGTATGTCCTATAGCTCTCAACACCACATTGTTATCAGTGTGTTCTAGATTTTTCTTTCCCTTCTCTCTCAAAAGGAATTTATAGATGCATTGGATTTGAAACATTGAAAAGATTGTTTTGAGCATAATGAAAGGTAAACTCAACTGGAATTATATGAGTCCAATGGTTAATGTATTTCCCTTATCCCTAATTTCGGATTTGGATCGAGTGTGATTAAGCATCAGTCGTATTTCATGCAATTAATGTGAGAAGACAGATGGAACCCACACTCGCTTGGGCAATCCAAGAAGGTGCCGAGCAAATGCCGAGCCTACCTGTCTTCTCACATTAGCTGCATGTATTGCATGCAATACGGACAGCTTATTGCATCCGATCGTGTTCCCCAATTTAAACATTAAAATTAATAAGATGTTTCTATACTTGAATATGTAACAAATTGTTTGTCGCATCGGAATTAACAGTTAGAGAAATCAACAAAACTCAGTTCTTCTAGATAGAGTTTCTTTAAAAGGAGGATAAAGTTTTTATCTAAATTGTATTTGAAGAAATTCTTCCAACATAATTTTGTTAATTAACTGACATTTGTCCGTAGAGTATACTTTTTTCAAATATATTATTCACATGCTCCAATTAATGGTAGATAATTTAATAGACTGGATTGAAAGAACATTTTTTGGAATAACTTTTTCCTTAGAAACATAACTTTATTAATATGGTCTAGCTAAAAGAACAGGTTAGTATAATAAGAAAAGGATGGTAAGCAACCAACCACAGCAATTTTAATAATTATCCACTACTTCCAAATTACCTGTTATAATGATTAAACTTCCACTATTAAATAATATGATGAGCTTGGAATCATGTATGAACATTTGGGAAAAAAAAAAATTGCAACATTAAAGCATGATCAATTTTTTAAATTTAAATTTGGATTAAACAACTCAAGACCGAATGATGGGCACTCATGTGCTGGTGGATGGAAGACAATCATAGTGAACAAAGCCCATGCATATGCCATGCCCTCTTCATGTCCCATTGCCTCTCCAACATGTCTTTGTTTATTAGTTTTTCTAAGAAAATTTCAAAAAAGATCTCCTTAAGGGTCCCAACTACTCACCTAAATCTAAAAGCTCAACACATGTCAAGGTGTCCCAGGTCCCAAATTTCATGTGGGTATTATTAATTTTGTTTGGGACAGTTTGTGGAGACCAGAAATATTTTGGTTCAGAATTATATTTTTGTCCTTGTAATCAAATGATGTGTGATCCTCACCGATTCTAGTTTTGTTTGTACTGCAGGATTATTGTGCCTTTTAGAGACCTTCATTAGAAAAATGGACATACCAGAATGGCAGAAGAGAATGGTTCTGAAATTTTTTAGTTTATATATGAGATTAAAAATTATATTTTTACTTTCTGCAACATGGAGTAATATTATCAATATTTTTCTTGAATCAGGCCAAACAGTATCTAAAGGGTCTCCATATTCAGCCCAATTCAGCCTCCTCTTTGTTCTTTCTTCTTGTTTCTCTTCTCTTATTATTTTATTATTTAGGGTATGAATTACCTCCTTCCCTCATTGAAGGGAGATAAATATGTGACCTTAGGATGATATTTGTTCTCTATTTTCACATTTTTATAATAAAATGAGTACAATGTAGACTGTCACGTGGCAACCCATATTTTAGTTGCTGACATGATAAATGCCACAGTGATTGTCTCGTAAGTTTGTAAACAACAACACTATAGTTTATAGTCCACTTAATGGGAGATAAAAAAGATAAATCAGAGACAAAAAGAATCTGTATCATCGATTGGCAAAACTTTACCCTGACAGTGACCGCAGCTAATCAAGGTTTACATATGACCAAAATATGTCTTGATTAAATGTCACTTCCTAAATTACAAGTAATAATAATTTGATCAACTGTTTACAAATTTCTTTCACAAGTCCAGGTTGTTTGAGATTGTTGCCCTTGCCATGTAACTTCCATGGGGTTAGAGAACTATGGTTGTCTCAGATCAGCTATCAGAGTGCTACTCTTATGATACAATCTTTCCATCACTGATTCCAGGGTCCACTCCAGCTAGTAGACTCCAAGCAAACAACACAGGCAACTGGCTCACCCAAACAAGATAATAATCAACTGTTTCGTAGTAACTAAGCAGTAAATGTTGCTGTGTCTAACCGACACGAAAAGATGTTGTTCCTCGACTTTGCTTCTAAGGTGCAACCGTTAGATTCAAATTTCAGAGTTCAGGCTCTTCCAAGCACAATTATAGAAGAGATTTTATCGGCTGCGTAAGGATAACAAAGAGAGGTGAGATTATTAACAGGAAAATAATAATGAAATAATATCTAGAGGTTCTGTATTAATATTAGGAGTTGAATTTGAAACCAATTCCATTACCTATCTTGGATATTTGGAACCATATGGATGATTGATCTTGTTCTTGTGGTCTGCATCAGTTACCAGATAATCGTCCAATTTTCCTAGTACCTCACAAATCCAGCGCCCTGAGCCTTGCCCAAAAAGGACTCTACAGAACTGTCGTACAAATTGAAGTTTCTTGCCACGGCAAAACCTGCATACATGCCATCAACCGCAGCACTTACAATCCCTCCTGCATAACCAGCTCCTTCACCAACTGGATAGAGTCCTTTCAGCGACGTGCTCTCATAGGTGTCAATGTTGCGGGGAATCTGGATGGGAGAGCTGGTTCTAGTCTGGGAGCCAAAAGCACAAAAAGGAAAAGAGGAAAAAAAAAAAAGTATTCATAGCAGAAGAGAATTATTTGATAACCGAGAGCCTCAAGCAATAAAAAATGTGAAGAATCACATTTGTACCAAAAAAAAAAGGAAAAGGAAATGATGTACAATCAAATGGGATTACCTCCACTCCATGGAGAAGGGCTTCACTGGATATAAATCCTGGCAACTAAAAGTTTCAAGTTTGGAGTGTGAATACGTTGTTCCACAAATTTATCATAAAGCACAAGTGAAGAATAAAAAGTTAAAGAGGAAAGAGAAGTCTAAACCTCTTTGTCAAATGCTAAAATTGAATGTTGCAAAGCCTCTGTAATATGGGTTGGGAATAGCTCATGGAGATTTGCTGCCTTCACTCCTAATCGATAGCTTGAAGGTGGCACAGATGTTGCTGACAAAACCATTCAAGATGAACGAGATGAAGATTTGAAAGTTAATAGTGTAAAATAACTTGGGAAATAAGATTATGTATCTACCTGATAGCCTGTTTTCCAGAAAATCAGTAACTGTCTGCACAGGCACCACAAAATTTCCCCCACCCATTATAGCTGCTCTTCTCTCATATTCCCTCTGAAAGTATAGAAGAATATTAAAATGACGATTTAGATAACATGTTGTGAATTAGAGTGATACTATTAAAGTTTTATGTAAATGTATTAATGTTCCAACAGAAAAGATCCTTTGATAGAACATCGTGTAATCTGATGTATCATCTATGGCAGCATAAAATAGCCGTTAAGGATGTTTCCTAAGAGTAAAGTTTATCATGCCACATGGATGGAAAAGAGGTATTTTCAATCCTAAAGTTGCCTCTTTCTATAGAAGTTGGTTGGGGAGAGAAAGGATTATCGGAGTGCAAAAAGCCAAAGAACAAATTATAAACAGGAAAGGAAACCACCAGAGTCAGAAGGTAAGGACTGAAAAGATACCTGAAATTCAACCCCTGCAAGAGCTCCATGGAAACTTAGTGCATCAAAATCCTTGGTTGAGACAGACACAACAAGTGCTGCATTTGCCCACTTCGATGCACGTCCAGAGAAGGACATGCCATTGATACAGAGTTCAGATGGGTTTGTACTAGTGAGAACAACCTGCAGATATATTTGAATTGATTCAGTATAATATTAAAGGAACATTTACTATTAGCAATGATGACACCCTGCCCCTTCACACATCAGCTCACTTAGAACCAAAACCAACTAGGCATATCTTTCTACACAAGACCATTTGGAGAGCTGAACTGTATTACACAGATTCAGCTTACCAGATGATTGAAAATCTTCAACAGTTTTTTTTTTTTTTGATAAGTATTGAAAATCTTCAACAGTTAATGCAACTAATTCAATTGACAGCCCTGAATAAGTTTTTTTCTTTTCCAAATAAGATTTTATCACCTTTTCTTTTTCTTTTTTCTTTTTTTTTGTGAAAACGGCCCACCAAAACCAAGGTTGACAATGGGTGACTACATTTGTTTGCAACTATGCATTTTATTGCATCAAGAGGAAAAAAATTGCAAAAGAAATTAAAAGGAAAAAAGAAAAACATACCTGCCCACCAGGACACATGCAAAAGGAGTAGCAGCTGCGATTTGGTGCCCATGAATCAGAAGGTGGGTCCCCATCCTCTCCATTAACATACTTAACGACCTTGTAATCTGCCACTGGTACTTTTCCACGTCCTCTACAAACCTCTGTGGCCAAAGTGGAATACTACACATTTGTACAAATGAGTTTGTTTACATCTTTGTCACAATAAACATCATATAATGAAAACAAATTATTTACATGACAGCTCAGGAAAAAAATGATTTACATGACAAAATCAAGCATTAGAAACCAACATACTTAGACCTTGTCCAAGCTCTTTGAAGAACAATTTGGTGATTATATAGTATCAAATCATAGACAGGATGAAACAACCGAGTTTACCACCTATTAATGAAGAAAAGTAAAATGCAAATACTTCCCTACTAACACCAAAATATCCAAAGCATTAGACCACACAATTCATATATGCTAAAAATATTATCTCTAATGCTTATTTAAAATCTGCAGTTTTCTCTCTTTTTAAACCTTCTTAATAAACATTTACCCTCGTATTTTATTCTTCCTCACATAATACAAATTTCTTTCAACGCATCCTTCCACTAAATTCACTCTCTCTGCACTCTACCCACTTTAGGGGCAGTTTGACTATTTGATATCAAACTGACCATTGGAAAGCACTCGTTCTGAGCTTCCTCAATTGTTTCCCTGCATATTATTGCTTCAATTTGAGTTTTCTACACCGACATTTTTTAATGAGCTTTGTGAGCTTTTCAAATAATGTCTACTCTTGAATTTTATTTCAACATATTTTTTCTGATGCCTATCTGCACCAGGGACCTCTGATGCCAAAAAAAAAAAAAAAAAACCAGCATTGAAAGATCCATAGAGGTGGTAATGCATCGACTGTAGTCCTATGTGGCAACATCAATATTATGGAAGATTATGGCAACATTCGTTCAATGCATAGGCTAGAAGTTCAGGGTTTATTAAAGTAGGAACAAGCATAACTTATTCTGCAGCCGCATGCTCTTCTCTGAACAATTCTATAACAATAAACCCTCATCATATTGCCAAGAAAATAATATTGGTTGGTTTCTGTAATTTGATAAATTTGGGGAGAATAACTGCATAACTATAGCACATCAAAAATGAAGACAATATAACTAAATATATTAACCAGAGGATACAACATTTACCCCCTCCAACTTCCCTCATTTTTGCAATGTCCCCCTTCTGCAATCCAAAATAACAAAAATATCCTCCATTCCTTTTTTTTAATCTTATGGAGGGTATTTTTGTCATTTTAGGTCTCATAAGGAAGACATTGCAATCACAATGAGGGGGATATTGCAAAAATTAAAAACATTGGGGAAACATTGCAAAAAGGATGGTAGCTAGAAGAGGGTAAATGTAGTTAACCCTATTAACTAAAATGACTTTGCAACTACGAAAAGTGTAGAAACATAGATGAATCAGACCAATAGTTGGTCAATTTATGGAAAACAATTAGAGAATATAGCCAACCTGTATTCTATTTATTAGTTCTTGAGGATGCTCAATCCGCAAACCAACCTGTTCAGACATGTTAGATGGTATGAACATAATGTTAATTTCACAAGCTCAAGAATCAAACCAGATACTCAATTATTTTTTCCACTAAATGGATGCCAAAATCAAACAATCATGAATTTGGAAATTTGAAGTACAAATGTTTAAACAATAAGAAGGGAACATCTTCATTTTCAATTTAGCATCATTTAGACCTCTTCTTCCAACACTGTGTGGTCAGCAACATAGATTTGTTCCTACAATCTTAAGCAACAAGAGCCATATCCATGTTTATAATTCTTTGTGCTTCACCTACACTGAGTGATAATATAAGAGAAGGGGAAGGCCAATATGCCATATATATACAAAGACTTTGAGATCCCAAATATCATATGATATGATACATCTACTCATTCGAGAAAATCTTCGCAAATTATCACATGCCTCATTAGGGTGTAAAATAATTTACCAAACTACTTCAATACACAAAACCCCCATACTCTATTTTGCTTTGATATTCAACAGTATTGTTGGCATAATAAGCTATTGGTAAATCAGACCCTAGGAACTATTAACATTTCAGGACTACTAAACAAAACTACTGATAGTCGCCATTGCACAGCCATGTCACCAACTAGGTGTCACCATAGGCCACGCTGAATATTGACATTGTAGATGCAAGCTGGCCAGATTTTACAATAGCCAACCACAAGCCTCAAATGCAATGGCCTAACCTCCACTTTATATATCACATTGAATCAAAATCCAGCCTCAAGGCTATATATAGAACTTACCATGATTAAATATAAGCTTTTTTTGACTAACACATTAAAATCAAATTTATAACAGTAACCGTAACATAGGGCATTGTTTTCCACAACTGGCAGTAAATTCGAACTGCCTAGATAAGCAAGCCCAATTGCCACTTTTGGTTAAAGAACAGGACCTCACCAACCATCAGTACAACACAACTTAGCTTGTGCAAACCCACAATGGACCAACCATGATCATGCTATCCTGGCAATTAGTTGGTTACAGATGAGTTTGAACTGCATCAAAAATGGTACAGCCGTAGTTTGTACTGATCTAAGAGGCTCAACCAAAACCAACAGTCTGATGTTTAATATTAAAAATCAAGGATGTTCAAATGATTGGTCTGGTTGGTTGAGGTCAAGTTGCTACCCAGATTCTAGCCATTCTTATGATTGGTTGGGGAGCATCGCAGGTGGGATGAGGGTGAGACTGAGTCCACATGCTCTATTCTATACCTCAAATTTCTATCTCAGTGAAGAAAGATTCAATCCAATTCTATGTGGCTAAACCATCAAACTCATCAATCAACACCCCCCACCCCAAAAAAAAAAAACCTACAGCACCATCACCACCTACATGCTGTCAACTCATACGACTCAAAACTAGAGTGTCATGCATATATATTGTTTGTGTCTAACTGATATTATTATATGCATAGAAGTGTATTATCTCTGAGTATGCTAATACTGCCACTCGCATTCAATGCCAGTGCTGACAAAGACCTTAGTTTTGAACACACATCAGATGAAAAGACAGGATTC
This sequence comes from Alnus rubra, assembly GCA_028654335.1. Lineage (NCBI taxonomy): Eukaryota > Viridiplantae > Streptophyta > Magnoliopsida > Fagales > Betulaceae > Alnus > Alnus rubra. The sequence goes on along the minus strand of JAJPGS010002451.1, from coordinate 325,582 downwards.
ACATTGCTACAAGAACAATATATTTAATCATACTACCTCCAGAGAAGTGAACAATAAGAGGAAAGCTTTTAGGCTTAACAAGATACTCGTCTGAAGACAACACCTCAGTTTGCCTAAACAGATTCCATTAATTTCTTACCATCTTCCAGGATTTTTTTACAGAAACAATAATCAGAAGTTCTGGAGATGGAAACAAAGTGGGCATACACGTGACAGATATATACACACAACAGTCTCAAATGAGCAAACACACATGACCCATGCATGCATATTGACATTATAAAAATGATTAATTTATCCAAACATAAAAAAGAAGCAGAAACTTACAGAAAAATCTTTTGGGACCAACACCATATTATGAGAAAGAAGCATCTGATATATATCACGTGCAGAATGCCCAACAGCCAGAACAACCCCATCATATCCCAACTTCTGACCATTGAACTGCGATTTGTCTCTTGAATCAGAGACTTTAACCCCCACAACATGTCCATCCTCTACAAGCAGATCGTCTACCCTTGTCCCAAACTTGATTGTGACCTTAAAAAATAAACATTTTTATAGTAAAATCTGAAAATAAGTGCTAGTAATCCCAGGTGAACCCGATATATTTATACATCCATTTGTTTCTGATATGAAGAAGTTAGCTATGTTACTCACACCAAGCCCTTGTAGATGTTGCCGAAAGTTGCGAAGCAAAGGAATCAACCTATCCGTCCCCAAGTGAGGCTTACCATCAACCAAAATATTTTTTGGAGCTCCAAAGTGTACTAAAGTTTCCATAACCTGAGACAACAAATACTGAGAAAACTAATAAAGGAAATCTTGAAAAATATGCAGTTCCATGGTGGCAGAACAAATTGTAAAAGTTGAGATAGAAGATTAATCCTATAAATATCCTTGCCAATGGAATGCACATTGTTAATTTTGAGAAATGATGTGTCAACCAAGAATATGAAGAGCAAAAGACAGAACCACATTTTTATCAAACTGCCCAGTATGTGCACTATGATATTTGAAGGAAGGAAATGAAGACATTCGCTTAACCAATACGAATAACCACCTCCATGTTATCACCCGCTGCTATTCTTTTAGTGACAACATCTGTCAAAGTCTACCTTCAACTCCTTTCTTTCTTACTTCTTTTTTTTTTTCCCAATATCTTAATAGGTCCACCAGCCCCATCATTAGGCTGAGTTTTGTTTTCTTAAGTTCAAATAAATCAAAATTATGTGCTTGGAAATATGGCATTGGAGGCTCAAGGGTAAACTAATGATAAAATTATCACATTGAACAATAGAAAATGGCTCTGTTGTTTCTGGGAGAGGCAAAAGAGTTTACTAAATTGGCATTACTCATTTTTAATGAATAGCATCCAACAATTCAAAGAAAGTAAACCAATCAGGGCTAAAATCTGAGTTTACCTATAAACTAATATGTTATGTAACTATGTTCAATCTTACTGAGCATCTTCACTGAATAAACCATCTTGTTCGTTAAAAGTATAGATTCTTATACAGAATAGTGAACAGTTATTCTTTGTCTACATGCATGGCTTTCTGATAACACTGCCAGAAAATTTTAATTCACTTCACAATGGCAAACAACATTTTTACAAATTACCTTTACCAGGAGTATGAGAAGTGGCTACGGTTTCAGCATAATGTCACAACAGAAAAGTTTACATGTTATGAACTTGCATCTAACTAGATAAAAGAAAACAAAGCACGTGGATAGAAATGGAGTCCTTACTGCCAGAACACTGCCACTGTTTCTTCCAATTCTAGTAACTAGCTTTCCATCACTCCAGGTACCTGCACCACCCTGCCATGCATAAGTCCTTAACAAATGAATCAAAACTCAAAAGTAAAACAAATAACGAGAAATCACCAGCAAAATGACCAAGGAAAGAGAAAAAGAATAATGAAATAAAAATAAAGAGATCTATGTGAAATTTGTCTAAAGTTATAAATAACTAACTTGAACTTACATATCAAATTAAGCTGTAACACAATATATTGCTCTTTGTGGAATTACAGTTGCACACTATATTTTGTAGCTTGGCATAAGATAAACCCTATGAAAAGCCAAGCTAACTTTGACCATTGCCTATATAAGTTTAGACCACACAAAAACCAGGTTGCAAATTTGGTTTAATGGACTAATGTCCAAGATGCCTACCCCTCAAATTATCTGAGCAGGGCATAATTTAACTAATTCCATATGAAAAGTAAAGGTAGATGATCTTATCTCTAAGTGACAGAAAATTGTGGTGTCTCTGGAAGGAACCGAATGCATGCAGTTTTGAAGATTGTGAGACTGGTTCGCTTAATTTGAAGAAGTTGATGATACAAATCTTGTTTACGTGGAGAGTGACGCTACATTCTATGTCTAATTGTTCTTTTTCTGATTTTGAAGATTTGTGTTCTTCATTCTCTTTGGTTTAGGGGTATAATGTATACATCCTGTGTACTTTGGATTGCGCCCCTCTACGTTTTTTTTAAAAAAAAATATACTTTACTTATCAGGAAAAAAAGAAAAAAAAAATATCATTTATTACAAATCAATACATACAGATAACACTAAGGAAATTTGCTGGTGGAAAACCATAGAGTAGTTAACTCATATGCCATGTCGGCTAAAGCAACAACTAGAGAATAAATTCAAAAGGTAGACTATGAATAAACCCTCTCAGAGAATATTTGTCAAAACCATAATTTTTCTCAACATTGGGGGGGGGGGGGGGGGGGCGCTCCGAGTTTAGGGTTTGATAAAACATCAAATTAACATACAGAGACATAAGCTTAAAAATGCTAAAGTTCCTTTCATCATCTCTTAATTATCATTTCCCGTAAGCGAGAATGTAAAACCACAAACACAAACAATTTTGGGTTTTAGGGGGGGGAGGGAGGGAGGGAGGGAGTTATCCAACTTTTCAGCGGGAATATATCCAAAAGATAGTTCCCTTTTTTTTCACTGCAAATGATAGGTGTTATTTAGTGATCTCTTCAATGATACCACCATTTTCAAAGTTTTCTCATTCCTCAAGAAAGGAGGATAGGGAAAAAGAAATACAAGTACACTCTTTTAGAACCACAAAGTCAGTTACTACTATCCTTCTGGTCTCCAAAAGCAAGCAATCTAACTAAGATATGATGTAAATAGCCATAGACTCTCATTAGAATGCAGTATAACAATAAATTCTTCCCAGATCACTTGGTCAAAGATAGAAACAATTCCTTTTAAAAAAAAATAGCGTGAAGATTTGAAGAAAGCAACAGCACAAATTAGAATTAAAGATACTAAACAACCTTCATCTAAGTACTAAGTGAATCAAGATATAACCTCCCCAAAGCAAAAATTGCTTTCTTCTTGTAGAACACGGCGAACTACCAAAGCACCAATATCACGCCCCCTTTGCTCAACAGCTTGGCCTCTTTCTATTAAGGTAACATCAGCGCCAAGTTCCGCAAGAACAAGAGAAGCAAATAGGCCAGATGGTCCACTACCAACAACTGCAATTTTGGGCTTTCTGGTTGTCGGGCACTTGTATGATTTTTCTGACACAGAATAACTGTTAGGTCCATTTTCTCTTTTCATATTACCTGTGTCATTCTTTTTTCCATCATGTATTATACTAATCAAATCACCAGAGACTCTTTCATTAGACATATGTTCTACTAGTCCAACTTTAGGCTCCAGTTGAGAAATGAAATCCCAAGTACGAGGCTCTAGACTCAGGAGTTTACTGACATCCATGTCCACAGCATATACAAATTTTGGCTCCTTCAACATCTGGGAAACATCAGTAAAGAAAATTAATTGGATAAACAGGTAATGCAAGTCTGTATTCTTTCCAATGTTCTGCCATTATCTACAGCCATTAACAACATTCAACAAAGGCAACAAAATTTTTTTTTTAAAAAAAAAAATACAATCAAAGACAAACGAACAAAGATATAATATCACATAGTGCATACGAAAACAGGCTTTGGCTGACAAAAGCATAAACGTTAATAGGCATCCAAACTAGTTATCCTAATTGAAGAGACCCATTAAAAAGCTTTTAGAGCATGTTTCGCACAGATTGGAAATGAACAACATAAAAAAGCTGCAGCAACTTCATGCATAAAGTTGAATAAAAGTGGTAAGAGTTTAACAAAGCACTTACATGTACATGCTACTAAGGGGCATCTGTCTTTATATTTTAAATCGAAAACAGAAAAGAGAACTTCAAATTGACATAGCATGAATCATCCCATATCAATGTAGTTTACATTGATGAACTTTATTAGTTTGAGTCGTCGAGTAGAACTATCAAGGTCTGTGGGAATATGTACATGCAATTAGTTTTCCACTAAGCCAATCTTTCATTTAGTTCATTACTAATTCACAAAATGAAGAATTTGGCGAGAGAAGAATTTTGGGTTTTGGGGGGCTTTGGGTTTTGTGTGCGCGTAGGTCCTTGTGGATTTTTTCTGTGGGCTAGCTAGGTTGTTCCTGTGTATACTTCCTGTGTACTAGGGGCACTTTTCGCTTTTATTAATAAAGTTTTTCTTACTTATCAAAAAAAAAAAATGGTTTAAGAAAAGCGCAATTAATAAAATTTGCTATATTCCACATGTGATTAGATTCAAAACGAACACACAAATGCAAGAAATTCTATCATTTAACGGACCTTCCTTGCATCAAAAGATTTCCGAAAAACAGAGAAAGCATCCTGTGGGAGCATCAAAGCAACCTGGCACAATGTAGAAAATAATTATTGATGAAATTCCTAAAAACAAGAAGTTCTATCACCCATCAATCAAATAAACTAGACTGATACTCTGTCGTCACTAAGGAAATGTGGGAAATAGAACGATGTGAGAAACTTTTGATTCTCAATGTCTCCATTATTTAAAATCCAAGAAAGCAAGAATTTCCTCCTAACTGAAACCAAACAAGTAATACTTATATGAGAAATAGCACCAAGCACAACATACATTTAGGCAAAAACAGTTTCAAAGATTATGACTTAATCCTGTTTCGCTGCCAGGAAAATTTACCAACGAGGACAAAATCATTTTCTGGGCCTAAAACAAAGGACAGCGGCACAAAATTTCTCCTTTCCTCTCTCTTTTTTATTTATTTGTTATTTTATCATCAGCTTTCTCAACAATTAAAATAGAATATTTTTATTACTTCTATTCTTTATCAACTTAACCAAATTCCCAAACTTTCCATTTCTATTTTCTTTTCCTAAAGTTTGACAATTGTCAGCACCCAAACAAACAAATTTTCAAACCCCGAAGTACCGGGAACTTAAGCACTTTGGCAATCTCTTCCAGCAAGCCCTCAGAGACGCCGAGGAAGTCCTTCCCGGGGTCCTTGTGAACCGGAACTCCGAGCTTGAAGAGCCTCCAGGTCCCCTCGAACTTGTTCTTGACCTCAACTAGGGTTTCCTTGTGCTTCGATTTCAGCTTCTTCTTCTCCGACGGGTAGCGCTGTTTGCCGGTCCTCTTGGCGCAGAGGATTTGCAGTGTTTGGGGACGAAGACAAGGGAGTCCCCGGGAGGGATAGTGCAGTCCGGGGTTAGGGTACGGAGGGTGAAGAGGGAGAGTGGAGAGCTTGGAGGGAAGGAGGGACATTGCTGGAGAGAGCGAGTGCACCAGTTGTTGGAGTTTCTGATAAGTGATAAGGAAAATTTTACGTAAACGAGGGTTTTGAAAGAAAAACGGTCTAACTCTACCATATTTGATTGATTAGAGAAATGCTGCAAATCACCCAACGTGGCAGAGTTATTTTAATTTTAATTTTTAATAACAGCTATTAGCCCTTCATGATCATATTATATGATATTAATGATGGTACGCATTTAAAATTTTTTGAATAATGTAGATAATTATAGGATAGTGGTGTAGTTTTTAGTTTTTAGTTTTTAATTTTACTAATTTTATTAAGAGTAATATTAAATGCAACACAATCTATCTCAAAAATCATAAATTATTACTTCGTATGTTTAGACATATAATGTTTTCCGTAGTAAAATATTTTGAAAATATTTCTCAGCATTTAGTTTGTACGAAAAAATAGACGTCCAGCAGCCGTAGCCAGAATCCGACCAGTTTGGCCGAAATCCTGCAGAAATTTCAATATTTCGGCCGTATTGGTCAGATTCCGGCATCGACCAGATTCCGGCCAGTTTTGCAAGAATCTAGCTTGCATTTTAACAATCGGATACCAAAATTCGGGGATCTTCTGTGTAGAGTCGAGCTACCAACAAACTCCAATACCCAGTAATGGTGGATTCCCACAGATGTTCATGCAAGAATGAAGAGTTTAAATCTAGAAAACAATTTACGTTTTTCAAAACCGTAAATCGTTTTTAAAAAATTAAAGAGGCTTTTACGGTCAAACTGAAAATAATTTTCGTTGACCATTATTTTCACCCCTACCAAACACCGAAAAATGCCAAAAATATTTTTCAGAAAATATTTTACACCGAAACAAACGAAGCATACACTATGAAACCAAGTATATGTTAATAAACCCAATGGAAAGATATGGTAACTAAAAGAAAATTATTAGGATATGATTATGGAATCAATTATGGTGCAAAGGTTAATGTATGATTCCTAAAGGTCACAAAAGCACTATGAACATTGTCTTAAAAAGGAAAACATTGGATTTTCAAATCATAATAAGATACTAAAAAATATTGGAATGGTTATCATGACGTGCACCTTGAAAATAGCTTTCTGGAATGTGGTCACACGTGTAATTTCGAGACCCTTAGCAAACGTTATGCCTGTTTTATTGAACCTTGCGTGAAGCTGTCCAACTTCATAAACGACAAATGATCGATCAATTTTAAGGACAAATCGATCAATGGTGACCTAAAACACAATATATTAGACTTCTTAGATATTTAAAGGCCATGGTCTCAGTCAGGGTGGTGAAGCAGTGGCTGCTAGTGCAGGATCCAAAGGCGGATGACAACTTGCACTCGAAATGTAAGGCAGAGAAGGAGCGCTTGGTAGCTCCAACATGATAATAAATATGATATAAAAAGTATTAAAAATTACATCAAAAATATTCAAAACGAAATTAGTTCTTCCGAAAATTATCGAATTATTGAGAATTGTTAAAGCACAAGGACTCTTATCCAAGAGTCCGAGTGTTGAAGGTCTCTTAGCTTCAACCGAAGATAGGAGTTTTAGATAACCTTGAGTTTTGAATTGTAATCGGTTAGACTTATATCAGAATAGGTTTAGATCAAACCTATCTCCAACCGTGTATATCTATTTAGATTAGAATAGTTCTAATTCAAACCAATTTATACCAATGTATATCTCATCCTAACCGCGTAGATCATATAGCTAGAGTAAATCTCTATAGAAGCATAGTTGAATCAAACTCTTGTAACCTATTGCTATATATTCAAGTGCAATCAACCTGATACAATAAGGTTGAAAAACATTATTCAAAGAGAATTCTTTTATGGTATCAAAGCAACAAAAAGACTAATCGTCTGCTCATCTTTCTTGTTCTCTTCCTTTTCTTCTTTTGCAGAATAGGTTTGGCTCTGCTACTTTGTCTTCTCCACGTCTTTCTTTTCTTCATAAATAATTGTTGCATGCCCCCTCTATCTGCAAAATCTTTTGTCCGTCCGTCAATTTGCTCATGATAACAATGAATATTTTGAGTTCCACTTTTCCTTTTTTGTCATCAAGGACTGTCGAACCAGGTCAATCCTTCATCGGGGTCCACTTAAGAACGGAATTTATCAGTTGCTGTCTTTTCCCAATTCCTCTCCATCTCCATACTCTCTTGTTGGCGAAAGGATTTCCGCTAATTAAGCACGTGATTTCCAAGTTTTCCCTTCCTACTTTTTCCAATAAGTCGACTGCTTCTTGTGTCTCTTGCCAGCAAGCTAAAGCATATCAGCTTCCCTTCTCGGCATCTACTTCAATTTTTAATCTTCCTTTAGAGTTAATTTTTTCAGATGTATGGGGTCATTCCCCTATTGTTTCCTCTAATGGGAACAAGTATTATGTTACCTTTGTTAATGCTTTCAACCGATTTACTTGGCTTTTTCCAATTTAATGCAAGTATGATGTCTTTATTGTTTTTCTCCATTTTCAATCTATGGTTGAACGTCTCTTTAACACTAAAATCAAACAAATTCAAACTGATTGGGGTGGAGAATTTCGTCCTTTAAACACATTCTTTCACAAACATGGCATTATCTATCATATTTCATGTCCTCATACACATCAACAACAAGATTGTGTTGAGCGCAAACATAGACACATCATTGATACATCCCTTGCCCTTCTTGCTAAAAGTCACGTTCCCAAAACCTTTTGGGATGAAGCTTGCCAAACTTCGTGTTATCTAATCAATCGTCTCCCCACACCAGTCCTACAAAATCTCTCTCATTTCCAAAAGCTTTTTAATCGCAGCCCCGATTACAATTTTTGAAGAATTTTCGGTTGTGCATGTTTTCCTAATCTCCTTCCATATAATCAACACAAATTTGACTTTCGGTCCAAAGAATGTGTATTCCTAAGGTATAGCCGAAATCATAAAGGCTATAAATGTTTTCATATCCCAACAGCCCGCATGTACATCTTTCGTGATGTGGTGTTCCATGAACAATCCTTTCCCTTTTCTTCTCACTCATCAACTTCTATTCCAAATTTGCAGGATTCATCTACATTATTACCATCCTCCTTAACACTACCTCCCTACCCAATCAGTTCTCCACCTGCAGTAGTAAGTCCTCATTCTCCTCCTTTATCACCTACTGCATCCAGTGTTTCATTCGGTTCCTTAGAATCCTATGCTGTGTCCAATTCCCCTCCTCCCTGCCCTGCTCCCACTGGGTTACATCCAATGGTCACTCGTGCATAGAATCAGATTGTGCAACCGAGAATCTTCACAGATGGCAGAGTTAAATATCCTATCTCTCAGGGCTCTACTTGATGTACATGATGTAGCACTTACAGAACCTACCTGCTATTCCAATGTTGTCGAAGTACCCGAGTGGAGGCAAGCTATGCAGACAGAGTTTAATGCTTTCCTTCAGAACTAGACTTGGACTCTAGTCCCTCCTCAGCAAGCAACAAACCTTGTAGGCTGCAAGTGGGTGTTAAAAGTTAAAAGAAAGGCGGATGAGTCCATCGAAAGGCATAAAGCTCGCCTTGTAGCTAGAGGTTTTCATCAACAAGCTGATCTAGACTATAGAGAGACTTTCAGCCCGATTGTTAAACCTACAACCATTCGGGCAGTGTTATCTTTGGCTTACTCTTGCGGCTGGGATATGCGCCAAATTGACATCCAAAACGCATTTCTACATGGCTATCTAGATGAAGAAATCTATATAACTCAACCACCCAGTTTCTCTCATCCAAGCCTACCAAATCATGTTTGTAAGCTGCAAAATGCCCTTTATGGCTTGAAACAAGCACCAAGGGCCTGGTTTGCTCGATTGAGTAACAAACTTCATGAACTGGGTTTTACTAGTTTTAAGGCAGATTATTCTCTTTTTATTTTACGGACTTCATCATTAACTATGTTTGTTTTAGTTTATGTTGATAATATCATCATCATTGCCTCTGTTCCAACAGCTATTTCAAATATTTTGCAGTAGCTTCGGATGTCATTTGCAGTCAAAGATCTTGGCAAACTAAACTACTTCCTTGGTGTGGAAGTCACTCCTCTGAAAACTGGTCTTTTACTCGCCCAAAGATGTTACATACTTTGACTTACTCAAGCGTACAAATATGCTGGAAGCTAAAGCCCATCTCATCTCCAATGCCTTCTTCCAGCTCTCTCTCAGATTTGATGGTGATTCCATGAAAGATCCTTTGCTCTATTGAAGCACCGTAGGATCCTTGCAATATTTATCACTCACACAACTCGACTTGACTTTCGAAGTAAATTGAGTGTGTCAGTTCATGCACAAGCCCTCTAAACTTCGTTGGCAAGCTGTCAAAAGGATACTACGCTACCTAAAGCACACGGTCTCTCATGGCCTCCTACTTACTCGGTCGAATATATCCACACTTGAAGCTTTCTCTGATGCAGATTGGGCAGGATGCCCCAATGATCGAAAGTCTACTGGAGGATATTGTATATTTTTGGGTTCAAATATGATTTCCTGGAGTTCTAAGAAACATCCCATGGTGTCCAGATCGAGTACCAAAGTTGAGTATAAGTCGGTTGCCAATGCCACAGCCGAATTGCTATGGATTCAATATATTCTCCGGGATCTTGGTGTTCAACTCCCTTCTCCTCCAAAGTTATGGTGTGATAACATTGGAGCCACATACTTGACAGCCAACCTGGTTTTCCATGCTAGAACCAAACATGTGAGAATCGATTTCCACTTCGTTCGTGATCAAGTTGCTGCCAAGACTCTACAAATTCTATTCATCCCCAGCAAAGAGCAAATTACTGATGTCCTCACCAAACCAATTGTTTCCAACCGGTTTCAATGGCTCTGCTCCAAGATCAACATGCAACCTGACCCACTAACCTTGAGGGAGGATGTTAAAGCACCAAGACTCTTATCCAAGAGTCCAAGTGTTGAAGGTCTTTTAGCTTCAACCGAAGATAAGAGTTTTAGATAACCTTGAGTTTTGAATTGTAATCGGTCAGACTTAGATCATAATAGGGGTTTAGATCAAACCTATCTCCAACTGTGTATTTCTATTTAGATTAGAATAGTTCTAGTTCGAACCAATCTCTACCAATGTATATCATATAGCTAGAGTAAATCTCTATAGAAGCATAGCTGAATCAAACCCTTGTAACCTATTGCTATATACACAAGTGCAATCAACCTGATATAATAAGGTTGAAAAACATTGGACTCGTTTGGTAACCAAATCCCATTTAAACCCATTGCCTTTTTGCCCATCACCAACAGTGACAGTTGAAGACAAAACACTGCCACACTCAGTCCTCCTCTTTGAATTTTCCTCCCGTTGAAGACTATGTCCTCCCGCCCAGACCATTTCACCTCAGCAGAACTAACGTGCACCTCAGCAACTCAACGCCCATCCCCTCTTCTCACGACTTTCCTTTCGTTCTTCTCTCCGCACGCCATCAACCCATCACGCCGAAACACTGATAGTCCCCTTCCCATCTCCAGCTCTTCTCTCTCCTGAAAATTGATCTCCTCTCCATATCCCCTCAGTCACAAGCGGATAAAGGCAAAGCCTGTGAGATTCTCATTTTCGAGCCAAACGCCATCTCAGCCATGCGCCTAAATTCAGACAACGGCCAGAAATTTGTGTCCGGTACGTAATCGATTTTTCTCCTATCCTTCCTCACCTCTATCCATTATTACCCCAACCACCAAATTAATTCCCCTCTACACTTAGGTCGACGGAAATCTATTTACAGGATCTCTCCATCACCTCCCAAGAATTTGCTTTCTGCACCCTCTGAACGAGAGGTCTCAACGATCGCTTCATCCTACTCTGACCTCCGTACCAACAAGAGTTCTACAAAACTAGAGCCCCTTCCCCTCATTTGCAGCATGGGCAAGCAAATGATCACGAAATCAACAAACGGCAGTAAGAGGGAGGCTGCACTAAGAAGCTGGCATCCAGGGAGGGCCATCAACGGGACGAAGGGGAAACGTCGTTCTGCAAGACTCAGACTCACAAGTCCAGTCACTAGATCCCATAGCAAGGTTAATTTCCATATTATGTAGGGTTTCTATTTCTGGCACGTTTCAGTGGGCACCCAACAACTTGATTTCATCGTCCATTCTCCCTGTTTATGTTTCTAGTTTGGCAGAAAAGTTATAACAGAAATAGAGGAGCTGCATTATTATCATCCTCCTATAGAAAAACTTTGTGATTATTTGTTATCATCCTCCTATAAAATACTTTAAGGATATATAGAAAACTTTGTTGTTATTTGTTTAAAGCGTTGGTTGTGCTTTGATTTGATTATCACAGGGGAGCACTCTGTTTTGGCATGTAAAACAGTAACAAATGGTTCAAAGATTTAGGATTTTACATTTTAGGAACCTTAATGAATGGGGGGTGATTGTTGATGGTCAAGAGCCTCTATTTTTTTAAGTCTTGGAATGACAGTAGGATCTTGAAGTTTAGAACATGGATATGATGGGTACTTGTCTTAGAGAATGGATTTTGCAGTTAAGATAGAGGAATTATATGTTCAGGTTTTCCATATCTTAAACATCTTGTTGTGCCAAGTTCTTAAACAGGACAAGTTCCTCTTCACTATGCTATTTTTTGTTTAATAGATGAGTAAGAACAAATACAAACACAAACACATGCAAATCACATAAAATTATATAATCCAAAACACAAAAGACGAAAAAGAAAATCCAACCTTGACACCAATCCAGCCATAGCTCTGCAGGGAATCTCTGAAGGCATAGGCCTCTTCACCATTCTGGACACGTTCTTTGTCTCTTTGATAACTTGGCTGGTCCTCCGTGTGTGTCTGTCTAATAAAGTAAATTCATTTGCCTTGTGGTGATATAAATGTGCTCCATAGGCTTTCGCATGTTAGTAGATGTTGTTGTAGTTCATAATGTGGACTTGAATTATTTACACATCCTACTATTGCTTTATACTCTACTGTCCTGTTTTTTTTTTCTTTGTTATACTTTTAGTTTATTTTCTTGTAGGAAGTCAAGTTTCATGTTTTTTTTAACAAACCATAAGTATTTGTCTTCTCTGCCAAGGCTGGTAACCATCGATCATTGGTTGGCTTGGCAGTGGGAATAATGCCCACACTGTTATCTATCAGAGTGTAAATAACATGCACCCATTAGTTGCTTTGACTGATAATAAAAAGAATGATGACAAACAGGGGCATCCATTTGATTCAAGAATGATAACATGCACCCATGAGTCTAAATAACATGCACCTATTCCATTTTTTGTACCCATGCACCCATTCGGTTTTCTGCACCCATTCGATTTTCTGCGAATTTGTGGTTTGCTAAAATAGGGCCATCCTATCCTGCTTTAATCTTTATTTTTATAAATTACTGTGATGCATGTTATTTTATTGGGTGGTTCTTACATATAAACTTCCAATAAATGAATGTTATAATAGACACTATCTTGCTTAAGTTTGATGACTATGCTTAGAGTTCAGATTTGTATTGGCCTTAAGTACATGAAATTCAGACAGCTTGAAAATTTAGTGCTAACATATTTTCAGATGTGCAAGTTCCTAGCATATTATTTAAACTTATGATTTTCACATATACAAAAAATGTGTTATTTTTACTCATACAGATGAACAATATCGGTACCCCCCGAAAATCTCCAAGGAAGCACCAGGTTAAGGGTTTGAGTCAGCCCAAGCCCCCACCCGCTGTATGGTCTCTGGAAAATGAGGAACACTTGATCTTTATTCTGCTAGGGTTTGCCCAAAAATGAGTTAGGCCTTCATTCGGTAGCCACGTGAACAAAATCACCAATGACCTCAACAATTGTATCGACAATTGTCGTTACAACACCCGACAAGTGACTAATAAAATAGGAGGCTTAAAACAATGTCACAAAGATTTCACTATGCTCCTAAGCGGCAAGGTGGGTACAGGCTTCGGTTGGGACCACACGACAAACACGGTCACCAATAGCGAGGACAAGTGGGAGCAACTGAAATTTGTAAGCATCAACAAAGTTTTTTTCTTATAAATTTCATATTAAATATTTCATTACAAACTAACGAATTGCTTCATGTTCTGTTTGTTTTGAAGGAGTATGGTGCGGATAAATATTACAAATTCAAGTACAATCCGTCGCGCCTCTTCCCATTGTTAACCTCCATATTTGCAGGATTGTATGCCACGGGAGAGTTAGCCCACACTAGCACACAGGATCCGCCAGACACTGATGACGAACACGGCTTTGACAACCCGTTGCTTGACCTAAATAATCTGTGTGCCGTAATCAACTTGGAAGAGCTTGACATGCCCCGCGTTGGCATACGGATGCCACCAAACAAGGGTAAGCGGCGTGCAGCACCCCTCAATTCCTCCCGGAGCAGCAAGCGTACTAACACGACCACTGAGGACTTGGAAGTCGGGAAAATGTATGGTGAATGGTCGGAAATGAAGAAAGAATTTGACCTGCTGAATTGCAAGTTAAGGACAGCCAAAGGGTCATCCGCTACTAGTAAACCAGATGTAATCGCAGAGGCGATGGTGGTCCTGAACGATGTGGTGGCTGAGCACCCTGTGACAGAGGAAAATTATTGGAGGGCTGCCAATTCCTTCACCGATAGGACAAAGGCAAGGGTATTCATTGGCATGGACCTGATTAAAAGGGTGGGATGGGTCATGCGAGGGATTAATATGAAGGATCTGTGATTTCGCATTTTCGTTATCTAGTTGTTGTGCTAATCCTTTAGAGATTTTCAGACTATTGATTCTAAATTCATGACATTGTCTTTATTTTAATTCCATCGACATTTTAATTAGCACTATTTATATATGTCAGTCGTTTTTATCTTCTTCATATTTATATATTTGTAGTATTTTTATTTTTTTGTGTCTGCAAAATATTTGACACAGCATATACTTTATGTTCTAATATTGGATTTGAATATTTCTCAACTATTGTCTAACGATTAGTACATAGGTGCCAAAATGGATACTGTTGGACCATCAAGTCTTGAAAATCCAAATTGGGAGGACGAATTGGACGCATGTTCCGATTCTGATGCATCGTGGGGTGATGAGGATGATTTAGATAAAGAATCAATAGCATCATCGCTTGGAAGCAATGATGACGCTTTTTTCAACGATCCCGATACTGTAGAAGTTGAGTTACAGCTTGGGCAAATGTTCATCAGGATAGCTAAGTGGAAAGAACAACTTGAAGAAAGACAAATGCATCCTATACCTTAAAGAACATCTGAGCTAATGGGCCCTATGTGGATTTATTGGGTGTTAACAAATCCTAACCCGAGAACATGCTACGAGCGCTTCAGAATGTGGCCTGATGGATATCTTGCGCTTTGTAACACATTAAAGCAGAATGGCTTCTTGCAGAGCAGTCGATATGTGAAGATCACAGAGCAAGTGGCTGTATTTTGCCTCCTAATGGCACACAATTGGTCGCAGAGGGACATGTCTGATCGGCTCCAACGATCGTTGCATACTGTGAGCGTATACTGTAGAAGGACATGCAAAGCCATTTGTAGGCTAGGTAAAACAATCATCCAACCCACGCAGACAATGAAGCCACACCCTATCGTTGCCCGAAATGGAAACTTCTACCCATGGTTTACGGTGAGCAATGCTTTGTCATTTTTATCGAAGTTCAGAAAATACAGCTTTGGATTATTGTTATTAAATATCGCACTATACTAACAAATAATATATTAATTGCAGGAATGTATAGGTGCTATTGATGGCACGCACATTCATGTGAAGGTGACCGGTGCGGATAACACGACGTACCGAGGTAGAAAGCATACAACCACTCAAAACGTCATGTGTGTTGTAGACCTAGATCTATGCTTCACCTTTGTGTACGCTGGTTGGGAGGGGAGTGCGCACGACGCACACATTTTTACAATGTGTGTGAATGATCTAACACTACGCTTCCCAACCCCTAAAGAAGGTAATAGACGACACAAATATTTCATATGTAACATTTAAGAATCCCCGTTATTGTACTTTGGATAATTACAAATTTATATTTGTACATGAGGTGCAGGTTCATTCTACTTGGTTGATTCTGGATATAGTTGCTATCGGGGGTTTTTACCGCCGTATCGACGTGAGCGCTATCATTTGGCGGCATTTCAACATGGCCAAGAACTTCCTAGGAATTTGAGGGAGCTATTCAACTATAGGCACTCATCTCTACGGACTGTCGTGAAACGAGCTTTTGCGGTGTTAAAGAACCGGTTTCCAATTTTAGATAAAATGCCGCCATACAAGCTACGATACCAACGCCTATTTGTAATTGTGTGCTGCACTTTGCATAACTTTATTAGGAAATATAACGGGATGACAGATCCACTGTTTCGGAAGGCTTTGCTCAAACTGAACCCCTGGGTTGATGTTGATGATCAGCAGGAATTGGGATTGGCGCAAAACGTTGCACCCGGGGAACGACCGGACCAATCAGATGGTAGTGCAGTTTATATGGGGAAAGTAAGGGATGCAATGGCCTTAAGTATGTGGAGTCACCTTTAAGCCATTCACCAAAATAGTATGCAGTTGTTTTCTGCCTGTAGTTTTTGGTCTCCATTATTGATTTGTATTTGGGGGGATGATGTTTCTAAAAATCCCATGCTTTTAGAATTCACTTTTAAGTTTCCAATGAAGAGTATGCTCATTTCAGACCATAAGTATTTTTCTTATAAAATTCAGTCTATGGCTTCTAGTCCCTTTGTCTCCTATAATTCTTGCAATATATTTCATTTTTTTAAGATTTTACTCTATATATAAAAATACAAACTTGGTAATTATGGCATCACCCCGCTTAGAAGCAAACCCAAAATGTACAAGGGCATATTCACCAACAATGGTTGAAGTTCGAGTAGTACGCGTCAGACAAATTTAATAAGTTTTAGGAAAGTTTTTATTTAATTTCTTAAACTCTCATCACACTTGTAATTACTTTCTAAATTTCAAAGACTCTAATTTTTTATTTTGAATGATTCAACACCATCTAAACAAACTGAGTGATGAAATTGAAAAACATTGAAAGATAAATATATTAAATAGCATATTATTTATAAAGTTCATAGAATTATTTACAAAAGTGGCGACAATTCTAAAAAGACAAGTGAACTTCATACAGGAAACTAGTACAGCCAAACTTCTTCAATAATTGTCATTTTAACATCAACTTGGTACTTCTAGGTCTACTAAAACCACTAAAATAAAAGACTAAAACCAATATTACAACTAACAACGCAACCCTTAACATATTCCCATTATTTTGACCGGACCCTAACTCCCGCCGAAGTTGGTCACAATGTTCACGGCACTTTCGTTCAATAAGTTCCTCAACTCTGACGTTATCAGCATGCATTCTGTCCTCCATTTGTTGCAGATATTCCATTAACCTCTTCTCGCAACCAGTAATATCCTTATCAGCCCAGTCGAAGAAATCACAATCACCGGGTTTCTAGATGATATGAAAAAGGCGAAAGTGTCATAGGCTACTAACAACAAAATATAAGCACTCATTGTTAAAATGAGAATTACCTTGTAGTTAATACATCCATACCACTTTCTACCGGGATTGGTCTCGGCCCTAAAGTTCCTTAGACGTGCAGGAATTCTACAGCGACATAACGGGGGACCACTTGACAAATCACTTCTTGTAGACATTTATACGTGTCTACATTGGGAAGCAAATAACGAGACAATCTTATAACATTATTCATAATTATGTTCAACATAAGCAAATGTTGAATTAGATTTATTTCAACAGAAATATGCTCAATATTTTTGTAGACTACGATACATTTGGACTATATCCTCTTTTTAAAATTATTGAAATTTAAAGATTAACCTAATATGAGAAACTGATCATGCTGAAAAATATACATAATATGACCAGACAGAGAATAAAAAAAGACTAATAAAGGTTGATATACAATACAATATAGATGTTTATTGATATAGCCCAGGTGGATGGTCCAACAGCCAGAGGTGTTGGAGAGCCCAAATACACCTGATGTATCACTTAAAGGTTGCAGATATGTTGTTCTACAATTTCCAGCAAGATTGGCTCATACAACATGAGCTATGGAGAATCTTCAAGAGCTGAGGAGCTCAAAATCGAAGCCCAAGAGAAGAAACAGAAGGGAAATATCAAAATCTGTTTTTTTTTTCCCCTCAAAATAACACAAACCCTTGATTAAGTGGATATATGCAGATTTCTCTTTCTTTCTTTTTAACTTGGTCCCCAAGCATATTGCTTGGACCCAAACTAACCTTAATTATGAGTTTACATGTAAAACTAGGCCAGACCAATAACATAAAACTAAAGCCCATCATAGTAAATCCCTTAAACCTGAACCAATTCTAGATTGAACTTGAATAACCCTAACACCCCCAAAAGTAGTTAAACAAAAGTCAATAAACAATGAAACTGATAACTTCTAATTTCAATGAACCAACCCCAGAGTTTTCTTTTGAAGCCCCTTTGTACATTTTTCTAATTTACAAACCGCGCATCAATCTTGATTGCATCAATGATGAAGACTAGCAATAGTTACTGCTTATGATATGCGTTATGTAGATACATCATACATCCAGCCCATCAGCAAGAAAGAAGCACAAAAAGAAAAAAGAAAAAACTACGAAGAAGGCATGCTAAATGAACACCCACAGATACATTTAACACTAAACAATCATACATATCTGTCCTCGCCGTTGGTACCTCGTTGGGGATATGGAGAGAGGAGATCAATTTCCAGAAGCGAGTCTGCGAGAGGAGCTGGAGATCTGAAGGGACTTGCTTGTGTCGGTGGGTGGATGGCGTGAGGACTGAAGAACGAAAAGCTCAAAGAGAAGAGATGGGCGTTGAGTTGGGCGTGAGGACTGAGGTATGCATCAATTTTCAGAAGCGAGAGAGAGAAGCTGGAGATGGGAAGGGGACTGAGCGTGTTTCGGCGTGATGGTGGTGTCGGTGGGTTGATGGCGTGCGGAGAGAAGAACAAAAGGAAAGTCGTGAGAAGAGGGGATGGGCGTTGAGTTGCTGAGGCGCACGTTAGTTCTGCTAAGGTGAAATGGTCTGGGCGGGAGGACCTAGTCTTCAACGGGAGGAAAATTCAAAGAGGAGGACTGAGTGTGGCAGTGTTTTGTCTCCAACTGTCACTGTCGGTGATGGGCAAAAAGGCAATGGGTTTAAATGGGATTTGGTTACCAAACGAGTCCATTATTCAAAGAGAATTCTTTTAAGAATCATCAAAATTTAGAATATGCAGTATTATAGCTTAGAAAAGCTAAAAAAAAAAAAAAAACAAATATTGTACATATTTTTCAACAAGTCAGTTTCAAAGTAACTGCACGTTAATACTATTATCATGAAATAAGCCTGGCAATAAGAAATATTTGTTTATCTGTATAAAAGAAAAGTTGTTATAGCCTTAAAGGGGGGAGAAGGGGAAAAAAATTGTTAGGGCTGATTAAATGAATAATGGATGATCGACCTTCAAACAAGATAGAAGCAATGCACGTCCGAGGCGCTATTCCTACCTCGGTTAGGGTATCCAAAGCTTGCACCCAAACAGTAGTTTTTCTAAAAAAAAAAAAGAAGAAGGAAGTTTATTGAAGAGTAATGTTATACACCACACTTTTATTCAACTTTGGTTATGTGACATTGCCTCTAAAAAGGAACAAGGTTTAGAGTAGCACCCAACATAGGTCAATTAGCTACCACCTCCCCTCTTTCTGTGCATATTAGTTGAGAGTAAGTAATACTATAATAATGACTATATGGCTTTAAAATCACCATTGAATCAAAATTCAATAATGATTATCTCAAATTCAATAGTAATTTTAAAAGCTATATGATATTTGGGAGGACTCTAGTCCTTCTTATAGCATTACTCGTTGAGAGCTGACATAAATTCAACAAAATAAAAAATGGTGCCTGATGCACTGCTGAGGGATCATACACTTCACAAACATCACCTTGCCGATGGATCTATTGGCAGATGGTCCGAATACTAACACTTTTGAAATGCCTATGGAGAGACAAATGGAGAACAGGAGAGCAAATTATGCATCTATTATTGTTTAAAATTTCTTGTCACTCATTTTAATCCACAGGAACCTCCACCTCCATCTTCAAACCAGTATTGCCAAGAATCTGCAGGTAACGAAGGATAATTTTCTTTTAACTTGCATAAACAGTCAATACAAATATACCTTAATGCAAGGAGATCTTAGGCTCAAACTTCACATTAACCAACAAATATTTACTTACTAACGAAACATTGGGTACAAATATACATATTCCAGGCACAATCTAACATGCCAAGACATTCTACAAAGATTCCTTATATATTAAGCACGCAACAAAAAGTAAAATAGAAAATGACGAATCAGAAACACACCTACTTATGTAGAACAGATGGTCAGCATAATCAGAAATAGCTAAGAGCTCAGCCAAAAATGTATAAGAAATGGGATTCATTATCTCTAGAAAGCTGATGGCTACTCTTTGTTGGACTGTAAGTTTACAGAGAACGAATTAACGGGGCGTTTGACAAAATTCAAATGAAAATGCTATGCCCTAGAAATCTGTACATACTAAATCAATATGGAATCAGTATTGTCAAACTCCCCATTTGACATCCTCAACAAACTCTTTCAACATCTCACCTAAAAAATAACTAGTTAAAAGTGCTTGGAAAACTGGTTAAGGAAAGTTTACATGGAAAGAAGCTTATTTAAAGTAAAACTATGCATACCTTCATGAAGTCGGACAAAACTAACAAAGAATCCTTTGTGTAGCCTGCTTCCTCAAGGACTTGAGCCAGAACTTGCTGCACCAGACACCAAAAGAACCATGCATGCGAAAAGGGATATATCAGCAGCATATATAAGTGCCATACTTCTTTAAGTTTCAAAATTACAATGCATATTTGCAGTAATCAATATGATCTCCTCCAAGCCTTCTAAAGTTTCAAGATAAAACATGCTGCTCCATTGATTCAATATCTCCAATTGCACATTCCATGCAATTGGAGATTACTGTAAGACATTAGAATTTCAAATATCCCTGTATTTTAAAGTTTATAGATCAAATATTCCAAAAGGCCACTGGAGATAACTAACACAAATAAGTTTGGCATGTTAATAACACTAAGTGATAGCCGATAGGTAAGCCACGAAGTTCACTTCATGACTAAGAAAAAAAAACATTTACACCCAAGATTCAGCTAAAGCAAAATTATTAAAACCTATCACTATCAGAGACCTGACTGACTGAAAAAGCAAACTTTACTTTTACAAAATGTATAGTTCCACACCTTTCGAAAGAAGGCTACTAATCAGAAGATGCATTCTTCAAGGATTTTCTAATAACAACTGACCTCCCTCTGTGTTTCAGATATAAATTGTCCCGTCAAATCCCGCAAAACTTCCAGCATGTCATTCATCGCAACTCTTCCATTGCCATCCGAATCATAAACCTTAAAAATAACTACCAAACAACAAGACACCATCATGCCAAAAATGGACATTCACAGAAAACACAATTTCTATAAATATACATGACTTTACAAAAAAAACAAAAACAAAAACTTAGGGTGCTAGAGCTTTTACTACAATCCCACAATGAATGAAAATGAATACCACTTGGATATAGCCATCCACATTTTAATGATTGACATGGTAAGTGTCACGTGGATTATTACGTTAGTTTGTAAGCGCAATAAGCATCACGTGGCCATTCACATTTTAATGATTGACGTGTGCTAATGGCCATGTAGACCGTCACATCAATTTGTACAGGATTTGTAATAAAAGCTGCAGCACTCTTTCAAGACCTATATATATATCATCATCATCATCATCATCATCATCATTACATTCAATTTTCTGTTGCAAGGTGGCTCGAGGACTGAATGCGGACAAGAATGACACAAATTCCTTGAAGTTTAACCCATCCAACATCCGCAACAATCTCTGGGAGAGAAGTAATGTATTCTCAGTAACCAAAAAATGCACACAAGGATACTCTGCATAAACACATATACATATCAGAGCAAAAGTAGGACCTGAGAGAGAGGGTTAACGGCGAATTCAGGAACGGACAAGAACTCCTCGGCGGAGATGAAACCACCGCCATTGCGATCGAGCTGACAGAACCTCTGGTACAGAGACACTATCTCCTGCTGCGAGACTACAACGTACCAAACCAGATCAATGGCTCAAAATTCAACGAGATCAAAAGAGAATGTGAGCAGATGCGTAAAAACTTACACGCTCGGTTGCAGTGTTCCTGAACCTCTTCGATGTCGTACTGCGTGAGCATTGACGATGTGTTGCCCATGGTGGTGACTGGTGAGGGCGAACAAGATTCTCGGACAGTGAGAGGAGGAATCGGGTGTAGTGGGGGTATATGGAATCTAATTGGGAGATACAAGATGAGCGCCTCTGCAACCACCTCGGTGAGTTCGGAGACTCGCAGTTGGTTGGAGCGTGTGCGCCTTGTAACAAAAGCGCGTGGTCAAAACATATTTATTATTTTTTGAATTTTTCCGATACATGTTTTTATTAAAGTAGTTTTATAAGTATATTAAATGGTCTTAAAGTGTCCATAAAAAAATAAAATAACTTTTAAAATTATCATTGAACGTGTAATTGATCAACTGGTAATTTTAAAAACTACCTTATATTTTGATGGACACTTAATGTACTCCTAGAATTACTCATATTTTTATTCTTAATATTGCTCAAAATAAAAATTTATTTTATAAGTCTCTTGTGTGTTATTATTGTGTCCCTAAAAAAATGATGTGGTTTTTAAAATCACAATTTGATCAAAATTTAATAACAATTAATTACAAATTCAATGGTGATTTTAAACGTCACCTCATTTTTTGAGGGAGACAAGAGTACACAAGATGGACTTCTAGCATTATGCTAAAATAAGATTTTATTTTATTTTTATTTTTATATGACTAATTAACTCTGCTAGGGGAGTAATGCTAGAAGCCAATCGTTTACCACTCTGGTGCCCCTCAAAAAATGATTGAACTTATAATTAATCACAATGAGTAAAATTTTAAAAGTCACTCTTGTGTTCCTCCAAGAATAATGTGGCTTTTAAAATCACCACTTGATCAAAATTTAATAGTGATCAATCACAAGTTCAACGGTGATTTTAAAAGTACATCATTTTTGGAGGGATACAAGAGTGACTTCTAACACTACAAATCACTAATGAATTTTGATCAACTCGTGATTTTAAAAGCCACATCATTCTTAGAGGGTTACAAAAGTAACTTCTAAAATTATTCCTGCTAGGAGAGGTCAAATCATTTATGAGATGTGCGCTCAATTGAACTATCTTTAAAGTCAACTTAAAATAAAATTAGGGATGATAAAAAAAAAAAAAAAAAATGCATTTAGTTTGTCAATATCCTTTTCAAATAACCAATCAAGATTTCTAATAAATGTTGATAAAAGTGATTAATGATAGGTAAATTGTCAATTGATAAATGCAGATTAGTTGAAAAATTGAGAACAGGTAAATGAACAAAATTTTCCTTCAAATTAGGTTGACATTTCTCACATGCATTTTTAACAAAATCTGTTAATCTTATAAAAGATACACACGATAATCACTTGATCTAAAGAAAAAATGTTAATTTAATGAACTTGATTGATTGGAGGAAGACTTTGTCGAGATAAATTATTGTGAGGATTGGATTAATTGTTGGACCGTCAATTCCTATAGTGAATATACAAAGACATTTTGCTTTATTCAAGTATAAGCATATAATTTCCTTACGAGGCTTTTGTTTTAATTAAACAAGCTAAGCCCGTAGGCTTGGCAAAAATACTGAAGGGCTAAAAGATACATAACTAATTCTACATAATTTAGCATCCAATTTTAAAAAATAAGAGTGCATTTAACACAGTAATTTTGTAGGCCAAATGCATGTTTTAAAGTAAAATTACAAAAAATATCTTGTTTGAAGGGCTTTTAAAAAAAGGAAAAAAAATACAAAATTGATCCCTATGGTTTGCCTAATTTAGAAATTACTTAATGTTATATAAAAATTAACTGATAGGACTTTGTGGTATGCAAAATTGACAAATTACTCATTGAAGTCAATTTCTATCCATTAACTTGACATAAACCGTTAAATTGTCATGTCAACATCGTCAGGTCTAATAAAAACACGTGTTGCTCTTAATAATATATATTAAAAATGTAAAATGTAAAATGTAAAATAATATATAATAAAAAATAAAAAGCAAAGAAAGGGTTTGGGGGATGGTGGCCTGCGAGCCAACCCATCCCCACAGGCCACCCCCTCCCAAAGGAGGTGGCCCTAAACCCCCTTTCTTAGCTTTTTTTTTTTTTTTTTTTTTTTTTTTGGTTCTTCTTAAAATAATTTAAGTTTTTAATTTTTAATATATTAATATTTTTTTTAAGAGCAACATATGTCACATTTTTATTGGACCTAACGACGCTGACGAGGCAATCTAACGATTTCTGTTAAGTTAGTGGACGAAAATTAACTTCAGAGAGCAATTTGTCAATTTCGCCTACCAGAGACCTCTCAGTTAATTTTTATACCATAAGTGATTTGTAAATTAGGCCAGTTTCATAGATTAATTTTGCATTTTTCCCTAAAAAAAAATAACAATTTGAAATTTTTTTTTTTTTTTAAAAAAAATCCACCTTTTTTTAGCAACATGCAAGATGATTTTAAAAACTGAACAGTATTTTCTCACAGCAAGTATCATACTCTTACGGATTTTATTTTTACAAATCACATTTTCATTAACTTTCTTTTGAAATTGCTATTTTTTAAAAGTGCACTAAAACCCAAACCACATTTTCCTAAAAACTCTATCAAAATACCGAAGCCTAAATAACTGACCCCTTAACTCAGCAACCAAAAAGCTTTTCCTAAACTTGGTGTGCATTTCTTGAAGAGAACATTTGAGAATTGACAAGTACAGGTATATTTATTGGACAATGGACATGAAGCAAATGACTATTCAAGATGCCATTAATTGATTAGAAGGTAGCTTTCCTTGACAGGGGTTATATCCATCCGGAACATCTCAGTCTTGTTACCAATTGCCACCATCTCCATCACGAGATTGGTAGAAGTCATTTGGCCGTACAATGTTCACCTCCTCAAACTCGTTATCATCTGGAGGCAACAAAAGAAAGATTGTCAAAAGTTTGTTTCAAGGAAGTACATGAGTGAGACACGATTAAGATAAGAATAATGCTAATTTTCATACCCATTTCACATCGGCTGACATGACGTGTCTAAAGTGGCTTTCAATGTTAGCCACTTAAAACACGACACGTAAGCCAATGTGAAATTGGTGTAACGAGTTGTATTACTCTAAAGATAATTTCTTCCAATAATCATGAAATCTAACAGAAACTTCCAAAAACTACCAGGAATGACTTCTACTTCTAGAGTAGACCAAGTATAATGATATTCATAGTTGTCACTGACCCAAACGACATTTACTCAAGATAAAACCCGTCATTTCTTCTATGGAAAGAAACAAGAAATCTACAATAGGGGGAGCAGCGAAAGGTTAAAAAGTGACCAAAAAGCCCAAATTGCAAATAACAATGACGTGACAATGATAATAATAAAGACAATAATGACAACTATAATATGCGTTAAAATAATATTGGTCCCCAAACATCTTTAACAAAATATCCAACAGAAGAATGTTTTTCCCATGCATCCCCACAATATATCAGAGGTGTTCACTATAGTTTCACAAAACTGAGACCTCAGTTCTTTGTTTATCTACTAGCATCACAATCTAGTTAATTATCAATCTGTGCGATTTACTGCTCAAGATAACAATAATATAATCTGGTCCTTTCAGACATAGATCATCCAACCTTCTAACCATTCAATACAAAGAGTAGCTTAGGAGAGAGCTAAGAGAAAATTATAGAAGCCAAACACATAAAACTTAACTCAGGCTTGCAACCAAAAATTACAAAATACACCCAAAAAAAAAAGGCCAGTAAGTGCACAAGAGATGCATAAAAATGGGCCATAGAGCCAAGTAAGAGAAAAGGTTTAGGAAAACCACCTTTTCTCAAGGTCAGTGCCACGACTGCATCGTTTTCAACCTGAAAAATACATTAACAATGTCACAACATCTTTAAAGCTCCCATGGTCGTAAAAGAAGATTTTGGGCTCTCACCAGAAAAGAATTTAGTCACTTCTGAGCACTAATTCTAAAATACAAAGCAGGAGAAAAAGTAAATCAAACAATAAGTTGTAATGACAGGATGATACCTTCTGATCTGCCAATGTCTTTGAATCCTCTAATATTTCCCCAGTACCAACTAGGATCAAACGCTGATTATTAACTGGTTGATCAGCGAGGACATGCAATTTCTCCTTTATGCCCAGAATTGTTTCAGTTGGATCACACCGTATAAAGTAAGTTGTCTTACTACGCTTAACACGGATATACATAGCCTGCACAAGATTTACAGTGTAAATCGTCACAGAGTTCCAAGAGTAGGACCTTTTATTCTTTTAGGCTCTAAGAAGTAGAACTCTAACAATAGCCAGAGTTGCTAGAATGATTGGATAAAACAAAAGAAGCAGTTAGATTATTATCTACTTTAATCCAGTACTCCTCCAAAGCAAGATCCATATGCCTTCAATGCTTTTACATTTGAATTCATTTTCTTGATGAGATACCTAATCTAACATTAACGCTTTAAGTAATAAATTGTAATAATTATTTCTCGACCAATGGAATTCAATGAAACAAAAAGATAATAATCATGACCATGACAAAAATATTTTAATTTATTTTCTTTAATTACATGTCTAACCTGACATCAACAGTTTACATATCAAGGTCATATAATTGTTATGATCTCCTTTTGAAGAGGAGAATGAAATGCGACAAAAATGTAATAACAAAGAACATACAAATGAATCTCCATATATGGATATAATTGGAAGATAATTTTTTTATGAACAATAAATTTATTGATAGAAAGGGAAAGCCCTTGTACGAGACAATCACCCTAAAGGCATTTACAATCTGCAAAAATTAACAAGATCTAAAAAATTCGCTGTCCTCCAATACGAGGGTCCTTGCCCACTATGTAACTTCTTAACATTAAAACTTGAAGCTGAAATTGGAGGTTTTTTAGCCATCAATATGCCCCTGTAACAATGTCTCCCTTAACGTTCTGTTTTCCACTTATTATGACCCTAGAACTATCTAAACTCTAGGCTTCCTCTATTATAAGAGCTCTGATCCTCACAGTAATCATTTACAGATGGCAACCACTTCCTCATTGCATCTTTAGAATGACTATTTCAATATAATTGCCTGTCCTGGAAGTAGTAATTCTCATGCTTGCTCTTCTAACCATTGTTTCCTTCAAATAAATTTCAAAATGCCACTGTTCCACTTCGTGGTTGGCAAAAGTTATTAAACTGAATAAATTGTGTGGTTGTGTCATCATTTGCAGCAACTTTGAATGCGTATATCAAGTTTAATTGCACAAACATAAGAACATGTCTGATACTAAAAGTTTTAATTGAGTACAATCTAGTTAAAATGTATGGAAGTTGCAAGCAAAAGGCACACACTTCCAATCATCGTCGGGATTCATTTATATGCTTTTATAATGAAACAAACAGAATCGCTAAAAGTTGCTCCTCCAAGATGACAATTACATCAAGTAATCACTTCCTTCTTACATCCCAATTCACAATAAAACATATGTATCAATAATTAGCTATTAATGCATTTTTATAACCATTACTGGCTTATAGTAAATAAAGAACAACATTTATCATGTAACGTATTTATTAAAATCTGCAGTGCAACAATGATTCCAGTGGAAATAAATTAGCAATGCACATACCATATTGACTGCACACTAAATAAAGCTCTACACCCCACTTGTGACACTTATTTTTGATGTTGAGTAAAACCTGGAGCAAGTCGAAATAAGTCAAGGCATTAATTTTTTTATTAAAAAAAAATTAAAACTTGAAAATACTCTTAAATATTCCTTCAACAACTATCTCGCCCTTAAAAATATAAGATTTTCTTTGAGAAACAATTCAAGAAGATACAATCTAAAGGCTCCAAGTTCCAGCCATGGAGATTCTCATCATAGCTGATATTCCTCATTTTACAATATTACACTAAAAGATTCAAAAACTCAAGCTACAAATAATTATCAACAGCCAAGCTCAAAGTTTTTTCTAGAATTAATATGGTTCTTGATCAAGGAATATGGAGGTCAATTCCTAGAATTAAGATATGTTTTCTATTAAGTACACTTCTTAGACTTCATTTTTCCTCTATAAAACTTCATAGTTGGCTATGAAGGGGATAGACCACTGAATTTCAGGAGAGGCCAAATCAATACCTCCCTTTATTAATAGATTTTTGGGACTCAACCTACTTACATGACAATGATAAATATAAAGATTGCATAGCAATAAAACTGTAATGGATCAATAAAATCACAAGGTTGAGATGCCTCATTTTTTTTCAATGTATCGAGTATATCTATCTCAAACACCACGGTCTTCTTGCTAATAATGACAGTACAAAATTCCCCATGCAGAAAGTATTTTCATTCTTGGTAAAGAACATATAACAAAGGCAAATTATATGTATTTAAATACCCGAATTTTATGTCAAAATGCAAAGTTTGTTCACACATTTTTCTTTGAGGTTTCCGGTAGTCTTGTTCTAAAAGCTTAACAAATTAGCGAAGTTGGATTTAGCTTAGGTGCTGTAAAAGAAATTATAAGATCTACTTATGTAGTTTTTTCAACAGTCTAGATTTAATTCCAAGTTGAAAAAACTGAAATTAAATCTGAACACCTAAGCCAAATCTAGTGAAGTTCCCCATAATTATAACCGAAGATTTCTCTTTTGGTTTGTCTAAAGGTGCTTGACATTTAGACATGAAACGCCTTCCCTACCCACCCTGTCAGATATCATCTAAGCACTATACTGTTATCATGCTGCCACATCATGGTGCCCATAAGCTAAATGCTTCCTAGAGTTTTCGAAAACAATAGCCTAGTAAAAGTGGGAGATTCGTGTAACAAACGATGACCATATCTTTCAGAATGTGCTTACACCTGACCCCTACGAACCCTACAAAATGTCACTTTAAAACCATAAACCTTTTCTGCAATGGTAGTGCACCAACATTACCGAAGGACAAAATTACAACACAATGAGTCCGCTTCAAGCTGAGCTCATGGTAAGAAATCAAACAAAACCACAAAGCTTCAAGCTACTTTGATGGGGGTTTGGCCTAACATTCCTCTCTCACAGAACACCCTTTAAACATACTCATTTTGTGGTTTAAAGGGCTTTAGGGTTCAATTAAACCCTAAAGCCTTCAAAAACCAATATTCGATTAGGTAGATAACAAAATAGAGTTATTGGGGGTTTCATTGGCGAGCTCATGCTCAAGCACAAGCACAAGCACCTCCGTTGCTATCCACCTCACACATCCACCACCGGCGATCAAAGCGACTTACCCTCAAAACCCACCTTCTTTGCTTCACCCTAGCCACCCGCTAAAACCACAGCCAAGCTAAGAAATCCCCCATCAAAACCACCTTCTTGCCCACCGCAACACAACCTCCACCGTGAAACCACCATAGCCACCATGTGATTCGCAATAGACCGAGATCGACAAGAGAGAAAGAGAAAGAGAAAGAGAGTTACCTGGGACTGATTGGAGAAGGAGAGCGCCAGAGCGGGAGAATGGGGACCGCGCTTAGACTGGTACGGCGTCAACGGGTTAGTGACTGGAGCCTGAAGGAGTAGCGAAATTGTGTGTAATAGAGGTAAGATAACAATTTCTAATTTTGATAATTAATTAATAATAGGTCCCCTGTCCCCATCATTTTTAAAGGGTGTTCTGTGTGTAGTGGGTCTTTAAGCCAACCCTTATGGGTTGGTTTCTTTTGTTCTCCAAACTTTTATGGCTTTGAAGTTTTTGGTTCTCTCGAATTTGATTTGGTGGAGGTTTGTATTTGTGTTTATTTCTTGTTTTTTTTTTATTTTATTTCCCTTGGTAGGAAGACAACATGAGATGGTCACTGAGAATGTTTTTTCGGTCGTGTATTCAGCAATCTCTGACCATTCGTTGATCCGTCATTTTTATCTTATGAAGCCAGATCTATTTCAATTCACTGATTCTCTCTTGACACGCCCCCCTTGGCCGTGTTTGCCGTCTTCTACGGTGGTTGTCTACTGCGGAGAGGTCGCTGAGCTAGCGCGTGTTCTCCACAAGTAGTCACCGATGGCAAAACAGTCCCTTTTTTTGGCTGGATCTTTGTTTTAGTTTTCCTGTTGCATTTGTGTTTTATATTTCTTGTATTGTCAAAGTCTGTCTATAGGTTTTACTTATATTATGGTTATGTTTTTACGGCCTAATTGCTGAGATTAGCACTTTCATATCTAGTAGTGGAGCTCAATGTTTGAGAGGGGCTCAAAATGCCGGCTATTATAATATTTGTGTATTTGTAGGCAACACTCAAATCAATTTATCTAGCTGTATAGAGTGTTTGTACTTCTACCCACTGTTGCCCTCGGGCCTTTTTTTTAGTAATGCAAGAAGTAATAATTCAAAAAAATAAAAATAAAAATAAAAATAGCCTTAATATATATATATTAAAAAAAAATAGTAACAGACCCACTGCCACTGTCGTGGGTCTTCACTCTTCACTAGACCCATGGCCGTTTGTGGGTAACCAGACCTTTTGCTTGCACCATTCTTCTAATTTTCGTATAAATTTTGTGCCAATTCCAAGCATTTTACAAGCCACGAAAAGCATTCAGAATTCATTCCTCGTCGATCAAGGAATTAAGAGCTCCAGGCTCACGGCTTTTTTTTTTTTTTTTCTTAAAAAAAAAAAAATTAAATTATAAGAACTTTTTTTTATTATTAAAAAAAATTGAAGAACATTCTTGCCTTCTTGCGGAATAAAAAAAGAAAAAAAAAAAAAAAAGTACACATACTATTCTTAAACTACCGCTTAATGAGAAATGCTACATATCATCCATTTGTCCTCATTTTATCCTCTCAAAATTGATGTAACTCTTAAAATTACCATTGAATTTATGATATATCATTATTGGATTTTGATCCAATTGTGATTTTAAGAGCCACATCAATTTTAAGAGAACAAATGAATGATATGTTGCATTACTTCCCCTCAATAACAAAAATACCCTCCATAAAATTATATAAAAAAATTAAAATTATATAAAAACAAAACAAAAATTTAAAAAAAAAAAACAAAAAAAAAAAACAAAGGTTTTCCCTTTTTTTTTTATTTTTTTTTATTTTGCTTTACATAATTTTAGTTTGGGGCTCCCCTTGGATTTTTATTTTTCTCATTTTTTTTTAAAAAAAAAATTGTTTTTTTTTAATCCTTCAATTTTTATTTTATTTTTAGTTTTATTTTTCGAATCCATGAGGATAGATTTGTCTTATTGTAACTTTTTTAAGGTTATTTTTGTCTTTTTATTGGCTTTATTGACATTTTTTGGTAATTGGAAAAAAAACATTGACACAGTTGATAATTTGTGAACACATTAATAATTGAGTGGTAGTTTAAAGATGATTGATGTATTTTTTTTTTAAAAGAAACATCACAAAATTTTTATATTTGTCCCCAATGGGTAGCTCAATCGGCTGAGAACCACGCCTCATGAAGTGAAAGTCACTAGTTCGAATCCCTCTTCCCTCTCTCTTGTGTGGACATGTCAGGAAAAAAAAAAAATTATATTTACTTTTTCCATAAAATAAAGTGTGAATTTAGAAGGCTTCATTAAAAAGGGTACAGTCTCCCTCTCCTGGTGGTGATATTTTACCACCGGAAAAGCAACTTCTCGAGGAGAGAGAAGCTCCCGTTTTTTTTTCAACTTAGAGAGAGCCCATCTTTGAAGTTGGTTTTGCTGGGAGAGGGAGGCTTCACGTCTCCATCACCCGGTGGTGGTGTCTCCTAGCCTTCTTAGGGCTTTGGAGAGTTTTTTTGTCCCTCCTGGTTTTATTAGTGGAGGTTAGTTTTTGTTCCCCCCGGTTGATCCGGTGGGGGTTGATGTTCACCTAGCCCTTTGGGCTATAGTGGTTTTCTTTTCTTTTGCTCAGGCAGAAGGTTCAACTCTAGATGCTCAGGTTGGGGGAGTAGCCGGTTTTTTGTGTCGTCATCGGATTGTTTTTTTGGCCGGTTTTCATTTTTTTTGTTTCAGATTTTTGAAGTCAGATCTACGCATGTCTGCCGATTTCTGCTAGACACGCGCCCCTCAGCCGAGTTCTCCGTCGTCGTCCGCTTCTACTGCCTGTCACACAGGTCGTCGGAGTTCGGTGCGTGGCTTGCACGCGCCAGAAAGCCCTTTGCTCTTTGCCGCACGTGACGGGCATGTTCCGCCATTTTTTGGCCTTGCACGGTGGGGAAAGGTTCTACGGCAGCTGTTCTTCTGCTGGATGGTACTGGTGACAGCACGTGTCGCCACGCACCAGTGTCTCCGGTGGAGCCCGCCTCTGTCTCTTCTACCGACACTATGTTGTATTTTCTGTTTGTGTCTTCTGTTATGATTTACCTTTGTAATTTTTAGACATTATGAAGACTGTTTGTTGGCTTGGATGTTAGATCTGTCTCTCTTCTTTGTGCCAGGTTGTGCTTTATTGTTAAGAGGGGCTTAAAGTCTTTCTTTGTAATGTTTATTTATTATTTGGGTAGCTGCTGTTGTTGTATATTCTTGATCTTTGTCACAGTTTACCTTTGGTGGCTGCTTTAAGTCAGGTTTTTCCTGACTTAGTGGGTGAAGTTTCTTTATCTCTAGTCACAAATCGCCTACGGGCAGTGATTTTGCCTTCAGGCATGTAGTTTCTTTTGTATTTATATTGGACTTTGGTCAAGTGTAATCTACTATGGGACTCATACGAAGTTTTATGTTTCATTAAAAAAAAAAAAAAAAGGAAAAAAAAAAAAGAAAAAGAAAAAAAAGGGTACAGTCTGACTCTGGCACGATAAATTAAGAGTTTGTTTTTTCTGGGCCGGCCGCAAGGTGGGTAGTGGATCGAATAAGGCAAAAGAGAAGGGAAAGTTCCCATGCAGGAGGACTTCAAGAAGCAACAAAATGCTCTCTGTTTGTCATCTAAAGTTTACTGGTTTATAGAAAAGTGAAAAGCAAAAATATTTTTGGCCCTCTTTAGTTTTTCCCCTTGGAAAACTCTTCTCTAGAGTTATATTCCATAAGAAATTTGGCCCATCCTTAAGCTTGGCCAAATTAGAGTTTAAAATTGAGTAATGCTATACATATGATATTTTTTTTATAACTTTTGACATGTCAACATTTGATTAGACCTAAAAAAAATTGTTGACATTTAATGCTTCTAATCACATAATAATACGTGTAAAAAAATTGGAAGTCTAACATAAAAAAAATATTAGATGTATAATATAATATAATATAATATAATATCATATATTTTTTTTGTCATAAAAAAATGGATCGTGTAGAAGAAGAGGCGTACAAGAAAAATGTTTATAATTTTCAAGTCAAAATCCTTAACTTATTTTTTATTTTTAAAAACTTAAGAACCATTTTCTTTTAGAAAAAAAAATAGAAAAAGTTTCATTGACATAAATTTTTTAGCCAAAAATTTTTAACCCGATTTGCAAGTTTGATATGAATTTATTTTAAAATTAGCAGATCATAGTCGAAGAGTTTGAGCTTTTTAATTAAATTAATCGGGTTAGAATTGACTTATATAATCTTATATCATATCTCGATCCGATCGTACTCAAAATGAGATATTTAGAACTTATAATTTTTTACATAACTCGTAAAATCGATACGAATCTAAAAAAAAAAATTAAAAAAAAATTAACTCTTTAAAATTAATTGATTTGATCGGTTTAATTAAATAAATAAAGTTAAAACTTATAAAGTATTATATTCACAGCAAACACAAATTGCTGTCACCGTCCTACAAAATTCCCTTTCGCCTAAATTACAGTCAACTCAAACAGCCGATTGACAGATTTGGCGATATGATTCAAAAGAACAAGTCTGGAACTGCCCCGACGCTTCCCGGACAGCCCAAGACCGATGATCCGCGTTGGATTCCCATATGATACGAATACACTCAAATAAAGGTAGGACAAAAAATTGGGAGTTGACTAAGCACAATGAGTCTGTAGATAAAATGGTCGGCAAGACGCTGACCCACTGACCCCACGTTGATAAATCACAGGGCCATATTCTAGCCGTTGCATTCGCCACTACCAACCTTTTGAAAAACTCCCAGGTTCCGTTTGCGGGAAAAAAGGAGGAGGGGGGCCACAAAGGCAATGATGATGATTAATTTGATATGATCTTAAGCGTGTTCAGAGCTCTTTTTAGTTTTTGCCTACTATACAATTCAGGAGAGCAAGAAAACGACCTCGTTTTGCTCCTTTGACCCACCATCCCCATTGGCTAGAAAGCACATACTATTTCTCCACTGCTTAATGCTTAATTGGTAAGCAAAGATGCAGTTTTGCACCTTGTACTTTGCTACTTCGGTTGGAGATATTTCCTTTCCGAATATCCAATCTGCTATTGTAAGAAAAGCAAGGCCATTGTTTTAGAGAGAAGCAAGTGACCAAGTCTGGTTCTTGAATCGCTCCCCAGAGGGACCCTCTTGAGCAAGAGTCTGGAATCTTGGAAGGGAGAGAGAGGATTTTGCATTGATGGGCCTGCTGTTTTTGATCAATTTGGCATTGGGTGTGATTTGGAAAGTGGGTTCAAGTTTTAACTCTCTTTCCTTTTTAGAGTTGCATGGGTAAGTTTCATGTAGCTTCCTAGAAACCGCACAGGGTTGTTCTTATCTGAGTTTGTGCTCTTCTGGCTTGTGAAGCAGACAGCGTGGTTGAGTTTTGTCTGACTTGTGTATTGACACACTGTTTGTCTTGTTTGATTTGATATCGAGAAAAAGTGACGGAGGATTTTTTTTTATCACTCGAGTCTTGGAAGGTAGAGAATTTGCATTGATAGTCCTGCTATTTTTGATCAATTTGGCTTTGGGTGTGATTTGGAGACTGGGTTCAAGTTTTAACACTCTTTCCTTATTAGAATTGCAAGAATAAGTTTCATGTAGCTTCCTATAAACCACAGGTTGTTCTTATCTGGGTTTATGCTCTTCTGGGTTGTGAAGCAGACAGGGTGGTTGGGTTCTGTCTGACTTGTGCATTGACACATTTTAGGTGTTTGTTGATTTGTTCTCAAGAAAGAGTCACAGAGGATTTTTCATCACTTGGGTCTTGCTCTTGCTCTGAGAATCATATTTGATTTGATCACTCTGTACACGACAACTAGGTAAATTCACCTTCCTTTCTGGGTTTCCTTCTCTCTTTTTCTTTTTGTGTTTAAATGTTTGTGATATTTGCATAGCTTTCATTATCTTTTTATCGATGTCCTCTCAATTAGTGCATTTTGTCCCTTTAGTCAATTTTCTGGGAATATTGGCCCTCTAATGAACCAGAAGTAAATTTGAAGTAATTACTAGTGCTTTCGTCTTTCCAAACCAGAAACATCAGACAGCATCAAGTATCATTTTCATGTTATCAAAGGACGGGCTACTTTCAAGAATGATTCTTCAGAACCAGGCCCATATTGTTTTGGTCTTTTTCCCCCTAGGAAAACTTTTCTCTGCAGTATAGTCAAATTCTTCGGGAAAACTCTTCTGAAAGTATATTTCATTCAAAGTGTCTCTGAAAACTTGTTTTCTCTGTGTGCGTGCGCGCATGCATGACCAATTAACAAGAAACCTTATGTTTGTTAATATGTTTTGAAACGTGTTTTTTTATTTATGGTTTAAAAAAGAGTTTGATGCAATATAAAGGTGAACACTGTTTTTCTATTTTTAGAAGTGTTTTATGTTTTGGTTAAAATCTTATGTTTGTTAAGGTGTTTTGAATGCTGTTTCTTTATTTTTGGTTTGAAAAAGTAATTGATACTGTTTTTCTATTTTTAAAAGTGTTTTGTGTTGTGGATAAAACCTTATGTTTGTTAACTTGTTTTAAAGGGTGTTTTTTATTTCTTGTTTGAAAAAGTGTTTGATTTTTGGAGAAAATTGTTTTTCAAAACTTTTGCAAGTGTTTTATGTTTTGGATTTTTTGTTAAATGTTTTTATTTTGAGAAACAGAAAACAAAAGACAAACAAAAATTTTAACATAGTTTTGAAAACTTCTTTGGGAGTTTTAAGGCAGAGGAGAGGATTAAGCCTCAAATATGTGCTTGTTCACTTGCAGAATCCTGTTTGCCAAGTTATCACTCTGGTTTTGAAAAATTGGTCCCTAGTTTTGTTAGAAAGACAAATCTTAATATGTAAGCGATGCTGATAGAAAATTTCGGTTATTTTGTGCTCAGAACTGACTTTTAATAACTTCTACAGCCTATCAACTGAGCCATGGCTGAAAGCATGTGTTCTGCAATGTCGGAAACTGATATTCTAGCTCTAAAGGAAACTCTTCAAGCTCAACAACAACTTCTCCAAAAACTGTACAGCGAGTTGGATGAGGAAAGAGAAGCCTCTGCTTCTGCAGCTAGTGAAACTTTATCCATGATACTGCGTTTGCAAGGAGAGAAGGCTGCTGTACAGATGGAAGCAAATCAATATAAGAGAATGGCAGAAGAAAAGATGTCTCATGCCGAGAATTCTCTTTTTATTTTTGAAGATCTTATCTATCAGAAAGATATGGAAGTTGCATCTCTGGAGTTTCAAGTTCAGGCTTATAGGTGCAAATTTCTTAGCATGGGTTGTACTGATTTGGGTGCCTATGACTGTAGATTTCCAGAGAATATGTTTTTGCAAAGAAGTGATTCATGCAAGGTGGAAACAGATGCTTGTAGCAATGTAAGAAGATTGAACTCTCTGCCTCCAATTCAACTCAAAGATCCCCATCTGAAGAAAAGTAATTTAGAAAGAGAATTATCCCCAATCCCAATGTCCGATTTGATTCCAAAAATATTGAAGCAAAATACAGAACATGAAGTTAATGTTCAAAACTTGGATTTTGAGAAGAAATCGGGAAATTCCACTGGTGGAACCTTTGATTCGTATTGGAAGCAGATCAAAAAGTTAGATGGACGAGTGAAAGAGATATCGGATTGTAAAGTTTCTGGTAGAGATAATTCTGCAAACTTGAAGGGTGAGTCACTGCCTTGCTCAGTACTTCCACAACTAAGCATTGAAAAATTACGTGCAGCGACAAGTGGAGAAATTATTTCTAATTTGGAGCAAGTTAAACTTCAGGAATATATACAGGAAAGGGAGTCAATTTTTAATTCTCCTTGCTCCTCAACTGTACAGGATATTTTTGAAGTCCCTCAAAGTAATGAGATTTGTAAAGCATATGAATGTCAAAAGAGAGAAAGGAGTAAATTGATTTTGGAAGGTGAGAACAGGCTAGGAAAGCCAGATTTGGTCTCTGAGGATACCTTTGGGTTGCATTTTAAAGATGAAACAGACAGGACAAAGAAAATATTGCTATGTGCAAACTATGATGACAAATTATTTAAAGCAAGAAATGAAGCAAGTGTTGACTGCAATATGGCTCTTGTTCAACCGACAACAAGTGCTGCTGAATCTCAAGCAGAGATTCAACAGTTGTGTCAGAGAATTGAGCGGCTTGAGAGAGAGAGAAATTATCCTAGGCAAGAAATTAGTGAGGTAGGGGAAGAGGAGTTGAAGTTGTTAAAGGAGATACATGAGCAAATTAATACGATACAGACCGAGTTAAGAAGTTGGAGAACTAAGAAATCCCCTCCACAAGATGCACAGTCCCTAGATATTCTTGCTGAGGTATGACTCTCTTTCTTGTGTTTTATTTCCAAGTGTGTGCTAGATTCCTGATATCTTCATGCGTATACTCACCCTGAACTAAAAAGTTTGATAACATGACCAATATTTGTGGACAGGCAATGCTATACTTTTGGCTTTAAGAAATCAATTGGCACCAGTCAGATGAAAACTTCCACGCATCATTGCAGACATGCTTGACACAAAGGATCGAGTAAGAGTATCTTTGATCTTTCCAACAAATAGTGTGAACAAACAGTTGTAGGTTCTTGTTTTTTATTTGAATGTCTTTGAGGGAAATTTTTTTTGTCTTCTGAACTTGAGACTTAGGTTGTAAGTAACATATATACCTTTCTGTATTTGGAGAGTGCTTTGTTTTCAACATGTATAGAGTGTTTTCTCTTTTATACCAATGAAAATAGTTGTATTGGACATCACTGAACGAAATCTTTTCTCAAATTTTATGTGTATTATTATCTCTTTGTTCTGAACAATAAAGAATGTCCACTGAATAACTTATATTAATAAACTATGAAAGGATGCCAGTTTATTATTTTGTCTTTATAATTAGTTACTAATTATTAAAAAAAAATTGTCCGATGCAGGTTAAAAGTGTTACATGATTTTATTATAGAGTGAAGCGTCTTTGATTAACGAGGTTCTATTCTATTATTCTTTTATGTCACCTTTTTGAAAATAATTATTTATATATATATATAAGGCCTTATCTAAAATTATCGTTTTTGTCCCACACTATATCGACCCGGCCCTTATACATAATATCTGATTTTGGGTCCTATGGAAGGAAATAATCATACAGTGGCATGATGTTGCATGGACCCACTATATTAGCACTTGATTTTATTATTGAAAAGATCCCTTCTAATGTAACCTTTTCAAAAAAATTCAAATGCCATAACTATTTCATTCTTGAAAGTCATGACCTTTTGATTAGTCAGTTCAATCACAAAATATTTAGGATGATCAATACTTAAGAGCAGACATGATGACAGTCCATTGTACCCACTCTTTTCAAAGGTAAGATGGAGAGACATGACTGAACCATACAAGTAAAACATATTGTACCAAACATGACTTCACAAAGGATATATTGCATTCAGGAGACACGATTTTTCTTTTGATAAGCATTAAGAGACAAGATTATAAAGCTTTTAGCCTCTTTTTTTTTTTTTTTTTTTTTAGAGCTCTCTCTCTCTCTCTCTTTGTGCTTTGCTCTTGTTCAGATTTCTGTAATAGAATTGATCATCACTAAACTAATCATTCTGCTGCTTACATTATTAAATTAGCATTTGATTTATATTATGCTAACATTGTATATCGTAGAACATAGAATATAAAGCAAACAAAAAAGAATTGTTTTATTATTACATTTCAGTTCGACCCCTTCAAAAATGAATTTCTGGTCCGCCACTTCTCCATACCAATACAAAATTCTTCGTTAATTCCCAACTACATGCAGTTAAAAAGATAAATAATAATAATAATTAACAAAAAAAAAATTAAGCCAAGTGGGTTGTGAGTTGTGAGGCTATCTTACTCAGGGCCATGACCATATTGTTCTTGTCGGTTATTGGTGATTTTCCATGATCAGGTAAACTTTCGAACATCATTTCACACGCTTCTGCTTGGTTCATGACATCAGTCATAACAGATGCAGCAGTAACATAAGACTTGGAATCAAAATTTCTGTAGGCATTAGGGACCTTTTCATTGACAATTCTGCCATAAATACTGGAGCACATGGGAAGAGCATCACCTTTGGTCCTTGTGAGCAATTTCTTCACTTGGGCAAGAGTCGTTGTGGCACTAGACAGCACAATACCATACATGACATGTGTTAGCTCTTTGGCATCTCTTGCACGAGCCCCACGAGGGTCTGATCTGAGGGACTTTTGGCACAGACCAGAGTCGTGTGTTTTTTCACAATTGTTTGATATCAAATCTGCTCCAATTTCCTTCATTGATTGCTGTAGAAGAACGAGTATTAGAAATATTGTTGCCCATGAGTTCACAAACTTCATCTTTCTTCTTCTTAGCTAAGGCTTACTTTTGAATGCTGCAAGTTTCTATTAATGTATATCCTCTGTAAATCAACAACTTACTTATATACAACTACAAGTAACGGTCTTTTACCTTAAATAAGCAAACTAACTCTTCCTAGACCTCCTCCTAACGACAATTCCCAAAATAGCAAAATAACTAAAAGACCACACATTTATTCTCCATGCATGCAGTCAGGGACGGAGCCAGACATTTGGTTGAGAGGGGGCCAAGTAAAATATAATTTAAATATGTAGTCAAAGTATAAATACAAAATATACTGGGTGAATTTGGTATCTCTTCATCTTCAAATTTTCAACGCATTCTGAGTCTCTTCTGTGTTTGGAAAAAAAAAAAAAAAAACTCATTTTTTCTACAACACCTTTCTTCTCTCTCTCTCTCTCCCTCTCTCTCTTTTTCAACTCTACACTACATCATCTACAACATAAACCAATATTTCATTTCATTCAACAGGTAATATAAGTCACAATATGATGGAGTGGTAATTTTCACGGCGTGCCTGAATCGCCTATTAATCAAAAATTTCTTCATTAAGGTTCCAACTCCTACAAAGATCAATATTTGCTCTTCTGTTTTAGGCCTGCCCATACTTTAATTGATTTCTATTTCTCCACAAATTATAGATCGTTTCATAAAGAACCAATTGACACAAATAAGTTTTAAAAGATTTATTCCTCTACACTTTAACAGCAAAAATTGACCAAAATTTTTATCGGGTAGGTTAAATTAAGATTATATATACCACTGGTCTAACATAAACCAAATTTGCTCTCTAATTAACTTGACACAAAAGATTAAATTAACCTTAATTCTCTTAATAAAACCACATATAATTTAATAAGAGGTATGATTGGCCAAATAAAACTTTTCTTTCACTGCACCATACGTCTATAGTACCAGCATCATAGTAAACTCAAGAATATAAAAATAATTTTTTGTTTGACCCATTTATGGATGGACGTTATATAAAAACAAAGAGCCATTTTTTTTTCAACTGAACTAGGGGGGGGGGGGGGGGGGGGGGGCATGGCCCCTACCAGCCACCCCCCAGTTCCGTCTTTGCATGCAGTGACTGTCGGTTGGAGGAGCGGTTTTATTTCCTCTTTTGGGTTTTGAATATCAGCCAAGTCAAGTATACCCAAATATATATATATCCTCTCAGTAATGTCGGCACCTGATATTGTTAATTTTGGAAATATTCGATCACAGAGATCGTCTAATTGTCAATCATTTCAACAATATCAAGTAAACTAACCACTCCCAATGACATAAACATAAATCCTAAAATCTAGAAGACTTACAATGGTTTATATAAATTTGTATACAAAATAGCTAACCAAAACTCAGTTTTACTAACTTAGCTAGCTAGCCACCTTAATTTCAAAACCTTACTCGAACAGCTTATTAAAAATCTTTCTCTATTTTATTAAAATAATAAATTTTAAAATATTTTATTCACTTCAATCAAAAACTCATTCCTACCAAAAAAATATCAAATAAAACTCTTATCTCTAGCAGCGTAATCACTGCCATATTCTCCATCATCACCAACACAGTATTACTGAAAAACCATCACAAGAAAACAAATAACGATCATGAATTACAAGATTTAAGAAGCTGGGGTCATTTTTTAGGATTGAAGAAGCTATGACCCAAATATCACTCTAAACTAAAAACTCTGACAAAAACAAATTGTCTTTTGCTTGATGAAATAAACCAGCAGTATATTGGCTTTATATATAGAAGATGAACCCCTCCCTTTTCTCTTATAGTACATTGTATTTCTTTTATTGTCCTTTTTTTTTTTTCACACGGACATTTTTCTTACGGTCATATTTTACAATGATCATTTCGTTAAAACGGTCATTTTTCTAACTGTCATTAAAGTTCACTACTATTATGCACTTGCTATAGAAAGAATCACAATCCTTGAACTGTTTATATTGTAATAACAAAGTTCGATTAAAAACTAATATCATCAATGAAATTGGAAAAAGCTGTAAATGCCAATACAAGTTTTTTTTTTTTGTAAAGAAGTAAAAAATAACTACTAATTAATTATAATCACAAGCAACCAAGAAAAAAGAAGGGAAAAAAAAAAAAAAAAAAGAAAAGAAAAGAAAAAGAAGGGAAATAGAGAGAAGGAGAGAGACCTGAAAGAAATATTGAAAACAAGATGCATTTGTGAATAGTGTAACTCCACATGTAGAGTTATATTATTCACAAATTTAAGACAAATCTATTTTTACATTATTAGTAGATAATGGGATGGAAAGCTTTTTTATGATTTTGCTTAGTTATTTTAGTTAAAAGTGAGAGATGCATAATCCATTAGGAATGCTTAAGTGTCGTTCTCTACTTTTCTCTCTCTCTCTCTCTCTCTCTGATCTCTTACTCTCCCCTCTGACATGCTCATGAGAATTTACTTATTGACAAACAGTTGTAGGTTGTAACTTGTAAGTAACATATATACCTTTCTGTATTTGGAGAGTGCTTTGTTTTCAAGATGTATAGTGTGTTTTTTGTTTTATACCAATGAAACATCATTGAACGAAATCTTTCCTCAAATTTTATGTGTATTATCTCTTTGTTCTGAACAATAAACATCTCCACTGAATATCTTTGTGCCTCTTTCTGTTCTAATCGAGTCTTCTTTAGAATGGTTATCTTTTGCATAGCAGTGCAACTGAGTAGGACACTATGCAATCTCCCTATGAAACTTATATGTGCTCTACAAAAATAAAGACACTCAAATTTTATCAGTTCCACAATCAATTTATTAGTTTACAAAAATTATCCGTTTCACTATTATACAACACAGAAGTTTTTTACAAACTGGGTTGTAGGAATTCTTTCAACCTAGTCTTTAAAAGTTTCATGTGCCTCTTAGCATGCGAGAAGCACATGTATTTTTAATAGCATGTGTTTCTCACATACTTTTCTAATGGCATTAATAATAAAATAAAAAAAAAATGTGTTTTTCACATGCACAAGGAACACACGACACTTTCAGAGATTGACTTTATAAAATAGTATAACAATATTTTTTTTTTAAAAAAAAAACTTATATTAATAAACTATGAAAGGATGCCAGTTTATTATTTTGTCTTTATAATTAGTAACTAATTATTAAAAGAAAAATTTGTCCAATGCAGGTTAAAAGTGTTACATGATTTTATTATAGAGTGAAGCGTCTTTGATTAACGAGGTTCTATTCTATTATTCTTTTATGTCACCTTTTTGAGAATAATTATTTAATATATATATATATATATATAAGGCCTTATCTAAAATTATTGTTTTTGTCCCACACTATATCGAGCCGGCCCTTATATATAATATCTGATTTTGGGTCCTAAGGAAGGAAATAATCATACAGTGGCATGATGTTGCATGGACCCACTATATTAGCACTTGATTTTATTATTGAAAAGATCACTTCTAATGTAACCTTTTCAAAAAAATTCAAATGCCATAACCATTTCATTCTTGAAAGTCATGACCTTTTGATTAGTCAGTTCAATCACAAAATATTTAGGATGATCAATACTTAAGAGCAGACATGATGACAGTCCATTGTACCCACTCTTTTCAAAGGTAAGATGGAGAGACGTGACTGAACCATACAGGTAAAACATATTGTACCCAAGATCACTTCACAAAGGATATATTGCATTCAGGAGACACGATTTTTCTTTTGATAAGCATTAAGGAGACAAGATTATAAAGCTTTTAGCCTCTTTCTTTTTTCTTTTTTTTAGAGCTCTCTCTCTCTCTCTCTCTCTCTCTCTGGGCTTTGATCTTGTTCAGATTTCTGTAATAGAATTGATCATCACTAAACTAATAAGTTCATGGAAGACCTTCATGATCATCCAGATAATACAACAAGGCAAATTGACACCTGGAGACCACCGCCTTTCTGAAACTCCACAGTTTGTCTATATGTGTCCCGGACAAAGCCAATGTTGATTATATATGGTGGTGGAGGCTTGTAGATTTGCTTGTTATTCTCTATGATTTGACTTCTATAAAGCACTTTTCAGCAACCATGCCTGGTTCATAATTGTTTTGTCTTCTTCTTGTTCTTGAGTTTTGGAATTCGAACAAACACAACGGCGTTTTCACTGGTATTTCTTTCTTTACTTGGTTCTTTCTTTTCTTTTATTTTTGAATTGTGTGTATCATATATTTTATATGTTAGAAATTTCATATATGCCCCTAATGGCACATCGGTAAATATGACTTAGTCCAACTCTATCTGATCATGAGAATCATTTATCTTGATAGTGAGCTGTTTTTTCTCCTTGATAGGAGGAGAAACATCAATCATCACTCATCAGTTTTTTGAACGGAGAAGTCTTTGATCTAACC
The DNA here is from genome assembly GCA_028654335.1 of Alnus rubra. NCBI lineage: Eukaryota > Viridiplantae > Streptophyta > Magnoliopsida > Fagales > Betulaceae > Alnus > Alnus rubra. The sequence continues at coordinate 281,558 of JAJPGS010002451.1, read as the reverse complement.
TATAAATAAACAACCTGTGTACTCCATTAGCATGACATTCAGGTAGGCATAGATCAGAAAAACCTCTCTAAAATTCTTTTTGCAGAATCTCTAATTATAACTAACGAAGTTTTCTTCATATATTTATGCAAACCATGGCTTGAGGTATTTATAATTAATCATTCTACTACTTACATTATTAAATTAGCATTTGATTTATATTATGCTAACATTGCATGTATATCGTAGAACATAGAATATAAAGCAAACAAAAAAGAATTGTTTTATTATTACATTTCAGTTCGACCCCTTCAAAAATGAATTTTTGGTCTGCCACTTCTCCATACCAGTACAAAATTCTTCGTTAATTCCCAACTACATGCAGTTAAAATAATAAATAATAATAATAATTAAAAAAAAATTAAGCCAAGTGGGTTGTGAGTTGCGAGGCTGTCTTACTCAGGGCCATCACCATGTTGTTCTTGTCGGTTATTGGTGATTTACTATGATCAGGTAAACTTTCGAACATCATTTCACACGCTTCTGCTTGGTTCATGACATCAGTCATAACAGATGCAGCAGTAACATAAGACTTGGAATCAAAATTTCTGTAGGCATTAGGGACCTTTTCATTGACAATTCTGCCATAAATACTGGAGCATATGGGAAGAGCATCACCTTTGGCCCTTGTGAGCAATTTCTTCACTTGGGCAAGAGTGGTTGTGGCACTAGACAGCACAATACCATACATGACATGTGTTAGCTCTTTGGCATCTCTTGCACGAGCCCCACGAGGGTCCGATCTGAGGGACTTTTGGCACAGACCAGAGTCGTGTGTTTTTCCACAAGTGTTTGATATTAAATCTGCTCCAATCTCCTTCATGGATTGCTGTAGAAGAACGAGTATGAGAAATGCTGCCCATGAGTTCACAAACTTCATCTTTCTTCTTCTTAGCTAAGGCTTACTTTTGAATGCTGCAAGTTTCTATTAATGTATATCCTCTGCAAATCAACAACTTACTTATATACAACTACAAGTAACGGTCTTTTACCTTAAATAAGCAAACTAACTCTTCCTAAACCTCCTCCTAACGGCAATTCCCAAAATAGCAAAATAACTAAAAGACCGCACATTTATTCTCCATGCATGCAGTGACTGTCGTTTGGACGAGCGGTTTTATTTCCTCTTTTGAGTTTTGAATATCAGCCAAGTCAAGTGTACCCGAATATATATATATATCCTTTCAGTAATGTCGGCACCTGATATTGTTAATTTTGGAAATATTCGATCACAGAGATCGTCAAATTGTCAATCATTTCAACAATATCAAGTAAACTAACCACTCCCAATGACATAAACATAAATCCTAAAATCTAGAAGACTTACAATGGTTTATGTAAATTTGTATACAAAATGGCTAACCAAAACTCAGTTTTGTTAACTTAGCTAGCTAGCTAGCCACCTTAATTTTAAGTCTTTACTCGAACAGCTTATCAAAAATCTTTCTCTATTTTATTAAAATAATAAATTTTAAAATATTTTATTCACTTTAATCAAAAACTCATTCCTACCAAAAAAATATCAAATAAAACTCTTATCTTTAGCAGCATAATCACTGCCCTATTCTCCATTATCACCAACACAGTATTACTGAAAAACCATCACAAGAAAACAAATAGCGATAATGAATTACAAGATTTAAGAAGCTGGGGTCATTTTTTAGGATTGAAGAAGCTTTGAGCCAAATATCACTCTAAACTAAAAACTTTGCAAAAACAAATTGTATTTTGCTTGATGAATTAAACCAGCAGTACATTGGCTTTATATATAGAAGATGAACCCCTCCATTTTCTCTTATAGTACATTGTATTTCTTTTACTGTCCTTTTTTTTTTTTTTTTTTTTTCACACAGACATTTTTCTTACGGTCATATTTTACAATGATCATTTCGTTAAAACAGTCATTTTTCTAACTGTCATTAAAGTTCACTACTATTATGCACTTGCTATAGAAAGAATCACAATCCTTAAACTGTTTATATTGTAATAACAAAGTTCGATTAAAAACTAATATCATCAATGAAATTGGAAAAAGCTGTAAATGCCAATACAAGTTTTTTTTTTGTGAAGAAGTAAAACATAACTTCTAATTAATTATAATCACAAGCAACCATGAAAAAAGAAAGGGAAAAAAAAAAAAGAATAGAAAAAGAAGGGAAAGAGAGAAAAGGAGAGAGACCTAAAAGAAATATTGAAAACAAGATGCTTTTGTGAATAGTGTAACTCTACATGTAGAGTTACATTATTCACAAATCTAAGACAAATCTATTTTACATTTTTAGTAGATAATGGGATGGAAAGCTTTTTTATGATTTTGCTTAGTTTTTTTTTGCTAAAAGTGAGAGATGCATAATCCATTAGGAATGCTTAAGTGTCGTTCTCTACTTCTCTCTCTCTCTCTCTCTCTCTCTCTCTCTCTCTCTCTCTCTCTCTCTCTCTCTCTCTCTCTCTCTCTCTCTCTCTCTCTCTCTGATCTCTTACTCTCCCCTCTGACATGCTCATGAGAAGTAACAAGAAGGTCTTGTAAGCAAATGGCACACTCCAAATTAAGCTTCTTCAAGCTTGACCTCCTTCAACGCTTGTACTGTAGATTCTGACCACCAGTGTGGCATCATAATCTGCTTATCGGTGCTACGTAATCCAATCCTTTGTTGAAAAATTGTAAAACCAAACACTCTCACTTGGGTCTATGTCATTTAGCTAAACAAGTCAAAAGGCTGTATTGTGTCACTTGTTTATTTAACGGGACGCGTTTGGATTTAAGGATTTGACTTATTTAGCTAAACTGGTCATATTTGGATTTACCCATATCGATTTGATGGTCAAGCGAGCCGACCTGCCAACCTATTTTGCCATCCCTACATTTCGTACATTTGTGCTTTGAACATGCACTTATTATAAGAGATGCAGTAATGTAAGAATTTGATTCCAAAATTTTAAGGGCATTAGGGACCTTATTAGAGACAATTTTGCTGGATCATATGATAAAGTAGCTTTTAAGAGCAGGACCAATGGCCCCTTTGAGCAACTTCCTCACTTAGGCAAGAGTGTCAGAGGCATTAGACAACACCAAAACATACGTGATGGATGTGAGTCCTTTGGCATCTCTTGCACTAGCACCATGAGGGTCTGATCCCATGGTATTTGTGTACGAGTAATGCTATTTAGTAGACTCATGTATAATTATTATATAACTAAATGACGTGGCAATAAAAATTAGTTTTTGGATTAGGCCTTGTAAGACGAAGAAGAAGAAAAAAATTGCTTAGCCCTAATCCAATAGCTAGTTTTTACTGTGACGTCATCCAGTTGTATGACAATCGTACATTAAATCAACTCCAACCTTGCTTAAGAATTGGTGTAAAAGAAAGAGTACGAGGAATGTCGCCCATGAATTGAAAATTTTCATCTTGGTTTTTATTAGGCTTAGTTTTGAGATGCTATAAATTTATAAACACATTTTTTTTAAAATAAAAAATAAAAAATTGTATACAATTGATAGTGATGGGTCTAGGCCGAACCCATTAGACTATGATAAGTAATCCTTCTTATAAGGATCACTTACCCAAGCCCAAATCAGACTTTTTGGCCCATTCTTGTAGCTGCACTGAATAGTTAGCCCATTGTCCAACACTAGATCACTTCCCTTGCCTATATGGGGGGCGAGTAACTGTCGAATCAGCAGGATATTAGGGATCACCGCATTTAATGGGCCTTTCACTCTCCTCATCGACGGTGAAGCATTAATTGCCTCCCTCACCTTTCTAGTTAAAGAAGACGGCCAAACATTTAATGCCAGTTGATTCTTAGCATAGAAGGGAGGAGCAAGGCTAGGACACTCCTTTAACCTGAGCAGGTAAGCAACATTCAAACAACCACAAATAATCCACACTATATCGAGCCGGCCCTTATACATAATATCTGATTTTGGGTCCTATGGAAGGGAATAATCATACAGTTGCATGATTTTGCATGGACCCGCTATATTGGCACTTGATTTTATTATTGAAAAGATCCCTTCTAATGTAACATTTTCAAAAAAATTCAAATGCCATAACTATTTCATTCTTGAAAGTCATGACCTTTTGATTAGCCAGTTCAATCACAACACATTTAGGATCAATACTTAAGAGCAGACATGACAGTCCATTATACCCACTCTTTTCAAAGGTAAAATGGAGAGACATGACTGAACCATACAGGTAAAATAGATTGTGCCCAACATGACTTGACAAATGATAGATTGCATTCAGAAGACATGAATTTTCTTTTGACACGCATTAAGGAGACAAGATTATAAAGCTTTTAGCCTTTTTTTTTTTTTTTGGAGCTCTCTCTCTCTCTCTCTTTGTGCTTTGATCTTGTTCAGGTTTCTGTAATAGAATTGATCATCACTAAACTAATAAGTTCATGGAAGACCTTCATGATCATGCAGATAATACAACAAGGCAAATTGACACCTGGAGACCACCGCATTTCTGAAACTCCACAGTTTGTCTATGTACACGTGTGCTCGTGCATGTTTTTGTGGGAACCTCCTATGTTGTGTGTATGTATATACACCAAATTTCATCTGCTCACTTGCAGATACGAATAGGGCAAATAAATTTACCAGCTAGCATATTGTGGTTGTAAAGCCAGTCTTGCAACATAAATGCCCTCACCAATGAGACTACTCTTTTATCCAGTTCATTAGTAACTGTGTAAACTGAACATGCAAAAGTATGTGTCTAGGACGAAGCCAATGTTGATTATATATGGTTGTTGGAGGCTTGTAGATTTGCTTGTTATTCTCTATGATTTGACTTCTAAAAAGCACTTTCCAGCAACTATGCTTAGTTCTTAATTGTTCGTCTTCTTCTTGTTCTTGAGTTTTGGAATTAAAAACAAACACAATGGTGTTTTAACTGGTATTTATTTCTTTCTTTTGTTCTATTTTTGAATTGTATGTCTTGGACTCAACATATCAACTAAATATCTTTGTGGTTCTTTTTGTTCTAATCCAATCTTCTTTAGAATGGTTAGTTTTTGCATAGTAGTGCAGCTGAGTAGGCCACTATGCAATCTCCCTATGACACTTATATGTGCTCTACAATAATAAAGACACTAAAATTTTATCAGTTTCACAATCAATTTATCAGGTTATAAAAATTATCCTTTTGACTACTATAAAACACAAAAATTTCTTACAAATTGGGTTGTAGGAATTGCTCCAACCTAGTCTTTAAAAGTGTCCTTTCACATATGAGAAGCATATATATATATATATTTTTTTTTTTTAATATCACGTACTTCTCATGTACTTTTTTAATAGAATTAAAAGAAAAACATGTGTTTCTCATATGCTGCAGGAATACATGACACATTTAGAATGAGTTGGAAGAATTCTTACAACCTAGTTTGTAAGAAATTTATATCATATGCAGAATTATCTGATTTTCAGTTCTAGCTGTCGAAGGAAACAAGCATAAAGTGACATGATCCAGAAGTAAAGAAAGCAACACATAAACAAAACAATGATAAATCTGTTGACACATCTTTCTCAAGAGGATCATGTTAATCTTGAGCACTTTACAGCTGACGATGTTGGGTCAAATATACCTCATGATAAAAGGTTTGAGAAGTTTGGGATTAATTCGAAAACACATGAAGCTGGAAATAGCAAAATACCCCAAGAGCGAAGTGATATCCTTTCATTACTGGAATAGAATGCACGTTATTCATCACAAAGAGAAAGGAAGGTTAGATTACTGGACAAGAAGAGCTTAGAAGCATATATGACATTCTATTGATTCACTCATTCTGCAGATAGTTTAGAAAAGACTCAGAAACATTGTGTAATTTCAATAAAGGACGAGAGATGCTTGTTGCGTATCCAAACCTTTAATTTGTTGCCAATCTTCACTGTTGAAGATCACTTCTCTGTAAACAGAGGTTATCAAGTCTTTCTTTTTTCTTTTTTCAATTTGTATCAAAAGGTTGTTCGACTCTCTACACAGGCCGCCCTTCAATTCATCTTCTTCTAGTTCTTGAGTTTTGGAATTCAACAAACACAATGGCGTTTTCACCGGTATTTCTTTCTCTACTTAGTTCTCTCTTTTGTTCTATTTTTAAATTGTGTGTATCATATATTTTGTATACCGTAGAACAAAGTATATAAAGCAAACAAAAAAGAATTATTTTATTATTACATTTCAGTTCGACCCCTTCAAAAATGAATTTCTGGTCTGCCACTTCTCCATACCAATACAAAATTCTTCATTAATTCCCAACTACATGCAGTTAAAATAATAAATAATAATAATAAAAAAGAAAAAATATTAAGCCAAGTGGTTTGTGAGTTGCGAGGCTATCTCACTTAGGGCCATAACCATATTGTTCTTGTCGGTTATTGGTGATTTACTATGATCAGGTACACTTCTGAACACCATTTCACACGCTTCTGCTTGGTTCATGACATCAGTCATAACAGATGCAGCAGTAACATAAGACTTGGAATCAAAATTTCTGTAGGCATTAGGGACCTTTTCATTGACAATTCTGCCATAAATACTGGAGCACATGGGAAGAGCATCACCTTTGGCCCTTGTGAGCAATTTCTTCACTTGGGCAAGAGTGGTTGTGGCACTAGACAGCACAATACCATACATGACATGTGTTAGCTCTTTGGCATCTCTTGCACGAGCCCCACGAGGGTCCGATCTGAGGGACTTTTGGCACAGACCAGAGTCGTGTGTTTTTCCACAAGTGTTTGATATTAAATCTGCTCCAATCTCCTTCATGGATTGCTGTAGAAGAACGAGTATGAGAAATGCTGCCCATGAGTTCGCAAACTTCATCTTTCTTCTTCTTAGCTAAGGCTTACTTTTGAATGCGCTGCAAGTTAATTTCTATACGTACGTGTGCAGTTGATATATTAATGCATGTATTCTCTGCAAATCAACAACTTACTTATATACAACTACAAGTAACGGTCTTTTACCTTAAATAAGCAAACCAACTCTTCCTAAACCTCCTCCTAACGGCCATTCAAAATAGCAAAATAACTAAAAGACCGCACATTTATTCTCCATGCATGCAAGGACTGTCGTTTGGAGGAGCGGTTTTATTTCCTCTTTTGGGTTTTGAATATCTGCCAAGTCAAAGTGTACCCGAATATATATATATATCCTCTGAGTAGAGCTATGCCGGCACCTGATATGGTTAATTTTGGAAATATTCAGAGAGATCATCTAATTGTCAATCATTTCAACAATATCAGGTAAATTAACCATTCCCAATGACATAGACATATCTAAATCCTAAACTCTAGAGGTTACAATGGTTTATGTAAATTTGTATGCAAAATGGCTAATTAAAACTCAGTTTTGCTAACTTATCTAGCTAGCCACCTTAATTTCAAGACCTTACTCCAACAGTTTATCTAAAATCTTTCTCTATTTTATTAAAATAATAAATTTTAGAATATTTTATTCACTTTAATTAAAAACTCATTCCTACCAAAAAAATACCAAATAAAACTCTCATCTCTAGCAGTATAATCACCGCCCTATTCTCCATCATCACTAATACAGTATCACTGAAAAACCATCGCAAGAAACCAACTAACGATCATGAATCACATGATTTAAGAAACATTGGTCACTTTTTAGGATTAAAGAAACTATAAGCCAAATATCACTCCAAACTGAAAAACTCTGCAAAAACAATTAAGTTGTATTTTGCTTGATGAAATAAATCAACAGTTCATTGGCTTTATATACAGAAGATGAACATCTCCCTTTTTCCTCTTAGTACATTGTATTTCTTTTATTGTCCTTTTTTTCAAACTTTTTTTTTATACAGACTTTTTTCTTACGGTCATATTTTACAATGGTCGTTTCGTTAAAATGATCATTTTTCTAACACAATAATTTTTTTTACGGTCATTTTTTTAACTACGGGATAAAAATACACAAAAACATGTCATGTGGTTTTAGCTCCCAGAGACCATCCGATGCAAATATAAAAAAGATGTCATTTGGTTTTAGCTTCCGATACACTATTAAGGGTTCTACTGTCATTAAAAGCTTAGAATCATATACACAAAATTCATTACCAAAAAAACATAAAAGTAAACACAATTCTGTTTTGGAAAAATCTTTAAAAAATGTCGGGTCGGGTTAACATGACCCGCTTGTTTAATTGTGTCGTATAGGATAACCCGACGGGTTAGTCGTGTTGTGCTTGGGTTACAAGTTTCAACCAGATTAATAATCGGGTTGGCGGGTTAAGCCGTTTAACCCGAACCCAACATGCTAACCTGAATTGCTCACCCTATAAAAAAAAAAAAAAAAAAGGATAAGCGGGGCTCTAAAGCCCTGTTGAAATTGTCTTAAAAAACCCAAGAGTTGTATGTGCCTGCCTAATTGTATTTGTGCTCTCTTATTAACAAATAACAATACATATTTGTGCCTTCTACAACACAGTTTAAGGATCTCAATTCTGAGATATATATTTTAATAAGTAAATGGGTTGAATCCATCAATTCCCAAGTTGGCAAGTGACCTGATTACTAAACGTGTTGGCGGGTCAACCCATTTATAACCGTGTCGGTAAACGGGTCAGCCTGCCAACCCGCCAATTCGTTTAGTCTAAACTCTAACCTTGTAATTTTATATTGTATTCGTATTAGGTTCGCAAGTCCAACCCAAATTGCCCACCTTATTTCTCACTGTGATTTACATGTTCTGGTTCTACATCTAACGAGGGACCCTCTTGGGCAAGAGTCTGAAATGTTGGTCTTGGAAGCTAAGGGACATAATTTACAATTGATGGGCCTCCTATTTTTTATCTGATTTGGAAATTGGGCTCAACAGAAGAATAAATAAATATGATGAAAAGGAAATTAGCCCTTTTTTGCCTTACGAAAAATGAGTAATATTGTCAATTTAGTGAACTCTTCTGTCTTTCTTTTAGGACACAATGTTAGAGCATTAGCAGTCCCTTCTTTAAATCCCTAAATATAAAGAAAATTCCACCAAAATAACACAAAGGAAACTAAAATTACTTTCGGTTCCTTAACATTATTTTAATATATAAAAAAAAATTAATTGTCTTTTTCCTGATATTTATTTTAAAAAATAAATATTTGGGTGATATAGAAAAGAGATAATTGAAGTTAAATGGATCATTTTATCATATTACTTATCCCTTGAGCCTCCAATGCCAATTTTTTTGTTTTCCTAAGCGAGTAATGCTACATGTCATACCCATATCCCTCTTGTGTCCCTCTAAAAATGAGGTGTTTTTTAAAATCACCATTGAGCTTGTGATTGATCAAAATTGAATTTTGATCACATGGTGATTTTAAAAGCCACATCATTTTTAGAGAGACACAAGAGGGACATGGGTATGACGTTTAGAATTTCGTGTCGGATTCGTGTCAAAAATTGCTAGCTGCCCTAACGTCAACACCCTTTAATTTCGTGTCGGATTCGTGTCAAAAATTGCTAGCTGCCCTAACGTCAACACCCTAATGCAATGCCACATCATCAAGTACCAAGTCATTCATAAAAATAATTTTTTTTTTCTTTTTTTTAAAAAAAAGACTCACAAAAACGAATATAATACGAGAGAACCTAAAGAGTAACCCCACAATAACATTTTTTTTCATGAATGATTTGGCACTTGCTAGCGTGGCATTACATTCAGGGGTTAACATGGACGCTAGTGTGTCACATGAGACACACGCGACACGTTAACTTTGATGATAAATGACAAAATGATCTATTTTAAATCTGGGCAAAACCTAAGAATTGTATTTTTGAAATAGCAAAAATATACTTTGGCCCCTTAAACTATGACTACATTTTCCTGTACACGCCTCCAAACTTTAAAAAGTGACATTGAGTCCCCTTGAATTATTATCGCGTGTCAAATTATACACTTTTTTATTTTTCTGCCCAAAATGCCCCGTAGGTTTTTAAAAAATTACCATTTGAAAAAAATTAAAATTATAAAAAAAAAAAAAACAAAAAAGGGCAAAAACTAAAAATATCAAAAAGGAGAAGATAGAGAAACACATTCAGGGGCCTTCAATCAAACTGAAACATAAAATAAAACCTGGCTTCTCTACCATCAACATGATATCTATTCATAAGCTTTCGTTGTGAAGAAGGGTTACCAAATTTCTTGACGAGGAGAAAATTCAAGTATGGAAACCAACCTTGGCTATCATTTAGGAACTATTAATGAAAATGAAATTTATCAAATTGAGAGAAAATAAATAAAAAAACAGAAAGAAACAACCTGAGGCAGCGGATTTTGAAAACAGAATAGGATTATAATTATACTTTTTTTAAAAAATAAATCATATTTTATTCAATTTTTTAAAAAAAGTTAAACCTCAAAATTCGCAAACATAATAAAAATTTAATTCTGATTTCAAAATGGACATGTGTCACCATCTTATTGGTTGACGTGACGTTTAACAGAATCTGTCAAAAATCTTAATGAAATTTGACTCCAGAGATTAATTTGTAAATTAAGCTAACCACAAGGATTTCTGAATTCATGTTGATAGGATATTGAGTGATTTGTAATTTAGGCTAACCACAGGGACCAGTGGTGCAATTATCCCTTAAAAAAAATACGTGCTTCTCACATGTTAAGGGATACTTGGCAACTTAATAAACTAGTTTGTAAGAATTAACTACAAACCAATTTTGTAGGAATTTCTATCCTAATCACATCCGTATTCCATTTATATAACATATATATAAATTCACTAAAACGACAAACATTGTTGAATTTCACTGCAAGTCTACAATGATAGATAGATAATGTAATAAGCTAAATAATGTATAAGATGAAAATTTTATAGAAAAATAATTAGCAAGTGTGATATGAATAATAATATTTAACTATAGAAAATGCCTTTTTGTATTTACTAAAAGCATAAATTGCAACTTCAAGGCTCAAAATGCAAATTACCTCATATACAGATAATAAATAATAATCACATTTAATAATTATAATAATCGTGTTAATGCAAATACGTAAAAGTGATAACAGATATTGTTAATAATCTATATCCATATATTTTCATAGTCTTCTAAATAACACTGCATTGCTTTTTTGTTAGTACATCTGGAAAAGGGCCAAGGTGGGTTTTTAATTTTCTGTCGTCAAAATCTTTCTTTTTCTAAAAGTCATATAATGTAAAATTAATTAATTTTAATTTTATTTTATTTTATTTTTTATAAAAAATAAATTACGCGCAATAAATATCTTCAGAAATGGCCAAAAACGGGGGTTTTAGGGAGGTTTGATTGTCATCCTCTATTCCTCTTCTTCCTCTTCTTCACATACAAAGTGAGACTCGCACGCACGCACACACACAGAGTCTCTTCCCTCTCTCTTGTTTGAAACCAAAATGCACTCTGCAGCCTCCTTCTCTCCAAGCCCTCAAGCTCAGATATACAGCACCTCTTGGAAAAGACCCCCCAAAATCAACACTAAATCCCACAAAAACCTTCACTTCCTCTTCAGCTCAAATTCCAACACCCTCTTCAGACCTTCGCTCTCTTCCGCTCCTTTCCCACTCAACCTCAAATCTACTTCATACCCAATTCAGCTCCACCCCTTAGCAGACTCAGTCCATGACAACCTCGTTGAAAACCTTGAGAGTTCCATGAATTCCCACATACCCATCAACGAAATCCGCCAAGTTACGCCCTTAGAATCGTGTCCAAGAATCTTCATCCAAGAACCACCTTGGATTGCCTCGCTGTTCTTGAAGGGTCTGTACAAAAGGAGCAACCAAGAAGTGAAATTGGAGTTCAAGGAAATGGAGAAGAGGAAGTATAATCTGCTGAGGAGGAGGCAGATTAAGGCGGAGACTGAGGCGTGGGAGAGAATGGTGGAGGAGTATAGGGAGTTACAGAGGGAGATGTGTGAGAAGAAGTTGGCTCCCAATTTGCCGTATGTGAAGGCATTGTTTTTGGGGTGGTTTGAGCCGTTGAGGGATGCGATAGAGAGAGAGCAGAAGGTGCAGCGGACGAAGAAGCAGAAGGCTGCATTTGCGCCTCACATAGATTTATTGCCACCAGATAAGATGGCGGTTATTGTTATGCATAAGATGATGGGGTTGTTTATGATGGGAAATCAGGAGGGGTATGTTCTGGTTGTTCAGGCTGCAGTGCAGATTGGTGTGGCTATAGAGCAAGAGGTGAGTGATAAAGTTCTGAATTTGGTTAGCTGGGCTTTTAGTTGAATTGATCTAAATGGTATGCCTATTGTTGTTTGCAAAGTTTTTAAAGCATCGCCTATAAGTCATGCTGTTATCTAGCTAAGAAAAAATACGATGTACATCTGAGGTGGTATTGAACTATGGGGACTTGGTGTTCATGGTGGAAGAATATTACTTATCAAAACAGAAGTTCAGTCTTAAAAAAAAATTGTAGGATATACCAACTGCATGTAGAATCTTGTTCGTCTTTTTAAAGTGGAAAAGTGTATCATACTTCAAATGCATTATATCGATTGTTACTTTGCTCTTCAATTTCCCATTGGGGTAATAAATAAATTTACTAGAAAGATATAGCACATGAAATATTTCTTAATTTGTAGGCCTATAGAAACATGAATATCTGCTCCACTTACGGTGTTTACGGAGGGAAATGAATGACATGTTTTAAGGACCGTGAGCGGACTTTGTAGGAGATTAAGTCATTTTTCTTCAAAACTTTGTATCTTTGGACAATTAATTATTATTTTTTTTCCCTCTTTCTAGTTAGGTGCTTCCTCTTGTATACTTCTTCTGTACTTAGGGGTGTCTTTACGCCTTTAATGATATTTTCCAATTACTTATTAAAAAAAAAAAAGTATAACTAACTTAGAGTTGCAGTACAATCTGTTTGATCTTGTTAATGTTGTTATTTTTCAGGTTAGAATTCATAGTTTCTTGGAGAAAACTAAGAATTACCAGAGGAAGAAGATTGAAGCTGATACTGAAGAGGGTCTGCGCAAGGAGAAGGAGATTCTTAGGAAACGTGTAAATAGTTTAATTAGAACGAGAAGATTGAAGGAAGTGCAAAAGCTATTGAAGAATGAAGAATTTGAGCCCTGGGGTCGAGATACCCAGGCTAAGGTTTGTGGCTATTTAATCTTTTGCTTTCAGCTGGCTAATAGATCAAGTTTTTCTAGATTTGGAAATTAAGAAGTGCAAATTTGCAGCTGGGAAGCCGCTTGATAGAATTATTAACTGAAACGGCTTATGTGCAACCTCCACTAAACCAGTTAGCGGATGGCCCACCTGACATTCGACCTGCTTTCAGGCATAAATTTAAACGTGTAACAAATCCAGGGTGAGAATATAACCATTTATCTTTCCATTAGCAAATTTTCTTTAGGAGTGGACCCTGTGCTTCTAACTTATGATCACTTTCATACAGTCGATCATTTGGCCATTTCTCAGGTGGTGATTTGCCTGGATTGATGAGTGCAAACACACACACACACGCATACTCTCATAGATGCACATGCACGCGGTCATAATTCTGAATCATTTCTTGGTCCTTGTAGGCAGAAAATTGTGAAGAAATATGGAGTTATAGAATGTGATCCTCTAGTCCTTATGGGGCTTGATAAAACTGTAAGTTAAGACATCTCTTTTTGTTTTGATGTTATCTGTGTGGTACAATTGAAATTAATTGGCATTATGAAGTCAATTAAATGTATTGTGAGTTCTCTGGCTTGGAATAGGGAAAAAAATGCAATGTCAAACTGTAATCTCACCCATTTGTTTTGCCTAAAGAAATCTGATCTTGAAAACCTATTTATAGGTAATTGCACTAATATTTCCTGCTTCTTCTACATATCTGCTAATATCTTGTCCAAGATATTACATTTGAAAGGACTTGATCATTTGTCATTTCTTTACTTTCTAGTGGTTGTGCTGAAAAGTTACATGAGTTGAATTTTTCATCTTTCACTCTAGTGCATATTAGTCATGGTACTACTGTCAAACCTGATTTTTAATTGAAATTAATTAAATTATTGGATTAATGTGACACCACCCTACACTGATAAGCCTATAGAGGTTCCAGGTATGCAATATAAATCTGATCTTGAAAACCTATTTATAGGTAATTGCACTAATATTACCTGCTTCTTCTACATATCTGCTAATATCTTGTCCAAGATATTACATTTGAAATGACTTGATCATTTGTCATTTCTTTACTTTCTAGCGGTTGTGCTGAAAATTTAAATGAGTTGAATTTTTCATCTTTCACTCTAGTGCATATTAGTCATGGTACTACTGTCAAACCTGATTTTTAATTGAAATTAATTAAATTATTGGATTAATGTGATACCACCCTACACTGATAAGCCTATAGAGGTTCCAGGTATGCAATATAAATTGTGAACGTCTTTGCTTTTAACTTCTGCTACCTAATCATTATTTAATGTCTTGTTTCTATGCAGGCTAAGCATATGTTGATTCCTTATGTACCCATGTTAGTACCTCCAAAAAAATGGAAAGGGTATGCTATAGATAGAATAAGTAATTTTAATGTTGGAATTTTCTGCTAAAAATGCTTTTTGGTTGGGTATGCTTTATAAAAGTGGAAATCTAGTTCTTGAAACACAATGAATGACTTCAAATAGAAGGGAAAAACTGGCTGCAGCCCGCTACCCAGATTATTATTATTTTTTTAATATTTTTGCTATTCATATTTCAAAATTCTGTGTCATTCCCTCCAGGTATGGCAAGGGTGGGCATTTGTTCCTACCTTCTTATGTCATGCGTACTCATGGATCCAGGAAGCAGCAGGATGCTGTTAAGATTGTTCCTGTGAAACAGATGCAAAAGGTTTTTGAGGTACAAAATATTTAAAGTTCTCTTATTTGTGTATTTTCATATTTTTCTTGCGGTAGTATGTCAAGGCCAAAGATGGTGGTCTGCTTTTTGGTTTTTTTTTTCCTTGTTTCCATTTTTTTATAGATCCATTTTTTTTTTTGATAAGTAAAAATTTAATAAAAAGCGCAGAGGGGCGCAATTTTAGTACACATGAAGTATACAAAAGTGCCCCTAATTAGAGGAAAGAAACAAACAAGAAAGTAAAAAATAAGCGAACGACATACTATCCGGGCTATGCGCTGACACCTAAAGATATAACATATTAAACACATTTCTACAAAGAGCCACAACCGGTACCTCCACATCTTCAAAAAGCCTAAAATTTCTCTCACGCCACAAGCCCCACAAAACACACAAAGGAACCTGCTTCCAAATACGGTTAGTAGGACCATGACCCAGTAAAGTACCCTACCCACTCAATAAATCCAAGACACTACTAGGCATAACCCACTCCACCCTGAGCAAGCTATAAAAAAAACTCCAAACAACCTATGCCACGTCACAATGAAGTAGAAGGTGATCAACGGATTCCCCATGCTTCTTACACATACAACACCATTCTACCACCACAATACGACTCCTACGCAAATTGTCATATGTTAAAATCTTTCCTAAAGCCGTTGTCTAAACAAAGAACGCCACCTGCTTCGGAGCTTTAATATGCCAAATACCCTTCCAAGGAAAAGAAGCCGCCTCGTGACAAACTAATGCTTTATAGAAAGTCTTCACTTCAAAACTCCTCTTAGAAAGATTCCACACCACCCTATCAACGTCCCCATGCCGAATCTAACTGTTCATAAAAGGACATCACCATCACCATCTCCACCTCCTAATCCTGAGCATAGCGCGTAAAGAGAAAATTTCAATGAGCAATGCCTCCTACCACTGATAAATTACCCACCGCCCAAGCATCAGGAGAATGAGCAATAGTATACAAAGCTGGATAACAGAGCTTGAGAGGCCTATCCCCACACCATAAATCATGCCAAAAGCGAATATGAGACCCATCACCCTCCTTGAAACGCAAGTACTTGGCAACAGTATCCCACCCCCTTCGAATAAACTTCCAAACACTCACACCATAAGACCCCACCACCGGTAATGAACACCAACCTCCCCTCACATTCCCATACTTCACATCAATCACTGATCTCCACAAAGCATCGCGCACCTGAGAAAACCTCCACATCCACTTCCCCAATAAGGCTTGATTAAAATTAATAATATTACAAACTCCCAGTCCACCAGCCTTAGACTTAGCCTTGAAGATTCAAAACTCGTAGTTTTGTTGATGCAAATGTTGAACAAGTGTGGTACTTTTACTTGTGAGATGTGCATTTTAATTATCTGTTTTTCCCTTTTCGTGTAACAAATTTGTTAACTAACTATTTTTCACCTTTGTTTTACTCTATGGTTTTTCTATATGATTAGCCAGTGAATCATATATAAGTACATATAAAATACACTAAGACAGTTTTAATTTAGACATATCCTTGTGTATAGATTTTTGGGTGCTGTGTCCAATACCTTGCAGTAGTTTCTAAATGCAGAACTCTCTTTCATTGTGATTGATCACAGTTTGGATCTGATTGCTGGTGCTTCTTTACCCTAGGAGTTGCTTTTATGCTAATTTGGTTCTGAACATACAGGCCCTGGATGTGCTTGGCAACACCAAATGGAGAGTAAATAGAAGAGTTCTTAATGTAGTCGAATCCATTTGGGCTAGAGGAGGCAATGTTGCTGGCTTGGTCAATCGTGAAGATGTGAGTACCTTATGAAGTTTAACGTTTGAGAAATATACTCTCTCTTCTCTTTTTTCTTTTTTAAGCATACCATTTGCATTCTCCTTTTGCATTATATATATATTGTAAGCATTGTTGAAACAAGTGTTTTCATGGCATGCTCTAAAATGAGGTGCAACCAATAAGCATTGTGGCATATAGATTGATTGCACCTAGGCATAGATATTCTCATATTCCCCTCCAGACTCCTGAAAGGCATTCTATGCATCAGTTGGCATAAGCATACTATGACATGGCAGCATTCGTTTTTCCCATGTGTCCATACTAGGCAAACCTTTTGTTGACTTCTCATCTATTATATATATGTTTGTTTGAAGTCAACCACGATTACTTTTAGAGCCAACCATTATTAACTACCCAAAACCCGCAAATTCTTTTTTCCTGTCAATAAACGGTGAGATCCAAAAAAAGCTTTCTTGATTGAGCTGAGAGAGAGGAGAGCACAGTGGCTTCAGCAACAAAATTTTAGTTGCAGCGAGGTTCTCTCTAGCAATTCATCTCAACTAGTTGATTCTCTCTCTTTTTTTCTTTTTCTTTTTTGTTTGTCTGAAAAGGAATTTTTGGCTTAACTGCACTTACTCGATGTTTTTAGTTTCCTTTAGCTATGGTGGAAAGTTTCCTTTACCAATCTGGTTCGCTCAAAGTGTTTTGCTTTTAATTATTTGTTTTCTGGTTGTTGGTTGAGCAATATTTGAGGATTTAAGCTGTCCTTCTTTTCAGTTAACTCCATAAGGCACGTGTAGGTGACTGTTAGTTGTATTAGGCATGCGTTTCTTTATTTTTAATTCTGACTATATTATTAGTCCTATTGTTGCAATGTTGAGCTGCTTATTCTTAACAATAAGTCCAAATGTTCTCAGTTGAATTTAGAGAGTGAAGTCATTCTATTTTGAAATTTCATCTTCAATTGACCAATTAATATGGTATTTTTTTTATATATATATATTGTCAATTATAAAATCTGAGATGTCTGACCTTTGCTTTTGCATTAAAAAAAAAAGTGATTGTAAGAATACTGTAGTTACATCAATATTACTAGTGTTTTCGCAGATGTGGGTTCTAGAACCCACCAAATAATGACTCCCATTTCTTGGATATTCTTTTCAACACTAAATTCATTTAATGATCCATGATATTATAAAATGACACCCCCTGACATGTCCACCTTGTGTTGAGGCAACCCACAAGAAATGCTATTGACTAAGGATAATTCAATCCATTCCCTTTGTGGTAAAACTGACCTGGCTTGAATGAAGAGTTTCTTTTGGTGGGTAAATTTTACAGCTCATTATAGTAGGTATCTTGTGGAACATCTTTTACATAAATGATTCATCTGGCCTGTATTTATTCCTCATTTGCTTGTAGGTTCCTATACCAGAGAAACCATCCTCAGAGGATTTAGCAGAAATTCAGGAATGGAAATGGAATTTGAGAAAGGCAAAGAAGATTAATCTAGAGAGGCATTCTCAACGATGTGATACTGAACTTAAGCTTTCTGTAAGATCTCCAGTTCTTACATATGAGATTATCAAATAAACTTCTGGCATTTTATTGTAACATTGAGAAGTCCATTGATCCAGTCACTAAACTAGTGAACTCATGATCTTTTATATGTTACCTCCAAAAAGAAAAAAGAAAAAATTTGCTATGTATAAATGATTTTGAGTACTTCACGTAAATGCAACTTTACCGTATAACACTTTGTCTAGACTTTGGCTGGAAGAATTGTGTTCACACTTATGTTTTTCCTTTTGTGAGTATTGATATGACCAAACTCATATTCATATAGGTGGCTCAAAAAATGAGAGATGAGGAAGGCTTTTATTATCCCCACAATCTTGATTTCCGTGGCCGAGCATATCCAATGCACCCACATTTGAATCATTTGAGTTCTGATCTATGTCGAGGAATACTTGAGTTTGCCGAAGGGCGACCATTAGGGAAGTCTGGCTTATACTGGCTGAAGATACATTTAGCGAACCTGTATTCAGGCGGTGTTGAGAAGCTTTCACATGATGGACGTCTAGCCTTTGTTGATAATCATCTTCGTGATATATTTGATTCAGCAGACAACCCTATTAATGGAAACCGGTGGTGGTTAAAAGCGGAAGATCCTTTTCAGTTCTTAGCTGCTTGTATTAATCTCTCAGAAGCCTTAAGAAGCTTATCACCGCATAACATCATCTCACACTTGCCAATTCATCAGGTAAATGCTTCATCAGAAGCCTTAAAGTAGTGAAAAAAAAAGCACTCTAGCTTATGCAAATTTTATTCAGAATGCGAATATTTCGGTACTTGTTTTATAACTATGGACTTTATCTCTGAAAATGAACTCAATCTTTATATTTTTGTCAATTTAATGCAATATAAAATTTACTTTTCACCTGCTGCACCCCTAACTAGGCAGGATATATAAATATCTCTAACCTCATCCTTAGCTTGGATATCCCTTATATTCGTAATGATATTTGCCACTCTCAGAAATTATTAGCTCAAAGGAAACCTTTTGGTTTGCAGCATGGAGAAATATCAAAAGTTCCTTGTGTTGTTTTCCCTTTAACTAACATCCATTATTGCTTTGGTCACTTTTTCCCACCTAAAATCCGCTTGAGCTTGTCAGGACTTGGTTGGGAACAAAGTTGTTAGCCTAATTGTTATTTTTTCTGCTAGACCCAAAGAAAATGTTTAAATCACCACTTGTCCCAAAAGCTCAAATTTTGGGGACAAATGGTGATTCAAGTTGGTATCATAGTAGTCATGAGTTCAAAAACTCCACGTTATACCTCCTATTTAAGTTGAATATTCCACGTGTTGAGGTTCACTTAATGAGAGAGAGTTTGAGTCCACACGTGAGGAAAATTGTTAGAATATTAATTAAATGATTAAATGTACTTTATATTGTCAGTATAAGCTTTGGGACAGGTGGTGATTTAACAAAAATTTGTTGTTGCAACTTTTGTGACTAAATATGTTGTTATTAGAGGCTGGAGGATTTGTCAGAGCTACCATCATAACCTTCTCTTTTTAAAATTTGATGATTCACATGATTATGTAGAAGTAATGAAGCTAATAGTTCCAAATTCTAGTAAATCCAGATGTCATTGGAATTTAAAGTTTACACTCATTTACAGCATAGCTTTGATGAGAGACTATTCTATAACTATTAACATCACTTGAGTAAGATCCTTTTGTATGGTTTTGTAGAGAAGCATATACAGATCCATCCATTTGGATTGACTTTTGGTCTAAATATTCTTAAAGAAGTCATCACATATTGTCATGTCATCATCATGTACGTCACATCGGAGGTTACTAACGATTGATTCGTTGTTTGTAGTCATCTTCTTTATGTGCTGCAATCTCTTTGGAGTTTAGCCACTTTAAATGGAACTTGTTATACTGACCTATCTGCATTTGTGCCTTTTCCATTTCTTCTAAAACTAAAAGGTTCCATAGCTTCAAAGTTTTGTTTTTTTTTTTTTTAAAGAAAAAAAGAATTCTCCTTTTACTTGGGTCTTATCGATAATTTTTCTTGCATAGTTTTCTGTCCTCTATGCCTTACCAATAATTTCTTTACCTTTCTCAAATTGACATTTTCATACCAATGTTCCTTTATTTAGTGTGTGTTTTTTTTCTTTGGGAATATATTATTAATTCAGAGCTCAATAATTTTTAGGATGGTTCATGCAATGGTTTACAACACTATGCAGCATTGGGAAGAGACAGTGTAAGTTGCTTTATTCTGTTTCTTCTGTATAGATTATTTATTCTTCGGATGTGTCCCCCCCCCCCCCCTCCTCCCCTTAGATTTTTATGTTTCCTAGAAAGAAATGGTTCAGGAACTCATAAAGCGATGATACATATATAATTTAGTATTCATTTATGGCTCTATTAGGTATTTTAAAGAAGTTGATTTGGCAGATCACTGATCAGCTCCTATTCAATTTGCTTCCATCATCCATCAGAATATTTTAGTAGTACTCTCTTATTTGTTGAGTGCATTTATGTACTTGTGGAAAATGTAGAAATTGTTTCTTTTTTCTGTCTTCACATTTCAATTGTTTTTGGATGCCTTTACCAGTATCATTTTTTCATGTCATGCACCAATTTAAGTTATATAGCTTCATAAACATACAATGTCAATTCTGAGCAACTTTATCTCTTATCAGCAGCTTTCTTTTTGTTTTTTAAAAATTTAAAAATTTATTTTAAATTAAATCTAGAAGGTCCTTGTCGAATGCCTTATTCTCTGATGTATTAGGCATGTGGCTCAGAATCATTTCTTTTAGCAACCTGGTGGTGTCACTTTCATGAATTTGGTTCCTGCCGTACTGAGTATGAAGATGATTAATTACTTTCATGAGAAACTTTCAACCACTTGGTTATGCTAATTTGTTATAAATTCCACTTCTGTATTGTGTGCTTTTACTGCAAAATTGGGTTTCAAATCCTTGCCTAGGGCTTGCCAAGTGTAAAATGTTGTATAAGCTATGCCTGATATTTCACTCGTTCCTTTGTTTGATCAGAATATTTTATCTAATCCCTTAGTCTCTAAAATCTTACTATTGAGAACTTATAGTGTAAGGTGTTCTGGCTTGCTGATTGATTTTAAATGCATTTGTGTCCTAACTTGTCTCCTGTGGTAAATTTGTGTTCTCAGATGGAAGCAGCTGCAGTCAACTTAACTGCTGGAGACAAACCTGCTGATGTTTACTCAGAAATTGCTGTGAGGTATATTAAGATTTAGCTTTAACATATTGGCTTGATCATTACCTACCACAGGTGTCAGAGACACATTTAATGTCTTTTGCAAAAATACCTAATAGTTTATGATCTTTTTGGTGAAAATTCAACATTTCTGTATTATACTTTTATTGCCTTATCTTCTATTTGTAAATCTGGGCAGGGTTCATGATATTATGAAAAGGGACAGCAACAAGGACCCAGCTACAAATCCACATGCTCTATTAGCGAAGATCTTAATTGATCAGGTTGAATAATTGTGGTTTTCACTTTTACTTTATCTTATAATATTTTTTGTTTCTTCCTTTTTTGATTGACAGACTAATGTTGTCAAAGCTTTCAGGTCGATCGGAAATTGGTGAAACAGACCGTGATGACTTCAGTATATGGTGTTACTTATGTTGGGGCACGGGAGCAGATAAAAAGAAGATTAGAGGAGAAGGGTCTCATTACTGATGACAGATTACTGTTTACTGCAGCTTGCTATGCTGCTAAAGTAAGCAACCAGCCACTTAAATAGCAGGGATTAGGTTCTTGCTGTTAGAGATGTATTATTGCCTCAAAATGCAAATTCTGCTATAGTGTTTGGGGATCAGGAGCTACTTGTGAAACTTTCTTAGAGTTCATTATGAAGAAGATTTTCTAGGAAGTTGAAGATACAATGCAAAGTCAGCCAATCTGATATTGTATTTCTAGTGTTAGCCATTGTGCGAATGATGTTGGGATGCGTTGTGGGACCCACCATGTCCCATAGCTCCTTGAATCTCATATTTTCATTATTTTTTGGAATCTTAAATACTAGTGATTTTAAATTTGAATTTGAATTTTTTAACTTTAAAATATCTTTTCTGTAGGTAACATTGGCTGCCCTTGGCGAGATATTCCAAGCTGCACGGGACATAATGGGTTGGCTTGGTGATTGTGCCAAGGTATATGCATTACTGGCACATTCTGGATATTGAATTATATTGACAGCCCTTAGGTGGATGTGAAACTTTGTTTTACCTTTTGTTGAATTGGTGGATTTTGAAACTTCTGCAGGTAATTGCTTCTGAAAATCAACCCGTGCGCTGGACCACTCCTCTTGGTCTTCCAGTTGTACAACCCTACTGTAGAAGTGAAAGGCATCTTGTGAGTGTGAGCTTAGTTGTATATTTACACATGACAAAACCTTATAATTGGTTGATCTCACTGCTTGAGGTGGAAGTTTCTATAAAAGAATATTAGGTGGCACGCTTTCTTGTTGTTTCTCCATATTAATGATCTAAATAGATGTCATAAACATTTGTCACATTCTTTATGGCTGGGGCAAGGAAATGGGAATTAGTTGGTGAAAAAAGTTTTGGGTAACCTCAGAGATACTAAGCAATCAGTAGGCATCTTTATCTTCTGCATTTAGGAAATATTTTAAGGTTAAAACCAGAGAATATTGATTAGCTTGTTGCTTAATGCATGCCATGTAACTAGATGACTCATAGTCACTAACATATGGAATAATGGGGGGGGGGGGGGGGACCCTCAATTTTCTGTTGCACTTGGAATAACTTGAGTAGCAGCAAAACCTGACCTTTTCCTACATGTGCAAAAGTATTAGTAGAAAAGAAGAATTGAGAAAAGGAGAGAAGAATTCTTATTCAACGTAAAGTTCCATACGGCGACATAGGTTAAATAGAAAAGACCTAAAAACCTAATATGTAAAGGAATAATGAAATATTACAATGTGATCAAATCAACATAAAATCAGAATAATAAAAAGCATAAATCAAGGAGGATCAAATCATAAGTTTCTATCTTCAACAGTATTCTGTTCAAAATAGTAGCTGTTTTCAAACACAGGCGATGGATTTGGAAGAGAAAAAAAGAAAAAAGAATACAATGCCCGTTTTTGGTACTGGTTCATGTTTTTCCTCCTTATTTGCTAGATGAGGAAGCCCATTGCAGGGTGTGAAAACTATATTTGATTCAAAATTATATTCTCCTAACATCTAATCAGCTCCATAAATAGCCTGAACTCTACTAACTTATCTAGTCATGGGGCTGCAGATAAGAACGTCTCTTCAGGTTTTGGCTTTGCAGCGGGAGGGTAACTCAGTAAGCTTACAACAGTGTCTTGTTTTCGGTATTTCTCCTTGATATTTTATGCAGTCATTCAAAAATTTCATTATTATGTCCTGAAAATTTCAGGTAGATGTTAGAAAACAGAGAACCGCATTTCCGCCAAATTTTGTCCATTCGCTTGATGGTACACACATGATGATGACTGCTATTGCCTGCAGGGATGCTGGCTTACGTTTTGCAGGTTTGTCGCACTATTCTATACATGATAGCAAATCTTATAAATAACAGCGTAAGGCGTAGAGCTTGAACAAACATATCATATGTTGTGTAAAACCTTAGGCCCTTTACACTTGGAAACCCAAGTTCTAAACCCCACAATAACCAAATTTATTAAAGCTCCGAAGCGGGTTGCGTTCTCTGTATGGACAGCAGCTTTAGGGAAGATTTTAACTCATGACAACTTACAAAGGCGTGGAATTGTGGTGGTTGAGTGGTGTGTTATGTGTAAAAAGCATGGGGAATCCGTTGATCACCTTCTTCTCCATTGTGACGTGGCTCGAGTTGTTTGGAGTTTTTTTTTATGGTTTGTTTGGGGTGGAGTGGGTTATGCCTAGGAGCGTCTTGGACTTATTGAGTGCTTGGGGTACTTTGCTGGGTCGTGGTCCTGTTCACCGTGTTTGGAAGCAGGTTCCTCTTTGTGTTTTGTGGAGCTTGTGGCGGGAGAGAAATTCTAGGCTTTTTGAGGATGTGGAGGTTCAGGCTGGGGCTCTTTGTAGAAATATGCTTAATATGTTGTTTTTTTGGGTGTCGGCGAATTGCATGGGTAGTATGCGTACGCTGATTTTTTACTTTCTTGTTCGTTTCGGTCCTCTAATTAGGGGCTCCTTTGTATACTCCCTGTGTACTAGGGTTGCGCCCCTCTGCGCTTTTTAATGAATTCTTACTTATCAAAAAAAATATACGAATTGTCTTTCCAAAATAATTTAAAGATTGGGAAGTTGATTGAGCGTGAATGTATATCTTAGTTGAGCTTGACCGGCAAAATGAAATTATTGAGTAGGTATGTTTTCATGGAGCGTTTTACGTGTTGTGCAGTTGCCAATGTCATATTTTCTGGGAGCAGCTTACCGCCAATTCAAAAGTCTTCCATTTGCTTCCATTCTCGTGCAAATGGAAACCACGTGTAAAAAATTAAATCTGAAGGCTAAGAGCTTGCCGCGTCACCCATCTCTAACCAAACTCAGTGCTAATGACATTGTTAACTTGTTAAGTATGTCCCTTCAACGCCAACCCTTCCTCCTCCACCGAGCCCTACTCCTGCGACAAGATCATGTACTGCTGCCAATCCGGCGGCCTCCTCTATGTGCAACATGAAATGACCGCATAGGGATCACATGGCCCTACAGCTCGGGCGTATAGTCCAAGGAGTGGCTCCTTCAGGAGATCAACAGAGGCAACATCGTTAGTGCCTTTGAGGGCAGCTCCAACCTCTTCTGGGCTGAGCGTTTCAACAAGTAGTTCCTGGGCATGAACGACCTTTAGGTCAAGCACTGTGGGATCAGCCAGCCCAGAGAAGAAAAAGAAGAAAGAGAAGAAGGATGTGATCCGGCACAATCTGAAGGACCTATTTGTGTCCTTGCCGCTGCTTGAAGAGTTTCAGATAAGAGATTCGAAGTAGGGGAGATTGGGTTGTTACTGGAAACCAGGAGCATGGGGTGGTGGTGGCTCAATGGCTCGGTGTGGTGGAGCCAGTTCTTTGGCCAGTGATGGCGACATTTCAAAATAGATGGCTCAGAAAAGCTTGACGACCTGGGCATAAATGGAATAGCGACGGTGTTACTTTGACGTTAGTGCTGAGTTTGGTTAGAAATGGGTGGTGTGGTAAGCTGGTAGCCTTCAGATTTAATTTTTTACACGTGGCTTCCATTCATATGAAAATGGGAGCAAATAGGAGACTTTTAAATCGGGTTGAGCCACTCCCACTATTATTGAATTATTTGTTTGTTTTTGAAAGTGCATGTAGTTCTGTGTTGTATTTTATGAGATGCTGCCAAACATATTATTAACTAGATAACCTCAGATGGCATGAAGAGAATAAAAACTTTTTGACTAGTGATTAATTAACATTCTCATAATCTTGACAATGATTGGTTAGCTTTGCTCCAAATAAGTCATCTTATTATCATAGACATAGAGTTGATAGTAATGCTGGGAGTCGCTGATTGTGGCAGTTTTGTTGTCTCAAAACAGTGATCACTTTTTTTTGACAATGTACTTTGCCATTATTACTCTCTCCCTATATATATCAGAACACTAATCTATATCTGCCATAAATTCAAATTCATAATCTTGCTTCAAGTTTGACTCGCTTTTAGATGTGCTGTATGGCTTTGTTACTTTAATACCATGTCACATGGTATGGGTTGTGGGTTCTAGTCCTACCACATGCGTGTTTTACTTACCAATAAAAAAAAATATCATGTCACATGGTATGGAAATATGAAATTCATGTTTCAAGTTAGAAAGTAAACTCCCTTGGTGTCCCCTCTAGTATAGGTACAGTAAATTATCAAATATCTGACTTTTATCTGAACTAGCCTCTAACCCGCACTACATGCTGTTATTTTTTTTCATTATAATTTAAATTTCTCCTGTTGCTTCCCATGACACAAGTTTGATTGATATTAGTCATTCCTTAAGTCACTTAATAACATTCCCTTTTAGACATTAATCCACCACCATCCCTACCATTTGCCGCAATCTATATCATGTGAGTTCAACTCATTTAACCACTCCTATTAATTGTCTCTTGTGCACACACTATGTTAGCCAATTTATAATTGATATCTACCCCACTCCACAACTCTACCCAAACCAAACAAATTTTTTCACATAAACTAACTTAACATCACCCAATTTACCATATGCATTTTGGAACTCAAAAATCTCATCAATTGAAATACATACCAACTTCAAATTGCACCCTTGATAACCTACATTCTTATTTCCAGCAGTTGTCTCATCTATAATCTCCTACTCTCGCACTCGCAGTACGTAGCGCACCACCATGCGCAAGATAAACATAAAATCAATTCTCCATATCAACAACAACAACAACAACAGCAATTGTCCCCTCAAAAGTGATCTGAGCTTCATTTCCACATGGTAATAGCTCAAATTCTATAGACATGTACATAAATATATATATATATATATATATATACCAAAACCAAGCAACCATTACTGAATTTAATGGAATTCAAGGAACAAAGAAAGACCCTAACTCTCCAAAAACATTCGACATTCACAATTCTGAACCAAAGAGCGCACCTTAAAGGAGTTCTTATACTCTGCCTCCAAATTCCTGTGTGTCACCTCCACTTCCCCAACGCTTCCAATGCCGCCTTCCTCACCACCCAATCCTCACTGCTCAAGAACTCAACCATGCATGGCACCAACCAGTCCAACATTCCCCGACTTGATGCTTGACCGACTCCAATGACGCTCCCAATGAGCACCAAAAGTGTAACTTTGGCCTTGAACCCTTCGCTCCTTGCCAATTTCCCCAACCTTGGCAAACTCTTGCACAATAGCTCGACCTCCAGGTCCGGCGTGGCCTCAATCGCTGCTCCTAAACAGCCATTAACTAGAAAAGAGGAAAACCCGACAGCAATTAAATGCTAAATGCTCATAGCATTGTTTTGGATTGCTGAATTTGAAAGTAAAGAACGCATTAGAGCTTCATAATGATTTAGACCCACTAAAATGATTGAAGTTTGAACTTCTCTGCTGCGACTTTGCCTCCTCGGCTTTCCTCTGCAGCTTGGCTTGCTCCTCCTTGCACCGGCGCCTTAGCTTGGCCTCAGTCACCTTCGGGACTGGGATCAAGACCCAGCTCACCTTCTTGTCTGGCTTTCCTCGCCGCCTTCTCGAGCTCCTTCTCCTCAGCTCCGCCAGCCACCTTGCCTAGCCTGCCACGCCGCAGCCTTGGTGCGCTTCTTGGTGGTGCATGATTTTGCCCCCTCGGCTTCACACCAGTTCTGCTTCTCGCACAAGTGCACAACTCACACTCTTCTATGAAAATCCTTATTAGCCACTTTACATTGAACTGAACCGTAAACTTCTCCTTGGCGAGTCTATGACTCTGTGTGTGTGAGAGCGTTACAACTTTCTGACTTCATTTACTCGGGGTTTTTTAACTCCTTTAGCCTATGCCACTTGTCAACATTTCAGGCAACCTAGGGCTTCATTCTTTGAGGTTTCTGCTTCAATATATTAGATTAAATACGTGAAAGTCTAATCCTGCTTTTATGCCTTTTGAAATGGAGACCATAACAGTGACTTTTTCTTCTTTACATAGTTTTGACATGCTTGTCAACGTAACTTGTTTGCAGGGGTGCATGACTCCTTCTGGACTCATGCATGTGACGTGGAAAAAATGAATCAGATACTTCGAGAAAAATTTGTGGAGCTTTATAGCAAGCCAATCCTTGAAAATGTAAGTGTATCGTGACCTATATTAATAAGAGATGCCATCAATTGAGAGTTTTCCTTGGCCTGTTCTGACTTAGGGGAAGGATGACTTTGTATGACACACATAAATTCCAGGGGCAATCCCCATCCAAGAAAAAGTGCTTTGCTGGGGGAAAACATAAAATTAAAAGTTGCAGCACTTGAGCAACTTTACTAGAATGCTACTCTTTGCGAGGCACATTCCAATGTTTGGAAAAGAGTTGCAGCGCATACATTCGTGACTTAATTTGAACACTTTTGGATATAAAATGGCACCTTCCAACTATGCTTTAAATCAGGCAATACCTGGAAATCTGTTTTTGAAATACACACGCATACACTTTATAGCGTGCCAATACTTGAAATTGCAAGTGTACCAAGACCTAGTTTCTCTACATTAGCATGAGAGGCCTTTTAATAAATAAAAATGTCCTATTTATTTCCTTTTGACATTGTTATAAATTTTAACTCCCATCATCCCCCAGTTGCTCGAGAGTTTCCAGACATCATATCCAGCATTAGTGTTTCCTCCCCTCCCAGCGAGAGGCGACTTTGAGTTGCGAAAGGTTCTTGAATCCCCATACTTTTTCAATTGATACTCTAAGCAATAGACCGACAAATCATGCCCGTATCTATACTTCCGATGCAAAAAGCATCATTGAGTTCTCTGGGAAAGTTCGTCCCAAATTGGACTGGAAGTTGGAGCAGGAAAAAGTTGCCTATGGTTGCTTCTGTAAAGGCTGACAAGGACAAAAATTGGATGTGCATGGTGTTTCTGGCAAGTCCTGTTGGGACTCTATCTTGATATGGTGATTAAGATTGTACAACAGGCTGGTTGTGGATTGGAGGCTAATATGCTCAGTTTGATGATGAATACTGGAAAGGGAAATTTCTCATCCACTGAAATTTGCCGTGTTGAAAATTTTGCATATTACTTCAGTTGATTTTTTCAAGGGGAAGACAGAGAGAAAGATGTAAATACTGCAGCAAGCATTTCTATGAGCAAATTGGAAGAGGTCATCTTAATTATGCAAGATCAAGTAAATTCTTTTTTTCTTTTTTCTTTTTTTTCCCATGTATTTCATGTATACACATTTTGTATCAGAATAGAAAGGGAAAATGCCGTTGAAAGGCAGGAAGAGATTTACTGTACATGTATATGCCGAAAAGGCAAACTCAATTAAATCTTTGGGCCAGATAATAAAAATGGAAGGAATTCATTTTCTTTTTGTGAATTCATTTTATATACTTCATATTGAAAGATTGAAATAGCAGAAAATGAAAACTCAGTACATGTTTTAGCCTTGGATGCAGCTTTTGACTAGATGATTTCCAGAGAGCAAAAGTTCTTACCAAATGGATTCTTGGGGGTGATTCATATTAACAAGAATTACAATCATATTTCTAAATCCTTTCTGGATAAATATTTTGCTCGAGTGTTATGAAATCAGCAATTCCATGGTCTTCTCTGTTACCGTTGGACAAATACGATTGAATCAAAATATCAAAATTTCTTTTTTTACTGAATATTTAGGAACAGTGCCACCACCATCAGTGTGAGCGCCCAATGTCTTCATTTTTTTTTATGGTTTTAGGCAAGATATCTGAAGGACAACAGGGTGACCAATAGGAATGTGTGGCATGTAGAGCAGTAAATTTAGCTGCAGACAACCCTCTTTTTCTTTTAAGCTTCAGGACCTAGAAGACTTGAACCCTTTTGGTTCATTGCATTCTGTAAGACTTCATGACCATATTTACAGGGTTTTGAAGGATATGTAAGTCAACCAAGTGGTAGAACAGAAATAAGAAAGAACACTTTACCCAAACTACTCAGGACAAGGGGTTTTAGTGTTTAGGGTCTTCTAGAGTTTCATTTTCTTATGAGAAAAACATGCACTACAACAAGTTCGTGCTCGGAAGAGTCCATTTGGCCCTCCGGTTTCATAGGTCAAAAGTGTGATTTTTAAACAAAATTGCGGGAAGCGTTCTATTTCGAAATGCGTTTGAAAAAATGGTGATTTCTAAATAGAAAAAAAAAATTCACGTTTTTAAATTGCAAGGAAGTGATGTGTTTTAAAAAAACCACACGATTTTAAAGATTGAATCGCAATTTCACCAAACGCTTAACTGCATTTTGAAAAAACCGCACGTCTTGAAACCGTTAAACCAAATAGATTATAAAGAGAGTTAAAAAACCAAAAGCCCCAAAAGGCTTATCAAATTTAATATTAAGTAGTGAATCAAGGCTGAAATTTGGGTTTTTTTTTTTTATTATTAAAAAAAAAAAAAAAAGCAACCTATATGAAAAATCTCACTGAAAGTCTTTCAGTGAGAGCTCTTGGTCAGCTCCCAAAATGCAACGATTGTGGAAACTTCTGACTCTCAAGCAGCTCAAAGTTGACATGGGCATGTGCCATTATAATTGTTTTTAATTGTTTTTCCGAATTTTTAGTACCAAAATGTAACAAGATATGGGCATTTAAGTACTAAAAGCCAGGCAACTTCATAAAAAACTTTGTTTAGTATGTTCAATTTCAACAAGAACAAATTTTATTCAACTAGGTAGAACACAGGGCATTCCAAATAATTGCCTAATTTTTTCTATTTAAACCAAGATAAACAAACCAATTATTAGAGGCTATGCTTCTAGGACTGTACATGGGGCTGGTTACAAATAAGCCCACCTCCGCTAGTTGCCCGTTTGTATGGGTTACGCGCAAATTTCCAACTCCTAATCCCAGGTGGACAAATTTTATATGAGCAGATAAAAGAATATAAGCAGGTAGAGGCGGATGATATCTGCCTATCCGCCTACCAATATATATATATATGACGACATCATTATGACAGAACAATGCCGTTTTGGCAAGTCAAAGGAATTTTCTAAAAAATCTTTTCACTTTCTCCTTCCAATTCGCATTTTCCCTTTCTCTCTTTCTCTCTCCGGCAAAGAAAAAGCTCTCTTTGACTCTCTCAAATCTTTCCTCAATCTTTTCATCTCTCAAGTTATCTTGAATAATTGTATGTTTCCTCCCTGTTCTTCGCATAATTACCCAAATATGTCTCTTAAGACTTTATTTTTACTTTTCATCTTTCTCACTTTAACCTATTTTCTAGCGATCATGGTTTTCTAACTCAATATTTTACTTGTTTGGGAAAACTTCACTTATAACCCCTAATTTTTTATCACTGTTGCAATTAAGTATTCAAACTTCAAAAAATGTGAATTTAAAGTATCTATCTTTCAAATTTTTTCAATTCCAACCCTATGTTAAAATTTTCCGTTAAATCCTATCAAAATTTCTAAAATATCCATGTTTTTTTTTTTATTATTCTTGTTAAATATAAAAATTGCAAAGATTCATGTATGTGTATTTTTGTAAATTCTATTAAATTCTGACTAATACCTAAATCCTTGAATTTTTTATTTTTTTTTTCTAAAAAAATGGGGGGTATTTTGGGAATTCTGACAGGATTTAACGGGAAATTCTAATGGATGGTTAAAATTGAAGAAAAAAAAAATTGATTTGTGTTTTATGTTACTTGTTTTGTGTTTTTACCTGTTTTCCTACTTGTTTTGTGTTTTTACCTTTCTTCTCCTAAATAGTTCTCTCATTCTTGTCTCTCTCAACATCGTAAGGAAAATTGGAATCTAAAGGAAGAGTAAGATCTAACTAACTTCACTAAATGCCACTTCGTCATTTGTTTTGATTTTATTTTATTTTTTTTGTTGGGGATTTATGGTATGATGTTATTTATTTTTATTTTTTGGATCTTTGTTTTGTTTCGATTTTGATTTTTTGGATCAGATTTGGTGTGCAACAGATTCGACGGGCAATTAAGCGACATTATCTGTCCACCCGTGTCCAGATACGGGCAAACACCGCCTGCTGTTGACGGGCGGTCGGATGGGAAAAACTGCTCTCCATTGGAGGCAAATACGATGGTAGATAATGGTTGATCTTCGTCGGTAGGGGTGGTGTACAGTCCTATATGCTTTGGCATTAACTTTTTTTCTCTAACAGAGAGTTTTTTTCAATAGATTCATGAGCAGAAATACACTACATTGCAAGGTTTGAGTCTTAGTGGCATCTACCCTTAAGAAATGTGTGACATCTGCGGCCTCATTTGAGTCCTTTGGTACCTCCCCTTCATTTTTTTGTACCCCCTTTTTTTTTTTATAAGCTAAATATCATTAAAAAATGCAAAGTGCAGTCAAGTACACATAGAATATACAAGAGGAGCGTCTAAGATGGAGAAGAAAAAAGAACAAGAAAATCATGAAATTTAATCACTAAGGGAGCTAGGAATGTAGCAGTCCAAGTAAACAAAGAATATAAAAAAGAAAAAAGAAGAAGTTATGAGCTCCTCAAACGTCATATCTTTGTCCTCGAAGTTTCTATCATTTCGTTCCCTCCACAAGCACCACATAAGGCAAGAAGGAACCATCTTCCACACAACAGCACTCCGAGAGCGACCACCTGTCCACCAGCAAGCGAATAAATCTACCATCCGAAGAGGGATAACCCAAGACAAGTGAAGCGGCTAAAAATGGCATTCCATAAGGCACGAGCAACCTCATAGTGGAGAAGATGGTCCACAATTTCCCCATTCATTTTGCACATACAACACCTATCAATCATAATGACATGCCCCATAAATTACAAGCCAACCAATTTTCTGTGCTGCTGCTTGGCTTGGATGTCAAGAACGGTTTATCTCAGCCTCATAAACTACATTATCAGCAGAAATGCTACCTGAACAGTCAAAGCAAAAAACTAGTCTTAGGCTAGAATCTGCAAAATCATTCAGCCTGCACACAAATGTAAAAGCATAGTAGAGTATTTACTTCAAACAGGGTCATCAACATAATGAGGAAGATATCTGATGCCAACTACATTCATATGCATTGACCAGAAACCTCGAAGAATAGAGTTGTACCTTGTTTCAAAAGAGAGTAACAAGAAGTTCTCAGCAATCTAAGGCAGTTTAATTCAGATTTGGCAACAGATTTTCCTACTTAATTATTGCATAAAATGCATTGGCAGTATCTCACGAAAGCTGTTTGAGCTTCGGCTAATATCGGACTATGTAACATTACAACTGACAAATTACATCCGTTTCTGCAAGCAAAACAGAAAAGGACAACAGGGACCTACTATCCCATCTACCAGTCCCCGCAGCAGTACCATGCATATGTCAGAAACCAATATAACTGTGAGGAAAAAAAAAAAAAAACTGTCCTAATGTACAAGCTTTAAAGAAAAGAAAACACCAAAACAATTTCTGAAGGTTCAGGAGAACAGTTTATTCCACATTTGGCATGAATTCTAAGGATTTTTAACAATTTCTCCATGTTTAAATCAGTTATCCAGCAACAGCTATCATATTCATGACCTAATTGTAAGTGTATTCTATGATTAGGAAAAAAAAAGTCAGTCTAAAAGAACTTCATGATCCTTATCTAACAGTAACAAGCAGAACAATCTAAGATACATTTTTTTTTTTTTTGATAAGTAGAACAATCTAAGATGCATACTAATAAGAATGCTAAAATGAACCAAACCAGGATAGTAGGCCCAAATTTCTGGACAGCTCAAGTTATATTCAATATAAGTTTAGTAAATGCAGAAGCTGCAATCAGAAGATATGAAAGGATAAAAATAAAATAAAAATAAAAACCCAGGATAAGGTCACAAAGTTAGGGGCTTTCCTACAAAAATATAACAAAATAAAATAGTAGCAGAACGACATGCACAAACATTAAACTCTTACTGCCGGCATCTAAATTTTGTAATGTATTTGAGTAGGATCTCAAAAGCACCGGGCCCAGATTGTTTTCACGTGTAGAGGCTTAACAAGCAACAAACCCTGAAATATTGTAACATTAACTCTGTCACCAACCCATCTGCTTCATCCACAAGGACCACTTAACAGCCTCTAAAAACTTATCATTCTTCTGCAGTGCAGTGATCAGATTGATGTAGGTTATCTTATCAGGTTCTATCCCATTTTCTCTCATTTCCTTGACCAAATGTACAGCATCTTCAACCATTCCTGCAATTCCATATGCCTTGATCAATGTGTTATAGCTGCACAAATCAAGTCCAAGTCCACGCTCTTTTAATTCTGAGAGAATGCCAGTGACTTCAGCTATCCACCCTTGCTCTCCATAGATATTGATCATTATGTTATATGTGTAGTGGTCAGAAGCACAATTCGATTCCTTCATTCTCTGTAAGACGCTTCTAAAGATCTCCATTTGTTTGTCTTTCCCATAAGCATCCAACATACAATTGTAGGCTTCAAGAGAAACTGAAAATCCATTAAATTGCATCTTTTGAACTGTTGATGACATGTTTCTGAATTTTTTATTTTGGCCATATGCAGCTATAATAGTATTGTAAGAGATGACATCGACCAAGCCTCTTTTTTGGGCTATCCAGAACAATCTTTTAGCTTTCATGAAAAGCTTGGATTTTCCATAAACATTAAGCATGACATTGACGGTAATAGTATTAGGAGAAAAGCCTCGCTGAAGCATTTCATCAAAAATCCTGGAAAGCTCATCAACTGGAAGAGCATGAGCACAGCAGTTTATCACACAATTGTACATTTCCTGATCCCAAGTCACTCCATTCTTCATAATTTTATAGTATACACCTGCCAATTTATCCAGCATACCACATCGCTGATATATGCGGAGCATATCACGGAACAGATAAATGTCTGGAACGATGTCCCTCTGCTTGTCCATCATGTCTAAAACAGAGCAAGCCTTGCTCAAAGATCCGGCTTTGGTATACATTCTTACAATAATGCTAAAAGCAATCATGTCCAGGGGAATCCCTGAAGATACCAACTTCAGATAAAGTTTCTCAGCTTCGGGGAAGAGACCCATGACACTGTAAATGTCAATCATTGTGCATGAAATGTGCAAGTTTGGCCTGTCATCATGTTTGGGCATCTGAGTGTATATCTTAACAGCATTCTCAAGATGACCCAACTCTTTGCATGAGCAAATCAACAGATGATACAAGTTATTCTCGAAAAGTAGATCCTTCCAGACTTTCTCCCCCAACACTTTTATGGCATCATCCACCAAGCAGTGTTTTACATATGCCATGACCAAAATAGAGCAAGAGGTCTGATTAACAAGAACATGGTGATATAAAGAACCTTTCAATATCAGAGGCACTTTATCAATCCTTCCAGCTCTCTCATATGCCTGCAAAAGAGTTCCGAGGATGGAGGAACATTGGCATCCCATCTTCAGCATATCATCAAGAGTTTCTAGAGCACCCTCTTCATGCTCATGTCTGGCTTGCAAGTTTATTAGCGTGTACAAGTTAGACGAGTTAGGCTTGTATCCTGACCGCTTGAGCTCCTTAAAATACCATTCTGCCTCCTTATAATTGTCAGCGCGACCCCAACCTTCAATCATGGAACGGTAAGTAGTTTCATCAGGCTCTAATCCAACTTCATGGATGCTCAGAAATACGCGTTGAGCAGCATGCATGTTGGATATCTTCCCATACCCAGTTAACAATGTATTGTATGCAACAATATTTGGGGAAAACCCTGCTTCATGCATTGAGAATAATGCCAGTTCAGCTTCCTCTAATTTGCCTTGGTGACAGTATGTATTCAGCATTACTAACCAATTCTCCAAATTTAGTACCACTTTATCTTCTCTCATGAAGCGAATAACCTCTTCCGCCTTGTCATACAAACGCAAACGGGTAAAAATTGTGATCATTGCTGAGTATGCAGACTGACAAACAATCCCAAAGTTCCTCATTTGGCAAAAAGTAAATTGTGCCTCCTCAACACTCCAACCCTTCTGGTAAAGCCCCATAAGCATCCCAAAGGTAGCAACATTAGGCTGAACCCCATTTTCCAACATCATTCGAAACCACTTTGCACCCAACTCTACTCGCCCCAACTTATAACAAGCATAAATAACCGTATTAAAAACCCGGCAATCCAATTCACCGCCCAATTTAGAACTTAATTCCTGAACCATCGTCTCTGCTGCATCCCAATCTTCTCTTCTACCAAGCACCCGAAGAACTAAAGAATGAGCACTTACATTCTGCTCTAACTTCCCATTGCTTCTCATCCACTCAAAGAACGCCAGAGTATTGTTATCACTACACTTCTCTAGCCGTTTCAAAATGGCATTACACTGCTCCAAACTCAAGTCTGACCCAATAGCAGAGTAATTAACATCCAATTCACCATCACCCACAAACAAATTCTCTATTTCTCGCTCACCACCATTCCTTCTGTACCTAAATTTCAAACCCACCTCCCTTTTAATCCCCTTCTTTGTAACCCGAAACCCTTTTTCAACTTCACGTTTAAAATTCGGGTTTTTGTCAATCAAGCTCTCCTTTACCAAACCTTTAGTTGGAGACAAAACAACGTCGCTATCAGCTTTATTAGATTCGGTCACTTCAGGCAATTCAGTGTCAAACTGAGAGACCTTAATGTGATTGACCCTATTCACTGAATTGATTTTACAAGCTCTACTTACATGGATGTAGCTAAGAATCGAAGAAACCGAGCACAAATTCGAAAGTTGAGCTGGATTTACATTGACCTTCTTTGAATCATATCGATCAAAGGAAATGGAAAGTTTAATTGAAGCCATGGTTCACAGTGACCTACTTGCATACAGGTTCCGTGCATCCATCAGGCTGTTCTGGATTTGTGAAATTTCGTGAGCGCAAATGAAGTGTAATTTCAGAATGAGAACGTTTCGTTTGACAGAAAAGGAAAGCCTAAGGGATAGAGAGAGGGAATGTATGTGTGAATTGTGATGATAGGCAAACCTTGGGGGTGAAGAGATAATGGAGGTTGAAGCAGTGGAGGAAAGTAACCGCTATTAGACGATACTCTGAGGCCTGAGCTGAGTGGAAGAGCCCAAAACAAATCAATTCCCCAAGTTGACCGAAAAGAACCAAGGATTTTTTCTACGGCTGATATGATATGTGCAATCTTATTGGCCATTGTATCTTTTTGGGTTGGAATAATATTATTCTTCATATTCATTTTATATCGAATGACGTAAGGGATTTTAAGTTATTTTTTTTTAAGAAAAAAATGTTACACATATTTTAATTCTCATACTCCTTCACGTAACTTTTAAAATTATAATTGGATCAAAATTTAATAATAATTCATCATATGTCCAATGGTATTTTAAAAGTCACTCCCTAAGTCATGTCAAAGAGCGTAAAAGGGATCAGGATTCCCTACAATTTCTTAAAAAATTATAGATTCTTAAATTATGTGAATTTAGGCCGTTTCGTACATCGAACGACATGAAAAATGTTATAAATATTGAAAATGTGACGTGTTAACAATGAGAATTGAATATATTTTTATTAGATTCTTACATTTTATGTCGTATAAAAGCTTTGAGCAAAAAACTGTGTTTTAGTTTAATAAAGAAGAAGCGTCTCTTCAAAAGTAAAAGAAAAAGCATTTTGTAATGATTTTTTATTTTTTATTTTATTTTCGTTGCCTCGATAACATGTCATATATATATATATATATAATATGTTGCATTTTTCATGCATTTCGATGTAAAAAAGAGCTTGAAATCTTTAAAATTTGAGAATTTCAAATTTTAAAGAAATTGTAAAGAATCCTAACCAGTGTAAGAGTGAGAGTATGTAGAGAATTACTCTGTTTTAAGTGGCTAACATAAAAAGTCATTTAAAACACGTCACGTCATCCAATATAAAATATGTGTGATAAATGAGTTTGAATAGTAGCATAACTCTTTTGGGTCCTACATTTTTTCTTTAGGGGTTCGAATCACATGTATTAAGTACATATCTCAATTTAATAGATTAAATTAGAACGAAAAATACTTCAATTCAATTTCTGAATAAAACTGTACTTATCTGACTACACTGTTTGTGTTTGTACTTGTTCTTGGATTTTCTTGGGTACCTTTCTTTTTCTTTTTTATATCGTCATGGTTAATTATAGAGGTTAAATATGGGTTTATCCAACTTCTATGATACTTAAATTATTAGTGTCGAGCCTGCTTTTATCCTTGGTTTGATGGCTACATGTTC
Source organism: Alnus rubra (assembly GCA_028654335.1). Lineage (NCBI taxonomy): Eukaryota > Viridiplantae > Streptophyta > Magnoliopsida > Fagales > Betulaceae > Alnus > Alnus rubra. The sequence continues at coordinate 243,402 of JAJPGS010002451.1, read as the reverse complement.
TAAAAATATTGTACATAAATTAATCAAAAGCCCCAAATTAAGATCGTCTAGAATTTTTAAAATTTTCTATTATGTAGAATTTCTTAAATCCTAAATATTGATAAATACTAGATTGATAAAAATGAGAAATGTTGCCGTGTTAAAATCTCAATCATTTAATTTGAAATTTAAAGAATTCTACAAATAAAATACCCAAAAATTGTAGAGAATCCACCAGTATTACCTATCCTTATAGAGATTTACAGTGGAATTTGATTTTCTCTACTAATTGTAGAGTTTGGAGTTGGGTCTTGAGTTCAAATTTCACTCACATCCATGCATGACTAGACTCTGTGATGGTGACCCAGTTGCTAACTTAATCCATGAGAAACAATTGATGTTAGAGACTCTTAGATCCACAACTCATCTAAATCTCCAAGAGGTAGCTTCGAAGGACATGGAAAAATAGTGACCAAGGTTATATAAGCCATTATTTAGATGCTGTAAATCTATGTTATTTTATTTTATTTTTTTGTTCTTTTCTTTTCTATACAACATTGGAAAAGTGGGAAAGGAGAAACAACACTGTCGAAACTGAATAAGAGAGGCTCATAGATGCTACATAGTTGGCTCTCATTCTTCAGAGACTATGAGTGTAATAAGAGCATCCGTCAACAAAAGGATCACCCTAAGATGATCTTCTCATGGCTATAGAGAACGAATCAAATCAGATGGTTCTATTTCTCAATCTTTCTTGCTCCTACGGAACCAAGGTCGAAAAGATTGAGAAAAATAGGTCATTCACAACCACTGATAAAAAGATATTCTATATAACATTAGGGAAGTGGGAAAGGGAGAAACGACACTGTCGAAATTGAATAAGAGAGAGGCTCAGAAGTGAGAGCAGAGTGTGATCAGCATTTTTGAGTCTTCTTTCAATAAGCTATTGCCTGAATGAAATACCTAGGTCTAAATATTCAGTAAAACTAACTTATTGGTTCCTTCACCATCTTGTACCTCAATGTCTAAAGGGTGAGTAAAGTATGAGGTAGTTTGGTAGTTCCAATTGCAGAACATTGAATGGGAGGTGGTTTACACTTGGATATAATGACTTGGCCTGATCTGTTCAATAGTTGACCGTCTGCTCCACATGAAGTATGGAATATTATCCTGTTCTAAGTTTAGGCATTCAGGAGTAAAGGTTGGTCCATGGGGACTAGAGAGCACATCTCAAGTCACAAACCTCTATATCGTTTCAAGAAATAATTTATCTCCATAGCATATGTAGATAACCCCCTCCCCTCTCCCTTCCCCTTATTTTTACCTATTTCAAAAAACATCGACTCAAAACATTCTTAACATTTTTTACATTTTATATCACATCAATAATTTTTTATTATTATTTAAATAAAAAAATCCACTACAATCCAAATTTTTTCTACTTTTTCATATAAATTCTTTCTCCTTTATATCATATCAATTACTTTTTACTCACACTCAAAAATATAATTCACCCATAAGGGAAGAGAATGGGAGGGGAGGGGAGGGAGATTACTAAACGGGGCCGTACGGGGAGAGCCAAAAAATTTACATTCAATGTGGGAGAGCCAAAAAAAAAAATGTTAAAATTATGATTTCTGTGTCATAACCTGACAGAAAATTTTGTAGCCTTACATGGGGGACCCTGTGTGGCATAAAATACAGTAAAAAAAAAATGGTCCTAACAAATCCAGATGCTTCCAAATGCTTCTTCAAGTGCCCTCCTCTTGCTAAGCTCTGCACTCCACCCTCCTGCCCTTCCCCCTCTCTCTGCTCGGAGCTTCATCATTTCCTCATCATCAACAGGATAACCGTGCATGTCAGATCCCCCTCCAAGAGGAATTGGTTGTGGGGCCATGCCTGTCGGTCGCGGCTGCCCTCCAGCAAATGTAGGTGCATATTGTCCCTGGGCACCGGTACCAAATCCTGTTTGAGAGCTTTGGTTTGAAGCCTGTCTCAGTAGATAGAGAAAATGAGTTATCAATATGTTTTTTTCTCTCTTAGGCCGGGAAAATTATTGTGATTCAAAAGAAAATGGCTCATGGCAACAATCTTCAAAATAGGAAAAAACAAAAAACAAAAAGAAAAAAAAGCAAATTGACAATTGCTATAGTAAGTATTGCGTCTATAATCAGGTTAATCTCAATGTTACACATATTAAACTTCTATGGCATCCTATGATTGTCAATCAGTGGATGACAAGTTTCCCAAAATACATATTCACCAAATTCCCGTAGCAATAAAAGAAAAGGGGGTTCAACAAAGATGAAAGCCAAAAGACATCCATCATTGCCAGGCATGTATTACATCCATAGATAAGTAAGTTTTTACAGGTTCTTAGTATGTATTACAGGTTCAAAGTAACAAAGCAAAACAGTGCGGGCACCGTCTTTTAACCCACAAATACTTTTTGAGGTTAAAACCATAATAGCAAACAGATCGAGTTGTATCATCTCTGATTTTCTCAAGTCAAGAGTGAGCGATTAGTAGTTAGATCAACGAACTGATCCCACCACTTCACAATGGTAGTCAACAGAACACAATTAAAATGTCCTTTACACCAACAGGTACACTTCTAAACAAAACAAAATAGTACATAGTCGACATCATTTACTGTTTGAAAACAATTATTACAATACGATGATACTTTATACAAGCTTATGTTTTCAGAGTTGGATGCTTGCCCCCAAAATACTTTAAATATATTTTTTCTCTCCTATTTGGTTTAAGATGAAGTGCTAAAAGGCTCCAAGAGTATGAATCTTTGTCCTTTAAGAAACATTTGAGGACATCTCTTTAAATTATTGGCTAGTCCAAGAAGCAGTAGCAAGAAGAATGTGATTATATGAAGTATCAACTTAGAATTTGAGTAGAAACAGTAACTATGCAATGTAAAGGAACTGTATCACCACATTCAAGGTATTCTAGAATTCTAACGTTTTAACATACAACTAAAATGTCGGTTTACCAAAGTAGGGTTTGAACTTGGAGTTTCTTTGAATTAGGGGCTTCATGTATACGTCCTATGTACTATGGGTTGCGTCCCTTTGCGCTTTTTGAATATACTTTACTTATCAAAAAATGGTTTGAACTTGGAGTAACACATACACAAGGAACTCATAAAATTATCTAATTTAAGTCAAAATTTAATATTCCATACGCAGCCCTAATGATTTGAAGTTGCAATAAAATACTAATAAATTGCTCCATAAATGGGCTCATTCCAAAAGACATGCTATACAGTTGCAACTGTTGACGTTGCAAAACATCAATAAAAAGTGTTCATCAACCAATGTTGGTCCCAACTAAGTGGTTTCCTAGAAGGGGTGGCTAAGAGACTGTCTTCTTTTACCATTTTTGCATGGGTAGCCATTCTCAAAGCTTGAAAAAGCGGTCATAAAATTTAAACTATGCTCAAAAGTTTGCAACTAGAAAATTAAAATGTGATTGTCCTGCTCAGTAAAGCAAGGATTGAAAAATAAAATGTCACAAACATGCACATTTTTGTCAAAAGTTTACAACAAATTAAGGATCCCAAGTTTGCCTCAACTGCTTTTTCCTTTTTTCTATCATTTTTTTTTTCTTGTTTTCCCTGTCAATTAATAAGTGAATTACATGATTTGCTCCGGTTACAGCCAAGGATACAGTCAAATTTTAATATATGAAATACTGGAAGCAGTCATCACAGTCAATTCAATATCAACCAAATGCTTCTAGTTAATTTGTATATCACGTCAATTCTAAGTCTTTCTGAGATTGACATGACAATCACTGATTCAAGACAAGTTTGATATTTATGAAAAATAATCTCATTCTCACCCCATCAGTATCATTCTGAGCATGATTTCCCTTGCTTGCAGCCAGAGCTGCTGCCAATTCTTCAGCCTGTTTGATTAATATCATGAGAATTAGTAACCTTTATGTAAATAGTAGGGAAAAATGACAAAATTTACCAACAGCTAGCATTAGGAAATCGCATAAATTGTTCTTCTCCATGGCATTAATTGAAAAGCATAAATGCAAATCACAGCCACTTGTGTGCGATAGAAGTGGCAGAAGTTAGGAGCAGAAACAGAATTTTTTTTCAAGTACCTTCCGAGCTCTATTTATCATTATTTGTTCGGCATTTTCTTCCTGGTACTGTGCAATTTTTGCTTCAATAGCAGGGGCATCAATTCCTTCAATCAAGTTAAATGCTGAAACAGAATGGTTTTCTTTTTGTCAAAATAAACACTCTTACATTCTGAGTTTCAAGAAGGACAATTTATGAACTTACTCATGTCTTCCACTTCCTCCAAGTAATCATTGTATTCTCTCAGGGATGGAAAATCATCTTCTCGTTTATTAAATCTACGACATTGTAAGATAGAGAAGTATAATGAGGGATGATAATATATATATATAGTGGATAATTAAAACTGGAACCCAATGCAAAAAGCACAATCGTTAAAACATGTTCCATATTTCTTCAAAACATTTCTCTGGGATTGCTATCAAAACCTTATAATGATGACTAAAAGTTGATAAAACAAAAATTCTTCATCCGTCCTATATATAGGAAGCTTTGAACCCTTGATTTGAATCAACTCCAAGATTGGAATCTTTCCTCTTTAAAAAGGGGTGTCCATGCATTTGCCACATACCCTTTAAAGAGGAATCGATGTGCGCTGGTTCTAGATTAGCATTTTGTTAAAAGTTGGTAGTCTGAAGTACAAAATCCAAAACATGGACTTTCTACAGAAGAATCATACGAGTCTTTTGACCTTTTCAGTAACAATGCATTAGACCAAACGGTGTAGTGATGTAAACAGATACCACTGCTATATCCAAGTTTGAACATAAACCGTGATACAAACTTCTTCTTAGCATAACAAGAAGAATCAACACATCTAGAATCATCTGCAGTATCCTAAGTCTAACCTCTGAAGGCACAGGAACTATCATTCTAACCCTTCTCAGAGGATTTCATCTGCAAACCCAAAGTTTATGGATGACTGATGATGCTCATCATCGTGTAGCTATGGTTCCATGATTTTATACATTTCTGGAGGTCCTATACTGCAGAACACCCAGTGATACGAGTTACTACCCCTTGATTACTTATAGTACTCTATTGTATTGTAAAAGACCCAAATATCCTTACTCATGAGTATAAAATTATGAATTTCATCTGAATATCTCCCAACAACCCCAAACAACACCTAGAGGAGGGTAAATAGGTGTTTTCCAACAATCACAACCAGTAAAAATATTGCAACTACACACACAATCACCAAAATCAAATAAAGCAGTAAAGTATCAAACACAACAATTTTAGTGACGAAATGGAAACCTTTTAAAGAACTTTTCAAAAGTAAAACCACTCAGCGGCAACCAAACCAGGAAACTCATCAATTATAGAAGAATCAAATTACACAGTTTATAGTTACAAAACCTTTGTAACTAAACCCGATGTGTATCCCAATAAAAGACCCATTTGTCTCTACAGCAGTACCTTCAGAACTCTGGCCAATTCTTCTATCAAGCTTCCTCTGCAACTGGAACTCCAGTGGCTAAAGGTTTGTTTTTGATTGTGTGGTTTAACGAAGTATAGGAGAGGTTAGAGAATGAAGGCACAATGATTCTAAGGTTTTCTTCAAGAGCACAAAATAATGGCATGAGGGTCTACTGAAAATCATGTAGCCTGAGGCTTATATATACCCTAGGAAAACAAAGGTTTAATGAGAAGATCTGTTTAATAAAAACACTACCAGATAAGGAAGCGTTCGAATGTGAGTAGGCGTCGTTCAAGCATTAGCATGGGTTTCAAGGTTTATCGCATGCTGGTGTGGCATTTGAACATTCTTAGAATGCCATTGCGAATGGAGAATTATGCTTGAAATATTGAGGGCTACATTTGAACATTCTTCGAATGTCACTACAAACAAAAGGTTCTATGAAGCACTTCTAACATTCTGGAGCTTGAATTTTTTATTCCTTGATTCCCATGTTTGAACCTTCTTTGAACGGCATTGCAATCGAAGCACAATGCCTTGCAATTTGAAGTCTGTAGAGCTTGCTCTTTTGAACATACTTTGAACGTGATAGTGGACGATGTGTTCTGTGTTGCACTCTGAATCACTTTTTCGGACCACAAACTTCAAACCAATTGTACCACTAAACGAGAAATACAACCAACCCAGTTTTGACACTGAATATGCCAACACAAATCCTAACACCATCCTTTGACACTGGTTCAAATACCTTGAAAGTCGAGACCCTAATAACACCTGAATTATATCTTAACCTAGAATCAAGCTTCAGTAATTCAAACCTAAGGAATTCTACTTACCAAAAAATTCAAACCTAAGGAATTCCTCAAAAGCATAGTAAGAGCTCATTTTAAATGCATACGCACTAGTTTGCCACATTGTCAGGGCTCAATTGCACTCACACGACACTTCTTAGGTTTTCAGTTTTCACATCAAAAAAAGGGAAACACCACACACACACACACACAGAGAAAGAGCTTTTACATGCTGGTTATCCTCTTCCTGATGGCAATCTCCTTGTTGTGGGGATTAGAACTGGAGACCACCATCTCTGATGCCCGTCAGCCTTTCTCTTATTTACTTTCTTTCTGCTCCTATACATGTCAAGTATTCAAAAGGTCCATAAGTACATTGGACTAGAGCAAAGTGAAAGAGGAATTATACAGATAGAACTAATTTCTTGAACCAGACCTGTTCAGTGACACCTTTTGAAGATGGCTCTCAGATGTTAGGCCCTCAAAAATATCTGCACAAAAACAAAAACAGAAGTAAGGACATAGAACTAATGTTTCTAAACCCAAAACTTGACCTCTGATGAACCCACTTGACGAAAAAAAAGGAACTTTATTCTAGCAATAAGAAACTTGTGAGAATCGGGACATTTTAGATAGATAGACTGAAATTACAGTGGCATAATGCATATGGGAAAAGAGTTATTTTTTTGCTAATTTGGTTTATGTTGCTAAGCAAGCAAGCGTAGATCAAAGCACGCTGATCACGGGTAAAGGTAAAAGTGTTGAATTTATCAGACAAGTGAAAAAGTTGGGTCAGGTACCGGTTATTTCTGATCAGGCTAGTAGATCCCGAGTTTATCACACACACACACACAGAGAGAGAGAGAGAGAGAGAGAGGTTATACACCGTTTTCACAGCCTGGTACCAATTCAGGAACTACCAGAGAACGGGGCTGCCGGTCGGGGCTGGTTGGTTGAAGAAGACGAGGAAGGATGGGCCGTGGGCGAGTGTTCGGACCGAGGTCAAAATACCCGAACCTATTCTCTTGGCAAGAGGCCTGGAAAGGATCCCAAGGTTTCTGGCCCAATGGCTTTGGGTCTAAGCCTCTATCTTTAAAAAGTAGGCGGCTTCTCTTTCGAGCTTTTCTTTTATTGTTTCTGTTTGTGTTTTCCTCTGACAATTTACTTTGTGCGTGAATTAATTTAGTTATTAGCTTTCGCCTAAAATGTATGACCGACTTCCTGTTCAACTAAAGGTGTATGTCAACGCAGAAACACCATTTTGTTAGCTAAATTTTTTTAGTGGCAATTGTCTATATTTATATAAGTCTTTTTAGACTCATGTTGAATGTACACCTTTAAGGTGATTGAATATGTTCACAGTTATAGTATTTGAGCATTTTTAGTAGCCTCACCAAATTTTAGTCACCAAAATAACTAAAAATCACTTTTTTCTATTCTGGTGAGCCACTTTATTAAAATACCCCCAGCAGCCTCACCATTTTAACTAGTAAATATTCACTATTCCATTTAAATAATAATTTTTTCATATTTATTTATTTTTTTCTCTATATAATCTTTTTACAAAAAATCATTCATATCCATGAAATAAGGACATTATCGTGTGAGAGATGGGAAATGGGAGAAGAAAATGAGAGAAAAAAGGAAAAAAGTGTGCTAATCATGTGAGAGAGAAAGATGAAACAAAATTTGGTGAGTGAGTTGTTGAGTGAAAATGCCTCATCTAATTTGGTTAGTAATTTCAGTCATCAAATTTTTTTGGTTAAAATGGTGAGGCTGCTGGGAGTGATTTTTCAGGATTTTCATCAAATTAGCTCACCAAAATAGCTAAAAAAGTATTTTGATGAGGCTACTAGGAATGCTCAATGTTGGTTTTATCAATAAAAGTTTAACTTTTCCCCCCCCCAAAAAAAAAAAAAAAAAAAAAAAAGTAGGCATGTTTCAAAGTTTGGTTTTATTTTTAGAAAATAATTATTGAAATATTTTTACAGAAAATAGAGAGAGCACACGGAATAAAACTTTTAAAAAATAATAATAATTTCAGGAAATAACATTTTTGTGTAAGAATAATGTGTTGACATGATAAATTATTTAAAATACGTTACATGAATGGACATAACTAATATTAAATTAATGTAATAAAAGAAACTACTTTAAATTCAAGTTGTCAAAAAAACAAAAGCGCACTTATTGATAAAATCATGGTACTTATTTCACTGTTTTGGGGATGTGAATATCATGTGATATGTGCTATTGACTATTTAATTTATTTTCCCAAGGTATATTCACTAATACTACATACCTAAACAATGCGCACTATTGCAATGAATGTGCAGTATATTTGAATGAAAAGGGCATAAAGTTTTCTTCAAGAGGTTGGCATTTGCTCTTAGAATCACATACTTTTTAGTAGAATACATGATTCTCACATATATTTTAAAAAGTAGAAATGAAAATGCATATTATAAACACACACGTGTCAGCTTAATAAGCCGAATTTTGAAAGAAAACTGTCCTTAAAAAGCTAGGGCAAGGTAACGGGCTTCCTTATTCCCATTTAAAAATAGTTGGATTCTTGCCATCTCCTAAATTCGAATATTCATAAATGAGCCGGGAAAAAAAGTTGCAAAATCGGTGTTCTCACCTATGAATCGATCTTGCATTTGAACTGACATATATCCTTAAAACACGTTAATTGAAAAAATGTCAAAGCTTTCTTTCAAACTAGGATGGGAAAAAATCGTCTAACCTAATCTACTGACCTGTTCTTCATACACATGATTCTCATGTCAACCGACAAAAACCATGCATGAGACATTATAGGCTAAATCAACTCATAATTTGTTGTGAAGATCACAAATAAAATCCCAATTCCTTTCATTGATTTAAATTTTAAGTACACTTCAAATGTCCTTAAAAACATTTTAACGACATCACTTGGATTTAAAATAATTATTCTGCTGTGGCCACATTTCATTCTGATTCCAGGAACAAAGAGGCAGAGGAAAAAGGAAAACTTCAAGATGAACTGACTAGTTCTAAGGTTGGCATCGAGGTTCCTGATAAGAAGGCTTTAATGAGTGCCAAAGCTAGTTTTGGTCTATGCAAAGGAACTTCATGTCCTGCTCCCCTGACTGATACGAAGGTAAGCCCAGAATATTCTTGAGTCCATCCACCCACCTGTTCAAAAAATTGTGTTAATTCCTAGTTCTTACTGCCATAAGTTGGAAACCCACTTATTTGGTCCATGCAGTGATAAAACAAGTATTCTATATTGGAAAACTGATTGTTTTTATTTGAAGAGATAAGCATATAATAACCAGAGTGATAAGCAAGGATTAGGGAAGAAAAAAGTTACTTTGTTAGGAAACCCTATATTTTTATTTCCTTAACAACCTGTATCAGCATATTTTGATAGGGTTCACTTCCTAACATATTTGAACTTCATTTACCTGCCCATCATCATACCAGGCCCGCCAAGGTTGCAAAGTCGGAAGCTTAAGAGCATCTATACTGTACCGGGTGGATGTAACTGGGAGTATGGCATCTGTATCACCACTGTCATACAAGAAAGATGAATAAAACTTGGATCATTATCAGAAATTTGTATGAAGTCACCTGAACAGAAAGAAAAACTATTTGCCAGAAGAACTAGAATCCATAAACCAGGTCATATAAGTACCTCCAATAAAAATGACGCAGAATCTGAAAAATCAGATTCAGATTTGAATTGTAAAATTTGATTTAGAATGATAATTGGATTAAAAGTGCAGTGGATTGAGATTAGATTTGGGTCCTACCTGACAAATTGACTGCCCTAGGCAAAAATAATACAGGTTCCAACACATGGAAGGTTTTTAGGGTGCTTCCTAGCTTTAATATCTTGTGCTTAATAAGAAAGCACATGAATTTAAATCTTTTGCAGGCACATGTTAATGCAAATGCTCGTTACATATCAAAGCAATACTCGAGGCAGTGAATAAATGAAAAATATGTGCCAGGTAGTCGAAAGGAACCTGAACATCCAAACACGCAGTCCTGAATCTATCAGCTCATGATAAACGTCCAGCACTGTCCTAGGAGAATCCTTCCAGTTACCATTTACCACCTCGCTACAAAAAAACATTAAAAAGAGTGAAAATTATAGGGGCTTACATCTGTCAAGATTATCAAAGTATGCATAAGTGATGTCACATAAAAGATCAATAGAAGATTATCTCAAGTTCGTTAGGGAGAAAAGGAAAACATAAATTAACTGTTGTATGTTTTACACGGTGCACAAGCAACATTAAAATACCACTTTTTTCCATTAGTTACATAAAGAAAAAAAGTCAAAATTTCCAATATATTCCACCTTTTTAAGATCCTCTAAAAAATTGAATGAGCTCTATATGGAACTGGAGGCTTTATCATGCATTAGTTAAAGATATGAAGACATTGTGTCAGACTAATCATTGTTTACTTTTCAGGTTTATATTATTCCACACCTGGATGAAGTAACTCTTTAAGTTTAGAACAAAGATGCGAGACTTCCCCACACAATTTGACAAGACAAACTGTGTTAGTTTATTCCAGTGGCAGGCTAAACCTTACTTCAGCTCCCCAAATCCAGCCAAATATGACTGGATTCTCTCCCTCCTCCCTTAACCTCCCCCCAAACCACTCCAAATCTTCACTGAATTATACATTTTGGAATCATTGTGAATCAATGATAACTTAACGTTCATATAGTGGATATAAGAATGTTGCTTTAATCATTCGGGATTGCTATCTTCCACATTTGTAGGGTATCATTCATGATGCATAATTTTTCAATCAACTAAAAGGAATACTTGAACCAGTGATATTTTCTTATGGCTAAATCATTAAGCCAGATAAGGTAGTGTTGTGTATACACATGTGAGTATAAAAAAGTTAAGTCTCATATTGGATAGATGTCACAAGTGTGTGTGAGTGGCTAATATAACATAATTGCGCCCAAATCCATGCACTTGAGATTTTCGGTTTAGTGGTATCCTGACACATTATGTTATGCTCTCACTATAAAATTCCTCAAGATATTAATTTCCCTAACAAGTGGCATTAAAGGTTAATCTCACATTGGATAGATGTGACAAGGGTGACTGATTAATATAACATAATTAGGCCTAAACCTATAGGCTTAAACTTTTCGGTTAAGTAGTGTCCCGCTATGTTATATTGTGGTCTCACTAGAAGACTCTCCAAGGTATCAATCTCATTAATAGAATGCAATTATAAGCTCTTAAATATATCTTCAAAGACCCATACCTGCAGGTTGACCATTTAGACGGTGCATGAGCCGGATCAATGTGAATTGCCTTTTGAACCTCAGGTAGATTGAAGTATACAACAGAGTGCGCCTCGGTGCAAGGATCATACTTCTCATTAATATGACCAACCATCTATCAGATGACATTACAAATCATTAATGATCCAACCAGATACACCATTATAGAGGCTCATGAAAAATCTCTTCAGAAGCAAGATTTTGATTTTCAATATCATATTAGACTTGGTGACTGTTGAGGCCAAAGCTGGTTAAACAAATTAACATAGATCGAGAATTGAAAACAGGAAAAGTTTAATCCTGAAACATGACAATTCCAAACTGTGAATACAGCAGAAAACCTGTAAACTACTCTTTCAAGATGGTGGGTTGCATAATGATTTAGAGTAAAAGAGCACTGCAAGGACGTAATCATTGATGATGATAACAACGTTATATTTTTTATTTTCAATTTTTTCTTATCTATAGCCATACATATTCTATTTTACTAATCAAGTAAACATTCTCTAGCCTTGACAAACTGTTAAGCAAATCTATGGTACCATTTTAAACATATTCACTTTAACCCATCCAAATAAGTTAAGGGAAAAAGGGCAAAGTTAATGAATCTTCCACAGTGGGAAGGACACTTCAAACTTTGGATATTTTCAATATCTTGTAGCAGTTCGTGTGCCAGCTTGGCGAAGCTACTTCAGGACTATGCATTTCTTAGAATGATTATAGGAGGAGGAAGAGACATTAGACAGATTCCTTCAGATTCCTCAATTTGAGAAGCCATGATCACTATTCATGGAAGATGTCTAATTCCGCAAACAGCAGTAACGGAGGAATGACATGCCATAAGCTAAAAATTTTGTGGCAAATGAAGCTTGCTACTAATTTTTTAAGGCACTAATGCAAAAAAGCATCTCAAAAGTAGGTAGAAAATTACCTGAGTACAATCAAGAAGTAGATAAATGTATGGACTGAAAATTTTCCATGGAGAACCCACTAGAGAGCTAAAAAGGACCTAATTGAGAGAGTAAGAAACCCAGCCAACCAAGTACTTTTCCCATTTTTAAATCCACCTAAGACGCTAACTCATACTTAAACAGCGCAAAGATGATTAAAAAAAAAAAAGTCCCGCTTTATGGACTTTTAACAGATTAACTGAGGGGGCAGGGAGTGTTAACATGGTTTCACCTATTTGAAAATGATTACAAACCAGTGATCAACCTTACTGGTTTTTCATACGCCCAGAAAATTAATATATTTAAGAAGGAAAAATTTGATTCACAAGAAAAAAAAAAAGTTCAATAAAATGAGCTAAAACTCTCCAATATCGATAGTTAAGGATAACTCACATTCATTCTTTTCCGCAGCCGATTTGACTGGCTTACATTAGCAGGGCAGGTGGGAGTGAAGATGCTATATGGGTCAATGTCTCCAAGTTCTTCGTTAGCAATATCCAAAATCTTATCACAAGAAGTTGAGGTGTGTATAAATGACTGAAAATCACAGAGAAGATTCAGTAGTCTATATGTTTGATCAGAAATCAAACCAGCCGACCACATAAACTGAAAAACCCCCAAATGGTCATGGAAATCGTCAGTTAGAGCATTTCCCACCTGCATAACATACATATTTTGATGTTTAAACAGTCAACATGATACAGAGAATCAGGAATTTTAGCTATAGCATAGAACAGAGCCAATACCATATAACCCCTCAGATTAATTGTTCTTTCCTTTATTGCAGAGTTGTACCTTACAATGGCTTGGCTTAGCTGAGGAACGTAATGTCCTGGAACACAGATTTGAGTAATTAAAATCATAATATACACACACTACTAAGACATTGAAAGAACTTAGAAACATAAATGCAGAAGAAAAAAGAAAGATAAACCTCTTTAGTCATGAATAGGATTATTGAACAAAGAGCTACTTCCCTTGTTTGAGAGAAGCGTTGTAATTGAAATTATTGCATGATATAAGTGGAATTCTATATTGCAAGGATGTAGAGCGTAGCAATACCAGATTAATGATGGATTACTATTGTCGTATGATAACTTCAATCCACTAGGCAAAATACACCACTCCAAAAAGTAAGCAGTACTCAAATGGAAATTGGTTATCCTAAAGGATTTATCCTTAAAGTCCTTTGAGGTGGGTGGCAAGTAGAAAGCCTTTGCATGTACGTTATAATAGCCTTCCAGAAATGGATAGAGGAGACCTACTTGTGATGAACATTATGACTCTACAATACAATTTCTTGTTTTTGTCTCTTTACTTAACTTTCTCACATCTTCAGGAGTCTAGGCCCACTGATTCCATATAGAATGTTCAATCTACCAAATATTGCTCTTCCTTTTTTCGTCCCAAACCATGACAAACACCATGTTTGTGTTTTTTGAAAAGAAGAGAAGTTTTTCCTTTTCCTATATCACATAATTGGATTCAAACTCGTGGAAGCTGCTTCATGATGGTTGTAAAGTGTCACCAGAACAAGACACTTGTGGCAAAAAATATTCGGATTCAAAAACACAAATTAACATGACATATACAAATAATTCATCGTCTCTAATTTTGACCCAACAATAAATGATGCTTGAAAAAGATCCATTAACTACATAGCTGGAATAACAGAGCAACAAAGGTATTTCAATGCCATATGTTCCACAGTGTGCAAACAAAAAATTCGCATTAGTTCAGATTAACGCCATACAGAGATTGAACTTTACCTGCATAGCTCTCTCCTGTAATATAAAAGTCCCTTCCTTTGTATTGAGGAAAGCGCTCAAACCACTTCAAAAAAAATGCAAGAGAGTCCTTGGCTGCAAACCAGAAGATGACGAATTTTTAAGTACATGAGCTAGCCACAATAATAGACTTTTCAAAGCATAATAAAAAAATACAAAATACAAAATCGGCAAAGCAGTACCAGTTCTTTTATCTCCATTGTTTAGCAGATCAGAGGAAGTGTTCGAATACGAAAAACCAACTCCGACAGGGGAATCAAGAAATATAATGTTGGCAACTGCAGAAGGGTAAAACTAGTTAGACAAATGTTTGCGTACACCATAAAGCATACTGATATGACTTATAGTTCCAGAAAACAGAAGGCATAATATTTTGAAGTAATACTCTGCAGTCAGAGCAACATGTTAACAATAATTATGCAAGCATGTCATAATGTTCAACCAATTAAGTCAGCAAGAGTAGTAGATGAACACGAAAAAGAGTCTTAAAGAAAAGCAGCGTATATGCCAAACAATCAGCAAAGAAGTCATATGATTATTTGCATTGATAGTTTTATCTATCAATAAACTCCATAAATTGATTTCTCAATGCTATAAATAAAATTCAGATGTAATTATTTTCTAGAAAAATGTTAGTTTATTGATGAAGTTTGAACAGGATGATGTAATAATATTGATTATGTAGGCCAAGAGTTATTCTATTGGAAGTGGCTTACATGTAAGCTGAGCAAAATGATGCACTAATCCAATCCAGATTGGGCCATGTTTCAGGTAGATGCAAATATCTCCAGTTCAGACTCATTTTGATATAATTCATGCATTGTTCATCAAATCTTAGCATAAGAGCCAAGATAAGAAAAGGAAAAAGATTTATATTTATCACCATTTCATGAACTCAGTAATCTATATTTCAAACACAATTACTTACTTCTGGCTACGCCTTTTTCTAGCTCAAATATTTGTTACAGGAAAAAAAAAATTAAAAAGACAAAAACGCTGACAAATTCATTAGATGTTCCACACCTTGATTCCAAGAGTAAGGGTTCAAATAAAGGGTCTTTCCATCCGCCTTGATATGAAAAGGACCAATTTCCTCTGCTTCCCCATAAGCAATGGATGAACATCCAGGCCCTAAAGCAATAAGTCTTTAGTCAGAAACACATTTCAAAAGATTGTACCATATCAATAGCAATTAAAAAACAAGACAAGCTGTTAGTTTTCAACATCCAAATGAGTTACAAAGAAAAGAAACATCAATTTAGAAAATACTTACAAATATAAAGACTTTTTCCTATCACATATTCTTTAAAGTTGTCAATCAAACAGTTAGGAATCGGAAAAGACAACATTACACTTCCAATGATACAGGTAATAAGTCACACAAGAACAATACGGAAACAAGCAGCAAAACAGTCACATACCAATTCAAAAACCACAAGTCAAAACAACAATAATTATTAACAATCATAATTACAAAATGGGTATGAACAAATTTTGAAGCTTGACCTCCATTAAGCCAAAGAACAAGAGGCTTTGAATCAGGATCCTCAGCAGCCTCAATGAACCAGTAGAAGAGGGCCCTCCCAGAATCTTCATTGACATTGATGTACCCAGCATAGTGTGCAAAGCTCAGGTTAAAGCTCTGCCCTGGGAGCCTGAGAACCTTGTCTAATCGTTGCTGGACAAGAGGGTCTGTGGAAGAGGTTGCGATACCAATACCCAGATGGACATAGACAAGGATGGTCAAAATTTTGTGAACAAAAGGCCATCTGGGCTTGGTCATTTCTTATCAGTTGGTTAAGGAAATGGCTGTTAGATAATGGGATGTTTAAGGACAACGTGAGAAAAAAGCTTGGGGGTTGAACTTTTGAAGTATCAATGAATGAATGGTCCTGGTTTGGTTTTGCTCACAACTAGAAGCAAAATCTAGCTGGTTTTGCTGACTCCAGGGACAAAAAAAAAAACCTCTTTTTATCTCCCAAGATTGTGGGCACTGCTAAGGGCGTGTTTGGTTTGGTTACGTTGTCATGAAACCGTTTTCTGTTTCCGGAACTCGTTTCGTTGAACTTTCCTTTCCCGAGGTGACCCACCAACCTCGCCCACTAATTTATCTGATAGAATCGAAGGGATATTCACGTGGTCCAGACAACGGTTGTTGATATTTTTGGCTTGAAGTGTTTCCAAATCAGTATTACGGAACGGAACCAAACACATCTTATCACTGCCTTGACCGTTAGTTGTAAAGGTATTTGGGCAACTTGGGCTCATATCATTAGAAGATGGCATCAAGCCCAGCTCATACCAGCTGGAAAGACTAATTAGTGACAGCCCAAGTAGCCTGGCTGGCTAAGGGCGTTCAAAAACCCGCCGCCCCCGACATTCAACCCGACCCGACTCGTTTTAGACCTGCATGTGTCGAATTCCAACAGTGACAAGCCGGATGTCGGAAGCAATTTTCAATTTCTAACAAAGTCGGATCAGAAGTCGGAATATGAAAAAAAAAAAAAATTATTATTGATTTCTTAAAACTATCAGTTTTTGAATGTTTAAAGTATTAATTAATTAAATTATTAAATTCATCATGTCTTGCTAACTGAGGATTTGATATGATGCAGTTCACTCTCATTTCAGTTAAATATTACTGATAATTTAACATTGCAAATGAACTGTTTTTATGGTACGAAAAAAGTATTCAGAAAGTGAAAGACGTTCCTAATAATATTGGGGTGATTTTTATAAATTGTAGCCAAATTTTTACTAGAAAAAATATTTGGCTACTCCAATACTAGTGCTCAAAGTAAATTGGAAACACAACAAATCATAACACTAACAAAACAAATTATAACAACAATGGGTCCAGCATCATGGGTGTTTATTCCATGGATCTATTTATTCTGTCTTGTTTATATGGACCCACAAATGATACACATGTTCAATTATACATTGATATCAATATGGTGCCTCACTGATTAGGATTACTTTTTAGTTAATGATGTGATTAGGGGCACATTGTCAACCATTATTGTATAATTGAGTTGCTTATATTTAATTGGGTGTCACAAGTTTGACAAGGCATATGAAACTCAGAAGCCTAAAGCCCATTGGTCTAATGTCTATGTCGTGTAAAATGCTTATGGGTTTTATTTGAGTGAAATGCTCTATTTTTCAAATTGTTATCCTCAAAAGTGATTATCAAATGATGTTTCATCATCCTATGAGGTGATGACACATTTTTCAAAATAATAAATCACATGAGATTGCGACACATTATTTGGGAACTAAATTTTGGAAAAAAAAAATTGAAATGTGTAGCTCTTCTCTTTATTTAATGGTATGCCAAGAATTTTCTTCCACCAATGATTGATGAAAGATATTGAGATATTTGCTTGTTTAATCCAAGACTTGTGAGGTGCTCCTACCAAAGAAGATAAAAAAAAGACTTATGGGTTAAGGTTCTTTTTTTTCTTTTCTTTTCTTTTTTCTTTCTTTTCTTTTTAAATGTATATAAACATGGACTCAAATTTTTAAAATATGTTATTTCAAATCACATGTTTCTCAAACCGACCGGAGGATATATTTCTGAGCAATGCTACATATTATCGTTTTATCCCTCCAAATTTAATGTGACTTTTAAAATACAATTTGATCAAAATTCAATAGTGGTTCATCACAAATTCAATTGTGATTTTAAAAGTCACATCAGGTTTGAGAGATTGAAATAAGATAAAATGATGATTGAAATCTTCTTGGATTTCTGACACCCTTGGTCTATTAGCTTAGTTTTACAACGGGATAACATCCAAGATTCATAGGGGCGTCAATTTTAGCCAAATAGATCACTTTATCTAAATTTTCTGAAAGTATTTCCACCCCCATTTTCCCTTTTGCTTGATCTCTCCCCTTTGATAATGGGAAAGACTTCCCTTGTAATTGTTTTTCTAATTTGTGTTTCCTACTTTGCATTGTTGGTTTGCCTTGTATTGTTTTATCATCTAAATAATAATAATAATAAATCACATTTTCTTGACCTAATGATAAATTAAAATAATCACTAACACCATAAGTTCAAATTTTATAATAGGAAAATATAAGGTCCAATATTAGAAATTTAAGAATATAAAATTATTCTTGAGTAAGCATTTTATAATCCTATTTCTCTTTTATCCACTAGAATTTTTTGCATGCATTTTTCCTTCTGATCAATGGACATGATCTCTTGCAGAGTCCAGATCCCCAGCCTTTCAGCTTTTGTCCTTGATTCCATGTGATTCTTTAGGTATGGAGGCACGTGAGCTGCAAGAAATGACCAGAAAAGTGAACAAGTTGCACAATGACAGTGACACAATACCAGAATTTCTGTATATTTTTGTCACTTTTTTATGGGTAGAGGCTTATAAGAACATAATAATCCCTAATAGTTATCGGCTCGAATGGCTATAAACAATTTAGACAGATAATATAAAAATATGGGTTTCATATTGTTTTGTGGATCCCAATATGTTCAAATTATATGTTTAAATTGTTAGTAATTCGGATTAAGATATGACTTTTTTGCCCGAGCAAAGAGGGATCTCACTTTAATAAGGAGCGTTGTTCAGGCAGAACGCCCCCTCTTTCGATTCCTTTATTATTTTCTCTGCCCGTCTTCTTTAGACAGAAAATTATAGAGAATCCAAATGTTGCATGCTTTGCAGCAAAGCATTTACATAAATTAAAGATGTTTCATAAACTCAATGTGGTCAACTTGAGCTGTCTCTAAGCATATGGGTTGAAACATCAGCATCACATTTTGCCTGTCCCCATGTGCCTGTCCAAACCGTTTGATGTAACCCCATGGATAAATTAGAGACAGGAGGAGGTTCCATGATGAAATGTTATGTTGTCCACATTCCATTGGACCTCTAAAACTTCTTTTGTCGTCCTCTTGCTCCTTTAAAGGTTTGCTCTCGTTTCAACTGCACAATTGAACAAATTATTAGGTTTTTAAATCAAGTGTATAACATCATGATGATATATCATGTAGCTAATAAATTTACAGACAATAAAGTGGCAATATTTCTTAGCCCAAAAAAGAAGACAACAGAGAAGTATCTCTCAAGATAATAAAAAAAAGAAAGAAAGAAAAGTGTACGGTACGTATCTAGACTTTACATGCGGACGGAAATTAATCGCAACTATTCGCTATCTGCATATGCGAATATGGATGCAGTTAATAAAAATTACTAGCAGCATATGCAAATGTGGATAACAGTTTTAACCGCATCCGCATATCCTTTATATATGCATATATAAACAAATACATCAAAACGATGCCGTTTTGAATTTGGTATAAGATTATGTTTAGTTTTTTCTTTCTTTATTTTCTCTCATTGCATATCTTACACTCACGCTGTGACGCCGAACTATCTCACATGCCGGGTTATTTTCAAAATCGTTTAAAGTATCCTCTCATAGAGATCTAAAGAAGTCACAAATTACTAAAATAGACCCAAAAGACTCTATCTAATATGCAGATAGCGATTAATAACCGCACGAATAGCTGTTAGTAATCACATGATACAGATATTCTTACCTAAAAGTGATAACTGCATTATGCTCCAATTGTAAGAAATTACATAAATGTCCCTTATGTCATATTTAATTTGATGTAACGGTTACGGCTTTTAATTACTGTAACGGTAATTATAATAAATGTATTCAATATGATTTAAACGGTTTTTATATTCCACATTATGGTTCATGAAAATAACGGTTTTTATATTAAATTTTCTGATTTATTATCCTTGATGGGAGGAGAATAATCAGCTATCTATTGATGATGAGGGTCCCTAGCCTACCTATATATAGAGCCCTGTGTATCCATCTATTGACACACTCATAGGCATAGGCCAGAAGAACTCTCTGAATTTTGTTTTTACAGATTTTGGTGTTGTAGAAAACTTCTTCGTTCTTCGTTCTTCATCAAGCTTGAACAAAATATGGCTGGAGGTATTTATAATTCCGCTGCTTATTTATTTTATAGCATTTTATTTCAAATATTATGCTTACATGTGGTATCAGAGCTAGCCTCTATGCCAATTTGTTCAGCTTCTAGTTTTAGATTATGTAAATTTTCTGTGCATAAAATTATCTCTGTTTCTTGTTTATTATTTGTATTGTTTTACTGTTTTACATATGTGCCTAAAAATCCTTAAGAAAAGCGTGAACACTGTAAAGCAATAAAACTACCATATTGTGCACAGAAACCCACACTGTTTTGTCTGGATAATTGCATTGTAAAGCATGAAAAATTATGAAAATTTTTAATTCATATTTACAGTTTTTGCCATTATGAAATTTGCTGCAAAAACACGAACGGGCCGAAACCCACTGCCTCCACTGTTCGGATCCATAGCCCTTCCTCAGTCACCGGCCGATCCTCAGCAGCCATTCGCTGGCGAAAACCCGCATAAGGCTGAGCGGGTTTTCGCCGCATGCAGAAGGCATCGGCCTGTAAGGCCGGCCTCTCCGTCACTGAAACTAGTGGTCCGTAAGGGCCACCTATTTCCTGGGCAAACGGTGACCCCTCTGGGTCACCGTTGCTGTCAAGCAGCAGCCCACCGTGGCTACTGCATAAGGCGGCAGCAAGCCGACGGGCGGCGTCCGGATTTAAAAAAAAAAAAAAAAAAAAAAAAAAGGAAATTCTGAGGAAGAAGGAGTGTGATGGCGCAGGGATAATTTTTTCGGGTTAATGGGTTTAGGAATCCGAGTAGAGTTTTGATCCATCTAGAAAATTCGGGTCGGGCTGATACTTTTAATGTGGTTTGGATATGGTTTGACCCGATTGGGTCAGCCCAAAAAAAAAAAAAAAAAAAAAAAATTGTGCTTATGTGGTGTGGGGTTTAGAACTTGGGCTCTCTAAAGGGTCTAAAACTACTAAGACCATTGGGTCATAAGTTTTATTAATTTTTTATATTGCAATTTTATTTGTCTTATATTTCCATTATTCAATATTATTTAATTATTGCTTATTTAATACTTGAACTTAGGAATAGAATTAATTTTTTAATTATATTGTTTAAATATAATTGGTTTGATGCCTAGACCTAAGAATAATTAACAATACCATACATGCTGGAGTGTTTACAGTAATATCCAAGAATGCAATGTCTAGAAAAGTTCTGGCTAAGGAAAGTCTTGGGATTTAAGTGTGTCCGTTGTGACCCCCCTCACTTTCCTGGGAACTCACCTGGTTGCACCTTGGAAAATTACTGTTTACCCCATTTAGGTGTTGGTTTGTTATATTCTTGGGACTTTATGAGCATCTATACAGTTAATAGATGTTAATGAAGTAGTAATTATTATAATATTTTTGGGAGGGCCACAGCATCCCAATTTTAGAATAATAATTACATCAAGGTTATACACATGAACTTCATATAGAAAAATTAACATCGACTATGTAATTAATTCATAAATTTAATTGCTAATCCCCACAGGGAAGTTTTTATTTTTATGATTTAATTAGAATAAGATAATAAATTTAATGTTAAAAATAAAATTTCTCTTAGGCCCACAGGTACGGAGAATTTTATTTATTAATATTTAAATTTATTAGTCTTATTAATAAAGGGTAAATTTCATGCGTGATGCAACCTTTGCCCACAGGTAGGTTGAAATTTACTATTTACTATTAAATTAGCATTGGTTAATTTAAAATAAAGTTTCATAGCATTAAAATTTTTTCCTTGATTATTGCAGCTATTTCTACTACTGCTATTCTAGAAAGTACTGTTCCAATGCTTAATGGGAACAATTTTTCTGAGTGGAAAGAAAATTTACTTTTCTATTTGGGGTGCTTAGAACTTGATTTAGCGCTCCGTGAGGACGAACCACCTGTCCTCACGGATACTAGTACGCCATTAGAAGTTACGAAGCATGAGAGGTGGGAGCGATCTAATCGCCTAAGTCTCATGTTTATGAAGTCTCACGTAACTAAAGGCATTAGGGGTTCTATCCCTGAATGCAAAAAGGCAACAGAGTTCATGCGGGCTGTTGAGGAACAATTTGTAAGTTCCGATAAGGCATTGGCAAGCACCCTAATGAAGAAACTCTCAAGCAAAACCTTTGACAGATCCAGAAGTGTGCGAGAGCACATTATGGAAATGAGGGACATGGCAGCTCAACTGAAGTCCCTAGAGGTTGATATTTCTGATTCCTTCTTAGTTCATTTCATCTTGAACTCACTCCCGACTGAGTACTCTCCTTTTAAGATATCCTATAACACACATAAGGATAAATGGTCAGTGAATGAACTTCTGACCATGTGTGTTCAGGAGGAGGAAAGGTTAAAGCAGGAGAAACCACAGAGTGTTCACTTTGTGGCTACTCATGATAAGGGAAAGAGTAAAAGAGGCAAAAGTGCTCCGCATCTCAAGAAAGATAACAAGTTGTCAATCAAGAAAAATGACAATAAGGATACTTGTTTCTTCTGCAAGAAAGGGGGGCATATGAAGAAGGATTGCCAAAAGTACAAAAGATGGCTTGAAAAGAAAGGTAATATCATATCTCTAGTATGTCATGAATTTTTTTTTGTTGAGGCTCCTTGTAATACATGGTGGATTGATTCTGGTTCTACAATCCATATTGTTAATACAATGCAGGGTTTTCTCAACACAAGGAAACCGGCAAGCAATGAGCAACGAGTCTATTCCGGAAATAAGTTGTTTTCACATGTGGAAGCGGTTGGGACCTTTAGATTAATTTTGAAAACTGGTTATATTTTAGATTTGGAAAATGTATTTTTTATTCCATGTTTCTCTAGAAACTTAATTTCGGTTTCTAAACTTGATGTTATTGGTTTTAGTTTTTGGTTTATAAACTCTACCTTTAGTATTTTTAAAGGTGAAAATTTTATTGGTGGTGGAACCAAAATTGATGGTTTATTCAAAATTGATCTAGATCCCGACTTTGAAAACAATCATTTATCATTGCATTCTAGTGTTGGCATAAAGAGGAGCCTTGTGAATGAAAACTCCGCTTTGTTATGGCACAGGAGATTGGGACATATCTCCATAGAGAGAATCAAAAGATTAGTAAATGATGGAGTCTTAAAAACTCTTGATTTTACTGATTTTGGTACTTGTGTGGATTGCATAAAGGGAAAGCAAACCAACAAGACCACTAAAGGTGCCAGAAGGAGTTCTGAGATTCTTGAAATCATACATACAGATATTTGTGGACCTTTTTCTACTCCCTGCCTAAATGGTCAAAGATATTTTATATCTTTTATTGATGACCATACACGGTACATGTATCTCTACTTTCTAAATGATAAGGCTGAAGCACTCAATGCTTTCAAGACCTATAAGGTAGAAGTAGAGAAACAAAAGGACAAGAAAATCAAGATCGTGAGATCTGATAGAGGCGGAGAGTACTATGGAAGGTACACAGAAAATGGACAAATGATAGGTCCATTTGCGCAATTTCTTGAAGAAGAAGGCATTGTTGCTCAATACACAATGCCTGGCACACCACAACAAAATGGTGTTGCAGAAAGGAGAAATCGCACACTTATGGACATGGTAAGGAGCATGCTCAGTAATTCTGAGTTACCTTTATTTCTATGGAGTGAAGCATTAAAAACTGCTGTGTATGTATTAAATCGGGTACCATCCAAGGCTGTTCCTAAGACACCTTTTGAATTATGGAATGGATGGAAACCAAGTTTAAATCACTTACACATATGGGGTTGTCCTGCTGAAGTGAGGATTTACAATCCAAATATAAAGAAATTAGACCCAAGGACAACCAGCGGTCATTTTATCGGCTATGCAGTCAACTCCAAAGGATTTAGGTTTTATTGTCCTTCTAATAATACTAGAATTGTTGAATCTATGAATGCAAAATTCTTAGAGGATCTTGAACATAGTGGGAGTGCTTATCCTCAAAGGATTGAATTAGAAGAAGCACAAGAGTTGACTGATGCTCCTTTATCTAAAGGACGTTTGATTATGTTTAAGGAAATCCAAACAGATTGCCTTGAACCACAATCAATTTCAGAACAGTCAACTCATGAGGAACAAGTTCATATTGAACCTACTCAACCCCCTCAAAATGAGGAGGAGGTAGGATTAAGAAGATCTTCTAGAATAATTAGACCAGCAATCTCTAGTGATTATATTGTATACCTCCAAGAGTCCGATTTTGATGTTGGGCCTAAAGATGATCCAAATTCATTTTCACAAGCCATGAGTGGGGAACACTCCACATTATGGTTAAATGCCATGAAGGAAGAAATGGAATCCATGGCTAAAAATCAAGTCTGGGATCTTGTTGACTTACCAGAGAAAGCTGTAGCCATAGGCTGCAAATGGGTTTACAAAACCAAAAGGGATGCTTCTGGTAATGTTGAACGATATAAAGCTAGACTTGTGGCCAAGGGTTTCACACAAAAAGAAGGTATTGATTATCATGAAACCTTCTCTCCAGTATCCAAGAAGGATTCATTTAGGATAATCATGGCATTAGTAGCTCATTTTGATCTAGAGCTACATCAAATGGATGTGAAAACAGCCTTTTTGAATGGGGATCTTGAAGAAAAGGTTTACATGAAACAACCTGAAGGTTTTGATGATAACACTCAGAAAGCTTGCAAACTAAATAAATCTATTTATGGACTAAAACAAGCCTCCCGTCAATGGTATATTAAATTTCACAAAGTTATTACCTCATTTGGTTTTATTGAGAACTTTGTTGATCAATGTATATACCTTAAGGTCAGTGGGAGTAAAGTCATATTTTTAGTCCTATATGTAGATGATATTTTACTTGCAAGTAATGATTTAGGTTTGCTACATGAAACCAAACAGTTTCTTTCTCAAAATTTTGAAATGAAGGATTTGGGTGAAGCCTCTTATGTCATTGGCATAGAGATTCACAGAGACAGAAAACAGAAAATATTAAAACTGTCTCAAAAGGCCTACATTGAAAAAGTTTTGGAAAGATTCAGAATGAAGAACTGTTCGGCTTCTGTAGCACCTATCATTAAAGGAGACAAATTCAGTAATGATCAGTGTCCCCGAAATGCATTGGAACAGGAGCAGATGAAGAACATTCCATATGCATCTGCAATTGGCAGTCTATTGTATGCACAAGTTTGCACGAGACCTGACATTGCGATGGCAGTTGGAATGTTGGGTCGATATCAAAGCAACCCAGGGATGGAACATTGGAAAGCTGCAAAGAAAGTCATGCGGTATTTGCAAGGAACAAAGGACTACGGTTTAACATTCAGACACACTGACCATTTGGAGGTGGTTGGGTATTCAGATTCAGATTTTGCTGGATGTGTAGATAGTAGAAAATCTACTTCAGGGTATATCTTTCTCTTGGCTGGAGGGGCTATATCCTGGAGAAGTAACAAGCAAACTATAGTTGCTACATCTACAATGGAAGCAGAATTTATTGCGTGCTATGAAGCCACTACACAGGCGCTATGGTTAAGAAATTTTGTTGGTGGTCTCAAAATTGTCGATTCTATAGCGAGACCAATCAAGATCTTCTGCGATAATCGTGCTGCCATATTCTTTTCTAAGAATAATAAAAGTGGAAGCAGAAGTAAGCATATCGACATCAAGTATCTTCGTGTGAGAGAGAACATCAAAAGAAATGAAGTGCTCATTGAGCATATTAGTACTGAATTGATGATTGCGGATCCTATGACTAAAGGTTTACCGGTAAAGCTGTTTAAAAGTCATGTGGAGCATATGGGACTCATTGATTCATTTTGTACTTAGTTCTTTCTAATTTGTCTATAGACATCAAGTTATTATTAATAAAGTTTGTGCACATTTGTTACATTATCCATGGGGATAAAATTAAAGTTGGACCCGAATAACTTATAGGAAGTTTATTCATAAAGTTTGATTGCCCATATAGTACTCATTTAGGGAATATTTTATATGTAATACATGGAAGGGACAACTTATTATATAAAGTTTTACCGCCATGATTCATGTGTAGTATTCCTTATGTGAGTGGGAGGATTTCATGAATTGTTGGAATAAATAAAGTAATTGTCATATTGAAGAACCGAACATCATAAGGAATTATATGTGTCATAAGGGCCAAGTGGGAGAATGTAAGAAATTACATAAATGTCCCTTATGTCATATTTAATTTGATGTAACGGTTACGGCTTTTAATTACTGTAACGGTAATTATAATAAATGTATTCAATATGATTTAAACGGTTTTTATATTCCACATTATGGTTCATGAAAATAACGGTTTTTATATTAAATTTTCTGATTTATTATCCTTGATGGGAGGAGAATAATCAGCTATCTATTGATGATGAGGGTCCCTAGCCTACCTATATATAGAGCCCTGTGTATCCATCTATTGACACACTCATAGGCATAGGCCAGAAGAACTCTCTGAATTTTGTTTTTACAGATTTTGGTGTTGTAGAAAACTTCTTCGTTCTTCGTTCTTCATCAAGCTTGAACAAAATATGGCTGGAGGTATTTATAATTCCGCTGCTTATTTATTTTATAGCATTTTATTTCAAATATTATGCTTACACCAATAACCACATCCGATCCACGCGCACGTATAGCCTTAATGGCATTAAGTAAATATTTAAAAAGAAAAAAAGAAATTGTGTATAGCATGCATTAATGCTGAATTCCAACTCATATTGGACTTTTGACTTGGCTAAAATTTGATTACTACATAACCAATTGAAAAAAATAAATAAATAAGAACACTTGAAATCTTATAACATGCATGTTGGTATTGAATTTCTCTTCCTTGAGTTTAAATTAGATTTGGAGTGTTTCTTATGGGGTTGGTGAAGGCGTGAAGCACCTTCACTCCATTAACGGTCTTGGAGGATCCCAGAAGGTAATGGTGGTCTTCTTCCAACCAAACTGACTGAAAATAACCCTATTTTAATGGAACAATGTTTCGTCCAAGCTACTGTTGTCTATTATTTATTTACAAACTAATTTGATGTTAGAATAAACAAACATCAAATTTCGATTCTTTTGGGTCGTCATTTGATGTTGCCAAAGGTACTAAAACAATTACTCCATGCATCCACAACATATCAATAGTTTATAGCACTAGTGTTGGATTTGGACCAGAAAATTGGTTTTTTTTTTTTTTTTTAGGCCAAAATTTGGCTAGAACCTATAAAAATCACTCCACAATATTGAACTCTTCAGAAGCTACAATATTTTTTGGATTTGCTACAGTTTCTCTCCAAATATAGAGAACGACTATAACGAAGGCAAAAACTTTTGCCCAATTTGTTTATTCACCTCTCTCTCTATAGGTGGTGGGTTGGCCGAGTAGAGATGAAGATCGGTGGGAGGAGCTTTGGAAGCCATTGGTGGTGATGGTGGTAATGATGGTGTTGTCTTCTTCTTGGAGAGGGTGGAAGGAGCTTTGGAAGCCATTGGTGATGGTGGTGATGATGGTGTTGTCTTCTTCTTGGAGTGGCCTAGAGATAGATTTTTGAAGAGGCAAGCCATTGTGTACAAAAAGAGAGAGAGAGAGAGAGAGAGATTAGTTGAAATACCTCTTGTTGCACCGATTTGCAACCAACTCTCTAGAATTTAAAAAGTAACTTAAACTTCTCGGGGTAAGAAAAAATGACAAATCATTCTCTATTCCAATTTTCCATTCGAAATTTTAATGAAAACCGTTAAAGTGCTACATCAATACCAATAATAACGTGACACGTGTCCCCTTACAATAAAAAATGTAAAAATAACAAAAAAATGATAAGGAAAATATATAAATATAAATAATAATAAATGCAAAATAAGAAATTCAATGAGTAGTTCGGCCACCGCTTTGGCCGGCCTAAGAGTATGTTAATATGCTAATAATACACATGCACATGTGTGTATATGCGCGCACTATAGAATAATAATATATAATAATTTATGCAAATTTTTCAGTGTTCGGCATAGCAATTTTATGGTGTAGAATTAATGTTAATTTTCATAATTAAAAAAAAGAAAGAAATCTTACTCGAGCTTGAGCTAGAGCCTATATATATGTTTTTCGATCCGAGTTTATATAGCCATACTTTATCCGACTCAGCTTGACTCGACTCCAGTCCTAACAACGATCATGAGCATTGATGTTGTCTTTTTTAGGAAAAAAAATAAAAATAAATATGTATCATGTAATAGAAGTCTGCTTGATGCATGATTTTAGGGGTACAATTCGAAGTTAATTAACATGGTTGGCCCAAAGCTCACTGTTTAGTCTTGATTAATTAGTTCATTCTTATGCCTTTGTAAATTTTTATGCTTTGTAATGTAAGAGCTTTATGCTCGTGATCTTTGATCAATTAAATATTCAAATCTTTCGTTAAAAAAAAGAAAAAAATAGTATATATGTGCCATCAAATTCCATGACATTTAATTGGACTTGAATTTTCTCTAATGTACCAATAATAAATTAATAAGCCCCCAAATGTTTCATGGATGCCTCAATAAATGTGCGTAGCTTTGCATAGGAATAGCTCATGCCAACATATTTGAGGGCTCGCTTTAGCCAACTTGTTTATTTTATCTTATTTTATTTTTATTTTTGGGAAAGCCCTCTTAATTAAGCCTTTTTCATCCAAATTTGACCTCGTCCAAGAAAATAGGTGACCAACATTCAGCACACACAAAAAATAAAAAAATAAAAATAAAAATATGGTGATTAGCACAATTTCCCAATTTTCTCCATGACTGGTTCCTCCCTGCCCCAAAGTAGCAGCAACCAAAAAAGACCATGATTAATTGATTTTAACCATAATTACAATGAGAATATTGTATTTGCTTCTAAGATTTGCAAGTGGTTCTTCAAGTGTGTCACCCTCAAAATGATATTTCTTTTTACTTTTAAGTGTTTTATAAACTGACGCGATACAATGTATATGATACTTATCATATTAGTCAATAAATAATTAAATTTAATTGTGACGGCATGATAAGTATATATTATATAAACTTTCACGTCAATTTGTAAGTTAACATGTCGCTTATAACGACAATTCTTATAACTTAATTCAATTGTAATGATAAATGTCACTTATAAATTATAATGCTATGTTAGTTTGCAAAACATTTTCCCATTAATTAATAAGCTCTGCGTGTGGGGGTACATGTTTGATTAGACTATTAAACTTGCAGCAATAACGAAAACAACTATTCAATGTGTTAATAATTAAGTGATAATGATAGTTACTGATCAACCGGACAGTTTTATTTGCGCGCGCACACACACACACATATATATATATATATATATATATATATATATATATATATATATATATATATATATTGAAACATTTTTTAGTAACCCATAACTTCTTACTTTACCTTTTTTTTTTTTGCAAAAAAATAAATAAATTACTGAAAAGCAAAGTGCATGTATAACTTGTAAAGATTTATATTTGTTAATGTGTTATGAAAGTAAAATTCTATAACAGGTAGAAAATGTTGGGATGACAAAAGACTACTCACAAGCACATATCTTTGAAGTTATCTCGGTAGCAGCTTATCTTAGAGTATGGTAATTCAACTAAATAAGAATAGTTATAATTATTTGGTACAGAAGTCATTTAGTAGTAGGTTTTTATTGTTCTTTGTATGAGTTTATATTCAAGTTAGAGTATGATCGAGTTATTTTCGAGTAATTTATTTGTGTTAGGGGTTTACCTTCGAGTAGAAGCGTAGAGATAGAACTTCACCTCATATTCTATGTCTTTGTAATTCTCTTATTTATAGGCGTGGGGCATTGTATTTGAAAATGGTAGGTTCCTGAAAACTCTAAAAGGTTTAGATTCCCTTAAAACTCAAAATCTATCCCGTTGTATGTTTATGAAATCATTCACGTAACATAATGTTTGTCGGAAAGTGTTTTTTGTTTGTTTGAGTTTTTGTGTTTTATGAATATTTTGTATTTAAGATATTTGTAATGTTTTTATTTTGATAAAAAAACAAAAACAAAAACAAAAGACTAAAAAATAAAGCTTTGGTTTTGTTTGCATTTGGTGGATGGAGTTTCAATGATGCTGATCTTGATGTGGTGTGTAATGTGCCGTATGCAATTTCCCGAATGGGACCAAACTTGAATTTGCTTCATCAAGTACTTCAATAATGGCTTCTATGTCGACGCATGTGGAGCCATAATTTACACCAGTTTGTTGGAAATTGGAATTGGAGAGAAAAAAGCTCATGCATATTAGGGCTGGTTAGGGGTGGTCGTACCACTTTCAGAGCTTCAAGGTAGTCGTATCACTTTCAAAGCTTCTTAAGGCGGACACGGAGGCCTGAGGGGCTATGGGGCATTGCAATCACCTCCCACGGTTATTCCAAGGGGGTGGTCGGCCACGTGGGGGAACAAACACAACAAATATCCATGAAAAAAATGATGTATTGGAAAAATAACTTTTAGGGTATTTTTATTTATGGGGAATATAAATATCTATTCATCGTCTTTTTTAGAGGAATAACTATTCCTCATTTAAGGATAATAGTTCATTCATAAGAATAGTTATTCTTAGTAGCGGTGACGTAACCAAATTGTGGAATAACTATTTCATTTTTGGGTATATTTATATCAACCAAACGTGACCTTAGAATGTCCTTAAAAGGTAGCTCAATCGGTTAAGGATCACGCTTCATGAAGCGGAAGCCACTAGTTCGAACCCCCACTCTCCCCTCTTACGTGAACATGTCAAAAAAAAATTAAAATAAATAAATAAAAGTGACCTTAGGGTATTGCATGAGGTATAATATATTTAATTTGGGCCTTCATATTTAAAATGGACGGCCCAAAAACCACCACGTCATCCAAAAAATTTTGCATTTCATTTTCAATTATTACCTAACCTCTGTGCCCGGCATCGCCTCTACCACCTCTCCGCCATTGTTGAAACCGAGGGAGAAACGTTAGTAGGCAGAGTAAGATAACCAGTGAAAACGACGTCACCTTTTTTCTCTAATTTCATTGGATATTAGTTCTCATCCTTTTTTATTTTTATTTTATTGTCAATAAAAGCATCTAAAAAAATGGTGACAAGCAATTAAAAATGGTGAGAAATTAATGATTAAAACTTTAGAAAATATATGTAGGAGTTTAAAAGCATCTGTTAGAGATGCTCTTAGGAATAAACTACATCATGCGGTGATGATTTTTGTGATTGCATCCTCAATCTTCATTTCTACGA
The DNA here is from genome assembly GCA_028654335.1 of Alnus rubra. Taxonomy (NCBI): domain Eukaryota; kingdom Viridiplantae; phylum Streptophyta; class Magnoliopsida; order Fagales; family Betulaceae; genus Alnus; species Alnus rubra. The sequence goes on along the minus strand of JAJPGS010002451.1, from coordinate 211,826 downwards.
TTTCACCTGCCTCACACGTTTCTTAAACGGCAAAATGAAAAATATATAAATATAAATAGCGGAAGAAAAAGAATGATTGTATTTTCTCGTAAAATTACGGGGGTGAATGATTGAAACAAGGTTCGAAGTCAAGACCTTTGGCTCTGATACCATGTTTAAACCACCGAGCAATAAAAAAATGAGGTGACTTTTAAAATTATTATTGGCCGGACGTGTGATTGATCAAACGGTGATTTTAAAAGTCACTTCATTTTTTTATGGATACTTAATGTATATTAAGTTGAATTATATTATGAGGCTATTAAAATATATATATAGAAGACAAAACTACGGACAGTAATTAAGATATGATTATATAGTAATTAAGATATTAAATATTATGAGAATATTTCAAGAATATTATCATAGTATTCTATTGCGTAAATAATATGAAATGTACAAACCAATTCGGTGAATGCCGTGTGTTGGTTATTAATTTGGTCGTTGATTCCTCAAGTTTCTCATCCCAAATTCTGCGACGTACCGTGGCCAACTGGCCGTCTACAAAACGTGTTCTTAGGGAAGATTGGAAGAAGGTAAAGTGAAAGTGTCAAGCAAATTAAATGGAGTTCTGATTTGTATCAAAATCAATATTCAGGATACAAAGTAAAAGAACATCAAACCATTTAAATTGAATGACAACTTTTCGTAATTGAACCCTCCCAGGGCGGATCGAGCCTTCCACCCCAGACGAATTTGGATTCTCTCCGTTTGGTTATAAAGTACGAGCATAATTGTCTTTTCACATTTATGCCCGTACTTTATAACTAAATTGAGAGAAACGGAGAGGATCTTGTTCCCCAACTTTAGGGGGCAGGATTAAAAAAAAAAAATTTAGGTCTAAAATTTTAATTTTTTAATTTTTTTGAGAAAACCTTAGGCCTTAGGGGGCGGAGGAGGAAGTTCCCCAAGGATCTATGTGGCTCCGCCACTAGTTTAACCCTCAATTTTCAAGTCTGTATGATTAATCTTACAAGAGGGTAATATGTTAGAATATTAAATAAATGATTAAATTAATAATTTATTTTTATTGATTTAAATTGTTGAGATAAGTCATGATTTAATATGTATTATAGCCAAAACTCAAAAGTCTTAAGTTTAAAAATTGTCTCTAATTTTAATTAAATATTTCACATGTTAGGTTTCACTTATATATTAAAAGAAAGTTTAAATTTCCTCATAAACTTTTAATTTTTGTAGGTAAACAAACAGAACTATATTTGACAAACCACTCAATTTTTTTTCCTGAAAAATCAACTCCAAAATATTATACTTTTTTTATATCACATGAATTACGTTGTAACAATTTTTTTTTTCATACAAAAAATTATAAACTTCTCTCTACTTTAAATCACATCAATTACTTTATATATATATATATATTATATATATATATATATATATATATTAAAAAAAATACAACCCCAATGCTTATCAAACATACCTAGATTTTTTCAAAACTTAGGACCGTTTGGTAACCATTTCCCCTCCCCTCCCCTCACTTTTTTTTTCTTTTTTGTTTTTTTTTTCATTTCTCTAAAAAAGAAAATGTCTACTTAAAAAACTTTTTACATTTTTCTTTTCATTTTTGTCTTTTTATATTATATCAGTAATTTTTTTATTACTATTAAAATAAAATAAAAACTCATTACAAAAAATAAAATAAAAATTATTTTTTCATTAAAACAATTTCAGACTTTTTTCTACTTTTATATCATGTCAATTATTTATTGTTACTGTTTAAACAAAAATTCAACTACGAAACCATTTATCAAACGATGCCTTATCTCATGTACATGCAATTCAGGCCTCGTTTGAAATTCTTCCTCCTCTCATAGTAGGGGAGGAATTTTTTTTAAGTGATTGTAAAATATGATTGATGTGATATAAAGTTAAAAGAATTTATATAGAAAAATGAAAAAAAAAATTATTGTAGTTGGTTTTTTTATTTAAATAGTTATAAAAAAGTGTTAATATGATATAAAAAATGAAAAAAAGATAAGAATGTTTTAATGTTGATTTTTTTTTTTTTAGAGAAATGAAGGGGAGGTGAATTAAACAGGGGACTCATAAAAGGCATTGGAAATTGCATCCCTGACAGTACTTGCAGATGGGGAATCCATAATCTTAGGCAGACATTAGAGGGTTTCTTTGACATTTTCATGCACATGCAAACAATTGCAGGAAGCAGCCGAGAAGATGGGGAAGTTGCCAAGAACTTACCATCCAATTAATTACACAAAGACCTGAACAGAATGATATTCAAAAATGCTGACCTGCAGGTAGAATGATTCTATTTCTGGACCTGTTCATATTCTCTTGAGTTAAGGTGGGGAAGACAAATGTAAACACAGACCAGTCCCCATCGATCCCTAGCCCTAGCCTACCTAAATGGACTCATTCTCTCTTGTGCAATGTAATCATGCTCATGCATGCACAAGTGCTAGCTAGCTAGCTAGCTAGGTCTACTTAGTCCACAGGAGTTAGCTACCATGAAATTTCTTGGCCCTCTTTCTACTCTTTTTCTTTTTGCAGTTGAAAGGAAAGCGGCCAAATATTGTTAAAGATCTTTGTCATCTAGAATTTTTTTGACTTTTAATCTCATTTTATTGTCGGCTATGTTTGTAGCCCTTTTGATCATCATTTCTTGATTTTTCTACCCCACCAATTGCCTAAATAATCCGAGTGCCTAGATTCCAGTGTAATTTGAGCAGTCCAAAAAAAAAAAGAAAAAAAAAAAGAAAGAAAACCTGTCACGAATAAGTAATTATATATAGTCCGTTTGGATGTTCGAATTTGAAAAAGTTGAATAAAATATGATTTATTTTAAAAAAAAAGTAGGGAATAATCAAGATTCAAGTTCATTCCCAAACTGAATTTGAATAGAGGATTCTGAAATAATTTTATTTTGGATTATGAATTTTTTATTTTTATTTATTTTACTTTCCCTCAATTCATATTTTTTTTTCTTAAATCCAAATAATAGAATTGGTTTATTTTTTAGAGTTTTCTTTTATTATTATTTTTAGGAATATAATGCTTTTGATGACCTTTTTTTCTTTTTTTTTTTCTTTTTCTTTCTTTCTTTTGATACATTTATAATAATAATAATAATAAATGTTCTTTCTTTTAAAACTCTTAGAACTAAAAAAGGTTTTTTTTTTCTTCGAATTCTTTAAAATTTGGTTCTTTTTTTTTTTTTTTTTTTTGAGAACTAATTCAAATAGGTTCCACTTAATTTGGGGTTCATCTCATTGGGTTCATTTAATTATAATTGACTTCATTTTATTGAAATCTTATAGTCTCATGATATATATATATATATATATATATATATATATATATATATATATATATATATGAACATCTTATCCCAATAATTAATTTGAGGTGTTGAGTAGTCGTCGATCGAAAAAAGCAAATTTCTGGTATGACTAGATTAATTAAATTGACACATTAGATTTTTCTAGCTGTAGCAATTAAGAAGTGGCTTATGTGCAAACACGTACGTCGTTGTCTAATATGAACTCGTTGAAACTACACAGACCATACATGCATGTGCACCATGATTAATTTGGATTTTGAAATATATGTAGTGTTGTGAGCCTGGTCAAGTCACATGCATACCGACAATTAAGGTACAATTAAGGTTGCATGTGGGTTGAATCTTAGGAAAATTGACACATTAGGGGAGTGATCCTTGCACTCTTTGTGCATAACAATGGAACAACACCAAGGCACATTGGGTGGGACCCAATGTGTAGGTCACGAAAAATGTTAGATTTATAACACCAATACAACAATTCCTCACATGAGGGTAGGTCCCACATACTGGGGCCCACCCTCATGTGAAGGGTTGTTGTACAGTTGTTGTATTGGTATTGTACAAGAATCAAATCCCGTGTAGGCCACACCCCAATGTGCCTTGGCAATGGTTATAGTATCTTCAGTAATAGCGATTATTTTAGCTACTCAAAATATACAATTTTTCATTTTACTAACTAACTTTTCAATACATACTCCATCAGATTATCTGTCTCACTTTCTATTTTTTTTTAAATATTAGTTTTAAATGTATTTTTTTACTATTGAAGTTGAGAGAAAAATGAGAGAAAATAATAATAATAATAACTAAAATCACTATACTAAAATGGATGGAGATGCTCATATGGATCAATATAACGTGAGCATAAATGAAATCAAAGATTTTTTTTTTTCTATTATTTTTTATTTTATAAGTCATGAAATCAAACTTAATATATACTCTAATTCCTTTTGAAATATAAAAGAATGGCGTCATAATCCAACTTAACATATAAAACACGTGTTGCATGCACTTCATAGTTTCAATTGAAATACATGCATATATATATATATATATATATAACTACAAGTGAGATGTGATTGAATGTCATCATCACTATTCACCTTAACCTAACCTTATTGGCATACAATATTATATGCATCTAAAAAAACGTGTTAATTAGTAGAATTAACTCAAATTTGATTCTATATTTTAAAAACTTATGCCGTTTTGAATGTTTTTGGCGTTTAATTGAAGTTTGAATTGGTTAAATCTGAACTAAAACTAGGAATATTTTATTATGATTTCGAAAAGTATTTTTTAGTTTTGATTTTGAAAAAATGTTTTAATGGGATATGTGGTTTTTAGTGAGATTTTGAATTGTTTGTTAATAATTTTGAGAGAATTATATTTTTGCTTTTAAAAAATAAAAATAAAAAAATATTTTCCAAAAGTTACTAAATTGACAGTTTAATATTATCATAACCTCTATTTCAACAGTAGAACAAATTGAATTAAACTTCCTAAATGCTATAAATTTGTTAAAACCGACTTAATTAATTACATGGCATTTAATTAATTGTTAATGTACCGGTTAGAACACTTCGAATGACTTATGTATTTTAAATGGCTAATATTCAAAAGTCTAAAAAACGTGTTTATCTAATTCTTTTTATTTATTTATTTCTTTTTCTTTTAACAATAATTGGTCGAAGAGTCGTTATTATTGTTGAAGCACAACTCCACTCAAAGCAGAGTTCTATATTGAAGACGGTTAAGGTTCCAACTCACAGCATTGATGACAAACGCCTCTCATTATTGACTTTGAAGCTGTAAAGTTGTACCAGACTTATAGATAGCAATATAAGGAAAAATACTTTGAATTCTGAAATCTTACAATTAGCCTATACTAGATTGGTTGTGGGGTGAAGAATAATATTTATCTAGAAGATAAAAAAAAAAAAAAAAAAAAAAAAATTGGGGGAGAAATGCATTTGAAAAGTGATTAATTAAAATAGGAAAAAATAGTTTTAATTAACTATTTTTGAAGAAAGTTAAACAGTCCATTTTGAATCCAGGCTACCAATCAAGACCACCAATAAAGTGAATATATTGTTGAAGTTGGTACCGGAGCCTAAGGATTATGCATTTGGAATCGGTTCAAATGAACGGGAGATGAGCTAGTTAGTTGAAATAGAGGGATAAATTTGTTCAAAATAAAAAATAAAATGACAAGTTTACTCCTCCTCTTAAACTAACTGCTTCTAGTTCTTTTGAACTGGAGATGATCATTGTCCGAGAATTATTGATAAGAATAAAACTGCGGTGATCATTATTTTTAAAAACCTTAGAATAAAAAATAATTAAAAATAAAATGCTAACCAGCCAAACAAATTCATTTCTTTTTCTATTTTGGTCTTTTCGAGTATTACTAAAAAAAAATATGAGTGTGAAATTGAGATTATAATCCTTTACAATTTTAAAGAAATTTAAAATTATCAAATTATACAAATTCAAGCTGTTTTTACATCGAATGACGTAAAAAAAACGCTACATATTAAAGATATGGCATATTATCTTGGCAAAAAAAAAAAAATATTAATTTCAAAAGATATTTTCTTCACTTTTGAACATAGGCTCTTCTTTAATATACTAAAATACAGTCTTTTCTCAAAGTTTTTATACTATATAAAGTACAAAAACTTAATAAAAATATATTTAATTTTTATTATTAATATGTAATATTTTTAATGTGTAACATTTTTTTATGCCGTTTAATATATGAATCGTCCAAAATACCCTTAATTTGAGAATCTAAGGGCTCGTTTGTCAAGGAACAATACATTACAGTACTGTTTATGTACTTTTTTTTTTTTTTTTTTTTTTTTATATTTTTCACTACTAATCAATATCAAAACATTCCCACTTTTTTCACTTTTTTATATCACATCAATAATTTTTTATTACTATTCAAATAAAAAAATTCACTACAATACAAATTTTTTTTACTTTTTTATACAAATTATTTTTATTTTATATCACATCATCATTTTTTACTAATTTCTAAAATAACAACTCGCTACTCGCCCAAACAAGTCCTAATGTTTTTCTAAATCGTGGAGATATTGATCCGTGAAGTTGCGGTACGAATAGAAAAGTGCAATCATATCCGAGCGATATAAAGCTGCTAGCTTTTCTGTGCTTCCGAAGTTATTGTGGAGAGAGAGAGAGCTCTACTGCTACGCTTGGTGTTGGTGGTTGCTTCTTGCAGAAGGTTCTGTGTGTTTGTTTATTGAAAAAGAAGGAAAGAAAAATTAAAAGCAGTAGAAAAAATCGGTGAAGAAGAAGAAGAAGGATAAGATTGCGTAGATTACAATAATAACGAGCACAGATAAAAGGGGTTTCGTGAAACCTTGTGCTGAGAGATAAAAAAACCTAGAAGATTCTTATCTTCACGTAATCGCTTTTTGTTGATTATCTTGGTGCCTCAGTCCAAGTTTTTATCATTAACCCCTTTGCTTGAAGTTCTGATTTGATTCGATTGGGCGTTTCGTGGTTTTGGGTGGTTTTGTTTGTGGGGTGTTCATTTTTGGGAAGAATCGGGACTTGGTGGAAAGGAAATTGGGGATTTTACTGGGAAAAAATTGGTGGTCTGGTGGGATTTGGGCTAATTTGTGGAACTTAAAGGTGGGTCGGTGATAATTTGGGGGTTTTGGGCATAATCGTTGGTGGGTTTGTGAAGGAAATGGTGTTTTTTTGGGCGATTGTTGTCCTTGGTTGGTGTTGATTAGGGATTTGGGAAGGATTGGAGATTAAAGTTTAGGTATTTTGTGGGATAATCTTTGGCGGATAGCTTGTATTGGTGGCACCAATGCTGGGTCGATGACAGTTAGTGTCATTATCTGTTAAAATCTTTCGTGGTTTTGGTTGAGAATTAGGTTGCTTTTGCATAGTTTGGTGGTGGGCTAGGAATAAATCCGGGGTCTTTCGAGGCTTAAGGTCTAATAATTGAGAATTCTGCATCTGGGTGAGGATTGTCTGTTAGAGGAGTCGAATTGAATTGCTACTTGTTGTTTCAGCTTTAGCTGAGAGCTTGTTTTGACTAGTTTTGCAGTTTGGGGTTGAGAATTCCATTGTTTGAACAAGGTGGTATTGGGGCTCTAATTGTGTTTGTTAGGAATTTGTGGTGGAGAACTCTTGTTCTGACGATAAGATGAGTTCATCTATCACCGAAGACTCAGTTCATGGAGGCAAGCTTCTGGTTCAAATTGCTGAGAATGGACATTCATTTGAGCTCGACTGCGATGAAACCACGCCAGTTGAGGCGGTTATGAGGTTCATTGAATCCGAGTCGATGATTAGTTTCAATGACCAGCTTGTTCTCTGTTTGGATATGAAACTTGACCCGCAGCGGCCGCTTTCGGCATATAGGCTTCCTTCAGATGACCGGGAAGTGTTCATCTTCAATAAGGCAAGACTGCAAACCAATTCGCCGCGGCCTCCTCCGGAACAGGTTGATGTACTGGATATTGCAGACCCTCCATCACCGTCCTCGACGCATAATCATCATCCGTTGGATAATGCTTCTGACCCTGCTTTGAAGGCTTTGCCTTCATATGAGCGGCAATTCAGGTACCATTACCACCGGGGGCATGCAATTTATAGTCGTAGCCAGGTGAAATATGATAACTGTTTGAGGCTTTTGCGGGAGCTGGAGGTTCAAGAGAGGGCATTGGAGGTTGCTACGGGTAATTTGGATCAATACTATAAGATGATTAACCAAAATTATGCGGACTTCATGAAACGTTATTCACAACAGCGCCGGGTTCATTCTGATCTCCTATTGAATTTTGGGAGGGATATTGAGAAATTGAGATCCATCAAGCTTCCCCCTGGTGTACAGACAGCTACTCGCAAGTGCCTACTGGATTTTGTGAAGGAAGAGAACTTGCAGAAGTCAGCTGATACTTGTAGCGGTTCCCACAGGCAGTTTGAGAATAAGGTTTCACAATTTAAGCAAATGTTTGGTGAGGTGAAACGCAAGGTTGAAGATTTGTTTGCTAGTAGGACCTTTTCTCCTACTAGGAACTTGGAGGTGATGATTAAGAAGGACCAGCAATTCATCAACGAACAAAAGAGTATACTGCAATCTTTGAGGTGGGTTATCTTTTATAGTTGCCGTAGTTTCAGCTATATTTTCGTTTCCTTATTTTTTTGGTTTCGAAATGCCTATTTTTGCTCCTCACTCTAGGCTTGATTCAAGTTCTTGTTCGATGGGGTCATTTGATTGTTTCTAAAGTATGTTGTGGCTATGTTTCATAGTTGCCAGGAACTGGTTTTAGGTTGTTTCCCTATTACTGCTGTGTGCAATGTTGTTCGAACACTGCTAATCTCAGTTAATATTATACTTGGCATTTCTCACATGGAGACATTTTTTCTGTTTTTTTTTGTATGCTTGAAGATTTTGATGTGAAACTAATTATAGGTTCATGGTAACCAAGCATGTGCTATTTGGCTCTTTGGTATATGTAATTGACCTCCATATGTACTCATTAATTGTTTCATTCTTATACGCCTCATTACTTGTTCCATTGCATATATGCATCATCGGTGTGGCAAATGTGTACTGTTTAGCTTTTAGCCATATGTATAGATTCTCCAATAGACATGCAATTATTCTTTACATTAGTTTTTGTTTTTTATAAGTAATCGACAAATATCATTGAAAGCGTAAAGTGCCTCTGATTACACAGAACTTATGCTTTACATTAGTTGGTCTTCATTATGTATACTGGTAGCAAGTATTACATCATCTGGGCTGGTAATGCACCTGGTCATATATCTTTGATCCATGTCTTGGTGTTGAACTTTTTGGGAACTATGCCCTGAATATATTTTGTTTCAAGGAAACTGGACAGCAGGGCAGGGTTAGTGATTTAGAAAAGGGAACTACCTTTTTAGCGTTTTGGACCTCATTTGGTTGCCTCTACTGCCTGTACTTTGGGAATGGGAATGGAACTATAGACAGTCAATATAAAAAAGAGGTTGAGGGAGGGAGAAAGCTGGGGATGGAGTTCCTTGAGTAGGCTAAAAGAGGAAAGGCATCCTTGTGGTTGGTGATTCAGTGAAAGAAGTGCTAGAATAATCTGGGTGCTCACTGCAATTGCATGAGATGATTGAATTATGGGTACCTTTGAGGGTTTAATCCTGGAGGCTGGAGTAAAGCTATATGTTCCCTTCCTCAAAATAAATTTTATTTCTATAAACTAGCAGCAGAAAACTCTCCAAAAATACAGCATCCCGATTTTCTCTAAAAAATATATGAGATGAAACTGCATTAATTCATGAGAAAGAAACTTAATTGCTGTTGTAATCATGTAGAGTTTGTATTCCGTAGTTTGTGCATCTATGGTACCTTGTTCTGCTGTAATCCTATGATTTCTAAAATGTTATCAATTTGACCAATAACTTCATATATCTGTATTCGTGCAGCAAAGATGTCAATACGGTGAAGAAACTTGTGGATGACTGTCTGTCCAGCCAATTATCTTCATCACTTCGTCCTCATGATGCAGTTTCAGCCTTGGGTCCTATGTATGATGTCCATGACAAGAATAACCTACCAAGGATGCAAGCTTGTGATCATGCAATTTCTAAGCTGTTGGACTTTTGCAGGGATAAGAAGAATGAAATGAACAGCTTTGTGCATAATTACATGCAAAAGATAGCTTATGTTACTTATGTCATCAAAGATGCAAAGCTACAGTTTCCTGTTTTTAGAGAGGCAATGGTGCGTCAGGATGATCTGTTTATGGACTTGAAGTTAGTCCATGGGATTGGCCCGGCATACAGAGGCTGCCTCGCAGAAGTTGTGAGAAGAAAGGCTTCAATGAAGCTTTACATGGGCATGGCTGGACAGTTGGCTGAAAGGCTTGCTACAAAGAGGGAGGATGAGGTGAGGAGGCGGGAGGAGTTTTTGAAGGCTTATGGTTCTTACATACCTAGGGATGTATTAGCATCCATGGGATTATATGATACCCCTAGTCAGTGTGATGTCAATATAGCTCCATTTGACACTGGTTTGCTTGATATTGACATTTCAGACCTGGATCGATATGCTCCTCAGTATTTGGCAGGACTGCCTTCCAGGGGTGAGAAGCATGGAAGCTTAAAAGGTTCATTTTCTTTGTCTAATGACAGTTCTCATTCGGCTGAGGTTGAAGAGATTTCTGTGGACACGCTTGAGAAATATGTCTCTGAGGAGCTTTTTGAAGGCTGTGAGTTGGTGGAGATTGCTGGGACTAGCAAAATGGAAGTTGAGAATGCAAAACTGAAAGCTGAACTTGCTTCTGCAATTGCCTTGATTTGTTCTCTCAGTCATGAAGTTGAATATGAATCTTTGGATGATAATAAGCTGGATGGTATATTGAAGAATGCTGCAGAGAAGACAGCTGAAGCCTTGCATCTGAAAGATGAATATGAGAAACAGCTACAATCTATGCTCAGGATGAAGCAGATGCAGTGCGTGTCGTATGAGAAACGCATTCAAGAATTGGAGCAGAGATTGTCTGATCAATATATGCAAGGGCAGAATCTCTCAAGTAACAAAGATACAACTGACTTTGCCCTTTTGGCTGAGAAGGGTGAGGACTGCAAGCCAGAAATCTTAGGTAGTGAAGCCGACACACCTTGCACATCTACATATGTATCTACATCCGAGCCCATGGATGAGGTTTCTTGTATCTCAAATTCTTTGGACGCAAAACTGGGGCTTTTCACTGGGCAACCAGTCAAAGCTCGAGAAGGGGTGGATGAGAATATGATGGATTCCTCTGGAATACAAAATCATCAGCTTGATTCCTCAATGTTGGAGCCACATCGCGGAGAATTGCTAGTCAGTGACAGAGAAGGGAAAGATAAGATGGTAGGACAGTTGGGCATGTCCTTTACAAACAGTTCCACTGCTGAGAGCATGCCTGAGCATCTGAATATTGTGCCTTCAGACCCACCAGCTGAGCGGGGTTTGGATTCCAAAGTTAGGAGTGATCTTTTGATGGAATTACAAAGTGCACTTGCAGACAAGTCAGACCAGTTGACTGAAACAAATGCCAAGCTTAAAGCTAGCATGGAGGAGGTTGCATTGCTTAGGAGGGAGTTGGAAGCAAGTCGGAAGCTCATTGATGAATCTCAGGTATTAGCTAGCTGATAAAATACATTTCTTGTCTATTTCTGTTTTTGGTTTTTAATAGGATTTTGTACAAATTAATTGGTTAATGGTTTTAATAGTTGCTCGTTAATTCTTTACAAATTTAACATCTCTTTCTCTCTGTGTGTCTGTTGCTCGTTTTATAACTAGGTTTCAGATGATTCCTCTCCCTCGCTTTCTGCCCCTCTGATATTTACACTTATCTTTTGGAATTTCTATGAGATGCTCTTATCTATGATGTATACAGATTAAATTTAGTTATATCTCTTATCATGGTTTAACTGCTTACCTAGCTGACTTTTGTTGTCATTTTTAGTCCAGAGCACATGCATATATCCACACAGTGACACAAGCCATCTTATTTGCGAGTTTGACCTAAAAAATGATTGTTATATGTCAGTTCCTTTAGTAACTTAGCACTTAGGAATTTGGATGCTAGGCTTTTAATCTGGAAACTGAATTTTTGTATATGCCTAGAATCTAATGATACCTTTGAACAATTGATGTGTGGCATATAGAAATACTGGAGCTTGCGACATACTTGTGAACTTTCTATGACATGGTTAGGCTTAGATGCAACAGAAAAGTGGAAATGGAGCTCAGCATGCAAACTATTATTTAATTCACCATTTTATTTTATTTTTGTCATAAGAGTGATGGTAGATTCCAATTAAAATTGGATATGTTTTTTTATTTTTATTTTATATTAGTAAACGAACTATCATTAAAATTGGGGAGTACCATGCTTTTTGAATTCGGGTTTCTTTTCTGTAACTAATCCTTATTAGAGTCTAATTGCAATGTTTTGTTTTGAAATAATTGTTTGTTCATATTGGTTGGCTCTGTGAAGAGATTAGAATCTACATTCTTTTTCTTTCCTCAAAATATTTGACATTCTTCGTTGCTACGGACAAACTATAACTTTAGGTCTTGGTGAGATTCTGCGTAATGTTTAGTTATGCATGAATGAATTTTTTTTTTTTTGGTGAAACTTTAAAGATTTCAGGAAGCCTTTTCATGATACTTTGGTCTTGTGGGATACGATATTGGTTCACCTGAATGGAAATATCATTGGTTGGTCTGATTAAAGATCTCTATAGATCTTCTTTGAGAGTATCCAAATTATGTGTCTTGCATGATAGCTATTTTAGTAGGCCTAAATGGAAAATTTATCAACTTTTATTTATTAAAGTGGCGGAGGAATTTTTACTTTTCTGTACTGCTACCGTCATACGGTAGATTAATTTTTTTTTAAAGATGACACATTTTAATATGAAAAAATAAACATGATAATAGGTAGGGCATATGTGTTTTGAGTTCCCCTGTGCTCATGCCTATTCACTTGATCTTTACATTTTACGAAGATTATTATGTTTATTTTTCTTTAGTATAAGAGCATTCATAGTAGCTTCACCAAATTTTACTCACCAAAATAACTAAAAAACATTTTTTTCTATTATGGTGAGCCACTTTATTAAAATTCCTCCAGCAGCCTCACCATTTTAACTAGTCAATATTCACTATTCCATTTAAATAATAATTTTTTCATATTTATTTATTTTTTCTCTATATAATCGTTTTACAAAAAATCATTCATATCCATGAAATAAGGACATTATCGTGTGAGAGATAGGAGATGGGAGAAGAAAATGAGAGAAAAAAGGAAAAAAAAGTGTGCTAATCATGTGAGAGAGAAATGTGAAACAAAATTTGGTGAGTGGATTGTTGAGTGAAAATGCCTCATATAATTTGGTTAGTAATTTCAGTCATTAAATTTTTTTGGTTAAAATTGTGAGGCTGCTGAGAGTGGTTTTTCAGGATTTTCATCAAATTGGCTCACCAAAATAGCTAAAAAACTATTTTTGTGAGGCTACTAGGAATGCTCTAATGTATGCTATTTGCAAATTTTCATCTGTTATGAGACAGCATTTATTTTGGCGGTCTAGTTGGCCTAACAGAAACTGTAATGGAGGATGTCAATTTATGAGGTAGAAAAATATTTTATTTTTTAATATATGTTTTGGGGTTTACAGATATATAAACATCATTTATTGTGTGATAGTGGTTTGATTGGGTAGGATTGGTGTTATATGGGAAGATTGGGACCCAAACAAGACTAGTGTTTTTAAAGGTTTTAATTGGTTTAAAAGGTTGGATGGAAAAAGAGAAGAGTTGTGTTTCATGTTTTATGCTTTCTAGCTCTCATATATGATCCTTGAGCAGCTGACTTATTACAAATGTTATTTATAGCTTTCCACAGTAATACAAGAATAATGAAAACAAAATAAAAGAAGGAAAAATATAGAAACATAGCATTTGACCCAAGTATTGAATATAAATCAAATTTCTCTATTGATTGAAGGAGTGGCTCAGTTGGAGGAGAATATTGGCCTTGTTTGTTAAAATTTTTATTTTGTTTTTATTTTTTTCTCAAAACAAAACAAAAACATTAACAAACAATTCAAACCCAAAATACTTGTAAAAACACAAAAAATAGTTTTTCACCTTTATATCATATCAGAACACTTTTTGAAACCAAAAACCAAAAACATCTTTTGTGGTGCTCAAGAAGAACAAATTCGACATCTGAGATGTATCTTCTTAGGCTTTGAGGCAGCTTTTGGTTTGAGAATTAATTTAGGAAAATCAGAAATTGTTCCAATTGGCGGTGTAGAGGATGTCGAAAGGTTGGCTAATCTTCTTGGATGTTGGGTTGCTTCTTTGCCGATGACTTACTTGGGTTTGCCGTTGGGTGCTTCTTACAAGTCCACCTCTATTTGGAATGGTGTTATTGAAAAAATGGAAAGGAGGTTGGCGGGTTGGAAGCGGATGTATTTGTCGAAGGGTGCCCGGTTGACTCTTATTAATAGTACGCTCTCCAACATCCCCACTTCTTACTTATCTTTGTTTCCTATTCCAATGAGGGTAGCTAATCGTCTAGATAAAATTCAAAAGGATTTTCTTTGGGGTGACATTGGTGATGAGACCAAATTTCATCTAGTGAATTGGAATAAGATTTGTACACCTTTGCATGCAGGTGGGTTGGGAGTTCATAATCTCATCCAGTTCAATCGAGCACTCTTGGGTAAGCGGTTGTGGAGATATGGTAGGGAGAGAGAGGCTTTATGGCGTTTGGTGATTGATGCCAAATTTGAGAGTTTAAAGGGTGGGTGGTGCTCGAAAGAGGTTTCGGGTTCTTTTGGAGTGGGTGTATGGAAACATATAAGGAGGGGGTGGGAGAAATTTTGCAATTTTGTTCGTTTTGAAGTGGGGAATGGATCAAATATTAGCTTTTGGCAAGATTGGTGGTGTGGGGATACATCCTTGAAACAATGCTTTCCAGCGCTTTTTAGTATAGTAAGGAACAAAGATGCGATGGTGGCAGATAATTTGGTGGTTCATAATGGTGTAATTCAATGAAATGTTCTCTTCACGCGACAAATCCAGGATTGGGAGATGGACATGGTCATTTCTTTCTTCGATCGACTATACTCCACTTCGGCTCGACATGGAGAGGGTGACAGGTTAGTGTGGAATCCCTCTAAAAAATGTTTATTTGAGGTGAGATCCTTCTACAAAGAGCTTATTAGGAAAGATGGCCCATTTGTTCCATATTTTCCTTGGAAGAATATTTGGCGCGTTAAGGCTCCAACAAGGGTGGCCTTCTTCGTATGGTCAGCTGCTTTGGGCAAAATATTGACGCATGATAACTTGCGTAAGAGGAATGTTATAGTAATTGAGTGGTAATGTTTATGTAAGAAGAGTGGGGAGTCTATTGATCACTTGTTGCTTCACTGTGAGGTTGCCCGGGATCTTTGGAGCTACGTTCTTATTTTATTTGGGGTTGAGTGGGTTATGCCGCGAACGGTGTTGGAGTGTTGAGTAGTTGGGGTCGGCGATTGGGTGTGGTCATGCTAAAGAGGCTTGGCGGTTAGCTCCTCTGTGCTTGCTGTGGTGTATTTGGAGGGAGTGGAATGCTCGACTGTTTGAAGATGTAGAGACTTCTATGGTGGAGCTACGGAAGCGGTTGCTCAATACATTATATTTTTGGATAGCGGCCCATCATAGTTTGAGTGTTTTTACTTATGTAGAATTTTTAAATTTATTCTCTGTTCGTCCCTTTTAGGGGTTCTCTTGTATACTTCCCGTGTATAAGGGTTGCGCCCCTTTACGCTTTTTTATAAATTGCAATTACTTATCAAAAAAACCAAAAACATCTCCAAAACACATTAACAAACAGAGTCATTATTTTACTACCTATTCATTAGAAGGAGATGCGTGCAAAAACCAATTTGCCCTTTGTTGAAGTTAACCAGCTAAGCAATTCTCTGCCCTTTTTTATTAAGAAAATAGTCATAATATATGATGAGATAAAAGAAAGAAATATAAAATCCTCTGGCCTCGGTGCCTGTTATATGTTAGCTTTATGTGAACCAGAGTCAGAGTCTTCTCTTTTCTTTGACCTTAAAACTATATGGCAGACATAGTTGCCTTGTCCTTGGATTGATCCTCATTGTTTTCTTCACTATTCTACTAATGATAACATAAACGTTTGACACTTTACTGCTAACTGGAGCATCAACACAATTTGAGTTATTATTGTTGTTTGACATTTAGATCCGAGATCCAGGCGTTGTATGGTTGTTTTGCAAGGTCTTGCTTTCAGTTCATAGAGTGGATCTAAGACGTCTTGTTAATATACATAAATTAATATATATATATCATGAAATTTTTGGTTGTGAATTATAGCCCTTTGTCTGGTTGTGTTATTGGGTGTCTCCAATAAATCATCTTCAGACAACTATAATTGCTTGTCTTTTAGAGAAACACGTGTTTCGTAATTTCATCCCTTTGGCTTTGGCTCCCCTGTTTTCTTATTAGTTCTGTCCCCTCCATGCAGATGAATTGTGCACACTTGGAGAATTGTTTGCATGAAGCAAGAGAGGAAGCCCAGACCCATCTTTGTGCAGCTGATCGGAGGGCCTCAGAGTATAGTGCACTACGTGCATCTGCCCTGAAAATGCGTGGCCTTTTTGAAAGACTTCGAAATTGTATTCATGCACCCGGTGGAGTAGCCCCTTTTGCAGATTCCTTGCATACTTTAGCTCAATCTTTGGCGAAGTAAGTCACTTGCTAGAACACTAATCTTAATGTTTTCATAATAAATATTAATATATGATATTGACCCTCCTCCCCATCCCCCCTTTCTCTATCCCTCCACACAGGAGGGATTACAAATCCTCCAGAGAACGATGTGGATGGCTCACTAAACTACTTTGTATGCAAATGGTTCAATTATCATGCTGACACTAAAATCAGTTAATTAAGTTACAAGTCAAAAGAATGGGCGGGCATAGAGTTAAGCTGATAAATGGCTCTTCCAAACACTAGATACTTCAATTTTCTGATGAAACAGGAGGTTTTTAAGTTTTGTTGTCACGTGGAGATTGGTGCAAGAGAAAGTTCTATCAATTTTAAGAAGAAAGTAGATGCTCTGTTTATTTATTTATTTTTTAACTGGGCTTGGGGTTGTTATGGATTCTTGCACTGACATGCTCCATGATTGTGGTTTTTTGTTGCTTTGATTTGAATTGTTTCAGTTCCCTCAATGACAATGAAGACGATGATACTACCGATTTTCGAAAATGCATCCGGGTCCTTGCAGATAAAGTTAGTTTCTTGTCCAGGCACCGTGAAGAGCTACTTGGCAAGCACCTAAAGGCTGAAGCTACAAATGAACAGCTTAGGAAGGATTTTGAAGAGAAGAAAGAGCTGGTTAAAACTTTATACACTAAACATCAACTTGAGAAGCAGGTAACTTGTTAATTGATTTGTTCATGGTGTTTCTTATGGGTTTATTGGTTGTCTGCTATAACAGAAGAACTAAATGTGGTGGATTGACTTAAACTAGTGGTTCACCTCTTACAGCCAATGGGTTGACTGAATGCCTTTTTTTAACCCCTTTGGCATGATAAGTCTTAGGGTAAAAGTATTTCTTGGTCTTTTTGCTGCTACTAGTTAGGTGGCGTTTCTTGTATATTATTTTATGTGTACTTGGGACGCTTAATACTTTTTTTAATATCTCGATTACTTATAGAAAAGAAAAAGAAAAAAGTCTTTAGGGTATAAGGAGTGCTTTATTTGTGGTTTAAAAGCCAGACTCGTTTTTCATTGAATAGTGAAATCTGTCTACTGTACTCAATTGAGCCATGAACTAATGGGTGGTTATTGCTTTTGATTTTTTGCAACAGGCAAACAAAGAAAAAATATCTTTTGGCCGCTTGGAAGTTCATGAGATTGCTGCATTTGTTCTTTCCTCAGCTGGGCATTATGAGGCGATCACTCGGAACTGCTCAAACTACTACTTGTCTGCTGAATCTGTGGCCTTGTTTGCTGACCATCTTCCAAGCCGACCTAACTACATTGTTGGGCAGATTGTGCATATTGAACGCCAGACCGTAAAGTCATCGCCTCCTACTTCAACTAGACCTGAGCACGGTAGAGCGGATCAAACGGATCATCTGACCTCTGACATGGGAACCGATCGGTTGATCCTGAATTCAGGGTCAACCTTGAACCCTTTCGGTCTCCCAATAGGCTGTGAATATTTCGTAGTGACAGTAGCTATGTTACCTGATACCACCATTCATTCACAACCCCCTTCCTGATCCCTGCTTCAGGCAGATAGACGTGAGGGAAGAAGAGTCCAAGTGTACATATTTGATATAACATTCAAAAGTTAAACCCACTTGGGAGTTGAACTTGATTCTCTGTGTATAGCTGATGATCCAATTAACGTTGCTGTCCCCTTTGTATATATAGCTACTTCTTTTCTATAGATATATATATAAAAATAATGTGAATATTATCAAGCTCTTGATCTTAAATTGGTTTTTATCTATCCAAATTTGATCCTTCACTGAGTAGAAGTTGTGAATAATATTGAATTCGGCTTGCCTCAAGTGAAAAAATGCCTGGAGAAATCTGTGCAAAAATAAATGGTGTATATTGCAAAATTGGAAGGAGAATTCTAATTATTATTTTTTTACTAGAGATAATCTTCACAGTTAATTTTTGTACGGGAGATTTTCAGTAATTTTTATTCGCTAGAAGCAAGCCAAACTCAATGGTTATCATGTCTGAGTGTTAAAAACACCTTGAAAAAGAGTAGAAAAAGAAATTGAATTGTAGCTGACATGATTTTGAGGCAGTAAATATAATCAACTATATTAGAAACTTCAACCAACTTTCAGTAATTAATATAAAATTATATAATCCTGCTAGTACAAAAAGAAGTTATCTGCAGATTATATGACCAAAATTTTAACAGCAAAATCCTCATTTTCCTGTCCACCAACAAAGCCATTCTTCCCCTAAGATGACCACTCCATAAACAAAAACCACCCAAAAACAAGAACAACCAATGGAATCAAATATGAACTTCAAGCAAAGGGGTAAATGAGAAAAACTTAGATCAAATCATCTCAATTTTATGGTACAGAAAAAATTATACAGATTTAATATTTTAAATGATATGGTACCATGTATAATGTTAAATACGACAAAACAAAATCAGAACTGTAAAACAAATCATCTTTACTATTTTGAAAAACTTAGACTAAGAATCCGTTTAGATTTACAGTTTCAAAAATTCGATTCAAAAATAACGATTTCAGAACATGCAATTTAAAAACGTAATTTTTTAAAATGCAGTTAAGTGTTTGCTAAAATCTCAATTTAGCTTTTAAAATTTAAAGACGTAACCCATTTACATTCCATTTGAAATCACAAACTTTTCTATATTTTCAAACTATAATTTTTTCAAAAAAACATACTCCCAAAAGATATACTCACCGAGTCACCGTAAGACACCAAGAGATTAATTTGAAATTCTTGCCCTATCGGCCGCTCACCGCAGGGATCGGAATTGCGAGAATCGCCAAAAAGAAACCGAAGAGAAAACGGAGGTCGGTCCTATCCTAGTCCAAATCGAACTTTTGGAGACCTTGCGGGACCCACACCGCCAAAACACATATAAAAGCCAAAGCCGTGAGCGCTACGGCTTACATCTCTTGCCAAGATCACTAATTGGAGTTGCCTAGCTTGCTTACCAAGCTTCTTCGAACAGCCGACTCAAGTTTATATTCTGCAATAATCGGTATTCCATCTTTCTTGTTACATGCATTCTTGGTATTTTGTTCTTCGGTTTTATGATCCATTAATAAAAGGTATAGAGAAACAAAAGTATAGTAGTTTGTAGGTATCATTGATAGAATAATACCAAGTGTTCTTGTGGAGTTGTGGGTGATTTCTCTTTTTCGCAGACTCTTCAAGATTTTGCCTTTTTTCTTGGTTTTCTGGGATTTGGTTTGGTTTCTGAGTCCATCATTAGAGGCTTTCTTTGTGAAACAATATACCTTTTTCCTACTCCTATCAATATTTTCAACGGAAACCTGTCTTGGGTCTTCCCTTTCTTCTTCTTTTTTGTTAAAGAATTGAGGATTATCACAAATGACATAGTCAGATAGTTTTACAGCCTTTCTTTCTTTTTCTTTTTCTTTTTTGTTTTTTTGGAAAGTTTCGTTATATATGTCTGTGTTTGTGAGATGTTGCATGCTATAAATTGAAAGGAGGATATATAGCTGAGCAATTCTTGTTTATTAATGTTTATCCAGAATTCTTGTTTTCCAATGGAGAAGGGTGACCTTTACAAGGTGAGATTAATGCCACAAAAAGATTACCAAGATGAAGAGCCTCAAGAATGCATTTTGCAAAGTGAAGGAGTAGACCACATTAGGCCCATGTATCCAAGAGAGTACAAAGGCAAAAGATTTCAGTCTCTTCAAGATTCTGGGGAACCAAGTGCGGCCTATAATGTCATCCACAATCCTGTTCAAAATGGTGCTCTTTACTGTCCTGAGCAGATTGGTGGAGGTTCTCTTATCCATGGCGGTGGAGGGAGCAATGAAGATAGATATCAATATGGTGTTCACAGAAACCGGACTCCTCCTAAAGTTGATCACTATAGGAATATGCATGCAAAATCATTCACCCCCCAGAGTTCACCCCCTAATTTAAGCTTTTCAGGTCTTTTGGACAACACAAGTAGTGACTTCCAAGGTTATGGCCGCAGAACAGATGGCAAAACTTCATCTAACTTCAATGGTGAATATCATAATAGATACTATAGTTTAGGAGGTTATGAAGATGCAAGATATGTAAATTCAGGTCACCATAAAAGCTATCGAGGCCACCCGAAAGCCACTTCAAGAGCCTCTAGGCACAGAGAGGGTGCATTGCCAATTGAGAAGCAGGTTAATTATACTGTCAGAACCTCCCAAGGCCCTAAAGCTGCTTCAAGAGGCTATAGCAGTCACAGAGAGGTTACCTTGCTAAATCAAAAGCAGGGTAGTTTTTCTGGGATAAGATCACAAAATCCTGCTGTTACAAGGGTCAACGGTGAACAAACTGTCAGGAGCTCCCAAGGCCTTAAAGCTGCTTCAGGAAGTGCTTCTGTTAAAAGGGTCACCGGCGAACAAACTGTCAGGACCTCCAGAGTTGAATCAAGGAATCCGGGCAATGTGTCTAACATGAGCTATAAACGGTGGTCTGAAGTACAGCATGGTTATAACAATGCAGTCAAGACCTCCCAAACTGAACCATCTTCATCATATTCTCGGTTAGTCAGGGGAGATGGAGGCACCAAGAGGAATAATTACAGAGGTAATGTACAATATAACCGTTAATCTTAACTCCATTTTGTTGTTACTTCAATAAGACCTCTTTATTCCCCACAAAAAGGAAAATTAATTTTTTTTTCCTAATCACATGTGCTCGGTGCTCCTATTCTAATTCAACAACAATATTTTTATTGTTCTTGCTGTTTCCTGTAGGTACACCAGACCACACTCCAAAGTATCTGTCTGCTGAGAAGAGCAAAGATTTTACTTCACATTTTCAGAAGAGTCAAAGCCATAGAACTCCATCCTCCCACCAAGTTTTGGAAAAGCAAGTTGGGAGCCGACCTTCAGAAAAACCATCTAAGTTCAGGAAGCGACGACCTTCCAAAGAGCCATCTAAGTTCAGGAAGCAACCTTCCGAAAAGCCATCCAAACAGCCCTCAGAATGGGATCTTCCAACAGATCATATCTCTTGGGATGGTATGTCCAAAGGGAACTCTTTACTTTTCATCCTATTTGAAATTTACTCTTAAGAATATCCACATTGCATGTCGCTCTGCAGTCTGATTATGTCTTGGAATGAATTGTACGCCTTAATTTTGGTACCGGATTTTAATTACTTGCTGTTATCTGATATCCATCTTGGAAAAGGAACAGGCTTAGAAGTTAGAATGTCCAACAAGTCATTTTGCTTAAGCTTAGGCTACATATGTTCACAGTCTGCTTTCATGGTCTTGTTTGATCGACTCTATAATTAATTTATTTAGAGTAATGCTACTTTTTAGGCCCATTTCACATTGACTAATGTGGGGTACTTTAAGTGGCTTCTCATGTCAGTCGGTATTATATGGGTGTGAAGAGTAGCCTACTCTTAACGGTCAAAGCGAACCCTTTCATTCCCTGTCCTCAATAAGAAAACTCCTAGGCTTGTTATCCAGGAAATTGTTTAGAAATACTGTAATGAAAAGAACATAGGAGTTTTCTGCTAAGTATTTGATCAAATAGGATCGTCTAGATCCTATAGAACCTATTACTAAAATACCCCTGGAGGGGGATAGGGCTAAGCGAAGCGAAAAGGGTTTTCTATGAGATGGGAAATAGTAGCATTACTCATTTACTTCATGGTGTCCTTTGCACAAGTCATAATTATGCAAGTGGGAATCAACACCATTTTGCATAGGCCACCCTGTTGAATACTGCTACCGTACTAAGTATGGTAGATAACAATAGATAAACACATGAACAGCTTCATACTTCTAAGGACATGAGATAGGCCTTGTCCTCAAATCACGATTAGAATAATCTCAATTTTTTGTAAAAGGTGGAAGTCAGTCTTCATGCCTAAATTCAGAGTTTAGCAATAATGCAATGTCTGTGGCTGAAATGGAGAGGGTGGACAAGCTGTTCTGGTTATAGCAGTTTATCAAAGAAGATTATGCCGTTATTATGGAATTATGTAGCATAAACTTGGGAAACTTGTACAAATAATGTAGAAGTTACAGGTAGTAGTCATGACTTCTGTTATTATTTGTTGTAATATTGTTTCATTATTATGAATAATCGAAACATTTTATGATTTTATAAACCACAGATCCAACTCTAGGTATAGTTCAATGGTTTCAAAAATTGTCATGCTATATATAAATAATATGTTCAGAGTGGCATGATGGCATTAAACAACCCAAAGGTCAGAATGATGCCATATTACAGCCACAAATTCATCAATTTATGTCAGTTCAGTAAAATATGCCACAGCCCATAGCAGCAAGCTAACACAGTTGT
Source organism: Alnus rubra (assembly GCA_028654335.1). Lineage (NCBI taxonomy): Eukaryota > Viridiplantae > Streptophyta > Magnoliopsida > Fagales > Betulaceae > Alnus > Alnus rubra. The sequence continues at coordinate 188,815 of JAJPGS010002451.1, read as the reverse complement.
ATTGTTGTTCTGTAATCCAAGTTTTGATGCTTTGTTCTTCTTTATAGTGATATAAAGGTTCCTTATTTAATTTGGTACCATCATTTGTAATAAGAATGTTCATTACAGGTTCTGATGATCCTACCACTCAACCATTTGGACAAAACTGTCATCTATGTGATAATGATCTTGCATATTCACCAACAGGTGAAGAATTAGATCCTTCTATTCTTCAAGCTGTTTCTGTTCTTCCATGTGGTCATGCCTTCCATTGCCAGTGCTTGGAGTTCTTTACACCCGAAGAGCAGTCCACAGATCCTCCATGTTTTATATGTGTTAGCTTATCTTGAATACATCACCTCTGCTCTCTCAGATATTCTGCCCACTTATCAAAAAATACTACATTTCTGTTCTAAGTAAACGAAAAGAACAAGGAAATTAGCATAGGATTTGCTTTAACAATTCTTGGTGTATCCATACAAATGTAAATGCAGAGATGATGTATGATATACACAACTGAGAGCTAAGTGGTTTAAGCATTTTACTTTGGTGTCAAATCTACCATGATTGTTGATTGTAGATTAACAGAGCCTTTTTATGGTCTAATTTTCCATGAATATTATTCTGCTTTCTGTGCTATTTACATGAAGCTTGTTAGAAAATGTCATGTGGGCAAGTAGAACTGCTCCTTTGTAAGCATGATCACATTATCTTATGCCTTAATAGCCTCAAGACTATCTATATGGTGCAAGTAACACACTTGGCCATGTTTGTTTGTATTTTTGTTGTCTTTTTATTTTTTTAAACTTAAAAATAGTTTTCACCTTTATGTCACATAAGAACACTTTTTTAAACTAAAAAAAATTAACAAACATATGCCAATTTCCGAAAATAAAACATATGATTCAACTCAAGCTGTATGTAAGTGTTGGCCAGGCAAATGGATATCATGGAAATGCACCTAATGAGAGTGGAAGAATTGGACAAGCTGCAATTTTTTATTTTTTTATTTTTTTCCGTATGACTTCAAACCAATCTATCATGTAGGATTGTCAGAGACTCAAAAAATCAATTAAATAATTAAATTTATTAAACTTTTAGGATAAGTGATAATTTAACATTATATCAACGCAAAGGTTATGATAAATTATCATGGACCAACCTTCCTAGTCACAATCAAATCCTGCCTATATGGGGCATTAGTCAGTCACCCTCCAAGAATACTTCCCCTAGGTTAGGAGGGTCTACGATGACAATGTTTATGGGCAGAGTATTTCTGCTTCTCTAAGAGTTTCAAAAAATTATCTAAAGATGTTCCATCCATGCTACATATTTAATACAAAGGGATTATGCTTAAAATAACTTTTCAAGTTTTTTTAATTAATTTTTGCTCTTTTTAATTTTAGTTTTCTATAGCTTTCTGATCTTCATTGGATAACATTTCAATTTTGATTTTCCAATGCAATTGTCATGATGAGACATCTTCTCTTTGACTACGAGATCATCAATTCATTATATTCTTAACGAGACACTGTTATATGTTTTTAGAGCATATGATTCTCACATGCATTTTAAATAGGATTAACAAAGAATCAACTACTCGAAATACACTATCAATTTTGTAGATTGAGTTTGAGAATTTTCCTCCAAACTATATATTTCTTTCCTTTCTTAAATTCTAAAGACTCCCGTATATATAAGGATAAATAATATTTTTACATCTTTTATATAGAAATGTGAATACTTTCAAAATTTGATTGGTTGAGGCTGTGTTGGTGAAAAATAATATAAAAAATACAAAAATCAACATAATCACAATAAAATAAAATAAAAATAGATTATATATATAATTGGATAAATTGTGGTATAGCTCACTGATGAAACGATCGAGACTGGAATTAGACCTGATAAAGCTGTTTGTGAGTATTTTGTCAAGATGGACTGATGATTGGTTGGATTAATTTAGTCTTGAAAAATTGGTGAGCATAGGATGCATGAACAGCAGCTGCATTTGTACCCTCAAATACTACCAGGCAGGATCCAGATTGTTGTGAACAAGGACCCGAGACTACTTTATTAAAGTATTCGTGTATGTTAAGTTTCATATTGATTTCTTGTTAGACGACTTAAACTTTATTCATGATTTTAAAAAGCTTAAATTATAATTTGACTAGTCTTTTTTAAGAGATTATACAAATGCAACGATGCACGAAATAATATAAAAAACCTAATAATACCAAGTAGCGTTGAAGTACTGCATGACATGGACCTTGAGGTCCACGTATTACCTTAAACGAACAAGATAGTAGAATAGTCAGAAAACATATCAAACCACTGGAAAATCACCAAAGAACCATAAATTACAAGGATATTTTTGCAAGAATTGTACAAATAGATAGAGAAACACTGTTCAAAGAACATAAAGAAGGCATGTAACAAAGGAGCTTCAACGCCTAATACAAAGATTTGTACATGGGACTTAAACAGGATTCTTCATCAAAACAAATTTCCGAATCCCAAGACTCCCCCTGGTTCAAGTAAAAGACAATCGCTTCATTGGAGACATCAGATTATATTAAACAGACAGTCTGATTCAATGAGAGAGAGAGGTTGCGATCTAGTCTGATTCTTGCAATTTTGGAATAATAAACAAGAGAACTATCTAGATTGACTCTCACCATCTTCTTCTGAAATGTTAAACAAGAACTTAGGGAGGGATGCAATTCGAGGGAGATGAAGCAGGAGGTCCCCAAATGAGTCTTTCCTTGACATAGCTGATACCTGCTTGCTGCCAGATACATCCCTTGTATCCTGGTCAGAAACTTTCAAATCAGCTCTATATTTATTATCATGTATTTGTTCAGAGTTGTGCTTAACTTGAATGCCCGTTCCACCATCAGGTCCCGCGGCGCAACTTTCCCCATTACCCGCTGAATTCTGGACTGTCCCAGAGTCCTTCTGCAAAAGGCAACACAGAGAATTGACCCTTGACATGAGGGATTTCTCATCAGAAGCAGCGGTAAACTGATTGTCATTGAGCAGGTACTGAGCAATGTCCTCAAGAATATCATCATATCCTGAACCTTCATCAGCGGCGGGCAGATTACCAGAAGTCATCTGTTCTGAAATACAAAGTCCAATATGGTTCACTATATCACTCATTGACATGGATGGATGGAGCCCAGCCTTCCAGTTTCTTGAACCTGCGGAATCAACCGCTTCAGAACTTCCATTACCTTCAATTGCACGAGTGTCCATCACTAACATGAGAAAGGTAATCAATTATCGAATGGACGACATGAGGCAGAGTATGTAATCACTATTCCTTGTAGCCCATAACAATACAAAATATCCTTCTCAAGGTATGAAATTTTTTAGTCCAGAAACATTAGCAGGATTTAAATGGAGAATCAAAGGCCTTTCCAATACAACAAATTCTCAAGTTTGAAACATAGTTGAAATGATTACACATAAAACTTTAAACATTTAAAATTTTTAACTGGCCCTGGTAGTTCAAATTTATTCAGTACCAGCGTATCAATTTGCTAAACTCTATAAGAACGCTACTAAAAATGCCATCTTTATAAACATCCTAGAAAAGATAGATCTACAAGAAAAAAAATGCACAAGCACAAGTTTAAACATGTGCATCATGAAGTACAAATAACAATAAAACCTTGTTTTTTTTCTTTTCAATAAGTACAAATACCACTAAAACTAGATTAGATAAAGGTGTTAAATGGCCTTCAGAACATGCATGCAGATCCTGAATGGCAAAAGTTTTGTCTAAGACCTGTGATATTAAGCTGCCTTCAGTACATTCAGGCTCTTAAGTAGAGCTTTTAAATGAAGTGTGGACAATCATTAAGCCATGCACCTAGTAGATAACCATGATTCCTTAAGATTGTAACTTCAATAAATATTTGAGACATCAAGAGCATCTTAAGAAGCATTATCGATCACCACGAGGTTCAGGCCAAAAAACTATCACCATAGTGCATCAAAAGCAGCAGAAAAATCTATTGCTGTTCAAAATCATGCCATGATCTGATAATGCCCATAGCTAAATTGCAAAAGAAAAAAAAGTAAAATAAACAGTAAAAAAACTATTAATCAGCATGCTTAAAACAACGTTCAAGCTTGTCATTGTACCTGAACTGGGGGAAGGAGCTTCTCGTAAGCGATTTTCCGATACCATACCAGCAGAATCCTGTTTTTGCTCAATCTTCAATGAAGATGATTGCGTAGCAGTTGGTGATGCTACATCCTGGAAACCAGACATAGATGCCCTGCGACTATCCACTTGATCAAAACTATGGTCTTTAGATTCTTCTGGGTCTTCAAAAACAGAAGACCGCGGTTCAAAGTATGGTGAATCCAAAACTATCTCTGGCTGTTGGCTTAAGAAGTTAAGGCGCATATCACACTGAATAAGCTTTTCAAAATGCTTGTTTAACAACCCTTGTGGGCATTGCAGAAAATGTTGCCTATAAAACAATAACATCGAAATTATCCACCAAACCAAAGTCTCACAAACTAAATACCCAAACACATAATTGCATCTTTAAATAGAAGGGCTGAAGATTAATGTGTATGGGTGTCATGCCACAAATGATAAAATGTAGAATCTGATGTATTAAAAAAGGGACTTTCAACGAGACAGGTAACTATAAAGAGTTCTATATTCATCATAACAACATATATGTTCTTTAAAGAAATGAAACTGCAAATGTGCAACCGGTACAAATGACTTTTGCCATAAATGCTTCCTCTTGTTTTTGGCATAAAGCAAAAGAAATACTTCAGGATGCACAAAGAGTTAGGAAACACACTAAGATTGCAACATGTCCTATGCCATGGGTTGAAGAAAATAAATTTCTAAAAAAGAAATTAGTTGCATGCAGCCAGGGCTGCACTAGCTGAAAGATAAGCAGAGGATATACCTACAAGAACCTGATAACAGTGTAGTGCTCAAGCAAATAAAGACCATATAAAGGACCCAAAAATAAATTACTCTCAATATCCCTAAATGAGATGATTAATTGTCCAAGAGGAAAGAGGTGAAACAAAAGAACAATGGATGAGTTTACAAAGAGTTATAGAACAGTGAAAGCAAATTCTTTGTCATATTGGAAAAAAGTATGGAAATACATTGGAACATCATCCAGCAAACTATAAGCCTCCAAGAACAACCTAAGTCCTAGGAAGACTTTCTAGCTAAGGCTTAATTATGCAAAACACAGCAAAAACACACATTTTGGCAGTCTTGCTGTCAGTATAAAGAGAGAATAGGGAAGAAATCCGAACTATTACCTTTGTATGCTAGCCTGCCCATCCGTAAAATCTGCCGCTGCCTGCCATAAGGTATGCTTTCTAGGCTGAGGGTTGGTCTCCCTGAAGAAAAGGGGCTGTCTAGCCAGCTGCACAAGAGATCAGAGGTGTCTTAGTTAACCATTTATACACATGCACACCTTAGCATCTTAATGAACATTCAAACCACTTACAAATAGGCTACATACATACACACACACAAAGCATAAGGTCATACGTACCACGACATTAAATGAACTAGGTCCATTATCAGGACAATGCGCCTTCAGAGCCATAATATCTGACCATTGGATTTCTATTTTACTCTTTAAACCACCTTCAAGAACTTCCCAAACAAGCTTATGCTTGGCAAAGTAACACTTTGCCACTAAATCACCTTCGTATCTTGATTTATACTGCAAAATTTAGAGTAATATGTGACATGTCATAAGATTTTTATAATCTCAGAATGTTAGTATCAGAATGTTTTTTAAAGAATTTCTCCTTCCCTTTCTCCCTTTTTCTTCTTATATATATATATATATATATATATATTCAGAAAAAAAAAACAGAATTAATTAATTGAAGATACCTCCCAACTACCAATCCTCAGAAGTGAAGCTGGAAAATTTGAAGCCTTTAGCTTGTCAGCAGGACCTGATACAGCAGTACCCGTAATTTCCTGTTTAGCTACTACGTTAAAATCTTCACTCTGCTCAGCTCCTGAACTAGGAGCACCCCCTTGAGAAAGCTTCATTTGAATTAATTCTAACAGCGATGGGCTCTTCCTCAGCCGTAAACCCAAAGGGCTAGGCTCGTCAAGCGGGTTGTATTGCGAAGGAGGTATAGGGAACGAGTTAGCTCCGGAACTCCATTGCTGATTAGTCAACAAGACCATGTAGGACAAACAAATAAAAGAATCCAATTACTATGGAGAGCAATGAAGCCTCTTAAATTTTTTTTCAGGAAACCCAAATCCCACTATAGGTATTAATCTAAACCAGTCCAAGTAACCAAAAATAATTATAATCCAAACACCATAAACGCTCTTGAAATCCTCACCAAGCTCATGATATATTATAATCATTAACTCAGTTGCGTAGAAACCACATGTAATTTAATGAAATGTTGAAATATATATATATATATATATATATGTTATTCAATGCAACATAATCAAAATTTTAACCTCTATCAACTTATACACAAATACCCCAAACGCGATCTCCCAGGAGTCAATATACGTCTTCAGACATGCTCTTAGAATGGAGCTGTCATCTACTCTGAAAAGATTTTTTTCTTGTAAACAAATCACATGGAATCCGAAAAGCTGTCGATAATCAAATACAAAACTAATACACAAACTCAGAACTAACTTTTCTCATAGCAATATAAAAGAAACAAATCAACAAACCCTAATCCATCTTTTGTTTGCCAATAAAAACGAGAATTAAAAAAGAAAAGGAAATTCACTTTTGAATTATTCATATTTCATGCAGTTCTGAAAATTAAGATTCAAAAATTCACTCAAAAACAAATTAAAATTAGGCTCGTTTTGTTAGAATTCTATGTTTTCATCAGGCGTGAAATGATATAAAACCCAAATTTTAACCATTTCCTCACCCTTCCTCACATTTTCTTGGAAACCAAACAAACCAAAATCGATTCCGTACCTCTTGAAAAGCCTGAGAAGGCTTCGACCGCTTGTTGAGCGGCCCGTGCTCTTCCTCCAGCGAGTCATCGATCTCCAACTTCACCGGAAGCTTCTCACGGCACGACGAAGACGACGACGACGACGTCGTTTCAGGCTCCAGCCTGAGATTCGCGGATCTCATCAACTGCACCATCCAACTTTCCCCAAGCGAATGAAAACGAAATCCAAAGGACTACAAATTCCCGAGAAACCAAATTACAACGAAACCCTTTGAAAACAACGAGCTTTTTGATCCTGAAGATTCTGAAAACCCTAGAAGACAAAGTTTGGCAAGGCTTTAACGGTGTTAGAGAGAGACGGCGAGCACGTGTCGTTTTGAAAGCGCGGGACTTAATGACCGAAATAACCTTTGTTTGTTAGATGATTGTGACCGTTATATAGGCATTGAGATTGGGCTAGTTTCGTCATTGTAGTCGGGATTCTGTGAGCATGCGCTGGCAGACACGTATGAATTTAATGGATATATATGTGGGCCAGGCTTGTCTAGAAATGACGGCGGCTGTTGATCTGGTCTGACACGTGGCGAAAGATCCTGCGGTAGCTTGTCACGCGTGGTCTCTCTAGTCGGCGCGTGGACCGTTGAATTGGGTGGTAGAGATATCTAAGGAGAGGGCTAGAGTAGGTCTTTAATGTGGGCTTTTTCTTCCTATTGGCCGAGTTCAGAGAATTTAACCCTGAGAAATGCTTTTTTTTCTTCTTTTTTTCTTTTTGTAAACCTTCATTTTATATTGACTAATGTAACATATTTTAAATATTTTTATGCAAAAGAAACTTATTTAAAATACGTTAATCAATATAATATATATAATATAAATATAAAAAGTAGTATTACACTTTAATTTTTGCTTTGAAGTGTAAAACATAATCCTAATTAGTAATTAAACGGATAACTTTTATTTATCTTTATATTAATTACCTTTCTACAAAGTAGGCTTCACCAAATAAGTTGGAGCACTACAAAAAATAACTCCTAGTTGTCGGTTATAGGGGTGGCCAACCACCCCACCCCAAATTATGGCTTTTTTTTTTTATAAAAATAAAATAAAATGTTATTTTAATGTAAATTTATAATTTCATAAAGATTCTGAAAAAAAAAAATCCAGAATTATACGGATGAATTATTTTGTTATAAATACATATCATAAGAATTTATAAATTCATTATGAAACCACAAGGGTACGTTTGAGATTGAGATTTCGTAAACAAAAAGTACGATTTTAAACTAAATAACAAAAAATAAATCGTTTGAAAATTACGCTTTTAAAAAATTGCGATTTGAAAATGCAGAAAACTACTTTTTCAAATAGTAGTTAATATGGTGCTTTTTTTAAAATGTTAATTTACGATTTTAAAGACTAAACTGCAATTTTGTCAAACGCTTAACTGCGTTTTTAAAAGTTACATTTTCAAATCGTACATGTTAAAATTGCTATTTTTATATTACATTTTTAAAAAAAAAATCGTAAACTCAAACGGACCCTAACGTCCAACTATAAGGAGTAATTTAACCAATTTGGCAAGAAGGTAGGACCCAAAATGGTTAAGGAATAATTGACAAGAGATTTATTAATACATGATTTGGCCTAATCTTGTTGTTGTATTATAACATTCCACAAGGTTTAACATTTTATTAATTATTTACAACATTTTATTATTGTCTCTTATATTTTATTTTAAGGGTAGAATCTTCTTTTCTTCTATTAAAAATGAACACAATAATTACTTGTCACTGTTATATAAAGTGAAGTCTTCTTTTTGCAGTCCCTTTTAGTTGAAAGTTAAAATTCTATAGCATCTTTATTTTTCCTTATTCCCTTCGAAACAAAAGAAAAAAAGAGTAAGGATTTGGAGAAAAAGAAATGAGTGAAGGACAACAAAAGCAAAAGAAGAAGAAGAAGAAGAAGAAGCAATAGCTCTTTCCCTTTGTGTTGCAGAGATAGATATTGATACAAAAAAATCTGCCTAGGAAACTCAATAGATAGAATTGGATGAAATGGGAATCAACCACCTTTCTGACTCACCATTCACTCCCTCAATGGATCATACCCCTCATACATAGATTCTTGGTGAGTTGTCGTTTCCACCATTATTAGGAAGGATCAGGATTCATTGAGAGGAGTTCCATGGACCCACATGTTTGAAGTCCAAATACTTCAGGCAGGTAAGTTTATGGGTGACAATTTGGGATTGCGGATCGGGTTAAATTGTGTCGAGCTATAGATATAATTAATAGGTGAAACTCTCTAATCATAAATTGTTAATTTCGTGTCGGGTTCGCAGACCGTAAAAAAAAAAAAAAAAAATTGTCAATCCTAATGTTGCGTGTCGGGTTGAAATCGTTTCGAGACATGGATATAAGAGTATAAGGCTATATAAATCAATTTTAATCCGACCCATTTAATTAATGAAACAGAGTCCCTAAAAATTTCAAAAAAAAAAAAAAAAAAAATTTGTAGATTTTCAAATTACGTAATTTAGGTCATTTTTAAGCATCTAAACGCTTGGGAAAATGCCACATATTAAAAATGCGGTATGTTATTAAGACAGTCAGGAAGAATTTTCCTTCCAAAAGGTTTCATTTTCATTTTTTCAAATACGTTTCTTCTTCATAAAATCAAAAGATAATTTTTTTCTCAAATTTTTTTTTACAACATAGAGATCAAGAACCTAATGAGAATATATTCAATTCACAATTGTAACATGTCACCTTCTAAATTATGTGACATTTTTAAGTGTCTTTTGATGCCTAGAAACGACCCAAAGAAATTCATAAAATTATAGAGGATCTTACGGGTCAAACCTCCAAGCAAATCGTGTCAAAAATTGACAACTATAAATAAGTTATTGTTCGAACAAATAGACTTCAACAGAAATCTTTCACAGTCACTTATCCGATTGCAAAAGAAAAAACAGGACAATTGCATAGACTCCCCCACCTGCAGATATTGTCGTTATGAAACCCACTAGAGAGAGCATGCCCACGTGCTATTTTTACAACCCTTTTGATCATAAGCAGATAGAAGTGATGTGTTCCTCTTCTGAGCCTGAGTGGTGTGTGGAAGCAATGATGATGGCTCATGGCTCTCACTTCTCGTCGGATAACGACAAACTGCGTTACCTCACTCGGTGGGAAACAGACGTTGGAGCTTTGCCCTGCAAAGCCGAAGAGTGTAAAAAACTCATGAAATCCTGCCGCCAAAGAAGACTTGGACAATTGATCATTTCAAATGATATGATGCCTCAACCGCTACGCGGAACTTGGCCGTCAATCAAGAGCTAAAAACAATCGTCTTTTCCCTTTTTCCTGCAGACAAACATCTTTGCATCCATCTCTGTTTTAAGGTAACTTTCCTTTTATTATTATTATTATTTTATTACAAGTCTACACACACCAATTTCCTTACTATTGGACCTCAATGGACATTGACATGTGAACGGAATTTCCGTTTGGAAAAGCTGTATCACTGGTCTTTGTCGTCGGCTTAAATGACAAATCCAAGATCTTAGGTGGAGGACATTTTTTTATTTTTTTATTTTTTATTTTTATAATTACTTGAAAACGAGATTACAAACTAAACAGAAATAAACCATTACCTAAAACATAGAATAAATAGAGATAATCCAAACTAATGGAAAGGTTATTCGAATGGAAGGAATAGGTGGGGGATAGGTGGAAATGCTATCAGTACAGAACATTTTAAAAACAACTCAAGAACCTTTTTACAGAAAACCTTAGCCGCCGGTTCCCTTTTAGATCTTGGTTGACTCCCGACCCCCTACTCTTACTTTTTTCGTCTTGTTTACTTACTTTCTGTTTATGGTTTTGTTTTCGGCCCGACAGTGAGCTGTGGGCTGTTGGATTTCTTCTCTCTCAGTGGCTCTCAGCAAAATAAAGAGGTAAATGTGTTTTCCTCTAATCCTTTTGAAAGTTTGGAGTTTGTGGGTTTCGCTCTGCGATTGGGATGTTCAAAGTTATGAGCAATGATTGGCAACATTTTGATGAAGAAGAAGACTGATGTTTTAGTGCACAAATTGGGTTACTTCTATTCCAGCAGGTGAATAGGCTTATTCTTGAGCAAGTTTTGGCGAAATTTTATTCCAGTACGCTGATAAGCTAATTCCAGAGCAAGTTTTTTTTTTTTTTTTTTTTAGAAAAAGCCTTATACAGATCTACCTGCGACCTCTATGCCAGCCAATGTTATTTAGTTTATGTTTTTGGCTTCTTTAGATTGTGTTATGTTGTTTAATCTCTGCAACCTGCCATGATAGACTTTATATCTAGTTTTTAGATCAGATCTTGCTTTCTTAGTGAAACTTATTGTAAAAGAGATGTGTTTTTCTGTGTCCTTCTGCTAAGGCAGTTGCCCTCCAAGTCAAGAATTAGTTTTGTACTTTATTTTTATGAGTCTTTGTATTCTTAATTACAATTTTTTGCCGTTTGGGCCTCATGTTATAATGAATGTTATTTTCTTGTTAAAAAAAAAAGAAAAAAAAAAAGAAAAAAAAAAAAAGACAAATTGCTCCCTATAATACCAGAATGAATTAAAATATCCATGTAGCTGACCTAATTTTTTACAAATCGTTTTCTAAAATCAAATTTCGTTAGACGCCACGTCAGCGTCAATAAGATTGTGATACTTGTCATTCTTAATAAAAAAATATAAATATATTAAAAAAAAATTAAAAAAAAAAAAGGGTGGCCGCCATTTAGGCCGACCACAGTTATCAATAATATAATCTTTTCTTTTCCTTTTTTCTTGGCCTTCAATCCAGAGAGGTTGGAATAGAAAAAGATATTTATGCCAACTCTTAATTTTTGGGAACATAAAAAATATCATCTGCAATTCCTCCTTTCTTCAAATTACCGTTGACTCTCTCCACGACTCCTAATAACTCTTTGCCCCCAAAATTTCAATGCTCTTGATATCATTTAGCACATTAGGAATAAGGTGCCCTCCAAACAGTAATTAGGACAGTTATTTTCACTAGTCATGAACACCCAAAAGGCCTGGAATTTCACCCTTCACATACCCTTTTAGCCCCCTCCATAGTCCCCTCCTCGTTTTGGAATCACCAAACTGGATTTTGATGTTGCAATTAGAGATCATTTCTCTCTTTATGCAGCTGTATGTTCGAATTTTGAAGGTTCCATCATTTTTGCTAGCACTAGAGTTGGCCCCCCTTTGCCTTTGTAGCTTCTGCATATAGCTCGTGACCTTCAAATTGACAGAGTCATCTTGATAGATGATTCATTGCCCTTTTCAGCAGATTTCTTGAAAATTTTTTTATTGGGAGATCACATCATTAGTCTCAAATATCATTTGAGTGTTAACTTTATTTTAGAGCCGGACAGAATCCAAAATTCATAAGAGCACTAACTTTCGCGCTCATAATTTAGTCAGATGGGTCGCTTTAACTAGATTCTTTAGTAGCATTACCACTTGTATTTTCTCTTATTAGATCTACCCCTTGAACGGGGAAAGCATCCGCCTATGACACTTCTGTTTTGTTGTTGTATCTTTGCATCTTATATGAAAAAAAAAAAAAAACAACTTAATTGGCTCACTTGTGATTTTTTTTTTTTTATAGGTAACACTAACAGAAGCAAGATACACAAGGGGTGGCAGACCTAACCAGCACCCTAATATAGTTGATACAATGTTAAATAAAAACAATAGAAAATAAAAATAAGCCAAATAAAATAAAGTATTCGGTCCAAAAGCTTCTTCGCTCACCAACCAAAGAGAATGACTACTAAAAAAAGTAAAGAGTGTGTTTAGCATTACAATTTTGTTGAAAACTAAATGCAATTTTAAACAAAATTGTATAAAATAAATTGTTTAGAATTACGTCTTTAAAAAAATTGCTATTTGAAAAAGCGTTTTCAAATCGCAGGTAAAGGGTATTTTTTTGAAAATGCATAATTTTTAAAGTTAAATAGCGATTTTAAAAGCCAAACGCTTAACTACGTTTTTAAAAATCATATTTTCGTATTGCATTTTTTTTTTTTTTTTTTTAATGAATTGAAATGCACACCCAAATAGACCGAAACTGTCTTAGTTGTCACAGCAAGGAGGACTATTTAAACCTCTTTTTTCTTTTTCTTTTTAACTGGTTACACACAAAAGTTAATTCATAAACCTCAGTCCAGATGATTTTGAGATTCAATTTTAGGTTACGATGTGATGTCGAAAAACTTTACCAATTGAGTTAAAAAAATATTTTGCACCCAAATATTAATTAAATATGAAAAAAAAAAAAAAAAAAAAAAACCTAGAGAACATTGATTGTATGAGAAAAAAAGTTTAATTCTGAGCAATTTCAGAAACAATATATACAGTAATCTATTATGCAGATTGAGGAAAGTTCATGTAATCTTCATTTAAGTTTTAACAGTAAAAATTGGTCATGTCTCTGTCCCCTGTATCACAGAAAGTCGCTTTACTAATTACTAGGCCTACTTTGTGCAATACCATAATAGATCTATTTGCACATACGATGCCCAGTTGCTGCAGCATCTATTTGCACATCTGGCTATTTACATATTTTGCAGATCAAGTGTTTTTAAATAAAATCACAAGAAAGAAAGAAAAAAAAAAAAAAAAAGAGAAAAAAAAAAGTCTCATTTGGAAGTATATTTCTTGTAAAATGTTAGTTTGAAAACATAATAAATAAATAAATAAATAAAAAATCTATATATTTTCAAATCGTAAGTATGAAGGTGCGTTTTTAAGATCTTAGCAAAAAACAGATCCTCAGATTTACCTATTGTATGACAACAACTATGGGCTCCTTTCAGGCATGTGAGAACATTATCCCATCATGTGTAGAATACATGATTGCAGTAAAACATTTATGTTTTTTGCTTCCAAAAAATGATACAGGATCAAAGTAACTTGGCTAAATGCATACAAAGCTATTTTTTCAGCTACATTTGCCAACCAGCATTTGAATCCAACTAAAAAGAACCACCATTCTCTAGCAAATTCAAGCAATAACTACTGCGAGTGGTGAGGATACAATCAAAGCACTTGTCTTCTACATAAATGTGAGTAATCAACATGTTACAGACCAGATAAGCCTCCCTCATAAAATGGAAACATCATGTCTACTTTGCATTTCTATTTACTTTCAGATACGGCAAGGCACCAATCACATTGTCATAGTCACTCCGGTTGACTGGGTGCTGCGCATGACAATAAATCAAAAGCGTAAAGAAAGCAATTTTCAAACTGGAATTCAGACAGTGATGCTAAATCTGACAGGAAAAAAAAAATACTATTTACATGCAAAAGAAACAGCACCTAATTACTAGTAAGTCTTAATAGTTTTTCAAGTCATTCAAAACACACCCATTTTATTCCAAGCCAAACAAAGTATCAAGATCCATTCTTGGTAGATTAAGGCATTTATGTAAGTTCTCTTTCAAAAGGAATTTTACTCTAGTACTAAACCTTTGCAGGGAGTATCAAGGAACATGTCCTAAACAAACTCTGTGAGTGGAAATGGAATGTTAAACACAAGGAACATGTCCTAGCGGCTCTTACCCACATATTTTAATCTGAGATTTTCATCTAAAAGCTTCAGGATTTCACTCTAGTGTTGGTCCCCCATAAGTAAGATCATTGGAGGGACGGCTCAATAAAATCTTAACATTCAGCAATTATTTTTTTTAACAGAAGGTGCTGACTTTCAAGACTCCAACCCATTCACTTGCACTTGGCACCCAAGACTTTTCCATTGCACCAGACAATGCCCCCTACCTTTTTATAATCTCTTGAACAATGGGGGAAAAAAAGGGAAGGAAAGGATAACATGACAAGAACCAAGGTAGAAATGCACTCAATATGACAGGATTTTTTCCTTTGCTCTACGAGATAAAATTCTTCACTCTACTCATTTACAAACCTTAACATTTCTCTCTCTATTAAAGCTACAGGATTGAAGACCTTTGCATGCCAACTTCTGAAGAGGTTACCGAACAAAGTCCATACCATCAAAGAAACTCCACACAAGAGACAGCAAACAGAACAGATAAAAAACACAAGAAGACAATAAACTAAGAGGTGATCCCTCATCTCTTAAGTGCAAAAACCACATGATACTGCCGTAGGGAATAATTAGACGTATTCTGTTAAGCAAATGTGATGATTTTCCCAACTTAGATGTCCAAACAAGAACTTAATCTTTGGTAAAGTCAGCAATACAACGAATCTTGGAATGAGCTGACAGATGATGAATGAAGATATAAGAAAATGGACAGATACGAGGCCCTTTATATAAAGCAACATCGTGGATTATTTCCTCCTTATTCTTCAACATAGTTTCATTAAGAAAAAGGACAGATACGAGGCCCTTTATATAAAGCAAACATCGTGGATTATTTCCTCCTTATTCTTCAACATAGTTTCATTAAGAAGACAAAAGACTAGAAAGATATTCAGTCTCAAGGACCACTACTTGCTCAATTTTCTCAAAAACCTAAAGATTTGATATTGAATATCAAGATTGCATTTTTAACGAGCTTCCAAAGCATCTTTATCTTCCCTACCAAAAATACAAAGAAGGAAGTATCTCAATCAGAGCATCATCTTCAAATTGGATTCTCCACACAAATCTAGAAAATCTTTCCGTCACTTTTCCTCGCAAACTTGTGTAATTTGCTCTTGTAATATCTATAGATGAGGAACAAATTGGTAACCCTTTTGTCTTATTTATTTTAACACATTTCTTCAGATCTTTTAACCCTCTTAAAGATTCAAAAAGAGGAATATTCACTCAGCTTGCGTCAACTATGTCATTTTTCATACTTTCTTCTTCAGCCTCTTACAAATCCTCACCCCGGTTCTCCATTTGAACAAACATGATCCAACGATTGTAACCAAATCATGTGCCTTTTCTATATTCTACTCTAAGTGGAACTTATTTCATTTCTTAACCAACACAGTCTCCCTTTATAGCAAAATTCAAGCATATTAGCAGCCTTATCAAATCAATGCCTAAAACAGAACACTTCAGTATATGCTATCGACCAATGGATAGACCTTAAGCACAAAATCATGTAAAAATTCAATCCAACATCAAATTTAGCCATCCAAAATTAACCTACATAAGAATTTAATCTAAGACTTTTATTTTTTATTTTTTTTCTATATATGCAAGTATAGAGATAATGTAGGAAGAAGGCGCACCATTTTGGAGAGTCTTAATTTCCTCTTGTTGTTCTTCTTGTACAACAAATGTTGCTTTCCAGCTCTCCTCCGAACTATTTTCCCTCTGCCCGTCACCCTGAATCGCTTCGCTGAAGCCTATTAACAAAAAAAATTCACCAAATAACTAAGAATAAAAAATAAAAAAGCTCGATTGAACGCTCGTAATTTGTAGGAAGTCAAAACAACACAGAATTGCACAGGCTGTAATCTCCCAGAACTGAATTTCATTTGGGAAGTGCAAATTCAATCATGGGTCTTGTGTATTGCCATTTAATTTAGCATAACAACTCCAAAAAATTTCCTTTCTTTTACTCTCCCAAGCTTTCCCAGCAACCAAACACGTTGAAACTAAAACCGCGAGGAGAGAGAGAAAGAGAAGGACCTTGTGGGTCTTCATTTTGTAGCCTTTGGCGGAGACTATAGTGAGAGAGCGAGGCCTGAGAGGGAGGGGAGTGATTGTGGGGAACTTCTGAGAAAGAACCGAGCCGAAGAACCCAGAAAAGCTGTGCGAGGAACCGAGTCTCAGCGAGCTCCACTTGTTGCACGGAGCGAGTTGGACCGAGAGGCCGTGGGAGGCCCGAGTCGACTGAGGAGAGCACAATGGGGAAGAAATTTTGAGACAAAACGACACCGTTAAGGTTGCACAAGCCATTCTTCTGCCGTTAAAAGCTTTCAGGAGCAGAAGAAGAAGAAGAAGAAGAAAGAAAGAAGCTGCTTGTGGTGGAGTTCGTGTGGATAAAGGCGGGGATAGATTTGGGGGCCTCAATCTTTCTTGGAATTCACGGGTGAGGACAATGCGAGTTCATGGTCTGTAATGCACTCGCCAACATCCTACTAAAGGGAAAGTTTGGGCCAAAAAGAAAAAACTTACAAAGCGAAGATATGTTATTTGACTGTAAATTTAATGTATTGTTGACAACTTGACATTTTGAAATGCAATCAATCTCAAGTTGTATCATGTATATATATATATATATATATTTATATTTTAAAAAAAAGACTTTGAGATATAGCACTTGATTTTCACATATATTTAAAAAGATATCTACTCATGATTGTCAAAGTTGATCGGCAATCATCGTGACGCCACCATACGAGTAAAGGAATTTTCAGTGAAGCGATGAAATGCGTAAAGATTGAAAAGAATACCGACAATGAATGCACTATGTTGGGCCAACATGGGAAGTTAATGTGATTAGATACACCACACAACTCTAGTTTTATTTTATTTTTTAAAATTGTAACTTGTTTTATCTTTTAAAAAATATTTTGTGCTTTATCTTTTATAAACTGGTTCGGCATTTGAGAAGTCATAAAAAGTTTACCTTTCCTTCCTTTTTTTCCCTGGAGGAAAGGGGGTCTTGGTTTTTCCTTATACGCTGCTACGGCCGGTTCATCACAACCAGCGAGTGGGCCGTAGCTCCTCCATTTGCTACTCAACACGGTTTGGAGGATGAGACTAGGATGCTGGGCAATACAAGCCCATGCTGCGGGAAGGCATGTGATCGGATGCAGCACAAGCTCTACCTCATACCTGTTGAAAAGTGACATACAATTGATGTAGCATCTCTCATTTAAGGGCAGCATCATGAAAATAGCTTGCCCAAGTAAATGGATTTGAATTGTCAACCTGCTTTTTCTCCTACCAATGTTCCTCCACAAATGCCTGACGAGAAAACTCACTATACTGTATATACTGAAAAGGTAGTTAACTACAAACCATTACAATCCACTCACACATATGCTTAATGCATAGAAGAAGAAACAGGACAGTGTTCCCTACATCCTTTATAGGCATCAATCCACTAATTCAGCGCGTAATAACTGGGCAGGCTTCATTCCTGGAATAAGAGCTGAGCTCTCAGAAAGAGAGGCAGAGTGGAATCTTAAATATGCAACCTTCATGTCCGATTCTGGATATTATGGCCTTGTTAAGATGAATATAGATTCCCACTCCAAACTACATATCACGTCCTGCACAGCACATCATAGAAGCATCAGAAGATTTAAAGCTTGTAGAGGATTTTTCCTCTCTCGCTCTTTTATTTTCCTCCCTCTAGGATATATATATATATATATATATATATTATTTTTATTTATTTATTTATTTATTTATTTTATTTTTTTGAGATGGGGGGTGGAAGTATATTAACTAACATTGCTCCTCTACACTTGCACAAAGTTCAAACCCATATCAGTTCATTTTCCACTTACCGAAGGGTTTTCCCGGTCAATGTCGAAGCTGTTGATTGCACAAGGTTCTGCCAACAGCTCAATTGGTTCTTCATCTGTGCATTATAAATAGTCAGTCCCACTTCAGCTTTTTTTGGAAGCAAATTTCTATTTCTCCAAAAACAAAACAACCATTCCGCCTATTAGCAAATGAAATTAACAAAAAGGATTTTATCCATAATAATTGGTTACTCAACAACAGTTGCAACAAGAACTCCATACCTTGTTCAACAACAGCAAGGATTCCATCTTCTGAGCAGATCATAGCAGGTAATATCCGTGAGGATGAGATGTTGCCAACGTTTGTAGACTTAGTGTAGCGGTCATACTGAACTTCCCAAACCTCACTTTCACATGCTAAACGAGTTGCAGCCTCACCTGTCCCAATACCAGAAAGAATAATTGGCTGTTGTTGCCATCTAATATCCCAGGCAAATACAGTACCTAAGGAACCTCCTGCCTATAAGTACACAATAATAATAGCATAAGATTCAAGAACCAAACAATTGCGTAGGAGATCAGTGTTTAAAACATAACATATTAGAACCTTAAAGTAATCTAGAAGCTAGAAAACCATTTGAAAATGTAATATCATTATGGTCAATGAGAACATGAGATGGATACTGTATACACCATATCATGTCAAATGTAATTCATTGGTTGATAATTTCCTTCATGTTGTAAGTGTTGATTCCACTATTGTTAACATGAAAGAAGAGAACACACCAAATTTGACTTGTTTCGACTAAAATAAGCTATAGAATTTGAAACAAGACACATATCTCATGGCATTGTAAACAAAAGAAGCACACATGTATAAAGATATTTGGAGGAAAGGCTGAAAGATCTTTGGAAAAATGAGAGAGGTTCCCCAAAAGAAAAAATCTTCCCCATTAAATCAACAAGAAAAGACGATAGTAATGAAGAATGGTGGAGCAGGCATCTAACCAGACAAGTGTGTTTTCTTGATGGATGGATGTCAATGGAGTGTACAATCCCAGAAGTTGTTCCTTGAGCCCTGCAACATTACCACATACATAACAGTTGATATAGTACGGAAAAATATTTTCAGTCTGAAGGATAAATTAACAAGCACAAGGTCAATGAATTAGTTATCCTTCAACACATTTCTAGTCATAAAGCAATAAATTTAAACAGGTGTGCTTAAATGCAGATGATTTTTTTTTTTAAATGCATAAAACTCAGAACCTATGAAAGGTTAGAAGAGATGCTCTAAGCATTTCAACCTAGTGACTTAGAATACAAACTTACAAATACACACTGAAAAGACAAATATAATATATATTAAGTGTTTTAACCAAATCAAATGCCTAATGCAAAGAATTCCTCACACAAAAACAACCTATCATCATCTGCACATCCATCTATGCTCCCCCGCATACATAAATACATATATACCATCACAAATACTAGAATACATATATTTGATACATAAACTTCAACGTGCATATCTCTAATGTTAACCATATATGAAAAATACCGCTCGGAAATGACCACTTCGTAAGCTACATACGAAACAATGCCTGTCAAGTCTCAGCCCAATAAATTTCCAAATTATATAAACATCCCAGTACTAATGTCATCCTCCTTTTCAGTTTTCATTAACTAACCAATCCAAGCCAGATCCAAATCTGAAGTTTACACGGCTTAATATGTTTTTCCAGGCCTAGTAATACCAAAACAAATACGAGCAACGAGTTAACGAGCACAATTCTGACCCGGACAATCTTCTAGCACATTCAGGCAATATTGTCAACAAGTTCAATTTCGAGTTTTGAATTATTGATTTCATGCACCAAATCTTATAATACAACGTCGAATTTACATAAAGCGTTTGTTTCACCTATTTCCTAATTCACATTTACTCAGCAAGCTTTCTACAAAAGAAACACTACACGAAACAACAACTACTTACCAGTTGGCCTTGAACTGAGAAACCGCCCCGCCAGGCCTCCGCTGATCCCACCACTGAAGGCTAAAACCATACCCACCAGTGACAAACTCAGCCGGCGACGCCCATTTAGCAGCCGTATATGAAACCAACCCTTCGCTATCAAAAACCCGCCGGACACCCAACCGGGAGCCCGAAACGCTCACCAGATTGACCCGGCCGTCCTCTCCAACGCTAACGCATTCGGCGGCGCCGTCCATCACGTCCACGCCCGAAACTGGCCCGGCGTGGAGCTCCTTCTCCGGCACAGAGAGCTCCGACATCGAGGCGTCGACGGCGTTGGCGAAGAGGAGGTGGAGCGAGCCGGAGACGGTGCCGGCTGTGATGAGGGGCTGGTGGGTCTGGGTCCGGGAGGTTCGGAGCGAGGAAACCCGGGAGGGTGGGGCCCAGGTGGACTGTGGGGCTAGGGTTAGGGTTTGGGGGTCGAGGGAGTGAATTTCGAGTGTGGGGGAGGGGGAGGAGAGAGCGAGGACGGCGAAGCGGTCGAAGGCGGAGAGCTGTGGGAGCCACCGGACGGCGTCGATGTAATGGGGTTGTGGGAGTCTGTGGATTTGTGGACGCCCTGGGAGGGCGGTGCCTGTAACGGCCATTGGTTTAGGGTTTTAGAGGGGGTATGTGTGCTGGGTGGCGTTGTCGGATTGAAGTGTTTGAAGGAGGTGGGGTATGAAAAAAGCCTGAATGGATTTTAATTCAAGTTTTAAAGGAAAAAAATCCAGATTTGTGATCTTAACCAAAATTGAATATCCAAAAAGAGTTATCGTCCAAGAAACATTACTCTTTCTTTTCATGCTTTCCCTATATTTTTTTTGTTTACTTTTTGTTTTAAGTATATTTTATGTGCCCTTGTAATTGTTACACAATCAGCTTTGGAACTCTTTATACACTTCTAATCACATTTCGATCAAATGTGATTCGATCAAATTATTAATAGACCTTGACACGATTCAAGGTTTGATAGAATGTTTGATCAATTCTAATTCATTAGTTCGATCGATTAAAGTTGACATGATTAAATGTTCGATTGAACATGAAATTGCCTCATTAGCGGCAACTTTTACTAGTCGCCACTAACATCCGATCAATCATGATAGGATAATAAGATCGATAAAACATCCGATTAATCCTAGTGCATTACTGTGATAAAGTTCGATCAATCAAACTTGACACAATGAAGATTTGATATAACATCTGATTGATCATAATGCACTAGTTTGATCGATTACGATAAGATCATAAGATTGATAGGAAATTCGATCGATCATAGTGCATTACTCATATCGATTGAATATCCAATCAATCCTAATGCATTAGTTTGATCGATCGTGGTAAAGTTTGATCGATCAAACTTACACATTGAATGTTCGATTTAACGTCCGATCAATCTTATTGTACTAGTCTGATTAATCCTTATATGACAATATGATCGATAAAATATTTGATCAATCATAGTGTATTACTCTGATCGATCATGAAAGAGTTTGAAAACTCAAAATTCACATAATTAAGGTTTGATCTAACGCCCAATTGATCATAATGTACTAATCCGATCGATCATGATAGGTAATAAGATCTATAGAAGATCCGATTGATCATAGTGCACTACTCCGATCGATCCTAGTGCATTAATCCGATTGATCGTGATAGAGTTCGATCAATCAAACTTGACACTATGAAGGTTCAATCTAGCGTTCGATTAATGCTAATGTATTAGTCCAATCAATCATGATAGGATCATATAATCGATAGAAATTCTAATCGATCCTAGTGCATTATTCTGATCGATCGAACATTCGATCTAGTGCATTACTCCGATCGAGCGCGAGTATATGAATTCTGTATTATCTTAGTGCATTAGTCCGATCAATAACGATAATAACATATGATCCATCATCGTGCATTAGTCTGATTGATCGTGACTCTGTGGATTTTCTATCATATTTGTGCATTAATCCGATCAATCGTGATACGATCAAATAATTAATCGATCACAAACTTACATATTTTTTAGGAAAAAATACACATACCCCCTCAAATTGACTCATTGTCAATATCCCATCTAAACTACAAAAAAAAATGTGAATGTCGCCCCCTCAATGACAAAAATATGCTTCATAAAATTAAAAAATTCTTATAATTATAACAAAATAATAAAAAAAATTGAAAAACCAAGGGGGTCATTTAAATTTTTAATTTTTTATTTAAACAATTCGTTTTCGAATTTATAAGAATACTTTATTAGTTTATTATTATTTGTTGTTTAATATTAATAAAGGGATTTTTTTTTTAAAAAAAATAAAAATAAAAATTTGGCCAGAGTATTAGCCAACCCATTATAATAAACTCATTAATGCTTTACGGGCCGTTTTAAACAATTAAAACGGTGCCGTTTTGATATTAATATTAATAAAGGGAATTTTTTATTTTCAAATTTATAAGAATACTTTATTAATTTATTATTATTTGTTGTTATTAATAAAGGATTTTTTTTTTAAAAAAAAATTTTTGGCCAAAGTATTAGCCAACCTATTATAATAAACTCATCAATAAAGCGGGAAACACTGGCGCTAAGGTGAAAAATGAAAATTTCGCACCGTTTTGACTGAAAATTTTGCCTTGAAATCCCTCTCTCTCGTCCTCTCGTCTCTCTCTCTCGTGTTTTCTGTTTTTGTCTCTTTATCTGTTTGATTGTTTGAGACGAGAACGTAAAGAAAACCTAATCGACTGGGCAATGCTTGGAAGCCCAAGATGATGAAGGCTGTCTCTCTTCTTTTGAGAATGATTTTTCCGCTAGCTCTTATAGCCCTGGCTGGATTGCTATTTCATGTTTACAGCACTGTGTGGCTAAAGTCCGAAACGATCAGGAAGAAGCTGCGCGTACAAGGGATCAAAGGGCCTTCACCTTCTTTTTTTGTACGGGAGTCTGCCTGAGATGCAGAAGATCCAATCCCAGCCCCCAAATCATGCTGAAATTGTAGCCCGCGACTACACTTCCACCCTCTTCTCATATTTCGAACAGTGGAGAAAAGAATACGGTACGTACAATTTATAATATTGTTTCTTTTCCACTTTCTACCTCGATCGATCTCTTAATTTCCATCCAGTTTTGTTTGTTGCAAAACTCATTCATATATATATATATATATATATGGCTAAGGGATAACAAACCTCTCGGTCATAACAAACCTCTCGGTCACTTGAAAAATTTGTCTTCTTTAATAAATATCATTCAATTGGTTTCACCTGTAGCATGAAGGGCCGGTGTACATCTCCCTGCATGTGTAACAAGCTAGTGCCATTTAAGCTCCTACTTCTTTAATTTTCATCGATTTAAATCAGTATGAAATTAAGAAGAAAACAAAAAAGAAATAGTAATATTGATAGAAAACAAAAGAAATTGTAATATTCTATCAATATTGATAGAATTAAGTATTTCCTAAATGAGATTTGATAGAATTTTATTGTGTTTAGTGATCAAACTGACCAAATTATATTGATAGAATTTTATGGAATGATATTTGTCATGTTTTAGCCATCAAAATGAGATTTGTTAGAATTTTATTGTGTTTAGTGATCAAACTGACCAAATTATATTGATAGAATTTTATGGAAATATATTTGTCATGTTTTAGCAATCAAAATGATTTTTGATAGAGTTTTCTTGTGTTTAGAGATCAAACTGACCAAATTATATTGATAGAATTTTATGGAATGATATTTGTCATGTTTTAGCAATCAAAATGAGTTTTGGTAGAATTTTATTGTGTTTAGTGATCAAACTGACCAAATTCAGTTTGGTCTATGTGTGCGATATTTTTATTTATGTTTATTGGGATTGCAGGTTGCTTTGGATATTGAGTACTATCACAATATGTTAGTTTCCCACCAAAAACTGAATCCTAAGGAAGTCATTTTTGGATGGTAAATCTCATGTTACTTCTTTAATGTTTTAAATATTTAGTTATTGGCATATCTCTAAGGAAAGTATACTGATTTTACTTTTTGTATTGGTAATCCGATAGGTAGAGTGTTCAGTTGTTATGCTTGTCCATCGAATACCAGTCCACGGGCTGTAACTTATATACATCAGAAGATTAGGAACATTTTCAAATTTATATGATCCTGTTTCTGGGTCCTAACCTCTTGATTGATTGAATTTGGATAAACAGATGCAATGGATCCTAACCTCTGTCTTTTGCCTTCCAATTTGGATATTGTTTGATGTTTTGTGGAGACATTTTTGGTCTTTTATGCATTTAGAGTTGGTATCTAGTTTTGTTGGATATGGATTTGGCATAGTTGGCAATGAATATCTGACTCTGTTTTACATTGAAATGCAACGTTGTTATAGTATTGGGGAATGAGAGATTGATGTATTGAGAAGGTCATCATTGGCTTCAATCTTCAGCCCTACTCTTCTTTCTAGTTGGATGCTTTTCATTTAGTTTCTAGTGATGCATTCTCCTGTTGGGAAGAGGGCTTTTAAAAAACTTGTTATATAAGTAAGTTTATACATAACGACTCTATGCTGGTCGTTTTTTATTTCATATTTTAGTAGCGTTACAACTATGGCTTAAGCCATAGTTTATGTTTTTCAATAAGAAATACTCAAAGGTTGAATTTTCTTTTATGTTACCTCAATTCCTTTATTCTGGGAAGACTAGTTGATTCACGTTGCATCAATAACTATTGTTAAGAAATAAACATATGCTGCAGACATTATAGGATAAAATAGGCACAACTCTTACATTAATTGTTACAAGTAAAACGAATTAAAGACTATTTGATCCATCTCACTGTCTTTCTTTTATTCTTAATACATATACATGGAGCACGTGTTTTCTCATGTGGTAGAATAGGCGCAATCTTGAGAAATTGCTAATAGTTGTTGTAGATTTCCATGAAACATTCCACTTCTTCCATATCTGCCACATCAAAATACCCATAAGAGTCCTATAATTTTTTTTTAAAAAAAAAAAACCATAAATTGAGTATATGCTAATTTTCTTTTTTTGTTTTTGTTTTTTTTTTTTTAACCAAAGCCACTTGCCGAGCACGCATAATTGATTACAACAATGTTTAACATAGCCAAAATACACTCTAAGACCGATTCCATTGTAATAGTTCCAAGCGGCACATTTGGTAGCACAACAAATCCCGCTTTTGATTAGACTTGCTTTTGGATCCTTTGCAGAAGATAGAAAGGGTTGGAGTCGTGGAGGGCGATGGAGAGGACTTGGATGGTCTTTGAGTTCAGCATATGTTATTATTAGCACAAGCATTATCAATTCCGCCATCACTACAAGTCTTTTTGAGGTGAGTGGGTGTTCTATTTTACAGGTCTTGAGCTTATGTTGCTTAATATTTAATTTTTCTGTGACAATAATCTTTATCCCCTTATTGTTGATGCACTGTTTGCACGTATTCCTAGACAGAACACAGCTTCTTTGGCTAGTCGCCGTAAAAGTTTGGTTGATCTGATACATGTATAGAATTAAATTTGTGTTTTAATAATATGCATTATTTGTCAAGAAATTAAATGTTTATGTTGTTTCTTCTTCAGTCTTCTTTGTAAGGATTTTGAATTTTGTAGAATTTCTAACTTACTGAAATTTACAAATGCAGAATTAATTGCAGCATTGACAAATCTAGATTTAAGACTTGGAGCCTATACAAATCATGGTTGGTTAAATTTTTGGATGCACCCATTAGATGTAATTTGGCGAGGAAGACTCAGTATTTCAATACCTAATGTTTTATTAGATGTCGTTTTGAGAATGATTGTTATGCTTAAACAATTTGCAAGTTAGGAGTGCATTTGAGTAATTTCATCTTGTTCTTTCTTATTTCTTCTAACTTAGATAGATGCATTGCTTAAAGATGTAAGCCCAGGATAGACCAAAATTCTATTTTTGGTTGAGCGCCCCTTCTATCCGGTCAGGGCAAAAAACTAGTGTTTTTTGCCGCCAATAAAATATTGACACATCAGCCTAATTATTTTTTGTAAAACACTGAATCTAATCCTTTCCCTTTTTTTTTTTTTTTTTTTTAAACTTTTTTATTCTGAAAAAAAAAAAAAAAATTCCAACCACTGCCCACCCAGACACTGCTGCTGCCGCCGCCATTGCTCCACACCGAAAACTGCCGCGCGGCCACCCCCGAGTTCTAGGGGTGGCCTGAAGGCCACCCCCAGACCCCGGGGGTGGCTGCGCGGCCGCCCCATGGACCGGGGGTAGCCTCGCAGCCATCCCCGAGGTTTGGGGGTGGCTTTCGGGCCACCCTTAGATCCACCTAGGGTTGGCCTAAAGGCCACCCCTAGACCTCGGGGGTGGCTGTGCGGCAGCCCCATGGACCGGGGGTAGCCGTGCAACCACCCCTAGAACTTGAGGGTGGCCGCCTGGCCACTGGGGAGTGGTCGTGCGACCCAGTGGCGGCCAGTGGCTGTGATATTTTTTGTTTTAAGGCTAAAATAGTGAAAGTGAGGGTTTTGATTTAGTGTTTTGCTAGGTTTTGTTAATATTTATTTTTCTTATTTAATGATGACGTGTCAATCTCTTATTGGAGGGCAAAAACCTATTGGTTTTTGCCACTACCTGATTGAAGTTATTTCCATTTTTGGTTTGTTATCTTTTATGGTGATTAATAAATGTGATTTAGATAATTCATACCAAAACATTAATTGGCCAAAAAACAATGCAATTGGCACATTTTTATTTTTAAAAAGGATTTACTATTAGGGACGACTTTTATCGTTGCTAATACACCAAATATCATTAGCGCTAATGCTTTATATAATCAGAGGCGACAATGTCGTTGATGCGTGCATCATTAGCGATGGCATTGGCTCTTGAGAAGCATTTTTAGTAACAATTTTTGGTGCTATTGTCATTGCTAATAGTCATTATCAGCGACGACTTAGAAAGTTGTTGCTATTTAGTCTTTAACGACGGAGTATTTGCGACCACGTTAGCGACTACCAAAGTTGTCGCTAATAGTCAATAGCGACCATTTGAAGGGCTTTAGCAACGACTCAGGGTTGTCGCTACAGACCATTTTTCTTCTAGTATAAGATTACATAGTTTTGGAAAGAAATGAAAACAAGAAAGAGAGACAGAATTAAGGTGGTTCGGCTTATGACATATATCAACATATCAAACTATTTTCTTAGCTACATCTCGATCTTCCCAACACCCCTCTGGTCATCATCAGTTTGTAACGTCGTGATGACCGATTTTATAGCCTGGCTCGGCAAGTTCCGATTCGCATCATCAGCTCGTTGATCTCGACCGAGCTCAAGCTTGCCCTACTCTAGAAAATATCCTCCACCTGAGAGAAAAACTTGTGATCCTTGAGCCCCAGGTAGCTATTGGCCAACGTTTTGAATGCCAATCATAGAAAGGAAAATGCATATGAACATCAACAAACAAGCTCACGGCCGTTGATTTCTTCGTTAAAAACCGATCGAGGTCCTCCATAACGATGATAGACTTGCTCGTTATTTGTAACAAAACAAAATTCAAATTGGAATCATTCATAACCTTTAAAAGATGAATATCATAAACATTGAATGATAGGAAATTTGCCATGTTTGCATTCGGAGAGGCGGGGACGAGTTTGCCGAGCTGCAGGTGTGCATCGTGCCCAACGACGATGTTGGAAAGAAGCAGTACGTATCCGGTAGATCGCAATATTTTTTTTAAAATAAAAAATAAAAAATAAAATTTTAGTTTTTAATTTTTTTTTTGAATTTTTTATATTATTTTTCAATTGAAAAATGACATGTGGCAGGGGTATTATGGGGATATTTGGCCAAAAATGAACTTTTTCAAAGGTTTTGGTAGTTTGAGGGGTCAAAGTGCAAACTTTAGTAGTTTGGAGAGTCATCCAGAGAAAGGGTGATAGTTTAGAAGATTAAATTGTATTTTTTCCAAATTCTATTTATAGAGAAAAAATATTTTCTAGTTTTATAATAATAATAATAACTATCTTGTAACTTTTGTCACTTGAGTTCTTATAATTTTTGTCTCAATAAATCCATGATTGTTAATATATATTTAGGGCTTCAATATATGTATGTGTTTTAGGAAATTATATATGTTAAATAGTTGTATTTGGTGGCTTTGAATTTTAGGAAAATGAATCCAATTCAGAACCTGGTATGCACCCATTCTTAAATTGTTTGCCCATAGAAATGGGGAAATAGCATAAATGTTCTTGTTTATGTTGGATTTTTAAAAGAGTATTTTGTGTTTGAATTATTTTTTAATATTTTTGTCAGAGTCTATTGACCTGATTTTAATCCCTGTGACAAGCGCTTTTTCTCTCCTTTTGTATGAAGACTCTGCATTCATCTTTCTTTCCCGAAGGTGATGAGTAATTTGGACTGTATTTCCTTTACCATCAATTTGGTATATAACTTTGAATTAGAAACACAACAATCACCCTATTTACCTATACATACACGGGTGGCTTGAGCATTAGGCGACCACTTAATGCCCTTAATTGAATAAGGGTGCGTTTGAGATTGCGATTTCGTAAACAATAAGTGCGATTTTAAACCAAATCACAGAACATAGATCGTTTGGGAACTGCGTTTTTAAAAATTGCGATTTGAAAACGCAGAAAATCTGCTTTTTCAAATCGCAGATAAGATGGTGCTTTTTTGAAAACGCAAAATTTTAAAGGTAAATTCGCGATTTTAAAGGCCAAACTGCGATTTTGCCAAATGTTTAACTGCGTTTTTAAAAATCACTTTTTTCAAATCGCACATTTTAAAATCGTTATTTTAAATCGCACTTTTTGAAATCGCAAACCCAAACGGACCCTAAGGCCTCTAAAAGTAATAATTATACAATACATACATACATACATACATACATACATATATATATATATATATATATATATATATAAAAGAAAGGCTCAAAAAAATATTTTAAGGCTCATATGATAAAAAAATTAATAAAATCTCATTTATTAAGACCCCCACTTAATAATTATACAATAAATATTATTTCCAAAACAAATTTTAAGACTCTAATATAGTAAAAATTTAATAAATAGTTTTTAATTCAGGCCTCAATCATGGTAAAATTAATTACAAATTGAAAGTCTAAAAAAACATTAATAAATTCTTCAAAAATCCTACTTATTTACTCTTTTTAAAAGCTCATTTTTTACATTCATGAAATTAGTTCAACGTGCATCCAACGTTTTTTTGAATTGAATGTTTAGAAAAATATGAAGTCTTCAAAGTGCATAAATTCTCATTGTTTGACTTGTGCATAATAGATAGAATTACACCTTCGTGAGTCTTTAATGTCCAACAATTTTTTTTTTTCGCATTATGTTTTATTACAAATTAATCTTTATATAATTTATTTCTATTTTTCTCTTTATTTTTCTTTAAATCTTCTTATTCATGTCTTTAAATTAAGTGGTAAGTCATTCTAAATCTAATAAGTTATAAAATAATAAAAAAGGTTTTAAAATACATTTTACAAATAGAAAAAAGTGCTCTAATTGACATATTAAATAAAAAAATATAAATATTAAAATAAATTTAATTTAATTAATAATTAAATATAAGAAAATGACATCACTTAAACTTGTCGCCTTAGACCTTAAAATTTATCGAGCCGGCCATAACATTAAGGAAAGAAATTTAAAATGATAGAATTTTCATGGCAAATGTTAAAATAAAAAGATTATTATATGCAAGTGATAATGGTCTGTTTGGATCCCAAAGAGAAAAAAAAAAAAAAAAAAAAAAATTCTAGTTGCTACAAATTATGGGTGTACAACCGGTTGCGGTTATTTGCTTATAACCGCAATAGCAATCAGGGTTCCCGGTTATTTCTATTTTAACAACTGCAATCGGAGTTCCCGATCCTGGATGCGGTTATTACCAACCGCTGGTTATTCGGTTATTTTAAATCGGTTATTAACCGGATAACCGGTTTTCTTTTATTGTTAAATTTTTCAATTTTTTTTTTTTTTAAAAAAAAATCCAAATATTTGGCTTTTAGTTACATTATTTTCTGTCGTTCTATGTTTTATTTAAATCACTAACTAAATTTAAATCTCTAATTATAGAGTACCAAAACAACTAAATTAAGTTAGATGGGTAAGGGTAACCGTAAGTCTGTAAGCCTGGTTAAAGCATGAAGCAAAAAAAAAACAAAAAAAATTGCAGCAATGCTACTCCACTTGCAGGAAAGCGATGAACATGATCCCTGTATATAGGAAAAGAACCAAAGAAAGGTAGAGTTTTGCTCAAACGACACAGTTTGAGTTAAAAAAAAAAAGAGAAAAAAAAGAAGAAGCCTTGGTTAAATCTGGGCCATTTAATATTTTTAACAGTAGATGTGCACAGAAGCTGAATCCTAAAAAACAAATGATCCTTCTCCACGCAAATCTCAGTGCATGCTTAAACACCATGACTCTGCTTTTGTCTTCGATTATGTTTTATATTATTTTATTTTTGTAATATATATAAAATAAAAAAATCGGTTACCGGTTACTTAATTAGTAACAAGTTTTTTAAAAAGCTATAAGTGGTAACCGTAATTTGGTACTCGATTATCTGGTTACGATTATTTTCGGTTTACCGATTTTTTCGGTTAACAATCCTGTTTGTATACCCATACCCTAATTACGGTAACTGGTAATTTACAATAAACCCAAATTCAACATGAATTTCGAGGCCTGTCAAACACAGCATGTGGGCGAGGGATCGGTGTTTATTGGAGTAATTATAAATTTCATATCATGTCTTTTTTGTGTCCTTATAAAAATAAGGTGATTTTTAAAATTATTATTGAATTTGTAATAGAACGAATTCAATTTTAATCTAACTACGATTTTAAAAATTATATTATTTTTAAATGGTTAAGAAAGTAATAATAATATAATATGACAATTACTTGAAAAAAATTTGATGCAGCAGCTTTTTTTAATCAAGGCATGATCTGTTTGGCAAGCCCATTATTCCCATTTTGCCCCTCTCTTATTAATGAGTGAGATAACGCGTGATTAAGGGGAAAAGGGCAAAATGGGAAGAAAAAAAAACTGACTCAAATATCTGACGCTTTGGAGACGTTGGGAGACGCGGCTTGATGGACTGAGGTGACAACGCGCAGTGCACAGTTTAGATTTAACAAAGGAGCACCCAAAGAAGAAAGTGCACTTTTGCGTAAAACACGTTGCCAAAAAGTTTCTTGGCAAAGAAGCAAAGAAAAAGAGATATTATATATAATATAACAAAATAAAATTTAGACCATAATATTAATTCTCTCCGTTTAAAACTTAGCAAATATGCCATAAGCCTTCGCTAGCTGTTGCCGAATACCAATGAAACAGGACAATGGTGAGAATATTATGGGACGCGGACCGCGGTCACGTTTCCTAGCGTTGCAGCCTGGTCGTTCTGGCATGGCTCCAAGTGATCGAGCGTTGGATTTAGCAATCTCTTCAACATTCCCTGCAAAGTCAATCTCTAGGAGGTTCCAGGATCATGTGGCCACCATTTGTGACTTTTGTCGTATTGTGAACGATGGGCCTTGTGACTACTCCTCGTTTCCACAGACGGGTACCAACTCTTGATGCAGTTGTCACACTTGTCGGTCGACGGTTTCAGAGTCCTACAAGACAATCAGGAAATTAGGTGTGGTGTGTCATGTACTAAGTGGTGAATAGCAACGCCACCACCTCAGATGCTAAGTGTGACCGGCAGTCTCGATGTCCTACCAAACAAATAAACAATTAGGGGTTTTTGTGTCATGTAAGGGGAGAGTGGCAACGACACCACCTCAAATGCTAAATTTAGTAATCAAATAAACCACAATCAAGAAGCAATAATCAGAACACAAAGTGAAAACTAAATAGTTGAATCAGGTGTAAAACAAGTAGGTACCTTAAGCCACGCAACCAAGCAACACCATTGTCTCTTGCTTTTAGTGGCTACTGTTCAGATCCCATTACTATTTTGGCTCTGGGCAATGTTGGTGCCTAAAGTTATGCTTAATTAGGAAGTTCATGTTGTAATGATGAGGAATTTCTTTAGATTTTTTAAGATAATACCGTGCTAAAATTCTTAAAATTCAAACAATTAAATAGTTTAGATTTTGTCATCTTAATATTTATCACTTGGGAGTTCATCAATTTTTTTTTTTTTTTTGGAAAAATACACATAACCCTCAAATTACCACTTCATTGTTAATATGCTCTCAAAGTATCAATAGTGTCAATGTGTCCCCTAAATTACAAAAAAAAATGTCAATGTCCCCCTAAAACCAACAAAAAAAACAAAAAAAAATTTAAGACAAATATATCATTATAATTTCAAAAGAAAACGATTTTTTTTAAAAAGAAATTTAAAAAAAAAATCGATGAAAATGAAAATCTAAGGGGGTGACCCAAACTCAAAATCATATAAAACAATATATATTATAATTTTAAGAATTTTTTTAATTTTATGAAGGGTATTTTTGTCATTATGGGACATTGACATTGTTTAGTAGCTTAGGGGGACATTCATACAATTGGTAGTTCGGGGGGTACATTAACAATTGTGTGGTAGTTTAAGGAGGTATGTGTACTTTTTCGCCCTTTGTTTTTAGAGAAATGATTTTTTTATATCTCTTATACATCTAATCTCTAAATTAATCATTGGATCTGTAGGACCCACAATGATCCACATGTAGATCCTACAGATCCATTGATTGATTTAAGAAAGAAATGTATGAGAAATGTACAAAAGATATACATATAACATGTCTCTTTTTTCTTAACCAAAATTCAATATCCAAAAAGAGTTGTCATCCAAGACAGATTGCAACTAAAGCCATAATTTGATTCAATCCTTCGTTATATAACTATCAACATCTGGTCATAAGGCAAGAGAAGACAAATGATCCTTCACCCGCCTGTTAAAGTAATTAATTAAAAATACAACTCTCTATTTTAGCTATTACTTTTTCTATATTATCTCTAACAGATTTTTTATTCTACTCTTTACTTATATTTAAATATTTTTTTTTTGTGAGGAAAAGTTGAAATAGGGAGAGAGAGAGAAAGAGAAAGAAGGAAAGGGAGAAAGAAAATAATAAAAAATTATTTGTAGTGTGAATAGTAAATAGGCAGAAGAGCCTATATATATTACCCATTCTGCTAGACGAAAAATGACGCTCTAGGAGTTTGTATAGGGCAGCAAACTATTTGAAATACAGTACTAAGCAAGTTTCTTGTCTTTGATTAATAATAATCATTTTTTTTTCAAAAAATAAAATAAAATTTGGGGCTTATTATTGATCCAACTATTTAGAATTCATATTTGTAATTAAGGTATGGCTAATGGCTTTATTTATTTAATTTTGCTACAACTGAAATTTGGCTTCGGGAGAGCTAATTAAGCAATTCAAACGTATAGAGGACAGCGTTTCCTATTTCATGTAATGAAGTAATCTAAAATGATGGATTTAGTGGAATAATAATGCAAAATAAAAAATAAAAAATTATTAGAGTTGGTTTAGGATTGCTTATAGATCAGTAGATACTTCTCAACCCCCAATATTATTTTCAAGTGAACGAAGGTTGTATGTGAAGAAGGATTTGGCTTAGATACTGGGAAAAAAAAAAAAAAACTATTGATTGAATTTCAAGTGTTTTTATCATGATGAGAATGAAAGATAAAGCGAAATTTATTTATTTATTTTTTTAAAAAAAGAGATAAAGAAAAAAAATCTAAGACAACTTTTTTTTCATTTTTTTTTTTTTAAATTAGTATTTTTTATTAATTAATAATTATACACCCCAGAAATCATGCTGTAGCCCTCTCGCGTCGATACAGGGAGAAACCTCCTTGGCACGTGCTGGCCACGCGCCGAGCAGGAACGCGCTACATGGCCGAAGCTGGGGGATGCTGAACCGGAAGAGGCCGGCGACCGCCGTGGAGAGGTGTGTGTCATGAGAAAACCGCCCGAAGTAAGCAGATCTGACTCCAAAGAAACACCAAGGAACAAGCGGCCAGACACTTTGACGGAGACACACCGAGATTCCGCTCCCCAACACCAAACTCCCATGCAATCTTCTGTCAAGGGACTAACAACCACCCCCGGAAAACCGAGAGGACAAAACACCCACAGCCCTAATGGCTTGGGGACTCCTAGCCTACGAAAACAAACAGTACAAGGAAGAAAACTAAAACTGAGAACCACCACCAGGAGGGAGAAGGTGCGTAGCGCCCCCCCCCCCCCCCCAAAACAAACTCCTCGAAAAATTAAATCAAACGTTCAAAAAATATTCACGGCGTCGTCAAAGTTTAAAAACCTCTAATATAAATGACTAGCTCCTCGAGAGTAAGAGTGAAAATGCAGGTGTGAATGCAGTTATTAGCAATATCTGCATCTACATTATGCGGTTATCATTTTTAGGTATCCGCATTCAAATTCGCATTATGAAAATAACGAACGAGAAATAATTTGCAAGTGTAATCTGGACAATAGTGTTCAAATATAGATAATATTTTTAAATATTTATTAGAAGCAATAATTATAATTTCAAGGTCCATAAGTTCAAAATGCTCATTACCTCATATACAGATAACGGATAATAACAACATTTAATAATTGTAATAGCCATACATATACAAATAATAATTGCATGATGTGAGTTCCTTAAATTTAATAATAAATTTATAAAAGAAATGTACAAGAGAATGACACTAACATACCATTATTTTATGAAGCAATGCGGCATTGGTTTATCCATCGATGGATAAAATAACATTTATGGCCATGCAATTATAGGCATTGAATTTCCATGAGATATTAAAAATAAAAAGGAAGTTTGACCTTTTTTTTTAAAGAAAAAAAATTCCAAAATCGTTCGCAAGTAAGCCAGGAATTGCTTTCACCTTGTAGAAAGGCATGCACCATGCAGGAAGGAACTGGTTTATCCATTATTTTATGAAGCAATGCGGCATTGGTTTATCCATCGATGGATAAAATAACATTGAGAAATGATCCCTACACTTATTTCTCACAACAGCCTCATAACAAGCTGATGTGGCTGGTAATATTTTATTATTTTTTTGTTTTGTTTTGTTTTCTTTTTGTAAAAAAATAATAAAATAATACCAACCACGTTAGCTTGTTGTGGAGCTGTTGTGAGAAATGAATGTAGGGATCATTTCTCAATAACATTTATGGCCATGCAGTTACAGGCATTGAATTTTCATGAGACATTAAAAATAAAAAGAAAGTTTGACTTTTTTTTTTAATTAAAGAAAAAAAATTCCAAAATCGTTCGCAAGTAGGCCAGGAATTGCTTTCGCCTTGTAGAAAGGCATGCACCATGCAGGAAGGAACTGAAAACACAGAAATGAAGTTGCTCGATTGATTTATATATATCCGGGAATTATGACAGATCATTCCTGGAATGGATCGGATTCTGCGGTTCATCTGGTTCATCTCAAATCCGCCGTTCATAGCAGGTTGTGGTCAATTGAAATGGAAAAATGTGTTTCATTACTTGTACGTATTTTCTGTTTATATATATAAACATCTGGTGATCGATTAACTTCTAGTTTGATAGTTTTTCATTGCTGACTTAATCATGCATATATAACGTACAGATCGAGAATAACTTCTTCCATGGCCTTCCAAGGAGCGTCTTCTTCTTCTTCTTTCACCCGTGGATGGTGGACTTATGATGTGTTCTTGAGTTTTAGAGGCAAAGATACTCGCAACAATTTTATTGCCCATCTACATGACGGTTTGCATGGCAATTTGCATGCGTTTGGGCCACGTCGGCGGTGCGATGGAAACGTGAAGCAAATCGTGGAGAGAGCCGTTGGCCGGGCATGAGTTCCATGACGAGTTCCATTGACTATCTTTTATGGTAAGCTATAAATTAGAGTGAAATGATGGGTGGCCGTTAATTACTAGCACATAAAATTTCAGATGTCAATAGATTAACGTGGTTAAATACCTCCAAGAAAGCTTTCACTACAAAAAAAATACAATTAATCACGTGGTTACAATAGTCATTAGTGTAATTAATACACGTGGCTACTTGGCCACGCATATTAATACACGTGGCTAAAATATTTATATTTTTTTTATAATTTTTTATATTTATATTTGCAATTGGCCACGTGCAATTGGCCAATTATTTTTATCAAATATATATTAATAAAAACAAATTTTATTAAGGTTTTGATAAAAAAATATATATGTATATGTATAAGAGAATTGGCCACGTGGCTTTAGGCCACGTGGCCAGAATTTGTGTAGGTAGGCGCGCGGGAGTTGTCCCGCGCCCACCTACACATTATTAATTTCAAGTTTCAAATATTTGAAAAGAAAAAAAAAAATTGTTATATATATTACTGCACTCGTTCTCTCTCTCTCTCTCTCACGGTTCTTTCTCTCTCATGATACTGCACGCTTCTTCTTCTCTC
This sequence comes from Alnus rubra, assembly GCA_028654335.1. Lineage (NCBI taxonomy): Eukaryota > Viridiplantae > Streptophyta > Magnoliopsida > Fagales > Betulaceae > Alnus > Alnus rubra. Next base: position 151,937 of record JAJPGS010002451.1, on the reverse strand, counting down.
TCACGGTACTGTATCGCTCTCTCTCTCTCTCTCTCTGTATCTCTCTGTTTCTGTATTTCTCTCTCTCTCTCTCTCTCTCCCTCTAAATCATTTTTTTTTTTGTAGTGTTTTATGTCTTCTATATTTTATGATTTCTTTACAAAAATTAGTCATCCTTGGAGATCATTTTGCTTGATTTTCTCATATACCAGTAAAGTTTGTCTTGCTAGATGATAAGATGAATGACTAAATAGAAGAAGGTGCTTTCTGAAGTCCAGGAATATGGGAGGTCAGAGAAGCTTACTGTCTTCCCTTTAATGGTAACAATGGTGGCACTTCTGCCATTGATTTCTGTCACTTCACCATCGATCCATTCATCCTCAAGATCCTCTGCCCACGTACATGTGATCCAACTATGATGTTTACCGGACTTCCCTGGACCATCCAAATATACACAATAAACGCATTTTCAAGGAAAAAGATGGTCAATGAATTCAAACTGAGGCAAAACCATGAAATCAGGAAGCTTACCATAACTAAGTCCTGGTTTCGATAGCCACCATACTCTTTCAGATTGTCAACGCCCAACCACTCTTTTCTCCCCTGTTCTACACAACATAAACAGAGGAGGAGAGAGAATACCTTGATTACAACAATGCTATCTTTGCTCTTGCTCCTTACGGACAATATTGGCTCAACGTCGCTGATAAAAGACTTGTACTCGCTGTCTATAAATGCCATGAGACACCATGTCATCAATGGCGAAACCCGACAGTTCCTGTCTTCCATACCTTTGACTATTATATGAATGTTTAATTATAAACATAGACACAGATTATTATAAATGGCCAGTATATGGGTATATTACTATATTCCCTAATAACAGGGACATACAACGAGCTTCCTGATGACGACTACGAGCTTTGTGTTCAAGGGGACAGTCGAAAAGCGGCAGAGACCTATCCTAGTCGATTTTTCACCCGGGGAAGCCCAGTCACTCCTCCATGTCGCTGCTGAGCTAGACAACTCGGAGGAGATGGTGAACCTGTTAGAGATAACGGGACGCCATTGAAGAAGCTCAAGCTTCTCCTGCCGGATGACACGAAAACACAAAACTATTTCTAAACATAAAATAGACGAATAGAGGAGGACGGCTATGTGGAGGGACACGTGTCCCAAGTTCATATCCTACGGTTTGGGAAAGCTTAAAGTGTTTTGATGAATTTTTGAGGTTTTTTTTTTTAACAAAACGGTGCCGTTTAAATGAGGACATTTTTATCCATTTATGTCTAAAATAGGCATGTGCCGTGCACGTGAGTGCATTTTCGTCTCATTAGACGAAGCAATTGGATAGAATGGGGTGGATTGCAAATTTTTGCGACTTTCTTGGGTGCAATTAAAGCAATCTAAACATTGGTACCATGATTGTAAATTGGTGTAAACATCATGGGGTAAATTGTAGTTTTTCTTTTTTTTTTTTTTTTTTTTTTTTTTTTTTTTTTATGTTTTATAAATTATTTCTACTTATATGACATGAATCACTTTTTACTACAACTAAATTTTTTTTTCCCTTTACTTTGAAATTTGACGGTGTTCTATCCCTTTACTTTACTTTGAAATTTGTCGGAAATCTAACCCCATAATCGATGGAAACAGATGCTCTTCGTTTCATTTGAAATAGAGAAAAGTCAATACTTTAATTTTAAAGCTGCATAACTGTCATTTTATTTTTAGAGGGGTTTATTTGTCATTTCACATTTTTGAAAACAATTTAGCCCCTCTAATATAAAGGACCTCGAGAGTAAGAGTGGAAATGCGGATGTGGACGCAGTTATTAGCAATATCCGTATCTGCATTATGTGGTTATCATTTTTAAGTATCCGCATTTGCATTCACATCATGCGGATGACGAATGAGAAACAATTTGCAAGTGTAATCTGAACAATAGTGTTCAAATATAGATAATATTTTTTTAATATTTATTAGAAGCAATAATTACAATTTCAAGGTCTAAAAGTTCAAAACGCTCATTACCTTATATGCATATAACGGATAATAATAACATTTAATAACTGCAATAGCCACGCCGATATAGATCGTAATTCCATGATTTGAGTTCCAGAAGTTTAATAATAAATTTACAAAAGAAATGTTAAACATATCATTATTTTGTGAAGTAACGCGGCATTGGTTTATCCAACATCAACATGCACTTCCATTAATTAAGTTCGTTCCTACGTTCCCATCGATGGATGAAATAACATTTATGGCCATGCAGTTACATGCATTGAATTTCCATGAGACATTTAAAATAAAAAGGAGGTTCGACCTTTTTTTTTTAAAGAAAAAAAATTCCAAAATCGTTCGCAAGTAGGCCAGGAATTGCCTTCGCCTTGTACGTAGAAAGGCATGTAACATGCAGCCGTGCAGGAAGGAACTAAAAACACGGAAATGAAGTTGCGCGATCATTTTATATCCGGGAACGCATTTCACAGTCCCTATGACAGACCATTCCTGGAATGGATCGGATACTGCGGTTGCCGGTTCATCTGGTTCATCTCAAATCGGCCGTTCATAGCAGGTTGTGTTCAATTGAAATGGAAAAATTTGTTTAATCACTTGTACGTATTTTCTGTTTATATAAACATCTGGTGATCGATTGACTTCTAGTTTGATAGTTTTTCATTGCTGACTTAATCATGCATAATGCATATATAACGTACAGATCGAGAATAACTTCTTCCATTTCCTTCCAACGAGCGTCTTCCTCTTCTTCTTTCACCCGTGGATGGTGGAGTCATGATGTGTTCTTGAGTTTTAGAGGCAAAGATACTCGCAACAACTTTACTGCCCATCTACGTGACGCTTTGGTTCGAAAGGGAATCAATACCTACATAGATTCGGACGATCTGACCAAAGGAGAGAACATTTCACCAGCACTTGTCAACGCTATTGAAAAGTCAAGAATTTCAATCATTATACTCTCTCAAAACTATGCATCATCCTCATGGTGCTTGGATGAACTTGCGACGATCCTTGAGTGTAAGGAAAAGAAGGCACAAAAAGTTCTACCAGTGTTTTACATGGTACATCCATCCCAAGTAGTACAACTAATAAATACTAGTGTTGGACAAGCATTTGCTGAACTTGTAGAAAGAACAGAAGATGATCAAATGAAGGTACAGAGATTGGCCTTTGAGAGAATACCGAGGTGGAAGACAGCCCTAACACAAGTGGCCAATTTGTCCGGGTGGCATTTAGATAACGGGTACGTATGGTCTTTTAATTTGCCTTCGTTAATTTTTTTGTCTGATTCTAGTTACAAACACACATTATACACACATACCTCCTCGTCCTCGATATGAAAGGGGAAGTTTCCTCTCCACACCCACCTCCATAGTCAATCATTAAGCTTCATCCAACGTTCCTTCGACAACTACTTAATTGTTTTATTTTGAGTTTCCTCTCCATACCCATTACCCACCTCCATCGTCAATCGTTAATTAAGCTTCATCCCACTTAATTGTTTTTGTTTATTCGCTTAATTAGTATCTCTGTCGTGTTGTGTGTGTTTTTTTTGGGGGGTCATATTTTGGGTAAGTATGAAAATTTCAGTCAATTAAAAACACCAATTTAATTAGTTAAAGAATATTATAAGCTGCCTAAATTGGTGAGTATATAGTACCATGCACACCCAAAGTTATTTCATAATTAATATTCCTTAGGCATTGGATTTCATCAAAATCATACTTACGTAAATTTTAATTGAAGGATTTCCTATGGTACCAGGCTACCAGCACTGTATTTTCTTTATAAAGTTTATGGGAGAGTGGAAGAAATTAATCCAAACTTCTAGTGAAAAAAACAATAAATATTGAAGAATGAATTGCTAAATAATTGTGTACTCTTCACCCCTAGTCCTAGGAATATATGTACTTTTTCCTTCAAAAAATATATCAACAAATAATTCCTTTTGGCCCTTTGAATTGCCAAAAGAGAATAGGGAATTTCGTCCAAGAGTGGCCCATATATAGGCAAGAACGATAAGTCATAGACAGGTAATTGGAAGAAAAAAAAAAGATTGGTAATAGTTTAATTTATTTTTTGAGTTTTATAAAGAAAAATTTGCAGCCACAACGTAGCACTAAAATAGTAAATTAAATGTATTAGTCATTTGTACATGGACATCGTTGGATCATTCTTAGATGATCTCACTCACTTACCCGCATAGTACTGCATTTGTGCATCTACAGTATACTTGAAGTATTTTACATTTAGAAATATCGGCAAAGTGATTTAATATTGTTAAAGAAAAATAACTTCTTTCAATATATTGCTCTGTTTTAGATCGACCATATAATTTGCTTAAATAGTTTATTCATGACCTAATTATTGAAAATGAGCTTTTCATTTGTTGTGGAATTTAATTTCTACCACCAACTTTTCTTTTTTAGTCTTGAAAGAGTAAAATGCGAAAAAAAAAAAACTCTTGATAAGTTTTAGAATAATATAATGTTGAAAATCACATTTTTATCTTATAACTATCATGTCCAACCAACCCTAGGATCACTCTATAGGGTCACTCTATTTTTTTAGATGAATGATTATTTTCATTGAACACGAGAAAGAATACAACCTCACTCTAGCAATTCAGCTAGATCACCAGCAAAACAACAAGACAACCCAACAAATACAATACAATCAAAACCTATATACCACCCATTTACAACCAGACAAGAGCCAACAACAACCAACCTGCCAAGACTAACTACTAACAATACAAGCAGAAAAACCCAACCTGATTATCAATGCAGGATATGCGACCAAGCCCCCAGCTTTCACACAGATCAGCATTAGCATTTACATCAGACTTGCTGAATTTCCCTTTCCATATGATTCTATGCTTAACATCCCATACCACAGCTTGCAGCATTTGTTCCCCAGCTCTAGGAGGTTTGTCGTGTCTTATCTATAGTATTCCTCTGCCACCATAATGATTAACTGCAGCACTCAACCATAATTTGCAAAGATTCGCCATTAAGCTGATCTTATCCCTCCATTGCCTTATACCAAGGCTCACAATCTCAAGACCATTCAGCAGGGGAGTCAAGAATCAAGTTGTTCTTCATAAGATCCTTCCACAGTCATGAGCTAGATCCACAACCAAAAAACAGGTGCTCAATATTCTCAATACAGCTAGGGCAGAAAGCACAAGAAACATCTCTTCCATAAACCAAGCTCATCAGTTTCTCTCCAATAGATAGACCATTACGAAAAGCAAGCCAAACTATAACTGCTTGTTTGGGAATATCTAATGCATATTAAATCAATTTCCACCGTATATTCTACTTTTGGCTTCTAGCTCCCTATGTCTTCCCACGTAGCAATAGCTTCTTTGAAGTGACCCAAATGACTTTATCTACATCTCCTACTTCTACGCAAGGCAACTTGCTTAATTTGAATATGGGAACAAGGTCCGACGCACTCCTTGCCTCTCATTACCGAAGATAATTTGCTTTCTAATTTGCTGCCAGCCATACCTCTCAACCAAGACCCCATCCAGGTGCCACCAATCTTGTTAGAATATATATTATTGTCTTTCCTATTATGATTTATTTCCTACCTTAAATACTTTAAGATTCCTTGGTCACTACTCTTAGCCTCTCTATATATAGAGGTCTCTTGTAATATGTTTATAGAATCAAGATTCAATATAATGTAGTCCTTAATATATTTCCACTCTTTCTCTTCCGCTCTCTCTCTTTCACATATATTCTCTATTTCATATATTTATTTCAACATGGTATCAGAGCATAGGTTTTGAATCACCCCGAAATTCTATTTTTCTTTTCTTTCCAGACTTTTTCAGTGGCTTCGTTGTCAACTTTCGGCCTCTTTCCGGACTTTTCTGACGGCTTTGTTGTCAACTTTTGGCCTCTTTCTGGACCTTTCCGGCGGCTTCGTTGTCAACTTTTGGCCTCTTTCCGAACTTTTCCGGCAATTTTTCGGCGCCGCCATTGCTTCTGCCATCTCTCATCGCTCTGTCTTCCTCGGTTCTCTTTCTCTCAGTCCTTTTCTTCCAGCTGGTTCATATACCAATCGAATTCTTGGGAGACAACCGTGCCAGAGCCGTCGAGAACAGCCCCATCGGAGGTGCCACGCGCCGCCTGAAGCTCTGCCGATCAATCTGTCGTTCAGCCGCCAGGCGTTCGAGCCGTCAGATCACTCTGATTTCAGCCCAGATCGATAGATCTGCCTCCTAGCTGCGCGAAACCACCAACATCAGCCAGATCGGAGAGCGGACGCGCCGCTACGCGCCGGTAGAAGTCGTCTGCCGCCCACTTTCGGTGGTTCAGCCGCCAGGCGTTCCAGCCGTTAGATCACTCAGATTTCAGCCCAGATCGATAGATCTGCCTCCTCGCTGCCCGAAACCACCGAGATCAGCTCGATTGGAGTGCGGACACGCCACTACGCGCCGTTAGAAGTTTTCTGCCCATTGTTTCACACACCCCACGCGCCGCCAGTTCTGTTGTGCCGCCTGCTGCCGCTCCAGTCCGCCGATCATCCCGGTTGCAGTACCACTACATAGATCTGCCGCTGAGGATTCTAGAGACGTCCAGAACGTTTCCATCGAACCACTCACGCGCTTCCGACATGATCCAAATTCGTCAACCCGTTGAAACGGGTTAGACCCGGGTCTCTTCATTCCGGATCACCAAAGCAACCGGCCCACACTTGTCAACCCGGCCCAGCGAATTAGACCTGGTTCACCTAATTTTGGTTCAGACCATATTCAATGGTCCATGGGTTTTGGTCTATTTGTGGCCCAATTAAAATGGCCCAATTGCCTATTCTATTAGGCTCCGATCTCAGCTCAATTCAAGGTCCAACCATTCACTGCCACCAGCAGCCACCACCATTTGTTGCCGGCCGCCAGCAGCCGCCGTCCTCTGCCGCCTGCCGCCACTCTCCGATCACTTTTCCGGCAAACTCAAAAAAAAAAACCCCTCTTTTGGATTTTTGTTGGCCTATTATGTTGTGATCTACAACTCAATAATTGGCGAAACATGGCACATTATGGTTAGACCCTTCACAAGATTAACGACTAATTTCTGTTTTCGACCATCATTGTCAGTTGCAGCTTGGCCCCTCATGGGATTAACGGCTAGTCTCCGTTCCCCGGCCGTCACTTTCAACCTTTCTCACCGGCATCATTTTGATCCAACCATCGAGTACTTCGGCTGTATTTAAATTCGGCTTCTAATTTCAAATTCAAGATTTCAGAATCTTCCACCTTGAGTTTGAGGGGGATGTTAGAATATATATTATTGTCTTTCCTATTATGATTTATTTCCTACCTTAAATACTCTAGGGTTCCTTGGTCACTACTCTTAGCATCTCTATATATAGAGGTCTCTTGTAATATGTTATAGAATCAAGATTCAATACAATGTAGTCCTTAATATATTTCCGCTCTCACTCTTTCACATATATTCCCTATTTCATATATTTATTTCAACAAATCTAAGCAAAGGAAGATAGTAGAACCATCCCTCACCATAAACCTGAACTTCTTTTGACAACATTCCTTAGCTTCAAAATTATCCCAATCTAGGCTATTACTCCTCATTAATAGCCTACATTGTCATTTGTTTCGGGTAAATAGAAAAATGTATGCGGATCATATTTTTATGTTTTTTATTTTTTTTTAAGTCAAAGGTCCAACTAATTAAATGTTTCTTATCTTTGGCATTGATAGGATCAATGAATCTAAATTTATCCACGCAATTGTTGAAGACATCTCATGCCGGGTAAGGCCTCCATATTGTAACGCCCCACCTTTTACAAAAAAATGTAAGTGAAAATTTTAATTTTCACGTGACATTATGACATCATCAAAGTTATAAATTGGTAGCGGAATATATTTTTTTCTTAACATTGACACATCAGAACTTCTAACAAAAATACTTCAAAATATATATAAAAAGTGTAATTAAATAATTACACATTAAAATAGTATTTGTGCCACATATGGTACGGATAATTTACAAACATTATAATCATAGCATCATTAATACATACCAACAAAAATATAAATATTGTTCACCGAATTTAATAATAATGGACTAGACATAGTAGTCCACAAAAATGAGAGGCATCCTAACCTCAGACACTGCTACCAAGATCACCTAAAGGTCTAGACAATCCTGATACTCCTCTTCTTCATAACCTGTATTAATATATAATCCTGATATTCCTCTCCATACCCATTGCCCACCTCCATCGTCAATCATTAAGCTTCAATTCATCCCACTTAATTGTTTTTGTTTATTCACTTAATTAGTATCTCTGTCGTATTGTGTTTTTTTTTTTTTTTTGGGGGGGGGGGGGTAATATTTTGGGTAAGTTTGAAAATTTCAGTCAATTAAAAACACCAATTCAATTAGTTAAAGAATATTATAAGCTGCCTAAATTGGTGAGTATATAGTACCACACCTAAAGTTATTTCATAATTAATACTCCTTAGGCATTAAATTTCATCAAAATCATACTTAACGTAAATTTTAATTGAAGGATTTCCTATGGTACCAGGCTACCAGCACTGTATTTTCTTTATAAAGTTTATGGGAGAGCGAAAGAAATTAATCCAAACTTCTAGTGAAAAAAACAATAAATATTGAAGAATGAATTGCTAGATAATTGTGGACTCTTCACCCCTAGTCCTAGGAATATATGTACCTTTTCCTTTAAAAAATATATCAACAAATAATTCCTTTTGGCCTTTTGAATTGCCAAAAGAGAATAGGGAATTTCGTCCAAGAGTGGCTCATAGGCAAGAACGAAAAGTCATAGACAGGTCGTTGGAAGAAAAAAAGAAAATTAACAAAAAAGATTGGTAATAGTTTAATTTATTTTTTGGGTTTTATAAAGAAAAATTTGTAGCCACAACGTAGCACTAAAATAGTAAATTAAATGTATTAGTCATTTGTACATGGACATCGTTGGATCATTCTTAGATGATCTCACTCACTTACCCGCATAGTACTGCATTTGTGCATCTACAGTATACTTGAAGTATTTTACATTTAGAAATATCGGCAAAGTGATTTAATATTGTTAAAGAAAAATAACTTCTTTCAATATATTGCTCTGTTTTAGATCGACCATATAATTTGCTTAAATAGTTTATTCATGACCTAATTATTGAAAATGAGCTTTTCATTTGTTGTGGAATTTAATTTCTACCACTAACTTTTCTTTTTTAGTCCTCAAAAGAGTAAAATGCGAAAAAAAAAAAAATAAAAAAAATTCTTGATCAGTTTTAGAGTAATATAATGCTGAAAACCACATTTTTATCATTTTATTTTTTTGAACGAAAGCATATGCTATCATTGATACTGGAACAGCCCGAAGGCATACAATTTAAGAAATGAAGACATACCCCACACTTTAAGCCAAGAAGGATCTGGTTTAAAAACAACTGGCTAGGTAGAGACACAAATCTCACTAGAATTACATTTAAGCTCTCCTTACAAAAAATTCCAATAAAACTTGTGCCATACATAGACAGACTGTACATAGTAACAAAGGAATGCACAAACACATCTAACAGCAAGTTCAAACCGAGCCAGCAGCAGAGGACTCTGTCTTCGCCGGAAAAATCGGCGCGTGTCCTACACGCGCCGTCCCCGGAAACACCCTGCAGCAGATCGGCCCTCGTAGCCCTCGTCGCCACCCCTGCACAGCCAGAAAAGACGGAGCGTGGCCATCACACAGGTCCAAACAGAAAAGAACCCAGGCGCATGATGGACACGCGCCGGTCACGTTGACCCGAACGGCCGATGCAGGGGACTATAAGAACGGAGGACGACGATGAACACGTCTGAGGGGCGCGTGTCTCACCGAAACCGACGAAAGAGCGTAGATCTGGCATCATAAAAATTAGGGAAAAGATGAAAATCCGGCCAGCTCTTCGCCGGCGACACGAACCAGAGCAGCGTCACTCCACTGGACGTTTCGAAGAGAAGCTTCCTGTCAGAAAACGAAAAGAAAACCAAGAAAAAACCAACTCAAAACACCAAAGCCCACAGAGGACTAAGGGAAGAGCAGCCCAACCGGATCTTTCGGGAGGAAACAACAGCACCACAACCCTAAAGGTTGGGAGAAAACCTAACCTCCACTGGTACATACCATGGAGGGACAAAAAAACTCCATAGCCTTAAGAGGGCTAAGAGGTACCACCACCGGGAGAGGGAGGTTTGCCAGCGAAACCAACAACAAAGAAGTAACTCTCTCTCTAGAAAAGGTTCGGAGCTTCTCTCTCTAGCTTGCGGAGTAAACTGTAACCACATTTTTATCCTATAATTATCATGTCCAACCAACCCTGGGATCATTCTATTTTATTAGATGAATGATTATTTTCATTGCACACGAGAAAGAATACAACCTCGCTCGAGCAATTCAGCTAGATCACCAGCAAAACAACAAAACCCAACAAATACAATACAATCAAAACCTATATAACACCCATTTACAACCAGACAAGAGCCAACAACAACCAACCTGCCAAGACTAAATACTAACAATACAAGCAGAAAAACCCAACCTGACTATCAATGCAGGATATACGACCAAGCCCCCAGCTTTCACACAGAACATTAATATTTACATCAGACTTAATTGTTTTTGTTTATTCGCTTAATTAGTATCTCTGTCGTGTTGTGATTTTTTATTTTTTTTTGGGGTCATACTTTGTGTAAGTATGACAATTTCAGTCAATTAAAAACACCAATTTAGTTAAAGATTATTATAAGCTGCCTAAATTGGTGATCAGTATATATATAGTACCACACCCAAAGTACGTACGTTATTTCATAATTAATATTCTTTAGGCATTGGATTTCATCAAAATCATACTTACATAAACTTTAATTGAAAGATTTCCTATGGTACCAGGCTACCAGCACTGTATTTTCATAGCTACAAGATAGTAGAACCATCCCTCACCATAAACCTGAACTTTTTTTTTTGACAACATTCCTTAACTTCAAAATTTTCCACCATCAATTACAAAAAAATAAAAAAAAATTCCGCCAGCACCATGAACAATTTTGGGGAACTTTAACCTTTCAAAAACACCTTCGTTTCAACAAATTAGCCTAACCTAGGCCACCCACAATGAGCCATCTTTGGTAAACAAGTTTCAGACATGTTTCAACACGGCAGCCCTATTCCAATCATCAACCTTCAAACCCAGCCCACCTTCATTCTTTGGCACACAAATAGACTCCCAAGACACCTTAGCTCTTGCTAGACCATCAATCCCCCCTTCCTGAAAAGTCCGTTTAACTTTTGCTTTAGAATTCTAATGATCTTCTTCGGTAAGACAAATACATTAAACCAGTAAATTTATATATTGGATAGCACATATGAAAGCAATTGAAGCCTCCCAGCAAAAGTTAGATGCTTCGATAACCAAGAATTAACCCACCCTGAGATCTTCTGAATCAATAACTCACAATCTCCAGCAGATAGCTTTTTTAAAAACAAGTGGGAAACCAAGGTATCTCTCAGGCTGAGACCCCTCCCTCATTAGTAAACAATCCCCAATTTGTTCCTTCAACTCCTCAGATACCCCAGAACAGAAGAAAGATCTTTTGGAAGGTTTATGATTCAAACCTAAGAGAGAAGCAAATTCTGAACAGCTTGCAGCTTGCCCATGAGAAGAGCAGTAAATCATCCGCAAACCATAAGTGGGCCAGTTTGATTGCAGCGCGGCCAGGATGAAATTGAAAAGCTTTATCCTTCAGAGAGGCCTCCTCCAGCAACCGAGGAAATACCTCCATTGCAAGGAAAAAGAGATACGGGGAAATTGGATCCCTTGTCTTAATCCCTTCTTACCTTCGAAATAGCCAACTAAGGTGCCATTCAAGGCAATTGAAAATTTTGGAGTTGTAATACACTCTCTATGTAACAGTTCCCTAAACTGTTATGGAATTTAACAAGAAATATGGAAATGGAAGTAGATTTGACAGGGAAAATATGAACAATTGAAAGAGAAAATCAAGTAGTATTGATAATGGCAAATTCGAGATTGCCGGTCTCCAAAGTTCTCAGGACTCAAAGATATCCCTACAATTAGACTATTGGGCTTTACATAGAGAAAGTCCTAGGCTAACTCTAACAATTAAAATGGGTCAAGCCCATTAATTACAATTAAGCCCATCCAGCCACTAAGGGACTATTACACTCTAATCCGGTGTTTCACACCTCTCGGGAGCACCAACACACAATAAATATTGAAGAATGAAATTCCAACCAACTCAATCGTATGCCTTCATAAGATTAACCTTGATTGCACATCTAGGTTTGCCACCGTCTCTGTGACTCTGACAAGTCTTCACAACCTCCTACGCTAACGGTACATTTTCAACAATAGGGCAAAGGTAATGATTTTTCTACATCACATTACTTTATATCAATTCTACACCAAAATATCAATTCTACACCAAAATATATAGAGTGTGAGACCCATGCTTGTGGGTCCCATATACATTGGTCTCACAATGTGCTTGGTGAAGAGTTGATATAGGATAATATGATGTAAAAATAACACATCCATAATACAATAGCTGTAGTACATATGTCTGGATACATTTACAATTTCTATATAACTTTTGTACAACTTCAACAACTTTTTTTAAAATCAATTATTGGATATGTAGAACCTACATGTTAGAAAATAGATATAATGGTTAGTTTTAAAAAAAGTTGTTAGAGTTAAACATAAGTTGTAAAATGTGTTGTAAACGTATTATATCTCGGGGGCTTATAATTCTATCCCAGCTAGGGGTATAAAGCTGACCTGTTATAACCGGCAGGTAACCAGGTACCAATCGATAATCGGTAACTGGCCAACCGGTTCAATACCTGGTTGGAAACAACTGTTAATCGACCCTACCGGAGCGGTTACTGATTTTATAAAATATTGAAAAAATTATAATAATAAATTTTAGGGTTTTACACTTTTACTTCCATTTTAACTTAGGCCAAAATATTGGGCAAAAAAAAGTTGAAATATTTTTTTAAAGGGTTATTAAAGTCTAAATTAAGCCAAAAAAGTAGGCCCAATATTCAAATTATGCCCAAAAAACCTAATTTTTTTAAATTTTTTTTGGTTACCGGTACGGATAATCGGGTACCAACTGGTAACTGCTGATTATTAAATAACCGGTTACCAGAATTTGATGGCAATTTTGGCCAATTTACTCCCCCGATTACAAGATAAACTTCTAGCATTACTCCTCGATAATAGCCTACCATTGTGATCATTTGTTACGGGTAAATAGAAAAATGTAACTGGATCATATTTTTATGATTTTTTAAGTCAAAGGTCCAACTCATTAAATGTTTCTTATCTTTGGTATTGATAGGAATGAATCTAATTAAATGTTTCTTATCTTTGGCATTGATAGGAAGAATGAATCTAAATATATCCACGCAATTGTTGAACACATCTCAAGACGGGTAAGGCCTCCACATCTAGGATCGTCTCTATGTGGTAGAAGTGTAGCTGAATGGATAACTGCACTTGGTCTTTACAAAAGAATTCCTGATAGTTTTCTTGACGTTGCACGTTTCTTCAAAGAAGAGGATGCGAATTATGCCATAATTAAAATACACGACGAGTCTGATCCCTCTTCAAATATTGGTATCAAAATGCTTATGGATAAGTCTTTAATGACTATTGATGAGCGTAGCACATTAATGATGCATGACTTGTTACAAGAAATGGATAGAGAAATTGTTCAACAAGAATCACCCCAAGAACCAGCTGACAGACACAGTAGGGTGTGGTTTCATGAAGATGAAGAAAATACAGTAAGATTAAAACAATTTTTTTTTGGTAATTTTATATATATGTTTGTTGGAACACTCATGCATTGTCTTATTAGGGAGGAAAAAAATGTAGAAGGCATATGTGTTGATCAGGTAGATTTGCCTCAACAAGACCTGATCGACTTCTCTTCACAATCTTTGTCATCAATTTTTCCAGAAAAGAAAGTCGTTGGTTTTGAGATGCAGAGTGTAAAAGAGCACTAGCAGCAGATTCCCAACCATTTTCCCTATATTTAGGGAACAAAACTACTTTTTGCTTCCCTATAAAAAAATACTCCACAATAGATTCCCCTTACTTTTCCCTATATCAATTAAATATTATTTTTTTACTCTTATTTTATTCTTTTTCTCTCTTTCCTACTTTTTCTCTCTTCCCTATATCAATTAATTATACTTCTTTTATATTAAAATAATACATAGGGAATGAATAATAGACATGTATACATAAGGAATCACTATTCATTCCCAACTCCCCCATATAAATATAAAGCATTTGCTGTGGGAGGTTTTTTTGGTGTTTTTCATGAAATTTTCCCTAAATATAGGGAAGGGAACCAATATAGGGTAACTGCTACTAGTGCTCTAAGAGCACTAGCAGCAGATTCCCAACCATTTTCCCTACTTTAGGGAAAATTTAGGGAACCAAACCACTCTTTTTTTCCCTATAAAAAAACACCCCACAATAAATTCCCTTAATTTTCCCTATATCAATTAAATACTATTTTTTACTCTTATTTTATTCTTTTTTCTCTTTCCTACTTTTATTTTTTTTATTCATTTTTTTTTATTCTCTTTCTTGTTCTCTCGTATTTTAGGGAGAGAAGGGAGAGATGTTCTTTCTAGAGAGGAGAGAGGAGAGAGGAGAGAGGAGAGAGAGATATTTTTTTTTTTATTAAAATAAGTTATTGGGTAGCTATAGTGCTACCCAATGTATTGGGAAGCACTGTAGCTTCCCAAGCATGAGACCCTAAAATAGGATAACTGCTGTGACCTGTTATTTTGCAATTTTTTTCAAATTTTTCCTATTTTAGGGAATAGAACTACTTATAGGGTATCTGCTACTAGTGCTCTAAGAAGAAAGAAAGTTGTTGTTTTTGAGATGCGGAACACCATGTTCAAGAGAATAGATGAGTTAAAGCCACAGGTACAACTTTTTATTTTTAATATTTCTTCCTATAAATTATGTTGCAAACTTCCGTCAAGGTAATTTATTCCCTCTTTTTCTTTACAGGATTATTTCAACAACATGAGAATTATGGAGTTCTCTGTTTGTAAATTCCTGAGAAAATTTCCTGATATTTCGAGGATCCCATATTTAAAGTTATTGATTATTGATGGGTGTACAAATTTAGTGGTGGTTCATCCTTCTATTGGGAACCTTTATAGTCTTATTGTTTTACAAATTACCCGATGCACGAAACTCTCGAGTTTGCCAGGACTTTTCGAGTTGAGCTCTTTAGAATATCTTGACCTCGAAGGTTGCTCAAGGATTCAGAAATTTCCGGAAATTGGGTGTATAATGGAATGTTTAACATACATTAACTTACGGGACAATGCCGTAGAAGAACTACCATCTTCCATAGAATACCTCACTGGGCTTACAGATTTAAATTTAGAAGGCTGCGAAAATCTTATGAATCTTCCAAGTACAATTCATCTATTGCAACATCTAAAGATTCTTATATTGGAGGATTGCAAGCAACTTGAAGAAATTCTAGAACTTCCGCCAGCTATAGAAGTGGTGAATGCAGCGGGGTGCATCTCATTGGAAAGATTTCCAGAAGTATCAAAAAGATTTGACTGCAATACATGTGACTTGCCTGGGCTTGTTTACGTTGACTTGTCCAGATGCCATAAACTGCTCGAGAATATGGAGAATGATGTGGAAAAGTTTTTATCTGTTAAGGTACGTATCTCTCTCTCTGACATAGGTATTAATTTGTTTGTGCCTTGATTTGTAGTTTGTATTCATTGCTGAAAGTTTACAATATCCGTACGTGTAACAGGGAAATCTGGAGGACTATATATGTAGCATTATATTTCCGGGAAGTAAGATTCCAAGCTGGTTCGGCCATCAAAACCACACTTCAAACAGTGCATATGATATATGTGAAATAGATATTAGTGAGGCTTCTTGCTTGGATGGGGAGATCATAGCTAGGAATGGCTCTCGGTGTTGTTATTGGAATAAAGGATGAACCTCAAATACCCCTTCGTATTCTTTGTGATGTTGAGATCACCAATGGATTGTCAAGGCTTTATGAAGCCGTTCATGAATTTCATTTGTCAGGCTCAGATC
Source organism: Alnus rubra (assembly GCA_028654335.1). Classification (NCBI taxonomy): domain Eukaryota; kingdom Viridiplantae; phylum Streptophyta; class Magnoliopsida; order Fagales; family Betulaceae; genus Alnus; species Alnus rubra. Next base: position 135,760 of record JAJPGS010002451.1, on the reverse strand, counting down.
ATTTATGGCTCCAGTACCACATTCCAAAATTTGATGAGCTAAAAGGAGACAATGTGCTAGTTAAGTTCCACATTTCGGACTCCACGGGTTTGGCGTTCTTAAAAAGTTGCGGAGTCCATCTGGTACGCAGGTATGGAGAGAGAGCGACAGATCAAATGCTGAATCCTCAGGTTCAAGGTGTACCCCTTGAGGATGCTGACGTCCATTTGGATGCACCCGATGAAGCTAGGAGGGCCCGGGCTGGAATCAGCTGGGCTTCTTCAGCTCCTGTTGCATCGGAGGCTGAACCGATTATGATTCTGTCGGATGAGGAAGGTGGAGACGCCGCACGTGTGTCCTTGCAAGGAGCTGTGTGGAGGATGCCCGCTAAGACCTCACAAGCAGGCCCATCAAGGCAGGATGAAGCAGGGGGGTCTTCATTCTTTGAGCTGAATAAGATTTCAAATTGGTTCAGCCATCAAAAACATACTTCAAACACTGATATATGTGAAATAGATATTACTCAGACTTCGTGTTCGGATGGGGAGATCACAGGAATGGCTCTCGGTGCTATTATTGGATTAAAGGATCAATCTCAAATATCCCTTCCTATTATTTGTACTGTTCAGATCATCAATGGATATTCAAGGCATTTTGAAGCCAAAACATTCCATTTGTCAGGCTCAAATCATTTATGGCTCCGGTACCACATTCCAAAATTTGATGATCTAAAGGGGGACAATGTGCGAGTTAAATTCCAAATTCGGGACTCCACGGGTTTGGCGTTCTTCAAAAGTTGCGGAGTCCATTTGGTACGCTGGTATGAAGAGAAAGCTATAGATCAAATGTTGAATGCACCCAATGAAGCTGTTGAGAATTCAGTAGATTTAATGAATAGTATTCAACTTACCAATAGACGCCGTGAGGGCCACAATTATGATGATCACTTGGAAAACAGTTGCTGCCCACCTCAAAAGAGGCACTGTGGAGCCGTTGGCATGGGAATATCAGGGACAGACAATATCCAAGAGCATCAGTCAACTTCACTCAATCCAAAGGGAAAAATGTTGACAAAAGACAAAGTTCGGGTAAAGGGTCCTCGACTTCGCTCGAGCTTTCATGGCTGTCTTGGGGTTGGGGTTGGGATAGGTCTCAGGTTCAAAATGTACCGACCAAGAAGGAGAAAAATACAAGAAGTAATAAGCAACTCTGATGACCACTCGAAAAACAAGTATTGCCCACGTCGGAAGAGGCACTGTGGAGCCCTGGGCATTAGATTATCGGGGACAGACAATATCCAAGAGCATCAGTCAACTTCACTCAATCCAAAGGGAAAAATGTTGACAAAAGACAAAGTTCGGGTAAAGGGTCCTCGACTTCGCTCGAGCTTTCATGGCTGTCTTGGGGTTGGGGTTGGGATAGGTCTCAGGTTCAAAATGTACCGACCAAGAAGGAGAAAAATACAAGAAGTAATAAGCAACTCTGATGACCACTCGGAAAACAAGTATTGCCCACGTCGGAAGAGGCACTGTGGAGCCCTGGGCATTAGATTATCGGGGACAGACAATATCCAAGAGCATCAGTCAACTTCACTCAATCCTCGATTAATCTCAAAGGGAAAAATCTTGACCAAAGACAAAGATCGGGTAAAAGCTCCTCCACTTGTCTCGAGCTTCCATGGTTGTCGCGGGGTTAGTGTTGGGGTTGGGATTGGTCTCGGGCTCAAAATGTACCGACCAAGAAGGAGAACAGAACGAAAAGGAATGAAGCCCAAGATCTGAGAAATCCTCTAGTGTAGTTCATGGGGATTAGAAAAGATGTTCTCGTGTGTTAGAATATTACGATACTTGCCATATTTGTTGAAGAATATTTTCGTAATATCATCGGTGTATCACGAAAATATTCTCCCATCAATTATGATATTATTTGATATCATTGTATATTTTGTAATTACGGTATTTTCCTTGTTTTTACGGCCTCATTCAATTATAAATAGGCCAATTCACTCTACAAAATAATCATCTCAGAAATACAAGTTTATTCTACAATTGTGTTTCATTCTCTTTTTCTTCATGGTATCAGAGCCACAGACTTGTGGCCTATAGAAATTTTTTTTCCGACGAATTTCCGGCACGCTTTTGTGACGGTAGCTGTTGTTTGGAGTTCTTTCCAACCTTTTTGCAGTCCAATCTGGAATACCAAGTCCAGAAACAGATTTGCAAGGTACGAGACTTCCCTCCCATGAAAGAAAATCCGCCATTCACTACCTCACGCGCTGCCACGCGCCGCCACCTCTCTCTGCCTTTTCCAATATTGCACTGTTCCGGTCACTACTATACCAAGGTACCACCACCGTTGGAAAGATCATTCAGAGATAAGTCCAAATCCGCCGGAATCACATCTTTATACCGCTGCACGCGCCTCCACTCGCCACCTGAAGTCTCTGTGCGCCGCCAACGCGCCTCACGCGCCGTCACTGTTGCACACGCTATTCACCTATCTCTCTTTGACACGTGTCAAGTTCTACATGCGCCACGTCTGCCCTATTGCCAGATCATTGACACCTCTGCCCTAGCTGCCACGTCATCAGCCACGTCATCAGTGACTCTGACCGTTGACCGTTGACTTTTGGGAATCAGGTGTTCTCTACTCAATTTTTCGTCCTGATTTCATTTTTGCTATCGGTTTTTGCATTTGAAGCTTGAATATGTCTCACTCTGCATCGAATCTTGATTCCATTATCCGTCCTATTGATGTAATATTGGATGGATCTAATTATAGCATATGGGCTCAAAATATGGAGGTTTTATTAAAAGGACGCCGTTTATGGCGTTATGTGACTGGAGCAGTTCCTAAACCAGTGCAAAAGGCCAATGAGAAAGAAGATTTTGCATCCCGAATGGAAGAATGGGACAGTATTCACTACAAGATTTTGTCTTGGTTCGTCAACACTTCCATTCCTTCCATCAATAGTCTTCTTCCGAGACTCGGGAATGCTACAGTTGCTTGGGATTTTCTGGCCAAAAGATACAACTGTACCTATGATGCTTCCTTAGAGTTTCAACTTGAAGCTAAACTTTATCAGATGCGTCAAGAACCAGGTCAGTCTATTTCTGATTTTTACTCTCAAACTAATCATCTTTGGGAACAATTATCTGCAGCAAATCCGAAGTTAGAATGTTCTCACGACATTCAAACGTTTGCTACTTGGCTTGATCGACAGAAGTTTATGCACTTTATGATGGCTCTTCGAGATGATTTTGAATCTACTCGAGCCTCTCTTCTTCATCGTCAACCACTTCCAACTTTTGATGCTGCAGTTTCTAAACTCATCTCTGAAGAAACTCGTCGTTCCACTTTGAAGATGCAATCATTTGATATGGTTCTTGCCACTGCTTCTCATGGTACTTCACAGTCTTCTACTGGGCATTCATCGTCCCATTTCACCTCCAAGACTGACTTTTGTAAGTGGTGTAAACGCAATGGTCATACCATCAATGAATGTCAAAGGCTCCAGCGTCATAAGCAGAAACAAGCTTCCCAACAGACAGCTGTGGTCACTTCCTCTGCTCCCTCTGCACCCGAGACTCCATCTCAGTCCACTTCTCTCACTGCAGCTGATGTGAAGGACTTAATTCACCAGGTTTTGTCCCAATCCTCCACTGCCTTGTCTGTCACCCCAGGTAAATCTCAGTGGTTTATAGACTCTGCTTGCTGTAATCATATGACATCTGATCCCACCATTTTCTCTCATAAAACTGCTCTCTCTTCCAATCCTGCCATTTACACTGCCAATGGTTCCCATATGCCTGTTAGTCACATAGGGTCTATTTCCACCTCGAATTTATCTGTTAGTGATACTTACCTTGTGCCCAAGTTATCCTTAAACCTCATTTCCATTGGACAACTTTGTGAGCTAGGTCTTGAATTGAAATTCTCTAACAAGGGTGTTGATGTACAGGATTCACGGACGGGTCTGTTGCTTGGGACAGGCCGTAAAGTTGGACGTCTGTTCAAGCTCTCATTTCTGCAGATTCCTTCTTCTACAACCACTTCCATGGTTGCTATCACAGTCTATTCCAGTTTGTGGCACTCTCGATTGGGTCATGCCTCCCTTCCACGTGTCCAGCTCTTGGCCTCTTAGGGTCATTTCGGTTCAGTTAATTTTCAGTCTTTTGATTGTGTTTCATGTCACCTTGGAAAACAGACACATTTGTCTTTTTAATAAAAGTGAATCCTTTTCCTTTGCACCTTTTGACTTAGTCCATTCTGATATTTGGGGTCCCACCCCGATTCCAACAGAGGGGGGATCTCGTTATTTTGTTATCTTTGTGGATGATTACAGTCGTTATACTTGGATTTATCTTTTACAGCATCGTTCTGAACTCACTCATATTTACCAGAATTTCCATAAAATGGTGCAAACTCAATTTTCTTGTACCATCAAAACTTTTTGTTCAGATAATGCAATGGAATACAAGGACAAGTCATTTCTTACTTTCCTACAGCAAAATGGGACAGTCTCTCATCACTCTTGTCCCTACACCTCACAACAAAATGGTCGAGCAGAGCGTAAACATCGTCACATTCTGGATACGGTAAGAGCACTTCTCATTTCTGCCTCTCTTCCCGAACGCTTTTGGGGTGAAGCTGCTCTTACTGCTGTTTACACCATCAATCGTGTTCCTTCACCCACTATACACAATAAAACTCCGTTTGAGCTTCTCCATGGTAAGATCCCTAACTATTCCTTACTTCGAGTTTTTGGCTGTGCTTGTTTTGTCACTCTTCCTCCTCACGAACGCACCAAACTTGAACCACGATCCAGACTCTGTTGTCTCCTTGGTTATGGTCTCACTCAAAAAGGTTATCGTTGTTATGATCCCATCGCCAAGCGTCTTCGAATTTCTTGTCATGTGGAGTTTTGGGAACACAAGATGTTTACGAGTATTTCTCATTTTCCACAGTCCTCTTCTAGTTATGCTCCTGTCTTTACTGACCCATCTATTGCCTTAATCCCTGACTCTTCTGCAGAGATGTTTAGCTCCTCGGATGCTCCTTCTTCGACTGCTCCTGAGTCACCTGACACGTCTGATGATACTCCTGTTGCATCACCTGTACCCGAGCTCGTCCAAGTACCTGCACTCCGTCGATTCGCCAGAGTAAGAGCTCCTCCTTCTCATCTTCAAGATTATCATTGTTATTATGCCCTTGCTACTCTTCACGAACCTCACAGTTACCGTGAGGCTAGTACTAACCCTCTTTGGCAGAAAGCTATGTCTGATGAACTAGATGCTCTCACTAAAACTCATACTTGGGACCTGGTGGAATTGCCTTCTGGAAAGTCTGCAGTTGGATGTAAGTGAGTTTACAAAATCAAGACTCGGTCAGATGGTTCAGTGGAACGATACAAAGCTCGTCTCGTTGCCAAGGGCTTCTCTCAGGAGTATGGTATTGACTATGAGGAGACTTTTGCTCATGTTGCTCGTCTTACCTTTGTCCGATCTTTACTTGTGAGGCTAGTACTAACCCTCTTTGGCAGAAAGCTATGTCTGATGAACTAGATGCTCTCACTAAAACTCATACTTGGGACCTGGTGGAATTGCCTTCTGGAAAGTCTGCAGTTGGATGTAAGTGAGTTTACAAAATCAAGACTCGGTCAGATGGTTCAGTGGAACGATACAAAGCTCGTCTCGTTGCCAAGGGCTTCTCTCAGGAGTATGGTATTGACTATGAGGAGACTTTTGCTCATGTTGCTCGTCTTACCTTTGTCCGATCTTTACTTGCAGTAGCTGCTGTGCGTCATTGGCAACTGTTTCAGATGGATGTCAAAAAAAATGGCGATCTTGCTGAAGAAGTTTATATGCATCCTCCTCCTGGCTATGACCATCCTCCTCACACAGTTTGCCGTCTTCGCCGTGCTCTATATGGTCTCAAACAGGCTCCTCGAGCCTGGTTTTCTAAATTTAGTAGTGTTGTTGCTCAACAAGGCTTTGTCCCTAGTGCTGATGACTCTGCACTTTTTCTTCGGACTACTGGTGCTGGTATTATTCTTATTCTTCTTTATGTTGATGACATGATCATTACAGGAGATGATCTCTCTGGTATTCGAGATCTTCAGCTCTTTTTAAGTCAGAATTTTGAGATGAAGGACTTAGGGCAGCTTAACTACTTCCTTGGTCTTGAGGTTACTTTAGGTTCAGATGGATATTATCTTTCTCAAGCTAAGTATGCGTCTGACTTGCTTTCCAAAGCAGGCTTGACGGACAGCAAAACATGCAGTTCCCCACTTGAGCCTAATCTTCGGCTTCTTGCTACTGATGGTGAACCTCTTCGAGACTCTGTACAGACAACTGGTCGGTAGTCTTATCTATCTCACTGTTACCCACCCAGACATTTCCTATGCGGTTCACTTGGTCAGCCAGTTCATGAGTGCACCTCGCTCTATTCACTATGTTGCCGTTCTTCATATCTTACGCTATGTCAAGGGGACTCTATTTCAAGGCCTTCACTTTTCTTCATGCTCCTCTCTTGAGCTCCGCTGTTACTCTGACGCCGACTGGGCTGGTGATCCTACCGACCGTCGCTCCACCACGGGTTATTGCTTCTTACTTGGCACCTCTCTCATTTCTTGGCGTAGTAAGAAGCAGACTGTTGTTGCCCGATCCAGTACTGAGGCTGAGTACCGTGCACTTGCCGATACTACAACTGAACTTGTATGGTTACGATGGCTTTTGGCAGACATGGGTGGTCCTCAGACGACTTGTTCTCCTCTTTATTGTGATAATCAGAGCGCCATCCAGATTGCTCACAATGATGTCTTCCATGAGCGCACAAAGCATATTGAGATTGATTGTCACTTCATTTGGCACCATCTTCAGCAAGGCACTCTTCATCTTCGATCTGTTTCATCTGAAGACCAACTTGCTGATATTTTCACGAAGTCTCATCCTCCTGGTCGGCTACGTGATCTTGTTTCCAAACTCCAGTTGACTTCATCATCTCGAGTTTGAGGGGGGATGTTAGAATATTACGATACTTGCCATATTTGTTGAAGAATATTTTCGTAATATCATTGTATATTTTGTAATTACGGTATTTTCCTTGTTCTTACGGCCTCATTCAATTATAAATAGGCCAATTCATTGTACAAAATAATCATCTCAGAAATACAAGTTTATTCTACAATTGTGTTTCATTCTCTTTTTCTTCATCGTGGTTCTTTGTTGAAATCCAATAATTTGTTTGTCACTTGTCTTCAGACATCAGTCCAAGAGTCTTTTCGAAGCGGGACGTGGCTAGTTTTTCTGCACTTGTTAGTTGCAGTGTGAGTGTCCGTGTTATCATGCGTCGTGGAATATAATGTAAGAGTAATGATTCAATGCCATCCAAAGATACAACTTTTCACCACTTTGTTTATGTATGTAATGGGTGTGTGTTTTGTGGGTTTGAAGAGTTATTGTGTGGGCTAATTGTCTGAACGTTGGCCAAAGTGCTTTTAGCTTGTATTTAACATTCCAATTGTCTTTCAAATGGAGTTTCAATTTCAATTCTATTGCCAGAAGAGTTGTTAAAACAAGTGGGGAGCCCAGCCACCTTTCAAGACCTTATCTAAACTCCTCCTCTATTTCATTAATATCATAAATTTTAGAATTCATTTTAATTAAAAACTCATCTCTACCCAAAAAACACAAGATAAAACTCTCATCTCTAACAACATAATCACCGCCCTATTCTCCATCATCACCAACATAGTATCATTGAAAAATCATTACAAGAAACCAAATAAAGATCATGAATCACAGGATTTAAGAAGCATGAGTTATTTTTTAGGATTGAAGAAGTTATGAGTCAAATATCACTCCAAACTAAAAAAACTCTGCAAAAAAAAAAAGGTTCTATTTTGCTTGATGAAATAAACTAACAGTACATTGGCTTTATATACAGGAGATGAACCCCTCCCTCATTGTATTTTTTTTACTGTCCTTTTTTCAAACGTTCTTATTTTTTTTCTTCATACGGACATTTTTCTTACGGTCATATTTTACAATGGTCGATTTGTTAAAACGGCCATTTTTCAAACACAACAGTTTTTTTAATGGTTATTTTTCTAATTGTCATTAAATTTCATATTATCCTGTATCTTGCTATAAAAATAATTATAAACCTTGAACTGTTTATACTGTAGTGACCGAGTTCGATTAAAATTAATATTATCAATGAAATTGGAAAAGACCGTAAACGCCAATACGGGTTTGAAAAAAAAAAAAGAAGAGAGAGAGAATGGGAGAGGCCCAAAGGAAATATTACAAAAAAAAAAGAAAAAAAGAAGATGCATTTCATATTTCCCCTTTTTCCTGTGGTTTTTATTTGAAATCATAGGGGTATGGATGGTTCACACGTCTTGTGATGCCCAAAACACATACAGAAAACGAAATAAGTGATTTAAAGAGCTCACAGTTAATGGATTTTTCATGGTAGAAACGCATATATGAAATGATTTTTGCATTTTTCTCTAAATATAATATTAACAATTTTAAAATTACAATTCTGCCCTTATTTGATGAATGATTTGGAATTTGAGATGGGTCAAAGAGTAATGAGCCTAAACAGAGGATAGGAAATGCTGGTCACAAGAAAGAGCTTTATCTTCAACTGCCCGACTTCTTATCCGTCTGTGAGGAGAAATGGCAGAAAATTTGGAATCTCAATGGCCAAGAAGAGAGATTTGTCTGATAAATCGAGGACCCAGCAAGAAACGACCATTTTCCCACTGAAAATCTCCAACCCAATTCTTGCTCGCTCTGTTGTGGCCGTGCTTGGGCTGGGATTCATCGATGCTGGGTATGCTTTCCTCTATTTTCTTCGATTTTTTTTTTTTTTTTTTTTTTTTCATTATATCTATCTTTCTCATGTAAAAGGATTTCAATGTTCAGGTACAGTGGAGACTGGTCAAGGATTGGAGTGATATCAAAGGAAACTGAGGACTTGCTAAAGCTTGCAGCTTTTGTACTTGTTCCTTTCTGTATCTTTCTCATCTTTTCTTTATCCAGGGAAACAGAAGCTTGATTTTTTTTATTTTTTATTTTTATTTTTATTTTTTTTAATTTTGAATGTGAAAAGCAAATGATTTCGTGGGTGTCAATTTTTTCTTTATTGCCTTGTGTTTAGTTCAAGTTATTTGCAGCAAATGATGCTTGTTTTTGTTAAGTGAATTCTCAAGTCTTGCAATATGAACTTGTTATCAAAGCCATAGTTTAAGAGTATTCCAAGGTATTATATCAAGGCTTCCCTAATTCTAAGAGACTCTTTTTATCTGTAACATTTCTCTTACCGAGCTTCTGAGCTTGAGAAAGATGAAAACAAGCCAAGTTCATAATAATCATGGACATTAATTTTTCCTTCAAAAAGGGTTGGACGGAATTGTTTAAATATAGGATTAACAGAGCATATGCTTTTTTAATGTAACGATTTAAGAAAAGTGTTTGCCACATCTGCTATCACTCCAAAAAGACTATTCAAATTATAATTACAGCTCTCACTAAAATAGCTTATAAAGTTTAGTTTCAATTAATAAGAAATCAGTATGAGACTTAGCACTCATGAGCTCTTTTATAATCCACCTACTCTATGTAGGTAATCATCTTTTCAATGTGGGACTGAGATATTACAAATTGCCTTAATAACATTTGTAATGATTCAAGAAAACACACTAGCTACATATATGATATCATTCAAAAAGACAAGTCAAGTTACAATTGGAGTTAAAATAACTTATAAAGCACAATCTCAACTAATAAGGAACTAATGTGATACTAAGCACCCATGAGCTATATTCACCTACTCTAAGTGGCTAAGCATCTTTCCAATATGAAACTTGAGTGTTACATTCAAATCATCACTTATATTTTTAATGAAAATCACATGTTATAAGGACCAATATAAAAAAAAATAAAAGAAAGAGAAATGTATTTATCGGAAAAACTTCACTTATAACCTTTGCTATTTCATTACTTTTGCAAAAAAAAAAATGCTAAAACTTTAAAAAAGTGTCAATTTAGGGTATACATCTTTCAACTTTTTTCAATTTCAACTATCTGTTAAAATTTTCCATTAAATTATGTTAAAATTTCCAAGATACCCTTTTTTTTAGGGAAAAAAAATTTCTAGGACTTAGGTATTAGTCAGAATTTAATGAAATTTGCAAAAATGCTCATGCTCGAATTTTTGAAAATTTTTCTAATTTTTTTTTTTAAAAAATAAACACGGGTATTTCGAAAATTTTGATAGAATTTAATTGAAAATTCTAACGGAAGGTTTAAATTTAAAAAATTGAAAGAAAGATACCTTAAATTAATACTTTTTAAAGTTTGAGTACCCTTTTGCAAAAGTGATGAAAGATTAGAGATTATAAGTGAAGTTTTTCCTATTTTATTTCTCCATTTCTCATTCATGAGTAATGCTAAATGTCATTTATACTTTTTTCAAATTTATTATTTAATTTGTAAGATCCACATGTACATATTCAACGAAGAGTTGAAATAATAATAAAAAAAACAAATAAAAAAAAAACTTGTGTAGTAACAACAGCTTCTTCCATGCAAAACTGTAAAACTAGTGGGGCATCAATTTGGATAATGAATAGAATATAATGACCTTACATTGTGTGGCCAAATATATGCAGAGATTGAAGTACTGTTGTACTTTTTCTTGACTGGTTGCTTGATAGTTACTTAAATTTGTTATCTTCACTGTAAAAAATCAAAGATTGAAATTAATGTTAAAAGACACCATAGTTAGATTTAGAGACCGATCAGATTGTTCCAGTCAAATTCTGAACTCGATCAATGGCTCACAGTTTTCACCTGCCGGTAAAGATATTTAAGAATCCACAGTAGAAGATGAAAAATAACTTAACCCCTCCTTTTTGGAATCCAAATCTAGTAAATATTTCTATGGGCCAAAACTGAAATTAAAGCTGCTGCATTTAGTGTTATGGTGCTCTCTTGCAACTCCTTGTATGATATTTTGTAACGCTCCGCTTTTTACAAAAAGACGTAAGTGAAATTTTTTTTAAAATTTTTTCCACGTAACGTTACTAACTCACCAGAGTTAAATGTTAGCAGCAGAATATATTTATATATTTTTTTAATAACACATCAGAGCTTCTAACAAAATACTTCAAAATATATAGAAAGAGTGTAATTGAATAATTACACATTAAAATAGTATTTGTGCCATGTATGGCACATATAATTTACAAACATTTTATACATACTAATAAAAATATAAATATTATTCTCCGAATATTATAATAATGGACTAAACATATAAGTCCACAAAAATGGGAGGCATCCTAGTCTCAGATACTGCCATCAAGATCACCTAAAGGTCTGGACAATCCTGATATTCCTCATCTTCATAACCTATATTAATATATAATATAGAGAGAAATAATAATACAAAAATACCTAGTGAGTCAACTGTTTTTAATAATATTATAATTGCTGATTTATTAGAAATAAATATCATAATGCAATGACATAATAAAATGACAGTTTTATATGCACAGTCTTATTATAAAATAAATCATGAGCTTCTTGCGTTCAATCTTTAGAGACGTAACTCTAACACATAGATTCAAGGAAACGTAATTCCATTTAATAAAGTCTAGGAAACGTAATTCCTGTCAAGCGTGCTATAGGAGACGTAACTCCCGCTTATCGAGTTATAGGAGACGTAACTCCCGTTTAGCGAGTTCTAAGGAGACGTCACTCCTCTAACAATTTATTATCTTTTTGGCACAGGCAGACGTTACTCCCTATTCCATAGGCAGACGTAACTCCCTACTCTGTTGTTTATTAATATTTTTGGCTCAGGCAGACGTCACTCCCTGATCCGTTGGCAGACGTCACTCCCAACTTTGTTATAATTAAATTCATTTATTAAAATAACAAAATATGCAAAATCCACATGCGCAAACAATTAAATAAAACAGAAACCATAACATTTGGAAAATTCAGCATCACCCTCAGTGAGTAAGAAATACTCACAGTTCTTTGCTACAAAGAGAGATCCACAGGAATAATGACTGCACAGTTATATACATTTGATATAATATTAGTATAAAATACTAAAAACCTATTTTAACATTTTATCACTTTCGACTAATAAATCACTTATCCTAATTTCTAATATCGCTTAGATATTATAACGACATAAAATGGGTTAATTATATTACCACGTATTTCGTGTGGACATTATTACGACATTTATAAATAATAACCAAAACACTTATTTTAGTTAAAATGGCATTATAAAAGCTTTAACATTAAAACACATATATATTTATTTTTTTATCAAACAAACATAATAACTTACCAAATGTAAATAATGAACTTTATGTTTCAAAACAAGTGAATAGAATAATAACATTATTTTATTCTTATAAAATCCGAGCAGAATAACGGTATTAGTATTAATAACGCCTAAAAATACTTTTAGAATTTTGGCGGCATAACAGCACTTTTTGTAAAATATTACTTTTTACTCGGGCATCACAATGACGTATTTTATAAATTGTTCGCACCACTTAAAAAGCCCTGTTTAAAATACAACACAAAATATTAGATAAATAAAGCTCATGGATTTACCAATATTAAAATAACATTTTATATAAAACTAAATATCCCTTTTTTGTATCTTTTCTTCCTTCTTTTTCTTCTACTTTTCTACCAACCAACTACACACACGTGCACCCCTTCCTTTTTGTTTTATCAATTTCTTTTGTATTTCTTTTCATTTCTACTCTTGCTTTCCCCTGTTCTTTTCTCCTTCCCCGACGCGCACACACACACACAGTAGAAAAAAAGAGAGAGTTAGAGAGGCTTACTACAAAAAGGAGAGGATCCCTGCTGGACCGAGAGAAGAGGGAAGAGATTGGGTAATTTTTCTGAGTTTGGTTTCTTGATTAAGGGCATCCACCGAGAGATAATAGGGAGGAAAATCAGAGTTTTATGCTCTGTTTTTCTGCCTGTCCGTAATACACAAAGGGAAGGGAAGAAAGTGATTTTCCTGAGTTCTCTTTAGGTTCAGTGTGATGAAGAGTTGAGGGAATAGAGTGCACTTCTCTGATTTTCTGCACTATCAAAGGGAAGAAGAGGTTTGAAGAAAGTTGCAGAGATTTTTGCAGTTTACGTTCAGTTGAAGTAGTTACATGTGCTGGCTGAAATATTAACCCACGTGTTTGACATGTTTGTATAGATGATTGATGAGCTGTATAGATGAGCTGTTTTTTGTTATTCTGTTATTCTTTTTCATACAGTATATAAACACATTATGTATCTTCTGATTCAATTAATGAGAATACAATCCAACTTTCTCATATCTCTCTCTCTCTCTCAACTCTGCTTTCACTCTGTTTTCCGCATACTTTCTGTTTGTGAAATGGTATCAGAGCAATAAATCGTTGCTTTCTGATTTCTTCTATTCTCACTATTTCTCTCATGGATTCCATGACGTCTCAATCTGCGAATTCAATTGTAGATGTATCAAGTCCTTTCTACTTGCATCATGGCGATAGCCCTAGTTTCAATCTGGTCTCTCAACAACTAGTTGGAGATAATTATAATACCTGGAGCAGATCCATGAAGATGGCCTTAATTGCGAAGAACAAGATCCATTTCATTGATGGAACCTTGCCCAAACCGGATGCTTCATCTGATCAAAGTCTGTCATGGTATAGATGCAACAACATGATCCTTTCGTGGATTCTTAGCTCAGTTTCGAAAGAAATAGCAGCGAGTATTATCTACATTGATTCTGCTGAAGATATGTGGAATGATCTCAAAGATCGATTCTCTCAAAAGAATGGTCCGAGGATCTTCCAACTTCAACAGACGATTTCTGCCTTATCCCAAGAAAACCTCTCTGTGAGTAATTACTTCACTGTTCTTAAAGGACTTTGGGATGAACTCATCAATTACCAACCTCTTCCTCCATGTTCATGTGGTTCTGTGAAGATTCTTACTGATTATCGTGAACATGAGTATATTTCTCGTTTTTTGATGGGTTTAAATGAAAGTTTTTCACATATTCGTGGTCAAATCTTGTTACTTGACCCTATGCCTCCTATAAACAAAGTTTTTTCTCTAGTCCTTCAAGAGGAACGACAGAGGCAGATTGTTCCACTTGTTAGTTCATTGAATCATAATACTGCTGCGATGATGATCACTACACCTCAAAATCAGTCATCTGGATCTAAAACCAATTTTATCCGAAAGGATAGGCCGAAGTGCACTCACTGTGGAGTTCTTGGTCACACAATCGACAAGTGTTACAGAATTCATGGTTTTCCACCTGGTTTTAAGTTTAACAAAGGAAAAAATGTTCCTTCTGTTAATCAAGTTTCCGAAGCTGGAGTTCCTCATCTGCCGTTCACTTATGAGCAGTATGAGAAGCTGATTTCCTTGATCAACCCGAAGTCTGGAGAAGATATCCCTTCGGTTCACACTGTTGCATCTCAGGATCCTCTGTTCGCCGACATGGCAGGTAGAAAAATAACTCATTTTGATTCCATGAGCTTAGATAGTAAACATTCTGTTTTCTCTACTTCATCATCTGTCAATTATGTTTCACATATCAAATCCACAAATCTTTGGATCATTGACACAGGAGCAACCGATCATATGGTTTGCTCTATCTCCTGTCTTACTTCTATTACTTCCACTATTACCAAATCTGTTAGATTACCTAATGGAAATTTTGCCTCAGTCACACATATTGGTATAGTTCGAATTACTGAACATCTCATCTTAACAGATGTACTTTGTGTTCCTTCATTTTCTTTTAATTTGATTTCTGCAAGCAAAATACTCAAAATTCTACATTGTTGCATAATTTTCTTGGCTGATTTTTGCTTCATCCAGCATCTGTCAAGTTGGAGGACGATTGGCATGGGTAGAGAAAGAGGCGGATTGTTCTTGTTGATACCTAATCCGAAGCCTTCTCCACCTATTGCTGTTCCAGTTTCTACCAGCATAGGTGCTGCTCAAGTTTCTACTAGCAATTCCAATAATCTTTGGCATTTTCGATTAGGTCATCTTTCTGATTCTAGGATTAAACTTTTGCAACATATAATTCCTGTTTGTAATGTTGTTTCAAATAAATGTTGTTCAGTTTGCCCTTTAGCTAAACAACATCGTTTGCCTTTTCATGTTAGCACTTCAATTTCAAAACAATCCTTTGATTTGATTCACTGTGATATATGGGGTCCATTTTCTGTTAAGTCTACCAATGGATCTCAATTTTTTCTTACTATTGTGGATGACTATACTCGTTTTACATGGGTATACTTAATGCATAGTAAATCTCAAACCAGAATCATCATTCAGAATTTTTTTCAGCTTATTCTTACTCAGTTCAATGTTAAAATCAAATGTGTTAGATCTGATAATGGTCCAGAATTTAACATGGTTGATTTTTATTCTTCTCATGGAGTCATTCATCAACTTAGTTGTGTTGAGTCTCCACAACAAAATGCCATAGTTGAGCGTAAGCATCAACATCTCCTAAATGTGGCTAGAGCTCTTCGGTTTCAAGCCAATCTTTCATATCATTTTTGGGGTGAGTGTGTCTTTACTGCCACTTACCTTATCAACCGGATTCCTACACCTCTTCTTTCAAATAAATCTCCTTATGAAACCCTTTATTCAGTTTTACCTCCTTACAATCATCTTCGTGTTTTTGGTTGTCTTTGCTATGCTTCTACTATAACTAGAAATCGATCCAAGTTTGATCCTCGAGCTAGAACTTGTATTTTCTTAGGCTATCCCTATGGCATCAAAGGATACAAATTATATGATCTTAACACTAAGTCTATATTTGTATCTTGTGATGTCATTTTTCATGAAAATACTTTTCCTATGTCTTGTTCACCATCATCTCTGCCACATAATGAGTCCATTGATAACATTGTTTTGCCTCTTTTCCATCCTAATGATATTGTATCTTTTCAAACACCACAATCTGTTTCTCATAATTCTACTTCCTCTCCAATTGTATCATCTCTTTCAAATATTCCTAGTGTTTCTCTACCTCATGTACCTAATATTCCTCCTCGAAGAACCACTCGTATTAGGCACCAACCTGGTTATCTCCAAGAGTATCATTGTCAACTTGCTGCCTCTTCTCTCCCATCATCTTCTGTTCCATTGACAGCTGGTTCTTCAGGTATTCCTTATGATCTCTCCACTGTTTTGTCTTATGATAAGCTTTCTTCAACTCATAAACACTTTAGTTTGGCTGTCTCTGCTCATGTTGAACCAAAATTTTTTCACCAAGCTGTCAAAGATCCTCTTTGGAGGGATGCCATGCAAGCTGAAATCTCAGCTCTTGAACAGAATCATACTTGGGTTCTTACTGATTTACCTTCTGATAAACACACCATTGGTTGTAAATGGGTGTTCAAAATCAAACATAGGGCTGATGGTTCTATCGAGAGATACAAGGCCCGTCTTGTAGCCAAGGGTTACACTCAATCCGAAGGGGTCGATTACTATGAAACGTTTTCACCCGTTGCCAAACTCACTACTGTGAGATGTTTGTTGGCTATTGCTGCTGTTAAAGGGTGGCATCTTCATCAACTTGATGTCAATAATGCCTTCCTCCATGGGGATTTGGATGAGGAAGTGTACATGAGCTTGCCTCCTGGTTATTCAAGCAAGGGGGGGTCTCAAGTTTGTCTTTTGAAAAAGTCTTTATATGGCTTAAAACAGGCCTCTAGACAGTGGTTTTCCAAGTTCTCCACTGCCTTGCTCAGTCACGGTTTCATTCAATCACGTTCTGATTATTCTCTTTTTACAAGAAGTGTCGGTTCTTCTTATAT
The DNA here is from genome assembly GCA_028654335.1 of Alnus rubra. Classification (NCBI taxonomy): domain Eukaryota; kingdom Viridiplantae; phylum Streptophyta; class Magnoliopsida; order Fagales; family Betulaceae; genus Alnus; species Alnus rubra. The sequence goes on along the minus strand of JAJPGS010002451.1, from coordinate 118,896 downwards.
TGCATTGTTGGTGTATGTCGATGATATTGTTTTAGCCAGTAATGATTCGAATGCTATATCAGACATCACTAATCTTCTCAATGCTAAGTTCAAATTAAAAGACCTTGGTATACTTAAATTTTTCCTTGGGCTGGAAATTGCAAGGACTTCTCTTGGTATATCAGTTTGTCAACGGAAATATGCCTTAGAAATTCTTGAAGATTCAGGTCTTTTAGCTTCAAAACCAGTGAAGTTTCCAATGGATCCAAATGCCAAATTCTCTCGTCTTGATGGTCCTTTACTTTCGGATCCTACCACTTATAGAAGACTAGTTGGACGTCTTCTTTATCTTACTATTACAAGGCCAGATTTATCTTATTGTGTTCAAACTTTAAGTCAGTTTATGAGTGCACCCTGTCAATCTCATATGAATGCTGCATATAGAGTTCTCAGATATCTCAAATCCAACCCCAGCCAGGGTTTGTTTTTCCCTTCTACTTCTGATTTGAGATTGAAATCCTTTTGTGACTCGGATTGGGCTGCTTGTCCAGACACTCGTCGATCCGTAACTGGTTTTTGTATCTTTCTTGGTGACTCTCTCATTTCATGGAAATCAAAGAAGCAGCACACAGTGTCTAGATCTTCAGCTGAGGCAGAATATCGTTCCATGGCATCCACTTGTTGTGAATTAATGTGGCTCACTTCATTGCTTCAAGATTTCCAAGTCCCGCATTCTCAAGCAGCGTTGCTCTTTTGTGACAGTCAAGCTGCTCTCCATATTGCTGCAAACCCTGTATATCATGAACGAACAAAACACATTGAACTTGATTGCCATCTTGTAAGAGAACAGATTCAAAAGGGCTTAGTTCACACTTTACATGTTAGTTCCAGAAATCAGCTAGCCGACATTTTTACCAAAGCTTTATGTTTGTCTTCATTCTCTGCTCTTTTATTCAAGATGAATCTTCTTAACATATATGCTTCATCTTGAGGGGGGATTTTGCAGTTTACGTTCAGTTGAAGTAGTTACATGTGTTGGCTGAAATATTAACCCACGTGTTTGACATGTTTGTATAGATGATTGATGAGCTGTATAGATGAGCTGTTTTTTGTTATTTTGTTATTCTTTTTCATACAGTATATAAACACATTATGTATCTTCTGATTCAATTAATGAGAATACAATCCAACTTTCTCATATCTCTCTCTCTCTCTCAACTCTGCTTTCACTCTGTTTTCCGCATACTTTCTGTTTGTGAAAGAGATATCAAGCAAGAGAGATGGAGAGCTTCTATTGGGTTTTCTATTCCTCTTTCCTTTTCTTTTCTGTTTAAGGAAGGAGAAACTGCAGGGATGAATTTGCCCAGAGTTTCTGCCACCGTTCAGAAGAAGAGAAGAAGAAAGCTATAGAGGAAAAGAGAGAAACCGAGAGATATATGCAAAGAATCATAAAGAAAGAAGAGATGGTAGTGTGCGTGAACACGAAGGGCTGCAACTCAATATATAGTAACAGGAAGGGTCCCGATCACTTGGGGCAGAAATGATCTAATGGCTGAAGTGTAAACTTGCTCAGCAAGTTGGTGCGCTGGAGGGGGAATGAATGTAGGCATTAAAATATCTTCAATCTTTAACAAACTAGAGATTGGATTCCAACTAAACTGACGTTAATATGCTAACTAAGTTTTTGCTTAGTTATATTTTTTGTCTTCTAGTGTCTCAAGAATGATGGGTTAGGATTCAACGTGAAAATGGGAATGCTACACCTAGATCTGGGCTAGCTTGGTTCATGTGCTGGGTTTATGGAGAATTAAAATTGCCCATTAATAACATAATTGAATTTTCATCCTATTCAGAGGTATTGTTTTTAGCGGATGTTTTTAGATGCTAAATGGAGTCCAAAAATTATGAAATTCAGAGGGTAGTTAGAGAACTTCGAGACGAGCGTTCTGGCTTTTGAATCGATGAAAACGGAGTTCGTTTGACCCTATTTTCGTTATTCCAAAGTTTTAGGTCCGTTTGAATTTTTATCAAATTAAAATTATAAAGGCTTCTAAATGAATATTTATTTTTATAAATATTCATATTTATTCTTTTACCTTATTATTAGGTTTTAAAACATATTTTAAGATATTTTATTTAATATCTTAAAATACGGGGTGTTACATATTTGGTTGGATTGGTTTGTTTTGTATTGGAATTTCGATTAAGGATGGATTATGGTTTGGATTGATTGGTTTGTTTGAGTGAAGATTGGATGGTTGGTTTGGTGTGGTGTATGGGAAACTAATTGTTGGTTTGGTTGAAGACTTAATGCATAGTTGGTTTGGTGTGGAGACAACATATTATTTCTGCTTCAAAATTATTATAGTCTTTGTAAAAACTATATTTTTCTTTATGTTTTAGTTATTTCTTATACAGTGCACTGTATAATTGGTTCTAATGTATTTAATACTTGTGTTGATCTTGTAGACTCATGATCATCCATTCATCCAGAGGTGGCTGAAGGAAGGCACCACTGGACATGTCCTCAAATCCAACGATTACCGTTGATAGTTGGTGATGATCATGAAGTACTTGTATTTTTGTTCCTGTTTTGTAATCTGTATATAAATTTTGTTTTGTAATATGTGTACTTTGTTCATATCTATGATAGAGATTGATTGTGTATTTGTTGAAACAGGTGTTTTGATCTTGAATAATTGTGATTGTTGATGATCGATGGAAATGTAAATTGTTGTGATTGTTGATGGATTAATGGAAATGTAAATTGTCTATTAGGTCAACCGCCAAATTTTTTTAAAAAAAAATATATATTCGGGAGAGCAAAAAAAAAAAAAAAAAAAAATCAATTTTTGCCAGATTTAGTGACAAGTTAATGTTTGACATGTCACTAACTTAGTAACGGGCTAGTATTTGACATGTCACTAAATTCTTAATGGTGATGTAATGATTTTTCACGTTGGAGACACGTCACTAAAATTTAATGATGTACCAGACTCCCTGACACGTCACTTAATTTTTTTTTAACTACTTTTTTTTTTTTTTTTTTTTTTTTTTTTTTTTTTTTTTCTGTCCAGCCAAAAAATAACAAAAGAGATCTGTTTTGTAGAAAAAACTTTTTATCCCTCGAATCTTCTCTCTAGGGGGCTTTGCAGTTTGCCGAATGGGAATAAGTGAAATAGAGAGATATATATTTTATGGTCTAGATTTTATTTATTTTGTATGATTACATAATGTCATATTATTAAAATTCACTATCATATACTCATGGACAAAAAGGATAACTTGATAATAATAAATAAATAAATAAATAATACGTGGCCTATCAATCAAATGAGAATTGATAGACATACAACCCAAAAGTTTTTGAAGTTTGTCCACTCATATATAGTTGGCCATAAATTTTGACAATTAAAACCATGTTAATTAGATTTGGCAAAAGATCAAAAATAATAATAATAATAATTGAATTCAAAAGCTTTAACTATCAAGGATGGACGAAGATTTCATGTTTTATTTGTTAAATCACAATTTATCTCAAGAGTTAATATGATAAGAAAGTGTAAATTTAATAATTTAATAAATATTTGAACTTTTCATCAGGCGTGAGTTCAAACTCTCACTTAATAAGTAAGATCCAGCACGTAAATTGTGAAGCTAGGGTTTGAATTTAAGACATCTACTCTAATACGATGTTAAATCAACACGTATTTCAAAACATAAATTAATAAACATAAATAATAAATTTAATCATTAAATTAATATTTTAACACGTTCTAGTTTTAGTCGCTTTTTCCTTAATTAATTTTTCAAAAGACATGGAATATGATCCTCTTTATTTCATAATCATGATTTAAAGTTGGTACATCTAACGATGTACATTAAGTTAATATTGACACATCTTTTAAAAAGTTTAAAAAATATGAAATCATGTACACCGTTAGATGCACAAACTTTAAATCATGACCATGAAATAGATGTTGTCCATTTCGTTTGAAATGGAAATGATCTTACAAGTGAGAGGTCTTCATTAAGACCGATAAATATTGGCCTCGTATCTTCCCTAAATTATGTTGAAATTAAACCCAACCTCACTCCAACGTGAATATTCATGAGCAGGAGAAGAAGCTATTGGGGATAGAATTTTTCTCTAAATTGAGTTAGAGGGACCGAATCGAATTAGAGAGATGAAAATTTAGTGCTTCTCACATGATCAAATAACACAAAATAATTTTATATACTAAATTAGAAGAAATTCTTTAAACTCAATTTAAAGAAAAACTATATATGTTCAAGCTAAATGTGGCAATTCATATTCACGTATCGAGCTCGGGTCCTATCGAGGCATGAGTATAAGACTATATGAATCAACTTTAACCCGACTCATTTAATAAAACGGGTCAAACTGTTAAGACTATATTTCCTAAGAAATATATTAATATTATATTGTACATTACTTACTTTTATAGAATTGATTGTAATTAAATATGATTGATTTGATTATCATACTTATTTGTATAAATTCTTCTATAAATAAGAGTCTTCTATATTGTAAAATCATCAAGAGAAATAAGCGTATAATATAGCCCTTTACACTTTATCATGAGAAATAAGAGTCTTCTATATTGTAAAAATACGGATTTGAATGTAGTTATTAGCAATATTCACATTTTCAATATGCGGTTGTCATTTTAGGTATCTACATTCGATTTGTATCATGCGATTATTATTTGCATCCGCATACTCTTTATATATATATATATATATATATATATATATATGATTCAATTCATTAAAACGACGTCGTTTTGATGTTACCTCATAAGCAGATACTGGTTTTTTAATATTTTTTTTTTCCTTTACTAATTACAAATAGATTATGCTTGAAGTTAAATAATGTATGATATAGAAATTTCATTGCAAAATGATTAGCAAGTGTGGTCCCAATAATAATGTTCAAATATGGATAATATTTTTTAATATTTTAAGAATTAAAATTTTAAGGTTCAAAACATTCATTATATTTATAATTGCAATTACTATGCAAATGTAAATAATAATCACATGACGTTAGTTTCATAGATTTAATAGTAAATTTGTAAAAGACGTTCAATACAAATCTCATGGTTTTATGATGCAACGTGGCATTGGTTTATCCGCATGTGGGCAAGCGACACCAATTGCAGAGAGTTTTAATGGTAGGAATTGTTTTCGCGTTGTAGGAAGGCACCAGGAAGGAACTAAAAACGCGGAAAGGAAGTTGCTCGATCATTTTATATCCGCGAACGCATTTCACTGTCCCTAGCTATGACAGACCATTCCTGGAATGGATACTGCGGTTCATCTTAAATCCGCCGGCCGGCCGTTAATAGCAGGTTGTGTTCAATTGAAATGGAAAAATTTGTTTAATTACTTGTATTTTCTGTTTATATAAATATCGATCTGGTGATTGACTTCTAGTAAGCAGTACGTAATCATGCATGACAGAGAATAACTGCTTCCATGGCCTTCCGAGGAGCCTATTCCTCTTCTTCTTTCACCCATGGACGGTGGACTTATGATGTGTTCTTGAGTTTTAGAGGCGAAGATACTCGCAACAATTTTACTGCCCATCTACATGACGCTTTGGTTCGAGGGGGAGTCAAAACCTACAAAGATGAGGTCGACCTGAACAGAGGAGATAACATTTCACCAGCACTAGTCAACGCTATTGAACAGTCAAGGATTCCAATCATTGTATTCTCTCAAAACTATGCATCATCCTCATGGTGCTTGGATGAACTTGCGACGATCCTTGAGTGTAAGTAAAAGAAGGGACAAATCGTTCTACCAGTGTTTTACAAGGTAGATCCACACGAAGTACGACAACTAAGGAATACTACTACTGTTGGACAAGCATTTGCTAAACTTGAAGAAAGAACAGATGATCAAATGAAGGTACAGAGGTGGAAGACAGCCCTAACACAGGTGGCCGATTTGTCCGGGTGGCATTTAGATAACGGGTATGGTCTTTTGCCTTCGTTAATTTTTTGTCTGATTCTAGTTACAAACACACATTATTCACACATACCTCCTCGATGAGTAATTCTAAACGTCATACCCATGTCCCTCTTGTGTCCCTCTAAAAGTGATGTGTCTTTTTAAATCACCATATGATCAAAATTCAATTTTGATCAATCACAAGCTCAATGGTGATTTTAAAAGCCACCTCATTTTTAGAGGGACATGGGTATGACATGTAGCATTACTCCTCCTCGATCGATATGAAAGGGGAAGTTTCCTGATCTCCATACCCTGATACCCACCTCCATCGTCAATCATTAATTAAGCTTCATCTCACTTAATTGTTTTTGTTTATTCGCTTAGTATCTCTGTCGTGTTGTGATATTTTTTTTTTTTTTTTTTTTTTGAGGTCATATTTTGGGTAAGTAAGAAAATTGCAGTCAATTTAAAACACCAATTTAGATAGTTAGAGCATTCCTAGTAAATTGGTCGAAGTTTTAGCAAATTTTAGCTAGAAAATTCACTTTCGTTATTTTAACTAGCTACTTTTCAAAATTTCTAAATACCAAACTCTCTAAATATTCTCTACTTTAAATATATACTATTTTTTATTGGTTTTAAAGTAACTACTTCCATCTGCTTCAATTTCTCCTCTCTCCATTACTGAACCCCTTCTTACCAGCAAAAATTCCTCTGTAACATTACTAGAGTAAATGAAAGCATTCATTTAGTTATACAAAAACAAAAACATACAACATTAAAACATATAAATGAAAGCACTCAATTACAGCAATATCCTAACATCTATAACAAGCAAAACAAAAACACATCAATCAACTATTACCATAATCCAACAAAAAAGTACTCCAGACCTAGAAAGCCGGAAATCAAGCATTGTTTCAACTCAAAATTAGCCTCCCATTTCATCGGCCAAATCCCATACTCATCCTCCAACCGATTGCGGAAACAACCCAAATCCAAATCATAATCAAAACTCACATATCCATTATCTCTCTCACTCGATCTTGTTTGGTGAAGGAAGGAAATGAGGAGGGGATGGGTTACGAAGAAGAAGGGGAAACAAGGGATGGGAATTTGTGCTTGTGACCTAACCAAAGAATAGAGAAAAAGAAAAAAAAAAATAGAAAAGAAGCAAAAATGAGAGAGAAGAGAAGGTTACCTTTAACCGATTGAGAGAGAGAGAGTGGCGGAGAAGACGATTTCCTTCGAGGTAAGTAGATTCACTCAGGAGATCGAGAACTCGGGAAGGCTAATAAACAAATGGAAAATATGAAGAGACGAGAGGAAGTTGCCTCAGCAGACCAGACGAACGATTTGGACCCTCACCAAATTTACTGTAGCACTGGCAAGTTTGTTAAAGACACGATTTTGATGAAACCTGTCTGATTTTGGTGATTTCTTCTGTTTGACGACTTCACTACATATGCTCTTATAGTCTCTCCCAAAACAAGACCTCCAAGCAACAACCTCTCCAGCGTCGTCTCTCCCAATCCCTCTTCTTTGACCAGCTTTCCGACCCAAACACCATGGGAGGAGGGAAGCTCGATCTGTGCTTCCCTCCTCCCCCTCTTTTCCCCCTCAGCTTCTGCCTCTTTCGAGGCTCCTATCTTGCTAGAGTTTACTCTAGTCCTACTTGATTCCATGGAGGTATATATTATCTCTACTTTCTCTACCAATATCACAATCACCACCGGCCCGCCCTGGCCTCTTCTCCACCGTGTTCACTACCGAGTTTGGATCGGAATTTGGGTTGAGTTTTTCGAAGCCAGATTCAGCATGACACGTGCCTTTCCACCGTGCTCCCCACCATCTTCCTCCTCCGTCGACACCAGCTGCACTCCCTCTGAATCTCCCCTCAATGGATCGTGGACTGCATGCGCTAGCGAGTGCATCTCACTTATCGAAGAGTAGAGGCCACGTTCCTCCCCTCGCTGGTGTTGTGTTGTGTTGTTTGTTTTTACCACTTTTGTATTTATGGGCTATTTGTTTTATCTATTCTCTTTGTTTTCTCTATAATGGTTACACAACTAGTGTTTGGATCATCTAAACTCTGTCACCTTTAAACCACTTTAACTGGTGGTTTGGATTCTTGGTATCCATGCCAAGACTCATTAGGCCCCCATCTTTGGATGCATTGTCTTCGCATACTTTTATTCTTAATGTTTATTTGGGTCGCCCATCCTGAGTCTATTGTAATTTACTGCTTTAGTTTGTATTTCCTTTTCACTCACCTACTAAAAAATAAAATAAAATAAAAAACAGCAATTTAGTTAAAGAATATTATAAGCTGCCTAAATTGGTGAGTATATATATAGCACCACACCCAAAGTACGTTATTTCATAATTAATATTCTTTAGGCATTGGATTTCATCAAAATCATACTACATAAATTTTAATTGAAGGATTTCCTATGGCAGGCTACCAGCACTGTATTTTCTTTATAAAGTTTATGGGAGAGCAGAAGAAATTGATCCAAACTTGAACAAAAACATTAAAAAAAAAAAAAAAAAATCTATTTTTTTTTTTTAATTTCTGGCGTTTTGATGAATTGCCAACAAAAATAGAGGATGGGAATTCCATTTTAACCAATATTATTGGGATATTGGTGCGAAAATATTATAACCTTAATTTTTTTTTTTTTTTTTTTTTTTGTTATTGAATTTCATGAACATCGTACTTAAATTCATAAATATTTTGATTGAAGCATTTAATAAGTATGATACTAAAATTTAATTTTCTCTCTAGAGTTCATTGGATCCAGAGGGGAAAAATTAATCCTCACTTGCACAAGAAATTAAGAAAAAGAGAAAAATACACATACCTCCCTCAAACTATCACTTTATTGTCAATGTCCCCCCTAAACTACCAATTGTGTCAATGTCCCTCATAAACTATCCAAAAAAAATGTCTCTATCCTCCTTAATGACAAAAATATCATTCACAAAATTAAAAAATTCTTAAAATTATATTAAAAAAAAAAACCTACCATTGTCATTTGTTTCGGTTAAATAGAAAAATGTAAGTGGATCATATTTTTATGTTTTATTTATTTATTTATTTATTTATTTTTATTTTTAAGTCAAAGGTACAACTCATTAAATGTTTCTTATCTTTGGCATTGATAGGAATGAATCTAAATATATCCACGCAATTGTTGAAGATATCTCAAGCCGGGTAAGGCCTCCACATTTAGACGTTGCCCAATATTCCGTCGGAATAGAGTCTCGTGTAAAGAAAATCAATGGGCTTTTAAATCTTGAGATGAATGACATTTGCATGATAGGATTAATATTTGGAGTTTTTGGAATTGGTAAGACCACTATTGCGAAAGCAATCTATAACTCGATTGCTTATCAGTTTCAAGGTAGCTGTTTTCTTGAAAAAGTTGGTGAAACTTCAGGTCAACCGCATGGTCTGGTCAGATTGCAAGAAATGCTTCTTTATAATATCCTAGGAGACTCAAGTTTGAAGGTTGACAGTGTTGAGCAAGGGATCAATTTGATAAAGCAAAAGCTTTCCTCTAAAAAGATCCTTTTAATTCTTGATGGCGTGGATCAGTTGCTCCAATTAGAAGCATTAGCTGGACAACGTGATTGGTTTGGTCCAGGAAGTAGAATCATCTTCATCGCAAGAGATACAAATTTACTAACTAAATATGAATTTGATACAACATACGAGGTGAAAGAATTGGATCCCAATGAAGCTCATCAGCTCTTTTGTTGGCATGCCTTCAAAAAAAGCAAACCTGATGACGATTATGTGGAACTCACAAAACATGCAATACATTTGGCCGCGGGATTACCATTATCATTAGTAGTTCTAGGATCGTCTCTATGTGGTAGAAGTGTAGCTGAATGGATAACTGCATTTGGTCTTTACAAAAGAATTCCTGATAGTTTTATTGACGTTGCACGTTTCTTCAAAGAAGAGGATGCGAATTATGCCATAATTAAAATACACGACGAGTCTGATCCCTCTTCAAATATTGGTATCAAAATGCTTATGGATAAGTCTTTAATGACTATTGATGAGCGTAGCACATTAATGATGCATGACTTGTTACAAGAAATGGATAGAGAAATTGTTCAACAAGAATCACCCCAAGAACCAGCTGACAGACACAGTAGGGTGTGGTTTCATGAAGATGAAGAAAATACAGTAAGATTAAAACAATTTTTTTTTTGGTAATTTTATATTTATGTTTGTTGGAACACTCATGCATTGTCTTATTAGGAAGGAAATAATGTAGAAGGCATATGTGTTGATCAGGTAGATTTGCCTCAACAAGACCTGATCGACTTCTCTTCACAATCTTTGTCATCAATTTTTCCAGAAAAGAAAGTCGTTGGTTTTGAGATGCAGAGTGTAAGAGGAAAGAAAGTTGTTGTTTTTGAGATGCGGAGCACCATGTTCAAGAGAATAGATGAGTTAAAGCCACAGGTACAACTTTTTATTTTTAATATTTCTTCCTATAAATTATGTTGCAAACTTCCGTCAAGTTTATTTATTCCCTCTTTTTCTTTACAGGATTATTTCAACAACATGACAAGTATGGAGTTCTCTGATTGTAAATTCCTGAGAAAATTTCCTGATATGTCGAACATCCCAAATTTAGAGAAATTGACTATTGAGAACTGTACAAATTTAACGGAGGTTCATCATTCTATCGGGTTCCTTGATAATCTTGTTTCTTTAACAATTTCCCAATGCTCGAAACTCGAGAGTTTGCCAAGAATTATGAAGTTGAGATCTTTACAATATCTTGACCTCGAAGGTTGCTCAACGCTTCAGAACTTTCCGGAAATTGAGTGTCAAATGGAAAGCTTAAGATGCATTAACTTAGGGCACACTGCCTTAAAAGAACTACCTTCATCCATAAGATACATCACTAGGCTTACAGATTTAAATTTAGAAGGCTGCAAAAATCTTATGAGTCTTCCAAGTACAATTCATCTATTGGAAGATCTAAAGACTCTTATATTGGCGGATTGCAAGAAACTTGAAGAAATTCTAGAACTTCCGCCAGATATAGAAGTGGTGAATGCAGCGGGGTGCATCTCATTGGAAAGATTTCCCGAAGTATTAAAAAGATTTGACGGCAATACATGTGACTTGCCAGGGCTTGTTTACGTTGACTTGTCCAGGTGCCATAAGCTGCTCGAGAATATGGAGAATGATGTGCAAAAGTTTTTATCTGTTAAGGTATATCTCTCTCTGACATTGGTATTAATTTGTTTGTGCCTTGATTTGTAGTTTGTATTGCTGAAAGTTTACAATATCCATGTAACAGGGAAATCTTGAGGACTATATATGTAGCATTATATTTCCGGGAAGTAAGATTCCAAGCTGGTTCGGCCATCAAAACCATACTTCAAACGGTCATATATGTGAAATAGATATTACTGAGGCTTCAAATTTGGATGGGGAGATCACAGGAATGGTTCTCGGTGTTGTTATTGGAATAAAGGATGAACCTCAAATACCCCTTCATATTCTTTGTGATGTTGATATCACCAATGGATTGTCAAGGCTTTATGAAGCCGTTCATGAATTTCATTTGTCAGGCTCAGATCATTTATGGCTCCAGTACCACATTCCAAAATTTGATGAGCTAAAAGGAGACAATGTGCGAGTTAAGTTCCACATTCGGGACTCGACGGGTTTGGCGTTCTTAAAAAGTTGCGGAGTCCATCTGGTACGCAGGTATGAAGAGAAAGCAACAGATCAAATGCTTAATCCTCAGGTTCAAGGTGTGCCCCTTGAGGATGCTGACGTCCATTTGGATGTACCCGATGAAGCTTGGAGGGCCCGGGTGGGAATCGGCTGGGCTTTTTCAGGTCCTGGTGCATCGGAGGCTGAACCGATTATGCATTCTGTCGGATGAGGAAGGTGGAGACGACGCACGTGTGTCCTTGCAAGGAGCTGTGTGGAGGGTGCCTGCTAAGACCTCACAAGCAGGCCCATCAAGGCAGGATGAAGCAGGGGGGTCTTCATTCTTTAAGCTGAGGCAGACGCTGGCGGCAACCCAAAGTCCACTGGACACAGCCCTTGCAGAGCTAGAGTCCATTCAGGGGCGATTAAAGCACTCTGAAGCAGTTCTCGAGTCTGAGAAGTCCAACGCCTTCCGTCTTGGCATGGAGAATATGGAGAATGATGTGGAAAAGTTTTTATTGGTTGAGGTATCTCTCTCTCTCTCTCTCTCGCTTACATGCATGTGTATGTGTGTGCCTTGATTTGTAATTCGTATTGCTGAAAGTTTATAATATCCGTGCAACAGGGAAATCTTGAGGACTATATATGTAGCGTTATATTTCTGGGAAATAAGATTTCAAATTGGTTCAGCCATCAAAAACATACTTCAAACACTGACATATGTGAAATAGATATTACTCAGACTTCGTGTTCGGATGGGGAGATCACAGGAATGGCTCTCGGTGCTATTATTGGATTAAAGGATCAATCTCAAATACCCCTTCCTATTATTTGTACTGTTCAGATCATCAATGGATATTCAAGGCATTTTGAAGCCAAAGAATTCCATTTGTCAGGCTCAAATCATTTATGGCTCCGGTACCACATTCCAAAATTTGATGATCTAAAGGGGGACAATGTGCGAGTTAAATTCCAAATTTGGGACTCCACGGGTTTGGCGTTCTTCAAAAGTTGCGGAGCCCATTTGGTACGCAGGTATGAAGAGAAAGCTATAGATCAAATGTTGAATGCACCCAATGAAGCTGTTGAGAATTCAGTAGATTTAATGAATAGTATTCAACTTACCAAGAGACGCCGTGAGGGCCACAATTATGATGATCACTTGGAAAACAATTACTGCCCAACTCAAAAGAGGCACTGTGGAGCCGTTGGCATGGGAATATCAGGGACAGACAATATCCAAGAGCATCAGTCAACTTCACTCAATCCAAAGGGAAAAATCTTGACAAAAGACAAAGTTCGGGTAAAGGGTCCTCGACTTCGCTCGAGCTTTCATGGCTGTCTTGGGGTTGGGGTTGGGATAGGTCTCAGGTTCAAAATGTACCGACCAAGAAGCAGAAAAATACAAGAAGCAATAAGCAACTCTGATGACCACTCGAAAAACAAGTATTGCCCACGTCGGAAGAGGCACTGTGGAGCCCTGGGCATTAGATTATCGGGGACAGACAATATCCAAGAGCATCAGTCAACTTCACTCAATCCTCGATTAATCTCAAAAGGGAAAAATCTTGACCAAAGACAAAGATCGGGTAAAAGCTCCTCCACTTGTCTCGAGCTTCCATGGTTGTCGCGGGGTTAGTGTTGGGGTTGGGATTGATCTCGATCGGGCTCAAAATGTACCGACCAAGAAGGAGAACAGAACGAAAAGGAATGAAGCCCAAGATCTGAGAAATCCTCTGGTGGAGTTCATGGGGATTAGAAAAGATGTTCTTGTGGTTCTTTGTTGAAATCCAATAACTTGTTTGTCACGTGTCTTCAGACATCAGTCCAAGAGTCTTCTCGAAGCGGGACGTGGCTAGTTTTTCTGCACTTGTTAGTTGCAGTGTGAGTGTCCGTGTTATCATGCGTCGTGGAATATAATGTAAGAGTAATGATTTAATGCCATCCAAAGATACAATTTTTCATCACTTTGTTTATGTATGTAATGGGTGTATGTTTTGTAAGTTTGAAGAGTTATTGTGTGGACTAACTGTCTGAACGTTGGCCAAAGTGCTTTTAGCTTGTATTTAACATTCCAATTGTCTTTCAAATGGAGTTTCAATTTCAATTCTGTTGCCAGAAGAGTTGTTAAAACAAGTGGGGAGCCCAGCCACCTTTCAAGACCTTATCTAAACTCCTCCTCTACTTCATTAATATCATAAATTTTAGAATTTATTTTAATTAAAAATTCATCTCTACCCAAAAAAACACAAGATAAAACTCTAATCTCTAACAGCATAATCACCGCCCTATTCTCCATCTTCACCAACATAGTATCTTCGAAAAATCATTACAAGAAACCAAATAAAGATCATGAATCACAGGATTTAAGAAGCATGGGTCATTTTTTACGATTGAATAAGCTATGAATCAAATATCACTCCAAACTAAAAAACTCTAATAAAAAAGAAAAAAAGAAAAAAAAAAGGGTTGTATTTTGCCTGATGAAATAAACTAGCAATACATGGGCTTTATATACAGGAGATGAACCCCTCCCTCGTTGTATTTTTTTTACTGTCCTTTTTTTCAAACGTTCTTATTTTTTTTCTTCATACGGACATTTTTCTTACGGTCATATTTTACAATAATCGTTTTGTTAAAATGGTCATTTTTCAAACGCAATAATTTTTTTTAACGGTCATTTTTCTAATTGTCATTAAATTTCATATTATCATGCATCCTGCTATAGAAATAATTATAAAGTTTAAACTGTAGTGACTGAGTTCGATTAAAATTAATATTATCAATGAAATTGGAAAAGACCGTAAACGCCAATACGGGTTTGAAAAAAAAAAAAGAAAAAGAAAAATGCATTTGTGAATAGTATAACTTTACATATGGAGTTACACTATTTACAAATTTAAGACAAATCTATTTTACATTTTTAGTAGATAATGTGATAGAAGACTTTTTTATGATTTTGCTTAGCTATTCTACCTAAAAGTGAGAGATAAATAATCTATTGAAAATGCTTCAAGTGTTCCCTAAACCAAGAGAACAAAAAGTGTCTAGGGCATTACTTTTATTTGAAATCATAGGGGTATGGATGGTTCACACGTATTGTGATGCCCAAAACACATACAGAAAACGAAATAAGTGATTTAAAGAGCTCACAGTTAATGGATTTCTCATGGTAGAAACGCATATATGAAATGATTTTTGTATTTTTCACTAAATATAATATTAACAATTTTAAAATTACAATTCTGCCCTTATTGGATGAATGATTTGGAATTTGAGATTGGTCAAAGAGTAATGAGCCTAAACAGAGGATAGGAAATGCTGGTCACAAGAAAGAGCTTTATCTTCAACAGCCCGACTTCTTATCCGTCTGTGAGGAGAAATGGCAGAAAATTTGGAATCTCAATGGCCAAGAAGAGAGATTTGTCTGATAAATCGAGGACCCAGCAAGAAACGACCATTTTCCCACTGAAAATCTCTAACCCAATTCTTGCTCGCTCTGTTGTGGCCGTGCTTGGGCTGGGATTCATCGATGCTGGGTATGCTTTCCTCTATTTTCTTTGATTTTTATTTTTTATTTTTTATTTCATTATATCTATCTTTCTCATGTAAAAGGATTTCAATGTTCAGGTACAGTGGAGACTGGTCAAGGATTGGAGTGATATCAAAGGAGACCGAGGACTTGCTGAAGCTTGCAGCTTTTGTACTCGTTCCTTTCTGTATCTTTCTCATCTTTTCTTTCTCCAGGGAACCAGAAGCTTGATTTTTTTTTTTTAATTTTTTTTTAAGATTTGTGTAATTTTGAATGTGATGCTCCGTTTGTTTCGACGTAAAATGGTTTCCGTCGTAAAATGGTTTCAGGGAAGTCATTTTTCAGGAAACCATTTTCCGTCGAAAGCATTTTTCGGTGTTTGGCGCGTACGGAAAATCGCAAATATTTTTTTATATTTTTATTCAATCATATTAAGTTATAAAAATCAATTTTTATTCACAACATAAAAATATTAATGTAAAATAATATAAAAATCATCGATGACGAGATTCCGTCACTGACCGACTAGATTCTGACTATTTTCACCTGATTCCGGCTAATATAACTAGAATTCGAGATAAAGGCCGGATTCCGGACAGTTTCGTCGAAATCTGGGATAGTCGGATTCCGGCAGTTTCGCCGGATTCCGGCCAGAGAGGCCGGATCCCGGCAGGCTGGCCGGATCTGGCCAGATCCGTCCGGCCAGCTGGCCGTTCTGGCCAGAGCCGGCCGGGAACCGGCCTCCCTGGCCAGGGCCGGCCTGGATCCGGCCTCCCTGGCCAGGGCCGGCCGGGATCCGGCCTCCCTGGCCAGGGCCGGCCTGGATCCGGCCTCCCTGGCCAGGGCCGGCCGGAATCCGGCTCTCTGGCCAGATCCGGCCTTTCTGGCCAGATCCGGTCAGATGGCCGGAATCCGGCCGGTCTGGCCAGATCCGGCCAGATGACCGGATTCCGGTCAGATTGGTCGCCGGAATCTGGCTGACCGGATTCCGTCTCCAGATTCCAGCGACATTAACGGATGTTGGATTCCGGTACCGGCAATATTTCGATGGTGGTCGGCTGCTTGAACGTGAAGGTCAACTGTGCTGTTTAAAATAGATCGACTGCGTCTGGCGTCTTCGGAAAATGATTTACGCTTTTAAAAAGCGTAAATCATTTTCCGAAATTTACTAAGCATTTTTGGTCAAATAGAAATCATTTTTCGGTTGACTATTATTTTCGCCCTTACCAAACACCGGAAAATACCGAAATCATTTTCCAGAAATCATTTTACGCCGAAACAAACGGAGCATGAAAAACAAATGATTTCGTGGGTGTCAATTTTTTCTTTATTTCATTGTGTTTAGTTCAAGTTATTTGCAGCAAATGATGCTTGTTTTTGTTAAGTGAATTCTCAAGTCTTGCAATATGAACTTGTTATCAAAGCCATAGTTTAAGAGTATTCCAAGGTATTATATCAAGGCTTCCCTAATTCTAAGAGACTCTTTTTATCTGTAACATTTCTCTTACCGAGCTTCTGAGCTTGAGAAAGATGAAAACAAGCCAAGTTCATAATAATCATGGACATTAATTTTTCCTTCAAAAAGGGTTGGACGGAATTGTTTAAATATAGGATTATAAGAACATATGCTTTTTTAATGTAACGATTTAAGAAAAGTGTTTGCCACATCTGCTATCACTCTAAAAAGACTATTCAAATTATAATTACAGCTCACTAGAATAGTTTATAAAATTTAGTTTCACTTAATAAGAAATCAGTATGAGACTTAGCACTCATGAGCTCTTTTATAATCCATCTACTCTATGTAGGTAATCATCTTCTCAATGTGGAACTGAGATATTACAAATTGCCTTAATAACATTTGTAATGATTCAAGAAAACACACTAACTACATATATGATATCATTAAAAAAGACAAGTCAAGTTACGATTGGAGTTAAAATAACTTATAAAGCATAATCTCAACTAATAAGGAACTAATGTGATACTAAGCACCCATGAGCTATATTCGCGCACTCTAAGTGGCTAAGCATCTTTCCAATATGAAACTTAAGTGTTACATTCAAATCATCACATATATTTTTAATGAAAATCACATGTTATAAGGACCAATGTCCAAAAAAAAAAAAGAAAAAAAAAAAGAAAAGAAAGAGAGAGAAAAAGAGAAATGTTATTTACCGGAAGAACTTCACTTATAACCTTTACTATTTCATTATTTTTGCAAAAAAAAGTACAAAAACTTTAAAGTGTCAATTTAGGGTATCCATCTTTCAACTTTTTTCAATTTCAACCATCTATTAGAATTTTTCATTAAATTCTGTTAAAATTTCCAAGATACCCTATTTTTTTTTAGGAAAAAAAAAATTGCTAGGATTTAGGTATTTGTCAGAATTTAACGAAATTTGCAAAAATACTCATGCTCGAATTTTGGAAATTTTTTATTTTATTTTATTTTTAAAATAAACACAGGGGTATTTTGTAAATTTTGATAGGATTTAATTGAAAATTTTAACGGAGGGTTTAAATTAAAAAAATTGAAAGATAGAAACCCTAAATTGACACTTTTTAAAGTTTGAGTACCTTTTTGCAAAAGTGATGAAATATTAGAAGTTATAAGTGAATTAGTTTTCCCTATTTTATTTCTCCATCTCTCGTTCATGAGTAATGCTAAATGTCATTTATATTTTTTTCAAATTTATTATTTAATTTGTAAGATCCACGTGCACATATTCAACGAAGAATTGAAAAAAAAATAAAAAAATCTGTGTAATGACAACAGCTTCTTCCATGCAAAACTGTAAAACTTTTTTTTTTGAAATGTGCAAAACTGTAAAACTAGTGGGCCATCAATTTGGATAATGAATAGAATATAATAACCTTACATTGTGTGGCCAAATATATGCAGAGATTGAAGTACTACTGTTGTACTTTTTCTTGACTGGTTGCTTGATAGTTACTTAAATTTGTTACCTTCACTGTAAAAAATCAAAGATTGAAATTAATGTTAAAAGACACCATAGTTAGATTTAGAGACTGATCAGATTGTTCCAGTCAAATTCTGAACTCGATCAATGGCTCACAGTTTTCACCTGACGGTAAAGATATTTAAGAATCCACAGTAGAAGATGAAAAATAACTTAACCCCTCCTTTTTGGAATCCAAATCTAGTAAATATTTCTATGGGCCAAAACTGAAATTAAAGCTGCTGCGTTTAGTGTTATGGTGCTCTCTTGCAACTCCTTGTATGATATTGGTTGGATTGGTTTGTTTTGTATTGGAATTTCGATTAAGGATGGATTATGGTTTGGATTGATTGGTTTGTTTGAGTGAAGATTGGATGGTTGGTTTGGTGTAGTATATGGGAAACTAATTGTTGGTTTGGTTGAAAGACTTGATGCATGGTTGGTTTGGTGCGGAGACAACATATTATTTCTGCTTCAAAATTATTATCTTCTTTGTAAAGACTATATTTTTCTTTATGTTTTAGTTATTTCTTATACAGTGCACTGTATAATTGGTTTCTAATGTATTTAATACTTGTGTTGATCTTGTAGACTCATGATCATCCATTCATCCAGAGGTGGCTGAAGGAAGGCATCACTGGATATGTCCTCAAACCCAACGATTACCGTTGATAGTTGGTGATGATCATGAAGTACTGGTATTTTTGTTCCTATTTTGTAATCTGTATATAAATTTTGTTTTGTAATATGTATACTTTGTTCATATCTATGATAGAGATTGATTGTGTATTTGTTGAAACAGGTGTTTTGATCTTGAATAATTGTGATTGTTGATGATCGATGGAAATGTAAATTGTCTATCAGGTCAACCGCCAAAAATTAAAATATATCTATATTTGGGAGAGCAAAATTAAAAAAAAAAAAAAAAAAAAAAATCAATTTTTGCCAGATTTAGTGACATGTTATTGTTTGACATGTCACTAACTTAGTAACGTGCTAGTATTTGACACGTCACTAAATGCTTAGTGGTGATGTAATGATTTTTCACGTTGGAGACACGTCATTAATGACACGTCACTAAAATTTAATGATGTGCCAGACTCCCTGACATGTCACTAAATTTTTTTAACTATTTTTTTTTTTTTTTTTGGTCTAGCCAAAAAATAACAAAAGAGATCTGTTTTGTAGAAAGAACTTTTTATCCCTCGAATCTTCTCTCTAGGGAGCTTTGCAGTTTGCCGAATGGGAATGAGTGAAACAGAGAGAGATATATTTTATGGTCTAGATTTTATTTATTTTGTATGATTACATAATGTCATATTATTAAAATTCACTATCAGATACTCATGGACAAAAAGGATAACTTGATATTAATAAATAAATAAATAATACGTGGCCTACCAATCAATTGAGAATTGATAGACATACAACCCAAAAGTTTTTGAAGTTTGTCCACTCATATATATATATATATAGTTGGCCATAAATTTTGACAATTAAAACCATGTTAATTAGATTTGGCAAAAGATCAATAATAATAATAATAATTGAATTCAAAAGCTTTAACTATCAAGGATGGACGAAGATTTCATGTTTTATTTGTTAAATCACAATTTATCTCGAGAGTTAAAATGATAAGAAAGTGTAAATTTAATAATTTAATAAATATTTAAACTTTTCATCCGGCGTGAGCTCAAACTCTCACTTAATAAGTAAGATCCAACACGTAAATTTTGAAGTTAGGGTTCGAATTTAAGACATCTACTCTAATACGATATTAAATCAACACGTATTTCAAAACATAAATTAATAAACATAAATAGTAAATTTAATCATTAAATTAATATTTTAACACGTTCTAGTTTTAGTTGCTTTTTCCTTAATTAATTTTTCAAAAGACATGGAATATGATCATCTCTAGATCTATTTCATAATCATGATTTAAAGTTGGTACATCTAACGATGTACATTAAGTTAATATTGACACATCTTTTAAAAAGTTTTAAAAATATGAAATCATGTATACCGTTAAATGCACAAACTTTAAATCATAACCATGAAATAGATATTGTTCATTTCGTTTGAAATGGAGAGGATCTTACAAGTGAGAGGTCTTCATTAAGACCGATAAATATTGGTCTCGTATCTACCCTAAATTATGTTGAAATTAAACCCAACCTCACTCCAACGTGAATATTCATGAGCAGGAGAAGAAGCTATTGGGGATAGAATTTTTCTCTAAATTGAGTTAGAGGGACTGAATCAAATTAGAGAGATGAAAATTTAGTGCTTCTCACATGATCAAATAACAGAGAATAATTTTATATACTAAATTGGAAGAAATTCCTTAAACTCAATTTAAAGAAAAACTATATATGTTCAAGCTAAATGTGGCAATTCATATTCACGTGTCGAGCTCGGGTCTTATCGAAGCATGAGTATAAGACTATATAAATCAACTTTAACCTGACTCATTTAATAAAACGGGTCAAACTGTTAGAGAATATATTTCCTAAGAAATATATTAATATTATATTGTACGTTACTTACTTTTATAGAATTGATTGTAATTAAATATGATTGATTTGATTATCATACTTATTTGTATAAGTTCTTCTATAAATAAGAGTCTTCTATATTGTAAAATCATCAAGAGAAATAAGCGTATAATATAGTCTTTTAAACTTTATCATGTTGACGTAGATTATAGATATATAAAATCACGTATAATTCATTGTTTTTATTTCTTTTAATTATTTTCTCTATTATATTTATTTTTTTATTTGATTATAATTTTCTTTACAAACTCCATAATGTTAACCCGCAAACTTCTTGTCAAATACGTGTCGTGTTCGCGGGCCGTATAATCCAAACTAAAACACTTGGTAGTCTTTGATGAAAAAAATTACCATTTGAAATACGTGGCAGGCATCTATAGGTCCCACTACATATCAGAAGCGGGTCCAATCCAGGAGATGATGAGATAACCTTCTGATCAGCTGCTTCTACTTTCCAATGACAAACCTAGAAATCCAGAGAAAGATTGAGAGAGAGAGAGAGAGAGAGAGATAGAGAGAGAGAGGTGATGAGGTGTTAAGGTGAGAGAGGAGAAAAATGAGAGGCCCCAAATCGCTAGCCTTACATGCTCTCTGTTCGTGTGCTTAAGGGGAGGACTGAGGAGGCCTTAGCCTACCTTATCCTATCCACCACACACTCACACACACAGATCTCTCTCTCTGTGTCTCTCTCTCAGCTTATAACCTTCTCACTCTCTGTCCCCAGCAACTCCTTCACCTTCCTCTTTAATATGCTCAAAAGCACCACTAGTACTATTCTCTCTTCGATTCAGTTCCCACCCTTTTTCAGCTCTGTCCCTTTCGAAATCTCTGCTCATCGATTCCATTACCAAATTCTGATATTGTTAGTGACATTCTTTGCTATTTAGTATTGTATTTTTCTACAGGAAAATCAAGTTCTTGTTGAGATTGAGCTTTCCACTCAAGCCTGGTTTTATTAGTTTAATGAAAGAAAGTTCTGACTTTTGGAAGGAGAGTTGATTATTATAAAGCCGCGCGCTGCACCGTGTATGCTGAGGAAATTGTTTATTCTGCAAAATTCAGTCTTAACCCAATTGAAGCAAACAAGTTTTAATACTAACCCAACAGTTTTCATGTGCAATGGCTCCCAAAACAGGCAAGGCGAAACCCCATAAAGCCAAGGGAGAGAAGAAGAAGAAGGAAGAGAAAGGTCTCTCTCTCTCTCTCTCTCTATATATATATATATATATACACAACTTAGTTCTTCTTCTTTTTGGATTAATTACTTCTCCAAAAGATAAGGTTCTATGTCATATAATTGTTCTTTGCATCTGAAAGTTGAGCTCAAATTTGGCTGCTCTTCCACCTTTTCGTTTCTAATCAAACTTTCATGCTTGTATGCAGTTTTGCCCAATATAATTGAGATTACAATTGAAACACCAGAAGACTCACAAGTGACCCTCAAGGTTTGGACATCCATCAATTATAATGCTAATGTATTATACCTTTCTGCCTGTTTGTTGCTCTACGTGAATGACATGTTATACTAGTATTGTATTACGTACAATCCTCAGTATTAGCCTTCCCTCTTCTTCTTCTTCTTCTTCTTTTTTTTTTTTTTTTTTTTTTTTTTCATTTTTTTTTTTCTGAAACTCTTTCTATTTTTTAGAATTTTATCTCAATTTATTTTATTTTTGTATTTAAATTTGGGGTGCAGGGAATCTCCACGGACAGGATTCTAGATGTGAGGAAGCTGTTAGGAGTCCATGTCGAGACGTGTCATTTGACTAACTTCTCCTTATCCCATGAGGTACTCTTTGCTTTCACCTCTTGTACTTTTTGTTAACATATGTATCCGTGGACCCCACTTTCTTTATTTATTTTTGTATGGTCCATATTTGCCTTTTTTAGATCGAATTATGAATATTGCTAAATTAATTATTTTTCGAAAATTTAAATTTATAAGGTAATTCTTTGTTAGATTGGGCCAATGCTGAAGTGGATAATCCACGTCGGAACATGTAACGAAAATAACGTCCAAAACGGTTAACTTCATCTCATTTTACTATTGAGCAGGTGAAAGGACCCCGGCTGAAGGATTCGGTGGACATCCTCTCCCTCAAACCCTGCCACCTCTCCATTGTCGAAGGTAATCAACGGTCCATATTTGTTGAATTTGAGATAATTTATTTTATAATCATTTTATTTAATTATTTGATTGAAAAATTAAAATTTATATATAAAGAATTATACGTAGTAGAAAATCCATCAAAACTTGGATAATATTTTTTTTAATTTTTTTTTGAGCCCTTTTCTTTTGTGTTTTTATGCAGAGGACTATACAGAAGACCTTGCAATCGCTCACATCAGGCGACTCCTCGATATTGTGGCCTGCACCAACTCGTTTGGGCCCGCGTCCTCTTCGCCCAAGACTTCGGGCCGAGCGGCCCAGTCCAAAGAGCCCGGTCCAGCGGAGGCCGAGCCTTCTCAGAGCCTGAGCTCGGACCATGGTGAAGATCCTACCCACAAGAAACCGGGCGGGGCCCAGCGAGTTGGCGGCCCCGTGCCCAACAAGAGCGGCCCCGATGGGACCGAGCGAGCCGACGTGGCGGCCGTGTCGATGTACCCGCCGCCGAGGCTCGGCCAGTTCTACGAATTCTTCTCTTTCTCGCATCTCACGCCGCCGGTGCATTGTGAGTTATCTTCGCTTTCTCGTTTGTGTGCATGTAACTGTTTGTGGAAATGTCTCTGTGGACTCTGAGTTTTGTTTGTTTTTGGAGTTTTGGAATTTATGTTCTTTTTCTTCTATGCATGTGTGGTTAATGAACGATATTTTCCTAAGCTTCATTCATGTAGCGTAGTGCCAGAAATACACCGAGTTTTATACAAATTTACGTGTGGCGATGTCGGTTAGAATATAAAATAAGTCTCTTCTTATTAGTTTGAGTATATGGAATAAGTGATGATTTAAAATTGGTATCAAAGCCAAATGTCCTTACTTCAAACGTTGACTATGTGATTCACTTCTTATTTCAATTAAATATTTCACGTATTGAGCTTCTATAATTCCGGGGTGAGTTTGAGCCCAATGTGAAAGGGAGTATTATAATATAAAATAAATGTTTACATTCATCTTTTTCTATCGGCTTAAGCTTTTAGAATAAGTAGTGATTTAATAGCAAATGAGCTCTTTGCACGTTGAATTTCATGCATGTGCTTGACAAATTTGTGGTCAAGTTAGTTTGCTATTCTTTTTCGTAAAGTTTTGAGTATTTCGAGCATTTCTAATGAGGTTCTTTTCCCTGTCGATTTCGTTTACGGGAAAATGTTGATGGGATTTTTGTGGTTTAATGTAACAACTCGAACATGCAAAGCACGATTGCCTTTTCACAGCTCAACATGAGGCTTCTTTGTTGATTGTGTTTCGGTTTCGCTTTGCAGACATTCGAAGATCTACTCGTCCCTTCCTTGAAGATAAAACAGAAGATGATTTCTTTCAAATTGATGTGAGGCCCCCCACCCCATTTCATTGTTTTAGTTTTATAGCTGTGAAACTGGTTATACTTTTGATCCACTGAACTCATTGGCACCCGTGGTTGACTAACACATGTTTTTGTTTGGTATGGGTGTGTAATTGTAACTGTGAAGGTTCGAGTTTGCAGCGGGAAGCCAACGACAATTGTTGCTTCCAGAAAGGGGTTCTACCCTACTGGGAAACACATTCTTCTCAGTCACTCTTTGGTTGGTTTGCTGCAGCAGATAAGCAGGGCTTTTGATGCCGTAAGTTTAAAATGATTTCCATTTTTTTGTGTTTTCTCAAGTATACTTGCTTTTCTTATTTATTCTGTTTTTTTGTTTGGTTTTTCTCTGCATGTATGTCTATAGTGTTCATTTTTTATTATAAGCTAAAGTAGTCATCAAACTGATCTTTTGCTTGCAGGCGTACAAAGGCCTTATGAAAGCTTTCACAGAGCATAATAAAGTATGTATTTCTCGCTATGTACCCTCCACACATTGATAATAATCAGTGATTTTACATTCACACTTTTCTTTTCTTTTCTTTCTTTCTTTTCTTTTCTTTTTTTTTTTTTTTTTTTCTTTTTTTTTTTTTTTTTTTTTTTTTTTTCAGTTTGGCAATCTTCCTTACGGTTTTCGGGCAAATACATGGGTTGTCCCCCCAGTTGTTGCCGATAACCCATCTGTTTTCCCGCCACTTCCCATGGAAGACGAAAACTGGGGAGGAAATGGCGGTGGGCTTGGAAGAGATGGAAAATATGATTACAGACAGTGGGCAAAGGAGTTTGCCATTCTGGCAGCAATGCCTTGTAAAACGGCAGAAGAAAGGCAAATTCGAGATCGGAAAGCCTTTCTGCTTCACAGTTTATTCGTCGACGTGTCAGTCTTTAAAGCTGTTGCAGCAATCAAGCATCTTATTGACAGTAATCAATGCTCTTTAAATAATCCCACCATTTCAACCTTGCATGAGGAAAGGGTTGGAGATTTAATTATTAAGGTGACAAGAGATGTACCTGATGCAAGCACGAAGTTGGATTACAAACATGATGGGAGTCAAGTTCTGGGAATGTCACAGGAAGAGCTTACTCGGAGAAATATACTTAAAGGCATAACTGCTGATGAGAGTGCTACTGTTCATGTGAGTAAATAGATTAGATAAATTAAGTTGTCAAAACATGTTATATTAGTTGCTGAGGTCATCTTTTGGTCTTGTAGGATACTTCTACTTTAAGTGTTGTGGTAGTTAGACATTGTGGCTATACAGCTGTTGTGAAAGTTTCAGCTGAGGTGAATTGGGAGGGTGTTCCTATTCCCCAGGACATTGACATTGAGGACCAGTCTGAAGGAGGTGCCAATGCCTTGAATGTCAACAGGTCAGTCAATCTATCTTGGGCTCGTTATTCATTTGTGTAATTAATGGGACCAAAGTGCAGAATCAATTGTCTGCTTATTTTTTTGGGACACCTCTTACTTTGTTCAGAAATAAATTGTCTATTCTATATACTCACTGTTAAGAATTTAGCAGCCTTGATGGTATTATGAGTGATTGACATACTTTTTGTGTATGAATTACCTTTCAGCTTGAGAATGCTATTACACAAGCCTTCCACGCCTCAATCATCTAGTACAGGTCAACGAGTACAGAGTGCAGATACTGAAAGTTTACGTGCTGCTAGGTCTTTGGTTAGGAAAGTATTAGAAGAAAGTTTGCTGAAGTTTCAGGAAGAGCCCACTAAACAGACTAGGTCTATCAGATGGGAGCTCGGAGCATGTTGGGTGCAACATTTGCAAAACCAAGCTTCAGGGAAAACTGAGTCTAAGAAAGCTGAAGAAGCTAAGCCTGAGCCAGCTGTAAAGGGCCTTGGGAAGCAAGGAGGACTGCTTAAGGAGATAAAGAAGAAAACAGATGTCAAAAGCAGCAAAGCTGAACTGGGGAAGGAAGTTTCTATGAATAACAACCTTGACATAAACAATAATCAGCAGGAATTGGAGAAACAAGATAAGGAGAAGGAAATGATGTGGAAAAAGCTACTTCCTGAACCAGCATATTTACGCCTTAAAGAATCAGAGACCGGTCTTCATCATAAGGTTTGCCAGCTGCGTTCACCCGAGAATAACTAGTTAACCCAATTTGATCTATATAGTTTTGAAACTCATTTCCAAGAACTGAAGATTTCGGTATTGAGCATTCTTCTTGATACATGCTTGTGAAATACAGTTTTTCTTGTTGCTTCATCTCATGTAGCCTTTCTAATTCATATGTGGTCTGGTGCCTTCATATTTCCAGCTGCCTGAGGAGTTGACTGAAATGGCTAATAAATACTATGCTGATACTGCACTTCCAAAGCTGGTTAGTTCCTGAAATATCAAAATCTTCTTTCGCCCTGAGGTGTTTGACTTAATTTATTTGATGGTTGTGACTTCAAATTTATTAGGTGGCAGATTTTGGGTCCCTTGAACTTTCACCAGTTGATGGAAGAACGTTGACAGATTTTATGCATACCAGGGGTTTGCAAATGTGTTCCTTAGGGCGTGTGGTAATTACTTTATATTATTAGTTTCATTTTAAATTTCTGTTACTTCTTCTTCCACCATTTTCATGATGATTGGGTTGCCTCTTTTTTTTTTCTTTTTTTTTTGGGTTAGAAATCATTTTTCTATTTGACTATTATTCATGTTCCAACTGCACATTTGCACCTACACTGATACATGCTACTCCAGTTTGCCACCAAACCTACACAAAAGTCAACAATTGTTATTGGATCTAACTAACAAAAACAAAGTAAATGTCAGAGAAGGCCCTTAGTATATTGTTATTGTTAAATCACCAATTATCCCAGAAACTTAAGATAATATGAATGAGTAAATTTAATCATTTAATTAATACTTAACACTCTCTCTCACATGCGAGACCAAACAACATGTGGATTATTTTATTTGAAATGAAGGGATAAACTGTAGAGTCAATATTTGAACTCAGTACCTTTGTTTTGTTACCATGTTAAATCACCACTTATTTCAAAAAGCTTAAGCTAATAGGACAAGGCAAATTTAATCATTTAACTAACACTTCAACAATTATCAATAATATAACTTTGGACGGGACAAGGTTAAAGTATCAAGTTCTCAATACCTATAATTTCTTCCTTGTGTGAAATTGATTTTTAAGGACTTGAGTCACTGAAGTTTCTGCAAATTTAGTTTCCTTTATTTATCGCTCTCCACATAGTAAATCGGTTCTTCTATGTTGTTTTTCCTCTTATCTTCCTATGTTTACACATATGAAACCGTATAAGTTCTGCTCAATCTTGTCACCTTTGTCAATGACGCAACAAGTTCTGCCAACTCTCATGCTGAGATGTCTCAAAAGAATTATATATTTACAAGGTTTGAGACTGTCGAAGCTTATTTTTGTTCTATCAATGCAGGTTGAACTTGCAGATAAGCTTCCTCATGTTCAATCACTCTGTATACATGAGATGGTTGTTCGAGCCTACAAGCACATATTGCAAGCTGTTGTTGCAGCAGTTGATAATGTTGCTGACTTGGCTGTGTCAATAGCATCGTGTTTAAATTTATTATTAGGAACACCATCACTTGAAAACCCTGATGTGGATATTACTAACGATGACAAGTTAAAATGGAAGTGGGTGGAAGCATTCCTTTTGAAGAGGTTTGGTTGGCATTGGAAATGTGAAAGCTCTGAGGATCTGAGAAAGTTTGCCATTATCCGTGGGCTGTGCCACAAGGTTCAAATTAGATTCCCTCATTATAATCCATCTTCCCTCAAAGTGATTTTTATTTTTTTGTCTCCAGCTTTAAATGGATTCATCTTTTGTCAGGTTGGACTTGAGCTTGTTCCTAAGGACTATGATATGGACAGTGCATTACCTTTTAGGAAGTCAGATATCATTAGCATGGTCCCCGTTTACAAGGTAACATATAATCCATTGTTCACGTTAAAACTGGGAATTCCAATTCTCTTTAGGATTCTAGAAGTACTTTGACAATGTTGACTTCTTCCCACAGCATGTTGCATGTTCCTCTGCTGACGGGCGTACATTGTTGGAGTCTTCCAAAACTTCCTTGGACAAAGGCAAATTGGAGGATGCTGTTAATTATGGCACGAAGGTATTGAAAAACTTCTTCTTTGTTGTCCTATTTGTCTTTCATTTTTTTTTTCTTTTCTTAAATAAATTTCCAGTTAATGAGCTATTATTTCGTTTGGAATTTTGAAGGCACTCTCAAAACTTGTGTCTGTCTGTGGTCCTTATCATCGAATGACAGCTGGAGCATATAGTCTTCTGGCTGTAGTTCTCTACCATACAGGGGATTTTAATCAGGTATATGCTTGAAGTATATGCATATCTCTATGCGTGGATTGTATGACTAGTGATATATGCTGGCATATGTTATGTCTTGTCTGGTTCACTTTGCATCTTGATTTTATTGCTATAGTTATTATTTGGGTCAATATGACATGAAATTTCAATTAACAAACATACTAATGCTGTATATGTGACAGATGTTGACAGAGTCACCAACCTACCCGACATGTTTGGTTTTATTTTGCTTTTCTTTTTAGAATTATGATACGAAATAACAAGCATTGATTCAAATATAGTTCTAATTTCTTGATATGTTAAAAATGATACTGCTTGTCCATATTACCATCCGAAACAACGATTCAAATCTGTGTGAAAAAGAAACAAGATGGATCTTGGTTCTTGACTCTTGGCATTGATTTATTCGATACCACACCCTTTGTGATATAAACAATTCTCCTAGATACAGGTTTACTATATATTAAACACACACACATGCTCAATGTCAAATAGAGGAAAAGAAAAAAGGTAAAGTTACCCATGTTCTTCTAATGTAAGGTTTTATGACTTTATTTTATATATATATTATAACAATGTGTCAAGGATTTTCCTTATGTTGACTGTTGATAGGATATTGGAAGGAAACTCCTCAGCATTATATTTTAAGAATATATTTCCTTCACATAAAACCAAAGTAGCTTTACAGAGTTTTGGCAAAGTTTGCTGGAAAATATGGAGCTCTATAACGATTGGTTTGTAATCTGTTGTTTCTTTTGGGGTACATGATAAAATATAGATCCGAAGCATGCACCAAGCCAACTTACCCAAAATTACAAGCATGTTCCAAGTACATTTTAACTCTAAAGCATGAGCTTTACATGATTGTTTATACTTTATGATTTGTGAAGTAAAACTTACAGAAAATAATAAATTTGAGAATAAAAGGTATTTATTCTAGATTAATTTATCTATCTTAATCTTAAGTATAACCTTCACGATTTGAACATGTTTGATGGATGCTCCCATGTAAATTATGTACTTACTGTTTGACAGGTAATGTCAGCTTTAGACTTATTTAATTTATTGACCTTGTTTTCCTTGTTTAGGCAACCATTTATCAGCAAAAAGCATTGGATATTAATGAGAGAGAGCTTGGACTCGATCACCCTGATACAATGAAAAGTTATGGAGATCTAGCTGTTTTTTACTATCGACTTCAGCACACAGAGTTGGCCTTGAAGTATGCTTTCATAGTTACCAATAATATTTTTCCTAGCTGACTTAATATTATGGCGGCTATCCTTGTCATGTTTTCATTGCTTTCTAGTATTAGGAACATCTTTGCACACTGGTATTTGACTATATGCATGATGCACCTAGTTCATTAATATTGGGAACTACCATAAACTATTCCATGCTATTCTGTTTGTTTCCATCATATCTTTTCTAGTGTACTTTCAAATCCCATTCTCTTAGCTTCAATTTCTTTTCTTTTTGTTTGCGATATGTTATTGCACCTGTTTAAGTGAAAAGATCTTAGATTCAAATGATCACTCTGTAACTGTTCAGTGGGCTTACTATATGACGATATGCACTCAAAATATGGATCATTTTCAGTCTCTTATCACCTGCAAGGAAGTTATAACAAAAAAAGAAGAAGATAGATAGTAATTATAATAAAAGTTTACTAAACCTTGAAGAGTTAAAAAAGGGATCTCATCTGTTTCACTTCATGGAAAGATAGCATCAAGATAACCCATTGATACTTTCGTCTCAATTATATAATCAGAGGCTTCCATAACTCCTTTAGTAGTTAAAAGTGAACCTTCTTGTTTGAGGTTACTGAAATGAGTCCTTGGAGAGGCTTAAATGTTAACTCGATTTAAAAATCTAAATATACAATAAATGTTAACATGCAAAATGAATGATAAAAATTTTAAATGACAGTATTCACGTCCCTAAGTGTATGAGCAAGGAGAATCAAGAGAAATACATGGCAGAGAACTAAATATGTGATCTGCTATATCCTTATGTTAAGCAAATCATGCCGTGTAGCAAACACATCGAAAATTAGAGAGGGGCATATTATGGAAGCAAGGAGCACAGCACATGGGTATACAAGTAGAGAACACAATTTCTTTTTATAAACTAGTTCCAATTGAGTTATATAATCATATTTTGAGCTGCATCAAGGGGATATCATTATGAGAAAACATGAATAATTATTCTCACTTGCTAATTCTAGGTACGTCAATCGTGCTCTTTATCTCTTGCACTTAACATGTGGGCCTTCTCATCCGAATACTGCTGCCACTTACATCAATGTAGCAATGATGGAAGAAGGTTTGGGGAACGTCCATGTTGCTCTTAGGTATCTCCATGAGGCATTGAAATGTAACCAAAAACTACTTGGGGCTGATCATATACAGGTTAACTCTCTCTCTCTCTCTCTCTCTCTCCCACGCGCGTGTGCATTAGGGAAGAATTTTAAAAGTAGGTAAATGTAATGTTACAACTATTAGTCGTGCTCTTACGCCACATCCAGATATCCAAGTTGAAACTGTATATGATCAACGTTCTGATGTTGGATATAATTTTGTATCTATTGAATGAACAAAAGCATTGGAATCCAAACACTGGGTCAGGGAGGAAAATACTTACCAAGAAAAAAAGGTCATAGAGGAAAAACAAACTGCTCAATAGCCAATGTTCCACTCCTTTCTATTTGAACATACGACATTGTAAATTAACTCAAACTACAAGAAAAACCGGTAAGAGTATAGCAAAATTTTGGGAATCTTTATTGGACTCGGGCACTTAATAAATTCATTGGTATGCGATGTCAACTTATAATTAAATTCATTAGTTATGTCCTATTATGTTGAATATGACCAGAGAATAATAATCTTTAATTACCTGCTTAACTATGATTTAACAAACTCTGATTTCTTCAATGATTTATAGACTCTTTTTGGAACACTAAACAAAATTGGGAAAATGAATTTGATAGTATAGCTAGAATGGGTAAAGTTTGTGTGGGTCAAGGTTCACTATATTGACCATAATATGTTTGTTATTATGAAACTTATCACTGACCTAACTAACTATGATTACATTCAAATTTGAAATTTCATTTTGAGGCATTCAATTAGCCAAATCAAATCAAAATGCTCAATGCCTAATGTTCTATAAGATCGTAAACTACCTAAGTAACCCAACCTACCAACCCATGATTTGAAAATAATGATAATTTGGGAACTAAAATATGTTAAATATTTTATAAGAGTATTTATATTTAAATGGATTTGGTGATAGTCAGTTAGCTCCCTTACGTTCATATTCCCAATATCTTAAATTTAGGACTGACAATATCTGTGTATACTTGTTTGGAACAGTCATTGATGACTTGTACCCTTGCATGTTTAACAATAATTCTCGCTTGTTCAGACTGCTGCCAGTTATCATGCAATAGCAATTGCTCTCTCTTTGATGGAGGCATACTCCTTAAGTGTTCAGCATGAACAGACTACCCTACAGATACTGCAGGCCAAACTAGGGTCTGAGGATCTACGAACACAGGTAGTATTTTGTTTAGCATTTGATGCTTGACTGTCAATTTATGTACTGATCATTGTTCCTCATATCTGTATGCAATAAACTTCTGTAGGATGCTGCTGCATGGCTTGAGTACTTTGAGTCCAAGGCTCTGGAGCAACAAGAAGCAGCACGCCATGGTACCCCAAAACCAGATGCCTCAATCTCCAGCAAAGGTCATTTAAGGTAATAATTACAAGCAGAATAATTGTTTCTGTCCATATTGTTCAACTGATAGCTTTCATCTAATGGTAAAGAGTCCAAAGGATTGTTGTCGGTCACTTAATATATGTACACTCAATCTGCTCATTCTATGTTCCAAGGTTTTGCTTACATGTCAATGCTATTCATTGCCTAACTGATAAGATAATGGAGATCTTTTGTCATGATTGTGTGATGATTCAGTAGTCACGCTCAGCGGTTGAGCCAGAAATTTCTTTTTCCTTTTTTCTTTTTTCTTTTTGGATGGGAGGGGGGAGGAGGGTGCTTGGCCCCTTTAAAGCTCTTACTTCGCTCCTGGTCATACCTAATGCATGGTTGGTCAGTCAAACTTTATTAATAATTGTGTTTGAAAGGCTTCCAGCAGTTCATTACTGTATGCTTTTGGCCACACTGTACGTTTCTTTCTGCTGTTGATGGTTGTGTTGTTGTTGCCAGGCCCATCATCATTGTTGATGTAATTAGAAACCCATGAAAGATTTTAATGCATGTGTTGAAATGTTGAACAACTTATATAAAAAAAAAGAAAAAAAAGAAATGTTGAACTGAAGTTACTCCTACACAAACTTTTCAAAATTAATCAAATTAAATTTGGCAAACGAACTATGTGATGACTTTTATCTGAAAGATTCTTTTTATTTTTTTATTTTTTTTTATTTTTCCAATTTATATTGAATTCAACAATTACATTCAATATCTCTGTTTTTTTTTTTTTTGGATTAGTGTATCGGACCTTTTGGATTATATAACACCAGATGCAGATATGAAAGCGAGAGAGGCCCAAAAGAAAGCTCGTGCCAAGGTCAAAAAGCTACCAACTTAACCCTAGTTTTCTTTTATCTTCTCATCGTACTTTTTTCTCATTGCCAAAATAATCTGATTTCCCTTCATCATACAGATTAAAGGCAAACCAGGCCAAAACTGGGAAACAGTCTCAGATGAATATCAGAAGGATGAAATTTTATCGCCAAGTTATCCCATTGCAGAAAATTCAAGTGACAAAGAAAACACAGCCGAAGCTCAGTTTGCAGAACCTAGAGACGACAAACCTGATTCAAGCCTTTCTGATCAATCAGTACTGATAACAAATGATGATGTGGCGCAAGATGACACCTCTGATGAAGGATGGCAAGAAGCCGTTCCTAAAGGTCGCTCACTTACAGCTCGCAAGTCTTCTAGTTCAAGGAGGCCAAGCCTAGCAAAACTAAATACGAACTTCATGAATGTACCCCCATCATCAAGATACCGTGGAAAGTCTGCTAATTTCGCATCCCCAAGAACAACCCAAAATGAGCCTGTTGCTTCAACTGGACCTGCTCCACCTGTTACAAAGAAGTTGGCTAAGAGTGCAAGCTTCAGTCCTAAGTTGAATAACTCTAGCAACTCAACTAGTGGGGCAGAGAAATTAGCTAACCCAAAGTCGGCCCCTGCTACCCCAGCTTCCACTGATCAAGTTGCTAAGTCTGCTCCTGCGGCAAGTCCGATCAGTGTTCAGGCGGCTGGAAAACTTTTCTCCTACAAAGAAGTTGCTTTGGCTCCACCTGGAACAATTGTGAAGGCAGTGGCAGAACAGTTGCCAAAAGGAAATCTTCCCAAAGAACAAAATCTTCAGGCTAGCCAGGAGGCAGCTGTGACAGATCCCACTCTTAGCGAGGTGACGACAGTAAAGGACGCAAAGGAAGAAAAAGTTGATAACCCCAAAAGAGGGAAACATCTACAGGTTTCTAAGAAGGAAACAAAAGGCAAGGTCAATGAAGAAGAAAAACGAGAAAAGAAAGTTGACTTTGTGGCATCAAAATCCCTTGAGGTTGTAAAGAGTGCTGCTCAAGATATCATAGTGGAAGGTGAAAAAGTAGAATTAAAGAGTGATGCTGTTAAAGACACTGAAGCAGAAACTAGAAATGTTGCAGTCCTCGGAGTTGAGAATCCTGATATCTCTCGGGATTTGAAGGCCAGTACTTTCAAAAGTGAAGTGTTGGGAACAGTGGGGCCAGATGGTTGCTCAGAAACTTCTCCTGATTCTGGATCTGCTTTAATTGAAAACACAAATCTTTTGCCTGATAAAGATGCCCCCATTTCTGAAGAAAAGGTCGCAGATGGAGATGAAAATAATGTTGACTTAGGTGTTAAGCCAAAGCCAACTGAAGGAGAAAAGCAAGATGAAGCAGAAACCGGAAAGGAGACAACCAAGAAACTTTCTGCTGCTGCACCTCCATTTAATCCATCCACAATTCCAGTCTTCGGCTCGGTTCCAGGATTCAAAGATCATGGAGGAATTCTGCCCCCACCAGTTAATATTCCTCCTATGCTTACAGTCAATCCTGTCCGTAGATCACCTCATCAATCAGCAACAGCGAGGGTTCCATATGGTCCCCGACTATCCGGTGGCTATAACAGATCAGGAACTCGAGTTCCACGCAATAAAGCTGGGTTCCACAATGGCGAACACAATGGAGATGGGAATCACTTCAGCCCTCCTCCTTTAATAATGAACCCACATGCAGCTGAGTTTGTACCTGGCCAACCTTGGGTTCCCAATGGCTATCCACTATCTCCAAATGGTTATTTGGCTTCTCCAAATGGTTTTCCCATGTCCCCAAATGGTATTCCAGTGTCACCAAATGGATATCCAGCATCAGTAAATGGTATTCCAGTGAGTCAAAATGGATTTCCCGTATCTCCAATCAGTTCGGTAGAATCAACACCAGTTGTAAATGTTGACAATGGTGTTGAAAACAAAGATGAAGCTGCAGCAGAAGCAGAAGCGGAAGCGGAAGCGGAAGCTGAAGCAAGTACTGAGAAGTCATGTACAGAGGTTGAACATGAAAAACCACCAATTGAGCAGAAATCGCAAGAAGATCAAGCTGTAGACAATGAAAACAATCATCCTGAAGTTGAAGAAAAGACTACAGATATAGTCCCAGTCACTGCTGCTGGTGACAATGTTGTGGCAAAAGAAACTTGCAATATTGCAGTGGTTGAGGAAAAACCAACCAAATGTTGGGGAGATTACAGTGACAGCGAATCTGAGATTGTTGAAGTTACAAGTTGAGGGCGGATCATGAATTTCCTTTTAGATGCAACAGCCATGTTCACAGCCCAGGGTTGTATTGCATGAGACAACAGAAGTGATAAGATACAGTTAATCATGACAGAGAAAAAAAATTTCTGTCAACTCTGCAGCATAATGGACTGCAAGCCAGGCATTGTGAATACACTCGGTACAGTTTGGGTTTGCCGTAGCAACTAGCAAGGAGGAGAATCATTAATGTAAAGTGAGTTAATAAGCTGCAGATGTGCGAAGGAAACACACGACGGCGGAAGGATCTCTCGAGTAGTTTGTCGGTGACTTAAGTCTCCTTTTATATTTTTGTTCATTTTTATATTTTATTCTTTTTTTCCTGCTATAAATTTTGTTATTGCCATATTAAAACAGATAGAACAGTGGACGGTTTATGCTTTCAAGGTCATTCTCTTAGAACTGATGACTGCATGGAAAATCTGCAATAATAAACTTCAATGTTCTTGCATGTATCCAGCTGTGTCATAGTTTTGATCTTTTGCTTCTCAATTTACATTGTCCAAAATATGCCACAGTAGTCAGGTTATGGCACAATATCCATTTATTTGTTAATGTTTTTTAGTGGGTATATTTTGTTTTGTTGTTTGAAAAAAGTGCCTTTATGTGAGATAAAGGTGAAAATAATTTTGATTATTTTGTGTTTTTTGTTGTTTACTAATGTTTTTGTTTTGAAAAGAGAAAACAAAAAGAAAGAAAAAGTGTTATCAAACAAACATGTCCACCTTTTTCAGTAAAAATTACAACTTCTTTTCTGATTGTTAAGGGTTTCGCAACCTGCCACAAAAGGCAGGTGGGAGTAGCTTTCTTCAAAGTGATGCTTGTTTTAGTGGATGTCTTAAACCTCATTCATAAGACATTAGCTCACTTGATGATTCTTTGAAAGGATAAGCATCTACAAATATCAATGTACTTTCTCTATGATTGATATAATTAATTAGGAATCATACAATTCTTTGCACTTGCACTCTTGGATCCTACTTTATAGCCATACAGTCTAAACAAGTTTAGATAGTATGACAGAACAAACAAAATATGCGGTGCTAATAGTTCTCTCACAATGTCTTGAGCTCAGTACAAATATCAATACATTCCTGAGATGACACAATTACAGCAACATGAGCAAATGCCAGGGTCAATTTCTAGCTAATTGCATGGTGGAATGGCTAAGACGTACAGGTTGGTGATCCCCGGCGAAAATCCAACATAACCAGAGTGGCAGCGCTGTGTGCAAGCGCCCCCAGAACAACGAACACGTGGAAGATCTGGTGGCTGTGCCCAGCAATATCAAATGCACCAGGCTTCCATCGCTCTGGTATTCTACTCACATAGACTCCAGCTCCTGCAGCATACGAAATTGCCATAGCAATTTCATACCCCATGGAAACAAAGATTTGTGGATGGCCCCAGTGGAGAGCAACAGCATGAGCTGCTGGTATCACTCCGGAGAAGCCCATGGCAAGGAATAGGGAGGCTCTGAAGGTGCGGAAACGAGGAGCTGAGAGAGCAGGCGAGAGAAGGGTAACGATGGCGAGGATACCCAGCACAGATATGGAGGTCAGATAGAAGAAACGCGAATAGGGGTTGCACAGGAAGGCGTAGTAGATGGGTGCAAAGAAGGAACAAACTATCATCACCGATATGCCGGCATAATCTAGGCGCCAGAAGAAAAGGTTGAGGCGTTTTGAGTGGCAAGCAAGGAGGTGGGAAAGGGAGCTACAAACCAAGCAGCCCATAGCTCCGGCTAAGAAAACAAACCAAGGCCATCTAGGAATAGACTCAAAAGAACTGTCATCTTCTCGTGCAGCCAAAACAGATGACTCTGAAATCTGCCTCAATTGCGAGTCCTGCAAACAAGCACCAATACACGTAAGCATTGATCACACATCCCTCTGCTCTAATTCTACGTCCATTATAGTAATCAAAGTGTAAAATATCTCCTTCATTGACTCCAATTCTCTACCTTTGTGCTACAACAGTAGAAAAATATGTACCAGGGTTCTAATGCATTAGAATTGGTTCAAATAGTAACCTCCTCAATAGGGACTCACTCAAAGCACACTAGACAAACATGTCATGTCTTGTTTGCATTTGGTGTGAAAGTATTAATTAAAAATGATTAAATCAATCATTTTCTGTCAGCTTAAGTTCATACTAAAAATTCGCGTAAAATATTTAATTGAAATGTGAGATAAATAACAAAGACAATGCTTGAACTCAAATCTTTTGCTCTTATATTACGTTGAACCACACTCATCTCAAAAGCTTAGATTGATATGAATGAGTGAATTTAATCATTTAATTAATATTCTGACAAAGAGAAGATGTCATATAGTTCATAAACCATTAATATTAAATTTAACATCATCTAATGTTGGCTAAATTGCTTATCTTACTACAAATTTATATAACACAATTTTCCACCTAAGAGCAATGCTTTATGTAAGATTAATATTCTTTTTCTTATCCTCCAAATGTGACATGTCTTTTAAAATTATTAATTTATTATTTGACCAAAATCTAATCTTGATTCATTTCAAATTCTAAATTACTTATCCACCTAAGAGCAATGCTTTATGTAAGATTAATATTCTTTTTCTTATCCTCCAAATGTGACATGTCTTTTAAAATTATTAATTTATTATTTGACCAAAATCTAATCTTGATTCATTTCAAATTCTAAATTACTTATCTTACTACAAATTTATATAACAAAATTTTCCACCTAAGAGTAATGCTACATGTAAAATTCATATTCTTTTTCTTATCCTCCAAATGTGACATGACTTTTAAAATTATTAATTTATTATTGAACCAAAATCTAATCTTGATTCATTTCAAATTCAACAGTAATTCTAAAATCATATCACATTTAGGGGAAAAATAAAATAAAATTGAATCTTACATATAGCAGGACTCATCCTACCAAACCTAGAGTAATTTCATACACATGAACAGACCCCACCTCTCAAAAGCACCTTTAAACGGTTACATGCTGGCTGCTACTGAGAAACAAGATTCGACGGTAACGCGCATTACCTTTACCTTTGTATGACCCACGCTCTGTGCTGAAAAGTAATCACGTGGGTAATAAATTCGGCTTCAGATAGCCTTTGATTCTTTTCAATTATTACCGTTAAAGTGGGGTCAAGTAATCTCATTCCCCTCTCTCTCTCTCCCTCTCACTCTCACTCTCACTCGCGATCGTAGGACCCACTCGCGCGTCCAGTAGTGTCAAATCCGAAATAAATAAATAAAAATGAAAAAAAAAAAAAACTAAGAAAATCAAAAAGTGGAACTCACCGGAAATGTAGTCTCCGAGACGTTCATCAACAGTCCTCCTCGCGCCGGAGCCCTGGTCCGACACACACAACGTGATCAACAACAATACCAAAAAGAACCAAAACAGAGTTGGGAATGACAAGTTAGTCCTCCCTCTCGACCCTCTCTTTCTCTCCCTCACCTGAACAGACGTCCAAGCTCGGCCTTCTCCATCCAGCTCATCGCCGTCAATCCCACAAATATAAGAAACCCTCCTAAGTGCCTGCACAACACAATTTTCCAAATATCAATCACACGCGCGCACGCAAATGAATGAATGTATGTATGTAAGTATTAGAATGGGAATCGGAATTGGCCTCACGTCCAGATGTTGAGGGTTTCGTTGTGCCAAGCGAAGACGCTGAGCAGCGCGTGCTTCAGCGGCCACTCGCACCGGTAACAGTCCAATATGTATTCGTTGTCCTTCAGGTACTCCGGCAAATCATGGTACTTCACCAATCGCCGATCGAATCTCTGATTCGTCTTCTTCGCCGACGATTCGACTCGGCCGGGGTTCTTGGCACCTCTCCGGCGGTGGCTGCTCATCTTTGCCAGTAAAATGGTTCGAAGATTCTCGCCGGAAAATACCTTCGGATTCGATTCTCCGGCGAGATATCCACCCGATCTAAACTCTTCGGCAGATCAGGCCAATCGATCATTTCCCTCGACGATCTGGAAGATCCTCTATATATATACACAGCCAATCACAATCAGCTAAGAAGAAAGCCACGAAGTTTTCTTCTTACGTACATTCTTGTGAGCTCGGGTACGTGCCGCTGAATGATTGGGTCAAATAGGCAAAAGTCAAACTGTAGTTTAGTTGCTTGATTTCATTCTTGTTTTGGCTAATATGATTTTGACACGTGAACGTAGGATTAAGAGCGTAGTGTAGGCTCCACACCGTTTCGTACGGAATGAAATAATTTGGTCGTTGGGAAATTCAAATTTGGCGGAAGGTGAGAAATGTAAATTCAGTGATTTGTAAGATTGGGAGGAAATTCATTTAATTAAACCCTAATTGTCCATTCCTATTTGCTTTTTTACATGTTCTAAAGTCATCGCTAAAGTGTGAATTTAGTTCATGTAATGTTGGGCAAAAATTTCTTACAAGTCATGCTCTTTTTCTTTTTGAAAATAAAGGTAATGTTTATATGATGTAAGTGCATAATCCTAGCTTATGTTTCGACTAATAATTTTTAACACGACCACCAATTCAACATAAAATTAGTAGATTAGAGTCGTGTATAATCGAATTCAGATCGATTCGAATTAACTTGTTTAATAAACGAGTCAATTTTGGGTCAACTTGTTTAACCCATGAGTGACTCGCATAATCCATAAATTCATATAAATTATTATTATTAGTATTAGTGTTAGTGTTTTGCATTTAAATTTATATATAGGTTGAAATGGGTCCAATGAGTCATGTTTGGGTCAACCCAACACGACTTGTTTATTAAATGAGCTATATGAGTATGGTCATATCGGGTTAACCCAAAACGAACTATTTATTAAACGGATTATACTGGATGTGTCGTGTTACCCACTTATTTAAATTGTTTGTGTTAAAGTTTAAGGGTTTGACCCGTTAACTAAATAGATCGTGTACGGATTGACCTGTGAGTCAACTTGACCCGAATCCCATATGCCAACACAAATTGTTAGCCCTACTTATTTATCTTATTAATACATGGACACTTAAATTAAAGGACATTTATCGTCCACTTGGCCATCGCATAAGCTAAGATTATGCTCTTGCATCACTGTATCGACAATGGGTTTTGAATTTAAGTTTCTAGTATGATAAACATTGGATTAAGAAATCATATTTTCATTTAGCAA
This sequence comes from Alnus rubra, assembly GCA_028654335.1. Classification (NCBI taxonomy): domain Eukaryota; kingdom Viridiplantae; phylum Streptophyta; class Magnoliopsida; order Fagales; family Betulaceae; genus Alnus; species Alnus rubra. The sequence continues at coordinate 78,312 of JAJPGS010002451.1, read as the reverse complement.
ATGATTATTGATTTTGAACTTTTGTTATAAAACAATATGAAAAATATTACATCATCATTTATTTTAGGGAAAACTTCAATTTACCCCCATGAAGTTGTCACTGATTTGCAATTTTATCACCAATGTTTCAATTTTGTTAATTGCACCTCATTAAGTTTCAGAAATTTTCAATTTAGGGATTCCGTCCAATTTATCCGTCGGAAGAGACGGAAGTGATCCCACGTGCCTCACACAAACCTTTTTTTTAAAGAAGTTGACAAAAATGCCCTCATTTGTTACAAAAACTCATCGTTTTGATAAAATACCAAAAAAAAACTCAACTCCACGTACGTCGTTGTCTTCTTCATCCAACCTCCATGCAAACCCACCACCGTCCATTCTCCACACGTCTCCCGGATCGCCGACGGCCAGCCCAACTGGTACGCCATCCTCCAGCTCGTCCAGCCGACTGAGAGCCTCGAGCTCATCACTCATAGGAGGTGTTGTTGGCGGCGTATGTTAGCCATTTTTTCTATTTGTTTCTTCGCTTACCGGTGAAATACAAGGGTGAAGGACTCTGGCTCTACTACTGGCAAGCCCAGGTCCTTGTGGGTCCCATTCTCCAAGAGATCATGTTCCACAAACACCAGAGTTGTGACTCCCATTCTCCAAGAGATCATGTTCCACAAACACCAGAGTTGTGACGTCTACAAATGATACATCGACAATGGGATTACCAGAGTTGTGATCAAACAAATTCTTTGCTTGTCGAGAAGTTTGCATCAATCCCGTTTGTTTTCGCTTAAAGCAACCACAAGAAGAAATTAACGGTACGATATGGGATCTTCATCGAAAGCATGTATCCGTCGACCGTCGTTGTTGTTGGACATATTTGTGTTTGTCATCTTCTTTGTATCAGAACAGATTATATATTTGCATGCTAGACATATTTGCTCAGAAGGAAGCAAGCATCATCCGGACAAAATCACCACTGTGATGTGCTCTGTTCACCCCTGTCATACGCAACTAAAACAGAGGCTCAACCAATATGTTAGTTTCCCACTTGCACTGTCTCTGTGCGCTTGTCATGCTCCCAATATTTGCATCCAACCTTATATAATTATCTATAAATTAAGACTACTCAACTTGCATCACCATTATACGTGCATGCAGTTCATGAAGGCAACAAAAGTATATATATTTATTATTCTAATGGTGACACAAAAAAGTTAGAAATTAGTGAAAAGTAGGCGTAAAAGAGTCGACTTTAGTGCACTCGGAGGTAATGGGGGCTGTACAATAGACGAGACATGTATGTATAGTCCAAGTCTCCAAGTCCAAAACCTCCAACAACTCAGGATAAAACTTCAAAAAAAAAAGAAAAAAAAACATATTAATTAACTTAAAACCTTGTAAGCTAATGAATTTGAGCTTAATTGTGTTCCAACCAATGTTAGTTTCGCACTTGCGGTACTGTCTGTGTGGTCAGCCCGAGAAATTGCCACGTCTTGCTTTGTTAGCATTAGGATGGGAAAGGAGAGAGGTCGGATCGATGAGCAGTAACGTATGAAATAAATTTGGCCCAGTTAGACATACAACGGAACATGGATTTGGGAGCCTTCATTGAGACAATAAATCACAAAAATATTTGAAGAAAGAAAGGCACTACATGTCATTTTTGGTTTGAGCAAAACAGCGAACACATGCTGTGCCCATAAAGCAGGACGCAGCACGTAGCCTATTTTTCCACTTCATTTTTTCGCTTGCATCCAAAACAACCCAACAGTAGTATTTTTCTCCAGAAAAGAACAAATTTTCCCACTTCCACGATGGCGTGAAGAAGGAAGACGAGCCATTCCAGTTGCTAGAGAAGAGGGAAGACGAGCCCTGCTCCACCTCCGCCTACCTAGGTCTAGTCACTGACTTTGACCTTTGACTGTAACTCCAGGAGCGGAACGTTGCCGTAGTTGGCGGTGAGCAGGTCGTCCTCGATGGAGATCGACTGCGCAGCGGAGGCCAGCATGGAGGCCTTCTGGCGGCGGCACAGCTTCTCTTGCTTGGCAGCTTCCTTCTTGGCCACTTTGTTGCTCTGCTCTTGTTGCGGCGGCTCAACTGCAGAATCAGAGGAAAGGGTTTGAGATTCTTTGGGGTACAAGGTCGTTGCTCTGTGAGTTGAAGGCAATTTTGTCACCTTCTTTATAAACGAAATGCTGCGTTTTAAAGAGGGCAATTTTGTCAAGTTACGTCCAAAAAGAGCAGGTGCACGGCACGTGGGTCAAATTTCGTTAAATCTGACAGATTAATTGGACGGAATCCCTAAATTGAAAATTTCTAAAACTTACTGGGGTGCAATTAACAAAATTAAAACATTGGTGATAGAATTGCAAATCGGTGACAACTTCGTGGGGGTAAATTGAAGTTTTCCCTTTATTTTAAAAATTTAAATTGATAGAAAAATAATGAATTTAATCAATTTTTAATATATAACACGAGGCCTAACACGTATAATATTTGATTGAAATGACTCAAATGAGATGTGAATCAGGAGACAAAGTTTGAACTCAATATCTTTGATATGATACCATGTTAAAAAAACAACTTACCCCCCAAAAACTTAAAGAGTTGTATTTTTTTTTTTTTAAAAAAAAAGTACAAATATCTTCCTCAAACTACCATTCAATTGTTAATGTACCTCCCCCCAAACTATCAATTGTGTCAATATCCCCCCTCAAACTACTAAAAAATATCAGTGTCCTCTCTAAGACCAACAAAAATACAAAAATGACCATAAATTTTTTTCAATAAGACAAAAATGTCCTTATAAATTTAGAAAAAATAAATCAAACTAAAAAAAATAAATTAAAACTTTAAAAAATTTTAAAAATAAAATGAAAATTATAAAAAAGAACGAAAAAATAACTGAAAAATTATAAAAACAATTTTTTTTTAAAAAAAAAAAAAAGAAGAAGAAGAAGAAAAAGAAAAACCAGTTTTTTTTTTAACTTTTTGTTATTTTAGATTTTTTAAATAATTTTTTAGTTTTTTTTTTTTAAAAGAAAAAAAATTTTATGAAGGGTATTTTTGTCATTAAAAAAGACATTGACATGTTTTAATAGTTTAGGAAGAACATTGATACAATTGATAGTTTGGAGGGATATTAACAACGAGACGGTAGTTTGAGGAGATCGATTATGTGTATTCTTTTTTAGAAGAATTGTGCACTTTATCCACGACTTGTTTAACTGCTACTTTGGTTAGCCTGTGGAACATAATTAGCTAGTGTATTTAAGACACATCTTGTATGGATCCCCCACTAGGTTGTCCAGAATAAGAAGTATTTAGGGGGGTTCACCTAAAACAATAAAATTATACAGGTTTAGGTTTAGTTGGTGGGTTGGGTTGGGTTGGGTTGGGTTGAAGGTGACTCAACAGTCACCAAGCAAGCAAGAAAATGGGCATATAATATTGCCCCAACCCATACGATTCCACAAATGATATGTTGGGGGTTGTTGAGCCGTTTGGGGTTCTTGTCAAGGGCTATCCAACATGCTGGGGTTCCCTTTAAAAAGCACAAGAAAATTGATTAGAAGATCAGCATAATTAAGAAATAAATTAAAATAAAGGTAAGATATTTACTTATGGTGATCCTCACTCTAAGAACCATGACATTGTAGAGTGACTATTAATTGCTCTACAACAAGTTTTGCATTCTAAAATATTTTAGTTATATTAAATTCTGATAAGAGGTCCCCATCTTTGTTGTATCAATAATTTTTTTTTTTTTTAAAAGTATTAATTAAATGATTTAGTTTACTACTTTTTAAGGATAACTTCACTTAAGAGTACCGAACTTTCACCATTTTTTACAGAAGGTACCTGAATTTCAAAACGTCTCAATTTAGGGTATCCATTTTTTGGAAAGTCTTAATTAGTGGTCTTTCGTTAGGATTTTCCGTTAAATCTTATTAAAATTTTAAAAATACCCATGTGTTTATTTTTTTACAGAAAAATTATAAAGATTCAGGTATGAGTATTTTTGCAAATTTTGTTAAATTTTAACCAACACCTAAATCCTAGCAAATTTTTTTTCCCCTAAAAAAAAGGAGGGGTATTTTGAAAATTCTGATAGGATTTAATAAAAAATCATAACGGAAGACCCTAAATTGAGACTTTTTGAAATCCAGATACTTGCTGTAAAAAAATGGTATAAGTTCAGTACCCTTAAGTGAAATTCTCCCTACTTTTTATTAGTTTAAGCTTTTTGTGATAAGTGATTATTTAATATAGTATCAAGGGGGCGAAAATATTGAGTTCGAACTCTAACTCCACAGCTTTATTTCCTATTTCAATTAAATGTTTTATGTGTTGGGCATCGATCCCTTGTTGAGGGAGAGTTTAAGCGACCCTACATATGAAAATGAGTCTTAAAGTATTAATTAAATAACTAAAAATTTGTTCTTTTCTATTAGCGTTATTTAACATATTATCAGAATAAAGTAGGCGATTGTTTAACATAGTACCGAAGCAAAGACCTTAAGTTCGAATCCTAACTCCATAGTTTATTTCTCATTTTAGTTAAATATTTTACTTGTTGAGAGAGTCTATGCCCCACGTGAGGAGTCTTACAGTATTAATAAAGTATTAAATTCATTCTTTTCTATTAGTTTAATAAACTTTTGGGATAAATAATTATTTAACATAGTATCTGAACGAAAGACTTGAATTTAAACCCTGAGTCCATTGTTTATCTTCAATTTTAATTAAAAATTTCACGTGTTGGGCTTCGCTTGTTAATAAAAGTTTGAATATACAATTAAAAGAAAGCCTTCAAATATTAATTAAATAATTAAAATCATTATTTTCTATTAAAAATTGACCCTTTTTATGGGTGGAGAATCATGTATCTCTTCATTTCCCTTTTCAAGTCCAATTCGAGGAGTTTTGTCTTGGACTGAAATTGGTGAAATTGCATGGCTCAATTGTCACAGGCTCACAGCCCTAAATTGGTCTGGACTTAGCAGTCCAAGGCTTGGGCCTTAAGGATAAAAATGCAAGTTAAATGGGCCCTACCTCAAAGATTTTTTTTTGGTTGACACCAATTTGGCGTTTATAGATGGAAATAACTGTCCTCCATAAGATTTGATGCTATTATTATTATTATTATTATTATTATTAGGTTTGATAATTAATATGAAATAAAAAAAGTTAACATTAGCCTAGTGTAGATGACCAATTGCGGGCTCGAGATCGTACCTAATAGTTAGATTTGGCTGGAATTAATTAAGGTTTTAATATTAAATATTTGGAAAAATCAAATTTAGTTTCTAAATTTTTATGCAATTTCAATTTAGTCTTTAAAGTTTTAATTTGACAATTAAGTGCTTATATTTTCTTTTGATTTCAAATAGGTCTCTTTGTCAACTTAGAGCCCCAACAGCTCTAAATGGCCAGAGAAGGCAAAAGCATAGAACTGAAAAAAAATTGCCGAACGTGGAAGTGTTTTCCCCTTCCCTTGGAACGGTGTGAGACCGTCTTTTCTTAAATGTTTGCCTCCGGCCCTCCACCGAACCGTCTACGGCGTCTTTTTCAGTTAAAAATGGTGGTATAAAATATGGACCATCAATTTTTTTTATTTTTTTTTTGTAACGTGAGATATTCAGTTGTTTTCCCTACCGGACATATTTAAAAACAAAAAAATACCCCCAAAACTCATTAATAAGCAGTAGTTTCTGGGGACTCAAATAACTGACCTTGGCCTAAGAGATGGATCTTAGGGACTATTAATTAATGGTATGCTTACTTAATAACACAAGTGGTTGGTTTGGCACTAGCTTTATTATTTAATCCCTCGGGCCCCGCTATAAAAGTTTGTATAAAGCTATTACAATAAGTCAATAAGATATAAAAAAGATGAATGATTCTTGCATTATTAGTGCACAACCCCAAGATACTTTAGGGTTGTGCACTTGTATTTTTAGCATTTTCCTATAAAAAAGGGTACCCTAAAACCATTTAAAAAAACTTAAAATGTTTAATCATCATTAGTAGTTATAAACTCTACCTATATATTTTGGGGTCCATTTAGTTATTAGGTTTTGGCATGATTTTAGTTTAATATTTTTATTTTGAATTTCGATAATATTAAGTTTTAAGTTTTACTTCAATTCCAAATAAATTCGATCTTCCTTCAACTCATAATCCAATTAATTAATGGTGTGTATCACATCAAACTAATAAATCAATACCCAAACAACATATGCTAACTATACGTTTCACGTAACATATTTCTATTAAATTACAAATATAATCTAAATAAATAATAATAATAAAATATAACTGACTGTCCCTTATTTGGTGAAGGGGCCCGGGCCACTACCCCACTGGTGTAGGGGGTTGTCCCTCTCCTATGGGGGGTAGCCTCCGCTAGCTTAGAGACCAGCCACCGGTCTTTTTTATCTCTTTTTTTGAAATTTTGTTTTTCATTTTATTAATCTTTGGTATTGGGTCTATTTGTAATTTGAATTAATTAAATTTTTCATAGTTGACACGTAACAGGTCAAATATGAGGCTGACATTGATTTATTGGTTTGATGTGGCACGCGACAGATTAATGGAATGACTTAATTCAAATTTGAGTAAAACTTAATGGCCTAATTGTCGGAATTTTAAAATTTCAAAGACTAAATTAAATTTGACAAAATATAGGGGCTAAATTTGATTTTTCGTAATTAACGCACGTTTTAGTTATAAATTTGCAAGCAAATGGAAGAGTGAATTATTTCGGCTGTACAACTTATTGTGGTTCGTTTCACATTTGCTTTCATACTCTATACCCTATTTCTCTTTGGACACAAAGTATTGCCTAAGATTTTCATGTTAGCTTGAACATTTTAATTATGAGCGTTGACATTAACCCCGCATGGTCCTCTATACTAGTTTAGGCAATTACATCTATACTCAATTCAACCATTTTCTTCAACCAAATAAATAATAGAAAACAAGAGTAAAATAAAGAAAAATAAAACAACAGTGAAATAAAGAAAAGAATACACACACACACAAAAAAGTCATCTTCACCGTACCCGGCCTCTTCATTTTCATCTCTAGCTCTTGAGTTTGGCTTGCCTCCTGAAGCCGGAGATTAACCGTCAAGGTTGTCTCCAGGAAAAAGATAATCGGAATTCTCCTACAATTTTATAATCTTCACCGCTTATTTTTTCACATGAGATCTCAGTGAAAACTCTTGCCTCTCTCTCTCTTTCTCACTCCTCTCTCTCTCTCTCTCTTTTTCGATAGATATGGAAAATGCTCTACTTCTCAAATTTAATTTGTCTCCAAAAGTGGTTTTCAAATAATGTGTCACCATCCTATGAGATGGTTACACATTTTTGAAAATAATATATCTTATACATGAATGACACATCTTTTAGAAATCAACTTTTGAAAAAAAAATAAAAAATTAGTAAGTGTACGTAGCACTTCTCGATAGATATATATATAAATTAAATAAGAAAAATGTTATTTAATAGATTGTTATACGATCAACTCTTGATATTTCTTTTTTTACAAGCTCTTGTTAACCCAAAAAAGGATTTTCAGTGACATATTATTTCAGTTATATGATAATTTTATATCAATGTACTATATGCATACATAAATATATGTATGTTTGTGTGTATATATATATATATATATATATATATATATATATATATATATATATATATATAAAGCTATGAAATTAAGAAGAAATTAAGGGTTTAGCCTAAAAATTATTAGCACATAGAAGGCTACATATAATTTAGAATTCAATACGATTGGAACGTACAGCACATAGCATGATCGTAGCACAAAGTAAGGTACGCAAGGACAAGAGAAAAAGGCCATATGAGCCGGTTAAAGACGGTCACAAACAACCTCCTCTGCCGGCTACCTCTAATTTTCCAGCCCATACTCTTCTAACTCCATTCTTTTTCCCACTTCTTTAAAAGCCTTCTCGTTGCACGACTTAGTCATATCTCTTTACATTTTTTATCTCACTTTCATGGCGAAATTATCACAGCAAAACCAGAAAAACAGTGCAAACAGCCACAGTAAGAACATCAATAACACTGAGAAAAAGGTGAAACGAACAAGGAGAAGTGTGCCAAGAGACTCTCCTCCTCAACGTAGTTCAATATATCGAGGGGTCACTAGGTCTACATTAATCCACTTAACTCTTTGTTAATTCCATCTATATTGATCTTTTTATGTTTTCTTTATTTATTTCCTTGTTTTTGTTATAAATTCTCAAGTGGCCGGTGTCTTGTGATTGTTTCAGGCATCGATGGACAGGCAGATATGAAGCTCATTTGTGGGATAAGAACTGTTGGAATGAATCCCAGAACAAGAAAGGAAGACAAGGTTTCTTTCTGATCGATCACCTCCATTTATATATAAATTTTCTTATGTTCTTAATTAATTTATAGTGATTATATTATTAATGGACCGCTCTATATTTTCCTTTTGTGGGTGATTATGGGGATCTTATTCAAATGCAGTCTACCTTGGTATGTATTGATCTCTACTTTCTTTTTCTTTTATTATTATTATTAATGGTGAAACACGCCGCTAAAAATGGAAATATATATAATTTGGTAGTTATGGGTTTATTTCTTTTTGTAATTATTTTGAGGGGTTGAATTTTCAGGTGCCTATGATGATGAAGAAGCAGCAGCACATGCTTATGACCTGGCAGCACTGAAATATTGGGGTCCAGAAACCATTCTTAACTTTCCGGTAATTTTGTTTCGTTGATATTTGATTATTGATATATAGACTGGATGATTATCAGAGGAAGAAACTAATGATCAACATTAACAATTAATTGCAGTTATCAACATACCAGAAAGAACTGAAAGAAATGGAGGGTCAATCAAGAGAAGAATATATTGGATCATTGAGAAGGTTTAATTAGAATCTACACCTAGCTAGGTTCAATTTTGAGAAAAAATATATTACAAATTTTGCAATTTGAATTGATGTAAAAAGTTGATCTTGCAGGAAAAGCAGTGGTTTCTCTCGAGGTGTTTCGAGATATAGAGGTGTTGCAAGGTAATTATCCAAATTCCAATTGCTTTTGAAACTCAATTATTTGTTTATTTTTGTGCAATTTATGTTAGTAAAAAATTATTTAGTGTTATTTACCTCACAACGTACAGTTAATTAATTTTGTCTATCAGATAAAAAAAAATTAATTGAAATGCCATTTTCTTGTGTGTGTCAATGAGCAGACATCATCACAATGGAAGATGGGAAGCTCGAATTGGCAGAGTCTTTGGAAACAAGTATCTCTATCTTGGGACATATGGTAATATATACCTCCTTCCTCTAATTAATCTCCATTAATACTCAAATCAACTTTCTCAAACATGATATAAAAGGGGATAGAAAAACGACATTTAATCTTTTTTTACCACTTTTAAAAATAAATCTAAAGACATATGAGTGCACCAATTATGCTAGATTGGAAAATGGACAACTATCTAGGCCCTTTGCAAAATGGCATTTAATTTTTTTTACCAACTTTTTCTTTACACAAAAATATGAAAAGTCTTGTTACCCATGACTTCCAGTACTCATTCCTCGTCAAATAAAGACATGCCCCTGAAATTTGAAACTTAGATAATAATAAAAAAAGAAAAAAGATTTGTAGAATTGAGGCAAAAGATCACAAGTGAACTACTGATTGAAGAATAAAATTTTCCTCTAAATTGGATTGTGGTATGCTGGTTAATGAAACACTTGATCTCATCAATTCGTGTGTCAAAACATCTGTTTATCTAACTTTTAATTAATATTACAGGATTTCACCAAGGAACATGGTCCTATATATTGTTGGGAAGTCCACTGATTTTTAAGCATTATTTTCTCAAGATTGAAACATAAAATGGGTTGCATTAAATCTTTTTGTCATCATATATTTTCATGAAAATATGCTTCTTAATTAATCATCTTATTGACTTTTGCAGCTACCCAAGAAGAAGCCGCCACTGCCTATGATATGGCGGCCATAGAGTACCGTGGACTCAATGCAGTCACCAACTTTGATCTCAGTCGTTACATCAAATGGCTAAAACCCAATAATCATAACACCAATATTAATGATGATATTCCCGGCCACCATAATCCTATTATTGCAGATAATAATTTAACTCCAAACCCTAACGATCAAGAACTTGGAATAAGTTTCTTCCAAAACCAACAAACGTACTACAGCTCAGGAGAAACCTCAGTGACTGATCAGCCGCAGCAGGCGAATGCCACGTCAGCACTAGGGCTTCTTCTTCAGTCGTCCAAGTTTAGAGAAATGATGGAAATGACATCCGTCGCTGACTGTGATGATCATCCATCAATGCCTTCGGAGTCTGAGCTGCCACAGTGCACGTTCCCTGATGACATACAAACATACTTTGAGTGTGAGGATTCTAGTATTTATGGTGAAGGAGATGATCATAATATCTTCGGTGAGCTCGATCAACTCCTTTGTGCCCCCAATCTTTCACTGTGATTTTGATGCTTAGAGGAGAAGTACCGCATCAATTAGAGGTTTAAAAAAGAAGAAGAGAGAAAACAAGAAAAACGAATTTCCACTTCTCATTACTAGGGGAAGTAGCCTAGCTAACTACATCATTTGGTTCATTCCTTGTAGATGTAAAGAGGAATAAGCAATTTGCTTATCATCATTCTTTTTAGTGAAATGATTAAAACACTCACACCATATGGACCTCACTCCATTGTGCCTTGGTGTTGTGTCATTGTTGTGTAGTGTGATTGTAAGGATCATTCCCCTTCTTTTTATCAAGAGTAATGCTATATTCTTTACACTAATTTATCATATTTATTTTATATTGATTAACGTAGATAACGTATTTTAAGTGGCTTTTCATATCAGTCACTTAAAAAATAAAAATAAAACCATTTAAAATATGTAACATCAATCAATATAAAATAAGTATTAGAAATAAGTGTAAAGAGCGCTTTAGTTTTCTAGCAATCAAGAATAAGCTCAAGTTTTCTTTGTTTCTCTAATAGTCTCTAGACCCTCTACTCTGTCCTCTTTCTTTTCTTTATTTATTTATTTTATTTTTATTTTTTAGCATTGAATAGAAAAATATTTACACATAAATATGCATGTCATGTGTATCAAAATATATCGCTTCCTTACTTTTCCGACCGGCTCAAACCGATACAATGGAAAAGTACAAAAAATCCTTTAACGGTTTAATTTATTGAGTAATACTATTTGCACACTTTGTACACAATGTCTTCGCATTTTTTTTTTTAAATGAAAACTAACACACTTTGTGTACAGAGTGTGCATACAAATTAAAGTGTGCAAATAACATTACTCTAATTTGTTGGGAGAGTTGAAGGGAGAGAAGGGGGGGGGGGGATTCATATATAAATATTGGTCTAGATTGGTCTATGGAAAAAATACGGTGTGCCTCAGAGTTGGCAGAGCTAGTCATAAATAGAGTTTTCACATTTCGCCTCCCCAATTGTCGAAAAGTCGTTGGAATGATTGACCTCCCGCTCTTTTCCAACATAGGTCATTTAGGTTCAGCCTCTTCGAGGTGAAATTAGGCGAAAGCATAGGAAGAGATCTACAGAAGATTCTTAGGTCTCGTTTGGTTTGTGGAATGAGTATTCTAATGGGAAATGAAATAGTTATTAGTGAGAATGAAAGAGAGTTGAATGAAATAACTATTTCTACTCCTTAGTTTGATGACAACACATATATTTTTTAATTTGAATCAAATCAAAATTACTGAAAACTCTCACATTATTTTTTTTTTTAAAAAAAAACTCTAATAATATAGAAAAAAAAATTGAAAATTGGGTGGCCGACCACCCTAATATCATAGGGGGTGGCACATGCCACTGCGAAATGCTCCTGGGTGGTCGCACCACCCCCGAAATGCCTTGGAGGTCCACCATGAGGCGTTCTAGAGGTAGTGGTTTACCACCCCCGGCTCCTTCCTTGGGGTGGTTGGCCAGCTACATATGTAACGTGTAGGTTAGGTTTTTTTTTTTAAAAAAAAATAAAATTAAAAAATGAGAGGAAATAGAAAATAATGAGTTGATTTTTCTAGAAATGTAATATATTCCTCTTCGTAAGCGAATAATTATTTCAATGAGAATAATTATTCTAAGAAATAAACCCCTACCAAACAAAGGCTATGGAATAGTCATTCCTTAGTCATTCATTTCTAAGGATCTATTCTGCAAACCAAACGAGACCTTAATCCTTATCACAAATGAAGATGTCTCGTCTTCTTCTAAGAGGAAGATGTTTTATATTCGTCACAGATGATGATGCCTTGTCTTCATATGAGATGAAGACTCTTATGCTCTGTTTGTTTCAGCGTAAAATGATTTCTGGAAAATGATTTCGGCATTTTCCGGTGTTTGGTAGGGGCGAAAATAATAGTCAACCGGAAAATGATTTCTGTTTGACCAAAAATGCTTAGTAAATCTTGGAAAATTAAAAGCGTAAATCGTTTTTCGAAGACGCCAGACGCAGTCGATCTATTTTAAACAGCACAGTCGACCTTCACGTTCAAGCAGCCGACCACCATTGAAATATTGCCGGTATCGGAATCCGACAACATCCGGTTAATGTCGCCGGAATCTGGCGACGGAATCCGGCCACCTTCGCCAGAATCCGGTCAGCCAGATTCCGGCGACCAATCTGACCGGAATCCGACCATCTGGCCGGATCTGGCCAGACCGGCCGGATTCCGGCCATCTGACCGGATCTGGCCAGAGAGCCGAATTCCGGCCGGCTGGCTGGATCTGGCCAGAGAGGCCGGATCCCGGCCGGTTGGCCGGGCGGATCTTGCCAGCCTGCTGGGATCCGGCCTTTTGTGCTGAATTCCGGCGAAACTGTCGGAATCCGGCCACTTTCGCCAGAATCCGGCTATCCCAGATTCCGACGAAACTGTTCGGATTCCGGCCTTTATCTCGAATTCTGGCTATATTAGCCGGAATCAGGTAAAAATGGCCAGAATCTTGTCGGTCAGTGACCGAATCTCGTCATCGATGATTTTTATATTATTTTACATTAATATTTTATGATGTGAATAAAAATTGATTTTATAAGTTAATATGATTGAATAAAAATATAAAAAAATATTTGCGATTTTTCGTACGCGTCAAACACCGGAAAATGCTTTCGACGGAAAATGGTTTCCTGAAAAATGACTTCCCTGAAACTATTTTACGTCGAAACAAACGGAGCATTAATTAGTCTTTGTCCTAGCTAGACTAAGACACCTCCCTTCAAGGGTGAAAAAGATACGAAAATGGAACTCCGGCTGAGAAAGAAAGAGTATTCATCTCAAAAGAATGTAAAACGAAAATAGAGAGGACACAGGCACAAACAAAGACTCTTGAAAAATTAAATAGCATATGAGATCGAATTGATTTAGGTTTGCAATGGGAGGAGGAGTAAATTTTTAGGGCTCAAAAAGACATAGTTTTACTTTTAAAAAATTTAAAATATCACCAAAACCATAAAACAATGTTGTTTTATTAAATATTATTTTTTTAAAAAAAAACTGGCGAAGGCAGGTTGGAATTCTATCAAAGACGAGGAAAACGTTGTTCACGCCGAAACAAGAATGAACTCTTGGCCTGCCTCTGCTTTGCTATTAGAAACCAATCCGCACAAGTCAGTGTCAGGTTAGTGTATATGGTGGTCGAATGAAAACCGTAAATCGTTTTCTAAACTTAAACTCTTTATTTTTGCACGTTCGTTTGTGAGAATCCACCACTACCGGGCATTGAAGTTTGTTTGTAGCCCAACTCTACTGCCAAAGATCTTCGAATTTTGGTATTTGATTGTTGGAATCTGGCGGCCCTGGCCAGATTTCGACAATGGTCATCGGATTCTGGCGGACCAGATTCCTGCCAAACTAGTCGGAACCTTACCAGTACCGCTAGATTCTTGCCAGTTTGGCTGGAATCTTGAAATTTCTGCAGGATTCTTGTGAAATTGGTCGGAATCTGGCGACAGAGGCCGGACGTCGCCGGATCCCGGCAGTGGCTGTCGGATTCCGTTTTACGCCGTTGGTAATTTTTTCATATGAGCCAAACACCAAAAATATTTTCAAAAAAATCATTTTTTTTTTGAAAAATAATTTTGTTGAAAATATTTTTCGACGAAAGACAATTTACGTCAAAACAAACGAAGCATAAGAAAAAGCTTGACCAGAAAAACCAAGTAGTAGGGCCACGTATAGCTAAATCGACACTCGACAGTTGTGGAAGACCATTGAGACGCAATAGAGGCTTGAGAACGTAAGGGTTAATGTAATATTCACTTTCGTTTGGATGTTTCTAAACTTCCATTTTTTAGTTTTGTTATATTCCTGTGTTAGCATTAGTGCTCTAGCTACAAACAATCTAAAACTTGACATTATTTAGACAAAATCAATTTATTTAGATTATCATAATATTTTATTTGAGAAATTATAATTCATGAGTTAATTGAAGTCTTCCAATTTTGGCATCTCCGTTATGCATCCGTCCATCCACCTCCGTGTTGTGTCGTTCATGATCTCCTCCTGGCCGTTGTTATTGTTTCCTGGTTATGTTTTTGCTATGAATAAGAGTTTCTTCTCTGTAGATCTGCTATCATGGGCAATCTATGAGATGAAGATTAGTCAGGTGTGAGGGGTTATCTTTCACGGCCTAGATATTTCGGTGTGAGGGATTATCTCCTTAAGGCCAGTTGAAATAAATTTTTAGGATGTTTGACTACCCTTGTCTTAGATCTAATCTAATCGGAACTGATATGTTCTTTAACTATTTTTGTACATGGGTTAGCGGAAGATGAAAGTCATAGATAACACTTATTGTAAGAATTTTGTTTGTATCTAGCTATGACTATGTAACCTCATAGCATGTGGCTACGATTTTGTAGAGTTTTATGCTTTGTGATGTAAGAGTTTTATGCTCATGATCTTTGATCAATAAAATACTTAAATCTTTTGTTAAAAAAAGAAAAAAAAAAAGAAAAAAAAAAAAAGCACTAACAACAGCTTCTTTAAATCTCATTCTTTAAAAAAAAAAAAGAACCTTGATATTAGATTTAATTGTTGTTCGATAAACTAAGGAAACACCAAGAGGAACCAAAAGTTGTACCCTTAAATATAGGGAAGCAAAAGTAGTTTTTTTAACATTATTTTAATATAAAAAACTTTCTCTTTCCTCTCTCATTTCTCTAGCGTTTATTTAAAACAATATTTAAATTATTTCTCTTTTTTTTTTTTTTTTCGTAGCATTTAATTTAAAGAATATTTAAATGGTATATATATATATACAGGGAAAAGATAAAGGAAGCTATTGTGGAGTGCATTTAAATAGGAATGCAATAAGTGATTTAGTTCTTTAAATTGAAGAAAAGTTTAAGGAAAGCTGTTCATAGTGCTCTAAAAATCTAATTCACAATTTTCTTATGACTAGTTAAATTGATCAGTTAACTGTGAATTATAAAATTAAACATTTTATCTGATAAGCCTATAATGTACTAAGTACGTTATGGTAGAATAGCTTGTTTTGGTCATTGAAGTGAAGGCTTGTCCAAATCAGGAGCGTGAAAGATCTTTCTCAGTGGCCCTTTTCAATTCCCATCCTTCAATTAGAAAGAAAGAAAATGTTTTACTAATGAGATCTTAATTATTTAGTCAAGACGTACGTACATTGGTATTTTGAATAATGGACACCAAGGATTATATTATAGGAACGCTTATTCTTAAAAATATCCATAGTCGATCTCCTTATAAATATATATATATATAAAAAAAAAAAAAAAAATATATATATATATCCCTAGCTTTGATCAGGTAGTTTAACAGAATTAATCATCTAATTAAGTCCTGATCTCTCTCTACGCATCCGCTCTTTCTTTTTTTTTCATTTTTTTTTTCACATATTTCTTTTTATTACAAAAGAGGGTACGTGGGATTCCTGTACAGATCAAAAACATATGACTAAAAAACATAAAGTTCTTGTGTTTCCCTAGCTAGATCCTTAAATTCGTGGTAGGGTACTTCACTATTGAATAATTTTCCCAAGGAATAAAGCAAAAATCAAAAACACTGTTCCAAGTTAAGCATCCCAATTGAATAGAAAACTGAAAAATAATTAACCAGATAAGCAAAGGATCATTAAGGTATATATATATATCTGCTATATATAAAGCACATCAAAGAAGATGATTAACTTTCTTCCTTTTGGTTATTTAATTCACATTTTCTATGGACAGGCATCTACCATGGGAGGTAAAGAAGAAACTTTCAATCAATCATCTTGCAAATGAAGCAAAGGGTGCACCATTCGATGAAGGCCAGGAATCCTTTTGATCAAAGTTAACGTCAGCTCTTGCATATATATATATATATATATATACATCTGTTTCCTGGTTGCTGCAATGTAAGTATGTAAGCACTAAACTACAACACATTCTGTCTTGCTGGATTCAGGAACGTAACGCACCGGCTAATTAAGGTTTGTGCATGTTTTGTTAATTTTGGATTAATGCAAAATATATATACTTTGACATCTATTTCTTATTTCTGTTACTATTATTAATTGCTATAATTTTTCACTTAATTAACTGCTTTGTCATTATCACTAGCTAGTGATCAATATTACTAAAAATTAAAAATTAAAAATCTTTTATTTTTATTTTTATGAGACAGACCTTTAAAAATTAATTTTTATTCTTAAAATCTATTTTTACTTATAAAATTCTAGTTCTGCCCAAATACGTAGGTGATAGAATGTGATTTTTTAGAAAGAGAGTTTATGGAGATCAGGGTCGATCGACTACTTATGCTCCGTTTGTTTCGACGTAAAATGATTTTCGTCGTAAAATGATTTCGACGAAATTATTTTCAGAAAAAATGATTTTCTTGAAAATATTTTTCGGTGTTTGGTTCGCACGAAAAAATTACGAAATGTAAAAATCAGAGTTTTGCAAATGTCGCCGGAATCCGGCAACGTCCGGTCGCCGTCGCCGGATTCCGGCGAAAAAGTTTGACCGCATCCGACCAAAATGGCCGGATTCCGGCCGGAATCTTCCGGATCCGGCCAGATCCGGCCGGATCAATGGCCAGATCCGGCTGGATCAATAGCCGGATCCGTCCAGATCCGGCCGGCTTGGCCGGAAACCGGTAAATTCCGGCCAGAATTTGGTCATCCCGTGGCCAGATTCCGGCGCCGGCACAATTCCGGTAACCTTATTTCGGCGCCGGCATGATTCCGGCGACCGGATGTTCTCGGACTCCGGCGCCGATTGGATTCCGACGACCGGATGTTGTCGGACTCCGACGCCGACCGAATTCCGACGACCGATAATTGTTAAATTTTGACGATCGGATATCAAACATACGTATAAGGACGAAGAATTTTATTTTAGAAAACGATTTACGGTTTTAAAAATCGTAAATCGTTTTCCGAAAATTAAAGAAGCTTTTACGGTCAAACCGAAAATGATTTTCGTTGACCATTATTTTTGCCCCTACCAAACACCGGAAAATACCGAAATCATTTTACGCCGAAACAAACGGAGCATTAATGTAAATATCTTTTTGCTACTTCGGTGGTCATTAATTGTTTGAATCGGTCCGGCCATGGACGATATTTTTCCTGGCCGGGAAAACCAAAGAAAAATGTGTAAGAAAGAAATTGAAGCTGGAAATTTACAATTATAGTTTAGTGGGGATAGGGAATAATTTTTAATTTTAATTTTTTTCAGTACTATTTGACTGAAACCGGCAATATAATTATGCATGTCTTCCCCCGGCCTCCCTTCTTCTTGTCTATCTGTTCCGATTTGTTCTTATTTTTGTTCATATAATAAGTGTTAGAATGTTAATTAAGTGATCAAATCTTTTTATTTTTTATTAATTTAAAATTTTGAGATACTTGATTATTTGAAAAAAGAAAAGAATTAATTCTTACATGTGGATACACCTTATAAGAGGTTTTGTTCCCTAAATTTAGGAAAAATCTCAAAAAAAAAAAAAAAAAAAAAAAAAAAAAAAACACGAAAAAATACAAATCTCACCTACAACAACTTCCTTATATATTCTCTTCCCTATACATTAGAAATGCTACAGTGTTACCCAATGCATTGTGTAGTATTGTAGCATTTCCATAGATTCTTATAATCCTAAAAAAACCCACAACCTCTCTCCTCCATCCTCCCCATGTCTCCCAAGTCCCAATCCCTTTCTTCTTTCTCTCTCAGAACTCCCATCTCCCTCGTCCCTTCACCATTCTCACCTCCCTGCACGGCTGCAACATTCCATCATTTGCAACCAACGAAGAAACACAAACCCATCAACAACACCTCCAATTTCTTTCTACCAGCCGACCATCAATTAATCCAAAATCACCAAATAAATTTGCAACTTTCGTTACTAGCCTCAATTTTCAAACTTCAGCCATTTGGCCAACTAATTTCCACAACAGCCGAATACCCATAAAATAACCTAGTAAATATAGAGATTACCTCATCGAAGGAGACCCAGGGCTTAGAAGCTGTCGGAGGTGGCTTAGACCCAGGGCAATCTCTCTAATCTCAGAAACGTGTTCAAGCTCTCTAATTAAGGGGCTCACTAAACTATTTAGAAATGGCTTTTGGCCTAGGATCTCTTTCACCAACACCCATAGTGTCGGTCAACCCATTGGCGTCATCTCCCTCGATCTCTTTGTCAGTTTTCTGCATCTGTGTGTGTGTGTGTGTTAATGTCTCCCTCTCTCTCTATCGATCATGCCTGTGTGTGTGTGTGTGTTAATGTCTCCCTCTCTCTCTATCGATCATGCCTCTCTCTGTGATGTTCAAAAGGAAGAAACGGAAGGGATGGAGGCTTTCTACATCTTGCGTGAGACAGAGACAACGAGAGAGAGAAGAAAAGAAATGAATAAAAAAACAAAAGAAAAAATTAAAAACAAGATTTTAATGTTATAAGGAAATATAAAGGGAAATTATTATAGAGTGTATTTGTTTAGGAAATAAAAAGTAGTTTTGTTCCATACATTTAAGGAAAATAGTTGGGTAGCTACTGAGAATACTCTAAGATAGTATTTTTGTTTGAATTATGCTTTTCTCTGCACATTAATTTTAGACGCTTTACATATTTAAGTTAACTGTTGAATTCTTAATACAATAGTAGAATGTTATTTTTAAATAAAAGCTCTATTAGCATTTTTTAGGTAAAAGGAAGATATCACCAACGCTCTAAGGTATATATTCTTGATATTTTTAGTTTTTGTGTACTTTTTCTTAATTAAATATTGGGCGAACTTCACTTATAACCCCTGATCTTTCATTACTTTTGCAAAACAGTACCCAAACTTTAGAAAGTATCAATTTAGAGTATCCATCTTTCAATTTTTTTCAATTTCAACCATCTTTTAAAATTTTCCGTAGAATGCATCAAGATGCACAATGTCTCTCTTACTGCACAAAACAATGGCCTCACAGTTTATAAAAAGATCGTGTATTATGATGCTTAAATAGACCCGGGGAATAAAACAATCCTTTGATGCAATTAAAATTCTAAAACATTATTATTTTTTTAAGAGGTGTTCGAACGGGTAAGTTTCTTGTCCAGACACGACTAGGGTTGCACGAATTACTAGTTGTCAACGTTCGAACGTGGTCCGACCGCTGGTCTGATTCGATGCTTCTACCAATATATGATCTTCTTCCCATTTGGAAGTCATCCAACCATGACAGCAACCGAGATGTTCAGCCAGCCTTCATTATTTCCTCATTCCATGATCCGTTCAGACGATGTCCGACTGTGGGTGCAACCGAGCCGCTCTGTGGCTTCTTTATACTTATGTTGTTTGACCGCCAACCGACCGTGAGTCTACTCACACCTTTTCTAGACTCTTTAATTTGTCCATTTTTGTTCAAGCGAGCTCCAACCGACCTTCCAACCAAGTGAATCTAGAACAATGTATGCTTTGAAATTAATAGGCCGTTCGGACCCCTTGGGATCGCCATCCCAATCGAGTGATTAGGCCTGTGAGCACCTGTTCTTCGTACAAATGTCTCATGCGGACGCCCAACAACCGAGACTCCGAGAGTACTCCAACTGAGCTATTCAGACCATCAAGATTTTGTATTCCAGATCAAGTGCCAACTTAGCCTAATAAAACTTAGACTCACACCAATTTGTTTTGACACATAATTTTGCCAACACAAAACCTAACTTATACCATGTTATATTACCACTTTATTCCAAAAGCTTGAGATGATAAGAAATTGTTGATTTAATCATTTAATAATCAGTATTCTACGAAACTGTGATGAAATGATCATATATTACACTAAGAAAGTCTGCTAATCTTTCAGTTGCAGTTACAAAAGGAGAAATGGTGCACATAGAGTACCCAGTGCCAGGACTACTGAAGGGGCTATGGAATGAATGGGGAATCCACATACTAGTTTTGGTGAGCTTTACCTTGCAAACTGTCCTCACTCTGTGTGGCAACCGTAGAAGATACATACCAGGATTTTGGATAAGATTCACAGTTTGGTCAGCCTACTTGCTGACTGGTTCTGTCGCAAAGGTTATCATAGGCAAGCTCAGTGCTATCGAAATAAGTGACACTAGGCAACACAACGTCCCAAGGGAACTAGAGGCACTGTTGGCACCTTTACTTTTAGTCCAACTTGGAAATCCGGATACCATTACTGCCTACTCGATAGAAGATAATAAATTGGGATTGAGGCAGCTACTTAACCTGATCTTCCAAGTGGGAATTGTAGTCATTATCCTCGTTAGGTGCTGGACTGGTACTTCGATTTCTTTTCTATACTTGCCAATGTTTTTTGCCGGAATAATCAAGTACGGAGAGTTAGCATGGGCTCTCAAGTCAGCATTGAGGAACTCTGGTTTAACCACAGAGGAAATTGAAAAAGAAGTAAATGTTCCTGCTTTATTCCGAAAGCTACCAAGGGATGTTCCCGGTCTGGAATTGATCTTAAAGGCTTATTATCGCTTTGATTGCTTCAAGCCTCACCTTGAGAACTGGTTCTATAAGCCTTTTCATGAATCTCTTACGTGGATGTCAATTGATGAATATTCGCCAGAGGACATGTTCAAAATCATAGATGCTGAACTTGGCTTCATGTATGATGTACTCTATACAAAGGCACCTATTATATATACACGGACAGGCTGCTTTCTGCGTATCATCAGTTTCTTCAGTTTAGCATCTATTTTATGTGGATTCACAATCCTATTTAAAGGCAAAGACATTTTACAGCATTGGGATGCTGGCTATACCTTTTTCGTGCTAATCATAACTATCATTCTAGAGATTTATCAGATCATACTGCTACCTTTCTCAGATTGGGCAATAATCCAGATGATTAGGCACCATAATATGCCATTTATGATGCAGTGTTTGCGAGTTCTTGGCCCAAAGTCATGTAAGTGGAAGAGGTGGTCCAATTCATTGGGACAATTTAATTTGTTAAGCTTTTGTCTTCACGACAAGCATTTAAAGTTCAGTAGAATCATCAAGTTTCGTGGAATGGACATGGATTTCAGAAAGATTACGAATAGGAAGCGAGTGGGGTTTCCCAAAGTATTGAAAGAACTGATAGTGCAAGAGTTGAAAGAGGTGGATCAAGTGAGAGACCCAAAGCCCATCAGCCAAAGAGGTCAATGGGCACTTGAAAGGTATGGATGCCTCAACCAGTTCAAATGGAGTGTTAAAAGGAACTTTGACAAGAGCATTACCATATGGCACATTGCAACAGACATATGTTATGATTCAGATATTGTTTTATATGCTACTGCAAACTCCCATGTAGAAATGAGCAAACTGTTGTCGAACTATATGATGTATCTTCTTGCCTTGCGACCTCACATGTTATGCACCACCACAGCGGATGTCATATTCCATCATGCCTACACTAAACTGATGATGTTCTTAAGAACTGGACCATCAATAATAAGAGATGAACACAAAGCTTGTAGACTTTTGCGAACTGACGAACTTTCAGAGGAATCGAACTTCGATAGAAATAAGGAAAGCATTGTCACATCTAATTGGGATGTGCTTCGAGACGCGCAAAGACTTGCTAGGAGTCTGATGGGTATGGAAAACAGATGGCACATCATAAGTAGTGTTTGGGTGGAGATGTTGTGTTATGCGGCAAGTAATTGCCCGGTGGATTACCATGCAGAGCAACTGAGGCGAGGTGGAGGGTTGATCACTCATGTCTGGCTTCTCCTAGCCCACAAGACAGAAAAGTTCTATACTAGTGACTAATGTTTTTTGTTTCTATTTTTTTTTTTTTATTATTATTATTTTATTTGTGTGAATCACACCCGATGGGATTGTTTCTAATAAATGCCTCTTAGTTACATGTTAGGGTGAGAGTAGGATGTGGGTATGAGCCATGTGTATAAATACGTAGTTTAATTATGATTGCAATAAATTCTCTCTATTAATTCGTAGTTGGAAAATCTTCTTGTTTTTTGATTGATCAATTACCTATTATGATTAAATTCTCAAATTGAATTGTTTAGCTCATATTTTAGTAGTGTTGGCACAAGAGGGGGGCACGGAGACCAGCATTTTTTACCTGCAGACGGCAGTGCTGGTCGCAGAGGGGCACAGTGATGCCTCGTATGAACACATTGCGGCTGAGGTCAAGGATATCCTCGTGAGTGGCTTTAGGCCTCGTTTGGTTCACAAAATAAGTTATTGGAATTGAATGACTATTCCATTGGAATAGCTATTCATTTATTTGGTAAGGACCTATTTCTAAGAATAACTATTCCCTTACGAAGATGAATAGCTATTCCTTTAAGAGAATAGATAACATTTTTTTTTTTTTAAAAAAAAAAAACATAAGTTTCTTTAATTTTTTCAAACTAAACTTTAAAAAATAATAATAATAATAATAATAAAAGAATTTAGATCAGATCCTTGGGGTGGCCGGCCACCCACATATCTAAGGTCCAATTCTTTTTTTCTTTTTCTATTTTTAAGATTTGAGTTTTTTAGAAAAATAATAAATTATGTGGGTTTTTTTTTAATAATTTTGGTTCAATTCTAGTTATGGTATATGTGTTGTCACCAAACTAAAAAATTAGAATAATTATTCCATTTTACTCTTCCTCATTTCCAATAATAACTATTCATTTTTTAATGGAATACCAATTCCGCGAACCAAACGAGGCATTAGTGTTCGTTTGGATTTGTGATTTAAAAAAATGCAATTTAAAAATAGTGATTTTCAAATGTACGATTTAATTTTTTTTTTTTTAAAACGCAATTAAGCGTTTAGCAAAATTGCAGGTTAAAACTTTTAAAATTCTGCGTTTTCAAAAAAGTATAACATTGCCTGCGATTTGAAAATGCAGTTTTCTGCATTTTCAAATTGCAATTTTTTAAAACGCAATTCCAAAACGATTCATTTTCTGTAATTTGGTTTAAAATCACACTTGTTGTCTACAAAATTGTAGTCTCAAACGCACGTACCCTTAGTGGTGCCCACTAGTACCATTGGCACTAGACCATATTATCTATCTTTTTTTTCGTTATTTCTTTTTGGTGGTCCTAGGCTGTTTTGCCAAGAAACTTTTGTGGTGGGATAAACAATTATTTTCTTATTTTATTTTATGCTTTGGATGTAGTTGAATTGAAACAATTTTCACGATGATGATGGTAACTTTTGGAGGATATTTTATGTGCTTTGATGCATTATGCTTACCATTTACTTGAAATATTTGCCTTAGAGATTTTTTGATTTGATATACTTGCATTTAAAGACAAATTATTTTGATTGATCATATATATGTTAGTTGAAACACGTTCTATTACAAAAATTGTGATCACCTTATTGTTTAACTAAACATTTGTAAACCTCTTAATTACTCTTAAGGGAAAAACGAATTCCATTGTGTTAAAGAGTATGCTTGCAAATTTTCAAGGCTTTAAATCCTCAAAGTCGGTTAACACTGAAACTTTGAGGACAAAATTTCTTTGAGGGTGAAAAGGGAACACCTCGCTCAATCATGTTGCTAATATTTTACTAATCATTGATGTGAGCTTGTGTTGAAATAAGTGGCTCATATTCTTTCGGGTATAGAGAGTAATATGAGAATACCAGTAAAATGGCATGGGGACAATTAGGTTGTGGGGGTGCAGTACAGTACATGGTATTTTGGAGTTTTTCATATATGTCCATATATTAGGGTTTTGTTATAAATATGTTATGTTATAACCCTCAATGATATTATTGAATATAGCTACATTCCTCTGGACATAGACAAATTGTTGAACCACGTAAATCTTGTCTTGTTTTTCTCTTGCTTTCTCTCTTTTCGATTCCTTATTATTCATCATCGTGATGCACGGTAACAACAGCTCGTATATAAGAATAATATTATCTTTAAATACGTAAAGGAGTGTTACTTTAACATGTGTGTGTGTGTATAATATTTTGTACCATTTTTTGGTAAACGTTCAACCAAGTTTTGAAGTGTTTAATGGCTCATGCTGAAAACGTGTTAAAATAAAGAGGAAAAATATAATTAGTCTTCCAAACTACCAGACATTCTTTGGATAGCCCTCCAAACTACAAGGCTTTGACTCTGACTCCCTAAACTAGCAAAACCTTTAAAAATGCATATTTTTGACAAAATATGCCCATAATACCCCTGACACGTGTCATTTTTCAATTAAAATTTTAAAAAGTTTTAAAAAAAAAATTAAAAAATTAAAAAAACTAGATTTTTTTTTTAAAAAAAAAATACTGAATTTTCTTTTTTATATTTTTATTTTTTAAAAATATTCCGATCGATCAGAGGACGTACTACTTCTTTCCAGCATCGTCGTTGGGCACGATGCACACCTCTAGCTCGGCGAACTCGTCCCCTCCTCTCCGAACACGAACGTGGCTAATTTCCTTTCATTTGATGTCTATGATATTGGTCTTTCGAAGGTTATAAACGATTCCAATATGAATTTTGTCTTGTTACAAACGACGAGCAAGTCTATCATCGTTGTGGAAGACCTTGATCAGTTTCTGATGGAGAAATAAAAGTCTGTGAGCTTGTTCGTTGATGTTCATATCCATTTTCCTCTCTATGATTTTTTGACATTCAAAATGTTGGCTAATAACTACTTGGGGCTCAAGGGTCACAAGTGTTTCTCTCAGGTGGAGGATATTTTCCAGAGCAAGGAGAGCTTGAGCCCGGCCGAGATCTGCAAGCTGATGATTGCGAATAGGAACTCGCCGAGCCAGGCTATAAAATCTGCCATCACGGCGTTGCAAATGGACGGTGATCGGAGAGGTGTCGAGAAGATCGGGTTGCTGTTGGGAAATAACGCCACCCCAACACCCATATTTAAATAATAATAATAATAATAATAAATTATTAAAAAAATTAGTTTATTTATTTTTTTTAATTTGTTTTAATTTCTTTGATTTTATTTTTTTTTAATTGAAAAATGACACGTGGCAGGGGTATTATGGGGATATTTCATCAAAATGAGCTTTTTTCAAAGGTTTTTGTAATTTGGGGGGTCAGAGTTAAAGCATTGGTAATTCGATGGGCTATCCGGAGAATGACTGATAATTTGGGGGGGCTAAATTGTATTTTTCTCAAAATAAAGTTTTAAAAATAATTGCCTTTAAGGTTTTATTAAGAACTGTTACACGGTCCATGTATTGATCAAACAGAGCAATGTAATTTAGCTTTTTCATGTAATGATCAAACGGTGCAATGTTGTACAAGAACGGTAGATCGTTGCTTCTGAACAACCGACGGTGCAACGTGGCATGGAACGATCGATCGATAACAATTTGCATGCATCTGTAATTTAGCTTTTTCAGCACAAGCATGAGGGAAGTGGTGCAATAGACTAGGATAAACCCTAGGTTCTTATTTCGCCTACTTTCTAATACTTTGAAGGTTGTACACCTAAGACTTGGAAAGCTCTCACATTTGAGATATAAAGCTCAATATATACCTAGCTGGTGTTTATTTCTCATGTTTTAAGCTTTGATTCATGTGTTTAATCACATGATTAGTTGTCTTTCCTTTTATAATGGTTTAAAATTAGGTCTTTTTAGTACGAAAGTTTTATTCTTGCATAGAATGTGTGAGCTTTAAAAAATAACTTCATTTTCATCATATTTATTGATTCTAGTAAATACAAAAAGGTATTATCTATAGCCAAATCACACTTGCTAATTATTGTGACATAAAATTTTCATCTCATAAATTATTTAGCTTCCTGCATCATCTATCTCTAATTGGTAAAGGAAAAAAATATTTGAAAAAATAATAATAAGAAAGGAATAACATATCATGCAATTAAATCAAAGCAAATTATCTATAGTTAGTCAAATGCAAATGCGGTTATTAACCGCATCTGCATACCCTAAAACCATTATCTGTATCCGCATATGTGGATAATGGTTTTTGCTAACCACATCCACATCTGCATCCACATGTGCGGATAGCGGATGCGGACGGTTATTATTCGCCCTGCATTTTCACCCCTAGTAGCAGTTGTTTCCTTTCGATTTTTTCTAAATTTAGAGAACAAAATTACTTTTTGTTTCCCAATCCAAATACATTCACAATAGCTTTCCTTATTTTTCCCTATACCATTAAAATATTACTTATTTACAAAATACAAGTTCCCTACCTACCCTCTATAAAAAACCATTGATTTTAGATTTCATTGTTGTTCCCTAAAGTAAGGAAATAGCAAGGGAAACCAAAAGTTGTATCCTAAATTTAGGGAAGAAAAAGTGGTTCCTTTAACATTATTTTAATATAAAAAACTTTATCTTTCCTCTCTTATTCCTCAAACATTTATTTGAAATAGTATTTAAATGATTTCTCTTTCCTCTATCATTTAATTTAAATAATATTTAAATGGTATAAGAAAATGGTAAGAGAAGATATTGTGGAGTGCATTTAAATATGGAAGTAAAAAGTAGTTTAGTCCCCTAAATTGAAGAAAAGTTTAAGAGAAGCTGCTGCTAGTGCTCTAAAATTTTAAATCACAAATTTCTTATGACTTGTAAAATTGAGTTAAAGTGAATTATAAAAGCAAACATTTTATCTAATAAGACTATAATGTATTAAGTACTTTATGGTACGTATAATAGCTTGTCTTGGTCATTGAAGTGGAGACTTGTCCGGATCACAAGTGGGAATGATCCTCATTTGTTGCAATTTTCCCATCATTCAGTTAGGGTGTACAATCCACCAACAAACACTAACCGGATAACCGTAAATAACCGCAACCAAATAACCGCGTAAGATGGTTGTAATTCTCGATTATAGGGATTTAGAAATCCGGTTAATAACCAAGTAACCAATTATATATACTTGGCATCTAGATAGGATAAACTTGGCACTTAATGTGACGTCTCACATTGTCTGAGTATGAGAATGGGTATGTGCTTATATGTATATTCGCACCATTCTTGATACAACGCGTTTTAAAACCGTGATGGTCATGAAACAATAAGAACTCCGCAGTAAGCGTGCTTCTGCGAGAGTAGTACCGGGATGTGTGACCTCTTGGGAAATATAGTTCGGGGGAGCCAAAAGCGGATATTGTGTCATTAGGGTGGGTCGTTACAAATGGTATTAGAACCATTGCCTAACCTAAAATGAGTGGAGCGTGTACAAGTCTATGAGGCTCTCTAGCGAACACTCGCTGGGACACCAAGAATGGAGTGATCACATGCAGGTCGCCAGCGGGGACGCTGGGTTCCAAGATGGGGTGATTGTGACGTCTCACATTGCCTATGTATGGGAATGTGTATGTGCTTATTTGTATATTTGCACCCTTCTTAACACGTGTTTTAAAGTCGTGATGGCCATAAACCTATAAAAACTCCGCAGTCAAGCGTGCTTATGCGAGAGTAGTATCGGGATTGGTGACCTCCTGGGAAGTCTAATTCGGGAGAGCCAAAAACAGACAATATTGTATCATTGGGGTGGGTCGTTACGCCTAATATTAGTGGTACATAATGACAATGTATGTAGTATGTCATATTCAGCTACATTCATTCTTATCTATCATGATTTTATAATGCATAAGATTTTTTGCCATTTCCTTTATTAGTTTACTCACAATGTTTTGTTGTCTTAGGTTATGAAAAGCTTACTAAATTTTCTCTTGCATGAAGGGTAAAGCAACTTTGACCTTGTTTACCAGACATTGAAAGCAGCCATTGCAATTGACGTTATTTGAGCCTTTTTTTTTTGCTGTACGTGAAAGATTAAGTAATGGTTTGATGAGACGTAACCCAAAAAACGAAAAAGAACTCTTTGCCTAACATTAGTGGTTTTTTTATTTTATTTTTTTTCGCTTCAAAAGTTGTAAGATTTTTTTTTCTTCTCTTGCCATGCTATGTATCAAAATCTACGACTTAGGGCATACAGGCATAAGATATATTGTAATGACTTAGGGAAAAGCGATAGGCAGATCTGTTCTATCACCCCAAAAGAACTAGTCGATTTGAAGTTTTCCTTAGAATCACTTATAAAGCCCAGTTTCACCTAATAACTAGGCAATGTGGGACTTATCACTCATTTATCTCTTCTAAACCACTCACTTTATGTGAGTTATTTATCTCTTCCCAATATAGGACCGGGGTGTTACAAATTAACTCCCCCCCTTAAACCCTTTACGTCCCCGTTAGGACCATGTCATGTAGTACTCCAGTATCACATGACCTGGCGTCACAACCTGGCTTTGATACTATTTGGCGTTACAACCTGACATTACATATATAATATCAAATTATCATCTCTCATGTACTTGCATTTATTTTTGTCACTTAACTCTCAATTGATTTCTCCAATCGTAAGCTATTGGGAGTGTAAGATTTGCGATTCTTTTTAAATTTTAAATTTTGTGCTACAGAATAGATCTATGAGTGCTTGACAATGATCACTTGTTATACTTTCCAAATAAATTGTCTCTCTCTAATATAAGAACTGCATTATTTTCTAGGAAGCAAAGTGATCTCTACCATTTTTACTTGTTGCCGTAATATTTTGATGGGTATATATGGCTTTCCAAAGAGTGAAGCTTAATTGATGATTTAACATGATATTAGAGCAAATGTCTTGAATTTGAATCTAAGCTTCGTTATTTACCTCACATTTCAATTAAATATTTCATGTGTTGGGTATCATTTAAGCTTTTGAAATAAGTGACGATAGATCATCCGATCGATCATGATAGATCAATAGGATCGATAGATCAATATGATCGATAAATCATCCGATCAATTATGGTAGATCATCCGATTGATCATGATAGATCAATAGGATCGATAGATCATCCTATCGATCATGATAGATGCATAGGATCAATAGATCATCCGATCAATCATGATAGATCATCTGATCGATCATGATAAATCAATAGGATCAATAGATCATCCGATCAATCATGGTAGATCATCTGATCGATCATGATAGATCAATAGGATCGATAGATCATCCAATCGATCATGATAGATCAATAGGATCGATAAATCATCCGATCAATCATGGTAAAAGATCCGATCGATCATGATAGATCAATATGATCGATAGATCATCCAATCAATTATGGTAGATCATCCGATCAATCATGATAGATCCATAGGATCGATAGATCATCTGATCAATCATGATAGATCATCTGATCGATCATAATAGATCATCTGATCGATCATAATAGATCATCTGATCGATCATGATAAATCAATAGGATCAATAGATCATCCGATCAATCATGGTAGATCATCCGATCGATCATGATAGATCAATAGGATCGATAGATCATCCAATCGATCATGATAGATCAATAGGATCGATAAATCATCCGATCAATCATGGTAGAAGATCCGATCGATCATGATAGATCAATATGATTGATAGATCATCCGATCGATCATGATAGATCAATATGATTGATAGATCATCCGATCGATCATGATAGATCCATAGGATCAATAGATCATCTGATCAATCATGATAGATCAATATGATCTATAGATCCTTCGATCAATTATGGTAGATCATCCGATCAATCATGATAGTTCCATAGGATCGATAAATCATCCTATCGATCATGATAGATCAATAGGATCGATAGATCATCCTATCGATCATGATAGATCAATAGGATTGATAGATCATCCAATCGATCATGATAGATCAATGAGATCGATAAATCATCCGATCAATCATAGTAGAAGATCCGATCAATCATGGTAGAAGATCCGATCGATCATGATAGATCGATAGATCATCCGATCGATCATGATAGATCCATAGGATCAATAGATCATCTGATCAATATGATCGATAGATCATTCGATCAATTATGGTAGATCATCTGATTGATCATAATAGATCCATAGGATCGATAGATCATCTGATCGATCATGATAGATCAATAGGATCGATAGATTTCAGATTAATGCAATAGGTTCAATCAGATGTTCAATAGATCAGAGTAATACACTTAGATGGATCAGATCTTTTATTGATCATATAATCTTGTCATGATCAATCATGGCGAAAACAATTAATGTATATCTAAAAAATATATATAAACGGTGAATATATATTAAATAAACATATTAAATCGAAAACTTCACTAATAATATTTTTTTTAAAAAAAATCATTTTTTCTATATAGGGTTGATTTGTTTTAAAAAAATTTCATAGGCTAATATGAATTTATTATTATTTTTTAATTTTTTTTTTTTG